>JAIXND010000690.1:4907142-6133928 GCA_023646645.1 Varanus salvator macromaculatus | reverse complement strand
CAAGAACACCCTCTCCTCCTTTTGCAGACATTGCAGTCCCAATCAGTCAGCTTTGATTATGTAGAAATTACAGGCAAGCAAGCCTGGCCTCAGGGTATAGTCTAGCATCTTCATACGAAGGAGAGAAAGGATAAAAAACTTAGAACGCCAAGCTCTAAGGGCCCTTCCAGGTTATTGCAGCATAAACAAAAGCTGTCATGACATTAATCTAAAGAATTGTGACCTTCCCTGTCTGTTCCTGATGGGCTCCCAAGCCCGGCGCCCAAGTGATGGTGTCACTGGCAGCCAGGCATTTAGTATGCTGAGTTACACAGCATTGCTCCTCATTCTTACTTCTGTATTTGTATTTATATCCTACTTTTTATTCCTACTTTTATATCCCCCTGAATGGCTTGGGTCCTGGATACCTGAAGGAGAGCCTTTTTCCCTGTGTGCCCTCCCACCCCTTGAGATCTCAGGTGGAGGTCTTTCTAGGGGGCCCTCCTTGAAAGAGGTTAGGGGGGTGGCTACCCAGAGGAGGGCCTTCTCTGTGGTGGGACCCCAACTGTGGAATACACTCCCCAGAGAGGTCCATCTGGCACCAATGCGGTTTTCTTTTTGGCACCAGGTGAAAACCTTTTCATTCCCCCATTATTTTAATGTTTAATTGGTTTTTATTGTGATTTTATTTTGAATTGCTGGATGCTCTGCCATTTTTATCTGTGCTTGTTGTAAACAGTCCTGAGATATTAGTAATGGGACAGTGTATAAAAAATTTTAAATAAATAAATACCTTTTCCCCTTTTTAGCCACTCACGCATCATTCTCCTCCTTTAAGTCTTATCCTCACAACAACAACCCTTTGAGCAAAGCTGGACGGAGCATCTGTGAGTGGTCCAAAGTCACCCAGCGAGCTGCATGGCTGAGTGGATTGTAACTGAAAGATGAAGGAAAAGTGTGGGTAAGTTATAAGCAGGGGGCATTTTGCATCATCATTGATGGATCACAGAATTTGAGCTCCAACATAAGGTAACTCTTAAATCTGGTCTTAAGCCAAGAAGTATATTTACCATTGAATATTATATTATTCAGCATATATTCCTGCAGATTTTAATTAAACCTTTTTCTTGGTGATATTTTAATTGAGCAACTTAATAAAATATGCATGTTTGAAACATTATGATGTTTTTGTTGTTGTTGGGTTATCCACTCGATCGCTAATAGCTAACCTAAGATAGATTGTGAGGCCCAGAGAATATTAAGACTGGTTTGTCTTAATACTTAAGGGAGGAAGTATTAGAAAACCTTAAGGGAGGCTGACACATTTTCCCCTTGTCTGTGGCACTTGAGAATGCCACAGGAATGGAAGGGCAAAAATGAGCCTGGACAAATTATTGTGTTGTCTCCGTTCCTGAAATGCTCCAGGCTAGTCTGTGACTGGTATAAATGAGCAAATTTAGCATGCGTTGATGACCTACCTTACTCTGAATAGTTCTGCAACTTTTACTCCATTTTGACTGGTTGTTTTTATTACCTCCAGCTCAGCACTGAAACCTTATCCTTTATCCACTGGTCATGCTCAGTCACTCTCCAGACATTTAAGCTTTCACTGACCACTGACCATACAGTCTCAGGTTGATCTTTGCAACCCTGTGGACTCTTTGTTTACAAATTAAAGGTGAGATCTGCAGCTTTTCTGCACTGCTGTGGAAGCACAGCACACCTCCAGCAAGTCCTGTGCATGATCCACGCTTTTCACGATGCTTTCAGCTGGAAATTTTGCAACCCACAAACCTTGGGAAAAATAAATGTTCAGTGCTTTGGACACTGGGGGGAAACCAAGAGGTGCTTTTCTTTTCCACTGCAGACATTCATCTCCGTTCTAATTAAAGCAGCTTTGCAGCCACCCGGGAAACTTGGCTCATTTCATGATCCTCCGAATGGCATGTACTCCGTCGGGTCTGATCAGATGTGGCTTTCATAGAATCAGTTCTGTGATTTGTTACAAATATAAGCTGTATTTACTATGGGACATATTGCACCGATGGACACCGGGGCACTTTCATGGTCTCACCCATTCCTTATCCCTGATTTTATAGGACATGGTGTTACATAAGCAAGAGACACACAGAGCTGTCGTACCATAAACCCTATGGTGATCTGCACAGCAGCTCAGTCCATCCACTTTTAGTCTTTTAAATTAATTGCTGTAATTCTCCTGCTTGTTTTTACTTTAGTTTTATACCAATAGTTTTAAATCTGAAATGGCTTTAAACTGGTTTTTTCCCATGTTTTATGGCTTTATCTTTTCTTGTGAAGAGCTGAAGTACCCTGAGCTGGTTGGTACATTACGCTATTAGTTTTTTAGTATTATTGCTATTATTAATTTGCATGGCAGTCTTTAGTTAAGACTGGAAAAAAGGTGGTGGCAGTACCTAAATGTGAGAACAGCAAATGTGTCCTGTAAACAAAAGGTGTTCTGTATTTCCTAAGGAACTGGAAAGTGTGGGAAAACTGAGCAATATGTGGCACAATGCCTTGAATCTGTGACTGTGACTTTGTGTGTAGGAGGGGGACTATGTTTATATCCTATTATTACTGATATTATTCATTGTATTATGTTTCATATTATATCTGTATTGATTTTATGCATTTCACTCTGTATAATATTTTTGTATTAAGCTTCATTTGCTTTTGTATTGCTTACAGTTAAATATCGCATTGCTTAATTGTATTGCTCTAATGTACTATTACATTTTTATGGCATATGTACTTTTGTTGTCATTGTTGTTCTAGTGTAAGCCACCCAGAGGGCCCTGTGGACTATGGGGCAGTATACAAATGAAATGAAATGAAATGAAATGAATTCTGCCCATGGAATTGCCACTTTCCCACTGGAAAGTCCTGAACCATTAGCTTTGTGAGACAGGTCATGTCTCAGTCGCATGGAAGCTGCCCCTGGACCATCAGTGAAAGGAAAGCCCTATTCAGACATTTCAATGCTGAGTCTAGTAAAGCCATGAGAAGAAGGACTGTGTTGTCTCAACCTCTTCCATGTATGCTTCCAGCAGCCCAAGCTTGTGGAGCAGGTTCTTCTGTGATTATGAACAGTTGCTTCTTAGCCTTCTCAATTGCACCAAGAACCTCTTTGGATGCAGCTGGGACTCTTGCAAGTGGCTCTGGAGACACTGGGACTAGTGTGCCTCCTCCCCTTGTGTGGGTAACATATTTCGAACCGCAGCACATGAATGAGGCTAATGCCTTTGGATCTCTGGAGTCTTCACAAGTTCCAGCGTAGCAAATGTAAACCTCAGTGAATATTGCCTTCCAGATCTCATTGTTACACATGCAATTTTGGCAGATTGTAGGAATTCAACAGTGGCTTCTTTCTTTGCTTCTCCCATTCTTCATCCAAATGCTAATAATAATGATGGCACTATTTGTACACGAATTCAACACCAATTGGCATTTCATCGCAGCTCGAAATCCCAGTGCCTGATCTGCGTAATATAATTACTCATAATATTTTAACTAACAGATTTCTGTTAGATATAGTTGTGCATGCTAAATATTGTTTCTCCAGAAATCCATTAAAGTAAAAGCCTGGTGCCCTGCATTGTTTCCCTTCTCCAGTTTGCACAGGAGAAGAAAACGGAAAACTTCTGAAGGAAATAATGACATGCACATGGTGGGCATGTCATGAGCAGAGCCAGCTGGAGCTGGGGGTCAGACTAGATGGCCCGGGAGGACCCTTCTGACTCACTCTGTTTCTATGTTTCTATAATTGCACTGGTTGGGAACTTAGTTATTTTCCATGACCTTTCATTTCCCGCACTCCTCCAGCAAAGTATGAATCAAACATTTCCCTATGCAGCTAGGTAAACATGCAGTGATATTTTAACCCTTATTTGAATATTTTTTTTCCTGGGGAGAATGTCTATTCCTTGTGGGAGAGCTAATTTTCCTGGATAGGTGTACTCATGCTTTGCCAGTTTTAATTCTCTGAATAACTTCAGACATCTACCAGTGAAGAAAACAAGCAACAACAAAAACTTCAGATTCAATGTATGACTGTTAAGCACCAAGGTTCCTTGGAAGAGAAGAGAATATCTATTTTTAACCTTTCCTACGTTTTAGAACAACAAGTCCATGTATGCATATACAACAGATTAGATACATGTCTTTCAAGGGCTGCTCCTTGACCGGAAACATGGAAGCAATGGGTAAAATAAAAACAGGTTGCTTCTATCCATGCCAGTGGGTGGAAATTACATTCTTTTGTTCTACAAGTGCTTTGAAACATAGCCCCAGTAATAACCTCCATTAACCAGAACCTTGACTCAATATTTTTCAACTGGTCCATTTGTTCAGTTAACACTGATAGAATTTCCTGTTATTATAGCCCCACAAAATAGTCCACAAAGTAGCCCGCAAAAGGAGTTAACTTTAGGGATAGAACTGGGTACACTTTCAAAGGTTTTACTAGTGTTTCTTATTGTTTTTCACTGCCTTTGTCTTTTTAGTGGGAACAGTACTGGAACTAGTCTCAGTGGCATCCAACTAGCAGTCTCCTTCCCACTTCAAATGCCGTAGATGTTGTGTTTTTCTGGAGATTTGGGGTTGGGAGGTGGTGATGCTCCAGCTGAGATTCTCTCTGTAGAGATTGGACTCCTTTCTCCCAAATTACAGCATTCCAAAGTGGTTAGCTCAGATTCTCAACCTGAACTGGAAGAAAAGGTTGGGTCAGAATATTTAGTGGTCTTTCCAACAAGCTATGAAGTAACCCATGGTGGGGTCTGGCTGGTGGGAACTAGACCGCCTCAGGAGGAGACACTGTGGAATGAGGTGAGAAGGAGAAATTGGATCATTCCACTGGTCTGATATCCAATCAAATGAGCAGCACAGTCAACCAGCATCCCCACCATCTGGCCAACAAAAGCACAAACTTCTCTGAGGGTGGAGTCAAGTTTGGCAGGAAGGAAGGAGAGGGATTGTGTTTGAACTTCACTGGACCACTTGACTCCTGGCATGGGTGGAGCTAAACCCATGATTGGGGGCTCTTTCACTGCCCTTGGAAATGACCTTCCTATCACTTCTTGTGTATCAGAAAGCCAGTCCCAACTGGCCAGGTTTAAATCGTACATGTTTAAGTGAAGTTAGAAAGCTCTCATCTTGATCTTCTAGGAAGAGATAAGGAGAGAGGTTGGAGGTTTGGCCAGCTCTTGAGACTTCCTCTTTCTAGAATGGCACAGGAAGTCTGCCTCCTTGATGCCATTGATCTCAATATACTGACAAGATCTTTGGCATCCCTTTGCAATGTCAGCTCTGCTTGAGCTTCTCCTTTCTCTTGGATGAGGTCACCATAGGTGTGGGCTCAAAAATGCTCCTGATTGGCTGCTTGGTCATGGTTTCCAAAAGCTCAGGGGCAGTGCCCATCATCTTAGGCATTAGGTAATCCAGGTTGTTTACTCTGCAGCCTCCTGCCAAAGTTTCAGGCTTTTAGCTCCTTGTCGGAATGATGAGCCAGGCAAGACACACACTGTTTTCCACACGGTTTATTCCCAGCATGCATTAACATTTAAACCATCTCCTCTTTACAGCCAGGCAGGTTTTCTGCCCAGTCCAGCTCTGTGGGAAGCAAGTCATTGCTACTCTCCTAGAAATCAGCCAACAGAGACGTTTTGGATCTCCTTTAAAGACAAAGTACAAGGGGTTGAGCTTGCAATTGAGTTTTGAGGCCTCCACCTCTGGAGACTTGGGAACCCTGATCTTCCTATCATCATAGACGATGTGTGTGTGTGTTCTGATACACCTAACTCTTAATAGCTACTAAAACAAGGCAAGCAGTGCAATGCATTCATTAACAATATCATTTTACTCCTTCTGCAAAGAGGAAAAGAAGGCAGTTCTCAGACTTGTAAAACAACATGTGAAATGAGGTGCAACATTTATACATCTGTCTTCTAAATATATATTTCTTTAACAAACTGCTTCTAAAATCCTTCCCCCTTCAGGGTAAGTTCATATTGTTTTCATAAAGTGACTCTTGAAGACCTCAATCTACAATTTGCCAATGCATAATTTGCTTCTACATTTTGTGATGTCCTTCCAGCAGCAGAAGTAATATAAGTCCTTACGGTCTTGTTCTCGTCTTAAACAAGACAGCTTTGATGCAGTGGAATAATTTATGTTCAGCTCCACATCCTCAGGCCAAATGTGCTGCACTGCATGTCAGCTCCTCTGTGCCCTGCGTTGAAAATATTTTTAATGCTAGAAATGTATGTAAGAAGTTCCTCTCTTGACCTGTGGTCCTTCTGAAAGAGGAACATTAATGTAATGGTACATTAGGTGAAGGCAAGCGGCAAACTAACATGCCTAGACATCTTTCACACCAACATTCCATAGACCTGAGAGTCTGCCCGTCTTTCTATCTGACTGACTTCTTTGCTGGGTGCCACCACTGGCAAGACCCTGCACTCTGACCTAATAACTCTCACTACATAAGAGAGCAAACACAGGGTGAAGCTTACTACACAAATCTCAGTGAATAGGGGAAATGTCATTATTTTTTAAAAAAAGGTAGCCACCACTATGGACCTAATCTGGATCAGACCTAAAAACACACTGTGTGTGTGTGTGTGTGTGTGCACGCATGCACGCTGAGCAATGCAGCCCCACCACACTTACATCAGGGTCCAAATCTGGATTTTCCCTCTGTACTTACTCTAGAATTTAATAGAGATTCTGTTGCTGTTATTAAAGCAACATTTGCTTTGATCCCCAGGATACACATAAGGGAAGGGGGGTGCACAGGTCCAGGGCATTTCAGGACCACAACTTTGAAATAGACCCAGAAACTGTTTGCTTTCTGAAGACAGGCCAAAATAGGTACACAATGCCTACTTTGCTTAGGATGGACACATGCTCACAAACGTAGGGTCACAACCCCACACCACTCTCTGGTTCAGGGGAATGCAAATAAAGCAGGTGCCCTGGCTATGAAATGTTTCACAAGAAACAAACACACCAGACAAAAAGAGGCGAGGGAACATCTTATTTCTCTAAATCCATGTATCCACATAAGCAATTCACCTGCTGATTTTTAAGTAGAAAAATCCAGGCAGTCAAAACCCATCTGCATTCTTTGGACTCCCATCAGCCTCTAGATGGAAGCCCAGTTGCTTGTTCTTCAGCAGACTCAGCTGAGAGTTGAGATGCATGTTACACTCACCATGCAACAAACAGCCATGCCAGGGCCAGAGTCTGATGGTGGAGGATTCTTCCTCTTTCCCAAGAGACAATCAGAGAAAATCAAATCCCTCAGGTTCTCTGATGGCATTCTCCAGCTTGTGTTTATCTATGCTTTGCTTATATCTCCCAAGCAGTTAATTGTTCCTGAAGAGGAACAGGGACAATTGGCTGCTAAGGAGAGATAAAAGGTAAAGGTAAAGGTTTCCCCTTGATGTGAAGTCCAGTCATGCCTGACTCTAGGGGATGGTGCTCATCTCCGTTTCCTAGCCGAGGGAGCCAGTGTTTGTCCGCAGACAGTCTCCGTGGTCACGTGGCCGGCAGGACTAAACACCGAAGTGCACGGAACGCTGTTACCTGCCCATCAAAGTGGCACCTTTTCATCTACTTGCATTTGCATGCTTTCGAACTGCAAGGCTGGCAGGAGCTGGGACGGAGCAACGGGAGCTCACCCCGTTGTGCAGATTCGAACCGGCGACCTTTCGATCAACCAACCCAGCAGCACAGCGGTTTAAACCACTGCACCACCTGCAGTCCTAAGGAGAGATATGTGTAAGCAAAAGTAAACAAGGCATTCAGCAGCCCTGTGATTACATCCAGCTTTCATCTGCTCTGGGGGAGCCTTCAGAACAATTTATCTCAGCTACTTTTCACATGACTGGTAATCTACAGGTCAGTCAGAGAAGCCACAACAATATAGAAGACACAGTGTTGGGGTTGAATCAAGGAGATCCGGGTCCAAGACCTTGCCAGTCCATGAAGCTTTGTAGATACCTTTGGGGTCTTCCTGCCTAACCTAGCCTATCTTACAGAGTTGTTCTGAGCACTCCACGTATGGCATTCACAGTTCCACAGAGAAAAGGGTGGGCGGGTGGAATGTAATGAATAAATTAATGAACAGGCCTTGCGTTTTAAAAAAATGTATGCATCCCTCATCAGCCTGCCCCAAATAATATATTTTTATGCATAAATACAAACTTCTAATTTAGAGCTGTCAGGACTTATGATCAAACTGACATCTTACAAACTTCTGAATAATTAAAAGCCATCTTGTTCTATAGCCAAGTAAATTAAATCTGACTGGAAAAGGCAGTGCTTTTGACTATAATTATTTTGAAGAACGCGGGCGGTACACTGTTGGGACCACCCTAACGCTTTCCTTTCTTTAGGAAAAAAAGTAGCTGTGCTTGAAGATTCAAGTGTGAAAAATTAAAAGTGAGCATTTTAAAAGGATGTTCTTTTAAAATGCAGAGCTTAAGTCACACAACTGTGTGCATTTCAGTTGTGCATTTTAAAATCATGCATGTTTGCAATCTCAGGTTCAAGAAATTGTGGAGAACACGTGCTCCTGCTTGTGTTCAGGATTGCAAATAGGTCATTTGCAAACAGAAATGGAATTCACATACACCCAGTGGAAGACTTAACTACCGGCAAGAAATCTGTCAAAAGCAACAGGTAATTTCCCCAGAGAATTCTGGGATCTGGCTGGATACCCAAGAGTCTGGGGACTGGCTATTTTATCTGAGCCTTCTGAGCTTGCAGAAG
The DNA here is from genome assembly GCA_023646645.1 of Varanus salvator macromaculatus. Taxonomy (NCBI): domain Eukaryota; kingdom Metazoa; phylum Chordata; class Lepidosauria; order Squamata; family Varanidae; genus Varanus; species Varanus salvator. Next base: position 6,125,156 of record JAIXND010000690.1, on the reverse strand, counting down.
TTGCAACCATTCATCCCCTGTTGCCATGCTGAAGTTCAGATAACTCAGCTAGAACAGTAGGCTAACAATCAGATGTACCTCCACAGTTTACTTCAAATAGGCACAGAGTCACAAGGAGGAATGAGTGAGAAACCAAGTGGAAAATGCACAAGGCTTCAACCTCCTAAAGTGGCCACCATATGATCATTCCTGATGCCTCAACTTGCTATTAGAGAGCCATCCAGTGCACAAGAGAAGGTGAACCGTACTGATCACTAGAGAAGGAATAGGGGTCTGCCACGAACAATTGCTCACAGGTAAGCAGTAGAAATATTGGTCGGCTGGCTGGCTGGTTGAATGAGCGCATGCACCCCTCTGTCTGGTACCAGCATGAGGACAGCGCACAAGTATGAACCTTCTGTGTTGGACAGGTTCTTCACACCAGCTTCTCGTTAGCCTTAGACCTGATGGGAAAGCATATAATATTTTTATATTAGACTTTGAGATGGGCCAGTTTTAAATAGTTTTAAATAGTGTATTGGTTTTAAAGTGTATTTGCCTATTGTTGTTAGCCGCCCCAAGGCTTGTTTGGAAGGGGGCGGCATACAAATATGTTAAATAAATAAATAAATAGGTCAGGGTGTGTGCACAGGATAGTTCCTATTCCCTAATTCCCATCCCTCAGAAGGTTCTCAATGGGGTTCCTCCCTTGGGGTTCAGGGATGCATTTGGGTGATGCTAAATGGGACTGAAGACAAAGCTGTTGCCCCGATCCTAGTTCCGCTCTCCAAGGTCTCTCTCACCTGCATAATATGGTCTCCTATGTCAGTTCCCATGATCACCTGTGTTCTCCTATTCTGGACTAGCTGAAGTTTCCAGACCGTCTTCAAAGGCAGTCCCATGGTAGTAATCCAGTCAGGACGTTTCCAAATCATGGGAAACTGTGGCAAGGTTATAAATACATGCATAGGTAAAGATGGGCACTATTTCTAGATAATGCCAAATGTTGCAGCAAGTTGCTCTAAATTACACATGGAAGAGACACATGGAGAACTGCTGCTCAGATTCAGATGCCCAGTGGCTCTCAGCAAAATGCTTCAGACCAAAACAAAAACAAAAAGAAGCAGACGCAATTTACACTAAAAAGCAAACTGTGCCTGGGACCCTGAGGATAAGGAGTCTAGCACGATACCTTCCTCATTCACCTCTGTGTCATTTCACAGTGGATACCAAGAAATATTATAAAAGGTGTTGCCCTAACAATGCTAATTAATTATAGAGGGATTTCATTAGAAAGCCTAAACTGGCTCATATCATTGCTACAGAAATGTATAAGAATTGGAATGAGAGTAAGAGCAACACTTTTAAAGTGATAGGTATCTTTTATGGAGTTGTAGGGATCTTGGCTCTTTTTTCTTCTTTTCTCAGGTCTTGCAATTACAAAGTATGACAGTTCCTTTTGTCATAAAATCAAAGCACTTTTCCTTATCCGTATGCAATGGGGCATGGAAAATTGACTTAGTGAGTGCTACAATCTGGTTAAATTTCAGAAAGCAATAATGGTTGAGTTGTGGCTGTTTAAATTTCCTATTGAGCCTGCCCAAACCTTACCTTAAATCCTTTCTTTGGATAGTTTGCCACAAAGAAAGAAACATAGAAACAGAGCAAGTCAGAAGAGCCTCTTGGGCCATCTAGTCTGACCCCTGGCTCCAGCTGGTTCTGCTCATGACATGCCCACCATGTGCATGCCCAGCCTATCCTTCAACTCCCTCACTGATGGGGCCTCAATGACCTCCCGTGGAAGCCCATTCCACACCCTCGGGGTCCTGACTGTCAGGAAGTGCTTCCTGGCATCCAAATGGACCCTTGGCTCCCTGAGCTTGGCTCCGTTGGAGCGTGTCCTGTCTTCCTCTGCAGGGGAGAACAGGTCTCTGCCCACCTCCGTGTGACATCCCCTCACATACCTGTATGTTGCCAACATACAATTCAACTCTATTGCAGGCTCCTGGTTTTGCTGCTTTATTGGAAATTTGCTGTAAAGTTTTCAGGTTCTCTAAATAAACACCACACATGGGTGATTGCCAGTTCAATACCCAGTTGGACGCTGCTCTCCCACAGACACCCATTGGAAGGAGATTAGTGCTGGCGGATCAAGGCAAAGCGTGCGCGCAGAGTAACACCTGAGGGCTAAGTGGATAGCACACTGCTCCACGGTTTAGAATTCAAGGTGAGCACAGGAGCCTTAGCTTACTCCCAGGGATACACATGAATTTCTAATGTAACTACTCTTCCCTTAAACTAAAGAGATATTTTATCCTAAAATATAAAGTATGGGTTCGTCCATTCAAGCATCCTCTCAGCACAAGCCTTCTTCAGGGCAGGCATGTAATCCTAGGCATGGGGTGCAATTATTCTCAGGAAAAGACTTGGCCGGCTCTGCAGCATTAGCGGAATCCAAGTGAAATGTGACTCCACACGCCACGAACCCAATTAAAGGGGTGGCGCAGCTGATGAAAAGTGATGTTCCCATTTCAGGCACTGCTCCTGATCGGGAACTGCTGTGCAAAGATCCCAAGTGGCTGCTGAGCACCGACACACATTTCCAGGGAACCCGGGCCTTCCTGTGGCATGCATCAGATCAGGGGTTGCGAGCTATCCATGCTGTAGTACTGAGCACTAAGAACGCGCTGAATGAGGTCCCGGTTTGACTACAGCAGCATGTAACATGTTGGGCTGCCTTTGAAAAGTCTTGGATGCTTCAAATTGTCCAGGGCAGGGTGGCCAGGCTGCTGACAGAGAACCGCTGTAGACGGAATATTTCAGTGACACTTGAAAGCACCCTTTAGCTTCAACCTTGTTTCTGATTGGGATCCATACAGGTGGTGGGTGAAACCCTAAAGCAGCAGAAAATGACCTTTTGAAGCTCATGGGTGCATTCATGATTCACAAATGCCCTGGCCAGTTGTGGGGGGCAGGGAGAGGAATACCAGTCTTCCTCTTCTTTGTTCTCTTCTTCTTGCTCCTCTTCTTTTCCTTCCTCTTCTTCTTCTTCCTCCTCCTCTTTTTTGTTCTATTCCTCTTGCTCCTCCTTGTTCCTCTTCTCCTTCTCTCCATCTCTGCATCTTCCTTCTCCTGCTCTGTCTCTGTGTACATCCCCTTCGTTGCCTCCTCCTCCTCTTCAGCTGTCAGTCTAAGACTGTTCCTTCAGTGAAGTGACATCCACACCACTGCCCTAAATGCCTTGGAGCCATGTTAGCACAGGCTCAGCTTCTTCTGGGCTCCTCCTGCCCTCAGGGGTCCTTCTCGCCAAGCCCCTGCCAACTGGTGTGGTGGCTACAAAGAAGAAAACTGCTTCTGTGGAGGGACTTTGCATGGAGGGTCACCCCTCACTTACATTGTGCTATATATCACCTCCAGCTTATGGTTTCAGCTCTCACGCAGCACCCAAAGAAACTTTGAACTAAGCTCTGCTTCAGTGCAGAAATGTTTCCCTCTTCCCCATTTGCTCTCAAATGTAGTTATGCCTCCACTTTGCCAAACTCTCCGCTTCTCCGGCAAAGACTGCAAGAGCATCCCTGGGGGAGGTTCAACACAATTGTGAGGATCAGTCCGGACAGAGGATTGCATCTGACAGTAAATTGTGTGTTCACTTAGCCCTTGCTGCTGCTCAAGCAGGGCACTGTGTGGCTAATGCTGCCAGACCTCCCAGGTTTTGGGTGTCCTAACAGAAATGCCTTTTTCATATTCTAGTATTTTTCCTCCAGGGATGTAGGTTTTTCTGCCAGCTGTGCCAGACTAACTTGGGTGGGCTCAGGTATTATGCCCAGAAACAGGTATGGGTTTGTCCTGCTTCCATGATTCAGCTGCTCCTGGAGACAGCCCCCTTGCCACCTTGGCTCAAACCCTAAGCCAGGTCTACCTAACAGTATTTCTGAAACAGCATGTCTAGAGAATTGGATAAGGACAGGGAGGAGAGAGGGGAAGTCTTGCTGTCCTCCTTTCCACTACTTCTTTCATCTTCTTTTTTGTCCCCTCCCCATTTCTCTGCTCTTAGCCAATGCTGCAGAGGTCACTCTGCAACAGTCTGCTTTCAGTGAGTTGCAAATAAGAAAAGGTGGAAAGGAGCAACCAAAAGGCCAGTGCTTCTGCTTCCTCCTTCAGTCCCTCACCCACCCACACACCCCCTGCACCCCCGCACTGGCCTATAAAGAGGGGGCCAGATGGCACCATCAGCATCCCCCCCTCTTCTGTGGAGTCACATTTTAACAGTCGTTGATCTGGTCTGACAAAACCATAAAACACCACTTTAACACCTTCATGCCAACACATCTGCTTAAGCCTTTTAAAAACGATTAGATCCTTCATGCGTTTTCATTCTTCCAGCTTAAATAACTCGCTTGTTTTTCAGGCAGGTGCATATGTCGGCATGGATTGATGAGGCCTGCCACAGTCTAGCAAGCATCCTCTGGTGCCCAGTTTACCCTTCCACGGCAGGGGACCAGCTGCCAAATGCCCCCATTCTGCAATGGATTGTCCTTCTCCTCACCTTGTCAATGAGCCAAGCTTGTACACAGTTGGAGAGCAGGTATGCATCTGCTTCTCTGGATGCTGCCAATACCTCTCCATTATCAGCTGCTTGGGCTACTTCAAAGGAAGAGGCTCAGCTCCATCCAGACGCTCACACAAAGAGCTTTGTGTTGGCAGGAAGCTCTCTGGCTGCCGGCTGGGACAAATGTCATATTGGTTTCCAAGGGTGTGCCCAAAATCATAACACATATTGGCACTCCACTTTTTATTGGAAGGACTCAGTGTAGCTCAGTCGAATAATGGGAAACCTCCTTTGATTAGGTGATTTATCATACAAGATTCAAAAGAAACTGTCAAAGTAAATAGTTTGTCCGTGGCGCTTGGCCAATTTACCTTGGATGAAAGTACAAAGTGACTTCTGATCCCACTTGTGCATGAGGAGAAAATTGTGGATCTGGTTAATTTGTGCCCTCCATCCTAGCTTTGATCTTTGAGCCTGAAAATGCATGCATCTCTAGTTCAGATTTGGGATGCAAGCATCTGGCATCTTTTGCAAAAGGACACTTTTAACAGCTACTCGACAGAAAATATCTGCATCTCTGCTTCATTTAACAGCAACGATTCTTCGGGGTCTTCTCATGCATAATACAATAAACCAGATCCATAGCCTGCGATGATATTGCGGATTTCCAAATAGGATCCCTAAATTCCCCTAAATAGGAAGCTAACAATACACCCCTCCCATGGAATCATTTCTCTCCCTGATCCAAGACCAAATTTCTCATATCTGCAACACAGTTTATTTCCATTGGTGCTGTTACTGAATTCCACCCAAGACCAATAGTATGGAGTGTGGGGTGGAGCATGCATACATGCAAATAATGTGGAGGAGAGGACTGTTATTGTGATAGAACAGCTTAAACCACTAGAAACATAGAAACATAGAAACATAGAAACAGAGCAAGTCAGAAGGGGCCTCCTGGGCCATCTAGTCTGACCTCCGGCACCAGCCGGCTCCGCTCATGACATGCCCACCATGTGCATGTCCAGCCTATCTTTGAACACCCTCACCGATGGGGCCTCAACGACCTCCCGTGGAAGCCCATTCCACGCCCTCGGGGTCCTGACCGTCAGGAAGTGCTTCCTGGCATCCAAATTGAACCTTGGCTCCCTGAGCTTTGCTCCATTGGAGCGCGTCCTGCCTTCCTCTGCAGGGGAGAACAGGCCTCTCCCCATCTCCATGTGACACCCCCTCACATACCTAACTAGGGACAAGGATAACTAGCCTTTGTTCCATATACCCAACTGACCATTAAGATAGTTCAAGAAAGTCTTGCAGGCCATTCCAAAAATACTAAAAGTTACCTTGTGATACCTTGTGGCCCAATGGCAGGTCCCACCCAATTGGTGGTGGTGGGGAACCTCTTCATGGTAGCCTTCAAATGTCTTCTGATCTTGCGCCTGTTTGCGAAGGAGACCAGTCCACGCTTTAACTACCCATGCGATTCCCTTTCTGCTACAACTTTGTTTTGCTGCTGTTCTTGCAATGGCATCACATGGTTCTTAAAATCACATTTTGATTGTATTATTAAATTGGTTTTACTATTCATCAGGGAACCACCTAGAGATTTTTCTTAATATGTGGCAATACACAAATAGCATAAATATACAAATTATATATGCATGTACATGTATTTCTTATTAGATGGAATTCTCAAGGGCATCTCCTATCCTTAGCCACAGCTAGGAAGAGGCAAGCAATCTGCTTTCAGTAGAAAATCAGCCAGATTCCCAGGTTTCCACAGCCTGAACGTGTGGGGCTTGGCAGTGGCCCAAAGTCCACATTCCTAGCACGTCCCAAGATCTGCAAGATGCTCCGCAGAAATTGCACCCAATGTGCAGTTCCACAATCGGCTGCTGGGAAAGGTGACCCACATGCCCCTCACTGGTCCCCCTTTATTTATGTAAGCCATCCCGAAGCATTAAGCGATGGGACAGCATACAAAAACTCTACATAAAAATGAATGAATGAATGAATGAATAAATAAATAAATGTGCAGCTGTTGGGAAGGAGCCAGGCCAAAGGGAATGGTGGCTGAGGAAGTTTCCCAACTGCACATCTGGGGATCAGACTCCTCAGACTCCTTCTGGGCTTGGCTCTATTCTGTAGAGGGATGGGAACTGGAAGACATTCAACAGGCAAGGTGCACCAGGTCCTGGAGATGTTTGGCATATCCCTAGCCACAGCTCACTGCAATTCCATGGCCTTCCATACCATGCTGATATAGCAACCTTACAATATTGACCAGTGTGTAGAGTTTTGCTTGGAAGTGGAAAAGAAACGAAGGGCCGTAACTCAATGCAAGAATGCCTGCTTCCTGGCTTAATCCTGGCTTAATCCTGGTTTAATCCTGGCATCTTCATGTAACGAATCCAGTGGCAGCTGATGGGAGAGACCCTGAGGATTGCCAGTCAGTGGATGCAATGCCCTGTGTGGAGAGAGTGAGCAGTGGTTGGTGCAGACCAATAGAATAATGTCATAGCAGGCAGGTTCCTATATTCCAATGAGTTGGGCTTATATTCAAATGTAGTTATGGGCTTCTTGAGTGTGTTGAGCAGCTAATTCCCGCTAATTCTTCATTTATTTACTTAGAGTCATTTGATCAGCCACTGGTAACATATTTTGCATGCCCCCACCTTCCTAGACAAATCAAGCCTGATATCTTTTCCATTTGGCTACACTGTGGAAGTTTTCCAGAGGAAAAGCTTCACTAAGCTCTTATATGTACTGGATAATGAGATTTTTATTAGACTCTCCCTGAGCCCTTATCTCAAATTGTGTTTATTTCCTGTAAGAATTCATTTGTAAGGATTGGAAGTCAGGTGTAAAGGCTCAGCTGCAGCTATCGATAGACGGGTATATTAGTCCCAGCTAGAGCTTTTTGTTTTCCCCTAGAGAAAAGAAGGGCGTCTGGAAACAGCTGGCCCATCTCCGTTACTCCACTATTCCCTAGATCAGTTGCTAGACTTGCACTACTTCCTTTTCCTGGAGCGCCACAAAGTGATAGGCATGGAAGGAAATAATCGTTACATTATACCTGCACTCTTCAAAGTCTACATTAATCATGTTAAAGTCAAACAGAGAGAAAAGCCAGGGTGGGTGTGATCTCTTTTTATTTTCTCCTTTCCTCTAAGTACAACAGGAGCCCATGAAGAGCACCTGGTACTCCACTGGGGGGAAACATAAAGATGGCTCCAACTGAGGCCATTCTCTCTTGCTGGACTATCTGGTTTTGCATGGCTTACATGTAAAAATGCTGCCATAATTTATCCCAACACAGCCAAAGGATCCAAAAGAGTGTTAAAGTCATTTCTCAGAGATCCTACACTCCATTGAATTTAACCCAAAGCAAATGTAGAACTCAGTAGGAACAGGAATAGATTTGGTTCAATGGTTTGTGATAAGAGTTTACTTAAAACTTCTCCATATTCAGGAAAAAAACAAATTAACAAAAACCCTTGAGAATTACTACTACCACCACTACTATTGAATATGGGAGAAACAAAAAGTGAAAGCTTTATCTACTGATGTTCTGGGCTCCAGATGCTTAGTGTTTAAAAGTCTGACTTTGGATCTTTGTGTATTCAGCCATGTGGATGCTTCATTAAGGTTGCTGTTACTTTTCTTTTAACAAGTTCATCATTTTTAATGGCTAGAGGACAGCTAGATGACCATAGTCCTCTTCATGCTGGGAATAATTGCACCTACTGAATTTGGCAGGTGCAAGCACATGGGAATTTATTTCAGTTTGGTTTTGGTAAGACAATAGTTTGCCTAGTTCTTCATGTTCTGAAAACAAACAAAAAAGATATTTTTCTTGAAAAATGAATGTGGAAGAAAATGAAACTCAATTTGTCTCACTCCCATTCTTGTTTGTGACCTGTACTTTTGATCTTTCAAATGGAATAAATGCACAATTTTCAAGTGGTACATTGTGCACATATTAAATATACATTTTAAAGTTGTGAGCTTTTAACATTGCACATTTTTTTAAAGTTGTGCATTTTCAATGTCACACACTAAAATTATTTTGATCTCCACAAGATTTCTGTAAATTTGGCTTCAGGCAAAATTCAAAAGCAATTACTTAATGATTGCATGGACTGAAGGTGAGACATACATACTTTAACATCAGAAGCTACATTTTCCGGGCAAATCCTGAAGTGTTAATTGCTATATTTACAGTCTCTGCATCCATATATGTGAATTGCCACAAAAAGTGTGGATAGCTACAATGAATGGTATATGATACATTAGTGCTAGAGGTACTTCTGGTTATTGCCTCATAGCATGCAAGCAAAAGGTGTTGCATTTTAGTAATCTGCCTTCATGCAAGGCTGCAGTTCCACTAACAGTCCCTCAAAATCGCAGCACTTTCCTCGCATGTTGCTAGCATGTTATCATTCATTTTATCACTACTGCCAGGGAACCTTTGATCTGTGATACTTTTGCACTGTTCCCTGCTTGTTTCTGAAGAGAGAAGGGGACGTTAGGTGAGGTCTGGGTCACAGATATCATTGTATCCCATCAGCTGTGCAGGAGAATGTCTAGTCCCGACTCTCCATAGGACAGAGGCCAGTGAGTTGAAGAGAGAACAAACGCATGTCAAAAGGACGGGAAGACAGATAGGCAGCATGTGACATGCTTGGTGAGCGAAAGACTGGTAATCATTGACTGGCTCAGTAAGTCAGAGGAAGCATAAACGAGTGGACGCCGGCTTCTCTTCAAAATCCCTTTGCTTTCATGAATGACAATGCAGAGGTTGCCACTTTTAAAAAGGGTCTAAGGTTACTCACTTAGCAAGCTGAAGTCAGTTCAACTTCTCAGTAACACTGAGGATAAACGCAACTAAGAACCGTTGTGGAGAATTATGGGATGCTTTCTTAGTTTTGTGGGTAATTATCAAGCAATAATGACTACTTACATGAACATTTGTACAGGGATTTTTATATTTACCCAAGAATTTGGAATACATGGAAGAAGACAGCCAGCTTCCAACACCTCCCTCCACAGTAAAAGAATGGGATTGGTCAGAAAGAAATTTTGTAAAGTTTCCAGAGGCAGGGGAAATGACACCCCTGCAGAGAGAGTCTGGGTTTATAAAGCAGGATAAAAACTGAAATACAAGTAACAAATACAACATACATGCATGCATAGAGGGAGTGCCATTAAAGCAATAAGAATTGTTTGATTTCCGTACAATTCCAACAGATGCTTAGCTTCAAATACAGCTCCAAATACAGCTAAGCTTTAGCTGGGATGACATTCAGTCACAGTTCTAACATGAAATACAAAACTCAAGGAGTTCATAAAACAAAGCAGAGACACTGCTTGGAAAGAGTTAACACATGGTTGGTTCCTAGCAGCCATCTCCATATTTACTTTGTCCCATACTGGAGACTTGATTTTTCCCCTGTGTTCTATCTCGCTTGTTTACGACAGATTAGAAGAATATGTCTCTCCTAATCTTCCTTATCTTTCCCTTCTTGTCTGTTTTTGTTCATAACATTTAAGATATTCAATAGACCACAGCGACATTGTACTAGCAGTTGCTATCAGTTGTAAGTGCAAGCTTCATGCTTAGCAAACTTCAGAAAAGATCTGTGTCGTCGTTCTGATTGAACTGCATAAACAAGAGCAGATATCTTATTTCTGGTTGATTTTCCGTATGTCTGCACCAAAACCAATGAGCGTTGCAAGCAAACATGGGGGAAAGGCAAGTGTAAAGATAGCAGGAAAGTAACATCGCAATCAGTTCCACAGCTAGCATTTGAAATCATTATGGGGGATTTTAACTAGTTATCTCCTTCTTGTGTTGTGATAGATTACCTGCCAATATTATTTTTGCTTCCCTCTTCCATCATGTCTTCCGTGGTTATTTTGGGAGGGGATATCATCATGAAGAAGGCAGTTTGCATCATCTCCAATGTGCTAACTAGTCCTTTTAATGGCAATTTAGCAACAGAGAGTACTTCACTATAAGCCCAATGAAGAACATTTCTCACTTAAAATAGGTCAGGATAAATCATCTGCAGCTTTGCATCTCCTAAAGACCTTGTGATTTGCCTTTAAAAAAAAGAGAGAGATCATATGCTGCATGGATATTATCATAATTAGGACTGAGCTAAAACTTCAAAAAAAGAAAAGAAAAGAAGGGAAGTTGGCATTTTGAGGTTTGGACCACTTTAGAGCTCCCAGATTAATGCTACTCCCTCTCCTTTCAGAAAGAGAATATTATTATAAAATGGTGGCAACCTCAAAGAGAATTTCATGAACTCTTGAGCAGTTCCAGGCTGGCCTGGACCCTCTAAATTCGCCTGTTGCCTCACATATGGTGGAAGGTGCTATCTCATTGCTACTGTTGACGTGTGATTCATGTGCACATCCCACCAGATTCTGTGCCTAGAGCAAAAAGGAAGCAGCAGGTTGTTCTTTGCCTCAGGCAGCAAAATACCTTGGGCTGTTATAAGGGTCCATTAAAGGACTGCTGGTAGGCAGTGTCTCCTACCTACACATGGGCTGAGTTCAAACAGCACCACAAGACATGGAGTGTTGTTACTATGGTTGGTGTCATGTTGTGTGAACACCATCCTGATATTTCACCATGGTAAGTTTGGTCTTTAGCAAGCATGACAAGAAACATGGTTTGTTCTTTGGTTTCTTTGTAGCATCATGGCTTGTTGCCTTGTTTGAATCCCACAGTCCTGCCATGCAACTTGCATAGAGTCCCCTGAAAAGAGAGTCAAGCCATTCAGCCTCTCTGTGTGCACCAATGAGGAAGAGGTGGACCAAAGAAGCAAAGAGTAATGCAACGTGGGCCCAAGGATTGCTGGAATATTTGCCAACCATGAGGGGACTGGGTCAAAAGGATGTGGCCCATGGTAAGACAAACCACTTGATCATCTGTCAAGCAGATAATGGAGGAAAACCACAAACTATGAACATGGCTCCCTATAACATTCCCCAGGTGACAATAAGAGCATGCTGCATTAGCATTCTTCTCTGGGCCAAGGACCCCTTCAGAAGCCCTTCTTGGAGTTCCTTGAAACCTGCTGAGCTGAGTTAATTTGCTGTGCTACAATAGGTGCTTTTCCAATGAAAAGCCAAGAGGGTAACTGTTGTTTTGGCAATGATATGCTAGAAAAATAGTAACTGTATGAGTATAGACCTCAGGATTTGCTGCATGAAGCAGCTCAGTGTGCCTCAGAACTTGGAACCTTAATTCCTAGGCAGGAGTTCAGCCTGCTCATTCTGCCCGTTGCCTCAGCTGCATTTCTCACCTGAGCTTCCCATGATAAGAAAGTCTGCTCGGTCTTGATTCCAGGATTCCAGGATTCCATCCCCATTCAAGCGAACATGAACAGATGACCATGTTCTCTCATGGTGGAACATTGGGCAATGGAGGAACAATGGGCACTGCGTCAGCATGTGTGTTGAGGTCATGGCCTGCTGCACACCCTCACCACAGAACCTCGCTTTGCTTTTGCATGAGCAGTAAGAGCACCTGCAAGGGGAACCAGTGTTTGTGCTTATGCAGGTAACTACAGGTGAACTAGACACAGTGCAGCCCATCTAATCACACAGTTATTTGACTTCTTTGGGTTCTGAGAAGAAAACAGTGAAGAGTGACAATGTTGACCAACACACCAACGTCACCCATCACATTAACTTACTCAAAGCGATCCCCTAAAGCAAAACAACAACAGAGGGTAAAAATTAGTCAGCAACCAAAACAGTCTACAGACAGCATCATGTATCCAACTCCCTCTCCACCCACCCAACAAACCTCCGATGCTAATTTGATGGAGAAAAATTTACTCCATAGATGCTTCACCTGAGTAGTGTGACCCTTAAATTCAGCTTGAACTAACCCATCTTTGCATTGCCTTTTCTTCCCCTCCTACTTTCAAAAGCTCATCACCCATCTCCCTCCTGCCAGTAATTCTCTGCACTTCCTAAAATAATAAATAAAATGACGGTGAATACAGCAGGCAGGCTGCTGAAAAGCATACAGTAGAATGAGAGATGCATTGTTGAAAGCTGCAATGTGAACACCATCAATTATTATTTATTTATTTATTTGACAAATTTTTATGCCGCTCCCTTGCAAACTAGCCTCGGGGCGGCTCACAACATATAGAAAAACAATATAAAACAATACACAATCTAAAACTGGTCCATCTCATAGTAACAAAGTTAAAAACAATAAACAATATACATAACAATTTAAAATTTACAATAATAAACAGTTAAAATATTTCTTAAATAAAAAGGTCTTCACCTGGTGCCGAAAAGCAAATAATGACGGCGCCAGGCGAGCCTCTATGGGGAGCGCATTCCATAGGTGGGGTGCCACCGCAGAGAAAGCCCTCCTCTGGGTACTCACCCTCCTAACTTCTTTTACAGAGGGTTCCTGGGGGAGAGCATCAACTGCCGATCGTAGGGGGCAGGAGGGCATATAAGGACGCAGGCGCTCCTTTAGGTAGCCAGGACCCAAGCCATTAAGGGCTTTATAGGTAAGAACCAACACCTTGAATTGGGCCCGGACTTCAATGGGGAGCCAGTGTAGCTGACGGAGAACTGGGGTGATATGAGAACCACGCCCAGTCCCCATCAGCACCCTGGCAGCTCTATTTTGCACCAATTGAATTATCCGGACCGTCTTCAAGGGTAGCCCCACATAGAGCGCATTACAGAAGTCTAACTGGGAAGTCACCAATGCATGTGTCACAGTCGCAAGGCAGTCAAACTCCAGGAAGGGACGCAGCTGATGGATCAGCCAAAGCTGATGGAAAGTGCTCCTTGCCACTGCTGACACTTGGGCTACCAAGCTCAGCTCCGGGTCGAGGAGCACTCCCAGGCTGCGCTTTCCCAACAGGAAGAACAGACCCCTATTCTGCAATGCTTCTGATTCTGGAGTGTGATGGGACTAAAGCCGCTCCTGGTTCCAGGTGCACATCAGGGGAACTTTTAGGGGTATCCCACTGTCTTGTTCCTTCTGAGGTACCCTTACAATATTGCTCCTGGTTTCTGGTGTTCAGCCACTTTTGACAATAGGGGTACTCTGGTGAATACAGTGTGGAGGAAGAGACAAGATATATGTCTCTGTAGAGGAGCTAGACCACAGTCTTCTGGAATATATATATATATATATATATATATATAGCCAGTGAAGTCTGATCTATTTGTTTCAGAAGGGAAAAGAAGATGGATGACCCATGGCAGGCCCTCGCAGTGGGTGTAGCCTGGCCCATGGGGAAAAGACCAGACTAAAAGTATTCTTGCGTCTCAATTGCAACTGAACATTTTTTGTAAGTCCAAAGGTTCCCTTTTGTTTTGCTATCTGGCACTCTTATGCTATTATTCACTGTCTCAGAGAGAGCTTTCATCTTGCTGCGACCCTAATAAGGACTCCTACTCTCTGCTTTTCACATTGCTATGTTCTGATAAGAATTTGTTTTTCCTTTTTGGTGTTTTTGTTTTGCTTTGTTTTAAATCTAACAATATGCTAGCAATTTAATTTTACCAAAGGAAAACAAGGTTGAAATAGCCTTTTAAAGTAGTTCTTCCTAGTATTACACAAATAATCAAAATATAAATTATTTTAATATAAGCTATCTTTTCCACGGATACTTTTTCAATGTTATTTGTTTCTGATGGATAAACTTGTATCATTTCTCCTCATTATTTGGTGTTTGTTCTCTCTGTTTCCACTCCCATCTGTAAACTAAGGATTATGAGAAATAGTATCTGACCAAAACTGTAAGTCTAGGAAAGCTCTAAATCTAAGTTATCAGATACTGTACATCTGGATATGAGGAAGACAAGTATTAAATATTAGGCCTTATACTAAGAATGTTTCACCCCACATATTATTTATTTATATTTGTTTATTTAACTGCTTTTCTCTCACATGTCCATCCACATAGAAGGCCAAAGTCATGTAACATCAAATTATAAAATACATCAATGAAACATTCAGAACAAACACATTGAACGATATTCTTAGTTCTGGGAAATGTTGCTTACTTGCTTAGTTCTTAGAAATCCCAAAGAACTTCAGGAAATGCATCACTGAGTTCTGAAGAATGCATCTGGAGTCGATAGAAATTGAATGATCCCTGTTGGGAAGCCATGCATATTTTGCATTTCTGACAACTTAAAGGTAGGAAAAATGTAGGACACACCCGTGTGTCACCATCAGCTTCTCTACTCTCTAACACAATATTCTGCTATTTATATCAAAAGCCCCTAAACAGCCAAGATAGCAACAGGAACAACAACCTCTCTGAGCCCTGGCGTCAGACCATCCTTTAACCTTGGATGTTCTGTGGAAAACTCCAAGAAATTCAACTTCTCCCATCACTGCAATAACTCTGAGAGGAAAAGCTAAGTATGCATTGAAATAAATTAGGTATCCTGTGTTATCAATACAGTATATTTGCTAGGCCATTATTCTCAGTTCATTGTGCTTAACTCATTCATGAGTAAGATCAAAAGTACCTGTTCTGTAAAATTATTGGACAGGAATGCTCCTCCTCATCCAAATTTTCCTACATTTTTGCAGATGTAAATGATTGTCCATTGTTTCTGAAGAGGAGCATGTGTCTATTGCTGGTTGTATTTCCATTTTTTACCTATCAATATGAATACAGTATGTATTGCACAGAACAATATGCACACAATATAGAAACATAGGAACAGAGAGAGTCAGAAGGGGCCTTCCAGGCCATCTAGGCTGACCCCCAGTTCCAGCTGTCTCTGATCATGACAGGCCTACCATGTGCATGCCCAGCCTATCCTTGAGCACCCTCACCAGTGGGGCTTCCACCACCTCCCATGGAAGCCCATCCCAAACCCTTGGGTCCCAGTTTGTCAGTTGCTTTCAGTTCAGTGCATCCTCCTATACAGTACAGTGCATGCCTTCAGCACAAATAAAAAAGAAGTCCTGGTAGATGATTACATCAGCATGATTACATCAGCACTGTGCCTGGTGTTTTATCTATGTGCTGTTTTCTGTGTGGAAAGGCAAACTGATCCAGGCACTTGAAGCCTGCTGTTTTGCAGTGCCTTCTCGAAATAGGCACAGGGAAGGCAGAACTATGTAGTATTTGTAGTTTAATGCTGGCATGCCTGATTTTGTACAATAATCAAGTGAAAACTCAGTTATCCATTGACATGTATACTTCTCTGATACACACACACACACACATGGGGACAAGCACCAAAAAGGCACATAATTGTGAAAATAGTAATCAGAAATGCATTGAATTAGAAACATGGTTCAAAATAGGTATATTAAGCCAAATGGCATGCAAAGCATTACAAGAAATGTGCCCCCAAAATACAAGTACATTTCATGTGTACTTGAAAAAATGAATTACAGTGTCCAGGACAAACCAATTTTATGATGTAGAAAGTGTCAAAGTTTGGGTTGAACCGAATTGAAAATCTGGGAAAGAAAACCAAGCAACTGAGAGGTATGAGATTGACTTATTCACCCCTCCAAAGTTAAGCTTGCAAATCATTAATGTAAAAGGTGTGAGGGCATGGCAGGTGATTCATATGAATTGAAAGTGAAGTCAATTGAAAATGAAGTTTTCAACTGCAAAGCAGAGCTACGGTGCCCTGGACTTCTGGACAATGCCAGAACTTCTTCTTTTTATCTACATCTGCTGGCACATCAGGGTAATTAATATCTCAGGCTTGCTCCAGCAACTTTCAGACTTTATTCGTGCTTGTGACAGATCGCTATCAGAGAATGAAGTAAAGAATCAAGCCGAGTGATGGTGGTGGTTGACTTGCTAGTTTGGAAGGGCCATGTTTTATGACAAACAAAGAGAACTGTTGTCATTTCATTGTTTTTAACCACAGTGTCATCTGTGGTGTTGTATTCTTTGAGTGTAAAGAACACAAAAGCATGATAGATCTACCCCAGAGGCCTGGCATGATCAGTTTTTGCACTTCAGTTGTACCATTGTCCGGAGCTGACTTTAGAAATTCCGCCGGGTCCACCTCATCCCAACAATGAGGGAGAATCATGGCTATACAGAATTTGCAAGGGGAAGCCTAGGTATGCAGAGATCTACAGATGTGGGACTTCCCTGCAGACATCTGCTCCAGGTTGTGTAGCCCTGTTCAGTGTCATTCCCCTAGACACCCTTGCACACTTATTCAAGTGAAATCATCAGTCCAGACTCATGAGATATGGAACACATTATAGTGACACGACAAGATCCTCTTGATCCTCTCATCCAGTAGATGTCTGTGTATTACTCCAAGACCTACAAACTGCGGAAGGAAGGACCTGTCCCTACGTCAGTGGGGCTCTCTTATTTGGCTACCATAGAGACTTCAGAGTGTTGCTGTTCCTTCGTCTGGCACAAGGAGTTGAGAAATGTGAGATGTCCATGGCCATATGGGAAGATGCTCATGTGGTGCTCTTACCATTGCCAGCCTTCCCTTCCTAGAAATGGAGACACTGTTGGACAGGGTTGGCGATTTAGAATCCGGTGGTTCTTGAGGTACGGAGGAAGCATGAAATGAATTGCCCAGCATCATCTTCTAGGCCTCCAGCAGCTCTATGCTTGCATTAGCTCTAAAATGCAGTTCCATAATTTTGACTTCCAACTATCTAAAAACTTATTTAAGAGCCAAGTAAATTCAACTGGGCTGCCTAGCAAATAACTTTCGGAATGGGTTGCTTCAAGGGCTGAGACTCAGTTGCTATCAGCTGCTCTTCTTGGTCAAGCAAATGCTAGTTTTATTTCTAATGCAAAGCGGTGGTTCTCTGAAATCTAATATAAGTGAGTGGGAACCATTAAAAATTCCATCAGAGAAATATTTTCCACTCCCTTTCCATCATATATAATCTGCTTTTTTTTTCCCTCTAACCATAGCACCTCTTTCATTTCTATACCTCTTTCCTCAGCCATAATGACCACAAATGACTGATTTAGAGGCGTAGAAAATATAACCTTAAGCTTTAAGTCTTTTTTTCCCATCATCAAATTGATAATGTTATATTTGTTCCCAAGGCTGTTTTTCGTAAACCAGATCTCTCTCTCTCAAAATGCATTTTCACATTGTTTTCTATCCTCTTGCAATGTAGTTGAAGAACATTTTGTTCTGCCTTCCTTCATCAGGTCACACTGACTGAACATACATTTCAACCTAGAACCAGAGAGGTTTTCCATACTCTTGATACTTTAGTTAGAAACTAAACTCTGGGTGAAATTTATCTGTTCATTTCTCACAGGGAAAACATACCACATAGTCAGACCTTAATGTAAACACTCTTGCTGCTGTTCGAATATTTTCCTGCATAATAAAATTAAACTAAGCTGAAGTTTTACTACTGCATTAACTGTGCCCTTTCAGAAATACGTGAAAAGGTCTTTAATTTTGATGCTCCATATCTCCAGTGGAAGCTTCTCAGAGCAGAGCAGACTTGGGAAAGGCTTTTTTCTGAGACCTAGAAGCCAAGTTTATCCAATCCAAAATAGTCTGCTCTTTCAGTTCACTTGTAGTGATGTTAGCTCTAAAAACACAACCCCCTCCTATTTTCCGTAGGATCTCAATCTAACTCCACTTTCAGTCAATCTCTTTCCATCAGTGTGGTTCCTGTATTTAAATCCCACCGCTAGGAGGGTCCTACAACTAGTTTGCACACAGGATGGTACCTCTTCTCTGCCTGAGGCTGGTAACCGACTGGACGAGGAAAAGCAAAGTGAAGTTGAATCCAAGCTAAATGGAGATGCTTGCACTTAAGGTCCTGAATTCAAGATCAGAGGGGTGTCAACCTGTTCTAGATGGGGTCACACTCCCCCTGAAAGACCAGGCTCGCTGTTCAGGTGTGCTACTTGACCCTAGTCCTTCAGATGTCAGCGCAGATAGAAGTTGTGGTCAACACAACTTGTGGTCAAGTTGTGTTTGCTTTCAGTGTCAGCTGATTTGCCAAGTGTGTCCCTTCCTGGAGAAGAATGACCTGAAAACAATACTGTGTGCACTCGAACCTTCTAGCCTCGATCTCTGTAATGTGACCTAGGTAGGGATACCCTTGTACCTACTCTGGACACTGCAGCTAGTAAAAAAATATGGCAGCCGGGTTGGTGTCTGGGACATCATGGGGAGACCACATGTCTATTTGGAAGTCTTTGCACTGCCTGCCAGCACGTTTCATTCATAATCTTTTCATTAACGACATGGAAGAAGGGGTGAACAGTCTGCTGATCAAATTCGCAGACGACACTAAAACTGGAGCAGTGGCCACAACTGAGAAGCAGGTACTCCAGATCCAAAAGGATCTGGACAGACTATGGAAGTGGGCAGGAGACAACAGGATGGCGTTCAATGTGGAGAAGTGCAAGGTCTTGCACTTGGGGCATAGGAATAGCTGTCATAAGTACAGGTTAGGGGACAAGTGGCTGGAGAGCAGCACTTGTGAAAGGGACCTCGGGGTACTGGTTGACCGCAGGCTAAACATGAGTCAGCAGTGTGATGCGGTGGTCAAGAGGGCGAATGCCACCCTTGGTTGCATAGCCAGAAGTGTGGCTTCTAGATCAAGAGAGGTATTACTTCCACTCTACACGACTCTGGTGCGCCCGCAACTGGAGTATTGTGTTCAGTTTTGGGCCCCTCATTACAGAAAGGATATAGCCAGGTTGGAGTCAGTGCAGCGTAGGGCCACAAGGATGGTGGCTGGTTTGCAGGGGATGGGGTATGAGGCGAGACTGAGGGAACTGGGTCTCTTCAGCCTGGAGAAGAGGAGACTCAGAGGGGATATGTTGGCGACATACAGGTATGTGAGGGGGTGTCACATGGAGATGGGGAGAGGCCTGTTCTCCCCTGCAGAGGAAGGCAGGACGCGCTCCAATGGAGCAAAGCTCAGGGAGCCAAGGTTCAATTTGGATGCCAGGAAGCACTTCCTGACAGTTAGGACCCCGAGGGCGTGGAATGGGCTTCCACGGGAGGTCATTGAGGCCCCATCGGTGAGGGTGTTCAAAGATAGGCTGGACATGCACATGGTGGGCATGTCATGAGCGGAGCCGGCTGGTGCCGGAGGTCAGACTAGATGGCCCAGGAGGCCCCTTCTGACTCGCTCTGTTTCTATGTTTCTATGTTTCTGGATACAGTGCAAAGCGTTGGTAACTAAAGCCCTCCATAACTCAGGTCCAAAGTACCTTCAGGAGCACCTTTGCCCACATACTCTGCCTCACCATCTGGGGTCCTCTGGGGGTAATCTTCTGCAGTCTGCTTCCACAAGATTAATGTTAGCTCCCCAGCAGATGTTCTCAGTGGTTGCTTCTAAGCAGTGGAATGGCCTGCTGGGAGAAATACACCAGATATTTCACACTGCTACCTTCAAGAGAGAGTTAAAGATGTGTCTCTTCCAACAAAGACGCTTTCCTTTTGAGTCTGTTGAAAGAAAGGGAAAGAGGGGAGTGACAGTATCCTTCGTATCCTATGCAAGTCTTGGATTCTTTTCAGCATCTAAGTCAAGCCATGGAATCTGCTCTCTTTGCTACTTCTGTTGCCAAATTCCAATGGAGGGTCCTTAGCAAGCTGAACTACATCTCCCTCAGTGCTGAACTGGGGTCCTTCCTGTTTGATTAAATATTGTGCAACAGATGAGAAGAGCATTTTCTCTCCAGCTCACGGTCTAGATGAAAGGAATGGCACCAAAGGAAAGGGGAGAATAAAGGCACAGATGGAAGGTGCATGTGGCATTGGTAAGACAGGCATCACTACAGGTGTAGGTAGGAGAGCTGGGAGAAAGCTATTTTGAAATCTTTAAACAGAAGGAGAAAAGCAGCAAGATGAGAAAGGCATGGAGTAAAAAGATGGGGCATGAGAAATAGAACTGGAGATCAGAGATCTCATGGGAAGATGAAGAAGAATGGGGAGTACAAAAGAAATATCCCAAGAAAAGAGGGAGAAGGAGGGAGAGTGAGCACCATGCCAGATATTTCCCTGGCGTTTTTCAAGCATTTTCATTTCATTTGGCAGGGCAAAATCACTTTTTGAAAAAAAACTAATGCTGGAGAAATTTTTGGAGAACTCACGGGCTTCTTGTTCTTCCCTGACTTAGAAGAAGACTAAGAAACTACGTATTATTATACCTACAGATGTTTAACAATTCTGTTTGGAGGGTGAAATGCAACACAGAACTAGAGGTGGAGTGGAGGTCTGGGAGAGGCATTAGGATTAGTCAGGAAGAGGGTTGAAGAGGGCGACAGGCCTCAGTAAGGTCCTGATGACACGGCCTCCACTGGAAGCAAGTCAATTTGATCCTGCTTGAAATATGTTCTTTTTAAGAGAGCCAATTCTGAATTAGAGAGACTTGTTTGAAATAATATGCTGCAGTACCACAGGTAATGCAGACTCCATACATAAACACATCACCTGAGTTCTTTGCTCCTAGGAAGGAAAACACCAGGCAAAAATATTGGCTGCCAAACAATGTTGTGTGTTTTAAATAGGCATCAAGTAATTGTGTTTGCATAAACACAGATAGACTTATTTTCAGAGGCAGCTACCACATTCTTTCCTGGTTTGTTTAATTATCCAAGTGTCAACCCTGCAGCCAGGAAGCCAACCAGAGCAGCTCTTTCAGTTTCATGTCCCTGGCAAGTGCACAGGTTAAAATACACTACTTTCTATTTCTTGTGCTGCAATTTGAAAACGGTTCACCATTGTCGTTCATCAGCTACACATGCACAGTGCTGTTTGCAAAGAGGTCATTAACAATTGTGATTCCGCTGCATCAAATTAAACACCATTACTCCAGATCAGCAGTACTTTCTTCCCTGTAACCTTTTCTGTTTGTCGTTTTGGTAAACTTTGTACAGTCATATCTGGGAAGCAGGAATAATTTCTGGCCCAGGTTTTCTTTCTGATATATGCCACTGCTCGTGCACAATTGGAAACTTTTCACTTGCCCCTGCTGCTATGCCTTCACAATGCACCTAGCAGGTGATAATCCTGATTTACATGCTGTGAAAAGACTTGCTTACTGATTGTTGCAGAAACAATGGTGTGAGAGTTTGGAGAGTGGACTGACCCCCTCTCTTTTGGTTGGTTGGGATGATTTCTGCGTTGGTGCATACTTGATGAGTAGCAAAAGAGCGGGTGGACTGCCACTGTTGGAAACCTTGCTTTAAAAATCTTGCTGAAATTCTACTGGTGGCCAGACACCCCTCAGGTGGTCAGGAGGGAGTGGGCACAAACCTCCTGCCCATGTTTCTGACTGTCCCTGCTTGTATCAGACCCCTGCCAAGCATGAAGGTGGCAAACACGTATGTGCATTCTGGCAGACATGTGCAGAATTCTTCTGTGCAAGGAGTTCTCATTGCATGAGAAATATTTGTTGCTACATGCATAACATTATCCTTACACTCATCAGGTGTGCTTATGTGGCCCACCTGTGTGTCATTGGCATGGCAAACAGATGTGTATAGTACTAAACATGACCCCAAGGTATGGGAAAGTGAATCTACAGTACAGTTCATCAAACCCTCCAGTTTTACAATGGTCCATTCAAAGATGAGAGTCATCACTTGATAGCGGAGCTATTGGATAAGGATCTGAAAATCAATAATCAATGCAAATCAATAATATATTCCTGTTTACTAAGAATGCCAAAGAAATGTCAGAAAATGACATTTCATTCCCTAACCAGACTCAGGACATGCTGACTTCCTACCACTACAGAGACAGAGATTCTGGAAGGTTGCTAAGGTAGTTGGTTGTAAGAAAAGTAATAAAGAGCCTCGTGGGCCCTGAAAGATGAATGAATTAATTGTGATAGAAGTTTTCACGGACCAGAGAGACTCCATTCCATCAGATGCATTAAATGGTCACCTTGGGGAATTGATCTCTATATTTATACCTGTCTACAGACAGTCGGCTGTTCGGATATTGCCTTTGCCACAAATTCAATGCGTAGCTCTTAGCCAAGGTACTATTTTTCAGACTTAACTGTATATCTGCATTGCAATGATCAACTTCTGGTTTGCATAGCTGTCTCTTTCATTCTCCTAAATGATCAACCTTACTTTCTATTTTTTCCATCCTATCTGCCCTTCTTTCTACTTTAGCTTCATCATCCTAGTAGTTGTTTCTATTTGTTCTACTTTTTTCTGAAGTACCCTGAAGGGTATTTCTACCTTTCAAACAGTTTATAAACTGTCTACTTGAAACTATGGGGTCACGATGGGTCGGACATGACTTCGCGACTAACAACAACTTTAAACTTCATCTGTGGCCACTCAATGCTCTCCCATAGACCTGCTATTCCTTTTTCCCACACTAGTGTCTAGCTTATTAATCTTTTCTTCAAATTTACCATCCACATTCTGAAATATTTTCTAAACCTGGCAGTTCCCATGACAAAAAGATTCACCCCATGCCTCTGATTTGTTCTTGCACTTATTCTACAACTACACAAATGGGAAGAGAGACAGCGAGAGAGAGAGAGAGAGAGAGAGAGAGAGAGAGAGAGAGAGAGAGAGAGAGAGAACCACGCTGGGGGGGGGGGGGAGAAAAAAACCTGGGAGATCCCAGGTGTTTTACACAGAGCATCGTGTGTATACCTCCCAGCCCTTGACATTGCAGAATGGCTTCTGAGCAGCAGCATCACATTTAGCAATATGTCACCTGGTGTTTGCCTTTTATAGCTAGTGCTCCTATCTGAAAAAGGTCCAGCATGGAGAAGAGGACCTGTGAAAAACTGTGGTGGGAACATAGAAACAGGGCAAGTCAGTAGGGGCTCCCTGAGCCACCTAGTCTGACCCCTGGCTCCAGCTGGGTCTGCTCAAACAGGGGAGGAGAAGGAAGTTCCTGAGGGAAGGGCTACCTGTTCATCAAATGTTACCTCGCCTGCATGCCCCTCTTCTTAGAACTGCACTGCAACTCTAAAAATATTCTGCAGACAGACTGCATCCAGCCAAGAGTTTTGCAGGAAAAGCTTTCCTTTCTGTTTCCTATTTGACCCAAGCTAATCTCCCGGAGAACTTACCTAGACCAAGTCCATGCACTGATCTTCCCTTTTTTGTTGCACTTTTATTAAGCATGGGGTGCCAGATGCAGGTTTTTCTTCCTTCGCATTCCATGCTATTCCTGTTCTGAGACAGGCTTTCCTGCTCTGGAGACGTGCTTTCTTCCTATCCATGCCTAGTGGAGCAAAAGATGGTTGCCATGATCCAACCTTCTGTGCAATGGGTCACTCTCCCTCCTTCCTCTTTAATGTGGCCACCTTGGAAAACTGACAACTGCAAAGGATATGGCTGTGCCATTTCTGAAATGGAAGTGTGTGCAAACTTGTCTTATACTCAAGTGTCTTAACCCACATCTTGTTAAGGTTCTTGCATTCTACTTTACTTTCTTGCATTCTACTTTACTTTCATGTTCTATGAAGAGGTGTGCCGGAAGCCAAGAACTGGGAGACTATTGAATTGGTAGTCTGGTTCTTTCCATTTAAGTTGAGAAAGTTACTCTGTCCCAGTTGTCACCTTCCGAACCCAAATGCAATTTGTGGTCAGGAATCCATATATTTCTGAGTTTCAGATGTATTCTATAAAACAAACAAAAAGTGTCCAACAGCATCCACCTATCTGGAAAGGCATGCTATTTTGCAACCGTATTGCATACATTACAAAAACATGCTGAGTCAATGGGATGTTATCCTAGAATTCAGGAGATTCGGGTTCCAGTTTCCATGTGGTCATTAAACTCACTTTGGGTGGGCCAGACGCTGCCTCAATTTAGCCTAGCTCACGGAGTTGTTGTAAGGAAATAATGAAGAGGAGAAGGACTCTGTAAGCCATCTTGGATTTGTTGAAAGCTTGAATAGAAATGCAATAATCAAATTTCAAAAATTCCAAAATGTGCCCAAGCACAAGCCTATTTCTCTGGATGTTCAACGTGTTCCACCTCCTGGATTATGATCCTTGGTTGTATTAGTTTATGCAAAGACTCTTGTCAGAAGTATCCAGGAAGAAAGCTAAATTGTAACATATTGAATCAAATTAGATTATACTTAATCACCATAAGTGGCAGCCACATCCTTACTTCTTAAATGGAATTTACTTGGATTCCATCAAAGTAACAATCCAAAATGAAGATTGATCTGTGTAACTCTGATCTCTGTGCTTTACAGCTTGTCAGGCTTTAATCCTATAAGCTAAGAAGGTTCAAGGAACAGATCCGCTGCCTGCTCACGATTTACCTGGTCTTATTTACTCATACAAACCTCATCCCAGCATGACAGAAAGGAGCCTTATATTTTGCAAAGATTCTAAATTTTTAAAAGCTAAAGCCCATCAATGAATGGTATCATTAAAACTGAATGCACTTCTTTATTTCTAATCAGGCACCCCCTACCTAATTCTATTTAAATAGCTTACCCAACTGCATTTTAAAAGAATCGGGTAGTCAGCAAATGAATCATGCTGATTGCTTACTTGGAAAGAAAGATAAAACAGAGGAATGGATAGTGAATTGGATGACAGTGTCTCTATTGGATATTTGGGGTGTGTGTGTATGAGAGAGAGAGTGGAGGGGAGGAGAGGGAGAGGGAGAGTGCAAAAGCCTGTTACTGTGAGTATATGGTTGGCACTACAGCCATTTTGCAATTTTGTACATGAACACTTTTATGAGCAAGTTCTGTGCAAAATAAAGTAAAAGTGTGTGTTCTAGCGATGCTATTTCACCCCACATAGTAAAACATTAAAAGGCAGTAGTTTAGATGGAGATGGCAGCAAGTTAAGGGTAGAAGACAAAACTCATGGGCCAAAACGCACAGCTTCTGCAAATTTCAGGTAGATATCCTCTTGAAGTGAGGATATCAGGAATATATGTTGCTGTTGTCAGGAATAACCCAGTGTGGTTGTGGTGTGTGTGCACACGCGGAAGGGTCCATGGACTTCTGTCTAGAATACAGACTGTACTTCACATGAATATATACTTTTAAATGCTAAGGAAGTTTGTGCAAATCATGGAATGTGTCTGATTTTAAGGCAAGGACCTCCTTTCCTTCTCTAATCTCTTTTGCTTCCTTTTCAGCGCTATTATTAGGTAAAATGGTTCAATCCTAAAAGGCAATGCGCCTCGATACACTTAGAATGATCTGAATTCTGTTTTCCTTGCAATGGCTTTACATTATATGTTTTTTATCATGAAATAGGAACAGCCAAGATTTTTATGGAAAAGACAAAAACACATGTCCACACACATAATCTCAGACTCCTATTTTTAAAATCCAAATTTTAAACCAGAAATTACCTGCTGATTCATAATCAAAGCTAAATACCCAAATCCTTTAGCATCCTAAATCCCAACACAAGGATGAATCTGTCACGGATGCAAATTTTAAAATGCATACAAAAATGTGTATAATATGGAAGCAGACAAGCAATATTTCTCAATTGAAATTATATCCATTGTGTTTATTGGCAAAAGATTGCACAAAAACGCATTTTATTAGGGATATTTGGGGAAATGTGCAAAAACATGCCTGAGAGCAGTCACGCTAGCCTGAAAGAGTTACAGGCAGGTGGTGTGATTAACCCCCACTCTGGGCTAAAGCTAAGGCAGTCCCAAAATCCATCAGAGAAATTTGTTGGGCTCACCAAGAGCTACCCCAAATGGGCTCGCACTTGGCTTGCTGGGTCATCGGAGGTGCGTATTAATGCTTGCAGATGTCTCAGATATGCAGTGGGTCTAGTCAGGCGAGTTCTTCCTGAAAGGTAAGCCTTTGCTGCTGTCATATTGACAAACTCTCTGCAAGGTGTCTGACTGTCTGCAACCTGAATGGCTGAGCATTCCCTGTAAAGGATGGGATAGCTTCAGCTCCTGGAATTGCATAAGAAATCTTTAGTGATATGGGAAAAGGCTTGGGGACCTTGGATGTCAGCACAAGGGAAGATGAATTTATAGGTGGAACAATCTCTCTTCGATAAATGACATTTGAGGTCCCAGAGGGTCTCTCGCATGGCACTGTGGGCTTTTTCATTCTCCCTCTTGCATTTCTAGCTCCATGATATATGGAGCATACGCTGTTTTGGAAAACAAGTTCATGCTAAAAAGTGAGAACAGCAAGCTTCAGATTAAAGAAGCAGCATTGTCCTCACCCCTCCTCATCTGTGATGGCTTGGTTGAGCGAAGCATGGGGTTTAATTTTCCAATGCACGGGAAAAAGAAGTTAGAAGCATTTACTCAGCCAATCTAAATCAATAAAGGCAAAGCATTGTTCCTGCTTCAGGTGGCTGCATGGGCAGGTGAAAGTATAAATGGTTTCCTGAATGGTATAGTAATGCTGCCTCTAGTGAGGAGCTGCAAGAAGAGCATCGACTTCCAGTTTAAGCATTACTTCACCCTAAACGCAATAGGAATTCAGAATGAGCTGCTTCTCTTGCCATCTTTCCAGATAATACATGCAATGTGCCTGCATTCATAAAGAATTGGGTTAAATTAACTCAATGTGGCTTCCTGATCATGTTTTTGCATGGGGTCATTCTTAGCATAGAACTGCTACTGGCTATGGTTTTCCCAGTTGCAATGTATGGCTGTGAAAACTGGACCATAAGGAAGGCCGAGCGCAAAAGGATTGAGGCCTTTGAGTTGTGGTGCTGGAGAAGACTCCTGCGAGTCCCTTGGACCGCAAGGAGATCAAACCGGTCAGTCCTAGAGGAGATCAACCCTGACTGATCTTTAGAAGGCCAGATAGTGAAGATGAAACTCAAATACTTTGGCCACCTAATGAGAAGGAAGGACTCCCTGGAGAAGAGCCTAATGCTAGGAACAAGAGATGGCAAAAGAAGAAGGGGACGGCAGAGGATGAGGTGGCTGGATGGAGTCACTGAGGCGGTTGGTGTGAGCTTGAGTGGACTCCAGGAGAAGGTGGAGGACAGGAGGGCCTGGAGGAATGTTGTCCATGGGGTCGCGATGGGTCGGACACAACTTCGCGACTAACAACAACAACAACTTCTTGAAAACAGGGACATGCATTGCTTTACCAGTGCAATGGCTGAGCAACAAACACACAACTATATGTATATACTGAATGTCTGAATCTTGATTCATGCTGCTATTAATATGTAAATGCTGTATATCCATGGCCATTTTGGAGTGCCCTCAAACATGGTATTCACCTAACATGCTTTCACCGAAATATGCCTGAAAAGTGAGCCGGTCTCTCTTTATTTTGGGCATCATTCTACAATCACAGCTACAGTGTCATAATATTATTTCTAACCTTTTCCAGATACATTTGTTTCCATCTTTACTAATTAGAATTAATGAAGATGCATGAGTAGAACAGTAGTAAGTGAGAAAGTGAGTAGAAAGAGAGCCATCTGTAGTAGTAGTAGTTGTTGTTAGTCGCAAAGTCGTGTCCAACCCATCGCGACCCCATGGACAACATTCCTCCAGGTCTTCCTGTCCTCCACCATACCCAGGAATCCACTCAAGCTCATACCAACTGCCTCAGTGACTCCATCCAGCCACCTCATTCTCTGCCGTCCCCGTCTTCTTTTGCCATCTCTTGTTCCCAGCATCAGGCTCTTCTCCAGGGAGTCCTTCCTTCTCATTAGGTGGCCAAAGTTTTTGAGTTTCATCTTCACTATCTGGCCTTCTAAAGAGCAGTCAGGGTTGATCTCCTCTAGGACTGACCAGTTTGATTGCCTTGCAGTCCAAGGGACTCGCAGGAGTCTTCTCCAGCACCACAATTCAAAGGCCTCAATTCTTCGGTGCTCAGCCTTCCTTATGGTCCAGCTTTCACAGCCATACATTGCAAATGGGAAAACCATAGCCTTGACTATACACACTTTTGTTGGCAGGGTGATGTCTCTGCTTTTTAGTATGCTGTCTAGATTTGCCATAGCTTTCCTCCCCAGGAGCAAGCATCTTTTAATTTCTTGGCTGCAGTCCCCGTCTGCAGTGATCTTGAAGCCCAGGAAAATAAAATCTGTCACTACCTCCATTTCTTCCCCATCTATTTGCCAGGAAGTGAGAGGACCGGATGCCATGATATTAGTTCTCTTAATGTTGAGTTTCAAGCCAACTTTTGCGCTCTCCTCCTTCACCCGCATCAAGAGGCTCTTTAGTTCCTCTTCACTTTCTGCCATGAGAGTGGTATCATCTGCATATCTGAGGTTGTTGATATTTCTCCCAGCAATCTTGATTCCAACTGGTGATTCATCTAGCCCTGCCTTTCTCATGATGTGCTCTGCATATAAGTTAAATAGGCAGGGCGACAGTATACAGCCTTGCCGAACTCCTTTCTCAATTTTGAACCAATCAGTGGTTCCATGTCCAGTTCTCACTGTTGCTTCTTGACCTGCATATAGGTTTCTCAAGAGACAAATAAGATGGTCGGGTACTCCCATCTCTGTAAGAACTTGCCACAATTTGTTGTGATCCACACAATCAAAGGCTTTAGCATAGTCAATGAAGCAGAAGTAGATGTTTTTCTGGAACTCCCTAGCTTTCTCCATGATCCAGCGTATGTTGGTAATTTGATCTCTAGTTCCTCTCCCTCTTCAAAATCCTGCCTGTACTTCTGGTAGTTCTCGGTCCACATACTGCTGGAGCCTAGCTTGTAGGATTTTGAGCATCACTTTGCTAGCAGTTTTCAAGAAGAGTTTCTATCAAAACAGCTTGTGCTCCTTTAAATGGCAACTCAAAAGAATAGTGGTGAAGATGAGAGAGATCTTGAAATAAAAAGCACCTGCTTTTAAAGGGTACTCTATAAAAGCATGCATGGGCAGCTTTTGGGGTACTTGGTGTGAGAGCCTCTAAATTGCAATATAATATAGATTATTCAGTTATGCATTTTCTCTTCTGTGTTTCATTGTTGAATCACAGGAATACATAGGTTTTATTTTGTTTGCGGTGGAAGCGAAATATTTGTTTCTTTAACTGGAGCAGTGGCCACAACTGAGGAGCAGGTACTCCAGATCCAAAAGGATCTGGACAGACTATGAAAGTGGGCAGGAGACAACAGAATGGTGTTCAATGTGGATAAGTGCAAGGTCTTGCACTTGGGGCGTAGGAATGGGTGTCATAAGTACAGGTTAGGTGACAAGTAACTGGAGAGCAGCACTTGTGAAAGGGACCTCGGGGTACTGGTTGACTGCAGGTTAAACATGAGTCAGCAGTGTGATGCAGTGGTCAAGAGGGCAAATGCCACCCTTGGTTGCATAGCCAGAGGTGTGGCTTCAAGATCGAGAGAGGTATTTCTACCACTCTACACGACTCTGGTGCGCCCGCAACTGGAGTACTGTGTTCAGTTTTGGGCCCCTCATTACAGAAAGGATATAGCCAGGTTGGAGTCAGTGCAGTGTAGGGCCACAAGGATGGTGGCTGGTTTGCAGGGGATGCCGTATGAGGCAAGACTGAGGGAATTGGGTCTCTTCAGCTTGGAGAAGAGGAGACTCAGAGGGGATATGTTGGCAACATACAGGTGTGTGAGGGGGTGTCACATGGAGATGGGGAGAGGCCTGTTCTCCCCTGCAGAGGAAGGCAGGACGCGCTCCAATGGAGCAAAGCTCAGGGAGCCAAGGTTCCATTTGGATGCCAGGAAGCACTTATTTATTTATTTATTAAAACATTTATATGCCGCCCCATCGCAACAAAGCCTTGGGGTGGCTTACAACAGTTTAAAGTACAATACAATAAAATACAATAAAACCATAAACAATTAATCATTTATCCCTCCCCCCTCTGTGCATCTCGGCAACTGAAATACAAACCATTTAATTAACCAACTATAAACCAAAGAGAAAAAAAAAATTAGGACCCCGAGGGCATGGAATGGGCTTCCACGAGAGGTCATTGAGGCCCCATCGGTGAGGGTGTTCAAGGATAGGCTGCACATGCACATGGTGGGCATGTCGTGAGCGGAGCCGGCTGGTGTCGGAGGTCTGACTAGATGGCCCAGGAGGCCCCTTTCTTTCGCTCTGTTTCTATGTTTCTATTTGTGGATTGTGTGCATTCATGAAATACACTGCCAAACTTTGCTCTCCTTGAAAACTAACAGCAAAATAAAAACAACATAAGGCACAACCTATTTGCCATATTATCTGGACCTTGAAGGTGCTTCATAAGTTCTAGATAAGCACTTACTTGAGTATATAACACTGAAGAATATTTCTGAGGCCAACAATGCTGTTTCAGCTGAGCATTGCTATTCATCTTGGCCATGCCTTGGCCCTCTGAACTGCACTTTTTATGACTGTCTCTGAAAGAATCCTACTTGTATCACCTGAAGATCACCTGTATCACCTGGAGCCAGTGTGGCATAGTGGTTAAGAGCATGGGACTGGGGCTCAGACAATCTGGGTTCTAGTCCCTGCTCGGCCATGGAGCCAACTGGGTGACTTTGGGCCAGTCACAGACTCTCAGCCCAACCTACCTCACAGGGTTGTTGTTGTGGGGATAAGATGGAGGAGGAGAACGATGTAAGCTGCCTTGAGCCCTTTGTAGGAAAAAGGCAGGATATAAATCGAAAAATAAATAAATAAAATCTTAAGCATCCTTAACCATATCACAGGGCATTATCAACTGGAACAGCCAAAGAACAGAGCAGGGAAAAAGCATTTCATTTTCTTGTTTGTTGTAATTAGTTTTGGATCTTTCTGATCATAATGACTACTTGGTCATTGTAAGAGTAGCAGAAGCACTTTTTCTAAGGATGAGAAGTAAGTCACCAACATGATCGCAGTAATACAGCAAATTGTACATTGCACTTGAATTAAGAGACATCCACTGTACAGATGGCCAAAGCCAGCTGGTGAAGTTACAAGTCAGTCAAGATTTGCCTGGGATTCCAGGTGACATTCTTAAACCTTATCTTTTCTACCCAATGTATTTGTACTCTGTTCTCTGTCAACTGATCCTAATTCACTGCAGTCTTTTCAGAGGAAACTCCCTTTGTTCTTATTTTTGTTTTGCCAAATGCCTCAGCATAATCATATTTAGGATTTGGAGGAGAATATATTTAAATGTAAGTTTTCCAAATTTAAACTGTTCTAGGGCTGGTTGACTGAAAGGTCGCCGGTTCGAATCTGCACAACGGGGTGAGTTCCCATTGCTCCGTCCCAGCTCCTGCCAACCTGGACATGCACATGGTGGGCATGTCATGAGTGGAGCCGGCTGGTGCCGGAGGTCAGACTAGATGGCCCAGGAGGCCCCTTCTGATTCGCTCTGTTTCTATGTTTCTAACCTTGCAGTTCAAAAGCATGCAAATGCAAGTAGATGAAAAGGTGCCACTTCGGTGGGCAGGTAACAGCGTTCCGTGCACCTCGGTGTTTAGTCATGCCAGCCACATGACCACAGAGACTGTCTGCGGACAAACGCTGGCTCCCTCGGCCAGGAAACGGAGACGAGCAGCACCCCCTAGAGTCAGGCATGACTGGACGTAACGTCAAGGGGGAATCTTTGCCTTTACCTTTTTAGCTTCAGAAAAGTCAAAGGGACCACACTCAATGATTTGGTCTGTGGGTTGTTCCCCTAGTGCTACACAAACATGGTGATTTGGAAAGTCACAACTGTGTATTTGGAACTACAAAACAACAGACTAGCTAAAACAAAATCTCTCCACCCACCGCAGCCCCCCAGTTTTTATTTGCTGCTTTCAAGAACAATATTTGCATTTCCATTCTGCTGGAAAACCTTGTCTCTTCCACTCAAAGTGCTTTTTAAAAAGCAGGATAATGTTATTGCGCTTGTAACTAGCAATGAGGGACGATGAAAATGTAATTCTTTTGGACTGCAAACAAAATCATTGCAGAGCAAAATTGTCATCAGGATGGAGAATGCTGAATGCAGTCTTTATTTCAGGGCTGACACTGTCAGTTTCAGGGTAGAATGAAGTGCTCTGTGGGAACAAGAGCAGTCTTTTCCTGGAGTTTGTTGTATATTTCATGTGAACTTAGCTGTTCTGGAGGTCTGAAGTATAAATAGAAAACATCTTTCAAACCTGGATTGACAGACACCCTCTTTCAAATCTCCCAGAAACATTACAATTAAGTGCCTCCAATCTTACTGCAAATCAGGGTCCCTGTTTCACTTGAAGGCCAAGTCAATGGTGTTGTTGGACTGAACATCCACTGTAAGGGTATACTGCTACTCAGGAGGGTGCAGGTGAAGGCTGAGGGTGGCTGTGCCCGAAGCACAAATCAGTGGTTTGTTCTTGGCCTTTGAAATAAATTCAGGGCTCAGGAAGAAGTGCTCCAAAGCGCGGACCAACCGTTTTCTTTTAATCACTGCCGTGCATTTCACTGCATAAGCATGGCTCCTAGCATTTGGTGGCCTCGGTTCTCCCCACCCTTCCCACCACCCTGAAGCAAGGATGCAGAGAAAGTCTACGCAATCTTTCCATCCGATACATGAACCGATGTATCATTATTTGGTAATGCAGGTTCCCGATTCATGCGTGCCAATGTGCATATATTACAGAAACTGCACAGAAATGTATTAGTTTATGAAAACAACATTAGGCGACATGGCTTGTTTAAAATGCTTATTTGGGGTGGGGGATGCATGGTAGTTTAAGAGAAAGATCTCTACACCTGAGCTCCACTTTCCATGAGATGGGATTACAAAGGAGGGGAGAGACCAATGGTCAAAGGGGGATGGGCATTCCCTACCTGCTGCAGCAGCCCAACCAGAGGGGAGATCAACCTGAGCATATGGCATTTCAGGGCAGCACAATTTGATGTGCCTGAAGCTACGGACCACCAGCTCAGCTCCTCACAATCCTCACTGATGAATCCCGTTGCACCCACTGCACCAGTTGCTTGCATGCCTGTGGTGTTGCCCCATGTACAGCGATACAACCAGGCACCACTCATGGTCAGCTGGATATTGAGCAACCTGTGAGCTCAGCCATTCCAGATCGGCACGAGAGAATGGGCCGCCTTCGCCAGCAGCCTGTGCCTGGTAGGCCTCTCTATGGGGCCACGTGATGTTGCTGAGTGGGGCTGGGCGGGAGGGGTCTTCCTTTGCTTTTTCATTATGAAATAATTATAAGAATGTTCACTCCTATGCTTGGGTGTAGAGGAAAAATACAAGAATAGTTATCTCTGTGTGTGATCGATGCAGTACTTTAATCAATAGAAACAATGAGCATCAAGATCAAGAAGAAATGAGGGGGAAGAAGGAAGGAAGGAGGGGAGGGAATGAGGATGCCCTGTGTCCTGCTAAATCAGCCTCTTATGCTCAGACTCTGTGGCCAGTAGAACTGGCTCTCAGTTTGCCTTCAGAACCTATCCCCCATGTTATCCATCCATCCATCCATCCATCCATCCATTTAAAATTGCTGCTTTGGTCTCATGAGCTCTTATGGGAGAGCTGCTCCCATGGATGCTTCTTGCATGTTAAGATCTCAGTGGGGCTGCTGAGCACTCCAGGGTCTCCAGCACGTGTGAGGCCCAGCCTTGAGTGTGGCACCCAGCTATGGGATGCATGCGCAGGGAGCTGAGCACATCTGCATGCAGGCATCCAGTCGAGATTCCCAAGCTCATTGGCCTTTTTAGGAAATTGCTAACCATGATTTGAGTGGTTTATCTTCATTTGTAGCCTTACAACCGGTTAGAACTTTCTCATATTGATGTGTGTTGCTGTAAGAGTTTAATAGAAAAATCGGCTATTTTTATTAGTAAAATGTTGTAAATAAACTGAATTACAGTGCACTGAAGTGGTGGTCCTTCCTGCCAAAGAGAAGACACTTTGACAAGTGTGAGTATGTGCCTCTGAGCAGATGGAGACAGAAAAGTGAGTGATTTGCAGAAATGGGGCAAACACAAGCATGGTAGAAGAAGCTGGGCTCCACTTGTCTCGATCCTGGTTTCCCACTGTTGTGCAGCAAAGCCTTTGTGGATGCTGCTTGCATGTGATGCATCTCAGGGGATTTTCTCCATGTCATTGCAAGCTTGGATGCATGTGGACATGAAGCTTGCTGTAGTGCGCAGCCAGTCTGCTGTGAACTTCTCTCTAACTGAATGCTTATTACCTGTAGAATCAGTAAATTTCGAGTGCTGTGTGAGCACTGGTACCAAAGGCATTACACTTAAGTAAAATAATATAAAGGCAGTCAATCAATCAATCAATCAATCAAAATAAATCACATCAAATAAAATAAATACATTTAGTTCATAGAGAATACTTTGTTTGGCTTGGGTTCCACAAAAAGACACTGTTTTCTAAACATTTCTTAGACAGCCATTAATAAAGTTTCCCAGCATCTAAAGGCAGAGCACCTGTATGTTGAGGGATGCTGAGAAGGGTCAGCAAGAATTGTAAGAGAAAGGAAAGTCTTGAGTCCTGCTTGGCACTGCCCATGGGGTCTTTAGATGCAAACTGATGCTGCTCCTTTGCAATGGAAATGCATCCATCCGAATCAGCTCTCCCTGGGCTGTTTTAACTAGGCTGTGGATTTGGCTGTCCATAACTCTTGTCAGCACCAGTGAAAAGTGGAAAAGTTATGAGTTGTGAGAAATGTAGGTTAGATAAGGCTAAGGATGACAAGGTCTGTTCTCCTGGGATTGCCAGGCACAAAGAAAGCATTAAATTTTTAAAAAGCCATTGTCAGAGACATAACACATTGGCATTCCTTCCTGCCTTCAATTTGCGTTGTACACGGCAGGACCCTCTGGCAGTGACGATCTAAAAATGCCATCAGATATGCTTAATTCACTTCAAGCAAGCTTTTAAACCTCATTTGCAGCTCCTGACAAAGGAAGGTGAAGAATAGGAACCTTTTTAATTGTCTAACAAATGTGAGTGTCAAAAGATCAAAGGTGATCTGAGCTTGTCTTTGCATGGGATGGAGGCTTTCACTGAATTATTTTTTTCTCTCTTCCCTTAAATATACTGTATTAGGTGTAAATCCTGGATTCTTTAAACATGCTTAGATTGCCTCATCTTTGCATCTTTGGTTCTTGCATAGTGTAGGTTCAGACACTCTCTCCATGGAGAAATTAATGCCCTCTTTTGCATGAATTGCCAGGAAAAGAAGACGCTCTAATCCATTTACTTGGAATTTTATATCATATTCTTTGTATTTTTTAGTTGTAAACTGCTTAGTGATCTTAAGACATCAGTGAGTAGACAGTGCGAGAAACAATTTTGAAAGCCAAAAGGGTAAGAGAAGACATGTGGCGTTATCTAGTGGTATTGTGCGAAAAATGCAGATGGAGCTCGGCCCTGACAAAACTTTCCCTTGCACATGTGGTTGGGAATAACACTTGTACAAGGGGATGAACAAACACAAGGAGTATCTTGCTATGTAGTTGCACAAGCGGTTGGGCAAGTATTATGTGTAACAGATTGTACAGTGTGACTTTATTATTTGTTTATTAGTTCAATTTATTTGCAACTAGGTTTGCCCACAATTGGACTCTTGGAGAAGCTGGCAAAAGGATTAAAGCAATACGGCATTTTTAAAGTCTATAAAATGAGGGATTAAGATTAAAATCCAAAAATAAAAAGAAACAAGTACAACAGATCAAAATCATTACACTAAAAATGAATAAAATTGAGATAAAAGTATAAGACAGGTATAGGATCAAGTTAAAATCAAGATTTAACTCTAAAAACAGCTATTAAAATAGTAGGAGAAAAGGTATGTCTTTGCCCAGCACTGGAATGCCAACAGTGATGGCTCCAGGCCTGGAAGCCTCTTCCAAAGACTTTACTTGGATTCTTCTCTTGTGCCTAGTTTGGACCTGAATGTTTGCTAGTAAAGCATCATTTGCAACTGTAGAATGACAAACCTGGATATTGTGCACAGGAGACAAACTATGTCTAGTTGTGGGAGACCTTCCCACCAACTCCAGAAAATAATTTGGGCTGTTTGAAAATTCCTAGTTCAATATTTAAAAAGCTGTGGGAATTTTTGAGCATTAGAATATTTGAAAAGTGCTTCTGTTTGCTCCTTAGTTCTGTGCTCACTTGGTGGAACAAACCTCCCCACTCACCACCATCCATGTGGATCTATCCACTTTGTGAGTTTTAGCAATCTGTTTTAATAAGTTATTGTTTGGTTTGGTCCTGAAGCAGAGATGGGCGTGCTCTCCAAAGTGTGCCTTCCATCCCCTTCCATTTTCAGTCCACCATCCCCTTCCACCCATCCCCTTCCATTTTCAGTCCACCATCCCCTTCCACCCATCCCCTTCCATTTTCAGTCCACCATCCCCTTCCACCCATCCCCTTCCATTTTCAGTCCACCATCCCCTTCCACCCATCCCCTTCCATTTTCAGTCCACCATCCCCTTCCACCCATCCCCTTCCATTTTCAGTCCACCATCCCCTTCCACTCATCCCCTTCCATTTTCAAAGACAACTTGCCAGACTAATGTCTTTGCCCATTTCCACCACCCTTTGTAATCCGCCAAATCCAGCCACTCTGTTTCCATGACATGCTCACCATTTCCACTCATTACCCAAAATGTGTGGGACCACAAGAAGAGGAAGGTTCTCCCATTTGCTCCACCTCCCCTCTCATTGTTGCTCTGACATGGGGAACCACGGAAAATTATTTTCCCCAAGGCCCCTCTCATTCTGGTGTTCTATTATTTCTGATTCTCCATGCCAATTAACAGAAGCAACATGGTAATGTCTTCCTTAAAATGTGTTAATTGGGGGTGATAACTTGACATATCATCTTAACTTCAATTCAATTTAGTAGCATATTGGCTCAAGCTGCCAACTTAATTCTAAACTTGGGCATGGATGGATTTGCTGGTTTGCTTAGCATATTTGTAATGGTGTTATGATATCATAGTTTGTAATCCATCATTGAAATTGTATCTAGTCCATCCCTTTTTAAGTATTCGCTGGCATCAATATATTGATGACTATAAACACTTACACAGTTAAACACACACATACTGAAAATACACCTTAAAATGAATCCATAAAGTCAAACTTCATGATTTTTATACATTGAACCAATTTTATCCTGCCCAATTAGCTTACTTTAAACAAGTGTCCACTACATTCAGTAAAATAGCTATTTAATGAACCATGCAACAACGTGAAATTTCTGCATCTCTGATTATACAGCCATCTTCTTGAATATCTGAAAGGCATGAAAAGGAGGTCAAGAGAAAAGGTTAGTGCTTTTAATTGAAATCGTCCTGGAGAAAGGATTCTTCTAGATTTAACTGAATGACAGAAACCAAAACACTGAATATTAGTAGGGAAAGAGCACACATGGGCTAATTGTGAAATGGTAGTTCTTTACAGAAATAATAAAGTCTCTAGAAAGGCAAATGTTTGTGACTCAGGAAAGCCTTTTAATATAAATGCTAGTTAAAGAGGAAGGTAGGATATTATTAGCTTTGAAAAGCCAATTGCTTGCTCTAAATATTCTACTACTTACTGGAAATCTTGCATTTCCAGTCAACATGCAAAGAAGTGGGATTGTATGTGACTGTTAATTCACCAAGGTGTGAACACCTAAGTGAGCATATATTCCGTCTGCCTGGAAAGGACGAGCAGGGGTTTTTTTTGTTGTCTGGATCAATGCAGGTCAGGAATTGTGGATGTTGGTTTCATGCGCACGCACTGGAAGGGTTCACACAATATGACAAGCCATGGTCAAGCTTCAGGTATGGGTTCCACAGCAGCTGCCAAAGAGAGGAGCCTCGAAACCTCCTTCCTTCCTTCCTTCCTTCCTTCCTTCCTTCCTTCCTTCCTTCCTTCCTTCCTTCTGTCAGTCCGTCCGTCCGTCCGTCCGTCCATCCGTCCGTCCGTCCTTCATTCCTTCCTGTGATACCACCAGGAGGACTGAAAGGGAAGGAGAGGGCTGGAAGAAGGGACTTACCACCATGAACCTGAACATCTGCCAGGCCAGGCACATCAAGGGGGAAAAAAGAGAGAGAAAAAAACAACAACCCATGAATCACCATGACAGCCATGCAGGATTTTTTGTCATAACATGCAAACTCAGCCATTGAGTTGGGAAGGGAGAACAGATCAATAGAAAAACTTGGATTGGCATCCTTTACTCTGAAGAATAACTGAGCAGAGTAACATCGTAATATTCACTCTCTATGCCAAAATGTGACAAGTTTTAAAGTTAGAAATTCTGATTATACTCAGGAGAAATTGGAGGGGAAAAAAGATTTTGGGTTTTGTTTTCCCCACATGATGGTGACTTTATAGATCTGAATGAATGCACAAATTCACATTCGAAGGCCCTGGCTGACATTCCTATTACACTTAGAAATGGGGAACAGGTGTTGAAACTCAAAGATCAGGACCAAAGGCAGCCCTAGTCCAGCATCCTGTTCCCTCAGTGCCACACCTGCTGCCCACAGATAGGACGTGGCTGCGACAGCATTTCCTGCTCATGCTACGCAAAAGCTGCTGTGCAGAGGTCTCCATGTCAGATCCTGGGGGCTAGCAGCCCCTGATACAATCATGCTCCACAAATTTGTCTACTCTTTCTTTAAAAGCACCCCAAGATACTCGCCATACTGCTTCCTTGTAGAAGCAAATCCCATAATATAACCATGCACCATGTGGAGAAGTACTTCCTTGCATTAGCTCCGACTAATACATGGTGGAAATTTGGTGGAAGCCCTCTTCCAGCCAAGCAGCTTAAGTGTATGACCCTGGGTGTTAGTGGTACAACCGAAGGAGAAATACTTCTCCATAGATACTTCTCCACATGGTGACCCTCCATGCTTCCTCCAGGCCTCAGATGTGAACCTTTCTTCACAGGGAGGCTGTTCCAGTCCCATGTCTTCCCAGTTCTCCAATATCCTTCTGTAGGTACAGCAACCAGACCATGAACAGCCTTTCAAACAGGGCTGCACTCCATGGCTGCAGTGGGGCATTATGACATGGGCAAGCTGAGTTTTGATTCCCTTCCTGTCGATCTTCAGTGCAGAATTTTCCTTTCCACCAGCAGCCACAAACAATTTAAATCTGTCAATACTGTCTTTTCTTGGGAGCCATCAAGAATACGCCAATAAGGACTGCTTACAAACACTGAAATTTACTAATATTATGATACTAAAAGTGGCATTGTGTTATAGCAAGCAAGGATTAAATCGAAAAGTGGATTGATTGTAGAACTTCTCAACAGAAAATACCCACAATGCAGTTTTTGCCATTCTCTTACCTCCAGTATAAAAGAAATGTCAGTAAGCCATATATTTTTTAGAATACATTACAAAACTAGTGGAAATGAGATCCTTTTTCACTGACTTTTATCTTTTTGCCTATTCTTCAGAAAGTTCTGCTTCATATATTAAACATCCATTAAAGGCAATAGCTCCTGAAAGTTAGTTGTGATATTTATCAGTACATAGGAATATTCATCTTCTGCTTGGTGGCCTCATTGGGTCAACACAGCTTCTCTGGTCAGGCTAGCGGTCCATGCTATTTTTCATTTAAACCTTGGCCTATGTCAGTTCATAGGTCATACATGGCCAATGTGTTATTTATTAGGCTACTTGTACACCCATTTCCAATAAAAGTATAGAAGCCGTTAAGATGATGATGAGTGGGGCCCAGCTGCAGTGAAGTGGTGGGTTCAAGACTTTGATGAGGGATGCTCCAAAGGTCTATCCATCTGATGGGCTTTTAGACTCCGTGTGAGTGGACCTCTGCCAGTGTTGTTGTGAGCAGGTGGCAGGCAACTTATTCCTGCCCATTGACCTTGGGTGATTGAGGTAGATGGGGATTCTTGACTGGTTGTAATGGAGGCAAAATAGGCGAAAACAAAGTTAGGAACAAGTGAGGCAAGGCCTGTGGATCTGGAAGCACAAGGCCAGAAACCCAACAAGTCAAGGCAGGTTCAAAGGAGAAGGCAGGTGCAAGAACAAGCAAGGCCAAGTATCAAGAAAGCTGTGGACACTGCTTGCAAGAGGAGTTTGCCAAGTGTTTGCAGGCTTGCCTTGGCTTTGCACCCTTCCTAAGCCTTCCTTAGCCTTCCTTCCTAAGTGTGAGAAAAGAGCAGGACAAGCAGCATCAAGGGGTCATGACTACCTTGGAGAGAACCATGCTGTTCCTCACCACCAAACAGCAAACTTCACCAAGGCGCCAATGCCTGCAGAAAGAGGCACATCTTGGCAGGCATCGAAACATGCATTCTGAACTTCCTGTCTGGTATCAGCGACAGAGGGCAGATGCTGCAACACTAAATGCCTTCCTGGAACGCCTCAAGACAAGTGGCACTCAAGTCTTCCTTCGGAAGCTTGTAAGAACCAGGCAGGGGAACATGGGCAAGGCAGTCCCAAAGCTCTGCTGTTCAACCAGTGAAAATAACAACACGGAAATGAAGGGCTAAAAAGCAAGCAAAACTTTGTGTGAGCTTCTGTCCGGCAAAGTATTTTCAGATTCGCAGATACAGACTCATATTTACCTCATGCTCAATTCCCAGTTTGAGTTCTGCAAATCTTCTGATTAATGCTAATTCCCTCTGTGAACTGGCTTTAGTCTACAAAGGAATTTTGCACCGATTTGGGAAGATCTGTGCAAACCTCCCAAGTTTTTCTTTTTTCCTTTTAACTTAACATTCTGCCCAGTACTATTTATGGGGACAATGCAACTATTTTGTGTCATTAAAAAAAGAAACAAACCAAGCCAAACTCTTGGCCATTTTGTCTCTAAATATATGATCCCACCCACTGAAAATATGTCCATTTCCTGAATATTAGCACAAGTTCCAGTGGTGATTCCACCCTGAAAACTGCAAGATTCTGAATATTTCTCCATATTCTGAAATGAACGGATAGCACTTATTTGAGTACATCATGCTGTCTGACCTGTCCTAGTACAAGTGGAAGGAGCTGAGGCTCAAAGTGGGCTTGAGAATAACTTTGCACAAAAGAAGTCGGAAGGAAAAGGAAGGGCCAGGGAGCCCTGCTTTGTTCCCACCAATTTGCGCATGGTGCTGGCACACAAAGTTCCACGGGCACCTTTCATAAGAAGATGGCTTTTGTGTAAGGCTTAACATTTCTACCTGGCATGAGAAGATGTCACCTTCCTTGAGGAACTCTGCAGCTACTCTGTAAATGTCACTAAAATAATGGGCCTACAGTACCAAACAGATGCCAAACTCAGGATGTCTGTGTGAATGTCAGAGAAATTTATACTGTGTACCTGCTGCAGGTGCTTTTCATGTGTGTGTCAAAATCTGTCAGGTTCATCTTAAGGGATGCACGCGTCTGAGGAGCAGTTACTGATGGCCTCGAGGAAGCTGCGTGTGCTTGGCATGGGTCATCAGCCGCTGAGGTGTCATTACCCACCCGGATGAACAAAGGCGGACTCTACAGCCTCTTTCCAACGCACTTTCCTGTCTGTCCACACACTGTTCCTTAATTATCCTCATTTTCACAGCTATATTTAAAGAACTAGTGAGTTCATCGCTACCTTCCCCAATGTTATTTGAATTACCATAGGATTTCTCTTATTATTGTGACATTTCCTTTGGTGACACAGGCTCATTTTCTACCCATCAAGGAATTTCATCATGTTTCCATAGCAGCAAGTCATTACTTCCATTGGAATTAAGGACTCGCTGTGTCGCTCTTTCATACCGATGAGTGCATAAAATTAACCTCGGTAACAGTAGTGTCACTTCAGCTCTGACGGGTTCTGTGTATACACAGGCATGAACACACACAGGCAAGCACACACAAAGATGCAAACTATGGGCCAGGATACTCCGCTTGGCAGAGGAGAGACACGATTGAGTTGCAAAGAGTCAAACAAGAGGCCCAAAGGGAGGGTTCATACTCATTTAAGGAAAGTCATTATGGACTTCAGAAATTACTCATATTTTTCACAAAATATTCAGCTGCTTTTGGGGCTCAAATCCAAACTTTGAATGGATTCATAAATGGACACTACAATCTACCTTTCACTAAAGAATTCTACATGTGTAGTAACTACATGAGAGTAGTGTACTATAAATAATTAAGAACAGGCAATGTGCCAGTTTTACAATGTTTGTGTGTGCGTGCATAGTGAGAAATCAGTTTGCTAGTGAGTTTCTAAAGGAGGTGCAATTTATGATTTAACTTCTTATTCTAGGTAGATGTATTTTTTGGTTGAAAAGCTGTGTTATCTATCTTTTGTGTGGAAAATTTCCTCCTCCAACTTTTGAGTCTGACATATTCGGTGCCTTCTTGCAAGGACAGAAAAGCTGACCTTCCTTCTGGCATAGTCAGTTGCCACCTAGGAAATTCTGACGTACTTTTGCAAAATGCACTCTGCAGAAATATTATTTACTATTTCCCATGCCTGGTAGGAATGCTTTCCTTATGAATTTAAGAAAAAATGCATCATCTCAAGCAGGAGTGCGGTGTCCCCAAGTAAGACCAGCTCATGGTGAGCTATTGTGATTGGAATTCTGCAGAGTTGACTGTGAAAACACAAGTACCTTGGATAAAGCAGGTTTATGTTTGTTCTTTAGAGGAGGAATAACAAACTACATGCTTGTAAGAAGAACTGGATGTTGTCTAGAGGTGAGTGCATCTTTAAACAGGGAATTGAAGTTCATTATGCATCATATGGTCCCTTGGACTGCAAAGAGATCAAACTAGTCGATCTTAAAGGAAATCAACCCTGACTGCACTTTAGAAGGTCAGATACTGAAAACGAAACTCAAATACTTTGGCCACCTAATGAGAAGGCAGGGCTCCCTGGAGAAGAGCCTAATGTTGGGAACAATAGATGGCAAAAGAAGAAGGGGACGTCAGAGGATGAGGAGGCTAGATGGAGTCTCTGGGGCAGTGGGTGTGGGCTTGGGTGGCCTCCGAGAGATGGTGGAGGACAGGAGAGCCTGGAGGATGCTGTTCATGGGGTCGTGATGGATTGGGCACGACTTTGCAACTATACAGAAAAATTCATCATATGTGATAAATGGTGCACTCATTTGCTTTCCCCAAGTCTCCTCTCATCAAACAGGTGTTAAAGGTTTCTAAAGCACTTACAAGATGTGAGTTGACCAGAGATCCAAAATACAGAGCACTATCTACTTCCTACCACCTTTACTTCTGGTGGAAGACTACTTCTACACCACTCACAACCTTGAACTAGCTCTACCTGTTTGCATAATGCTACTGATTTTACAGTGACTGAGCTAGATTTACCCTCAAAGGGGTAATCCTCCAGGCAGACTAGGGTGTGGAGTGCTGCAACAGCAGTGGGAAATTCATCCCCTTCCACTGGCAGAACATCACTGGGTACAACCCCTTACGTTTTTCCAGTAGGCTGTTAGCATACCGTAATGTTTCCAAATGGCTCACCTGGCTATTGTCTGACCTGTGCACTCTACTCAGTGTTCTGTTGCAATGTTGACTAGGGTTTTGGAATAAAGCCTCCATGAGCCCTGCTCTGTTAGCGGACACTTCTCCTGGTACTACTTTAAAGAACAGCAGCAAGTTGTACGCACGGTTCTTTTCAAAAAGTACATACACCACCACTTTATAATGTTTTAAACATGCACACATTCTTCTTTTAAATATGTGATACAACATGACATTTTCATCTGGTTCTGTCAGGTCATATCATATTATGTCACATTGCGAGACATGTTTAACCTAATGCAACCTGATATATCTTGCAATGTCTGTATCAAAAATTTAGAAGCTTAAAAAATCAAAAGAAATCACCTGCTGGTTGGATGTGCTACAAGTTACATATATACTTCTGCATCTTGCTAATCGACAGGTACCCTTATGGGCTCTGAATTTACATCTGACTCCGAAAAAGACACTTCAGCCCTGGGTACTTATACATATTTTTTAAAATGGGCAATTTCACTGAAATGCCACTTACTTTTTTCTTGTAATGGGTCTTGACAAGGAAATGTTCTTGTTGTGTGACTTTGAAAATGCCCTTTCTGGCAGGCAGCCTTCCTGCCAACTTTATTCATAGATGGCATTAAACTGTAAGAAGAAAGGACTATGCTAATGTTTGGGAGAATCAACAAAGCTTCTCCATTATTCCAGACTAGCTTTCTCACATCAGTCACAAGTCCATTTACTGCTGAATTGTTCATAAAACGGAAACCGGAGTCAGAGGAACAAATTTCAGGCAGGGTTTCCATTGTGCATCTTCTACATTTAGATCCTGTTCTTTCTCCAGATACCCGGACCTCCTCTGCCTATAACAACAGTCCTGGGAGTGAGAAAGCGATTGGTCCAAGGTGAGCTTCATGGCTGAGTGGAGATGCAAAGCTGCTCCACACTCTAATTGTGAT
This sequence comes from Varanus salvator macromaculatus, assembly GCA_023646645.1. NCBI lineage: Eukaryota > Metazoa > Chordata > Lepidosauria > Squamata > Varanidae > Varanus > Varanus salvator. Next base: position 6,080,364 of record JAIXND010000690.1, on the reverse strand, counting down.
ATCAAACGGCTCTCTACACATCTGCACCTTCCATTCTAGAAGCTGGAAGAAGGATGTATCCAAAAGAACCGCACAGTGCACAATGAACAGGAGGATATGTAAATAATGGTGCCGATTTGTCCTCTCAAGTTCGGCTGAGGTGGGGAAGCAGCTTCTCGGCATTGCGTGTGATGCATTGATTTCCAGCTCGCCTGGATGTCAAGGAGAAAGCTCCAGCTTAGCTTTCCCGTGGACATACTAGTTTTCTGTGCTTCAGAATGCTTTTCTTTTCACATGTTAGAGCAGTTCTACATAACCTCCATCCAAAGATCAGAATCTAACTCAGCCTTACCCAACTGGCATGCTGCAAATTGTCTGTACTGCAATGCCCATCTCCATGAACCAGCAGCACACATGCTGTACCAGCTGAGGATGATGGGAGTTGCAGGCCAATCCATCTGGGGGGCACCAGGTCTGGAAGGAGTTGCGAAATTTAATTTTAGCGCCTGGGTCCCTCTTTTTGTACAAGTACAAGAGCATCGCAGCGATGCCATCGGGAAGGACCATGGGGCCAGGGAAGGCAGAACATGCCCTGGGGCAAACCTTCACACTCTGGAATCCAAGCTGCGAGTGGCCACCCCTTGGCCCCAGTTAGAAGTGGCCATGGAAAACTTGGGAACCCTTCAGGCTTCTCCAGCAGTCCCTCCAGGCAGCAGGGCCAGGACAGAATGGGAGCAGGGTCTGTCCATTCCCAGGCCGGACTAACCCCTTCCCTAGCCAACCTACGGTCAACCTCTGAGTACGGATTAAGCATGAGCAACGGTTTTGGATTACCAGTACGGTGAATGCCAATCATACAGATACAAAATTGAAGCAAGTGCCCATAATACAATTTGATTTTCATGGCGAACAGTGCAAGCTTTTTAGAGCCTTTGAGCTGGACTTGAATGCTGAGTGTGTAGCACAAAGTTGAACAACATGGCCTATAATTTTGGAAATTGATAGTATCAGTAAAGGAGTCTGGATATAGGCTTGCTACCTCAGTGAGAACTTCACCCAGAGATGCCACTAAATGAGCAGGGTTGCATTGGGTCCAGAGACTGGTCCTAAGCACCACTTTATACCTGGAATGGGAAAACGATTTGCATAGGATCAAATTCAGGGGGTCGCTCTTAAATTCACCATTTTGCAGCCTTTGTGCATTAGATATGCTTCTTTCCTCATTAAAGTCCCCCCCCCCTCTTTTCTATCTAGGATATAATGGCGGGTGTCACAAGAGTGGAAGGGGAACAAGTGCAGCTGCTAATATTTATCTCACCAGTGTCTTAGAACAACAATCTGCCCATTGCAATCCTGCTGCCCCCTCCTCATAATTTAGCTTCCATGCATGATAACTTTGTCTGCAAACAATCACAATACCTGACAAAGTCACTGGTCTGTAGCTGCTGTGTAGGTTTGAATAGCAGGTGCAAATTAAGCCTTGGTTTGAAATCCATGCCTACACGTATTTCAAAACAATTCTACAATTTTCTTTGGCGCAAGACTTATGGAGAGATAATGCAAAATGGTCACCAATATGCTGAGCAGTGAACCAGGTCAATCCCAATTCAGAAATCTCATTCCCAGCTGGAACTGAGTAGCCTTTGGAAAGCAAATATTCTCTGTGCAGTGTGGAAGTTAATAATAATGACCTTCGTTAAGGGGTTGTTGTAAGGCTTACTAAGATTATCTGCAAGACGCTCTTTCTGAGCACTCTGGAGTGCTGTATAAATATCACCAAGCTGAGGAAATTGCTGTAGCATTACAATTGCTCAACAAGCTGTTGTGTCATGTCTTGCGTATCGTTCTCAGCTGTATGAATGTTCCTTATTTCCCTGCTTCCCCCTTCTAAGTTTGGTTATCTACTGTAATGCTGTCTTTAGCTTGATTTTCATTTCTTTACAGAGATTACTGAATGCATGTCAGCAACCCTTCAACCATACGGGAACAGCCAAGCATCGGCAAGTGCTAAAAATGAACACTTGTGTTTTGTTTTAAATGTAGCTCCCTCAATTCAGCCTTATATGAGCAAGTCTTGATATAAAATGACATGATCTTTAATCTGGTATTCACCCATCCGCTCTCCAAATGCTGAATGCATATACAGAAAGAATTTTTGCTAGAAGTAGACCTCTGTTATAGCATTCGCTGGGATACAAATTATCCCATGGGGAGAGCTGATCCTGCCCCAGTCTTCATGCATTCCATGTTTTCCTTGCACACAGCCTGTTTGTGCAAGTGCGTTTGCTCAGCAATATGCTCTCCTGTGTGAAATGTGATTTCCTGGGCCACTTCCTCAATCTAAGTGATAACCCAGACTCTCAAACTTGGGATTACTCTGTTGCTGAGCTTTAATTTGTGAGCTTTCCTACAGCCCTACAAACCTGAGCCTACTTTGGACCCAGACTGTTTATAAACCAGCTCTTCTACCAGCTAGGCCTTGCACAATGGCTCTTGTCAGCACAGGGCTAGCTAAGTATTGCTTGGCCTTCCCCTTTCTAAGCCTGAGTTTAATTTCAGCCTGGACTCCGTGCATGAGCAAGGTTGAAGGACCTGAAGCTTCCTGCTGGGTTTATTATTTGGAATTCAGCTCTGAGCTAGAAGTTTGCAAGGTGTTAGCCTTCTGGGATTTCACCCTCTCATTATACCCTTGTTCTGGCATCAGCTCATAATGTATGAGGGTAGGATAATTACTATAGATATAAATATATAAGTAGATCATAAATAGCATTTGCCTATGCCGGCCACATGACCACGGAGACTGTCTGCGGACAAACGCTGGCTCCCTCGGCTAGGAAACGGAGATGAGCACCGCCCCCTAGAGTCAGGCATGACTGGACGTAATGTCAAGGGGAAACCTTTACCTTTACCTTTTTTACTCCTAACCCAGTTGCTTAAATCACTTGTGGGTTGACACTGCATCACTGAGGATCCTCACGCTTTCCCCAGGCCTTGATCAATATCTACAATTATCAACTTCCCATCCCAATTCTCTTGCTCCAATGGAAGCACATTCTGTTTCTGTGGAGCAAGTAAGCTGGTAGCTACCTTGCAATGCAGCCTAGAATTAATTACCGGCGATGCATAGACCTTATGTGAAAGGCAAATCAAGGTGCAGAGGGTATACTTGCTGTGGGAGGTTTGGAAACGGTTGCTTTTAGGATGTGGATAGAGGAAAACTACACTGGGAAGGTTAGAAAGGCTCAGTTGCAAATTTGTGCCTCATCAAATTCCTACATGTGGATTGTTTGGCCAGTTTTGATCCAAGTTTTCCCCTTTGCTGCACAAAAAATGGTGTATCGTGAAAGAAGCAAAGCTGAACTCATGAGACCAAGTTCTGGCCTGCAGTCACTGGAACCCAGAACCTTCAATTAGATGCAGTAAAATCCCTTGATTTGAAGGGATGTGCTTGCAGCTTGTACACGTTAACCACTCTTGAGGAAACTGGAGCAGTAGTGCAGCTTAAAACGAGCAGGTTCAGCAGCAGTAAATGCCAAATGTGAAAAGAAAGTAGAACTACAGGGCAATAAATTGTAAGGCATGTGATTACAGCATACGGCAGAAAATAAAAGTACAGCATAAGTGACATTTGGTTAGCTGAGACTCAAGCGCTCCTCCGAATTTTGTCCCTCATGTTTCTGCATAATCTGTGGAGCTGTGAATGCTGCCCAGTTCACTCCACACCTGGAGTGAAGGAGGGGGATTTGGCACCTTTGAGTGAATGTGCTTAGAATCTGGGATGTTTTCAGTGATCTATCTACCTACCTACCTACCTACCTAACTACCTACCTGTCTATCTCTCCATCCCTCTATCTCTTTTCTATAGTGCCCCATAGCTAACACTCTCTATGCTCTAGTCATCTCTAAATTAGATTACTCCAGGGCACTGTGTGAAGGATTGTTCTGAAGACTGTTCAGAAGCCTCATTCTGTGCAGACGGTGGCACCCAGGATGATAGGCCGGATGATAGCAGACGGTCTGAAGACAGAGCACCAATTCTTGCCGTGGCTGGCGACACACTCCGGAGCCTCATCCAAGAAGCTGCTTTGCATTTGCAAAGCCTTACAGGGCCGGAGAGCACTGTCTTTGACAGACTGGCAGATTATGGGATAACTTTTTGAGTGCTCAGTCCCAAAGGATGCTTTCAGGGAATCCATGAGGGGGAGGATCTTCTCAGTCACAGACCACCCTCCCAACTGTGGAATGATCTCCCCACTAAGGGTTGCCTGGCTACCTTTGTCATCCCTTTGATGCCTGGGTAACATAGTCTTCTCCACCAGAATGGCAGCTAAAGGCTTAGTTTGGGGTATGGCATGTCATCTCCCACAGATGGCGGCCCTATGAGTGGAAGTCTTCTAGAAGGTCCCAGCCAGAATCTCCAGGAAGGGCTTGAGGGGGGTATTGATTCCTGGAACTCTCAACATGACTATTTTGCATTAAAGATTGTTTAGTTGCATTATGTGGTTAAATGTTTTAAATTGCTTTTAGAGTTTGTATAATACGAAATGTTCTTCCATTTTTAAAATTACTGTTATAGGAATCTCTTCAGGAACTGTGGAGAGTGGTGTTACTACCACTCTATATGACTCTGTTGTGCCCACAACTGGAGTATTGTGCTCAGTTTTGGGCCCCTTGTTACAGGAAGGATATAGCCAGGTTAGAGTCAGTGCAGCGTAGGGCCACAAGGTTGGTGGCCAGTTTGCAGGGGATGCCATATGAGGCAAGACTGAGGGAACTGGATCTCTTCAGCCTGGAGAAAAGGAGACTCAGAGGAGATATGTTGGCGACATACAGGTATGTGAGGGGATGTCACACGGAGGTGGGTAGAGACCTGTTCTCCCCTGCAGAGGAAGGCAGGATGTGCTCCAATGTAGCTAAGCTCAGGGAACCCAGGTTCCATTTGGATGGCAGGAAGCACTTCATGACGGTTAGGATCCCGAGGGTATGGAATGGGCTTTCACGGGAGGTCATTGAGGCCCCATCGGTGAGGGTGTTCAAAGACAGGCTAGACATGAACATGGTGAGCATATTGTGAGCAGAGTTGGCTGGAGCCAGAGGTCAGACTAAATGGTCCAGCAGGCCCCTCCTGACGCACTCTGTTTCTATGTTTCTAACTCTTATGAACTGCCCTGACAGCTCTGGCTTTTAGGAAGTTGTTGGTCTTAGTCGCGAAGTCATGTCCGACCCATCACGACCCCATGGACAACATTCCTCCAGGCCTTCCTGTCCTCCACCATCCCCCGAAGTCCACCTAAACTCACAGCAACTGCTTCAGTGACTCCATCCAGCCACCTCATCCTCTGCCATCCCGTTCTTCTTTTGCCATCTATTGTTCCCAGCATCAGGCTCTTCTCCGGTGAGTCCTTCCTTCTCATTAGGTGGCCAAAGTATTTGAGTTTCATCTTCACTATCTGGCCTTCTAAAGAGCAGTCAGAGTTGATCTCCTCTAGGACTAAACGGTTTGATTGCCTTGCGGTCCAAGGGACTCACAGGAGTGTCCTCCAGCACCACAATTCAAAGGCCTCAATCCTTTTGCGTTCGGCCTTCCTTATGGTCCAGCTTTCACAGCCATACACTGCAACTGAGAAAACCATAGCCTTGACTATACACACTTTTGTTGGCAGGGTGATGTCTCTGCTTTTTAATATGCTGTCTAGATTTGCCATAGCTTTCCTCCCCAGGAGCAAGCGTCTTTTAATTTCTTGGCTGCAGTCCCCATCTGCAGTGATCTTGGAGCCCAGGAAAATGAAATCTGTCACTACCTCCATTTCTATTTGCTAGGAAGTGAGAGGACCAGATGCCATGATCTTAGTTTTCTTAATGTTGAGTTTCAAGCCAACTTTTGCACTCTCCTCCTTCACCTGCATCAAGAGGCTCTTTAGTTCCTCTTCACTTTCTGCCATAAGAGTGGTATCATCTGCATATCTGAGGTTATTGATATTTCACCTGGTAATCTTAATTCCAACTGGTGATTCATGTAGGTCCGCCTTTCTCATGATGTGCTCTGCATATAAGTTAAATAGGCAGGGCGACAGTATACAGCCTTGCCAAACTCCTTTCTCAATTTTGAACCAATCAGTGGTTCCGTGTCCAGTTCTCACTGTTGCTTCTTGACCTGCATATAGGTTTTGCAAGAGACAAATAAGATGGTCTGGTACTCGCATCTCTTTAAGAACTTGCCACAATTTGTTGTGATCCATACTATCAGAAGCTTTAGCATAGTCAATGAAGCAGAAGTAGATGTTTTTCTGGAACTCCCTAGCTTTCTCCATGATCCAGCGTATGCTGGCAATTTGATCTCTAGTTCCTCTCCCTCTTCGAAATCCTGCCTGTACTTCTGGTAGTTCTCGGTCCACATACTTCTGGATCCTAGCTTGTAGGATTTTGAGCATCACCTTGCTAGCATGTGAAATGAGTGCAATGGTGTGGTAGTTTGAACATTCTTTGGCATTGCCCTTCTTGGGGATCGGAATGTAAACTGACCTTTTCCAATCCTGTGGCCACTGTTGAGTTTTCCAAATTTGCTGGCATATTGAATGTAACACTTTTACTGCGTCGTCTTTCAGGATTTTGAATAGCTCAGCTGGAATGCTGTCACCTCCACTAGCTTTGTTGTTGCTCAGACTTCCTAAGGCCCATATGACTTCACATTCCAGGATGTCTGGCTCGAGCTCAGTGACCACCCCATCGTGGTTATCAGGGATGTTAAGCTCTTTCTTATATAGTTCTTCTGTGTAATCTTGCCACCTCTTCTTAATCTCTTCTGCCTCTGTTAGGTCCCTGCCATTTTGGTCCTTTATCATGCCCATCTTTGCATGAAACCTTCCCTTCATATCTCCAATTTTCTTGAAGAGATCTCTTGTCCTCCCTATTCTATTCTTTTCTTCTATTTCTTTGCACTGTTCATTTAAGAAGGCATTCTTATCTCTTCCAGCTATTCTCTGGAATCTGCATTTAATTGGGTATATTTTTCCTTTTCTCCCTTGCCTTTCGCTTCCCTTCTTTCCTCAGCTATTTGTAAAGCTTTCTCAGACAGCCATTTTGCTTTCTTGTATTTCTTTTTCTTTGGGATGGTTTTATTGCTGCCTCTTGTACAATGTTGCGAACCTCCATCCATACTTCTTCAGGCACTCTGTCTATCAGATCTAATTCCTTAAATCTATTTGTCACCTTCACTGTATATTCATCAGGAATATGATTTAGGTCATACCTGAGTGCCCTAGTATTTTTCCCTACTTTCTTCAATTTAAGCCTAAATTTTGCAACAGGAAGCTGATGATCTGAGCCACAGTCAGTTCCTGGTCTAGTTTTTATTTATTTATTTATTTATTTATTTAGCAGGCTTCTATGCCTCCCCATCGCCGAAGCCTCGGGGCAGCTCACATATATAAATGAATAATACAATATAAATAAATATAAATATAATTTGAGTCGCCCTGGCCTGAAATTAAAACTAATAAATAATGTTAACAATTAAAATAACGTGTAAATAAAAAGGTCTTCGCCTGGTGCCAGAAAACAAATAATGACGGTGCCAGGCGGACCTCTCTGGGGAGCGCATTCCATAGGTTTGGCGCCACCGTTTTTATTGACTGTATAGAGCTTCTCCATCTTTGGCTGCAGAGCACATAGCCAATCTGATTTCTGTGTTGACCGTCTGCTGATGTCCATGTGTAGAGTCATGTCTTGGCTTGTTGGAAAAGAGTGTTTGCTGTGACCATCATATTCTCTTGACAAAATTCTACCAGCCTGTGCCCTGCTTCATTTTGTACTCCAAGGCCAAACTTGCCTGTTATTCCGGTTATCTTTTGGCTACCTACTTTAGCATTCCAATCCCCCATGATGATAAGGACATCATTTTTGGGTGTTAATTCTAGAAGGTGTTGTAGGCCTTCATAGAACTGGTCAACTTCAGTCTCTTCAGCACCAGTGGTTGGGGCATAGACTTGGTCTATTGTGATGTTGAATGGTTTGCCTTGGATGTGAACTGAGATCATTCTGTCATTGTGGAGATTGTATCCCAGTACTGCTTTTCCTACTCTTTTATTGACTATGAAGGCTACTCCATTTCTTCTGAGGGATTCTTGCCTGCAGTAGTATACCTGATGGTCATCTGAATTAAATTCACCCATTCCAGTTCACTGATTCCTAAGGTGTCGATGCTCAGTCTTGTCATCTCTTGTTTGACCACATCCAGCTTGCCTTGATTCATGGATCTTACATTCCAGGTTCCTATGGAACTTCTGGCGTCATATCTTTTTGCCTTTTGGTAGTGTCCATGGGATTTTCATGGCAAAGATACTGGAGTGGGTTGCCATTTCCTTCTCCAGTGGATCACGTTTTGTCAGAGCTCTCTGCTATGACCTGTCTGTCTTGGGTGGCCCTGCATGGCATTGCTTCATTGAGCTACTGAAGCCCCTTTGCCATGACAATGCAGTGATCCATGAAGGAGTTTAGGAAGTACAGAGATTAAACAAACAAATAAGAAGTTAGGGAGGCTTAAGAAAGAGGCAAATGTATGTTGAAGCCCATTAAAGTCCAAGAAGACAAAGCTTATCACTACTTGAAAGAACATCAATTTACTTAATTTATTACAGTTATTTTTGTAACAAGTTATTACTCTTTTGGTTCAGAAAGTAAAACTTAAAACTTGGAATAGATAAACATGAAAATAAAGTTGATGAGTTTGAGGAACCCAATGAAGAAGTAGGCCAACATCTGAAAATGCCTTCACACTCTTTTAAAAAGATGGACAACTAAGCCAGCTAAAGATGGTGTACCTTCCAGCAGAATGGTGATGCCCATGGAAACAAGATGCTGATCCTGCTCCTAAGAGAGTTGTGGGACTACATGTGAATGACACAGAGTGTGCCCTTTTTAACTCCCAGGTCCTGGCCTGCTCCCCTCCCTTTGATGGAGCAGCCCCGAGTGTTTTCAAGCCCTGTTCTGTGGCGACTACAGTCTGGTTCATAATGCAACAGTGTCTCTCCGTGGTTATTAGTAACCTTTCCCTGGGCAGCCATCCCATAAGTGCTTCAGGCGCAAAGTGAAACTGACAGATTCATCCATCCCTGCTGCAGTTCCAGAGCTGTAAGTCACATTGGAAGGCTTTTTAAATGTCAGGTGTCCTAAACAATGGAAGTTGACTGAGCCAGAAAGTGCTGCATATATGCACAATGGACAGACACTGGAAGGGATGGAGGCGATTTCCGCATGCGCGTAATATGCCCAGGACCGCTGCAAGCCTGTAAGTAGTGAAAGGGGTCACGAGCATTTGACTCAAGCCCCTGCGAACAATTTTTAGGTACAAATTAACGATAACCCACCCTGCTCTGCATGTTCTCTCTCCTCTTTAAAATCAGTGTTGCTAATCAAGCGAGTGCAAGGGAGATTAAAAGAGAAATGGAGGCAAGGAGTCAAATATAGCACCGGGTATCAGTAGTGTTCCATTTTCATGCGGCTTGATTATTTATCAAATTTATTTAAATGTACATCTCCTGAAAAGTAGGGATACATGACTTTGTGAAAACAGGTGGGAACATTAAAAAGGGTAAATTAAAATGAGGCGTATCTTGCTTCAATGTCAATTCTGTACATATTGACTCAAATGTGCAGTTAGGAAGCATTACATGTGGAGGAATTGGGTGGAGTCCATCTTGCCACAATTCCTAGTTGTAGGCATGGGAAGAGAGTTGGAAAAGAAGGCCAAAATCTTAGCAGAAAGGGGACTCTTGGGGGAAGCTGCAAGTTTGCATCTGGTTTCTTCCCACTTTGGCCTGCCAGTGAAAGTTTCCACAAAAAGTGGGCATATGGCAACACTGTACATGGTTGGAATTTTAGGTCAAGTGTGTGTGTGTGTGTTTGCACATATGTGCAGGAGGGATTGTACTGGACTAGTAGAGTATACACTAGTAGAGTATACACTTTGCGCACAGAAGATCCCAAGTTGGAAATGTTTCTCTGGTGTCTCCAAATTAAGGGATCCAAAAGGAGGGGAAAGAAAAGCCCTGGAGTGCTTTTTCAGTTGAAGCTGACAACACCAAACCAGGTGGACAAAGAGTCTGCTTGCTTTGAGACAGAATTTAAGTTCAAGTGCAAAGAACTCTCATCCTCACTACATTTTACAGGAGGGTGGCAAGGAGACCTGGCATGCAATGATAGTTTTGCTGTTGCCCATGATGTTTCTAATGGTAGCTCCAAATTGAGATAAACCGACTGCACTGTACAGCTGATTTTCATGCTGCAGTTCTTTCAAGCTAATCCCTCTTTCAAAAGAGACTGGAGGTGTTCCCTTAATAAGCCCCATTGAAACAAGCAATTTTTCCGAAGACTGTCTTTCCTCTTGATTTCAGCGGGGATCTGCAGGGGAAGTTCCCAATGGATGGTGTCTCAAGTTCTCCAACTAACAAAAATGGTTGGTAATATGTGTGTGCGTGTGTGCGTTCTTCAAAAAGTTTCTGCACTTTTAAAAACTCTATTTATTAAACATTTCAAAAACAAATTGAGAGCCAGTGTGGTGTAGTGGTTAAGAGCATGGGCTGGGACTCAGACGATCTGGGTTCAAGTTCCCGCTCAGCCACAGAGCCAACTGGGTGACTTTGGTCAGTCACAGACTCTCAGCCCAACCTACCTCCCAGGGTTGCTGTTGTGGGGATAAGATGGAGGAGGAGAACGATGTAAGCTGCCTTGAGCCCTTTGTCGGAAAAAGGCAGGATATAAATCGCAATATAAATAAAAAAAATAAAAATTACATCCCTTTTCTCCATAGTCACCTTCCTTTGTGATGCATTTTTCCCAATGTTGTACCAACTTTTTAATGCCATCAGCAAAAATATATAAGATACATTCATACAATATAAAAGTGCAGAAACTTTTTGAAGACCTTTGTATATTTGTGTATGTATATAGCCAGGAGAATTATTTAAGACCCATGTTGCATGTCATTCAATACAGCATGTGAATGTTGCATAATATGTCCTTAAATTATCTTTTCTTGTTTCTCAAAAGAGAATGTAAACAGCAATAAATATCAATTTAGATCTCATTAATTCTAGCCTTACACTGAAAATTACTCAAATGTCAGCAGGGAAGAAGTGTTATATATCCATCATGTGTAGACAAGCTAATCTATAGGAACCTAGCCTTTACAGCTTTGTAATTTATACTTACAATGAGAGCAGAATTATTTTTTAATACAAAGAACAGACTTGAGATGCAAATTCTAAGAACTAGCTACAGCTAATTGGGGCATATACAAAAATAAAATACTGCCTGTCTTTCACTGGGCCATGCAAGCTCTTTCCACAGTCCAAAGGGGGATATGTCATTTTCAGTCTTAATGTCCATTCTTCCATGTTTGACCTATTTGTTGCAACAGCCATTTTCATGGCTCGCTCGCTCTTTCTTTCTTTCTTGCTTTCACGTTGTCCATTCCATTGCCCATCCATGACACATTCAGCCTCCAAGTCCTGGTCTCACATAGCCAGACTGTCAGGATCAATGCAAATGTTATGGCAGCAGGATTAAATTTGCTTCTTCGTGGCTAATCCCAGGTGGCTAATACCAGGAGCATCCTCATAGACACCCTGTGTCATAGAGGATAATCAAAGAGACCACACGGTACAGTTGACAGCCCATGGCACTGCCCCATCTCAAGCCCTGTTCAGACATTCAAAAATGCGACACCTGGAAGTTGTTAAGGGCTTGAACAGGGCATTTGGGTAAGCTGCCATGTGTGTGTCCAGGGAGAAGCAGCTCTCCCATTATTTGGACTGTGTATATATACTCATACAAACCACCTAGCATCCACCTAGCATCCAGGACACCCTTCAAATGGTTTCCAGGCCCAAGAACATGGCACCATGAGAATAAAAGATGCTACATTTGAATTATTTTGCAGAGAAACATCTGAACAGATTTAGAAATCTCTGAGTTAAAAATAAAGCCCTGCATTTGTAGGAACATAATGCAGAAGCTTGGGACACCTGTCTGCAGAGAATGTCAAGGAAATGTCTTTTTAAGTAACATTAAAAAGAGAGCCAGATCATAGAGGTGAGCATGAAGCAGAATGATGGCAGAAGAGGACACAGGTAGAATGACCAGACCAATACAGTGGAGCCATTAATAAACGTCACGGGAGAGTGATGCATGATTTATGTGTAACAGGGCCAAGCAAACTGTCACATTTCTGCGGATGGGTAGCAATTGCGGTACCATAATTGTATTTGTTTCTGCTTACACACACCCGAGGAAAGGAGGGAAGGAAAAGAACGCCAAGCCTCATAGGGGCTTTATTAAATAAAATGCAGCTACAAAGACAAATGAAAGAACTGCTGCTATCAGTATTTCAAGGAGACATTATTAAAGTGTAATTTAAACTTTGAAAACACAGCATTAAAATTCCAAACTAGCATATTGTTCCAGAGAGAGGAAAGCACAAACACAAATGTACATGCTTATTGTTTCTGCTAAGTCCTGAGAAAGGCAAATCTAAAACGTTGCGTGGCTTGAGGGCTCGCTGGTTTCCCTGCCATTAATTAAAATGCAGGACACTTATGGCACCGAACACCCATGGATGCGTTCTGTTCTTGGGCAGATAGTTCTGCCTGCGAGGTCCAGTGCAACAGAAGGACTCATTCCTGCTCCATTAGATGGCTGCTCTTGTAGCTGCTCTTGCTATGGCTGTTTTTGTTGTTCTTGTGGCTAGAAAAATGGCTTAGTTGTTTATCATCAACAGGCAGGGAAGCCTGAACTTGCACAGGCACTTCACTGGCAGGTATGGTTAGCTCTTCAACACTCTTCTTTACTTAAGCTTCTTCTTGTGTTCAGAGAGTAGAGCTCCCTCCATTAGAGTGGGACTGAAAGGCCCATTACTTCGTCCAGAATGTTCTCCCCTGGGATTTAGCTTCGGAACTACATATTTCTAAGGAAGCTTCTGTGGATTTCTAGGGTTTGCTCTGCCCTTATTTTGGCTTAAGCTGATGTCAATAAATCCACAGATTACTCAAATGGGTAGAACTTACCTTTTTCCATAGGTAAGTTCACCTTCTCTTATATGTGCTTAATTTCTTAGTCCGATGCTTTGTCACTGGGGCTGAGCTGTTTTGTCAGTGAAGTGCCTTCTTCTATTCAGTGAGCCAAATTGACAGTTTAAATGGTAAAGGAGATATTTTTCATGCTACTCTTTTCACTTTGGATCCATTCATAATATCATTAATCTGCCATATTAGCTCTTTGTCTTCTTTTCTAGAAAAATGAACTATACCCTCTACACTTTTCTTGCAGAAAGCTATTGGAAGCCCTTGATCACTGAAGTTGGCTTTTTGTATCTTTATAGCTCCATAATATCTTTTAAAAATGGAGTGACACATTTATGCAATTGAAGAATACTGGCTAGGGGGGAGAGGGAGAGAGAGAGGATGAGGAGAGTGGGGGAACATTGAAATGGACTTTGAATGTGATTTTTGTTTCTGCTATCAACTCATAGACAACAATTGGGAATCAATATTGAGAGATGGTACTGAATGACTTACTTTGTAAAGTTAATGCAGGAGTAAATCAAATTGCTGAATAACATTAATAAATCTGTAACTGTAACTCAGTTTTTATAAATTGAATATATAGGTGAGCTCATGGAGTGATAGAGAAGGGTTCGTTGTAACTATACAAAGATTATATGTGCCTATTAATTTCATTCAGCTCTAAATAGAGATTGAGATATAAAGTGCAGACGAACCTCAGGGACTAGAAATAAAGTTATATAACTATCTGACACGGGTCTAGCCAGTAGGATATGGACTGTTTTGCAAGACCTTGGGCAAATAATTTCCCAACCCTGCTTCCTGCAATGCTTTTCAATGGAAGGCCCAGGAGCAAAACCTGGTACTTGCGCAGAAATCGTGCTCTTTCTTAAGTCCATTTAGGAGTTTCAGTCTCTCTGACATAGTGTGGGCTTATTTCTCATGTCTACAGAGAATACCATTCAAAAAGTGGTTTTCTGCTCATTGATCGTAGTGTGTTGAAATCCAGTTCACTCTTCCAGATGCATATGGATTCTGTTTTAATGCCAGTGTATAACTAAGGTCAGATTAGCAATTGTGCCTTTCAGGGAGAGACAAAAAGCTCTTCACAAGATGTTCCACTTCCTTTTCTCCTGTTTCATGTATGTATTTAGTTATTTTGGTAAGCAAGCACATAAACTTTCATGCTGCACAATCATATCATGAAAATTCTGCTGAAGTAATTAGGATTGCAATAGCCTAAAGTAAGAAGGATTATAGCATTGGGCCTAATGTGAATAGGAAGCTGAGGGTGGAAGAAAAACACAGTGGTGCTACTGCCGGTGCCTCATTCTCATTTAAGCTCTGTTACACCTACATGCATTGCGTTAGTACGGAGGGGATCCAAGGTCGCCATAATGTGTGCCAATGTGAATACTCAGTGGCTGAGGACCTCATTTAATGTAAAGTCCTTCTTGCACACCTGGCAACATATTTCAGTGAAGGCATAGATTACATCTTGGGCAAAGCTCATTTACAAGCTCTTCCATTTGGTGCCTGACACTCAGAGAACATTACTATTGATTAAATTATCTAGCATATATTATGCTCAGGGAAATCTGCAGATGAGTTTAGAACTCTGCAAATGCAACCTGCAGAAGTTCTGATTTTTTCTGAGCTGTATGTATTTCCTGGATTTGTGGAGTGGTCTTTTATTTGTGTGGGCGGGAGGAGGGGGCACATTCACAATTGTCAGGAGCTACATTCTTGCATATTCTTTTTTCAAAATCCAGTTCTGCTGCTTGATAATCCACAAAGAATCCCAAGAACACTTTTGTGAAACCTGGTTCATTCTCCAGACCCACATGGTTGAGGAGATCGTGGGCAGTTACAGATTTGGATAGCAAATTAACTTTAAACTCAAGATAATTCTTGGATAAGAGGCAACTTCCTTGAAGATTTCAGCAGGATTTCCCCTTCCTCTTACTAAAATAAACCAAGATTTCACATAGGCTGCTAACAAGTTGGATGAAGATGACTCTGCTGTGCTCCCTTTTAGCTGCCAGAAGCATGAGCTGCTCCACTGGGGAAAGACGCTGCAGAGGGTTGCTTGTTTCTGTTTTTCACACCCATAATCCTGTATGAATCACCAACTGGAATCAAGATTGCTGGGAGAAATATCAACAGCCTCAGATATGCAGATGATACCACTCTCATGGCAGAAAGTGACTAAAGAGTCTCTTGATGCGGGTGAAGGAGGAGAGTGCAAAAGTTGGCCTGAAACTCAACATTAAGAAAACTAAGATCATGGCATCTGGTCCTCTCACTTCCTAGAAAATAGCTGGAGAAGAAATGGAGGTAGTGACAGATTTTATTTTCCTGGGCTCCAAGATCACCGCAGATGGGGACTGCAGCCAAGAAATTAAAAGACGCTTGCTCCTGGGGAGGAAAACTATGGCAAACCTTGACAGCATACTAAAAAGCAGAGACCTCACCCTGCCAACAAAAGTTGCCAACAAGGCTATGGTTTTCCCAGTTGCAATGTATGGCTGTAAAAGTTGGACCATAAGAAGGCTGAGCGCTGAAGAATTGAGTTCTTTGAATTGTGGAGCTGGCGGAGACTCCTGCAAGTCCCTTGGACCACAACGCGATCAAACCGGTCAGTCCTAGAGGATATCAACCCTGACTGCTCTTTAGAAGGCCAGATCCTGAAGATGAAACTCAAATACTTTGGCCACCTAATGAGAAGAAAGGACTCCCTGGAGAAGCGTCTAATGCTGGGAACAATGGATGGCAAAAGAAGGGGACGGCAGAGAATGAGGTGGTTAGATGTCACTGAAGCAGTTGGTGTGAGCTTGAGTGGACTCCAGGGGATGGTGGAAGACAGGAAGGCCTGGAGGAACGTGGTCCATGGAGTCGTGATGGGTCAGACACAGCTTCGCGACTAACAACAACAAAAATCTTGTGTTTCTCCCCTTACCACCTAATCCCACCCAGAGGGAACAGCATATGACAGAGCTTAATATCACTGAAATAAGTGTTACGGCTGCAAGTTAAGTGATTAAAAAGGAGAGAGATTGATGGAGAAATGGTGACAAACATCATTGCTCCTGCAAATTGGACATCCCCCTTTCTATGGATTCAACAACATCATACCCACTAATGTAGAAGAAACACATGGGGATAGAATCTGGTGTGTGTGTGTGTGTGTGTGTGTGTGGGCAAAAAGTGTAGGAAGTTGCTTGCTACAGAAAATTAATGACAGGCGAGGACTAAGTTCCCTTCACCTGGAAGCATGTTTCAGACCATCTTGAAAGCTCTTCACTGGGTGTTAAAATTGCTTGATGACTCCTTGGGGAGCTTACAGCATCTCTGTTGGATGGTAATATTTGAAAAAGAAATCATCTGAGGATTTCTGTGAAATGAATTAAGAAGCAGGGCCATCATTAAGATACAGATGCTTGTTAAAGGCCAGCCATTAACTTTTGTAAATATTGATGAGTGATAGCCCAGTTAGGATATGCGAAGCTTGCTTGTTTAATGACTACTCTTTTTTCAGGTGGAATTTATCAAAATAGGCAGCATTACCTGTAAAACAGTTTCTTTCTGAAATATTTCTATATAAGTCCTGATAAGTTCCTTTTATGCTGTAGGAAACACCAGTCCTGAATCTTTGCAACAACAAAAGATCAAACATTGTATGGACCACAAAAAGCAAACTACAGTGCTTGTCATTGTTCTCCATCAGTGCAGAGATGGAAAATTGTGGAGAAGGGACCCAGCTGAGTCTCCCCAGGTGGGTTCCTCAGATTCAGAGAAGGAGCACAGATGGGGACAGAGGACTTGGGAGTTGCAAGAAGTGAAGATACTCAGGCAGAGGGTGGGAAGCAGCCTTTCAGAACTGGGGTGCTGGGGAGATGGGGGCATTCCTTGACCCTCGGCAGTCAAGACAAGTGGTCCAATTGAGAAGTGTCCAGTGTTTCCACCTTCTAACCCTCAAGCAAGAGGGTGGAGTCAGGGCCTTTCTGAAAGGGATTCAGCTCAGATTCAACTCATTACAAGGGGAGATGCTTCTCTCACATCTCAGAGAGAACATCGCTCTTGTTTATGCAGCTTTGGAACCTGTTAGGGTTTAATAAAGGATTCTGCTGGAGAGGCTTCATCCAGGAAAGAGAGAAAGGGTGGAAGAGAGCTGATCCTCGCAGAAATCTTCTCTCTTGGAGCTTCTCCCAGGTGACTTGCTATTCCACAGTTGCTGCAATGAAAGCGGGAGGAAGAAATATAGTTCGCAGACTCTACTTGAGCCATCTAGTACACCATTCTGGTGTGCAATACTTCCAGGTCAGAAGTGAGGAATTCTTTGGACCCAAGAGATGGTCCCTCAGCTTGGACTATCCCAAGGCCATTCTGCTTGTGGACAACACATTTCCCCTTCCTGTAAAACCCCCCTGCTCAGCAATGGGGCTTTTAAATAGATTGCAGTACATACAGGCAGGGCATTGATGGTATGCTGTAAATCTAGAAGGAATCTTCTACTGGAAAATAATGATTACTGAGATATGACAATGGACCTCTTCAGTGGAACGCAGCTTCATGCATCCACTTCTCTGTCTCATGGCTGATATTTTAAGGTGAAAGAAAAGAAAAATGAACATAGAGACACAATTTTGTATGAAATATTTCAGCAAAGGGCAGACCGAGAAAGGAAACACAACCACATATATTTGGAAAGGCACGGCTGTCTCAAATACATTGGGATTATCCTTCAAGAAAAGTTCATCCTAGTGAAAATTGTGTTGCTGTGTTGCTGGCAAGGTTATTGTCAGTTTGGATTATCTGCTGCATAAGTATCACTCAGGAAAATTAGTTCTGCCTAGAGGCTTGTCCAACCTGGATGCTTAGCTTCCCTAAACCTGTTTCCTCCACAAATCAGCAGTTTAGTTTTGCAGTCTTGCATCCATTTTCTCCAGACATAAAATGTAGTCATTATACATTTTTCCTTAAATTAATGTATTAGAGGATTTTTGTACCACTTTCAAGACTTAAAACTGCTGCCTTCTTTATTTACAACCTAATGGTGTGTGTTCATTGAAATATAGCTAGAGAGTAAATACACATAACGGCTGCATGATTATTCGAGTTGCAACAGACAAATCAGAGGTTCTGTGAGCACTTGGTGAGCTCTGGCTTGGATATGAGGAAAGGCAGGGAATAATTTTGGGCCTGGAGGGGTGGCTTCCCCTCTCCCCCATGCTAGGGGAAATAAGGGTTGCGGGCATTGGGAGTCATTGCACTGGGTCTCCAACTTGGCAGCGGTGGAAGGCTTCTTTCCTAAATTTATATGAACTCACACAATTCTTATTTCATCACACACACACATACATGGAGAGAGAAAATATTCATTCATACCTTTGGTATGTAAGGTTGGAAATAGCACGTGAATGTGCATTTCTGAAAAATGCACACAAACATCCATTAGTTAATAGTGGGAAGAGGACTTTACATAAGGGTAAACCAAAAATCCATACATTTAGGGAATATGCAGAGGAATACTTAGAAACGTTCATGTAAAGAAAAGAAAAGAAAAGAAAAGAAAAGAAAAGAAAAGAAAAGAAAAGAAAAGCTCTCAGTCTGCTATGTAACTTGAATGAAAAAGCTTCAAGGTCAAAAGAGGAGAATGTGGTTGAACACATTTTTTTGATTTTCTGCATCACTATTCATTTCTTTTATACATCCCTTTTATGGAGGTTTTACTGTCTCTGATTATTTTGATATCTTCTCCTGATGCTTGTTTCTTAATTTATATACTGTTATTCTGAATTGCAGGCTACATAAGCTAAACTATGTTGTTTCTTTAGGAGCATAACTAAAAATTTGTAAAATGCATACTTTAAAGAATGAGCAAGTCCCGGAGCCAGGGAAGAGAGCGGAGGTCAAAATGCAGTCTATTGCTCCATAATTTCAGTCTCTTCAGTTGGTTGCTTATGCTGTCAGTCCCAACTTCCTTTAACTATTTCTCCAAAGAGGTACACACACTTATAGCTAGTCAATGGACAGCTATCAGGACAAAAGCTAAATAAGACATGACAGTCTAGTTTCTGCATTCGAAAGTGCACAGCTTTCCTAATGGAGTTTACAGTGGCTCAAAGAAATTAGAATTCTGTAGGAGTGAAGAAACTTTGAAATTGCAGGGCAAGCTCTTATCCACTTTACAGGGTCTTTTTGTTCCATCTAATCCCTCCCCTTCCCTTGCCTTCCCCTTCCCTTTTTCCTTGTTGTGAGAAACCCTAATAATTAATGTTCTTATATACCAAAAGCAATATTAGGAACTAATTGGCTATGAGAACATTGAAGGATATATTTTAGAAAAACAAAGATGATACAGAAAACTACAAATGTGGTTGGATTTAGTTATATTTGTAGACTCAGTCTCATACCTTTCAGTGTATCTACTCTAAGCATGAGTCAGTTTGGATCCAAACGAAAATGTTAATGTAGAAGTTAATGTTTCTTTCAACTAATGGGCTTTTACACAACTGTCTCCAAGATTTCAATCAATAAAACTGCAACAATTTTAGCGGGAGAGAAGAAGCAAAACAGCCAGGAGGCTCTGGATATTATGGATACAATCATTTTGGAGTTAAAATTTATGAGAAAAATAGATAAGCTAGCAACAGAGTGATTTCAAACTATATTGAGGGCGCAACATTTTGGGTTCTACCTTCACTAACAGATTTTTCCAGATGACCACTCTTGGTATCCATTTAGCATCACAGGGGGACACTGAAAAGACCACTTCAAGCTCCTTCAGACTACCTCAGATTACAAATCATTGGTTTGCTCGTGAGAGGGTTGCGTAGTCTGATTGAGGGTCATGGAGAAAACCTACAAGGAGATCTACGAAAAGACCCTGACCCATGGAGAACCCTGACCCATGTTCAAGAAGACCCTGTGCGCAAAAATCTGAGGGTCTTGTGACGAGATCTTGGAAATGTGATCACCTTTCCTACCCCTGAACTAAAGGGTTGTGACAACTACTGCTACACGAAATGGTGTGATGAAGTTCGGCTGCATCCGAAGGTCACAGGGAAGCTTGAGAGATGCTTGAGGGTCTTGATGCATCTTCCAGTGTGGATTCTGAGCTAATGACCTTGTGCTGTGAACTTACTAGGAGAACTTCCTAAGAGAAGTAGGGCTAAACACTTCATGTTTTGGAGGGTTTAATGCATGTCTCATACATTATAATACAACAACCGAATATAGACTGGGTATTTGCCCTACAGATGGATCACAGATTAATGCTCCCTGGTGGATTCATGGCTGAAGTTCAAGTGGTATCAATGCCAGTTCTGATCCTTGGCTATTCAGGTGAAAGCAAGATCTTCCACTCTTGCGATCACATCCACGCCAGTCATTATTTGTCTATATATTAAGCTACTGAATTGTTTTCCGTTATTTATTCTTTATAAATAAAATTCCATAATATCACTTTAGGAAGGTACGCATGTTCCTGAAGGTCTTGCTGGACTTGACAGATATTTGTGCAAAAGCTGAAAAATAGAAATCTGTACATGTTTCTTTGGAAGGAAATCATATTGAGACTGTGGAATTTGCTCTCACGTAAGTGAACATAGAATTGTGACATAAGTGATTGTCTTCTGTGTTTTGAATGACAATAATCCAAGCAAAACGAGGGCAGCACACGATTTTGTGTTCCTCTGGGTCAAACCTGTGCTTCAAATAAGGTGCATGTATGTTGTATATGCTGCACTTCTTTTTCGGGCTCCTGTGGCTATTTGGAAACTGTCTTTGACTGGGTTTCTTTTTATTTCATGGACACTGATCACATTTTCTCCTCAAAATGATGTAGTAGAGAAACAGCAAATATTTTTGGTTGTTTCCTTCACTCCCTGCATGTGCAGGGGCACATTAACTGTTACAGAGAAGTGTCCTGACGAGACACTTCAAGATCTTCTGGAATGTAGTTCTGTCAGTTGGTAACAAAAGGAACAAAGAGTTTTGGACCTTAAAGACTAAATTTAAGATTGAACAACATCATCTTTAAATCCATGAAAAAAAGCAGGAACTGCAGTTGTGACTGATTGCAGACTTAAGCCAATTGGGTTGGAGAAAATCTTCACATCACTTCCAAAGTTTAATAGCTTCTTGTGAGCAATTCTACAGTTATCTTGCCCAACTGCTTTTCAATGCTTTGATCTTTCAACACTATTTTTGGTTCTCCAGAAGTAATTTGTGCACAATGGAAAACATTTTTTCCCCTCCTTAACTTTGTCCGCTTTCTGGGTGGTGGTGGGAAACCTCTACTATGGCACTGGATATCAAAATGGAGGGAGCCCAGATATTAAAACATAAATTGCTTGGGTCCTAGATACCTGAAGGAGTGCCTTCTCCCCTATGTGCCACCCCTTGAGATCTGAGGCAGAGGCCCTCCTCCAGGAGCCATCCTTGAAAGAAATCAGGAGGGTGGCTACCCAGAGGAGGGCCTTCTCTGTAGTGGCACCCCGACTGTGAAACAGGCTCCCCTGAGAAGTTTGCCTGATGCCAACACTTCTTTCCTTTCAGCAACAGGCAAAGCCCTTTTTATCCTCCCAATATTTTAATTGTTAAATTGTTTTAATTTGTACTTTTACACAGAACATTGAATGCTGTGCTATTCTTACTCTTATTTCTATTTTTATTCTATTTTATTAATGTTGTATAAACCATCCTGAGACATCTGTGATGTGACAGTATGGAAAAGTTTGAAAGAAAGAAAGAGAGAGAGAGAGAAAGAGAGAGAAAGCAAGTCCATTTGCTTGCTTGCTTGCTTGCTTGTTTGTTTGTTTGGTTGGTTCCCATTCATTTGGCATGTTGACATTGTACTAAGCTGATTCCTTTTAAATAATATAAAACATTCAGACCTGAGGACTGCTGCTGCGAGATGGTACATGGAACAGATAGTTTTCCTCCTTGGCCCAGAGGAAACCTAATCAGTGATAGGCACAGCATAGCAAGCACACAATCTGTGAGATGCTCAGACCAAAGAGCCAAGCGAATCAGTTGGTTTGCAAGGGCAGATGGATACCCAGGGGCTCCCACCTGGTCCACGTTTCGCCAACAGCCATGGCATCAGCATCCAGCTAGCCGGAGTGGTGACACTCCCATCCCCTTTGCTTCCAGGCTACCAAAGCAGAGGAGAGCATGACCTGCTTGGGCACTGGTCCCAGATACTCTCTTTGGAGAAGCTTAGGCAGGCTTAACAGAGCAGAGGGAGAGGGGTAATATAATTCTGTTTCTTTGTATGCCTGTTTTGATAGTCTTCACTTGAGATTTGCAGATTATAAGAGCACCTTAAAGCCCAGTACTAAATGGACTTCCAACAGAAGAAGAGAAAGAAATTGCTTTGGGAAAGCTATCTAGAGCAAGCAAAGTAGAGGGAAACTTTGCAGCGCAGAGGGAACAAATCAATATTCTCGCTTGACATTTCAGCTCTTATCCAAACAAAAGAAAGGCTCTGTTTCTCCAGTTAAATGTCTATAAAGGGATTTAGGAATTCCCTGAGCGATATCACCCAGAAACGTTCATGATACAGTGGAAAACCAAGTTACCTCCAACTCTGGCAATACAGATCACATAATATCTCCTGCCAAGGGTCAGAGGAGCCCCATCCGTCTTCGGCAGCATGGCTGATCATGCCGTAAGAACTGGACGAGACAGGGCTAAGAACAAAGTGAATTGTAAACCCAGGGTTGCAGAGCGAATTTAATTTGAGCTATTTCTGAGTGGTTGCTGATAAGAACAAGGAAAAGAGCTGGAAAGCAAAAGAGTTTATCCCTCTTATCGTTTTAAAAGCAACAGCCTCGTGTTTGCTGTCAGGAAGGTGACAAAGAGCGTTTTCGCCTGCAGTATCCCCATTTCCGGTGTAAGTCCTGAATACCCCACTCGAATATATTTGGCATATAAATATTTAAATTACCCTGTAGTTCCAGGCCTGAACAACCTGACTGCTCTATCAAGCGCTCAACAGTGCTCCTTGCTCTGCTCTCCATTGGGAGCTACCAAAAAACAGATCTGATGCATTACCAATGTGCTCTTCCATCTTGAGAATGAATACTGGAGAAAGAGCAGGGCCATGAGTCCTGTCTTATCCTTGAAGAACTGCCAGACAACAGCTTTTTTCTTGACGTCATCAGGACAAAGATCAAGGAACACCAGAAGGAAGATCTGGACATTGGAGGTGATCATTAACAGCAGACAGAGCAGACAGGAATACAGATGACCTGGTTGGCATCTTCCACATTAAGACGAACTATTATGCATTTCTACTTGAATAAGAACAACTGTTCCCAAAGTTGCATGTACACCTATTAATTGGCATATGCCAGTTGGTGCCCTCTCTTGGCATGATTTGGAACTGGTCAGTCTTTGCTGGAACTTTGCTGGGGGCCATACCACATTTGAAAACTGGGGGCGGGGGGAGGCGTCAGTGTTTTCCTATAGGATCAAACAGGGCAGGCTCCTCATTTTTCAAAAAGCCTTGTTGGAATGTCAGAGGCATGTGGGCAGTCCTTTTGTTTAATGTTTTTCAACATGGTTACATGACTGGACCAATCCTGCAACTTCATTGACAGACAAATTCCTCAAGGAATAAGAAAGAGAGGAGAAATATAGACCTGGCATTGTTGATGTGGCCATACCATGCTCTGTAAAATGGGATTGCTCTTTGACTCAGGTTTATTGAATTATATTTTAAGATGTGCTAGAAAATATAATGACTTCAACAACCGAACATCAAAGAATAGATTAAAATTGTTAGTGGTCGGAATAAAGAGGCAGATGGCAACACTTAGATTAAACATGCAGAACTAATTTTAAAAGTCTATGGATTCATCAACATGGGCTATAGTTGAAAAGATGTTATTTTTCATCGTTACGAGAAGGGGGTAGAATCCTAGCACGGAGAAATAAGATCAATTTAATTATAGCTACCACAATTAAAATAGCACATTTTAGTTAGCCTCTTGAACTAATTGTGCTCTTTAGATGAACATTTCCTTCTTTTGATTATTGACTTTTAGAGCTTCCTGCTTTCAAGGCATTTTTTCAATGATTCAACATCTACACATGTTTTCAAAGAATATTTGAAAGAGTTTGAGGTCGGCATTAGTACATTGTGTAGGCAGGTTTCCTCCTTGGCATTTTAAGAATATCCATGAACCACTCTCTACAATTCTTACTTCCACTGGGACTTTCCAGACTAACTACTGGAGCAAGCAAGATGGAAGGCTCGGGTGGACTAGCAGAGGACCATTGGCCTTTTTGGCTACTATGTCATGGGGCCCTTTCTGTGCTGGCAGCTGCAGCACCACCACCTGGTCATCTGCAGAGATGATGCTGAAACACATCAGAAAATTGGTCAGAATCATCACGGCCTAAATTATTCACTCGCCAATGTACTTCATCTTAATATCTAGAATCCACGTCATGCCGTGAAGGTCATCACAACCTTTGTACGCCAGTGCAGGAGGAGGGGGATTAAAATAATGATTCAAACCCTTTTTTCAGTTTGTCAGCTGATGCTGGAAGAGAAATAAATGCTTAGGACATCCATAGAATCCACTGCATATTTTCCCACAAACTTCCATTTGAGCTGTAGGCTTACCAGCAGGTACTTTCCAATGCACCTTACCAGCATCTCCAGATTACACAAAAAGCACTATATGAATAATCCACTGATAGTTTACACCTAAGATAGTATCTCAAAACAATTCTTTATAGATCAATCGGATAGAGTAGAATAAAATGTGTACAAAGAAGATTTTAAATTGGCTATATTCCACAGTGCTCAGTTCATTGATGCTTTCCTGTCATGCGATATAAGGGCACTGCATGCAAACATGAAGCCAGAAAACCTTGCATGAGATAGGTGAGGACCTCTTTCCAAAACAGGGTACTTTGATTTAGGGTGAAACTAAATGGATTCAGATGTTGAGGTCCTAATTTGTAAGATGCAAGATGCAAGACGCTCAGATGTTTGATGCACAAATGTAGTTTGCATTCTCAACCCAAATAAATAAATAAATAAATAAATAAATATATCCCATTTAAATCTTTACATATTAATTTCACATTAGAGCAGGCACTATTTATAGGAACTGTGCTTCTCCGTCCCTGCTATGCTTGGTTTTGAGAATCTAAGGATATACGGATATTGTTCCTATCACACAAATATACACCGGATTGGCAGATTTGAGACTATGTGTGAGCCCCTTTCATGCTGCACAGCTACTGCATCACGTATGTCCTAGGACTCCAACTGCCTGGTCATATATGGAGTACCTGTTCTAATGAGATTAATGGATCCACCTTCTTAGTTACTTAGTCTAAATACTAACAGCAGTTAGTTAGCAGGTGCCATTTTATTTATGTATATATGTATTTGACTTGCATGCCACTCCATTAGTGGTAGGCTCCCTAGGAAGCTCACAACATAATTAACAACATTTTATCAGCAATTAAAAGCAGTACAAATCAGCCCTAACAATCACCATCTAAAACCAACCAATAAAGTACAAACAAAAATAATAATCAAGTATACAGCAAAGTAAAACAAAGCAAAATAATACCAGAATGAGACAAAATGGAACATAAAAAAACATCTGGCATTAAAATCAAAAGGTGGGAGCAGCAAAACAACTTAAGTCATTAAAACCATTAAAACATCAAACCAAACAGCTCACCCACCAAAGCGATTATAAAAAGAGGTAAGATTTCAGATAGAAAGAAGAATAAAGAGTTGCCACAACTGAGTCTCCGATGGGAGTGAGTTCCATAGTTGGGTGCTATTATGGACAAGGCCCTTTTCCTTCCATCTCCCCTTGTGCTTCACCGGTAGGAGGACTACGGAGAAGGCCCTCCATCGATGGGTCAGTACGTAGGAAGAAAGGCATTCCCTCAGAAAACCTGGCCTCAAGATATGCAGGGCTTTGCATGTTATGAATTATGACAACCACATAACTAAAACAGGCTATTGAGAAATGAGAGGGCAGTATCCACAGTGCTCTTGCAGAAATTCCAAGGTTTGCAAAGGTTGGAAAGAAACATATTTAGGAAAGCAAGTGACAGGTAACACTTCCCCTGCCGCAAAACAACCCGATGAAGAAAAACAACCTGATGAAGACTGAGCTTGTCTGTTGCTGTGGTGGAACGGCATGGAATGTCCTGACAGGAGACACAACTGGCTGGGCTGAACTCTCCATGGGTTCACCCCTCACTGCAACATTTTATTCCAGGCCCCACCTGCAAGCAGCATAAATCCTGACTTTCCTTTTAGCCTAATCAGGAAAAGATGCCTATTGATTCCACTGGCAAGAGGGGCCAAGCCTGACTTCGGTTTGTTCGTTGTGTAAGAATCTGACCTGCAGATACTTTTTGTGTCGGAAAGATCGCACCTTGCCCCCTTCCCATATTTTCTGGCAAGTACAAACACTGCTTGTAGGATCTTGCCTCCTGCAATTCAGTGTATGTGTTCATGCAGGAAGCAAGAAATGCATTACAGGGAGTCCTGAGGAACAAGCGCAGGTTTCTTCACAGTGCCAGCCATACTGGGACAGGCAGAATCACTTCGAGGATCCCTGCTTCAAGGGTGCAGGCTGTTGTGTTGTTGATCAAATCAACAGATGATGTGGTCACACATCTAGGAAGTCAGTTTTTTAAAATTTAAAAAATGCTGAAACAATGACTTTGAAGGGACTACAACTAGTTTTAAAATGTTATTGAGGAATAGTTCAATTTCATTAGGAATAGGAATGTTTCTTCCATTTCTCCATTTATTTTATGTAAATTTGTGGTGCTCTGAACCTTACTTCTGGTTAAACTGATTCATTGCTGAGGCTTCTCCCATTTTCTTCGCAGAAGGAAGAACATTTTCTTTAGAAGGAGGTTGGGCTTGTCTTTCTCTGTTTTTCTATCACCGACCACCAAGTGGCAGTGTGGTGTTGGGACAATGCTCAAGGTGCGTATTCTAGTTTGTCCCCCTGACCAGCAGTTTTCCTTTCTTCCTGTCTATATGTTGTATAAGTCACATTACATGGAGTGCAAGCTGGCGATGTGGCACAGAGCGCAATTGTGAAAATACACCAGGTTTCTGTAGCAAGCAATGGCAGAACCTAGAAAAATGCTAGATTAAAAAAAGATCTTCCTATCTTCTGAAAAAGCCACAGAAATGGCTGGAAAACTCTGGATTGCTCCTGGCAACCTTGTTAAAAGGCCTATGAATAAAACAGAAACAGAGCATTCAAAGAAGAATACAATCTTGCCCACAAGAAAAAATACTAACATCCGGACGAAATTGTATAATTTGAAGAAATGTAGTGCTAATTTTGCATAAGTGGTCCTACTGCTACTAGAAAATCAAACAGACCAAAAGATGATGATAATTTGAAATACTTGACAAGCAATCTTTAACCTCTTTCAAAGTTCCATGCTTACCATGCATCACTTTTAAACATCTAGATAAATGAATTGCTTCACCTTTGTTCCCCTGAAGAATACTATTGATTTTTATGAAAATGAATTAAACCTTTACTCTCAATTAGGTTCTGTGTTTGTTTTTGGAATAGCTGGCTCACGGGGGATTGCAGGTGTTTACCCAAATGGCAAATACGAGTAGGACAGCCAGTCCACTTAGTGGCATTTATACTGGATAAATAAACCTCAATTATGCTTTTGTTTGAACTGTATTAGGATTTGCCATTTTGATCAGCCCAGGTTTTGAAGGTTCCTGGACCAGATTAATTCTTATGCTCAGTTTTTTATTGTTTACACATGTAGAGGGTTAGGAAAGCTTAATAAATAAGTGAATAAGCAAAACACTCATCTGAGGTGACAGCTGATTTCTGTGTTATGGAAGCAATAAGCCCTTCCTTACACTTCCAGGAAATGCCAAAACCAATATTCTGTAGTTTTAACAGACTGGGAATGAGAAGGCTTGCACCTTCTTTTAGATGCTGGGAATAGAGATTCCTTTCTGTTTTTCCATTCATATTTAAGGATCCCCCTCACATCCTTTGAAATTGACATTTCTGGATGTTTTACTATGAATGTGCCTTACACAAATTATATTAATCTATAGCAGGGATGTGAGAACTGTTTTTTAGAGAAAACTCTTTTGCGTCCTTTGAAATTCCTCATATTCCTCACCTGAAGCACCTCCAATTTGTTATGAATTCTAGTTTAGCAAAATTTAATGACAGGTGAAAAAGAGGAGGGGCATTAGACTTATCAAAATTTTAACTTCCCTCAAGAATCTTCATGGATTTCACCACAGAGGAACATGCCCCAACTGATGCCCAAAGGCTTGAGGCTGTTGTCCCGTGCAGGTCTTCTTCTTGGTACCTGGAATTCAACATTTAATCTCCTGCAGCAGTACTGAAGAAGTTGCAGGGTGGTCCACAGGTAATCCTATGAGAAGCAACAGCCACAACTAATGGCAGCTCTTCACTCCCATGTAAACCTGAGCCCTGTATGAGACTTCATCATGCCCTCCCCTGCTGTTTAAATCAGGGTCAGAAATCATTGGGCACCTTAGATTATCCACCTGTCTCTGGCTACCAATTGTGGGTTGCTATCCTTCAAGGCTATGGTTTTCCCAGTTGCAATGTATGGCTGTGAAAGCTGGACCGTTAGGAAGACTGAGTGCTGAAGAATTAAGGCCTTTGAATTGTGGTGCTGGAGGAGACTCCTGTGAGTCCTTTGGACTGCAAGGAGATCAAACCGGTCAGTCCTAGAGGAGATCAACCCTGACTGCTCTTTAGAAGGCCAGATGCTAAAGATGAAACTTGAATACTTTGGCCACCTAATGAGAAGGAAGGACTCCCTGGAGAAGAGCCTGATGCTGGGAACAACAGATGGCAAAAGAAGAAGGGGAAGACAGAGGATGAGGTGGCTGGATGGAGTCACTGAAGCAGTTGGTGTGAGCGTGACTGGACTCCAGGGGATGGTGGAAGGCCAGAAGGCCTGGAGGAATGTTGTCCATGGTGTCACAATGGGTCGGATGTGACTTTGCAACTAACAACAACAATCCTTCCTTCTGGTCATAAGTCCTTTCCTCTGTTACTGCTTGGCTTGGAAAAGCATTCCTAACAAACACTGAACTTGCCTGTTTGATCAAAATCAAAACTAAGGTGAGTCAGGTTGCAATTACTGGTGCTCAGCAAAAATGATGAGGTCATTTGTGACCCTGAAAAATGCATTAATTTTATTAAAATGCATAATTCAGATGGAGGGAATGTTATACGTATCTTTAATGCATAGCTTCCTCTTTATACTCCCATTGAAGCTCTTTGTTTCCAAGAGCTTTGGTATAACTTGACGACTCAAGAACTTGACCAGTCAGCAGTAGATATTTGTACAAGTATAAATAGCTATTGTTTCTTCCCCGGGTGCTCAGTAACTTTAAGAGGGGTGACTGAGCTGCGCATTAGCAGCTGGGCCACTCTCATCCCAGGAGGAAACACAAGCTTCCAAGTACAGCATGGATCTGAGTCAAGACCAAAAAGGGAGAAAGAGACCTTCAGTCCAGTGACCCAAGAAAACAAACGAAGCCGAATAAAGCAAACTAAAATTAGTAACAAACTAACAGCTTGTCTGTTGCCTAC
The DNA here is from genome assembly GCA_023646645.1 of Varanus salvator macromaculatus. Lineage (NCBI taxonomy): Eukaryota > Metazoa > Chordata > Lepidosauria > Squamata > Varanidae > Varanus > Varanus salvator. Next base: position 6,050,690 of record JAIXND010000690.1, on the reverse strand, counting down.
AGCAAGACACATCAGGGAAATGACAGTGATGTTTGATGACACACGAATTCAGATTCCCCACTTTTATTTTTTTTTTTTAAACAAAATCCTGTTTAGTCAGTTCATCAGCTATTTCATCAGTATCATTCAAAATGGAGATGCTTGGGCACATGTGCTGTGACCAGGGCAGAGACAAATACGAGCGAGACGGCTGAAGACAAAAGATGAGGTCAGGCCAGCCTTCACAGGATGAATTCAGGAAGGGTAAAAGATTGCTTTCTGGTAATTTTGGATCACCTAAGAGTCTGTTTGAGCAAGTGTTGCCACCAGAATGTGCCTTCCACTATCACAGCAGACTTGCAGTTTTGCACATGTAGACAACAATTCATCATGGACTTCTATGCAATAAAGCCCACGAAAGCCAACTAGATTGGTCTGTCAAGGAGCTGGTCTCTTATTTTAGGCCAGTTCTTTCTAGAGATGTGAAGACTGCAACACGGCTCTGTTGCACTCACTGCCTTTCTTGTTTATGTGCAGCCCTGGCAAGGGAGCAAACTGAGCCACGATCAAGTTCTCAGACACTTGGGAATGCTAGCAGGCTCTTTGAGCAAAGGACACCCTCCTTTGCACGATGCAATTCCTTGAGCACGGCATGCAATGGTTTGCTCCAACTATGCAAAACACACGAAGCCCATCAGGCATCTGTGGAGAAACAGAACTCTGCTTGTGTTGAGGTGTCATGCGTGGAATGTGCTCAAACTGACCTCAGGGATCGGTGGGCTCGCTTCTTGCCAGGCACCCACACAGACACTTGTGAGGTGGATGTAGGGGAGAGAGAAAGCAGACCAAAGCCTGGGAGACTGCTAGTTCCTTCTTTATAAATGGAGCCTTTTTGGACACAATTATTCATGTGTTTAGACTTGGGGGAGGGACAAAGCCTCACTTTTCCCAGCATTCACCAGCAGGAAAGGGTCTTTTTGCATCCTACACACGCAGAGCTTTGTGTCCTTCAGCACTAAGCCGCAGCAAAGACGGGAGAAACCCACTTTGCTTGCTTGTTTTTAATCATGGATTTTGTGGCCACCTTTTCTGCATTTGCAAAAGCTGCGGCTGCAGTCAGCCATCCAGTCCAAATAACTGGCAGGCTTAAAAGAAGGAAACATTGTTTTGTAATGGATCTCACAAAATGCCTTGGCAATAATAAACAAACACATGGGTAAGGCTTCAAATATACTTCAGTGAACGAAATAGTGCTGAATGCATACCTTTAAGATGCATCGTGCTTTATGTGATCAGCAGAAGGAGACTCTACCATAAATGCAATATCATTCTTGCAAAGACCTCAGCAGTGACATCTCATTTTTTTTCTTCTTGCCTGGGAAAAAGTCTCCTGGAAGCCTCTGCAGTGGCACAAAAGCATCCTTCAGGGTTGTCATGTTCCAAAAGCTCCTGTAGTCACAGGAAGGAGCTCCCTCTTCTGGTGAGGCCTGGTCCCTTCTGTGTCAGAGATAGCTAGAGCCAGCTATAAACCTGGCAGCACCACCTGAGATAGAGGTCAGTTGGGGGAATCTGTGGACACCTCTCCTCCTGCTGATTCTCTTTCAGCGTGATGATGAAGATGATGAAGAAGAAGACGATGATGGTGATGGATGATGGTGATGGTCATTTCTCTTCATCCCCATATCCAGAGTTTTCTGGGCAGTTTACAACAGTGCATAAAACAAAACAATAAAATATAATACAAATATCAAAAAAGAAAAAAAAGTTATAATAAAATTGAAATCAATTTAATGAGCTTAAAATGTATTAAAAAAAGAAATGATCCTACAAACAAACAACGTTGCCTGGAGATGGGAGCCAAGGAGACTTTTCACGGCCTCTGCTTAACCTGGGAAGTTTGGTGCCAGGTGAGCATGGTAAGTAGGTTTGCAGGAGAGAAACACCCCGTTCGATTCTTCCCATGACTTCTTTTTATTATTACTTTGAGTTTCACTTAGAGGAACTCCCCTTCTTGTGTTTCATGGCAGCATGGGGATATCCTTTGAGGCAACAGAACAGGATCTTCTGCAGCGATGGACCTTGGGCCAACAGTTCTAGGCACTTTTCACACTTCTTACTCCACCAGCCCCTTAACCCACCTTAGAGATTCCGGTGGGTGTTCTTCCCTGCTAAGTCAAGATTCTGGGCACTTCCCATCCTTAGGGGTGCGTCTTCCCCATCTGCTGAACTGTCATTAATATCCCTTTGTGGAATGTGTCTCAGGAAGATGTGGCATCCTATTTTTCCCTGGATTTTGAGAAATATGCTATTCTCTTTTCCTAGACTGGTGGATAAGATGAAGGTTAGGTTTCATCACACATCAGCTGTTTGCTTAGCCTGGCCAAGAAAGAAAACACTGGAAAATGTCACCCACAAAGCTTGCGTAGTGCTATTGGTGTCCTCTTCTAAGGCACCTACCCTGACCCGAAAAGAAGTCCAGCTGGTGCTTTCTAATAACTAGATTTATAACTCATTCCCAGAAAGGAACAAGACTGCAAGCCAGATAAGGATGGAAGAAACTTTATTTCAGTTCCTTTTTTGGTAAGGATTTACAATTTTTTTAATCTTCATATTCAGGATGAAAAGAACTTAATTTTTTTTAAAAATGTCAGTAACTGGCAGATTTGTCTAATGCAAAGGCCAGTCCTGACTCTCTGATGAGTGGAGCAATACCAAAACTTTCTAAAATACCCCCTTTTGCCACAGAATAGAATTTACTTATTCTGTAATATGGTTTTGAAAGTGCAGCTGATGCAAAGCTCAGTCAGATACTTGGTTTCCAGACTTTTCAACACTTAATTATTCTTTAGGACACATTAACAGCTTTAAAAGTAGCCATTAAAAAACACTTTTGAGTTGCTATTGTCAACTCTAATATATCTCTTCCATTTTTAATCTCTCTTCCATTTCATAAGCCTTTTAGTGTACTTGCAATAACTGCAACTTTTTGGTATCTTAAATGTATGATAGGAAATCCATCCTTCTAATCTTTTTTTTCTCAATCAATAGATCTCTTTTCTCCGGCTCCCCAGTAAAGCATGCTAGTTTTGCTTTTGCACATCCTCTTCAGTATTTCAACTGAGAAAGACAGAAATATCTCTGGAAGGAAGAGCAAATTCATAATGAGTGCAAATTTGAGATCTGTGTGGAAAGTTATTCTTTCTTACTCAGGTATTCAGTTCTTGTTTATGTTTTGGAACCATGGGGAATATTTTCTATCACATACACACAGGGAGGGAGGGAGAGAATATACTGTTTCTTTTTTGTAGGAAATTTCCAAAAACCAAATTACATATTCTCAGACTGGGCCATCCAGTCCTTTCCTCTGTATCACCATAAGTGTCCTCATCAAAATTCACTTAAAGATGTAATCCTGTACAAGTACCACTCCCATAAAAGCCTTCGTTGATGGGGCTTGTGGTTTGTAGGCCTTTTCTCTCTCTAAATGAACAAGGATCATAGCTTTCATGCACACCCTGCCTTACTCTTCAGTTCTTGGTCTGATGTGTGGATGAGAACATTATCCTTCTAATTTTGCAAGAGGTAACAAACCAGTTAGGAGCCCAACCTGACTTTGGTCAATGGGCTTTTTTCTGTGCAGAAACCTTCCCATGCAAAATGGAAGCGGTTTAATCCCTCCTTGGTCTCTGAATCTCTCATCTAGCTCCATGCTTGTCTCAAATGAAATTAAATGGCTCTCGATAAACGAGCTCTCAACACTGTCTTTCAGTGTCACTCACCACCAGTCCAAATGCTTAATGTGTGTCAGTATGTGCAAGAAAAAAGGAAGTCCAGAGTTCTGTCTTGAAATCCTGGATAACGGGGAATGGAGTTGCCATCTCCACTCCAAGCAATGTGGTAAAGCTACTTTTTCCCAGATATCCACTGAGAGAAGCCATCCTGGATTCTTGATTATCCTAGAACTGACTAGAATTCAGCCCAGACAGCTGCTTCCCTTGTCTGAAGGCACAGCAGCCCTGTGGATTTCCACTAAAGCCATGCTGAGCTTAATTCAGTGGCCGCTTTGAGTGAACTCTCATTGTCGGTACAACTAACGCTGAATCAACTGGATTCAAAATGTTATCCTAAATGCTGAGTACTGATTATTCAATCTACATGGAACTTGGGTTTGGAACTTAGATTATTAGTTTTTACAAGAGAAGCATATAAGCACTTATGCTGGTTATTAATGCCAGGTTTCTGTTCTAAAACTAATGCTGGGTGAGAGCAACTGCTGGGGAGAATCAGTGGAAGGAAAAGGGTCATTTAATCTTTAACCCACCCAGCAATTTCACCTTGCAAATGGCATGAAGCCCTTTTGAAACATCACTTCCAGATCCGAAAACGGGCTGGGGAAGAGGTCATTTTCAGAGGCAAGTGACCAGAACAGGAGGGCTTAGGAGCCAGCAAGCCACCGGCCCCTCACTTATCATCTTGCAGTACCATCATTTCTGAAAACAGGGGTTAGCAGGTCTGAAGAGAGGGAAACATGCCTTCTGTGATCAGCAGGACCACAGCCAAAAGTGCTTGAACTGACTTTTTGAAGGCTTTCCTAGCTGCATTCCTCAAAAGCCCATCTAAAATTCAACATAAAAGGAATTAATACTCCATAAACAATAACCCAATTGGCTGTATGTATCCCAGAATGCTCCAATTCCTCTCCAGAAAACAGCCTTTGTCCCCAGGACCTTCTGATTAAATAGCCTTTGATACGCCCAGGGTTGCCAGTCGCTTTCCCTGCAGTTTGTCCTGCAGCTAAAACACCAGTCTGTTCCACCCTCCGATTTTCCTTGCTCCCAGGAACAGGGCTATGGAGCTGCTGCTTCAGTCCCGCCTGGGTGGTGTGGTTAAAGGAAGCATGTGATGGCTCACTTTCTCCCAAGGAGGCAGTTTTTCCATGCGGTGGGATTTTCAACAGACTGGTATGTAGCAGCTCACCCCGTGAAAGGTTGCGCTAGCATCAAAAGTGTGCATAACCATTCCTGGTATTTCCCAAGTCAATACCGCTTTGCGTCCCCTTTTTGTCTGTCTTTCCCTTTGCCTCAGTTGTTCTTGTTTTCTCTGCGTGTGCATTTCTGCCTTTTCTTTATGCTGCTCATTTTTCCTCACTCCCTTACATATCTGCTCCACTCTTCAGCTGCAGGTTGTTGGCGCTCATGGAGACACAGATTCTTTGAGCTCATCTGCCCTTTGTTTGAGCTCACAACTCTTTTTGTATAAATCGGAAAATCCATGAAACAAATGTGACTGAAATGTGGACATGGCACATGCAAACACAAACAAAATCATATTTATGAAAATGTCTGCAATCTCACCAATTTCCTCCATAGTCTGATGCTGCATTTTCAAATCTGTGCAATTGCAAAACTTTTCACTCAACAAGTTGTTTTTCCAATGAAAACAGATGTTCAAAAAACCACAGACTTTGGGGGGAACGCTGTTTCCTGCCTGGCGCATATTTGGGGTCCTGTTCAAGGCAAGCAGAAAAGAAATGTTCGTACCTCCATTCCAAAATTCTGAGTAATCTTCTAGATTACCATTCTGCCCTCTTCCAATATTTAGGTGAATGCTGGAAATATACTTGCAATGACATTATCCATCTCTAAAACATCAATCACACTATGTATTTAGTGAATTCTGATGAGATTGCTTTATTAAACTTTTTTATGGCATAAATATTCCAAGCACAATATGGGTTTCCCATTTTGGTCTACTCCTAAAATGTGTGGGAAACGAAATAAATTTGGTTGACTGCACTTTGGGAATATATAAGCAAGAAGAGTCATGGAGAGAAAAGGCCATCCAAGAATGATTCATGTGAATAACAGATTGGGGTGTTTGTGTGTTTCTGTGTGAAAGAGGTAAAACATATATAGTATATCACACGATTTGTGCATTTAATTCACTAAATATTTAGGGTCCTCTCCAGATACTGCTATTGTTTGTAGGCCTTTTTGGAGAATGGTACCTTAGAATTATAAAAGAAGCTAACTTATCATTTTTTTTATACTGTTTTATCAAAGAGTTGATGTACTATTTTACCAAAGGGTTGAGCTTCCAAAAGAAGCTGAATTAGCTCTGAATGGACCTGAACAATGCATTTTGTCTTGAACAAGTAGGATATGATTATAACATGTGATTAGCTTTGCTCATTACATGGCTCAGTAATTTTCAGCATTTATCCTCCTCTTCCCCACAATGCCTTGACTCAGTAAGGAACAATACAAACTATATACAGATCCTTAATTGATCCACAGATGGACACATGGAGCAAAGAATGCAAAACTTACCTTCTGACTTGGCCACCAATATCACCCCGAATGAGATCCTTCTGCAGGGGGATTTTATGGACCGAAAGGTACAGATTGCCCAATGCATTAGGATGTCCACATGGAGGCTTGTCTGCAGATGGAATCGCATAATAATCAAGATCATGGCTAAGCCAGTGACAAAGATGCTTAATTGAAACGCTGATAAAATGCCGGCATGAGGTTAAACAGACTTTGATTTCCAACTGCATGCCATAATCTCACTTAAATATGTGACATGTAATTCTAGCCCTGATTATGCCAACATGCCTAAATATTTATCTGTTGGAATAGTGAAGTATTTTCCAGAAGGTGTTTATATAGATTTTGCCTGCATTTCAATCCAAATTCCTCCGTTGGGTACTTTGTGACATTAGGAATAGGCAGTGAACTATTCCAGCATGTTTCTCATATAAGAGAGTACAGGAGTTTGATGATAGAATATAGATTCATGCAAAAGTAGACAGGACTTTACTAAGCTTGTAGCTGGTGTGGGATTGCCCCAGAAACATCATTCAGTGGCATCCCTAAGGAAAGGTTTGCAGTTTGCTCCTATTAACAAATTAGATTTTATAATCCTTCCTTCCTTCCTTCCTTCCTTCCTTCCTTCCTTCCTTCCTTCCTTCCTTCCTTCAAGCTCTCATATCCTGCTACTCTTTCCTCACAAAAGAAACTCACAGTGGCTTACAACAATAAAATAGACACACAAAGAAACTAAATTCATAGAATGCATTAAACAATGAATACAAGATACGAAGTCCATAAAAAAACTAAAAAATTATCTCAGCTCCTCACAAAATAGCAACTCATAAAGCTGCCAAAACACAGTGAAGACAGAGAAAAAGGATATCTTTAGCATGTTCTCAATGAATATAGGGACTGCAGGTGGCGCAGTGGTTTAAACCGCTGTGCTGCTGGGCTGGTTGATTAAAAGGTCACCTGTTCGAATCTGCACACGGGGTGAGCTCCTGTGCGCCGTCCCAGCTCCTGCCAACCTTGCAGTTCGAAAGCATGCCAATGCAAGTAGATAAAAAGGTACCACTTCGGTGGGCAGGTAACAGCGTTCCATGCACTTTGGTGTTTAGTCATGCCGGCCACATGACCACGGAGACTGTGGATTTTTCCCCAGTTGAAGGTCTTTTTATGGGTCTAAAAATCATAGGGAGCTTTGCCTTGGAAATCCCATGAAGGAGGGTATTCCATAGGGTGGGTGCCAAAATGGAAGGGGCTTTCTCCATGATGCCCCTTTTAGAAGTAAAGGAATTCCATGTACTATATGAAATGCACTGGCAGCTGTTTTAAGTGCCATCACCAGAGTAATCGTGCCTCATCTGAAGCTAATGCCCCCCTCCCCCCACCAGCTACAGTGCCTATACAGATGAAGACTTAGAAGGGTTAGACACAAGAGGAACCTCTGTAGGAAATGGGTACTGGGGCAAATAGACAAAAGGGTATACCGGGAGGGGGAGGTCCGCTGCAGAAGGATTCTTCGCAAGGCTAAGGCTGATTACGAGCTGAGACTTGTCAAGAATATCAAGAGCAACAAAAAGGGCTTCTTTCAGCATGTAAATAGGAAGAGGAAGGGGAGACAAGTAGTGAGACTGCTAAATAAGGAGGAAGGAGATCCAGTGACTGAAACAAGGGAACAGGCACAGATGCTAAATGACTATTTTGCCTCTGTGTTCTCCCCAAAGCAGGATTAGATGAGGCTGGGGACTTAGGGGCACAGATTAGTCACCCCCCTAGAAGTCAAGGAGCTCCTTAGGGCATTGGACATTACAAAGGCACCAGGCCCTGACAGGTTACACCCGAGAGTTGGCAGGGGTTCTCTCATGCTTGCTGGCCTCCATTTTTGAGGCCTTGTGGAGAACGGATGAAGTTCCAGGGGACTGGAGGGTGGCATCAGTGGTCCCAATTTTCAAAAAGGGTAGTAGAAGGGACATGGGGAATTATAGACTGGTTAGCCTTATGTCCATTGTAGGAAAAACACTGGAAAGGCTCATAATAGAGATCTAGTGATGATGGATAGGGAAGGAAGGCTGGTGGCCACACAACACGGCTTCCACAAAAACAGGTCCTGCCAGACAAACCTCGTGGAATTCTATGACAAGGTTTCAAGGTGGCTAGATGGAGGGGATGCAGTGGATGTGGTTTACCTAGATTTCAGCAAGGCCTTTGACAAAGTGCCCCATGATATCCTGGTGGAGAAACTAAGGAGTTTTGGGATACACCAAAGCACTGTCCGGTGGATTAGGGCATGGTTGACTGACCAAAAGCAGAGGGTAACCATTAGTGGGGAATCATCAGGATGGTGACCAGTGATAAGTGGGGTTCCCCAGGGCTCTCTCCTGGGTCCAATCCTGTTTAATCAATGACATGGAAGGAGGAGTAAACAGTCTGCTGATCAAATTTGCAGATCATACTAAAACTGGATCAGCAGCCACAACTGAGGAGCAGGTACTCCGGATCCAAAAGGATCTGGACAGACTATGAAAGTGGGCAGGAGACAACAGGGTGGCGTTCAATGTGGATAAGTGCACTTGGGACATAGGAATAGGTGTCATAAGTACAGGTTAGGTGACAAGTGTCTGAAGAGCAGCACTTGTGAAAGGGACCTCACAGTGCTGGTTGACTGCAGGCTGAACATGTGTCAGCAGTGTGATGCGGTGGTCAAGAGGGCGAACGCCACCCTTGGTTGCATAGTCAAAGTGTGGCTTCTAGATCGAGAGAGGTATTACTACCACTCTACATGACTCTGGTGTGCCTGCAACTGGAGTATTGTGTTCAGTTTTGGGCCCCTCATTACAGGAAGGATATAGCAAGGTTAGAGTCAGTGCAGCATAGGGACACAAGGTTGGTAGCTGGTTTGCAGGGGATGCCGTATGAGGCAAGACTGAGGGAACTGGGTCTCTTCAGCTTGGAGAAGAGGAGACTCAGAAGGGATATGTTGGCGACATACAGGTATGTGAGGGGATGTCACACAGAGATGGGTAGAGACCTGTTCTCCCCTGCAGAGGAAGGCAGGACGCGCTCCAATGGAGCAAAGCTCAGGGAGCCAAGGTTCAATTTGGATGCCAGGAAGCACTTCCTGACAGTTAGGACCCCGAGGGTATGGAATGGGCTTCAACGGGAGGTGGTTGAGGCCCCATCAGTGAGGGTGTTCAAAGACAGGCTGGACATGCACTTGGTGGGCATGTTGTGAGTGGAGCCAGCTGGAGCCAGGGGTCAGGCTAGATGGCCGAGAGGCCCCTTCTGACTCACTCTGTTTCTATGTTTCTGTATTTCCAAGACTACTTGGCAATAGCGTTCAATACTCAGCTCTGATAAACATGACACACTGCAGCTGAAATGTTTAGAGTTCTTTGTCTACATTGCCATCAGGCACAGCAAACCCAACTGAGTTCAGTAAGAATGGTTCCCAGGAATGTAAAACTGGCCTTTAAGAACCAGTGCAACACATTTCTACTGTTGGCATGAAGAAATTTAGTAATTCTCATCCCTTTCTTTTCTCTTCTTCCCTTTTTTTTTTCTTTTGGAAGATTGCAAAAGTTGGATGTGATATGCAGGGTGGGAAAATACTATATTCACATTTCATGATGTATTTTCATCACACATGTAAAAATGGAAGATCATTTTAAAGAACTTGCAATTATTAAGAATATTTGTCTATCTTTCAGGCATTGGCTTTGTAACCTGGAAAGCAATTTATGAATTATGACAAGGTTAGTTTGCCATAGACAAGCATGAAAGAACTTGGAGCTCTATTCAACAACTTCTCTAGAAGGAGGCGGACATAAAGCCCATTCAGCCACAATATTAAACAGATGATGAAGAAGAAAATAATATAAAAATAAAGAATGAAATCATTTAAAATATAAAGGGCAATAAAAAGGAACCCCAGAATTGAAATGAAGAACATTTTAAAAGTGTACCCCAAAAAAAGCAAAGAAAGAGTAGGAAGAAGGAGAGGAGAGGATACATGGCTATACCAAAAAATGAAGCAACTTGTTCATATTTTTCTCTTTACCACTTTGATACAGCCAGATATTTTGCTGTTGATTCCAGATTGATGCATAATGACTTATTTCTCCTGTTGTGTTCGCATATAAGTAATGTCTTCCCTTTGTTTTTGTGTATTCTTCCTTCCACCTTCTCTACTCTGCTTCATCTGTTCAGTGCCTTCTGTCCCAGCGCCCTTTTCCTAGCCATCTTCCTTTTCTTCAGTATCTCTCACGTGCTTGTTCCCTATTGTTTTAGCTCCACATTTCTTCTACCCATTTCCCCCTATTAATTCCTGATTACTTTATGCTTCCTTTGCAATTGAGTAGGTCACCCAAGGTCAGCCTAAGGCTATTCGGATCTGAACAGAAAGGGAGAATTGCTTAATGGGAAGGCAAATAGTAGGCATGCAGAAGTTCACACTTTCGAGTCCTAGCAGCTCACTTCAGATGAACTTACTCTTGGGGAACTTCCTTGAAAAGGCCTTCGGATGAACTCTCTCCATTCAAGAGAGCTGATATTTGTGTCAGACAGACTTGCTTAATGGCTTTATTCAATCCAAGGCAGCTTCAGCGGAGTTTCAGGAAGTGGTAGCCCAAAGCAACTTCATCCATTTTACAGTTCCTGTGACATTAACATAGGGGCACGGACTCTTAGGCTTGCGGGCAAAATTTGGGGGTGGTGGGAGTCCCAATCCATCCCACCAAGGTTCACAAGAAAGTAAGCCTATCTCCTGGCCCTTCCTCCTTCCCTGACAACAAAAATATGTGGTGGTTTGCTGGAGGTAGTGCTTTTTTTCACATCATAGTTGAACTGTCTTTCTTAAGGCTTATTTCCTGAAAAAGCTTTCAGCTACGGAATGGGAAAATGTGCCGATATTTTTGCCCCGTTCCTTTGAGTTTGGCTGCACACCTGACACATTTGGCCCAATCAACTCTGAAATGCTATGTCTCCCTGCAACTGAAATTGACCCTGCCTTCCAGCCACTTCCTCCAGGCACTGTCAGAGATTTCAAAAGCATTTCAAAGCCTCCCCCACACTACATTATTGTTTTAATACTTGAGTTTAAACAGTTTGTCAGCTGTTCATTTCAATAAGAAATTTCAAAGAAGTCTTCCTTATAGGGCAGGGAAACCACCTTAAGTATCATGCAAACATCTGGAAAAGTCCCTCACATGCAAAGATCTCTTGCAGGATGACAATGGCAGTTCCTCCCAGCCTGATCACCATTTATCCCCATATTTTTCGCCATTGTAGGTTATGTGGCCCACATGACATCTCATCTCCTGATAAGACATGGCATAATGTGATGTAAATGGATGTGACAGGTACAACTTAGGAGGAAACCTATTTTGAATCAGATACTCGCCATCAATTTCAACACTAGGTATGTGATCTGATTTACTGAGATTCAGGGGAATGATAATTTGTGAATAGCAGGTCCTTTCGGGTATCCGTGACAATCTGCAAATAGTGATGCTTTTCTGACTGCATCTCCTTTGAGAGCATTCAGCTCAAACTTGCTGACAGTCTCGATGTACCTATTAGCAAGGATAGTCTGGAATCTGGAAAACCAGTGATAGTAAACAAATTAGCACAGATCATGAGCATCAGCGTTCTGGGATATAAGGGGGCTTCTCCTGAGCTGTTGGAGAAGCAGTTGGGAAATATAACAGCAGGTAGAAAGAATTACAGAAAGCAGCATTATGAGTCTGGAAAGCTTTCTGGTCTGTTTCATCATGCAGAAGTCCGTTTTCCTCTTTGCTTAGAGATTGTTATGCTTAATCATGGAGCAACAAAAGGGTAGGAAAACTTGAGCAATCTTCTACTCTTGAACATTGTTCTGATTGCAGATAAAACCTGGAAATATTTAGCAGGATTTCCGTGTTCCTGTCACAACAACAGTAGTGAATGAAATCCAAACAGAGGAAGGGGCTGTGAGTATTTGCTTAAAAACGCCCCCTTAGGGCAGCCTGGTTCACCAGCCATGCTTGCAAGCTCATGCCAATTCTCGTGTTCTCCCACTGATGTGCTAATCCTGTGTCTATGATGAACACCTTCAGGCCTTAAGCAGGCAGTATTTAAATATAATAAACAAAGAGTTTCTTTCTTTTTTCTAAAAGTTTCTAAAAATAAAATTGAGGCTAATCACTTTTCAACCAAATAGCAAAGAGCGGGAATGTGACAAGTTAAGTGCTGGGAGGGAGTGACTGGCCCAAGGGCACCCAGTGAGCAACATGGCTCACTGAAGGGGGAACAGAACTCAGATCTCCTTGGTCCCAGTCCAGGATGCCAACCACTATGCCACAGTGACATTAAACACTGCACACCAAATAAACACTGCACATACCTAGATGCTTTAGGCGTTTTTAAGTGCCATGCTGAAGTGAGAATAACACCTTGGCCTCTTTCCTTGTTGACTAGGAGAGCTAGTTTGGTGACACATCACCAAAACAGAAGAAAGACATTAAATTCTCACCACTGTTGTAGCCTGTGCTGGGGAACTGAAACTCACATTCAGCACATGAGGAAGTGTCCAAGTGAGCCCCACACAATACAACTAACAATCAGAAGCAGAAAACCTATGCCATATGCTGAGAACTAATTTTGGAGTCTGAAGAACTCTCTTGATTAGCTAATCAAGATTCATTAGTGCTGCCTCACTCAGTTTAAGGCCATCTATTTAAAGCGGTGCACCTGTTTCCGAGTTCCTTATGGGTTCACCTATGTTCTAGCCTCATTTTGGAAAAGAGGGTGATCTAGAACACTGTTCCCCAGTCTGGTGTTGGACTGCAATTGCAGTTATTCGCAGCCATCGTGGGCAGGCCAAAGTTTGTTGTTTCTTAGTTTTCCCCATCTCCACAGTCAGCTCACTCATATTTCATCCTGTCTGCATGGCTTAACTCCTTTGGGAGAATAAGAATTTCATTTGTACTTTCTGCCCTCTTTGGCAACACCTTGTGAATGTTCACTCACAGTTTCTCTGCTGTTTGGTGCTTGGCTGAACACCTTTTTCTTATTTTATTTATTTATTTATTTAGAACATTTTTATGCTGCCCCATTCGCAAAAAACCTTGGGGCGGCTTACAAAACAAATAAACAATCATACAATTACTTTAAAAATCCGTAGACATCTCAGCACAGATATAAAAACAGTAAATACAATTAACAATTAAAATAATATTTAAATAAAATAAAACTTTGCATGGTTTCTTCGTTTGTTTGTATTTGCAAACCACAGAGATGGGTTTGTTTCTTGCCTTCTGTGGGTTTGGTTAAGAGAAGAATCAAATTATTATTCAGCTGGAAACAAAGACTTGCACCTGGTCAACATCTAATATAAAATCCAGGTGAGGGCCTTGAGCCTAAACCCATTTTCAGATTCATAAACAACCCCCAGAGAATCTCTGGAAGTAATTTCAGGGCTGCAATCCTATCTCACTTCTTGGGAATATATCCCATTATACTCAGTATGTCTTACTTCTGGCCCTGACTATGCTGTAGCTGTAAGGAATGTCCATTATAATCAATGGCACCTGAATGGTACGTTTCATATTGGAATACATACCAACAAAATAAGAAATCAGTTCATAATTTATAAAGCCATTAATGTTTCCTTTATAGTTTATGATTCTGTCTGGCCTTCAAGCAAGTAAGGTGCTGCAGGAGTCGCTTTCCAAACGTTTGCTTTCTAAAAGGTCTGCTTAACATTTCTTTTGCATTTAGGCAACTGATTTGGGAGTGAACTGAACACAGTAGCATTGTCTGATAGCCAAAGATCTCTGGGTAATTCACAGAAATTCAATCAAAAAAACCAGCATCAATACAGTATAAAAATTAAATATTTAAGGCTGCAGGATAAAATAAAAGTGCAAAGTAGAGTAAAACCCAGCACCAGTACAAAGATTTAAAATATAATACAGGATTTGGAGTGCACTGAAATTAAACTTTCTGGGAAAATCTCACCCAAATTCTTGGTACTTTGTGCTTGGATGCCATACTCATCTCCTTGAAGCTCAGTTGGATAATTTTGTACAGATTTTTGAAACCTGCACAAATCTTGAAATTTAGCCATACTTTCTAACACCATGTTACTTTCTTGCTAACTACACATTCAGAAGAGCACTGTGAAGAGCTTGAACTTCAAAGGAAGAACAGAAGAAAGAAAGGGAGAGAAGCTAAACCATCCTAGTTTCTGATGCCATACTATTTCTGATCAAAGGAGAGACTGTTTTGAATTGGTTCATCAGTATTTGTCTTGATTTCTACTCTTGGAGCTGCAATTTTCTTAAGACATTGTGGAAAGTTTGAAGTTGGGGGTAGTCATTTTTTTAGTTTGCAAATTAACGCAGTAGCTTGTCTGTAGTTTATAAACTCCCCACCTTTCTTCATCCAGGAACTGGGGAGAGAAAGGGACTGATGGGAACACAACTGAATGAGAGTCTGTATGTTTCCTTGGTGACAAATTTGTTTAAAAAAATCCTCCAAGCAGTTCTTTCAGAGCTGTTACTTGATCCAGCTTTGGTGTACAGAGGAATAGACAGAGTGTTGAATATGTGACAATCCTCACACACTCACACAGGTATTCTGGAGCAAGAATGAAATAAAAAAGGGTTACACGCAATGTTAGAGTAGACCTACTGAAATGAATGTGACTTACTTAGAAAACATTGGAAACAAGTCCAATGCAACCTAACTTACTCCACTGGAATTCACTGCAACTCAACTGAAGTAGCTTCTACACACAGATGTCAAGTGATGTCTGGCTTTGGCCCGCAAACAGTGTGGGGGGACGGGAAATCAATGAATGCTCTGCCAAGGGGCGTGGGCATCCATCTTCACAGAATATCGGTTTATCGGAAAGGTTTCTTGGCTCAATGTCTCTCTGACCGCTCCCTCTTTCCTGTCTCTCTCTGTATGAGTGTGTTGCACCCAGGACTTTTATTAATATGGCAATCACTGGCCAACAGGCAGATTGGAAAGCATATAGAAGTATTTGGTTATGTGAAGCTCCAGAGGAAGTCCCAAGTGGCATAGTCAAAAAGCAGATTCCCCACCTCCTTAAGAGCAAAGGCATGTGCTCAGGGGTAGGGTCCATGAGGGGCCAGAAAAGTGTACAGTTTTCCCAGTGTGCAGCGGGGACCCCTGGCCTTCCCATGCCGTGCCTCCTGGTTTCCTCCTGGCCTTTTCCTATGGGGACCAAGAGTAGGACAAAGAAGTGTCTGAGAGAGCCACCCATAATGGATCCTGACTGTTTCTATGCAGAGCGAGGAGATCCTTATTCAGAATCAGTGAACTGATTTCCTGATCCCTCCTCTTCATCCCGGTTGCAGGAAACAGAGTGTGCTCTGCACCCTACTTTTGCCCAGTAAGCAGAAGCAGTCCTGGAGCAGGGTGAAAGATGCATGTGCAGCAAGCCAGCATGAATGATGTGGACCCATTTTGAAGAGAGGTTAGCATGCTGTGGACTTCAGCACATTGGACGGGAAGCCCTGGGCATGCAGAAGTCACTTCAACTTCTCAGACACCCTGTGCAACTTGCCATCTTTGCAAACACCCCGTACAAAACTCTCCCCCAAACATCAGCTTTGCAAACACTTCATGCAACTTGCCATCTTTGCAAAGGATTCAAAATAGGATCACACTTTTCATCCTGCCCAGACCATCTGTGTGACAGCGGAACAGTCAGGACAGCCCATTCTGCAGCACGGAAAGCACAGCCTCTGGGCTTTCAGACACAAGAAAGATGTCATAACAGCTCAGCCAGGCCGATGCATTGATTGAAAAGCAGAACATGCAATTAAGTAGGAAGCTGACTTTAATTGGATCCAGCCAATTCTATCAATTAGTTATGTTGTCTTTGTTAAAAATTTAGCCTTTCCCCTAGTTCTTAGTGAGGATGTACACTAAGATTAAAAAGAAGGAAGGAAGGAAATATCTCAATTGCAAGATTTGAATTAAAATCGCAGATCCCTTCTGCAACAGCACTAATGGATTGGAAGTGGGTTTCAGTGCACACGTTGTATGATAAAAATTTTAAAAAACAAACAATCAGAATCTTAACAACTGCCTGCTTAAGTGTAAGTATCCATCTGAACAAAGAGGCTATCGCTCTCAGTCCTGGAACAACTGGTCCCGGACAGAACTGGAGAGGGTAGAAATGTTGCTGAACTACTTGTAAACAGTGACCACAGTGCTATGAGAAGAGTATATATATGGGGGGGGGGGGGGAGAGAGAGAGAGAGAGAGTTCAAGGAAGATTTTAGAGAAAATATGTCTTCCCTTAGAAAATGCTAGCCTTTCCCATGAGGAAAATAAGTACAAGAAACACAAATGAGATGCAAACAGACATTATGAAATGGAAAAAAGTAATTTGAGGAACATATCACTAACAAATCAAAGGACAACAAGAAAGATTTGTTGAAATATACATATACAAAAGAAAAATCTAGCAGCACTGAATGATAATGGACTTAAAGGAGTAGTAAAGGCATATAAGGACATTGTGGAGACACTTAAATGATTATTTTCATAGGTCTTCACTCTAGAAGATAAAGGAGAGATACCTGTGCATGGATTGATGGGTTCAGGAAAAAAAAGAAGCATATCCTAGTGACAAAAGATTTTCAATAAGTTGTCAGCCTTTTTGACAACTTGAAAGTTAATAAAGCATCAATCCTAGTGTTCTGAAAGAATTCAAATATAAAATGAGTGACCTTCTTACTAAATATGGACCATGCCCCTAAGATCAGTCTCTGTGTTGGGGGACGGGAGAATGGCCAGTTTTGGGAAAGGGATCTAGGGGACCTGGGAAGAACAAGTCACTTAGCTTAACTTCTATACTGGGTAATTGGATGAAAGCATTATTCAAGGTAAAAGCAGTAAGCATGTGGAAGAAGAAGACCTGCTGAGAGTGAATCAACATGCCTTCTCCAAGGGCAAGTCCTGTCTCACTCACCTTTTAGAGATCTTTCAGAATGTCAATAAACACAGAGGTGGGTGATCTGGCAGGAGTTGTTTACTTGGAGTTCCAAAAGCCTCTTGACAAAGTCCCTTACAAAAGCCTCCTGCTTGGACATAGCAATAACAGAATAAGAGGAGAGATCCTTTTATGGATCAGAAAGTGATTAAAGGACAGAAACCAGAGTAAGGATAAAAGATAAATTCTCCCAGTGTGATAGCAGGAACAGCGGGATCTCACAGGGATCTCTGTTTGGAGCAATGCTTTTCATCTTATTTATAAATGACCCAGCATTAGGAGAGAGCACTGAGCCAAGTTTTCTGATAACACCGGATTGTTTAGGACAGTTAAAAAAAAGGAATTCTGAGAAGCTCTGAAAGGATCTCTCTAAACAGGAAGAATGGGCATCAGGTTGATGATACTTTTCAGTGTAAAAAAGTGCAAAGTGACCAAAAAATGGGACAAAAATATCTCCCCCCAAAAAGTATGAGCTGATGAGCTCGGAGCTTGCGGTGATGGGCCAAGAAAGAATCTTGGCGGACAACTTGATGAAAACGTCAACCCAGCATGGCTGGTGTGAAACAGACCAAATCCATGTTAGGTGTAATTAGCAATGGAACTGACAATGAAACTGCCAAGGTCATACGGCATTCAGGCACAGCCACGGTGCAACCGCACTTAGAACCCCATGCTCAGTTTTAGTTACTGCACCGAGAAAGCGATATTGTAGAAATAGGAGAAATGCAGAAAATGCTGAGCAAATGGACTGAGGGCTGGAGCAACTTTCCTATGAGCAGCTGGCCTTGTTCAGCTTCAGGAAAAAAGAGAAGGGAGACATGGTAGAGTTGTTCAGAATTATGTATGCTGTACATAATCTCTCTCTCTCTCTCTGTCTCTCATAAAACTAGAACCCATGGCCATTTCATAAAATAGATTGGTGGGGAAATCAGACCAACAAAACAAAAAACAAAGTCCTTCTTCATGGTGGGCATAACTGACTGATGAATTTCCTTCCGCATGAGGTAGCAATGACCGCCAATCTGGATTGGACTCATTCTTGGAACATGAAGCTGTCCGGGGCGCCTTGCCTTGGTAGCCGGTTTTGCTGTTCAGGATAGTGTTACCGCACCTGCGTCTGCCTTGGGGTTTCCATAGGCAGCTGTGGGGCCCCTGGCTCCCAAACTTCCATGCTGGAATCCAGTTGGGACCCAGAGTAATATAAATTATCTACCTTATTGCTTAATGTAAGGATACACTGGGAATTGTAAACTGACTTTCCAGTCAACTTGCTCTTCCTAAAGCATTGCTATATTTTAAATGAATTATTGTAGAGCATGTTTGTCCTGTTTTGTAACGTGCCCTCAACATGCCTGTCGCATTAGTGTTTCTGAAGGGCGTTGAGCACAATGCATTGTGAAAAAGTTTCTATAGACATCATTTGGCTAGGAAAATGGGCTTGGGCTTGCTTGCATTCATCCTGCTTCCCTGGAAAGAAGTCAAAGTCATACCTAGTATGCACACGCATGCAGCACGCAGACAGGCCTGCGTGTCCCATTTGACCTAGATTCCTGCTGCCCTGCTGGGAAAAGCCATGGAGCAGGATCTGCACAGGTGGATTGTAACGACCCCATCTTTGGTGTAGATGCACGTGCTTCATACTAGCTCTCGACTGTCAAATTGAATTATTCCCCCAAAGCCACCCAAAGCGATTATTCCAGCCTTACACACATTCTCCTCTTTGACCACATGCATTTCCGAGTACGAGAATGATCTACATCCCAGGATGAAGGTTTAAATACAATGGGCCCTTTCATGCTTGCTTCCTGCACAGCAGCGTGACAAGCGGTGTGCAGAAGGGCAAGTTTTGATATGAAATCCTAGCGGGCCTCGATTTCCCGAGTTCATGTCTTTGACGAAGAAAGCAAGGCTGCTATCACTTTCCATCCTGTTATGGCTTCCACACTCCCTGCTCTGACATTATCCCCAGTATTGCTTTCCCCAGTGGCAAGCTGCCTGATCTTCCCCAGCGACTGTCTACACAGCCCCGGGCTTCCCTTTTGTTTTATTGGTTCACTGAGTCCACCATTGAGGGCCATGCCCTTGGGAAGTTCCTCTCTCTCATTCTCTCTCTCTCTCTCTTTCTTCCCCACCCTCCTTCCTTTCTTGTAAGGGAGCTTTTGAGAGCAGAAGCAAAACAAAAACAAAAATCTCACACACAAAGCGAACAGAGCTGAGAACTGCAGGCTTGTGTGTTTCTTTTTCGTCCTTATTTTAAGTCTTGCTAAAGGGGATTGCTTGCCTGTCTGAAACTGAATTAGAATTCAGCAGACCAGAATAACATTTCTACAACAGAAAACTAGAGGAATGCAGAGGAGCAAAAGACTTGGTTCCATAATTCAGTTTCATAGTAGTTGTTCAGTCACAAAGTTGTGCCTGACTCTTGGCTACCCCATGGACAACATTCCTCCAGGCTCTGCTGTTGTCCACCATCCCCCGGAGTCCACCCAAGCTCACACCCACTGCCACAGTGACCCCATCCAGCCACCTCAGCCTCTGTTGTCCCCTTCTCCTCATGCCGTCAATCCTTTCCAGCATCAGGGTCTTCTCCAGGGAGTCCTTCCTTCTCATTAGGTAGCCAAAATAGTTGAGCTTCATCTTCAGTACCTGACTTTCGAGACAGCAGTCAGATTTGATTTGTTACTACATTCAGCTGGATGATCTACATCTCTAGGTCTGAATCAAACATGCCAAAATTGCGTAGAATCAATATCAAGGGGTGAGGGAGGCACTGCCCCAAGCCTCCATGTGCTGATCCACTGCATAGCATCCATAAGAACCATCTTGTGGGTATTACACAAGGAAAGCTTCAAGTTGGGAGGGCAGGTTGTGGCCCTCCAAATGCTCTGCAGCTTGCACAATCCCTCACCACTGATTACATTGACTAGGACAGATGAAAGTTGTAGGCCAAAACAGCTGCACATCTCCCACCCCTGCCTAGGTGGGTGATAAGCACAGAGTGTGGTGGTTATGGATTTCAATCCCCTCTCCTTTCATTGCTTCAATGCTTTTTTTGGAATGTCTGAATAGGGTTGGATTTTGTAAGGTGAATTTGACCTGGCATTTTTGGTCTTTGTCTCAGGACCCTGGGAGATGGAGTTAACCTTCAGTGGTAACTTCGTTAGCTTGCTGAGGGCCCATTTCTACTCATGACCATTCTAAAGTTTAATGCACCTTCCTTTTTCCCATTTGGTTTTCTAGTCTTTGCATCTTTCCATCTCATTATGGAAATGAGGCTAGTTGGCAAGGGGCGGCATAGAAATCTGTCACATAAATAAATAAATAAAATTATCGAGGAAAGATGAACTCAGAGGCGAACACACAAGGCAGGGATAAAACATCATGTGCAATGTATAGAAAAGAAAGGACAAGTGGGCACTAAGGATCAGTTCGGAAAAGATGCATTTGAATTCATCGTTGTTTCATGTCATCTTCACCCTAAATCTATGCCAGGTGCCATTCTCAAACTGCCAGGATCTGCCCTCCAAGTCTTAGGATCAGAACCTTAGAAGATCTGAGAAGTTTCTAAGGAGGAAATTGTTTTGGGGGAGCAGCTGTAGAAAATTTTTAAAAAAATGCTTTTTACAGGATGCATAATTCCTATTGTATTTGTATGCGTAAGGCAATTACAACCTGCTTTCATATTCTAATGGGAATGAAGGGTTGTAATACCGTTATCCTACATTACAGTTGCCTCAAAAACTGCGATTGGCGGCGGGGGGTGGGGGGAGGAAGCCCTCCTAATTTATATGGTCAAAGAGCTTGAAAAATCAATACATCCAAATAAAATTCCTTTTGTCTATCCTATTAAATATGTAATTTGTGCTGATGGACAAATCCTTTTGGGTTTAATCCAAGCCCTTTGAATTTAGACGCTTGAAGAAAGAAAATTCATTTAAGCTCTAACATTGTTACTGGAAGATTGTCCATATTAACATATGGAATATAAATACAAATGTGGCAGGATTTATATTAAATACTTTAAAATGCCCCCGCTTCTATTCAGCTGCAAAGAATAGATATACGACACCTGCCAAACATTTGCAAGCTTTTAAAGAGAGCCGTATCACGATTCATGTCACAGGCTAATGTTTTGACAGCAGACTTGGGAAAGGGTTACAGGCCCAGTGGATATTCCGGACTGCGTCAAGTGCACACCATTCAGCCTCTTGTCAACCTCACAAGCCGCCGGAAATCCAGTTGATATTGCAGTCACGATCAGCTGGCACTGTGCACGCTTCTGTTTGAAAAACCAAATGGTGGTTTGATTAACATGAGCAACGAGGAAGCGTGCCTTTGTGATTTCACTGATGTTACAGCTCCAGGCTCGTGCGATGGTGTTTATCCGATCAGGTTGACCCCCACAGGCCCGTTGGAGGCCAGTGCATATGACCTTGTCCTGCACACCACCTGCTGCTCACCCTGATGGCGGGTGTCGTTTGGAAGGCTCTCCACGTGCCCTCCAAGAGGTGCTTGAGAGCACTGCCAGGAGCACTGGAAACAAGCAAAATGACAGGCCGAGTTCGAAATGTTGCTACCTTGCCTGCCCCTGGCGTGGTGTGTTGTCGCCCTGGCCATTTCTAGTGCTCTGCCTTACTCTAAGCCCCATCACCGTCCACTTAAGAAAGAGGAGATCCTATTCAGGGGGACTTCAGGAAAGTTAATTGCTCATTTGCATCCATTTTTCTTTGGGTCGTTTTTTTATTTAGTTGCAATCACAGATGAAGAATGACAAAAGTGTGCGGAGGATCCCAAAGAATTTATTACTGAAAATAGGACTTGGTGCCTTTGCCACACTGCAGATCCACTCAGCCAGTCCACTCTGGCTCCTGTTCTGAGTGGAGAAGGGTGAGTCTGGAATGTGCTGCAGCTCTCAGCTCTACCTCAGAATGTAGCGATCGCCATGCGGATGGCATGTCATGAGAGCCTCTAAGTTTGTGGAAATCCTGAGGAATCCAGGCCTCTGTTGTTGCTTGGATGCCCTTTTTGTGCTCAGCCCTTGCCCAGGAAGCAAGTCAAGCTGAGGGGAATTCTGCCAATGCTTGACCACCCTGGTGGGTCTCCCATGCTGCAATCCAGGGACCTTGCTCCACAGGGACATGGCACCAGCCCTTCAAGCCACACGTGCGCTAGAGGAAGGAGGGAGCTTGATTCCCAGCAGGTACCTGCATGGACACTCGGTGCGCTCAGCACCGACTTGGGCTGAGGGCTACGAGGAAGGCCCTGGGGTCTGAGGGATCAGGTATGGGTGACAAACCAAGGAAATGCAACAGATTCAAGTTCCAGATTAGCTCCCTGGCCACCAATCTGAAAGTCTTAAAAGGGGAGGATAAATTCATGGCAGATAAAGCAATGCATGCCCACCAGTCCTGATGGCCTCATATGACCTCCTGGATGAAAGCTAGACTGGACTAGGTAGGCCTTTGGTCTGATGGAGCAACACAGCTTATTTGCATGTTATTTGTGGAACAGTGTATGTGTGTGTGTGTGTGTGTGTGTGTAGTATATATACAGTATATATATATATATTCAGGTATTGCAAAACTTTCCAGCAATTTCCCTTCAAATCTGTGTAGGCACTGCATTCACGGATTTCTCACCACTGGAGTGTTGAATGTAGCCATCTCCTGGTCATGATGAAACCATTCCAATTCTCAGTCCAATGAGCAGTGGGCGCTGCGGTCACTTTCTGTTCTAATAGCCACGAAGCCACTCAGTTGCCCTCGGAAGTGCCTCTTGCATCTTCCATTACTAAATCTCGCTCCCAGAATCCTCAACCGTAGCTCTCTGCCATCTTACAGGAAGGACTGGAGAGGACATGGCTAAGTAATTTAGCTTTTAAAAAGAAACTTTCCTCATGAAGATGTCTTGAATCTTAATGACTCTCCTCTAACTATCCTGACAAAATAAAAATATATAATGCAAGGGTAAGCAAAGTCCCTTAGCAGGTTCGGCAAGCGGAATATTTGAACAGTATGTATTAAAGCATGTTATTTAAATCCACAGGAAGTCATTAAAAACGAAGTCATGGGTTCATCAATGCTGCCTATATATCCACTAGCAGCATTAACTGCTCCCTTTTATTTTATTTTAGATTTGATTTCAGTAGCTCCATCCTGCAGTTTCATCCAAGCCCCCGCTTCCCCAACCCAATAGGGAAAAAAAACCCCTCCCCAGCAACTTTCTAACTAAGGTGAATTAAACACAATGTTGTATATTACTTTCACAAGCTTTAGTCAAACCAGCAATTCAGCATTTTTCTCCTCTCTCCTCTGATTCAATTTAATATGCGATACACAAAAATGAAAGGCGCAGCCCAGAGTAAGTTAGTTTCTACCTGCATCCCTTGATAATTTTAATCACAGACTTTTAGGAGATAGCGGGTCAAAGCATATGGCAGCCATCAATACCTCTAAAAAGCAAATTAGTATCAGCAATTAACATTGATTGCAAGTTACATTTTGAAGCTATATGAAGTTCTAGCAATCACAGGGTGAAATGTTATAATACCTCTATGCAGTAGTAGGGTTTCTATGAGTATTTATGATATTCCAGCTAATTTTAGGACATCTTTAAATGCAAGACAACATATGTAGAAATCTTTAGGTCCATACTAAATACTCCTTTTTGTTTTTGTTTATATGCTACATAATTTTCTGGAAGCATTTAGTTCTATTTGTATGCAGCCCCAAGGCTTTTTTGCAAGGGGGCGGCATAGAAATGTGTAAAATAAATAAATAAATAAATAAATATTTATAGCATGCTCAGAACTTTCTGTTGGGCTTAATTCTCTGTCCAGAGGAGAAGCTAATCCAGATACGGGAAGGGAATAGTGAGTGGCCAACAATAGTGAAACTTTTAGCTCTTCTCTGAGAAGCCTCTCCTGATTGGAGGGGACATTCTGAACATAATTATTATGTTTGCATGTACCAGGGTGGAGGTTTTCCTTCAGGAGAAGAAACTTGCTGCCATTGTCACTGCTCCTGATCTTCCCACCTTTCACCACCATATCCCCCATCTTCTGTCATTGCTTACCTTCTAGTTCTCTCTGGCCAAATTTGGCCAACACAACACGCCATGGTGGTTTTTCACCATCATTGGTCTGTTATCCCGAACCCAGTTGTGATATTTCCACAACCGTGGTCAGCTTGATCTTTGGAAACCATAATAAGAAACAATGGTTTGCTCTATGGTTTCTCTGCACTACCATGGCTTGTTTGCTGCCTGGTCCAAGGATCGTGGTTTCCACAGTCCTGCTGTGCAGCTACCAAAGAGTCATTTGGTGAGAGTGGCCATTGCAAGAGCCACTCCAGCCATCCAGACTCTATGTACAGACCAATGAAGAAGAGGCAGGTGATTTATGGGACACCTGCCAACAGTGGGAGGGCTGAGCAGGGAGGTTGGAAACTACAATAGAGTAGGAACCACTTAATTGTCTATCAGATAGATGATGGTAAAAAAAAGTGGACCCTCATGACTATATGGGTTGCTTGTTATATTGTGTGAACGCAGACAAGGCTTGCCTGGTCCGCAAAAGTCTACCCCTTGCAGATTTTTCCTGACTTAAGGACGCATTTTCATGACTCCATAGTTCTATTTACTTATATGATTCTTTAAAAAAACAAAACCACCCAACATACACTATCTAATAGACAGTGGTTGATGATTAAATGTTAGGGTTTTGAATTATGATCTAGAGTTGGACTCCATCCCTTGAACTTCCTTTTCAGTTTTGGAAGGAAGTGTCTGTCTATTGTGCATCTCCAAAGCAGTTTTGAAAAGAGAATAAGAGCATCTTACAATGCAAGCCTAGTTGAAGGTTGGGAACAATGTGCCCCATGTTCTTCTGCCCAGAAACCCCAAAAAGACTTCATGATGAGTTGCACACACTGGGAAACACATCCTTCCAGGTTACAGAAAAGCGGGATATAAATGTAATGGAATATGTAAATGTGTATAAATAAATGTTTTCTCCGGCTGCAGAACTAAAAGACCGGCAATGAGAGAACAGCTCTTAAGTCACGTATTCCTCTCTGTGCTACCCCTTAGTGTGCTTTGTTATCTAAATATCTGAGCCATGAATTGGAAGAAAAATGAATATCAATAACCCCTTTAAAAAACCTTGTAAAGCCCATTTGTATTTTATTTGCATTGTTACTTCTTCACATTTGCATGTATTTCTTGACATATGTAAGATTTGCCTGCTGTATCAAAGTGATGCACCCTCATCATTAGGCCTTGTATTTTGCAGCATTTAAATGAAGAATCAAATTGCTCTCTCAGTCCAGTGACTAAAAAAATGAGTACTATTCCCTCAAATTTCAGTAAACGTGCAGCACATTTTGGAGCGTGTGTGTGTGTGTGCTTCAACAACTGTTGTTATTCCATTCCGATTTTCACTCAGTGTTGTTGGCTGCTTGGGAAGTGGGGATTAAACTTTCCAAATTCCAAAGCTGGGTTGAAAAAAAAATCATTAGAACAGTCTTACATGAAATTTATTGTGTAGAGTTTAATTTGTGTATGGTGAATAGCAGATTTTGACTTGATATCAAACATTTTCCAGTGCAAAATTGATGGCTTCTCATGCTTTGTCCAGTTAAGAAAAGGGTTCATAGAATCACAGAATCATGGAACAACAGAGTTGGAAGGGGCTAGAAGGCCATCGGATCCACCCCCTGCTGTTGCAGGACACTATGTTACACCATCCCACTCAGAGGGCTGTCCAGTTTCCCCTTGAATGCCTCCAGTGTGGGAGAGCCCCCCACCTCTCCAGGCAGCTGGTTCCACTATCTATTGCTCTGACAGTGAGGAAGCTGTTCCTGATGTCCAGCCTGAACCTGGGTTGTAGCAGCTTGAATTTGAGGCTGCTGCAAGGGGCGGCATACAAATATTTAAATAAATAAAAATAAATAAATAAAAATTGGTCATTCTGTGTCCTACAGTCTAGCATCAGCAAGAAGAGATCGTGACCTTCCTCTCTGTGACAGTCTTTGAGCTCGTACTTATAGATGTGGAAAGAATGCAATTCTTTCTTTTGCATATGTTCCTCCTTCCTTGCTAATAGATGCTGAGAGGAGTGAATTTCATTAGGACCCTGTTGCACAATAAGGGGGAAAGAAAGGGAACACTCCCTGCAAATTTCTCACTAAAATTTGCATGCAGAACTTACATGGGTGCTGAGAAATCTCTTGTATTCTTAGGACAGTTCACAAGGTTCTGTTAAATGTGTCTCTCCTGGGGTTTTAACATGAAAGCAAAAGTGCCTTTGACATGGGCTACCAGCTTCGCAAGATAATGCAGAACTGATTCATGAGTATTTTGTTTCAGGGCAGGGTTTCCTTGTAAAGAAGGGGCCTATCCTTTGAGGAATCCATCCCCATCCCAGATCTATTGCATCACCCCAATAAATGGTGTCAAGCCCATGTCTGGTCTGGCAAACACACACTGTGGGAATTTTGATCAAGGCAAACTGAAACCGCTTGCTTACAATACTAATGGCAGCCATTAATGAAGCAGTGCATTGCTGTGGTAATAGCTATTAAGATGCCCACTCCCATCTTCCATGCTCACTCCTGAGCTTTGGCACATGGGTGTGAAGACTGCCATAGACGACAGCCGTTCAGTCAGGACATATCCATTGGTGCATGGTTGTATTTGCTTCCAGATTTATTCCAGTAGACATTTCTTCCACTAATGAATAAAACTGTTATTTGGGGGCTTTTTAAAGGTGAATGATCTGAGCATCAGGGGCAAGATTTACTGATGGCCTTGGACTTCACTGGTGAGCACAGAAAAACATTTTGGCATCGTGGCATTTTGTGTGTAGAGAATGCACTGTGTGGTTGCAGGCTTATTTATTGTAAGGATTACTGTTAAATACAAGTAATCAGCTTATCACCTCTCAGTACCATTTTAATCATGTTAGTGTCTCATTTTCTATTAAGAGGAGATGCACAGTACATGTGGAAGCTGAATTCCTCTGCAAAGCTTTCCTAAAGTGACACTAACATTGTATATTGTTTTGCCCCTTTGGGGAAGCAGTCATGGAGCCTGCAGTAATCTTAGCATTGCTGTAAACCTTGGATGTTGCTCATTTGGTCTTTACACACCATGGCACACTGCAGACTAGGGCGGAAAGTTTTACCTGGGTTCCATTAAAAGCAATACCTTTGTCTCCAAACCTGGGAGTTCTATTTAGAGAATCCAAGAGATGCTGAGGTGAACTATTGAATACTTATAAAGTTATGGCATTGGAATCTGCATTGCTGAGAGGTTCCCCCCAAAAATAAAATAAAAATGAGTTATACAAGTTGAAAACCCAGAAAAGAAAGATACCCTTGCAATTCAGATATGGGCTGAAGGAAGCTGTGGTCAAAACACCCATTTTCCTTCAGTCTAAGCAGAACCTGTTCCAGTGTCTCTAAGGGCAGACAGCTTCAGCATCCAGTGCTACCCTGGGTCCATCCTTCCTTTCCTAGTCCCCACAAATGGGGTGGGTGGGAATGAGAGAGAGTGATGGAGGTACCTAATGCAACCTTAGATGCTTGGATTGCTTTACCAACCATCCTATCAGCATGTAAGGGTACTCCCTTTATTAGTAGGAGCATATTTCTATATACATGTGCTGTGAGAATTCAATTAATGTTCCACAATAAGCTGTCATTTGCAAGTAGCAGAACACAACATAAACACAAATAAATAATGATGGCACTTCTATTGAGTGCAGGGGAATTAATTATCCCCAGTCCTTTTATGTCACACTTGATTAACCTGGGTCCTTGTGCTAGCCTTTTATCTATGAAATTATCAGCTTTATTCTCATCATCCTTTCAAAGAGGGGGTTTTTTTGGTATTTTTTAGCGTTTGCGCCAACTGTTTTATAAACTTCAGCAGGAGGAGGAGGAGGAAGAGGAGGAGGAGGAACAGCAGCAGCAGCAGCAGCAGCAGCGGCAGGCCTTGCAACATCCGATAGCGATCGGTTGAGTGAAGATGTTTTATTGCTCTGATGTGAGCTTTTGTAGAGGGATAATTAAGTAGATTGGAAATCCTCTTCAGTTATTCAGATCACAGCTTTCATCTCAGCTATTATATAATCTACTTTTGTCAATTTCAATATGTTTCTATTACATTTGCAAAACTGCACCACACGGGCTGCCATACTTTAAGAGCAACACATGGGTGAACTTTTCATTAATCAACGCCTGGTGCTCCCTGCTGGAAAAGGTAACTGAACTCAGTAATATGCTAAGGCAAGGTAAGCCCCGCTCCACCCTGCTTCTCTTTCAGAGCATGCTGGGGCGGCACAGACATGTTTTACTAAATAAATAAATAAATAAATAAATATTGCAAATAGCTTAGGAATGGTACTTGGTATAACAAGATCCAGCTAAGAGAAAACACACGCCCTGCAAAGCTGCAGGTTTGGTTTTGTCTAATACACAAAAGCCTCTCCCCTGTTATACCGTACAATGAATTGATTTACTCCTCCTGAACGCCTACTGCACATATTAAAAGGCAAAAAAGCGTCACTTCATATTAGAAAAGTGCCACTGTTCCAACAATGTACAACAATTCTACATGGATGGTAGTACAGAAGGCTCCGTTGGGCCTTGGTCTGGTTACTCATGTCGCATTGTCGATGTGAGAACTACACAGCAGGAGCCAATGTGAGAAGCCCTGGAGTAAGTGGAAAGAGTCAGCGTGGGAAAACACCCATTCCCTCCTTGAGGCAACAGCCAATGGCAGTTCTACTCGCAACTCGTAGCAGTAGTAGAAGTTGTAGCAGAAATTCTCTCGCCATCCCAAACAAAATGGTGGTCTTCATAGTGATCTATGTGAGGAGTCAAAGGGCCAAGAGAGAAGGACTGCACAGAGCAGGGGCCCAAGTCATCACTTCCTTCCACATTCTGAAAATATGTTGCACAGTATTAGAATGGCACACACACTTTCCACACTGAAATTCTCTATCATGTTCATGGACAACAAAACTGGAAAAACTGTTTTGTCAGTGCTATCAAGGTGAGGAGTGCAATTTACCAAAAGCAGCTTGGAAAAGAATTTAAGAAAAAAGAATAAGAAAATTACCCTGTGAGGAATATTGGCCCAGTCACAAACTGATTCATTCCTTCATGTTTGCCAGCTTTGGATGTTTCACCGAAAAGCACCTTCAGTGCAGTCATAATGATAATGATTTTCACGCACACACACACGTGCACATGTGCACAAACACAATTGATAGTGATAAAACAGTTGATAAACAATTGATAAAAGTCAGAGTAGGCACACACCATAAATGTCACTTAGGATCTGCTTTTCTACAAGATCTCCCTTCTGCCAAGCTCTGCCCAGACAGTTGTTACTCCACTCGGCCCTCATGACAACCCTGTGAGGTAAAGTAAGCTGACAGCCAGTAGTTTAGCTCGGATCATGCAATGAGCATCAGGCCTGAGCCATGAGCTGAGTTTAAACCCAGGGCAATGTCTTAGGAAGGCGCTCAGTACATGTGACGTGACATGGGAGAACCCAGTAAGACCCTGAATGCAGCAAGATGTGCATTAAGCGGAGCTTGTAAATCACCTTTTGTTCCCATCCTAAGTGAATGGAGCTGTGCAACGGAACTGTGGTAGAAATCACTCACGATAAGGATGTTCGTTGTGAGGGTCACTTTATTTTCCCTCGCCCTATGCTTTCTCTCCCGTTATCTCTGTCTCACTGCAGCTGCCCCTCATTAGTATTCCTAGCAACTTGCGCTGAGAATGGCGAAGATAATAAAACAATACTTCTGTGGACTTCCTCGCAGCAGAGACTGGCAAGTGATCTCCCAATGCGCTGGGTTCAGTGGCACAAAGTCACTTGCTCTTCATTGTTCTTTTTATTCCATCCCCGGGGGCACTCGCACTAAACAAAAAGATGCTTTTGGATGATACAATAACAACTACAGACGTGTCAATAACAGGCAGGCCTGGTGATTCTGGATGTCCTGATGGACCACAATGCTTCCAACTAAATAATAAAAATGCTTTGGAGCCCATCTGTTTCTTTTGTATGCATGTGAATAATTGCTTTTCAGATTCCACAAGTTCATAATAACCATCCTGCTCCATGTTTTTATGTTGTACTTTTTTGCCACAAAGAAAAGCCTTTGACAAAGGAAACAGAATCTCATCTTTATTATGCCAGTTTTACATATCCAAAAAATTACCCATGAAGTCAAATGAAACAATTATGGCTTTAGAATTGTCATTTGCCCAGTGGTCCCCCCTTGACAAATTCGGGGAATTCAAAATGCGTGAGTCTACCATTCCCTGTTGCAGGCCCACTGTTAAAATTTGTTTTTCCCCCATGGGGGTTGTCCCAGGCTTTGGGGAAGCCCCACAAAGGCAGTGAGTTCCATGCAGCCCAGGTCCAGCACACACAGGGCCTCTGCTGCGCTGAGCTGGGTTCTTGCTTCTGAGCTCACAGGAACTGACACTGGTCTCAGACTGAAAGGGTTCCTGAAGCAATCTGAAGCTGCACACCTGAAAGCCACTGCTGGACATACGGGTCACAACACTGGGCAGGGAGCCAGGAGATCTGCGGTCTGTTCCCCAGTGAGCCATGAAATTGACTGGATGCCTTGGGGCCGACTTCATACTCTCCACCTTACCTACCTTTCATGGTTGTTGTGAGCATAAAACAGTGAGGAGGAAAACTCAGTAATCCACAGCAGGTTCCTGGCAAGATGAAGAAAAGTGGGACTATGTAGCATGTAATCATTATCAACTCCAAACAAAAATGGGAGAGCAACATGAGCCCCAGTTTGAGTAGGAGAGGGTTGCCCAAATTGAATTGAGACGATGATGATGATGATGATGATGATGATGATGATGATGATAATGGTGACAATGAGGATGATGAGGATGATGAGGATGATGACTGGTTGTATCCTGGATCTTCTCCAAGTCCAGGGTGGCACATGTAATTCACCTCCCCCTATCTGATTTAGCTTCACAACAACTCTGACCTAGATTGGGCTGAATATCTGTGATTACTCAAGTCACCAATGAGGTTATGGTTCAATGGAGAGAAAATCCAAGGACTCTGAAGTCATGCTCCAATTACTGTACCACAGTGGCTCTCAGACAGGGATGGCCACAGTTTGGTCCAGCTTGAATATCTGGCCCATCTCACTGGCTAGAAGAGCTGATCTGGCAGTCAAGCATTTAATCCAGGATTTGGCTCCGTTTACATGGGCCAAGGGGGACCCAATGTGCCATTCATGCCATCTTGCCAGTGGTCCTCTTGGGCCACTGTACTTATTTGCATTTATTATTCCCAAGAATGGCATTTTCTCCCTTATCTTGCCCAGAACCTCTATCTGTCCATTAACTGTTCCCTTATTTTTCTGATTATTAGCTAGCTGCCTGCTTATCTATTTTCACAGCTTATCAATGGTTCAGAATTGTGTTTTTTGTTCAAGGAGTGAATAATATGTTCCTTATCTGTCTGATTATTAAGAACAGTTATCTCTTATCATTTAATTAATTGCCCACTTATCCATCAGATAACTGTCCTAAACTATTGTTTAAGAACAGTTCACTATTAAATATTAATCCATTTTTTACTGAATCACCCATCAGTTATGCACTGACCATTGTAACAATTCACTTACCATCAATTTATCCCTTTACAACAATCTCTTGTAAATCATTCTGTCCTACAAGTTACTTATTCATTTTCCACTTATGTGTCCAGAAGTTCCACTAGCTCAGGGTTGGGAAGCTTTCAACCTTCCAGAGGTTTTAACCTATCCCTCCCATGAGCCCTCACCACTGGTTGATGGGTACTCCAGACCAAAACATAAAAACATAGGAAGAAACAAGCTGCATCAGAAAATTGGTCCATTGAGTCCAGCCCTCTGTTTACATAATGGCAAAGCAGGTGCCCAGGGCTTCTTTCAAGCAAGATGGGCATGAGACCTCCACCTGCCCAAGCTCCTAAGCAATTGGGTATGCCTGGAGGTGTCAGTCAGTCAACAAGGCTAGTAGCCATTTGTAGCTGGTGGCACTAAGAGGGTCATTGTTCAACCCTGTCCTACCCCTTTGGTTCCAATTGCTTATTTTCTGGGAATTGCCCACTCATTGCTTTAGAAGAGGAATATGTGAAATGTTAATGCTGGAAATAATAATAAGTGCCTCCAGAGTGGGAAGTCTCATCTTCTGGCACCATCTCTTGTTTAATTTTAGATTGTTTCATCATAGGGTTTTCAAGATAAGAATATTCAGAAGTGGTTTACCATGGTCTTCTCCTGCACAATACTAACCAGAGCTGGCTTTAGCTCCACAGCCACTATCTGTGAGTAGATGCTCACCTGGTGTAACCTTCAACCACTCCTGCTGCCCTTTGGAGTTTATCTGCCCTCCTCACCAGGAAAGATACTCCTCCTCCTCTTCTTGGGCTTGGTGTCTCCCCTTTGCCATTCCTCCTGGGTGACCCTGCTAGGAGAACAGCCTAGTGAATGTTTGGCCTTCTGGAAGCATTGTCCTGACACTCTCAAACCCTTTTATTTTATTTATTTATTTATTTATTTATTTGGAAATGTATAGGCCGCCCCTTGCCACAAGCCTCGGGGCGGCTCACAACAATAAAAACAACAAATTCTAATACATTAAAATTTCCAAACATTAAAATTCACAAACATTAAAAACTGGCCCATCTCCAGGTCCGAATTAAAACTGCCACAATATAATACCATAAATAAATTAACATTTAAAATATTGTTTAAATAAAAAGGTCTTCTCCTGGCGCCGAAAAGCAAAGAAAGACGGCGCCAGGCGAGCCTCTCTGGGGAGCGCATTCCATAAATGGGGCGCCACCGCAGAGAAAGCCCTCCTCCGGGTATTCACCCTCCTAATATCTTTCACGGAGGGTTCCCGGAGGAGGGCATCAGCAGCAGATCGTAAGGGGCAGGAGGGCGTATATGGGCCCTTTGAGCCATGTTAAGGTGTGCGTCCAAGAGGTGAACCTCTCTGTCAGGGGTGGGGGTTTCTCGCAAATCTCAGTTGTGTGGTTTCTAAAACTTAACATGATTTGTCCCTGCTTCTTTCTATGATGGGAACTTTACAGAGGAGCATAGTTTTACAAAATGTAGACTTCTTGTGTGATGCACTGAGCAGTCTAAAATTTATACTGAGGGAGATCACAGAGACAAGGGATGAAACAGGAAAGTTAATGGCAGCAAGGAATACATCTGGAGAAGCCTAATCCACATCAGATGGGGGTGGGAACTTGGGTTCACAAAAAAGATGAGCTCTGAAGAGGGCATTTGAAGGGAGAGCCTCAGAGAAATATTTTGGTTTTTTATATATATATATATTTTATTAAGATTTTAAAACTAACACTACAACCCCCCCCCCCACCAAACATCAAACATTGGATTCACTGGATCAACCTCCTACTACATATTTTTTAACATATCAAATTCAAATTAATTTATCACAGTTTAAAAAACATCTCTAAATTTATGCCAAGTCCTGTTTTTCCAGCCAATTATAAAAAGAGTCCCAAGTTCGATAGAAATCAGTATCCTCTTTCTCCTTCAACGATAAAGTCAATCTATCCATTTCTGCACAGTCCAAGATTTTTCTTACAATCAGTCCATCAGTGGGCAGCTCCTCACTTTTCCAATATTGGGCGAATGCAATCCTCGCCACTGTGATTAGATGCAACATCAGATCAGATACATTTCCTGTCTGTTAACCTCTTCCGGCATAATGCTTAACAAGAAAACTTCAGGTTTAAAAGCAAAGGGTTTTTGAAGTATTTCCTCCATCCATCCATTTTAATCCAGTACTTTTTTGCATTATCACAAGTCCACCACATATGATAAAAAGTACCCACTTTATGTTTACATTTCTAACATCTATTTGACATATTTGGAAACATCTTAACTAGTTGACTTGGTGACAAATACCATCTATAAAACATTTTATATAAATTTTCTTTATACAAAGTTGCTAATGTTACCTTAATGTTTCTTTCCCATAGTTTTTGCCACTTTTCTAGTTCAACATTAACTCCAAAGTAATTTGCCCATGTTAGTTTACTTAACCTGTTCCCCTTCCATTTTCCTGTCAAGTAAAAAATCATATAGTATTTTAATCATTTTCTCATCTGTTTT
Organism: Varanus salvator macromaculatus; assembly: GCA_023646645.1. Classification (NCBI taxonomy): domain Eukaryota; kingdom Metazoa; phylum Chordata; class Lepidosauria; order Squamata; family Varanidae; genus Varanus; species Varanus salvator. The sequence continues at coordinate 6,016,189 of JAIXND010000690.1, read as the reverse complement.
AAGCATCACTTGATCAAATTCTGTTAGGTCTCTATAGAACCCCCATGTTTTACAATCCTTGGCATATCTTGATTGCATCTGCACCTTGTGCCACCAGGAAATATCAAGTCCCTGTTCTTGTATTTCTTGCTCCAGTTTCAGGCTGAGAAATATTTTGGAGAGTCATTCAGGTATAAGGATCATCAAGGAAGAGTGGGCAGGGCTGTAAACTTTGGGAGAGCTGGGACAACATAGTCAGAGGAGCAAAGTACATAGGTCATGCTAGGAAGCATAAACAACTTGCACAAAATGGAAGGGAAGAGCAGGCCAGGGTGGGGATGTGTCATGTGGATCATGCATCATGAACTGCTTTTGCAGAAGAATTGTGACAGAAGGTAGAACTTGTATCCAGTTATTAGAGGGGATGGGACTCTAAGAGTCCAGAGTGCAAAGCAGAGTTTTGGCCAAGGGATGGAAACAAAGTGGATTTTTGCAACATTGATTAGGAAGCAGTACAATCCTCTTCCATAATGATGTAGTAGCTTGAAGACTTCTTCAAAAGACCATACCATTTTCTGTCCATGCACACACAACATCATCATCCTCTTGCTGCACAGCCTTGCAACGAGCTTAAATTTATATCTGTCCCAAGTATTTGCAGTACTCATGGTCTCTTCCCCAGGAAACTGCCAGCACATGTCACTCTGTCCAACCTCTTCAGTGCTTTTGAAGTTATTCCAGTATGTTTCTGACTTTTTTCTCTTTAGTACACAATCCACAGGGACATAAATTGAGATGTGCTTGTTACAAAGTGGGGAAGGGTCAGTAGCCTATCTAATGCAGGAAGGTTGGGGCACATGCCTCCCAGGCAGGGAAAGCCAAAACATTGCTTGATTTGCTGGTATGGAAGGCTGACATACAAATTTGGAAACTGGTATCATGCAATGAGAGGATAACCCTACAATTGTTAGGGTTAATGTTACATCATCCTCAATGACACATGGGATATTGGAAAGAAAGGAGTGACAAAAGCCAGAGATAAAGCCCATGCTTTGTTCCTGGTCAAAAGATCTGGATGTTGTCACACTATATAGAGAGCAAAAATTATCAACATTTCTTTTGATTGCTTTATGGTTGATAAGTATGCCAATAATCTGGCATGATAAGCTGTGAAGATCAAAGATATCCAAGCTTTTGAATATGAGTTCGGGAGAGAGAACAGAAACCAAACAGGGAATAAATGCATATCTCATATATATAACTTGCTATGAAGTTCCATTTGAAAAAGGAAAAGAAAAACTCTGCAATGTCAACTCCACAAAAAGCACTTCATATTTTTTGCTTCCCTTTAAATAACTGCAGTACTTATCTCTGAATTACTCTGAATGGAACAGGTCATTCCCTATATTAGCATGAGGATGTCAGGTGCATGACAGCAGGATAATGAAAAATGGAGAAATGGCATGAGGCTCATGAATCTTGGGCTGAAAATAAAGGGGAAAGATACAGCCCTGTGGAAAGCTGTAGTAGTAGGAGAAGTAGTACAGTGACAATGTTCCATCTTTGAAATAATGTGTTCAATGCATAATGCCTGCATATCGCTGAAACGGCCTGCAGCCCTCATTGCTAAGCTGTGGATTCACCTTCCAGTTGTTATTTGCCTCCTATTGACCAAGCGTACTAGATTTTCTTGCTGCAGCTGTGCTCAGCAAACGGGTCAGAAGGAGACGGCATGGGAGTGCCGGACTACTGTTGGTATTAAATACAAACTAAGGTCTGCTGTTTTCCATGTTTCCTTTTTTAATTTTTCCTGACTCTAAAAATTTTCGATCAAGACTGGGAATGCCACATACAGAGAAGGGAATTACTCCTTTCTTTGGTCCTAACAATAATTACCTCCCCGCAGAATTGCTCTTTGGAATGGGATGGAAGCCCTGATTGGGAGGATCCTGCCATTATAGGACTGGTCAGTTCCTTTAGAGCATAGAAGATTTGCAGAATAGGAACGGGGATGGGGGTTATTCTAGTTTGTCATCCTCCAACTCTAGCGGGTCCATTCACATTCTCAGTGAGCAGCATCTTCTGTTCTCAAAGCTCGCTGAGGCTCTGGCTGTATAGATTTTCATAGATTCACAGTACACCGTTCATAATTGTTTGAAAGAAACTGACCTTCAGCATGTGTCACAGGTGAACCTTCTGAATACACACTACATAAACATGTGGCAGTGGATCCGAACCAATAATACATTCAATTAATTTTAGGAACTGGTAACCTGGGGGCCCATCAGATGTTTCAGACCTCACTCCCATCATCCCTTGCCAATATAGCCAATGATGAGCCATGTCAGGAGTTGTAGGACAAAATATATGTAGGATCACAAGTTGGCAATCCATAACTATATTTACATTTCAGACTTGCAGCTGGGTTCATCATATTCTTTGGGTATTCTCTGGAGTTCAAATTTCACAGAATTAATGCATATCATGGTCTGTCAGATTTACAGAGTAGATCCCATTTTCCTCCTCACCTTGAAACAAGTTTCTGTCTGTTGTGGGCATGAGAAACATTTGCTGAACAGGAAGGGATGGCCAGGGACCCTCATGGGAGAGAAGAACATGGACATCCCATTTCTTCCTGTGTCCAATCCTATTTCTTGCTCATGTAGGCAAGGTAATTGATAATAACTCCATTGTGCCCAAAAGGAATCTGCCGCAGGTCGACAGTGATCCCTGAGCTTAGGAGAAAGAAAATGAATGAACCTTGAAAGATGGAGAAAGACCAGCATCTTCTGTTCCGTGGTGAGTCTCCAGATATGTAGCTATTATGAGATTAAGAGGAACATTATCTCAAAGCTCTTTTTTGCTAACAGAAAAACAAAAACCTTTTAGCATCCGGCTGATATACTACGAAGCACATTAGGGGAAGGATCTGAGTAATAGCTTGTGCACAGCAAAATACCTTTGGCTTGATTGTGGCCTGAAGAGCAATGGACCATTAATATTCCCCTTCTCCGTGTAATCAGCATCTTGCAAAATGGCAGCATCCTCTCACACACACACGCAGACACATGCAGACAGAGACACAAGAGAGTCAAATAACTCTCCAGAGTGTCATCGCAGCAAAACGACCAATTATTCCGCAGCCTAATTAGGCAGAAGGGAGAAAGCAACTAGTGCACATTGTATTCTAATATTCAACCTAGTCAGAGCTTAATTTAAAAGAATGGGTTGTGAATGAAACCCCTAAGAACGTAGCCTAAAGTCAATGATAGTTGTTACTTAAGGAAAGGTTGGCGGGTGCGGGAAAGACATCAGCTCTGCAGTGCCGATCGCTTACTGATTGCATTTTGGAGATTACACTGGAAAATATCGTTATGGTTCTCTGCAGTAGACAATGCTCATTAGCAAAAATATAAATACAATTACAAATGGAGGGCTGGTGGAGATATGCATGGGGGGACCATTTTGAATTTAATTTAAACATATATGTTTTTAATGGCTTTCTCTGAATTCCAAGGAGAACACACCAGCTTCGGCATCCGGAGCCATGCTTTGATTAAAAAAAAGTTAGCAACTGCAATTAAATAATTCAGAAATAATTAATTCAGAAGACAACCCATTAAATTATAACCCTTCCCACTGGTTAACTGTGTGCCAAAACGTATTGTTTAATTTATCATTCCTAGTATTTTTAGAAGGCCTCAAGGCAGGGAATGAAGCAATAATAAATAGGGAATAGTGGATAATTAGAGAAGGAAATGTGGAACAAAATTACTAAGGGCTTTAGGTGAAGTTCATTATTACTATTTAATAGTGCCCCAGAGCATTTGATCAAATTATGGATCATGTTTGAAAGTGGGTTGGGAGAAATCCCTTGCAGAGGGTGAGTTTTCCTCGCTAGAATAACTTCAAAACTTGCAGCAAGAGTTCTAGAATTTTAACAAGCAGGGACAAGAAATATATATTAAAAAATAAAAAATAAACTGACCAAGCAACTTGTTTTATTTCACACAAAACTCTGGAGACCACAGAAAACTAGGTCTGTTTATTCTCATTGTTATTGTTCAGGCCATGATTACACAATAAGGGTGAGAGATAAAGTGACATATTAGAACTGCAGGACAAAGGGTTAACAGTACAGGAGGCCCTTTGTGTCTAATTCCTTAGCATCTTTATTTTCTTTCTGATCTTTCACAGTGCTTTGACTTCTCTAAATGTGGGTTCAGTTTTATAGGCTGAAACAAAAAATATTTGAAAATATTGGATTAATACAATAGCCCTGCAAAGTGCACCATGCATGGGATAAAAGATGGTGTGGTGTGGGGTGGGGTGGGGTGGGGTGGGTTGATAGGATGGGTAAGAGCATTCTCTGGGAAGTCTCTGAAGAAACTTGTCCCTTATGAATGTCTTAGATGAAGCGTCTGAATCCTCATGCTCTATAGTGCAGCTGTGTTAACAGTACCCATCTGCCTTGTGGGATTGTTATCTGGATAAATCTGCCCTGGGTGGCTGAGTCTGGAAGGGGTTGTTCAGGAATGGGATGGGGCACGTCGTAATCCCTGCATAGGGGCATCAGGAGCGGGAACTCCGGAGACTTGCTGTCCCTCCATGCCGTGACAGGTTGGATGTTTCACAGTCTATCTGGGGCCCTAGCCCTATATTTATTTCAGTTTGCTTTTAGTAGATTTGGCAGCTGACTGGTTCCCTGAGATTTTGTTTTAGTAACAGTGTTCCTCTATACAATTAGTAATAATTTAAAAACGCTTTCTTGCACCAGGACTCAATTCGACTCAGTTCAGTTTGATTCAGTTCGCTCCATTTGAAAACTAGAGTGTTGGGGAGGAGTCCATCTGGCACTCTCCCTGACATGCTAATTTGCATATCAGGCATTTAATTAAATAGAAGAATATCAAAGTTGCAATCCTTAAAAAAAGAAAACACCTCAGGCTGCAGCATTCCCCAGCTGGGTCTGCTTTTTCCTGCCCCAACATGCATAGGGCTGCAGTCTCCATCATGCAAGTCCCACCTGCAGTCCTATATGGCATTTCCAGTCACAGGCTTGCTGCGTCTGTGTAAAAACTGGGGGCATCATAATTTATGGAGAGCTGGAAGACTGATATAAGTTACTTCAGAGCAACAGATCCTGCCAGCTGACTTCTGCAAAAGGGGTGTTGAGAGTTTTATTCAGAATATTTTCTTCCTCTTTTTCTCTTTCTTTTCTGTTGCTTTCTTTGTTCCCCTTCCCCTTCCCTTCCCCTTCCCTTTTTCTCCCTTTCCCCCTTTCTCTTTGCTTTTGTTGATATTTGTATTAATTCAAAAGCTTTGGCAGTGTGTATGTGTGTATATGTGAGAGAGAGTCTTCACACACACACACACAATGATGTAAAACCAAAAATTACTGTGATAGTTCTACTCTTATGAAGACAACCCAATGGTGACCTCTTGGACCCAATGGATATGAATGGAAATAGAAGATAAATGAGTTTGGTTTGCATTTTAATATAGCATAGCCCAGTTTGTAATTTCCAAACTAATATGTGAACTATGGCACAATTATCCTCTGATTTTTACACCTTTTTAGATTTTGCAATGCAGTTCTCTGATTTAACGAATGCATTAAGGAGCACACACAGGAGGACACAGATCAAGAAGAAGGCATTTCTAACAGAATAGCCTTGCAAAGATATCAGGGGAACTGATATGCATGAACAACCCACTTACAAGCCTTTGCGTGTACCAGAATGTTCATGAAAATGAACTAACATGTTAACAAAGACATAAACAAAATATATTTGCAAACTGAAGTGGGAAGGGGGCCGAACAAATGTGTGGTTGAATACATGCAAATGTTTAGAAAATTTAGAAAGTGAGACAGAAATTTGTGAGCTCTGAGAGGCTCAGTTTTTGCAGAAAATAGTTCTGCAGCCAGCCTTTACCCCCCATTTTCTGCTGGTGCAAGTAAGGAACAGCTGCTTCAAGCAGGCCGGTGGCAACAAGTGCAGCAAAGCAGTGCTTCGAATACCCACACCACCTCTCTTCCTAGACACCAACCTTCTTTCCAGCTCCCTGCCACTGGTGGTGCCACACAGGGGAAAGAGGTACTGCTTGCACTGCACACAGCTCTCATGGGAGCACTCATGGAGGACTTTGACTCTGGGTTGCTGCCGAGCAGACTGATGTCCAGGGATCCAAACAGATTCCTCACACACCAGTACTGGAATGCCAAATGAGGAATAAAGCCAAATCCAGCATTGTGGGGAAATTTGGCCTAGGATCATGAATGAAGCAGAAGAATAACTCAGAATTCTGTGAAGGCAACCATTTATTTATGGGAAATATATATTTCTGGCAACTAATCACACAGCTGTACACATTAAGACCACTAGATAGCTGATCTAGAAATCCAGTAGACTTTGTAATAAGAAGGAAAAACTGGAGAAGCTGCAAAAACATGACATGAAACCAAGCAGTGGTGGCCATGAACCATATCAAAGCTGAAAAAGATCACCAAAGAATCTTAGCATGAAATACAACGAAAATTAAACAGAACAGAACAATAAGATCAAATCACTGAGGGATTTAAAGTACACAGAAGAAACATATTTGCATTACTGAAATCAATTGTCCATGAACCCAAAGAACTATGAACTGAAACCAGAGACATTATCAGGGAAGAATGCAAATATACTTTTCCATTAGCAAAAATAGAAAAAAAGCCTAGATGAAAGACAAAATACCCTTTCACACTTTCTAAAGACGAGAAGTGAAAAGTGGCAGAAATAGAGTCAGAATACCAAATGCCAGGGATTGGAAGGCACAGACAGCAAGAACTATTTCAATGTCCAGTGCAAAGAATGAAAAGAGGATGGCAAAAGAGGAAAAACAAGGGGCTTCTTCCAGAAGATGCATGAAATTCAAGGGAAATTCAAACCTAGATTAGGAATGCTGGAAGACAAACAGAGAAACAAGCTATCTGAGAAAACAAATAGAAGGTGGAAACACTATAAGAAAAAACTATACAGAAGAGATCAAAGGATGACAGACTCCTTGAAAAGACATCCCATGAGGAAGCACCCATGATATTAGAAAGTGAAGTAAAAGCTTCTCTGAAAGCACTTGATTGGAATAAATCTCCTGGAATAGATGGGGTTCCTATATAACTATTCACAGCTGCAAAGACTGAATTGGTCCAAATCATAACAAGAATATGCCATCAAATTTAGAATGCAGAACAATGGCCCCCATACTGGAAATGTCCAATCTAAATTACAGTGCCCACTAGATGGGGATGTTAAGGAATGCAGCAAGTCTAGGATCATTATACCCATTGCACCAAAGTGACAATCAACATGTTGCGACAAATGAATTTATCCTATGTGGATTGAGAAATGCCTGATGTTCAAGCTGGATTCCAAAAAGGAGGAGATAAGATTTCAAAAATGCATTGGCTACTGGATCACATCAAAGAATTTCATAATAAGTCTATGCCTCATAGACTTCAGCAAAACCTTTTGGTGTGTGGCTCGCTAGAAGCTATGGAAGATTCTGGAAGAAATGGGTCTGTCTCAACACTTGATGTAACATATATCATGGGCAAGAAACTACAGGTAGGAGAACCAGAATGGTTTTCTAGGGGCAGAGGTGACAGACAAGGGTGTATTTTATCTCCCTATATCGTAAATATATATCAAAACATACTATAAGGAAAGGGGATAATGCAAATTGGTCCAACATAAATCAACAATTTAAAATGAACGGATGGTGTCTAATTTCTGCACAAGGTAGAATGGGAACAAGTCCTGATGAAAGTGAAAGAAGAAAGCGAAAAAAGCAGTACTGCAGCTGAACATTAAGAGAACATATCCACGACTACAGAAGAATTACACAGCTCTAATGTCCACAATGAAATCAAGATCATGACAGATTTTGCCCAGTCTTCAATTCAAAGAAAGACTATGGCCAAGCAATTGGAAGACGGAGCTTTGGAAGGGCCGTCATGAAAGCTCTAGAAAAGATCATCAAGTATAAGGAAATGAAGGTTATGTTATGTGTTCATACCAAGTACTAAGATCTCCTACTACACTACAGCTTGATTGATAATACTGATGAAAACTTGAATTGCTTTGTTGTGTTTGTATTTAATGTGCATTGCAGCATCTGGTTAAGCAATATGATTTCCCCATTTTTACCACTTGCCATAAGACCAACTGTATTAGCAATTCAGGACTGGTTACTACATGGGGCATAATATGTCATAGCTAGGGTTGGTTTTTTAAGAAACAGTGAAACATCTGCAAAATCTGATGTGGATTCAACATGGTTTTCTTAACTTTAAGACTCTGGATTTGTATTCCAAACACAGTGTCACAGTGCAATATCATCAGTGGCTTAAAAATATGGCTCATTAGTTGCTTCTTTCTGGAGGGAGTTGTTATTACACAGATATTTTTTGTACTGGAACAGTCTTCAATGTTCACTGATGCTCACACTCTTTTGAATTATTTCTCTGCTCAATCAAAATTAACAAATGGAATGAGAAATTGATTCCCTGTCCATTCACTGCTAAAAGATTGATATTACAGCATTGGAAGGATATGTTATCACTTCTTGTAATTCAATCGATTGATGATTCTATAATGCTTTCAATAAAGAAATAGTTGGCATGCAGATGCCAAATTCAAATGCATACTTATTTAGATGTTCTGTCCACTTTTGTTGACTCCTTTGTATAATTGCTAGAAAGCAGTATGGATTTCAAGTCAATAGTCAATTTCAAGTCAATTTCAATGTCCTGTGTGTGTGTATTTAAAAAAATCCAGAACATATATAAAAATGCAAAATAAAAAGGTACCCACAGGACATAGGATCTAAGTACATTTTCTGTCAGGCAGGAGACTGCAATGGCTTATGGAACTAGAATTTTCTTCTGCTTTATATTCAGCAGCCTTTATCCAAGTACTGATCCTGGGTTATTCTGGGTAAGTTGAGTCTAAACTTCCTGGCAGTGAAAGGTAAGAGTTGTTTATTAAATAGGAAATCCTGTGGGTGAGGGAGGCAGCGAAGCAGTGACAGAGTAAATACGGACATCAAGATTGAAGCCTTAATGTAGCTATAAACATTTTCAGTTTATGAAAACATAAATTGACCTAATATTCCCTTAGATATTGGCAAGCCTCCAGCTGCTAGACAGAAAATAATTGGTTTTCAATTTGTCAGGGGGTTGGACCTGAAGGGTTTCTGGCCACTTCCAACTGTAGTATTTTGGTGATTGTGTGATTCATTTATTTATTTTTTTATTTTACCCTCAGATTGTAAAATGAGGAAATTTAAAGGGTTGGTTTTTATTTTCGGAGTATGTTTATGTTTGTTAATTTTACCTTCTGGTCCTGTTAGTTTGGTTCTTCCTTTTCTCTCTCTTGGTGTTAGTCTGCTGAGAGGTCCAGCTAATAATTCTTCTATTGTATAGACAGAGTTTGAGGCCAATTTGTTTCCTCCGTGAATGCAATCAAATAAAAAAGTATATTCCAGTCTGAATGTTTGCCAAGTTCTGAGTAACTTCAGGGTTTCTTTCAACATCCTGTGATGGTATTTTCACTGTATTTATGTTTATATATTTTGCTAGCATCTTTTGGTCCTTCAAGGGATTAGAGAAACCAATTTTTCATTTTCTTAAAAATTGTTTGGAATATGATGCTTGAGTGAACTGTCATTTTACCCTGTAATTCCCAGCGAAGTTGTTTTTGAGAATATCAAATATGGCGAGATGTGTTGTATTTCTATTCAAATTATTGTAATTCTTTCTTAAGTTACATCTGTACATGCAACATTATACAAATCTTTCTCTGTCTTTCTTTTTCTGTGATACTTGTCTTCATTTTTAGTGACATATAAGTCATACTAGGTACGATACTGAAAATAATGGAAAGTGAGAGTCTTACGTTGACTCATAATAAAATGAGTTCTTTTTTACATTCCTAAGCATTTTAGACTCTGTTATACATTAGTTTGACACTGACATATTTTGGCAGCTCTGGTTCTATTGTGTACTGATCCTTAATGCAGCCTCCAGACATGCATGGAGACGCTTTGGAGGATTTTGAAGGTCACTCCATCTGAGGTCTTCAGGGTCACAAGGACAGAGCGAGGAAACACATCTTCAGCTTCATGCCACACAGTTTCTGTTCATGCATGAAGAGGCCTCACAAGACCTCAGGACAATCCCAGGCTTTTGCTGGGATACCATTGGTTATCTTCTGAGCTGTTGGAAGGGCATCTAATGTCATCATCACTGTGCCAGAGAAGATGGCTTGGAGCATGTGAGACAACCTTGGTTTGTCTTCTGGGTATGGTGCAGCTTGTTGCAAGCTGAAATGTTAGACATTAGCACATTCTGAGTATGAGGTTCACTCTACCTGGGATCCAGGAATCCCAGAGAGAATTATTTTACTCATGCAAATCATGTTCACAGTTGAGGGACTAAGCGAATGAGCTTCCTATGAGACTGCCTCTCATATTAAGAACTAGCTGAGCTCTCTCTTTGAGTCATAAACTCAAAAGTGACCCATCCTCTTTCAGTGTCTTCCCCTCATCTGCAATATGATCTATATGAAGATTAGATCAAACAAATATACATGGGGCATTTTGAATCCACTAGAGTGCTACATATCATTACACCAAATTCAGGTGGTGATTTTCCCATTTTATTTGGTAACTGTGAGTTGAAGGGGGAGCAGTGCCAAGGAAACATCAGCGTGCCTGTCCCATGGTTTCAGTGTGACAATAATGCAAGTCAACTTTGAAATTAAAAAAAAATCACTTTGCTTCAGCATTAAAATGTTGCAGTGTTTCCTACTTAATTTTAACAGTTAAATTGCAATATAATATTATATTTTTATGGAGAGAAAGAGCTAGTCTCTCCTCAGCATGAGTTATTTTGTTTATAAGTATGCTTACCTGTGTCCAAGAGCAGACAGGAAAGTTTTTTCTGTTCAAACTCCTGAGTAGTTGTTCTTCTCTTGACTATTCTTGCAACTAAACCTTGTTTCACCCCCTCTCATCTCCTCCTCCTCTCCCCAAAGCCTAAAATAACTTTTTAAAATGACTTCAGGTTTACCTGAAGGCAAGTAAGGGCTTTAGTATACACTCAGGGTAGTGCTCCAATTTCATCCACCCTGTTGGTTCTGAAGGCCTCTTTTTCTTCATTCGCCACTTATCTATAGTCCTCGTTGTGTCCCAGGTTTCCCACAAGCTTTCCCACTTCTTTGTTGTCCTCTGAATCTACCCACTTTGTATCTTTGAAGGCATGGTCCCAGCTCATATCTCCACCTGGTCACATTGAGACCCCGCTGAGGCTCATTCAACCTGTTCCCAAGCTGAGCTACCTCTTAGTCACAGAAGTCTTGTCCACCTGGAGAGGCACTTTGATGATCCTGTCATTACGTTTCTGGAGCTTCATCAGTGGGAATTGTGACAGTAGTGAGAACAGACCATTGGGAGATGACCATGTGATGTTTAACATTCTCAGAACTGAAGATTCCTCCCTGACCCCCATCATTCTGTTTGTGAGGGGGAGGGGTGACCCTGTATTGGCCTGAACTGAAAATAATTTGTCTAGCTCTGGTACACACGGCCCTGATCTGTTCCTCTGAATCAAAAGCTGTTACGTTCCTGGATAAAGCTATTTGGTGCCAGTACATAATAGGGGCAACGTAATATTTGAATTTATAAAGCTTTGTATGACATTTTGCAGAAAGATGCATCTATGTCTAAGGAAGGGAAAATATTTTTGTGAACTGAAATAATGCAAATGAATCATGCAGTGTATCCTTTCAAAAGCAGCAAAGGTTGGAAACAATTAAGGCCGGATTCCCCAAAACCGAGACATTGAATAACCTGCCCCACCCCCTGATATGCTTTTCAGTTCCACCACATGATGTATCTTGAGATTCTTTGAATTTATCTGAAACACAATTGAGCAGCATTTCTCTCAGGGACTCATTCACCAAAGTCAGCTTAATTTTTGCTCACGCAAAGGCCATTCTCTGCACAGTGACCAGATGAAGTTGTCTTAGGAAGCAGCTTCCATGCCTGCAAAGGGAAATGCTATGGCGAGGATGCATGCATTTTCCAGGGAAATTGTCCATGTTCTGCTTATTGTGCAGCAGGTTGTTTCTGACCTGCAGCAAAAGTTGGGAGGATTGGCAGTGCATGTTATCCTAATGAAGGTCACACAGTGCCCCTTACTGACTCCGTAATTTCCCTTGCATTGAACAGAAAATGCACCCCAAAGCAGGGATCCAGGAAATTAGCTTATCATAAGGTTCATTATCTATTTTGTTGCTGGCTTCATTTTTTTAAACACTTAAACAGAGCGTTTAGTTTGAAATTATGATTAATACTTTCAGCTGCTACTGCAGCCGGAAGGTATTAATTCCTAGGAAGCACAGGCAGAAATATATTGACTGAACCATGTTGGAAGTTTGACTTTGTCCATCTTCAGTGTGAGAATCACACTTAATGGCTGCAGGTGAACTTCAAAGCCAATTTGAATTTGGGAAATGCCAGGAAAAATCTGAGGTAAAAAGCCAGAAGGACATGGAGAAAGTCAAAATAAGGTTTAGAGTACAGGCCTAGATTGTCCCTACATTTTACTGAAACGAGTTGCCAGGCAAAATTTCCAGAGGCTTTCAGATGAAGCCAGGGTGTCTTCTGTAGAACTACTGAGAAATCTAAAAAGAAGCTCCTTCTTTTCCCAGCCTTACACAAAATTTGCAGCAAATGGAAGCATATCCAGTACCCAACTGGCATCCGGGTGCATCAGCTTGGGATGGTATCCCGTTGCCATGGAGCTCTGGTACAACATCAGCAATGCTTGCTGGCATGACAACATCTGGTGGACCAGCAAGCACTATCGCCATGGTGGAAGAGCTCATTTACGCAGCTAGTGCTGTGCAGTCATGTATCACTGGGCATTGTCCAAGCTTTGCCAGTAAAGACAATTTATGGTCTTCACAACAGTCCGTTCTTCTTGGATTCATCACTGTAGTATTTTCAAATTATGCCTGCATGAGTACAGGCAGAGGGTGTGTTGGCGGAGGACCATTTCATGCTTTAGTCATACATTATAGTTAATTAAATTTCTATCCATATTAGATAAGGACTGTAATACGCTGTTTCGATCATCCAAACTGCATAAAGGCACATAATGTATTTATACATGCATTTCTTCATTGTTTTATTATGCAAGATTCTCACATCAAGTTAATTAAATGTAGACCCTATTGAGTTCAATGTGTGGGGTCTAAGTATGTCTGGGTTCCCCAATAGTAGTTTTGCTAGCTAGGTATGCTGAGAGAGTGGCAACATGGGAAAGCAACGGGACTTATATGAGTCACAAAGATTTCATGTGCTTGAACGGGGTTCTGTTTTTCTTCTCAGAATGCAGCACTTACACTCACCACTAAGGAATGCAACAGAAGATGGAGTTAAGATTGCTTAATCTGCAGTAGAGCATAGGCAGTATCACCCCACAAGAGCTTGGGTGTGAACACCGGGGCCTACCATCAAATTCAGGCTTATCTATTTTGGTATTGGAACTGGAAATTGATAGCTTTTGACCGAATGACAGATGTGTCATCACATAAGTTTGTAGACCTAGGCCAGCGGTGGTGGACCTATGGCATGCGTGCCACAGCAGGCACAGAGCCCTCTCTGTTGGCATGCGAGCCAGTAGTCCCAGCATCGCCCCAGCAGCCGAGCATCAGATAACAGCACACATAGGGGCCATGCGCATGCTCGGAAAGGAGCAGTGGCACCAGGCAAGGACATCACAAACCGCTACTCATTAGCCGCGACTGGCCCAAGCTTTTGTATGGCTGGTCAGTGCACTGACAAGGATATCTATCTATCTATCTATCTATCTATCTATCTATCTATCTATCTATATTTGCTTGGACTGGCTGTGAGTTTCTTCTAAACCAAAACCTCAGTTTTCAGGTTTTATTGCAGTGTTGGCAATTCGCAATAAATGAGTGGGTTTTGGGTTGCAGTTTGGGCACTTGGTCTCTAAAAGGTTCACCAACACTGACCTAGGCTATGACCCACTCTAAATATTCCCCATCAGGGAACACCCGATGGGAACACAGAAGAGATCTGAGAATCCATATCCCAGGTATTTGAGGAAAGGTGCTATTTAGTGATTTTCGGTTTATTAACTGTGCTCAAGTCACATCAGTGTCCTTGCCAACAGCAAATGTGCAGCCCTTTGTGTTTTAGACTTGATGTGTGAATTCCCAGGACATAAAATGTGACATTTAGAAGAGTTTCTACAAAGAAATTTTGCTATGATAACTTTGGACTAGATTTAGTTGTCTTCTCCGTCAAAAGTCACTGATGGAAGCAGCAGATTCCATTTCCTCCAACATGACCCAGTCAAAACGAAGTGACCTTATGACACAACACTGTTCCACAGGTTTTCTTGAGGAGGACGAGTGACCCCTCCTGACCTGGAGGGCCACCAAGTGAAGCATTTCCAAGATTCATCAAGCCGTGAGGGCCAGCATGCCTACCGTCAGAGTCAAAACAGACCCCGTCCTTACTGAGGCAGGCTTCCCAAATGCAGCACCCTCAAAATTGCATCTGAGCTGGAAGCTGCCCTGTGAGAAATGAGCCCCCTTCTTTTATGGTTGTTCTCCTGGGCTGCCGCCCACCCTCCCCAGTTTAAACCAAAGTGTGATAAAACCCTCGCCCATGCATGCACCCATATTTATTTTTACAGTGAAGAAATGCTTTGTTTCATTTGCTTTTTAAGTGATTCAATTAATTAGCACCTGGATCTTCTGACAATAGAGATGCACGCTCATTTTTAATAATGTCAGCAGCCCAATTAGTTTTGTGAGGCCATGGCCGAAGTGATAATGAGGGATTAAACTCACGTAATATATAAATCATAGTGTGATGCCTAGCTATTAGTTGGTATAAATGATTTTGCCAGGAGAAGTAGCTGCCATTGAAATCAAAGCATTAAAAGAGCTATTTCAGCATAGTTTTGTAATAGCTCAATTTTTCAGCAACTTTGGCAGCAAAATTAGATTATAATGAAACATGTTGTGTTGTCAATGAAGGCTGGAGAAAGGAATTTATTCTATATATTTATCTTAACAACATGGTTATATTTACATGATTTCATGTAGAGTTTTCACTATTAAAAGACAGTGAGGTGCAGTGGTTAGACTGCTGGACTAGGTCTCAGGACATGCAGATTCTAGTCTGAACTCAGCTGCTAAGGGCACAGAAACCAGTCACTGACTCCCGGCTTAACTTTGTTCGCAGGGTTATGTTGAATGGAAAAGCGAAAAAACAACCTGAGAAATAATTGCAAATAAATAAATGAAAAAAATAAGCTTCCTGCCACTGTAAATGATGTGACTTCCAAAAGGAAGCCACTGTCAGGGTTACTGCCAAAATAATCCACTTTACGTTGTGCTTGGATAAAGGCGAGAGCAACACGGAACTAATAAGGAAAGAAGGCATACAAATAGCACAGTGCTGTGAATTTCTCCACAATTTCCCTTTACCTGAAAAGGAAAAAGTGACAATTGAGATACAACTGCAGTCAATCATGCTTTGAAAGAAGCTACTTTGCAATTGTGAATGGAGATCTTCCAAACTGGATTTCTGCTTTTGACAAGATCCAGGACGCCACTGGCAGAGATGTCTTCAAATGGCCTCCTGGCTTTTGTTCTGAAGGAAGTTAACCACAGACCCTCTTCTGTTTTGGGATGCCTTTTGGAGGACTCAAGGGATGTAGGTGGCTCAGTGGGTTAAACTGCTGTGCTGCTGGGCTGGTTGATCGAAAGGTCACCGTTTTGAATCTGCACAACGGGGTGAGTTCCCGTTGCTCCATCCCAGCTCCTTCCAGCCTTGCAGTTCGAAAGCATGCAAAAGCAAGTAGATAAAAGGTACCACTTCAGTGGGCAGGTAACAGCGTTCCATGCACTTCGGTGTTTAGTCCTGCTGGCCACGTGACCACGGAGACTGTCTGCGGACAAACGCTGGCTCCCTCGGCTGGGAAACAGAGATGAGCACTGCCCCCTAGTCAGGCATGACTGGACTTAATGTCAAGGGGAAACCTTTACCTTTACCTTTTCTGGAGGAACATGCTGGTGAAACTCAGAGCCAGAACTAAAAAAAAGTGCCCAATGCATCATGTACTTTCAACAACAGTGGCAAGGTGGTGGACTAGGAAAGGCAGATGACAGACTTTGTTGATAGAGGTTTAGATTTCGCAATAGAGAGAGATGTCAGTCAAGTAGGTTGAATTCCAAGGGACAATCAGAAAAACAGGCAGAAACCAGTCTGGATTTTTCCAACTTTGGGGTAAATGCACACGCACTGGGATGGGGCATATTTGTTTGTTCGTTTGTTCATTCAATCAGTAAATTTCAGTTCCCCCCTTCTCTTTATACATATATGTATTTATATATTTGATTTTTCTATATATATTCCATTTAAAATATATCAATTATGTATTCAGTAAATTTGATTTCAGTCTCCCCCCTGCCCCCTTCTCTCTCTCTCTCTCTCTCTCTCTCTCTCTCTCTGTATGTGTTTGTGTGTGTGTGTGTGTGTGTATTCTAAATCCCCACTATAAAAATAAGGAGTCAGATCATTTCTGGTCTAGCAATCATGCAATCAGTCCATTACTGGTCCATTTGATTTTTGTATGTGTCATCCATTCCATCATGTTTCCAGATGATTTTTCAGTCAAAAATGCATGAAAATGGACAAAATCCTTGTACACAGCTTTTGTATTCTTCATATGATGGATACCATGCCAAAGAGACTGAAATGGACGCTACCTTTCTGTCTTTTCCATGACAGAATGCATGCATGTTGAAATCCACAATATTGCATAATGCTCTCCAAACAGCCAACCTTTCATACCGGGATAAGCCTAACTGGAAATGTGGCTGTGTCGTACAGCAGAAAGGAAACCCACATGTTTAGTCTTCTTCCATAGAAGCAATTTGTGAAATAAATATTCAGGAGAGAGAGAGAAAGAGAGGAAAGGTGGGGTGTATGTGGAAGATGTAGAAGATCTGCGAAAATAAGCCCAGTGTGCATAAAGTTATTTACTGGTTTCAGATAAATATAACCATATTTCTCACTGGTGACAGCAAAACCAGGAAGGGTCAGACGCACAAAGGAAACAGTCAACGCTATCTTTAAACACACAGTCTCACTCATGCAGGGCATCTGCATAACTATTTAAACAATTGCCATGTTCAGGAAGACAAGAATCCGGCAGAAGCAGTTGAGAACCAAAAGGCATTTGTCATATTTCACTTGCTATTCTGCCTTAAAGGTGCCTGCAGATGTTTTGTATTAATGAGCCTCCTTAAGTTGCTATAAATATATAAATCAAAGACATCTCATACAGCCGTTGTTCTTGTTTTATTAAGAAATATTTTAAAGCTAAAGCCAATTATCTTTGCAGTAGCTTATCACGGTAATTATACAGAGCAGCAGGCCGGTCAGTAATGACTTTGCAAGCTAGGGGAGTGCTAAGAACACTTCCAACTGAGCTCCATCACCTGGATTATAACCACCATTTTAAATTAGGTACCAATGCATGTAATTTATTTTTGTTTTTGTACTTAATTGGCCATTACCTTTTCATGCCAATAATTTCATTTCCGTGCTACTTACTGGCTAAATAGTTCCTGAAATGCACATTCCAGAAAAGTTCTTACAAAAGAAAATATTTAAAGCTAATCCATTCTAAGCTTGGCCTTGTTAGATTTGCCCATCCATCCCTCTGCATGTTCTCAACATAGCTTGACAGTGTCTTCTTAATTAACTGTTGCTGGAAGAGAAGATCAAAAAGACTGCTCTCCTTATCTCTAGCAAAGGTCAGACTTGAGCATTTTAGGGAAACCCAAATAAACTACTGCTTAGTAGACCTTTATAGGATAATGCAGTAATTAAAACAGCATGCGTGATCATAGATAAAACAACTTAAATCAGCATATAAAATCCTATCCACTCTTCTTTAAAGGCTTTAAAGTCTCATTCTGGTGCAGTGAGGACACACAAAGTGAAACACCAGTTCCTATCTTAATGCTCAGGCAAAATGATATGGGGGGAAAAAAGTATTTCTTTTGGGTTCAATCTCTACAGGTGAAAGCTAGAACTTTGCATTGTGTCTGGAAGCTTCCGGGATTCTAGTACATATGTTTCGATATCTATGAAATACATTCACTGTAGCTGGAACCAATGAGTTAGGTAGTTGCCATTTACATCAACGGAATGGAATATCCTTGAAAGGCAGGTCCATACGCCACAGTTGTGGTAGTTTGATTACAGTACCTCACACATTTATTTCAGTTCCTCCTACTGCATTGACGGTGAATCTTCTGTCCCTGTTGTTTTCTACTTTGCTTTTTTGCCTCTTGTTTCTTCACAACAGTCCCTGTCCTATTGTCTAATCTTTAGCACTTTTCTCTTGATTTAACAACTAATTACCCCGCCAGCTTTGATTATATGAATTCCTCTATTCCCAGTTCCAATCTCTTAATCAATCAGAAGGGCAGTTGAATTTGTAGGCTCCAGAATAACTAATTTTTACTATGTGTGGGTGTGAGACCTGGACAGTGAAGAAAACTGATGGGGAAGAAATTGATGTGTTTGAACATGTTGCTGGAGGACAGCTTTGTGAATACCCTGGATGACAAAAAGAAGAACAAGGGAGCTTCAGAACAAATCAAGCCAGATCTTTCTCTAGAAGCAAAAAAGGAGTAAAATGAGACTATTATACTTTGGGCACAGTATGAAAAGGCAAAACTCCCTGGAGAAGATAGCCATACTAGGGAAAGTTGAAGGCAGAAGAAGAAAAGGAAGACCAAGTATGAGATGGATGGACTCCATCAAGGAAGCCCTGAGGTTGCAAGAGCTGAGCAGGGCTGTCATCACATTGGAGAGGACTTTCTTTCATAGAGTCACCAAAAGTTGGAGATTACTTGATGGCAGCCAACAACAACAGGCCTCTTGTTCCAATTTACATTCCAGTTTTCTGGGCTGACTTTCTGAACCTGCTGATCAGAATGTTTTCTAATGAAAGCTACCATGTTATGACCAAGAACAAAGCACAAAGCTGCTTATATCTTTCACAACCCCTAAACTTATTGCACTTTTGCTAATTTAATTTAATTTAATCTTGCACATTAAAAAGTTAAGATGCTTTGATCGTTTTTTTTTAAAAAAACCTTTTTATCTCATTTATTAAAGGCCTTGCATGTTAAACCAGCATTGCATCACCTCCATATGTATTAATTATTTTAATATGCTTTTGCCAGAGCAGCCGATTAACACTTAGAAATACACTTCACATTAGCAGTATTTATAACCATGTGCAGTAATTATATCAAAGAGGAATTCCATGTGCTCACTCATGCCATTGATGGTCTGAAATTAATAAAATCAGAAGTCAACTACTTCTCATGCATAAATTATGGTGTGGGATTGGAAAATATTTTGTTTTGAAAATATTTACTTAGCGATCCTTGAAGTTGTGTCGCAATTACTTATTAATTTCTTCTCCCTAAAATGGAGACTAATAGGCAACCATACTTGTTAAAAAAAACCAAAACAAAAGAAGTGTTATTGTACGATGACATATAAACTATTCCTTTGAACTGAATTACTTAGGCAGAAGTTAAAGAGCACCACTTTAATAATAACTGATTATTTTATTGATCTTGCAAAACATACACAGAAAGGACATTCAAAGCTAAATGAAACCTTTAAAAGTGCCAAGTTCAAGTAAAATAAAAAAATTCTTCATAACTCCCCCATACACAGAATTTTGATTTTTTCTCCAAGCTTTGTTTAAAAATCAGATTCCCAGACACAACAGATTTTATACACAGACAGGGCAATCATACAAACAATAAGCATGGCTACTCCATTCATGTTTAATTTTCCCTAATATAACTGGTTTCAGCCCTATCCTCTTTCATAGGATGGAGAAATTTGCATTTTAATACAGACATACCTTATCTACACATCTCAAGCTGATATGAAAGCTAAAATGCAGTTATATTTCAATATCCACAGTTTTCAGAATAGATTCTCAGGGTTCCCTGTTTCCAGGGTTTATAATGCATAATAAAAATACACGCTAAGGAAAAGTGCACACAACCTGTGTGAATATTAGTGACAATAATACACAAAAGCTTGCAAAATATACTTTTTGTATTAGAGAAAAATACTTGCAAAAATGTGCCTCTTGAGCACAATCCTGTATAAAAATGTGTCTGTCAGGAAATTGTACATGGAAATGCTTACGAATTTTGGTGTATTTTTAAATATCACAATGACATGAAAAGGAAGGAAGCAAACTTACTGTCAAGTTTCCCCTGGAAGAATCCTCTTCCGAGGACACACTGGTATCTCCTGAACCCAATGTCCCTGGGCCAGTTTGGGAGACCTTAAGGCTGAGCAAAGGCCTTTGGGAGAGATGGCTCTGGAACTTCTGCATCAGAAGTTGGAAAGCTCTGCATGAGAACCCACCAAGGCCAGGTCTTGAGAACACCAGCCCATGAAAATGCCAATTTGTGGGCCAAAGAGAGCTTGCATGTGGGGAAGGGCCTCCTTGCTAGCAGTGCCCATGAGCAGGGCCTGAGATTCCCTGTGGCTGGGCTCAGCTCTGGGAACTCAAGCTGCATGAGGCTGCTGCTCCAATTTGGTGGCACCTCACCTAAATGTCAAGGGTCTTGAACCAATGGTTTTATGGACTTCCATGATGGAATCTGTGTAGTGCTGACTTTTGGACCTTCCTTCACTCTGCTTCTTGAACTACATTTGTTTCTGACTACTGATTTATGATTGGGCTTTGGACATCGGCTTCCTTTAATACTGTGACTATTGTCTCCTATTGAATATTGAACTGCTGGCTTCCTGCATTTGATATCTCTGTGTTGGAGCTTTTGCCGGTTGATTGACTTCCTCCTGGGTTGGCCCCTCCATTGCCTTAACACTGAGCCTGATCCAGCCACAGTTAAGACACCTGCCCTTGAAAAATGAGAAACTGGGAGAAACTCAAGTGCTGGATTTTTCCTTTCTTCCTTTTATTTGCCCCATAAAGCTCTGTAAGAGACAATAAGAAGGGATTTCCATTATGTTTCCCATTTCTAAGACTTGCTGAAGCATGGCAAAGAATCTGGAATGTTTGAAGAGTAGATCTCTTTTGGTTTGGTTCAGTCCGGTTTGATTTGATTTGGTTCGGTTTGGGTTTTTTCCAATTCCTCGCATAAATATATATTTCTACAGCTCAATGTGTACAAATAATGCTCAAGGTGAAAATAGCTCTGGAGGAAAAACGTTAAATTGGAGGACAAATGTTTCAAATGTATACGTTTCTGGAATTCTATGAATTGTCAATTACCTTTTGATCATTCTCCATTAATGATCACATTTGTGGTTTATGCTTAGATTCTATTATTGTTTCAGCCTATTAAAGTATATAAAATATGAACATGTTTTAATCTGAAATTCTTATATCTTGCGTAGCATCATGAAAGGGGAAAAATAAATACCAGTGGAAGCCTGGTTGACTACAACATGACCAGAAGGGTTTTGTTTTTTTAAACTCTACTTCGAATTCTCATTCAAGAGCTTTTTGGATCAGAGAATCATCTCTTTTCTCCCCTTAAAAATGAAGAATTTCCTCTACTTTTTCAGTATGGTTGGGAGATTTTCCAATTTACATTTAATATTTGTTTTACCAGCAAAGAGTACATGATTCACCTACAACAGAATAGTCCTTTGAAACATGATTGCTTTAATTTGTTTTTCTGCCAATTTTCATCTTTATCAAAACAAGGAATACAGCATCAGGGCTAGATATATGCAAATAGAAGGTGCATAGCTTCCACTTTTGCAGCATCCTTTGAAGATGTGCTTTCTTGTTTTGACTTTCTCTTTCTTTTCAGTTCAGACCTGAACAATAGAGTGAAATATTGTCATAAACATTTTTTCTTTGTTTCTTTTGAACAACTGATTTCTGCACCTGCTCTGGATATGAACTTGCCACTGTTCAATCTTGCAATACTTGAGAAATGTGCCATGTACCTTCTATATTTAGAGCAAAGTAAAGAAGAATAAGGTAACAGAAGACATGAGTGTTCAAAACAACAACAACTTTCAGGAAATAATACTAAAGTGGGGAGGGACACAGCCCATTCCCAAAAAAGAACTCCGATGAGGAATGGCATACTCAGTAGCAATGGAAAACTGACTGGCTATTGGGGAAGTCATGGGAAATTACTTCTTTACCTACTCCAGGAAAAGGAGTAGAGTACCCTCAATGGCAACATTTTGTTCCGGGTCCCAATGGTCTAATATTTCCAGGGCTCCTACTTGTTGGACTATACTGGCTTCCGTCTCCAGGTCTGAATAAGTGTTGTTGCATTCTGTGTCAAAGATCTACAATTAGGCACTCTGAAGTATCCACACTGGGTACAGGAAATAGGCTGAAATGAAAGATGACCAGTTGGAAAGTGAATCTGACTTATAGGGCATTGTACATTCTATGGAATGTACAATGCCAGAAAAGGCATTCTTTATTGTTACTGTTGAAGTGTCCCAAAGAAGGAGATCCCAGAACTCACTGGAATTATAAATCTTTCCTTGGCAGCTGGAGCCCTGCGCCCTTCTAGTTGAAGTAAGAAGACAAATCTGAACATGTTCTATTTGCATTGTCATATACTGTTGAGATTAATTCCTGAATAGGAAAGAGGAGGAACAGGACTTTAATGAAGTAGTGGCTGCCTTTGTTTGTGTTTGTTTGTATTTTGGGGGGAATTAAAATGCTGCTTCCTGACATTCGCTGGAGCCGTTTTAGGAGATAGCAGTTGAATATTTGGGAGGAAAATGCGCTGTTACAGAGAAGGTAACTCACTCATTGCACCACCCCAATTCATTTCTGTGAGGCAGAACATCAGACCCGAGGTGGCTATGTGATGTGGGAAGCAGTCGCATGCAAGTGACGCCTTCACAGCGGACGGAAGTTTCCAAGTCAAGCTGACCCTTAATCAAGCATCGTGCAGCTCAGCCTCTGCAGCACGACCTTTGTTGAAATACAAAGAACACCACAGCTCCTGGGTTGCAGCCTTTCAATATTTATCAGGATGGCACTGCTGTCAGAGGTGCAAGAATGATCTCCTTGTCTTTAAAACATGAGGTTAGCATGCAAAATAAACAAATAAGCAAAAGACCTGGAAAGTCAAAGAGCTTCAATATTCAGTATTCTGGAAACCCTAACCAATTACACCTCCCCATCACGAAGTATGGTCAATGGGTGTGCATAATTGCATTTGATCAAGTGACAGGTGATCATACAATGTTGGCAAATAGCTTGAGGTAGTTTAAACATGCAAATTAGCATCTTTGTGGTTGGTGCAAGTATTTAGACATCTGCTATGAATACTTGGAGTTACTTAATCTTGGTCTTAGACTGTCAGAAGTTTAATGTCCAGTGCATCCCTTCCCTTTCCCACTTGATCTTCCATTTGTGCGGACTGCTTTATTTTTAGATACTATGAAATTTGTGGTGTTTTTGGGGTGTACACAGTTCAGATTTCTATACTCAATATATTTTTTCCTCAAATGTGGGTACGTTTTGCACACTTTACCCTATTAAAAGCATACATATTTTAATATGCCCTTTCCTGAGATAAGTTGCTACAGAAAGCTAAAATAATGACATATTTTGGTATGGACTTTTAGCATGCAAAAGGTTTGCAAAGCATGTATATGGTAAACCAATTTTTAAAAGGGGGGGGAAACTTCTCAGAGTAAATTGTGTTGTTCTATTATATTAGAATATAAATATAAATATATTATATTTGTAAAGTGCAGTTGGGGTTTCTGAAGACTTTCTCATGTGAGTATCAAACAGGTTCACCCACTACAAACTGGGTTTTGTAGTCTGAAGTTGTATTTATAGCTGAATAACACTTGGCATTCTCATAAGTGTGTGTGTTCCACTCACAACCACTGTGCATCATGAATGGTGGAATACAAGTTTTGTAGCATATATAATAAAGCACTTCCTGAACAAAGGGAGAAAAACTCTGATCACGGAAGTGCAAGGTCTAGCAACTGCTTTTAATTTAAACCCACAGTCCTATGGATGCATACTTTAAGAAATGCTTTGCTGAATACGGTTGAGTTTATTTCCAGGAAAGGTTACCTACAGTTGCATCAAAATGCATGGCATTGAAGTGTTCCCCTGGCTTACATTTGAGAAAGGTTGTGGTGGCAATTCTGTGGAAGATGGATAAACTTTAAAATTGGGCTATGTAAGGAAATGTTCTGGGGATGGATCTGCAGGCAAACAAATTTGAAAACAATCCAAGATGTTTTCCCAGCATTCATCAGCCAAGCCATATGATGGATACCTAAAGGAACACCTTCTTCCATATTTGCCCTCCCGCCCCCTGAGATCAGCAGCAGAAGCCCACCTCCAGGAACCCTCCATGAAAGATACTAGGAGGGTAAGTACCTGGAGGAGGGCCTTCTCTGCGGTGGTGCTCCGCCCATGAAATGCGTTCCCTAGAGAGGTCCGCCTGGCGCTGTTGTTATTTGTTTTTTGGCGCCAGGCCAAGACCTTTTTATTTCAGTAATATTTTAATAAGTTTTAATATTGTCTTCTATATGTTTTTAACTGCAGCCAGTGTGGGTTGGTAATTTATTCATGTTTTATTTGATGTTATGTCATGTATTTATTTATTATTTTATTTATTAACAAATGTGTATGCCGCCCCCTTGCAAACAAGCCTTGGGGTAGCTAACAGCACATGAAAATACAATTTTAAAAATTTAAAATTTCAAGTCTAAACAATAAAAATATATAAATATAAACAATAAATAATCATGAATAACAATCTAAAATTAATAATTTAACAATTAAAATATTTCTTAAATAAAAAGGTCTTCACCTGGCACCGAAAAACAAATAATGACGGCACCAGGCGAGCCTCTCTGGGGAGCGCATTCCATAGGTGGGGCACGACCGCAGAGAAAGCCCTCCTCCGGGTACTCACCCTCCTTATTTCTCTCACAGAGGGTTCCCAGAGGACAGCATCAGCAGCTGATCGTAGGGAGCAGGAGGGCACATATGATCGCAGGCGCTCCTTTAGGTAGCCAGGACCCAAGCCATTAAGGGCTTTATAGGTAAGAACCAACACCTTGAATTGGGCCTGGACTTCAATGGGAAGCTAGTGTAGCTGATGGAGAACTGGGGTGATATGAGAATCACACCCAGTCCCCATCAGCACCCTGGCAGCTCTATTTTGCACCAATTGAAGTATCTGGACCATCTTCAAGGGTAGCCCCACATAGAGCACATTACAGAAGTCTAACCGGGAAGTCACCAACGCATGTGTCACTGTCGTCAGGCAGTCGAACTCCAGGAAGGGACGCAGCTGATGGATCAGCCAAAGCTGATGGAAAGTGCTCCTCGCCACTGCTGACACTTGGGCTACCAAGGTCAGCTCAGGGTCGAGGAGCACTCCCAGGCTGCGGACCCTGTCTTTCAGAGGGAGTGCAACCCCATTTAAGACTAGGGTCAGGTCCCCCACTCCAAAGCCTGACCCACCCACCGTCTTGTCAGGATTGAGCCTCAGTTTATTGGCCCTCATCCAGCCCATTACCTTGGCCAGACACCGGTTCAGCACAGCCACTGCCTCACCTGGATCGATGGAGAACGAGAGGTAGAGTTGGGTATCATCAGTATACTGATGATTCCGCAGCCCACACATCCTGATGACCTCTCCCAGCGGTTTCATGTAGATGTTAAAGAGCAAAGGGGACAAAATGGAGCCCTGTGGTATTCCATGGCATAACTGCCATGGCGCAGAGCCATAGTCCCCCAGCAACACCTTCTGGAATTGGCCATTGAGGTAGGAGCGGAACCACTGCAAAGCAGTGCCCCCGACCCCCAAATCCACCAGCCTATCCAAAAGGATACCATGGTCAATGGTATCGAAAGCTGCCGAGAGGCCCAGAAGAACCAACAGGGACGCACTCCCCCTGTCTCTCTCCCTGAACAGGTCGTCGTACAGGGCGACCAAGGCAGATTCAGTGCCAAAGCCAGGTCTGAAACCGGACTGAAATGGGCCTAGATAATCAGTTTCATCCAAGAGTGCTTGGAGTTGTCCCGCCACCACCCGCTCAGCACCTTGCCCAGAAACGGGATGTTGGCCACCGGTCTATAATTAGTGACCACCGCTGGATCCAGGGAAGCCTTCTTTAGGACTGGCCGGACTACCGCCTCCTTTAAGGAAGCAGGTACCTGGCCGTCTCTTAAAGAGGCATTGACCACCTCCAAGATCCAGGGCACAATCCCGTCCTTGGTGCTCTTCAATAGCCAAGATGGGTACGGGTCCAGTAAACAGGTGGTTGAGCGTACCGATCCAAGCACCTTGTCCACATCATCAGGCCGCAAAAACTGAAATTCATCCATAAATGAGGGACAAGCCGGCACGGTTGGTCCCTCCTCACAAGAATCTGTATTAACAGTGGAGTCCAGCTCGTGACGAATCTGAGCAACTTTCTCCCTGAAATGCATGGCAAAGTCATCTCAGCGGGCTTTTGAGGGTGGCACTAGATCTTTTTTGGGGCCAGGTTTGATCAGCCCCTGAATCACCCAAAAAATCTCCGCTGGACGGCATTGTGAGGAGGCAATGGACACTGAGAAGAATCGCTTCTTCACCGTCCTCCCTGCCACAGCATAGGCCCGATAATGGGCTCTAAGATGTGCTCGGTCAGATTCGTCCCGTGATTTCCTCCACCTACGCTCTAGCTGTCTACCAACCCGCTTCATCGCCCATAATTCAGATGTATACCACGGGGATGAACGGGCTCTGTCAGGCTGGAGAGGGTGCTTAGTAGTGATCGTGTCGATAGCCCTGGTCATCTCCCCGTTCCATACATCAACCAGGGCCTCAACAGGAGCACCAGCCTTGTCAACCGGAAAATCCCCCAGGGCCCTCAGGAATCCATCCGGATCCATCCGACTCCGGGGGCGGACCATCACAATCTGGTCCACACCCTTACAGAGGGAAAGGCTACTTTCGAGCTCGAACCTCACAAGGGAGTGATCTGACCATGACAGGGGCGTCAAACATAAATTCTTCACTCTCAGATCACCCTCTTCCTGACCCGTTGAGAAAACCAGGTCCAAAGTGTGTCCACGTTCATGGGTCAGGTCGCTGACATGTTGAGACAGCCCCATGGCCGTCATGGAGGCCATGAAGTCCTGAGCCACCCCGGAAAGGCCAGTCTCAGCATGGAGATTGAAGTCCCCCAGGACCAACATCCTGGGGGTCTTCAACACCAGGTGTGAGACGACTTCCGTCAGCTCAGGCAGGGAGTCTGTTGGGCAGAAGGGTGCTCGGTACACCAACAGAATCCCCAATCTGTCTCGATCACCCAACACCAAGTAGAGACACTCCAGCCCTGGTCTCGAGCAGACAGAAAGCCCCGTGAGGAAAAAAGAAGCTCGATAAACTAAAGCAACCCCCCTCCCCTCCCCTCTGGGCATGGACGGTGCTGAACTAGGTACCTGGGCGGGCACAGTTCTGAGAGGGCAACATCTCCCCCCTCCCCAGCCCAGGTCTCGGTGATACAGGCCAGGTCGGCCCCCTCATCCACAATCAAGTCATGGATGGGGGTAGCTTTAATGTGGACCGACCTGGCGTTAAGCAACAGCACCGTCAGGCCCGTGGGGCAGTTGACCAGGCTACCTCGCACCCGCCGGCTGGGGAAATAACCAGAAGGAGGGACAGGTGTTAACCATCTGTCCCACCTTCTCCTAGGCGGGACCATTAAGCCCCCTCCGCAACCATAGTGACCATTGCCCATCACCACCCCTATGGTGGCCCCCACGCGCTCCCCAGGCAACATTCCTACCCTGACCTGAGATGGGCCCCTAAAAACTTGTTAAAAACTTTAAAACCACTAAAACTACCACCCACTGACTGACCCCGCCACAACTCGGCCCGCAGAACTCGGCCAGGGACCCTGGCCAGCCCGGCCCCCAAGCAGCCCCAATGGCCATAACAGCGACTGCCCTTAGGCCGGCGCCCTGAGGCCGCCAGCCCCAGGCGCAGCCGGGGCTTTGAGGCCTCTCAGGCCTTAGCCGGCGCCCACTTCCGGCCACTGCCAGCCTCGGCCTCGCCCCACCCTCCTCAGCGCACCTGCCACTCACGGCTCGAGGGGGCAGGCGTGGAGCAGGGGCCTCGGTGCTGGCGGGTGCCGGTGGGTGGGTGCTGTGGCGGCAGCCTGGTCTCTGGCATGGTGGTCGCAGTGGTTGGTGGCGGCCTGGACTCCAGCATGACGGGCGCGGTGGTTGGTGGCGGCCTGGACTCCAGCACGATGGTCAGCGGTCGGTGGCCCAGCTCCCGACGCGGATGGTCGGTCGGTGGCCTGGCCCGGCCCGGCCTGGCTCTCCGGTGCGGCGGTGGTAAGGCGCAGGGGTGTGGCGGTGGAAAAGCCGCTCCTGCCGGCCCCCCAGGCACGGCCAGAGCTTTGAGGTCTCTCAGGTCTCTCAGCCGGTGCCCACTTCCAGTCACCGCCGACCTCGGCCTCAGCCTCGGCCCGCCCCACCCTCCTCAGTGCGCCTGCCACTCACGGCTCGAGAGGGCAGGCGTGGAGCAGGGGCCTCGGCACTGGCGAGTGCCCGTGGGTGGGTGCTGCAGTGGCGGCCTGGTCTACGGCGTGGTGGTCGTGGTGGTTGGCAGCGGCCCGGACTCCGGTGCAATGGTCAGCGGTCGGTGGCCCAGCTCCTGGCATGGGCCGTCAGTCGGCGGCCCGGCCCGGCTCTCTGCCGCAGCGATGGTAAGGCGCGGGGGTGTGGGGGTGCGGCGGTGGAAAAGTATGTAAGCCATCCTGAGGCTTTCATGACAGGATGACATATAAATATTTTAAATAAATAAATATGAAAACTGTGGAGGGTCACTTAATGTGTAGCCCAATTAAGTGCCAAGGGAACTGGCGGAACATTCTCTTCAGCACACAGACAAGCAGGGGATGGTAACGTGGAGCGGATAGTGATCACATCATGGCAATACAGTGCCGGGATTGCTGAAGACTGAAATCTGGGGATACGGAATGTTGCTCCGACCACCAGCAGCTCTGCCGGCCCAGGCTAATTGGCAAGCAGCAGTGGAAAGGATGAGTCCCATCAAAAGTAGTGTCCCTTGGTGTGATGGGGAGGGAAAGCCTGGAAGTGACTGACGTTTCTCGACTTGTTCAGTCCTAAGCATATAAATGCTTCAGGGAAGGAATAAACTAGAGTGGTGAAGGTTGTGGAGGGAATTTCTGACTACTCCGCCATATGCATGCCCAGCTGACAGGTTTTAAATCTGAACCTATGAGCCTGAAGCAGGAGAAACTGTTTGCTCCAGTGAAGTCCATTTCCTTCTCCCCAACACAGCCCCTTCACTCAAGATTTTAAATTGTGGGAAACATATATGAGCTTCTGCAGATATTGATACTTTGCCCTCTCAACTGGCTCATCGGCTTGTCCTCACAGATCAGACACCAACTGGGAACTTGGAACAAAGGGAAAGCATGTTTCTGGCTTTATCGGTTTTGCTGAAGTCCCATCAGTGGGTAGAGCTGTAGCTTTCGATGCACCCACTAGTTGCATGGTGTTATTGCAGAATTCAGCTGCATATTGCACCTATGTAAAGGTATTATTTCATAGATGCAGTGGCTGGGTTCACATGTCACAACAAGCAATCCTGGATGGTTTCCACAGTCCATGGTTTTTACCATGATGTGCCCGCAGATGATCAGGCTCAGGGTGGAAACTCTGACCTGCATGCTCACCCTGTGCCCACCAAAGGGAAGCCACTCTCAGTGAGTGGGAGGGCCCAGAGTCAGCTGGTTGGTGGTGCCCAGCTGGGAGTGGCACCACTTAGCTCATTCTTCCACTGCCCCCATCGCACAGCAGAGGAAAGCTCCTAGTGTGATGAGTGGGAAGGTGCCCAGCAGGGGCTGTACTGGTCCTCTGATTCCTCCCTGCCAGAGGGAAGCTCATCATGTGTGTACAAGCAGGAGGAGAAAGCAGCAACTGGGTGGCATTGCCTGGCAGCAGTCTGCCTCTTTCGCCAAACAATTCTGGTCCTGGGCTTGCTGCAGTGACAAGTGGTGGTTCCCAGGCTTGGATGATGCAACAATCCATCATGTTACCGAGAAGCCATTGGATAGACCATTGCTTTTGTCCATGGTCGCCTGCCAGGAACCAACCCGGGCATGCTGAATATGACAAGAGTGCGTGGACAGCATGGCAGATGAACAATGGTTAGAAACAAACAAACAAACAGACAACACTGGACAACACTGGGTTCATAATGTCATATGAACCAGTCCCATATTTATGCCTTAAAGGAGAAAGGTGCATATCCAAAGCTATTCAGTTGAATTTCAGTGTTTGAACAAATAATGGACACAAATCAGCCAAGGTCAGATGGTTAGAGCTCAGAAGACTGGAAGAGATCAAATGGACAAAGTTTGGGACACTTTCAGTTTGCAGCAACTAATTTTGTGTTCCATTGATTTGTGTTCCATTGTGTTCCATTGATTGCAGCAACTAATTTTGTGTTCCATTGGAGATAGATTCCAGTGGCCTCTCAATTCCAGGTAATTTTGGAAGAATCACATTTCTTAGCTCCTTTCCAGTCCAGGCTTTGATCTGGTTGATGGACATGAACCAGTTTGATTGTCCTACTGCAGTGGTGGGAAACATTTTTGGACCAAGAATCTCAACAACCCCATGACAACAGTGGAAAGATGTGCCAAACAGGTCTTGGGTAGGTTGAAGTTCCCTTGAAAGATCATGCGCATAGCTGGATCTTATCAGTCATGGACTTAGCAGCCATGACCAGACACTTTCTGTGCACATCACAGTGACCCTGTTTGAAGAAGATAGGCCTACCTTCAATATCCATGTAGTGCTTATGTCCAAACTGTACTACTGTGTTTGCATTCTAGTGGGGTGCCTTTGAAAGATTTAAAAAAGTGATTAAATATATTTCACAGGAGTCACAAGAGGGTTTTTCTGTTTTTTGGAAGTTTACTTTTTATGGGCTATTCTCAGAAGAACATTACAATGTTGGATAAGAACTTGCTTCAAGGCAGGTAAAGAAGAGAATTTGACAAAGCCAGACACAGCATTGTGAAGATTCAGGAAAATTTCATAACTCTTCTTAAGCATTTCAAACAAAATAGTTTCAGAATGAACTGCTTGATGTAGTTTAATTATTTAATCCCTACATTATTTATCGTCAGAGAGAATAATGAGGAATTCATTTCCATGTCTTGCTAAGATGCTATACCTATGCATTAAACTTCTGCATTAAAACATTGTACAATTATTTAATGGAAATATTTACAGCCCCAGTGTCTTTCATCTCTTTATTTTCTTCAGGGTGAATTTCAGCAGCTTGCAAATCAATAATTTAAAATTTACTGAGGACTGACAAAATAAACGTTGGATAAACAAGAACAAAGTTGGCTTCTGGGTGCTAACACTGGAAACTTTGCCAGGAGCTCAGTGTGTACCTTATTATAGGCACCAACTCGAAGCAGTGATTCTTAAGATTTATTGTGTATTCCACTCGATAGGATCCCCTTTCTCCCACCTTCGTACCAGGATATGCTGAAGTTGTTTCTGAGATGTGTTTGTAATTCCTAAGATCAGAAAAGAGGACTCCAGCAAACCTTCACTACATTCCATGTGCGTCTTCAAAGGTATCAGTGATTTCCTCACATCAGCTAAAACTGCAATGTGTAACCTAAAATCTGATATGTATTCCATGTTAGCATCAGCTTCTTTGCATCATATTAGCATGATGACTATTTAAGGTTAAAAAGATGCTCTTCGGTCATAAGCAATGATTTTCAAAAGTTACCACTTGCCCCCTTTAAAATTATTGCCATATGTACTGTACCATATGTCCTGCATTGTACTGACAATGCAACCTCTCACGTGCCTACTCAGATCTAAGCCTCATGGAGTTCATTAAACTTACTCTCTGGCCACCGCATATACAATTGCAGCACAAAATGAAGCTTTAAAGATAACAGATGGATGATAGTGCCGTTCTGTGATGCAGCCTGGCCCACTGGGAAGCGAGGGTCAGATGGCTTGAGCTTAGAAGACCAGAACAGATCAGATGGACAAAGTTTGGAACCTTTTCAGTTTGCTGCAACTAATTCTGTTTAAAACCCTGATTGGCCTGGTTCTTAAAAAAAAAAAAGTGCCTTGATTTTTCAGATGACATCTATAAAGTCTCAGATATGGGACACTTGAATTAGCTACATCTGAGGTGGGTTTGATGCAGCCATCTAGGTAGCTCTGTGTGAGCTCCATTTTCTGGAGGATGCTGAGTCCAGAAAGCCTCAGTGAGAGACCACTATTCCATTCAGCCATCTTCTTATCAGCATCATTGCCAGATGTGGTTCTCCTTCTCCATGTGATGACCATGTTCCCCACTCCTGGTTTCTTGCCAGGTAAGATACAATGGACAAGTCAACAGGGGAAGGCTCCTGAGATGGCCCTGGACTAGCTGAACTTCCGGAGTCTCATGTGACCTAGTCAGCTAGAGTCTGGCAAGTCCATGCAGGTGAGCTTTGGTCAGGGCCGGGCCTCAAGAAGGGACAAAGCATAGGGCAATTCACATGGAAAGTTCTGACAGGTTAACTAGAAATGGAGGGAGATGCCAGTGAAAACTGGGTCTTCAAAGCTTCAAGCTAAGCATGCTTGCATGTGAATAATCAGCACTGGAACCAACAGGATATACTTCTGATCAGAGACAAGAAGGGCTTCAACTATGTATAGCCAGTTTTGCATTTTTTGTGCTCCACACTGTGTTTGGCATATTTATTAGTTTTATACTGTTGATTTTGTTTTGCTTTGTAGTATGATTCTTACATAATTATTTATTTTATGAGGTGCATAAGTTAGTGTAAACAAAGCATCCACACACACAATTATGCAGCGGAGTTGTCTCTATTTGGTCTCAGTTTTGAAAAGGATTCTCTTGAACTCATCTTGATAATAGCAAATAAAATGAAATTAAAATGTAGGCAGTTTGAACATAATGAAAATGAAAAATAGCTGATGCTATTCTCTAAGAAGCTAAACAGCAAAAGGAAAGAGGGGGTGCTTAGTGATACTCTAGTACCACGTGTGGAGAGTCCACACACAGGGCTGTGAATAGGGGCATGCATCACTCTACCCAAACATTGTTGTCCATCTGGCTGAAGCCATTTTGTCTTCCTCCAAAGGTATTTGAGATTTTTTCTGAGTGGGACCATCATAAGTTTGCTGTTTCTGGAAGCTACTTTGCTTTCATGTTAGCATCCCAGAGACAAAAGTAGGTCATGTGCAACCCAGTTCTTGTTGATATATAGGTCTCCATGTAGCTATCTTCAGAAGGAAGTCCCATTAAAGTCTTACGGATAAGTGGGTATAACATGAATGAATGTCACAAATTCTGATAGTCACTGAATTCTGTTGTCTTTGTGCAATAATAATGAATACAAACTTTCTAGAGCAGGTTGTTAGTCACTTTATTCCTTTCAGTTTTGTTGAAGAGTAGAGATAGGAGACCTAGATAAAGAGCTTTTCTTTTCCTGTTTTTACCCTAGGGGGCACCATGCCACAGCAGCTCAGCATAATTACAAAAGTAGAAAATGGCTTTTCTTTTATTTTAGGATTAATACTCCTTTGCCCACACTCTAAAACCTAGGAACATGCTCTTAAAAAAGAAGGAAAACTGGGAGATCTCACTGTAGTCTAAGGAACGTAAGAACATAAAAAAACCCAGCTGGATTTGATGCAAAGTTCACCTAGTCCAGCTCTCTGGACACATGGTGGCAAACCAGCTGTCCACAGGATCCTTCCAGCAGGATGGGTGCAAGACCTCCTATTCAGAAGCTGGAATGCAGGCATGGTGAATGAGGAAGCATGTAGCCAGCAAGGCTACTCATCAGAGATAGCCTCCTTCCTCATGACTCAGTCCAATTCCTCTTCAAAGCCTTCCAGATTGGTGGCTAACACTTCCCATGGCAGTGAAGATGTAGTGTGAAGTAGTACTTCCTTTTATCTGTCCTAAACCTCCCAACAATCAGCTTGGGAACCTGTAAACAAACAAGGTTAAGGAATTCAGAGCTCTCAATAAATGTGTTGCGCATGAAAAGCTTCATAGCTTTCCGTACTGTGGCAGAGATAGAAGGGAAGTGCATTCAAATCTATGCCTCTCTGAATGTCCAGTGTGACCACCACCAAACAGTTGGATCAAACTCAACAATATGAAGATGATATTCAACCAGGTTCAGTAAAACTCATATGCATGGAAGGATAAAAATTGGTATGTGCTACAAGTGGAAAAATCATATTTGGCATTATTGGTCCAAAACAAAAGTGTTTTAAGACGTGACGTGAGAATAATTTTGGTGTATGAGCTTTCTTTCAAATCCTCACGTACAGACAACAAAGAATAGGGAAATGGTATGCATGCCAATCAGTTACAAACGGAAGAGAGTCAATTCTCTTGGAACAAATGAATGGTATATAAGCAATGGCTTTGGGACATGGTCTTTATGGCAAAGTTAGCTCATATAGTCAGAGAAAAACAATAGTTTGATACAGAAATGCAACTTTTAAAACCTCATATTGGAATGAGATTGTTTAGGATGCAGTCCAAACCTATTTATTATCAAGGGCTATTCCTGACCAATTTTGCCACATATATCCTATTTTGAATCGGGGTTTCAATTGCTGCTCTGAAGAGAAAGGCCAGCATCCGAATCTCCCAAAATGCCCTCAATCGTGAAACTGACATGGGATCCAAGAATGAGCCGTTGAAGGAGTGGTGGAAAGTGGTGGAATTCATCTCATTTGGACCTCACAGTCAAGCTATTATAGAGCCAAGCAAGGCACATTCCTGCTTCTTTCTGCAGTGCGTGATTGTCACTGCGGCTACATCTCTCATCAGGGTGTACGTGATTATGATATTCAACAATTGAGTCATTATGATAGGGATACATCACCACTGAATGAGAGCCTGCAAAGATCATTCCTGGCATTGTAACAAAGGATTTTAAGCTCGTGTGGTTTCTTCCTACCACCCTGCATCTTTCTCAAGCTGTAAAAGGGAAGTTAATGGCTCCATAGTGTAGCATATACCTCCCAAGTTGGAATCACAGAGTGTGCCTCTAAATAATCAGATTCATCTGTTGATTCATCTGAAATAAGTTTAGAGGAAGGCATGGGGCATTTTGGCTGCTTTATTTAATACTTCTTATTTTAATAAGTTACTATTTCTAAATGCCCCTTGATCCTGATATTAAAAAAGGCATCATCCATGGTTTGTGCATATTTACATATTGTTGTTGTTAATAGCAAAGTTGTGCCTGACCCATCATGACCCCATAGACAACATTCCTCCATGTTCTCCTGTCCTCCACCATTTCCCAGAGTCCACCCAAGCTCACACCAACTGCCTCAGTGACTCCATCCAGCCACCTCATCCTCTGCCGTCCCCTTCTTCTTGTGCCATCTCTTGTTCCCAGCATTAGACGATTCTCCAGGGAGTCCTTCCTTCTCATTAGGTGGCCAAAGTATTTGAGTTTCATCTTCAGGATCTGGCCTTCTAAAGAGCAGTCAGAGTTGATCTCCTCTAGGACTGACCAGTTTGATCGCCTTGCAGTTCAAGGGCCTCGCAGGAGTCTCCTCCAGCACCACAATTCAAAGGCCTCAATCCTTTTGCACTTGGCCTTCCTTATGGTCCAACTTTCACAGCCATACATTGCAACTGGGAAAACCATAGCCTTGACTATAGTATTTACATATACATGATATTTATTAATAAGACATGGATGGATGGATGGGATAGTGCTCCATCTCACCCAAGCAATATGGCACACGCACAGAAATGGCATCGTTTAATTACAGACTATGTAGGCCTCAGAAGTTCACAGTCCATTCCAAACCTTAAAACAAATTTCTAAGCCAGCATCCCAGTTTCATTCAAAAGGTGAACACAATGAATGTTCATAGACCAAGCCTGTGAATCCTCCCCCCACCCGCCATCCCACCTAGGGGACTATTCCTCAGATCACTCCTCTCAAACAGAGCCCCTCCATATTTTTTGCATTGAGCAGCACAAAGCGCAACGTTAGGAGCAAGGGGTGTATAATGATGTCTACTCCCCGTCTTAGACTATTGTGCAGCATCAGTCAGTGCAAAGTAATGCTATTTCTTCATTTATCTCCGGATTCATCTCAGGCTTTCTGAGAACTGAAGGAGAAGACACAGAGATTGGAATCACAGATGAGAGATCTATTAGGCAAGGGGGGATTGCTCACACGCTGGCTGAGCTCTTCCTCAAACAACATCACCCCAGCAGCGAACAAGGCCAGGACGGAGGCAGGGAAGCAATGAAGAAAACGATGTCAGGCAGAAGGGAGGAAAAGCCCTCGAGTGAACTGAGGTGGGGCTGCAAACAGAAAGCATGGAAGGAAATGGAACGGGGATGCAGCAAAGAGAGTTGCTGCTGCATTAACGTGCTGATCCTCTGTGCTAAAGGTCTTCTAGGAGATACGGTGCGTAAAATGAAGGTGAGAAAAACAATTCTGCCTTGTGATTTTGGAAATGGAGCTCTCATTTGAGGGGCATTACATGGTACTCTCCTTGCTTCGGAGTTGCTGGCAAAAGGAACAAGATTTGTTTTGCAGGGGGAAAGGAGGCAGGAAAGTCTTTGAAGTGCTCTGGGATGAAGAACAGTTTTGTTTTGATTTTTATTTATGCATTTATTCAACACTTTTGTATACTGCCACAATAGCCATATCGCTTTCTGGGCGGCTTGCACATTAAACCATTCACAAAGCATAAAAAGCATTTTCCTATTAAGTTGTCTACCCTAAGATTCTTAACTTGTGTGCTGAAGACATTGATTTCTGCTCTATGCGTGCCTTCCTTTTGCAGGAGAATCGCCCATTACAGAAAGACATTGCTAGAAACAGGTAAACCAGTTCAGAAGTTATTTACCAAATCTTCTAGGAGCACTACTGATTTCTGCAGGGAATTCTACATACCAGTATGTATGCATGCAGTGGTCAGGATCCACCTGAATGATTCCGCTGTTGATCATACCTGGATAGGTGAAGAGCCTACTGGGGAAACTTTCAGCTGAAGAGGGTCCCTCAGCCACAGGCTGTCCCAGAGTACTCATGAAGTTTTGGAAATCTTTGCTTTGGGCACAATAGAACAACCTTTACATTTGCTATTCTTCTCCAGTGACAGGAAGGCAAAAGACATAGAACCACTTGAGAACAATCTTAAGGTTGGAATTGTTCAGGCAAAATACACAGGACAGCAATACAGGTGGAGAATGAGACACTTTATTTATATCAAGTCCAGAGCGTATGTGTCTTAGAATAAATACTGGATTATTTCTGTTGTTAAATCAAACCAAATTTCTTCATATTCCAATTAGTTCCTGTTATCCTAGTCTTTTGGTGCAACTCTTTGGATTGCTTGGTCTTGCCACAAAATTCAAAGCAAACTTACACATTTGCAAAACAGATGGAACACATGTAAGGATTACAGCAGAAGCAATACATGGTTTCATTTGTTAGATTTTTTCTATAACATTTAACTGTGTGTAGTGGGAGACTCAATGAAATATTTTAAAAGAAGATAAACTTAGTTTACAAGATAAACTAAAACACGTTTTGGTAAGCCTGTAAAATTCTGTGGGCATTGGGTACCAGCTCCAGGCAATCCATTCATCTCCAAATTCCCAACATCTTGTGTTCTAGTCAACATAACATAATTTCTCAGGGAGTTTTAGTGCCCTGCTTAGGGGCAGATGCTCACATAATTAACAGCCACCCTCATTTTATACAGCATGGTCATAAGTGTCACCATGTACTTCTGACTTCCATCCACTGCAAATAGACAATGGAAGACACATTGTTCTGGATCAGAGCACTTCCTTCACCCTGATTCCTTTCAGGTACATTGGATGGCATCCCTCCATAGCCTAGTCAAGAGGAACATTGATTGTGCTGAATGATATGATGGAAATTACAGTCCATTACATGTGGAAAGCACCTGTTTGTTGAAGCTTAATTTAGCCCAGGCTTTTTCCAACAGTAGATTTTGGGAACTCACATGACTTTGTTCTCAGATTCCTGTAAACTATTTTTCTACCTAAAGACTCCATTTAATCATCATAGTTAATAGCCTTTGATAGACCAGTCTTCCATGAATGTGTCTAATTTGGTTTTGGAAACATCTAAGCCCTCAGCTATCTTCACAACTTGTGGTGGTGAATTTCATAAACTAATTATGCATTGTGTGAATAAGTGTTTCTATTAGGCATGAACAATCTGCAAATGGTGCTCATTATTCTGAAAGTTCACGCCACCGCCTCAGTTCACGCCTTTGCTCTCATCCAGAGAGAACAATCCAGAAGCAATAACAGTTTCTTCATGTAGTTCAGCAGAAGCAATGAGCAAGAGAGAGAGAGAGAGAGAGAGAGAGAAAGGCTGCAGTAGCAATGA
Organism: Varanus salvator macromaculatus; assembly: GCA_023646645.1. Taxonomy (NCBI): domain Eukaryota; kingdom Metazoa; phylum Chordata; class Lepidosauria; order Squamata; family Varanidae; genus Varanus; species Varanus salvator. The sequence continues at coordinate 5,977,564 of JAIXND010000690.1, read as the reverse complement.
AAAGAAAAAGAATCTGGAAGTAACTGGGTTTCAGTACTACACCTCTTAATTTAGGGAATTAAATTAATTTGTCTGGTATGCAAGTAAAATGCAGACCAGACAAAAATTCAATCATTCATAATTCCTACTACTAATTCCTCTGTAATTCTGGCCATACATACACACCTGTATTGGGGATGTCAAATTCATTGCAATTAGGGGGTGTGCAAAGAATCTAATTTGGGTGGAAATCCATCAGATTCCCTGGTCTCTGCGAGCAGGTCCAGCATTCATGGGGTGCTTACCAGGAGTCAGGCGAGTAGTGCTATTCTTCCATACTACCAGAAGCAGGCAGGGAAGAAGGTTGGAGACTGTCATGGCAGCTGGGGTACCGACTCACAGAGGCTCTCTTCCATGTCCCACAGTCTTTCCTGAGGGTTGCCAGCATGCAAGTGGGTCTGCGATCGTTTGCAGACTTCCTCTTGGCTCAGTTTGCTTTGCCAGACCTAGAAGAACAGGAGAGGAAGTCACAGATTCTGGATGGACAGGATCCAAAAGGGTTTGTCCCAACCCTAATTCCAACCAAGCTTCATGGATTGGCAGACACCTTCCATTCTGTCAACCACTCGTTTCACAAATTTGCACTCCCCAAAATATGCAAATCTCCTCAAAATATGGGAATCTGCGAAAAACTCAGTTTCATACTTTAGCCTATGGAGGAAACTTTTGGTTGATGTCACTTTATTTTAGATATTTTGCTATGACCGAATTTCCATAAGTTAGTTTACTTTTAAGAAGAATGTTCCCCAAGCCCACAGGATCCACAAGACTGAGGCAATCCAGGTTGGATTCTGAGAAATCTGAGCTCACTTGGATCCAAGGCAGATTTCTCCGCCATCCTGCAGCTGCATGGAGAAAGGTAAGCGCAATCTGTGTGGTACAAATAACAGCCGCTCCTCCGAGGAAAAAATGCACCTGCGATTAGCTGCTTTCCTTCTTCTGTGTACATCCCTGCTCACAGCCATCTTTCTCAGCCTCTTGTATAGGAGGACTAAACAAGATGCACCCACCCTGCATTTCCCCTAAAAGATTGCTTTGCCGCTATTAAATCACACTAAGATTTAAAAGCATACTGATGAAATCATACAAATACATCCTAATATTTATTATTATTTTATGCAATACCATAGCAAGCTAGATGGCTTTTAAAGGGTCTATATAGTGTTTTTTAATCTACTACACAGTGTCATATCAAATCATGCATATGAAATAACACATGCAGACAAAAATTGCAATGTTAGCAGCATTGTTTGCTTCCATACCTCGTAGTTCTTTCAAAGTAAGCTGCCTTTACATTGTAAGCCTCTAGGAAGGCCTTGGGAATTATAGGCGGTCTATAAATCTATGTAAATACTAAATAAATACATCAAGTGGGCTTGCACATCCTGTGCTCCCATGAATCCATTATTACTTGTCACTAATTTCTTGAAAGTATGTTTTTTTGAATACTCTCATGGATCATAATAGTCTGATCCATAATACACTGATCCATGTGACTATTACGTAAGTTGCCACATACATATGCTCTGCAACATTCCCATGTTAATTGGCAACTTAGAAAAATTGCTGAAAAATACACATCTAAAGATACGTATTTTAAATATTTATTTCTGAATAAATGGACTGGACTGCCATCCGAGAGGGATGGTTTAACTTGGAGTACTGCACTGAGCAAGGGGTTGGATATGGTGGTCTTCTTGGCCTCTTCAAACTCAACAATCCTATGATTCATGATTTTAATGTCATTTCTCTCCAAAGATGCATTTTAAGGTATGTTTTTTTTTCTGAAAATACATATTTAGCATGCATTTTGTTTTAATCCAGGATCATTGTTGTAACGTGTATGATGTGCAAAAGTCATTGGTTACTAAATTCTAATCCACACACCAGTTTGGAAAAATACAGATCAAATTAGCTCTTATAAAAAGCTGACATGATTTTTCTGTGATGGATGATGACTAATAATGGACTGAGCTCCCCTCCCCTCACTTTAGTTAAGCACTGACTAGTTTTTTCAGTGAATCTTAGAGAAGGGGGTTAAATTTGTTCAGCCTGCTTTTCTCCTGGATTAATACATACATTGGAAAAAATATCCTTTCATGTTGAGCATTTATCTAAATTTTGTGATGGAATTCTTAGTTCAAAAGTGTGTACAAACTGTGGACATTAATGGGGATATATAAAATGCATTTGGGGAAAACTTGTATACAAACAATACTGCTAATACGTTTGTGTTGAAGAAGCCCAGTTGTGGACTTGCATGGATATAGGAGTTGTGGATTGTCCCACTTGGGAGGCATCCAAGATGCAACTGGGCAGCCCTCAGAGAGGGATGGAGTCCTACCCTGAACAGGGGGTTGGATCTGATGGCCTGCTTCGCCCCTTCCAGCTGTGGTATCCTGTGAAGCTATGCTGCTGCCAGTGAGCAGAAGCAAACCTGACACATGCTAGAAACAGGCTAAGTGCCCATTTCTAGAGAGCACGTGGAGAAATGCTCACCACTTTTCTCGGTCTTCTCTTCCTCTTTCTGTTGATGCATTGATGTGGATAGTTCTGTGCACATGGCATTTTTATGTTCCATTGAAACCACAGTTAGGTATGGACCACATGCATGGATCAAGTTGAGGTAAATACGGATGTCGCTCCCTAACCATTGCCTATTGATGCTAACCCAGCACAAGGACAAATGAATGTTATCCCTTTTCTGTCAGGGAACTCTGAAATCACCAATTGGACACAGAGGAGCCTGAGTCAGATACATCTCTTCTTAGCCATTACGAGCTTTGGCTGCTTAATTGGTTGAACAGCGGCCAGAATATGCAGGATCACATTTGGCATCCTTAGCCAGAGGAAAATTTCAGGAGATGGAGTGGGGATCTGTTTTGTATTTCAGGCAGGCACAAGGGGTTGGGTGAATTTGAGTACCAGATGCGATCATGGTGAGCTTTGCACCCACTACGAGATGGAAGGGTATGACATCAGCAACAGAGAAGCTGACCTAGCAATCATAGTGCAGTTATCATGGGATCATGATAATACTTATGGTCTGAATAAAGGAAAAAAGGTCCTTTACACCGTAAATAGTGTCTAACTTCAACTTTGTTCATAGGATTTTTCCTTATTTACATCAATGTAGAACCAGGAATGAGTACAAACAAACACCCTTTTGATGCCTTTCTTCTTTCTATTTATTTTGGAAACCACAATTGTTTAATGCCATATCTTGTCCTATTATTTGTATTAATGGAAATGAGTTCAGCATCCCATGTGGGCAAACGTTAAAGCATCTTCAAAACAGTAGCAACAAACCATATTCTTATTCAGCTTATTAATTATCTTTGAGTTGAAGAATAATTTATTTGGATAGAGATTTTGTGCAGTGAAAACCTGATCAGACACCTAATATGGTTAGCTAGCAATGAATGATTAGGTGCAACACATTGATTGCTTATATTTTATCTGTTTTATTGCATAAAATAACTTAAGTTATTGTATTGTGAAAATGGTCACAGAGGGGAGCAGGTAAGAATAGCTTTGACAATAATAAAATGATAACAGTTAAAGTGCTTTTTATCCTCCAGGAAGAAGGATAAAAAGTAGTTTCAAACAAGCAAGCAAGTAGATTAAGTACCAAGCAAATACTTAAAACAAAAAATCAACATGGTTCTTAGGCTTCCAGAGAAGTTAGCAGCTCCTTCATCCTTGTGGTCCTTTATGCTTGAAAATTCCTTCCCTGGCCACTCAGGAAACACAGGACAATGTCACATGAGGCGACCTATTCCAGATATATTTTGGAAAAGGATTATGTGATAGAATCAAACAGATAAAAGACATAAATGCCAAAGCTGATGGAACACTCAATTGTTTCAAAGGCAAAACTTTTATGTAGCCTGTTTTAATGATATGATTGCAATTTAATTATAGCATAATTATAGGTGCAATTACTGTTTTGTATGTTTCATTAAAACAGCATACATTAATTGCACCAAACTCCTTTTGATGAGCTTAACTAGCATAAGCAGATGTTTACAACTGAGGAGCAGAGTTAGTCTGCCGTAACAATGCTCGTCTGCAAGGTGACTATCTCAAAAGAAATAGAACAGGGGGAACAGATGAACCTAATGATGTAGCTACAGAGCATTTCTCAGCCATGGAACACACAGAGTTTGGTGTTTTGGCAAGTACAAGCGCAAAACATCTATCCGATGACAGGGTAGGAATGGCTCTGCATGATGGATCATTGTGGAAGGTTTCCCCCTCTCTCGTTCTTTCTCTTTGGATTGCTGGACATCCATTGCCTGGCACAGTAAACTCTCCTAGGTTGGGAGAACCAAAGATAAGGCAGTTTTACAGATGCAACATCTGCCGTTTTCTGGGTTGCAGCTGTAAATTGTATCAGAATTGAAGTGAACTAAGAGGTAGATCAAGGACGGTCAGCCTAGTGCATTGCTCTGTGTGGTGGATTGAGTGTTCTGGGTGAAGAGCTGAGAACCAGTCATGATTGTTAGGTTTTCCCCACTGCTGCGGAATCAGAACATGTGATGGAGAAGCAAGAATGACTTTTCTTTTTGGGACCTGCTGTGGCCTGGGTAGCCCCCATGATGACCCAGATGCACCAAGGACTCCCCCAGTGATAACTAAAAGGAAGGAGTTGTGACCTGAGAACTTCTGAAAGAGTCACTGACGTTTCTCTGAATCAGTGAGCCAGTTTCCCCAGCTAATGGAGTTGCGAGTCTGGGCAGGCTTTCAGTGCACCATCACTGAGAGACCCAGGAAGATATTGGTCAGCTCTATGAACCATCTCACATTCCCCTGACCCCAACAGCTTTCTTCCTCGCATGGTGATCGTGCAGCAATGTGCTATCTGTGTAAGTCCAAGTCACATACAGTGCTGATCTCTTCCAGTCCTCACCCCCATTTTGGATTCTCACTTCTTTCTCCTTTGGCCCAATCTAGGTGACCCTGGTGATTGATTTTGACAGGAAAGATCTTCGCTGCTCAAGTATGAGCACCTGTACTGTTTAACTGTTCATTGTTAATTGTTATTTATTGTTCATATTTATATGTTTTTATTTTAGACTAGGAGATGGGCCAGTTTTAAATTGAGTATTGTTTTATTTTGCATTTCTATATATGCTGTTAGCTGCCCCGAGGCTTGTTTGCAAGGGGCGGTCTATAAATTTGTTAAATAAATAAATAAAATAAACTGCCATGGGGATGTGGGGAGTTTTCAGGTGCTGGCTGCAGAAACAGAAAGTCTGTGTTAACCCCACTTCACCTCCAAGAATGCCAGGGGATCTCTACTGATGATCAGGCAGTGCTACCAATATATGCAGCTGCCTCTCCTTTGTTCTCTCTAGACTTCAGGGCAACACGATCTGCCCAGAGTCTTCCCCAGTATCACTACCTGATAGCCTAGGGCTGGGGAGACACAGTTCCATGCTGACTTTTGTCCCTTCCTGGAGGATGCTAGGGAGATTCAACCCCTTAGACCAGACTTTTCTAGACAACGCTACTTCTGCCTCTAAAATTCTTTGCAGAACTGAGATTCGACCCTCCTCCACTTTCTTTCCTGACTGTCAGTATGTTCAGCTACTAGGTGGCACTGTGGAATGCACCAACATGGCAGGAGAGTCCCACTTTGTTCTGCGATTCCAGAAAGCAAGCAGACACGCTAAGACTGCATTGCTCACCCCTCCTCCTGACAAGCTTCAGAAAGTAGTTCAAAAGCACGGAGAACGGAGGCTGCCTTCCTCATCAAAAGGACCCAGAAACCGCCCTGAGTGGGAACAGCAAAGCCCTGTACTTCACCTGCTAGAGGTAGCAGCATGATGCATTGGGTGATGTTCATGCGTGCATTTGTCTCATAGCCACCTTCCTGGAGTGTCATGTGGAAAGTGGCCACAAAAATGGATGTGTGTGTGGGGGGAGGGGGGGAGAATTTTATTGGAAAGTTCTGAGATTTATCTTCCTTCCTGAGGAAGGGGTGACTTTGCAGAAAGTTCTAGAAATATTCTACGCCAGCTTTTTGTGACAGCTAACATTTCGCCTTAATAATACTCTGGAAGCATGATAGGTGCAGGACACGAGGAGGATGCAAAATTGTGACTGGGCTCATGGACATGGTTGCTAAAAAGGGTTAGGTGGCGAGGTTAACTTGAGCATGTGTTTGCAGGTATCAACATCTTTTTAGCATGACTGAAAAAGAAGTCGCCGCACTTTCTTTCTGGGAATAATTCACCGAAGATTTGGATTGAGTGATTTCCCCTCCATGGTCACTCAAATGCAGAAAGGATCCTGAGCAGTGATGTGGCTTAAGGCACATAAAAGCAATCCTGGCTGTCATTGTGCATTTTGGCTGTCATTGTGCATTTTTGGTTTCCATCTATACAAAGTTAACCCGGACTGCTCTTGACTTGACAACGGTGCTGAGTGGATCCTTTCCTTACCAGTTTCTCAAATATGCTTAAAGACATGTCATGTGAAGTCTTCATCAAATTGTTCCCAGACAGGTCTGTCTGACAAGAATTCTTTTTCCTCCTCCGACTAGTCTGTTGAAGATAGTATGTGTCATTTTACTAAGTTCAGCAAAGCCTGCAATTAAAACAAACCAACCCACAAAAACCAAAGTTGAATGTGGGAAAACCAAAAGTGGCAGATCCATCCAGGCAGGCCAAAGGCTTAAGCATGCTTAGATTTTCAAGGACTGGGCTGGAATCCTTCTGTATTCAGTCATGCCTGCTCTTTTGATTGCATTCTCTTGATTGCAGGCTCCTCATTTTAAGTAGCAGTACAGCAGAAAAGTAAAGTATGGTCTAATTCATGCTGGGGAAATCCAGTGAATCCATGTCCTCCTTGAAGGGTAGAAACAGGCTCCCGAAAGCTCTCCCTGAGATTAGGCGAGCTTTCTGAATGCAGTGACCGCAGCAAGAATGGGCATATTTTCCCCAAGTGGAATCCTCTTCCAAGTTGTGCAAATCACCTTTGCATACTAGCAAGAGGATTGCAAATCTTGCTTCGCTTCGCTTTGTTTCGCTTCGTTTGATGCTACCGTTACGGCAGGGATCAAAACCATTTGTTTGTCACTATTCATAAAATTAAAATTTCCCTTTTCCTGAAGCCACAGCTTGTCCCACGGGAGACAAAATGCTCACATGGAGAATGGCAGCTCCCTTTATAAGGTTTTTCCCCCCTTTTCGCTGCTTTTGCTTTGGTTGGTTTCTCTAGTTTCAGTTGCAGTTTTGGTTGTCTTTGTCTTTGGTGGTTTTGGCTTTGGTTTTCGCTTTGTTTTGGTTTTTTAGTTTTTGTGTGTGCATGTTGTTTGTTTTTTGTTTGTTTTTTGCAGTGAATGCAAAAGAAATTTCCATAGTGCAATGGGTTAAATCCCACACATAGGTAAGACACATTTTGACATGAATAGAATTGTGCTGTATGTTAGTGTCATTTTTACATTAAAGCTCTGAGTTGGACTGTACATAAACATGCTTAGAGGAGGCACATTGAAATCAAGAGGGTTAGGACAGCCATGAGATTTAAGTCCCATTGATAGCAAAGTTTCTCCTCTATGTAAGTTTGGATCCAGTGCCTGTTCCCCATCAAAGATGGCATCTAGATACATTTCATGAAATGCTCAAATATTTTAATCCAGTTCTGAAGTGAAGTCATTAAACATTTGCAATTTTGCATGCTCAGTAAAGACCTGGATTTATTCAACCAAGTAAAGATATTAACAATAGATAGCCATTTTCACTTTATCATGAGAATGAGCTTCCTCACATCTCCAAAAAGAGATGTGGCTGGCTTCTGCATATAAATGTAATTCTATAAATCTGGGAACATTTAATTCTAAACAGAAAACCTCAAAGGCCATAGGAGACATTGCCGAGAGATATACACCTAAATTTGGTTTTAAGCACAGAACTCTATATCTTGGCAGGTTTATTAACCCAGGAACTGCATGTCTATCTCCAAAATGTTATATGAGCATAACCTCCCATCTTCAGTTCTCATATATGCTGGGTTTTTTTTTCTGAAAGCGCGTGTCTTGAACCTTTGTAATGGGTAAATAGGTATGGCTATTTAGTAATATTTCAAAATTGTATGCATTTATCCAATAATTAAGGTAGGAACACAATCTTACTATGTGCTCAGTGCAGAGATTTTGTTTTTCTTTGGAGAAAAATGGAACCATTTTTGGTATTCAGGCACAAATGTTTCTTCCAAATGATGCCCATTTTGCCTATTCTATGACTCATTTGAAATGCCATGATGCTAGTCTTCGAGAAATGAACTCCTTTGGTTGTTTATTCTGCTTACTGTTACAAGCGCATTAGTATCCTTTTTTATTACTGTGAACTGCCCAGAGAGATTTAGCTGTACAAATTTAATCAATGAAAATGAAATGAAGATCCTGAAGCATTAAGCCAGGAATTGTGGTGTTAATACCAATTTTTCAACCAACAATTTCAGATCCTCAAACTACAAGCAGAGCCAAAAGTGCTTTGCTGAGTCTTAGCACAAAGCCAATGCATGCAAAATTGAATTTTCATTTTGTTTCATCCAAATAACTATCAATTTAGCTGCATTTGTGTGTATAGGTAGCATCATCAATGCTTCATAGCAAAGTGCCCCAGCCTCATGATTTCCAGGTGCTTTGTACTTTAATTTCCACCATGCACGAGTGTTGGCCATACTTGCCGAGACTGATAGGCGCTGGACTCCAAAGTATCTGGGCACATCAGAGTGGAGAACACTGTTATACAGAAAGCAAATAGTCTTGTTACACAAGTTGTTTAGTAGCATCCTTGGATATTTGCCTCTTATGGTTTGGGCAAACGCTTCTGAGAACATAATAGTCTAAATGTGTGTGATTTTCAGACAATGTTCCAAAAAGCTGTGGGGCTCTGTAAAGGGTCTTCAGAGCTTCTCAGATGGGAAGGTCAGTGGTGGTGTGGAAGACCTTCTTCCTTGAAAGATGGTTTTGCATTTACTGCCAACAGCACCACTCTTCTGTTTCAACAACATTTAGTGTGTCCTGAGAAGGAGTTGTGTGGTCCAGCAGGTTGGGTCAGTGGTCCTAGCATCTACTCAGAACATTTTCCAGAATCTTCTACAACAGGTATGGCTTCAATGGAGAATAGTTTTCCTCAGGCAAGTATTTTTGAAAAAACAGTGGTCTAAACTAAGACACAGTAGCAGAGACTGCAACTATGCATCTGGGAACAGAAACTAATCTGACCTTTCAAAATTGAAATTGACATTTCTCTGCACTCATTAAATGAATGATGGTATCCTTGGTTTTGTGAAAATTATACACTAGATAGATGGCAGGGTAGAAGGGCAGTTTTCCCTATATACTGTTGTAGCAACTTCTTTTTTCTTTATTTGAGCTGTTTGGAGTTCCTGCATGAGAAACGGGTGGTGCACACTTCCTGGCCATTCATTAATTGTATTTCCACCCAGTTGAGTTCAAAGGCCTTTTGTGGTTTGGAGTATTTTTACCTTCTTACTAAATGCTCTTGTGAACACTTCAAATATCAAGAATTTGCAACTTGTAGAGTTCACAGGTACATACCCTCCCAGAGTGATTCTTTTATGTTCTATTCTGCTGCTCTTTTTATAATATGCAATTAAAACTGTTTCTGTTATATTACAGGCATCTTATCTGGTTAATGATAACTTCCCTTTTTTCAAATGGATTTGAATTAAGCCATCTGATCAACATGTAATGAACTTACCTGTGAGCATTATGTGCTATATGTGTTTCACTTTGGAAGAGATGAACTTTAAAATGTATACATTGATGTTCTTTGACTCTTTTTCTATTTCAATTAAATGTTCTGATTTGCAACATCGTGCTAGTACAGATGCAAATCAACTCCAGATGTGCCTGGCATACCGTCCGCTGCTACGTACACTATTCAGAGGTTTCTAGACATGTAATCAGTGACTAATTGGCTTAGTTGAGTATCCTTTATGGATTTACCAAATTTGTACCACCCACAGCCAAATGCTGAAAGAAATGCAATTTGTGGTATGAACACCACAGATTTTGGAGCTCACAACATGTTTGACAAAGCAGAAAGTATTTGCTCACAACACACAGACCTTTGAAAAATGGCACAAAGTATACTTGTTTATGTATACAGTGCAGTAAACAACTAGACCTCGGTCGATGTTTGCCTGTGTGCAACACACAGGATTAAAAAAATGTGTACAAATGTCTGCGCTAGAAAAATGAAACTTGCACAGAATTGGGCCAGCAATGAAGTGTGACATTGAGCTGGACTGGCTTGTCCCTCCGTGGAGTTCATATTGAGATCACTCTTTCTTCCCACTTTGTCTTTATTATTTTGCCTAAATGCAATATGCTTTCAAGCTTTCAACCCTGAATTCTATATTTCTAGAATTCAGATAGACCACTGTTGCTTTATGGACCAACGGTTTTGACCACAAAACACTTTTTTCCAGTCCCTAGTGTTTTAATCAAGATGAGCCAAAGCATTTCCCCTCATTTTCATTCATACGAACATTGTTTGGGAAAGTTGTAACTGAGAGACACTCTCCACAAATTATTGATGCATAATCTCCAAAACCAGACAAGTTCTTTTAGCCCCTGAGGCAGAAAATTCCACAAGTTCCTTTCCCATGCTTGACGGGAACAAGAATACTGTGAAAGAAACAGCAATTGAGCAGCCTCGGGGAGCTTCCTCATTCTGTGGAGGAGAAGACCAACTCTGCATGAAGCCCTTTGTTGCACTTTAGCAACAGGTTCTTGCTGCCATCACTTTCTCACATGAGTTCCCAGTGGAGTAGCAAGCATCTTTTCTGCTTTCCATGCCATCATCTTCTCTCACTTCTCTGTTATTTTCCTACTGGGATGTGGGTATGTGAGTTTCTGTGGCTGAGTAATAACAAGGCTGGATTCCCAGGAGTAACTTCTGGGTGTTTTAATTGCCTCCTAAGCTGCAAATGTGGGAGCTGCATAACATACATTCAGAAATCATAGTCCTACAACTGTGTTTGGAGAGAGGAAGTAATCGGCAGAAGAGGTACTTAGCTTTTCTACCTGGTATGGGGATCCGTACAGATTCAGAGCATAGCTGGGTGGTGTGGAAGATGAAAGCAGATGTCTGTGGCATTTTAAACGTGATGCCTGCTTCAGTTGTGAGTTGTTCATGAGTTGGGAAATGTGACTATCATATTTTGAGTTAAGTTGAGTTGATATGTACCTATTATATTTTGAGCTGGGTTGACATGGACTATTCAGCACTCAGACAGGACAAGTCCTGAACTGGCAGCATGGTTACATCCATCAGAACAACTGTGGATAGCCATATGCTCCAATCTGTCTAATTTCATAAGTGGTATCTTTCCATTGGTGGGGTGGCGGGTACCACTAGAGCAAGTCTATTATCTTTGTATAAAGCTTGACGGCTTCTTCGAAGCATCTGGGTAGCCACTGAAAGAAGAGAAAGAGGATGCTGATAAGATATACTTTTGGTCTGATTTGGCACTGCTTTTATCTCTCCACATGAAGCATAAATAAAATGTTTTTATTCTCCATTATGTTGCATTACGCCTTTCGTTCAAAGCAGTAGTCCATCCATTAGATCGTATTGTCTTTTTAACCATGAATATAGCAAATCTCTAGCAAACGACGCTTTCATCTCTGCAAGGGATTTGATTATGAGAAGGTCAAGGCCTTTGGGGGGTGCATTAAAGAAACTGGTGCTGGCAGTCCACAGGCTTGTTTGTCTATGTAAGAAATGGACTGTTCCAGGACCGAGCGCCTGACCCTGCAGAAGCGTTAACAGCAAAAGAGAAGAAAAGCCAGAAGGGTGGACAATAGCAGTTCTTTCTCTGATAGAAGCACATCTCTGGGTGTCCATTTCTCCTTTCAACCTGTTTCACGTCCCAATTTATTGAAAACATCATTATAAATAATAAAAAGGATAATAAGCAACAATGGGCAACCAACCTTGCTTGAAGAATGAGGTGACGAAGAGGTGACACCTTTCATGCAGTGTTCATCTCCGCCAATGATTTTTTGTTCCCTTTAATAAATTATCTTGAACAGAATTTCATTTCCATCACTTGTTATTGCTGGTCATTGGACACTGTGGCTCTTCATCTCAAAAGAACTTTATTTTGTTGGGGGGAAAAGCGGTCAGGTAGAGCCATTATGTTCTAGAAGTCATTGGCCTACTGGAAGTTGCACTACAGATCTGCTTTTTCATGCGAGTCTTGTTATTTCTGAATCTTTATTCTGGCCAAAAACATTAGTCTCTTCTACATCCTTGTTCAGCATCGTAGGATATTAGTTTAGATGGAACTAAATCCACATCTTTCAAAATATCACAAGCTGATACTGTAACTCAGAATTACCTAAAAGCAACGTCACAGAGACACACAAATAGAATTCATTTGCCCTGAGATGAAGGTGTGCAAATGAGACAGACATGTACCAACTTTAGGCCAGGTGAGTGGAAGAGCTGTGGAATAATCTTATGCACTGAGTCTGAGCCAATTCTCAGTTCCCGGAAATATGTTTGAGCTCTTACATTCCCAGAAATTGTTGAGGTGCAAACATGTTTGACTCTATTTAATTTAGACCAAATGCTTCAAGATTTGTATAGCCCAAAGATTTAATTTGAAATGTTAAAGCTGAACACTCTTTTCTAGGTAATTGTATGGCCATTTCATTCATAGCTTAGCAATATTGTAGTTATCTGAGAATAACTGAACAGTAATGCAAAATGTTCTTATGTAGGTCTTGCTGAATAGCACTGATGGAATATATTTAGAAAAGACCTTGCAGGATTTTGTCCTCTCCAATATTGGCGACCTCTTCTCCTCTTTTTCTCTCTTTCTCTTTTTTGCTGTCTGGTATCCTACTTGCTGGTGTGATTTTGCTGAGGATGCCTTTGTGCAAACAGAATTTCCATGATGACAAAACTGCTTCGTGTGCAATGAGGAACACATAACAGCTTGCGTTGGAAGGGTAGATTGCAAAGATGGAGGAAGACATTCATTCCTTAATAACTGATGTTCTTCTTTCTCAAAGCATGAGAGTTGACAGGCCAGAGGAGGAGAACAAGCCAACTTTCCTCAGTATGCATTAATAAGCAGCCATTTGGATGAAATTCACCAAATAATTATATTTAGAAGAAAGCAGTAAAAGATATTTCTTCAGACAGCAGTGGACTAAATAAGATGCATTGCATGAAGTGTTGTGCTTGGCTTTTCTTATTAGTAGAGGCTAAATTATTAGTCAGAGACTCTATGCTAATCTCAGGTTTAAGCATTCCTAAGTAGTCTGCTGGAATTATTGATCAGACTTAACTGATTATGTGCCCATAAAGTCATCAACAAATATCAATGTCTAATACTGTGGTACATATAGACGTCTGGCATTATGGATTAGATGGCATGGGCATTGATTGATACGGTTTATATAAAATGTGTGCACTTAGATTCTTTTTGACCTGTTACTCAAAGCAGCATCTTCCCCCTCTTTTCCCTTGCTCAGCCAAAGCAAAATATATTGTTTTGAAGTTACACTTTGTATGCATACATGTGCTTGTGTGTACGCGCGTGCCAAGTTTTGAAAAGTAACCAAGGGCTTCTTTGTCAGGAGTTTAAGTGGCATGATTTGATTTGCTCTGCAGGCCCATGTGCAGGTTCCTCCAAGACAGAGGGGGTTCCGAGGGACAATCCAGGAGAGCAAAACAGCGCACAAAATGATTTGTTGCCTTGCAAACGACTCACACAACACTGACTGGAAATGAGGGCACATCATTTACTGACACACAAAAGTATAAACATTGCTAATGGGCCTTCTCACTCTCTCTTTTAACATCTGTTTTAACTTTCCAATTATTTAAGATTCTTAATATGTCATTATACTGCCTGTTATAATATTGTGCAAATGTATGGAATTCATTTAGAACTGGAAAGAGCAAAGGGTTTTTATTTTCACTAATCTTTTTTCACTCTAGCTTTGTTTTAGGCAATTTACAGTAATAAGTCTTAAGAAGGAACTTCTGTTGCTTTGTTAATTCATTAATTCATTAAATTTATACCTTGCCTTTTGATCTGCAACTAGGATGCCTTAAAAATAGACAAAAATGAAAGCAATGAACCATGAAACCGTGAATGCAACAACTAACTGTGGAAAAAAATACACCAGAATATTAAAACATGCCATAAAATTCACAAGAATTGGCAGCGAGATCTCTAGATCTGATGCAACATTAAAAGTGAAGGTAGCCAACTCATTCAGAATCCTTCTGAAAGGAGCAGCTGTCTTAGCTGGTCCTTGTGAAATATAGGAGATGGTGAGCATAGTGGGCTTCTATTGGGGGAAAACTTCAGAAGGAAGGACTAGCTTTAGATGATTGATTAATTGCTCTTCCTAAGGAGATTTGCCTGGGACCTTCCTTATTCCCCTTTCGGTGCCAGGTGAAGACCTAAATGTTTTCAAAAGCATTTTAATATATACTAGAAGCCACCAAACCCCTATTTGTATTTTACATGATGCAGTTTGTTTATTGGGTTTTTATTTTATTAATGTGTAGACGTTGCTTTAGTTTTTATAATGGTTTTTATTTGATTTTGAGCAACCCACAGACAGCATGGTGTGATAGGCAGCATGTAAGTGTTTTAATAAATAAATAAGTATTCAGGGCAATAAAGCATTGCTAAAAGCTATTTCTCAAATCCTTTTGGCTAAAACTGAGGGCCAAGGATGGGGGTTTGCCCGTTTCCATTCACTCATAGCCTCTCTTTGCACAGACACTGTTTTTGCAACCCCCTTTTCTGTGCAGGTTAGGTTCTCTTGCATTTTTTCTCAAGGCAAGTTCAACTTCCTGGACTGAACATGACGGAGTGAGGGCAGGGTGCATGGCTATTCCTCTACACGGGCTGACTTGAAGGACGTTCTGGAGGGAAGCTCTTCCTCCATTGCGTGAAGTGGCATCCTTATGAAGCCAAATCAGAGTGAGGGACCAACAAGGAGCATGGATTGGAGAAAAACAGTGTCCATCCATCTCAGAAAGTATGATGAGCAACTCAGCTTCTCCATACGGGAACTCAGTAGCAAAATATGGGCACCGCTCAGCAAACCATAAATCTTGTGGGCTAACCAAAGTAATCGGCAGAGCCCCTTTGAGGACGTTAACGTCCACTAGGATCAACTCAAACTTTTGTAATAGTATCTGAATGCTGGGAAGAATAACCCAATTCGGCACAACAGAACTTTCAACTGGGAATGCAGAAAAAAACACCGTTCACATAATAACTTTTGAAAAAAGCCAAGCCTTCGGTTCTTTGTTTCCTTTTCGGTACAGACTGAGAAACAGCCAGTGGTAAAGATAACACTGAACCAATAAGCAAGAGAACTGCACTGGCACGACTCCAAAATAACCTTCTTTACTTCTGAATTAAGAATTTATCCCTCCCAGAGTTAATCCCTGGGATTATTTGGTCTCTAATCAAAATCTAACTGCTCTCTACAATTCTGCCAACCCCTTTCTCCTTTCCTCACTGGTGCTTATTACAAAAAGCTAAAACGCAGTCCTCATTACCACAAAATGAAGCTTGGTACTTATCAGCTGCAACACTTCTGAAAAAGGAATACCAACCATCAGCCCAGCAAATCCTGCAAACGCGTTACTTTCTTGCAGTAAGATTTGGGGCAGGAGTCCCTTGCCTTTAGCCTTTTTGAAGATGTTCTCATTACATTTCTCCTGGCCAGCCCACTAATACTAAGAGAATGCATGTCACATAATACCTGACTTTTACCAGAGATGAGTATCATTTAGACTGCTGCAATAGCAGTGCATTTCTTTAGGAGAAAACAACTCTGCTGACCTCACAGAGAGCTCCAACCAGGCTTCTGTCTCTTTGGACTCCCATTCATTCTTCCAGCTGCTGAATAAGCCACTCAGAAAGGCACTGCACCTTGTCTGTTGTTCTGAGAAGGAGAATTAGGATTAATGTCATTTATTTATGTATTTATTTTACAAATTTATATGCCGCCCCCTTGCAAACAAGCCTCGGGGCAGCTAACAACATATAAAAAAAAAATACAATATAAAACTATCTATGGGGATAGATGAATGCTCATCCAGTTTCTGATAACCTTGCCTCGGATTTGGCCTCGAGATACAGAAAGCAACCAGTATCAGAGCATATGCGTTAGAGCATCCAAACCAAATGAATATAAACACACTGACGTGGGCTTCAAAAGATGCACAATGTGTGTACTTCCTTTGGCATCACTACAACGGGAAGCTAATAATCTAAATAAGTTTTCTGCCTGGTTTCCACAGAGGGCAGTTGCATCAGAGCAGAATGAAGGTAAAGACTTGTACAATATGCACCTCTCAAGGGAAAGGACTGCAATCTAGACTCCCTTCTCCACACGCTTATTTTTCAAGATGGACATGGTTTTATTTTTCTTTCTTTTTCTTTTTCTTTACATTTTTCTTTCAAATGTAGCAGTTAAAGGGTTTAAACATATCAAAGTGTATTCCAAAGTGGGTTCCCCAACATGCCTGTGATGCATGTCAGCCCCTCCCGCCCCTCACCCCAATTTCTACGAAAAGGAAATAAACCGTTTTGCCCTGATGCTTCCTTCTCCTTCCATGTGGTGTCCTGGTTTCTGAAGGAACAGGGAGATGAGTGCACCATGCATGAATGTGTCCATTGCCACAGATTGCTCTTGTTGGGGCACTCCATGGTGTTCACATACTTGCAGTCATACAATGGTGACCCAGGGTGTGGAGGACTGGTGAAGCTGCAGTGAAGCATCAGATCATTCAAACCACCCAAGGTTTTAGGAAACTAGTCCTATCTTGCAGGACTGGGTTGAGATGACCAGAACTCCATGACTGGGTCTAGACAGGCTGCAAGAGTAAGATTTCACCAGAGGTAGTCATGCTGTGCAAATCTGACCACCGTCTGCCCTGTCTTCCAAAAACAATTTGTGCATGTAATTCCCACTCAAGTGTAATCCCCACTGAGTTCAGTGGGAATGACTTCCATATAATGGTATAGAGGATTGTTGATTTTAATCAATGAAATTCCTTTTTATGTTTCATCTTTGCACCATAATGTCACAGACTTTTTGTACCTCCTGCATTCCATAAACAACTTACAAGACCCATACACACATGCACAACACACACACACACACTAACTGAGAATAACACTTCATGATTTAACAAAATAAGCTTTAGTCCATGAAAGCTTCTGCAATAATAAATCTGCTTGACTTTAAAGTGCCATAACATTCCTTGTTATTTTTTCTGCATTGCCCTAACACAGCTGTCCCTCTGGAATTTATATTCCCGGAATGCTCTAGGATTTCAAATTTGATCAGCTTGGTGGTCCACCAAGATGAGGGTGGATCCTGATGGGCTGGCAGATTCAACACTTACTGATTTATCTGGCTGCATTTCTTAGATTTGTGTCATCCTCACAGTTGATCATGTAATGACAACGGTGTTTACTATAATACTTGCCCTTATTTATGTAATCTCTTACTAGTGCTACTTTTATATGATTTCGATTTTGCAAAATTTAGTGTTTAGCTACCCCACTGATTGGAACAATAAAAATGAATAATATAATGCTTCCCCCACCCCAGTTCATTCATATACTGCACACTGTGATGAAACCCAAGGTGGCTGGTGCTTAATAAAATGACTGGCAGGCAATATAAAGAGGGTGGAAGGAGCAGCATGCATGCTATAGAAAATTGACTTCAGTAGCCTATAAAATTCATCTATAGGAAAACTTATAATTAAGCAAGTGTAAAGATGAGGTTTTTCGAAATTGGTTTATTGCTGTACAATCTTGACTCTGCTGAATGGATTTTATTGTTGTTAAATCGATTGCTTCCCAGTGAGTACTATCTCCATTTCCCCTATTTCTAATGTAATGGACTATCCGTAAGTTAGAAATGTGGCCCTGGGTTATTATTCATTTCCTGCAGTATAGAGTTATGTAAAGTTTCTTTCCTTTAGCAAAGAACCGTAGAAGTACATTTAACCAGCATCCCTTCAAACTCTCATAAAGCGCAGACCAAGACTCTGCATGCCTTTGTAACCGAAGCAGGAGTGAAGTAGAAGATATGTTGTGAGCCGCCCCGAAGCTTGGTTGTGATGGGGTGGCATAGAAATGTTTTAATAAATAAACAAACTAGCTAACAAAGCAAAGCTTTATTTTATTTTATTAATCACTTTAAGTCTCTAGCATTCCTACATGGAGTATAAGAAGTCTTCCCACAGATAAGAAGAGCTTTTGAGCTATGGACAGTATAAGCATGTAATAAATAAATAAATACAAGTTGGCCAGAAGTTATTTCCTGCTGCCAATAGGAGTCTGAACTTCTCATTCAAGAATGGTGGCTCAAAGCTGAATTAGAATTGATTTACATGCATAGTTTCCCTTTGGATTGTTGAAGGTTGCAGTCGCCTTTTATGGAAAGGGTAACTTTGCTAAACGAGGGTTTCATTGTTTAGCCACTATCTCATTCAAAGGCAAGCACTGCAAAATCCATAGTGACTTTTCACACAGTCAAGTTCCACTTCATTTCACAACCAATTATGTGGGACTCCCGAGCACACAGACGTCTGTAGCAGTATTTAGCCTATCTTGCTGCAGATTTTCCCCAGCTTGTGGAGACCACTGTGGATTTGACACCATGTCTTTCTCAGGAAAGCTCCTGCTAAAGAAGTAAGGAGGGTAGCAAACAGGAGCAGAGCCTTTTCAGTAGTGGACCCCATCTTTGGAATATGCTCTGCACAGAGGTACACCTGGCACTATCTTTACTGTCCTTTTGGTGACAGGCAAAAACCTTTTTATTCACCAGGTATTTTAAGAACCAACAGGTGGAAAATTTTATCTATTTATATTTTAACAATATTTATTGTTGTGAGCCGCCCTGAGGCTTCGGTGAATGGGGCGGCATAGAAGCTTCCTAAATAAATAAATAAACATAATACTGTTCTTGTCGCTGTTCTGTGTTGTGCAGTTAAATGTTTCTAATTATTGGAGTTATTGCTGATGGGTATTCTTAGTGCTTTCTTCATTGTATCATGTTTTATTTGGGTATTTTATTGTTTGCATATTTATTTATTTAATTTACAGACTGTGCCTATAGCCCTGCCAGTGCTCTCTGCATGGTGCACGTTACCATTAAAACCAACAGTAAAATATATAGCACCATAAAAATACTACATTACTACAATACGGACAAGATAGGGCTGATCAAAACATCAAATTTGTATATGGGGATTTAATGATTGTCAACTGCCTAGAGAGCTCTGTGGATTATGGGGTGGTATATAAATTTGATCAATCAATCATCCCTCAATCCCATCTACTAGTCCAGACACTGAGTTCCTCCACCCTACTCTCCACTTTGTTCAACCAATGGTGAAATGTTATTTCCCCTGAAAATTGCCATATGGGAGGGAAAGTTGCGGTACACCATTGCTTACTTCCGGAATCCACATCTCAATCACCAAATTCACGCCAAACACGCAACTGGATCATTAGTCCCATATGTTTGTGTATCGGAGTTTGGCTGTTTGCAAGCACCGGCTCTCCCCGTCTTCTGTGTGTCCTACGGAAGGCTGCTCGACAGTCACCTTCTCACTCACCACCACCATTTCCCTAGTCTTTCACACCAAAGAAAGAAAAGCATTCCACAGCGCTCAACTTTTGTGGATAATTCTTCAAATTTCCCTTTTCAT
Source organism: Varanus salvator macromaculatus (assembly GCA_023646645.1). Lineage (NCBI taxonomy): Eukaryota > Metazoa > Chordata > Lepidosauria > Squamata > Varanidae > Varanus > Varanus salvator. The sequence continues at coordinate 5,957,759 of JAIXND010000690.1, read as the reverse complement.
ATCTAGGGGTGTGTTCTGGTCAGAGGTTTTAACATTTCATTCTCAGTGTTTACCACAATGCGGGGACCAGTGATCCCAGAAAATGTCATACGCATGCCATAGGCATCAATAAAAGGCCGGGTATGTGACACGATCACACAATGTCACATCCTTGTGATGCAGCCTAATCAACTGTCAGAGGGGGAGAGAGAGTATTATAAACCAGAACAAAATTATATGTCAAGGATTCAGAAATGATGTGCCAAGAGCATGCAGTAAAAAGAAGATGGCGGGGGGGCAGGGGAGGGAATCCCATCGACAGTAGAGAAGAAAATCGCCCCTGCAATCAAGATGAAATTATTTGATCCCATAATTATTAATGTGCAAGTAGAACAATAATAGTTTAATATAATAGTAATCATACTCCAACGGCAACCTAAAATTTCATTTTTTTCAGGTTTGGCTTTCATAAACAGGCTGTTAAAATAATAATGGAACCTTGATTTACTAGCACCGGGAATCATCTAATTTTACTCTATCAAGAACAGTGCATATGATTCAGACAGAGGAATATCGGCGCTTGATGCATAAGGAATGAAATATAATAAAAACTAATAATCCTCTTTTAAGTAGTCTAGGTCTGGTCATCAGAAAGGAGAAGCAAATGGATTAGATCACAGTCAAGGATATTATGAGAGTAGTGACAGAAATGTGATGGATTCCATGTCCATTTTTTCATTTGACTGTCAAAGACAGTATATCGTTTTCTTAAAGCCCAAGTGCCTGCCAAGCCACTCCAGATAAAGCGGGAATTTTTGTGCATTTCTGCTGGCATTAAGAGCTGCGTTTTCAGTGCCCTTCTTCAATGGATTTCTTCAGGAGTTAGCAGAGGTCACGCAGAATAGAACTCGCAAGTGTAGGATGAAAAGAAAGAGAAAAGATGGAGAGATCGTTCGTGAAATCTGCTTATGGCCACTTTCCTATGGTGACTGAGGTCAATCTGGCCAGAATTCTGTGTATCCATGGAAGATTATTAATCCATCCCCCTGCCATGCCACCAAACTGTGGCAGAATGAGGAATTATATTCCAACAAGGCCCTTTCAGCTCTTGATCATCCATAGTTGCTCACGAACTTGTTGACAAATATAGCTCAGTTTTTGAATTTCTGTTGCCACTGTAAAAATCTATTTCTTTGAGACATTACCCATTAGGGAGCAGTGGGGTTGGAAGCTATAGTCCTGTGATCATCTTAAAGGTAGATCTATTTAAAAGCTATAGCAAATGTTTACTTAAATTGTACTGGTGTGTGATAAGAATTCAGTGTTATCAGTGTTATCAATATCTGCTACCAGTTACAGCAAGAATGAAAGCTGAGAGAGGGGTTGACAGATGGGGCTACTCAATGATGTGTGTGTGTGTGTGTGTGTGTGTGTGTGTGTAAGAATGCAGGAACCTGAAGCTGAGGCTATGACTGTATCCTACCAGGGCTGCTTTCCACAAATCACACTTACTTGGGGAAAGGTAACTGAGAAGGGATGAGGGAAAAACAGTGTAGGGACCATTTCCAGGTACACAAAAGGAACTAGCCTGCCTGGCAAAAGTTTAGTGTGGGAACTCAAGGCTCTCCATGAACTGAGACACAATATGATTTATCTTAAATAAATTAGGAAATCTAGGGGCTGGGGAGAGACAGATTTGGTCTGCATAAACTCAGTTTGGTCTGCATAAACTGGCTGGTGGGATGGACAGATAGGGCACGCATGCTTCCATTTCAACAGATGCTCTTGATGGCATCTACAAAGCCCATCCTCCATGGTTCGGTTTGGCTCGGTTTGGCTTGGCTCGATTTGGCTTGGCTCGGTTTGGCTTGGCTTGGCTTGGCTTGTTCTTGGGAGCTAAGGCCTTGGCAATTGTAAGTGGCCTATAAATACATGTGAATGAATGAATAATATTTTCAAACAAAATGGAATATTTGCAGTCATGGAGGTAATGGGGAGGACCAGTGTTCTTTCCTAATAGACAACTCACATATTCTGTAGCACTCCACTGGTAATGAAAAAAAATTCTGCTCTTTTTTATTGCTTCTGTGTGATTCATGTGTTCACACAGACATATCTGTTGTGTTCACACTATAAATATTTTGATAGATTTGAATGCCTATTTATTAATGGAATCAAGAAGGAGCAAGCACTCCATGTTCCCTGCTTCCCATCTTTTGTCAACACCTTGCAAGAGAGCTCTCCTTCCTATCGAGGTGCCCGAGTTCTTGATAAGGGTACAGCCTGCACATATAACCGTGGGCTATCAAAGTCCAATTGCATGAAAGCCTGGAAGAGCGGAATATGAGGCAGTCTCATTCCTGCTGTCTCACATTGCCAAATATGCACAGCCACACGGCAGCTGTTGCTCAGCTAAATGCATACCGGGCCCAGCTTTAAAATGAAAGTTGAATTTATGAATCAATGGCCTGAGTCCTGTGAAGCTGAGGCATGCATAGCAGCAAGAATAAGTTTTGGCCAGACCTGTGACGAACGTCAATTTGTTTCCCTATGGCTTTTTCATATAAACAAGTCTCTATGGCTAGTCAAATGGTTCTCCCTGCAGTTCCCTCTTTCATCTAGAGCCAGGCAGGGCTTTAGCTAAAGCTCTCCCTGGCTTCTGTTTCTACAGGAGTCACATTTTCTAGAACCATGATGAGCTTAAGGTAACTCCGTCAAAGCAGGCAAAGGAGCATGACAACAGGTTTGCTACACTCACAGTTGTTCCTCAGAAATAGAAATTAAGGTTTGTGTGTTATTTGATGTCACATTTAAACAGGCCAATGCCACACTTGAACTTCCCCCTATATTTTAAGCTATACGAAAGTGCCTACCTTATGGTGGAACTTACAATTTGCTGTTTGAAGATGAATTCCAGATTGCATTTAGATGCCACTTGGTTTTTCTGTCTTGACAAAGCCTAATGCTGTGAAGGAAATGGCTGTGAGTTGTTCATGGGTTATTTTGCAAAGCTACAAAGGCAGTGGGAAGAGTGCTAAAGGACCCATATTCCAGTACTACAGTGCCACAAAGACATTTGGGCTATGGAGGGGAGGCAGCAAAAGGAGGAGAAAACCCATCAGCCTAGGGATAGAGAAACCAAGCCACAATTCATTTGATCATCCCTGGACAACACCTGGATATGTCCACAAATCATGTGTCAATATTTTAAGTGAATCAGGCCAATGGGACTGTTCACATGACATGATAGCCTGCCATGGGTTATTTAACCCATGGTGATGCTATGAGCATGTGGGCACTGGCTTGAATAGGCAACTCCTAATATATTAGGTATAAATTCCATTTAAACTGGGAGTTGATGTTACATGCAAGTCCACCCTTGCTTAACTCATCTTCACTAGGTTCACATAGCAGTAATCCAGGACAAGCGATGGTGTGGCATCTGAACGCAGTCAATGTGGGCCTTCTGGAAAAAAGCTAAATTGCAAGATGAAGAGAGAATGAACAAAATACTGGATCCTCTAGAACATTCTGGCATGGTTGTCATTTTTCTGGTTCAAGGACCATTAATTCAAGTTGCAATTCAAGTCGTAACCCCAGTATGTGTGTGATGTTTGTTTGTTTAGTTGTTTGCTTCCTGGTATTAACATTTGCAACAGTATCTGTGATATTCTACACAACCTGAAAGAGAAAGAAAATATGCTTGGTATATTTAATTAGCACAGAAGAGTGTGCTGTTTTAATAGGGATGTAACGGTTGTTAATGAAGGACCTAACAGCACAGACTTTTATATTCTTGTCTAAATCAGGACACATTTTGCATTAGTAATGGTGAGAAATTAACAAGGGGAAAATGTGAATCTATTTGCACCATCTCTGCAAGCCCTGTTATAAAATGGCATCAAGGAATTTTTAACAGAGTTTGGGAAGGTAATTTAAAAATGCCGAAACTTCAGGCAGACACAAGCAATTATAGAAACTCATGAGGGTGTTTCAGAATTCCTAATTACTGTCATTACGGCTGTTTTATCTTGATTTCATACCCTACTAATGACCTTCATATATTCTAAACATCCACATGCACATTTTCCTTTCCTTCTCTTTATACCATTTGTACAGCACATACTGTACATAAAACAGCCAAAATTGAAGATCCTCCACAGATCTGAAGTCCACATTTATATTCTAAGCTCAGAACACCCTAATGAGAGGCGCTGTGCCCAGTTCGGACAACAATCCCTCTTACCTTCTCCCTATTTGTGTGTGTGCAGGATGGGAGAAAGAAAAAAGTTCACATCTGTGGGTGCTTTCCCAACACCTATGCTTAGGATTTGTGAGAATTCCATCCACTGGATTCCGAAGACTCGACTCCCCAGATTTCAGCCTGTTGTCTCAAGGCCGTGGGATCAACCTGGTGCTGAGATCTCTGAATTCCTGTGGGTACCCCAAGGGAATCAAGCCCGTCATAAATGCTGCACAAGCAGGGTTCCCCTTCCCTTCATGAGACCTGAAGCTTTGTTTGCGTTGCCCATGCTGCTGGAGAAGTTCACCAGTAGCACAACCACAGTTCTGAGCCTGTTTTTGGACTTCCTCCCAGTTTTGCTCATTTCCTAAGTGGGGAATGAGCAAGAGAAGAAGTCCAATGAGCAGAAGAGGTCTGGATTCATGCAACCCTACTCTATAGATCTGTCAAGTGCACAAACTCTGGCGAGATTCCCAGGTGCACACAAGAAGCTGACCATTTTGGTGGGACTGATTGAGTCTCAGGATGATGGGGAGTTGGCCAAACCAGACGAGGCTCAGAGCTCAAATGCTGATGGCAGAATTGTTGCAAGAGTCAGGCCTGTGCCTGCAGCCCTGGTCTCCCTTTGGAAGAAGGAGGTCAAGGACACCCAGGGGCCCAGTCTCCCTGCCTGTGGGAAGGAAGGAGATGTTTATGTCTAACATCCAGAGGGAGGAGATTTGGAATTGGGTCATCTCTCAGAGGGAGAGTGCCTGCCTCCTGAGGAACTGTAGCAAGGACCTGTTACTACAGTTGCAGGCTGGCCTAGTTGGGGGTTCAGAGTGCAGAACGAAGACGTGCTCGGTTACACAGCACCCCTCCCTCCAAAGACAGGGTTCTTAAGCAAAGCTTTGGGTAGAGCAGGACGGAGAAGGTTCAACTTTTAGGTGTGTATATGCTTAGAGTCTTCTATGTAGAATAAAGATGCTTGCAATAAGTGCTGGAGAGTCTGTCTTGCTTGGGAGGGAATGCCCAGCTCATGACAATATCCAGGAATGTGTGTAGTGGAGAGATTTTGTGGTTGTGCCCCAGATTTCATGGGATGGATTGAGTCATGCGCATTGAATTTTACCTACATATGGTTCTTTCAGAGTTTTTATTTCCTGCTGGATGAATCAAGTGAATAGCCAGAGATGCTGGTGGTGGGGCATGCAAACCTAGCCAGTGGGGTGGGAGTTGCAATCTCACTTCACTCCTCTACATAAGAGAATGCCAATAATTATAGCAGAATTATAGCAAGGGTTGCTATTTGGATCCAGGCAATCATGAAATGCCTTTCACCTGTTCTAGCTGTTCATCAGATGCAACATTTCTGAGTAGAGATAGTCTCTCCATGTGATCCATACTCTGGTAACCCCTGCATCTGGATTACTATAATGCATTCTTAAAAGAGCTGCTCCTCAAGATGACGAAGAAGCTTAAATTCGTGCTGAATCCACTTGCCTTAATTTTTACTGGTTGTGCCTGGTCATGTCACTCTAGTTTGGAGAGAATTATATTGGTTGTAAGCTTGCTCCATGATGCTAAAGGGTTTGAGGACTTTCCTAAAGGGTTTGAGGACTCAAATATCCGAAGAAGGGCCTCTGCCCATCACAGATGGCCTGTGTTTTAGACCATGCGATACATTCCTTTTCCACAAGCTTTTTGCAGTGGTGGAATATGCACTAAATAGTGGCACATATGTGCTAAACAGAGGACATTTTCTGAAGCAGCACTTTGACTCCAAAATGACCCCCCCAAAGGGGTGACCTGAAATTGCCCTCTTTCTGCCCCCTTTTAAAGAATTTTATATTTCCCTGGCATTTAAACTTTATGTTGGCTCAGACAGCTCACAGGTTTTCTCATATTCTACATCTTTCCATGTGTAATTACTAGGAAGAGTAGTATTTCAGTGGGTTAGTAGTTTGCTTAAATACATTCTGAGTCTATTATTAACTGGCCTGGAGCCCACAGAAGAAGAAGGCCCTTTTGGAAACTCGCAGCATACATTCATAAATATACTGATCTTTGTTGCCACCTTTCAGGCTTTCCTGGTTTGGTGTGTAGTATGACTTGAGCACCAGTGCCCCAAGAGCTGTGAAATTTAGAAACATAAGCGCCCTGCAGGTCAGATCAAAGCTCAATCTAGCAGTCTCTTTGTAGCGCTGGTCAGCCAATTGCCTCTGGGAAGCTTGCAGAAAAGAGTGAATACTGGATTTGCTATTTTTTGGCACCTGTTGCTTTTGTGGCACCTGAGTTCTTCGTAAGATGTTCACTGTTAGTCGCAATTTAACCATTAAGGCTGGGCTGCAAGTTTCTTTCCAGTTTCCTAGAAATATTACTCTCCCATAAAAACTGAGAACCAATATTCTTGGGGGTTTTCAGGGTAGTAGAGCATTCTTCTGATGTTTTTTGTCCTTCTAGAATGCCTTGGTAGCAAGCGACATGAGATGATGAGGCTTTGCTTTCGGGCGTTCCAGAAAACATGCCTCTTAGGAAGAACACCTTGCTTGTTAAAGCTTATTGACTTTCTTCTAATAAATGATGGCCTAATTGTCTAGAAAACTATGCTTTGTACAAAATAATGTCCTTTCACATTGATTTCCTTCTGGTTTAACTGACCAGGCTTGCAATTATGAGATGATGTGTATCGTTCAAAACTAGTTATTTACTTTTTCTTTATGGGAAAGTGCAGAACATTTGCATGACTATGCTGATCACTGGGGATGTTGTGTTTCCCTCTCCTGGCCTTAGGCCAGGGCACATTCGGCCGAACTTGCAAGAGACGAGTGTGCCCATTTGTGCTGCTTACCCATTAAATCACGAATCTCAGCTTGAACTTTTTGCTTATACTAAATACACTTTCTTGGTTTTTCTTATCTGGGTGATACAAAAAGGAAACAGCAAGCAAGCAAAAGAATTACTTCATTAGGTAAAGAATTCATGGCCAACCAAAGCCCAATCTACTCCTCCTAAAGATCACAGCATCCTAGGTACAGAAATAAATCTCAAATTTGAGTGCTGGATATTTAATTAGTGACCTTCTTTATATTGAACCTTTCCACTGAAATGTCACCCATGGCCAACAGTAATAAAACAGAGATATAATTTATATAATTTAATCATAATCACGATAAAAGATATCAGTGCGAAGAAATAAGAAATAATGTCAGCCCTAGATAAAAACATAGGATCATCTGATTTTATTTTATTTTATTTTATTTATTTAAAGTTTTTGTATGCTGTCCCCTTGCTGTATAGCCTCAGGATGGCTCACACAAATAAATAAATATAATATAAATACAGTTAAAACCCGGAAACACCCCAGCTGCACAATTAAAACCTATAAGTATTAAACATTGTTAAAATATTGTTTGAATAAAAAGGTCTTAGCCTGGTGCCAAAAAACAAATAACGACGAAGCAACAAAATAACAAATATCTGTTCTTTTTGCTGATCTAAGTGATGGATATATTCCTGTGGAAGCTAGTTGTCCTTTACCAGGCCTTTATCTACTCCTATGTATTTGCTTTGGTATACCTGCTACCTCGCATTAGATGCTGAAAATGACAAACTGGGTAACTCCTCTGTTGATACTGATCGTGACTGAATCTCAGCCTTAATTCAGGAGGGTTGTAACTGAGTAGTTTCTGTAAATGTGTAAATGCATGGGGGAATAGAGCAAAAGATAGCTCCATAATATATTCTCCCTGCAGCACTTGGGAAATTTTCTTAAGACAATTCATTTATTTATTTTGCACATTTCTATGCTGCCCCATCGCTGAGGCCTCGGGGCGGCTCACACACATAGAAAAAGGTAATGACAATTCAAAATTAACAATAAATAACTAAATATTAATACATCTAAAAAAAAATAATCTGAGTCGCCCTGGCCAAAATTAAAACTAATAAAAATGTCAACAATTAAAATAGTGGTTGAATAAAAAGGTCTTCACCTGGAGCCGAAAAACAAATAATGACGGCACCAGGTGGACCTCTCTGGGGAGCACACTCCATAGAGAAAGCCCTCCTCTGAGTAGTCACCCTCCTAATTTCCTTCACGAAGGGTTCTTGGAGAAGAGCCTCTCCTGCCGAACTCAAGGGGCGGGCGGGCAAGTACGGACGTAAGCGCTCCTTCAGGTAAACAGGGCCCAAGCCATTTAGGGCTTTATAGATCATGACCAACACCTTGAATTGGGCCCGGACTTCAATGGGGAGCCAGTGTAGCTGACGGAGAACTGGGGTCATATGAGCGTAATGCCCAGTCCCCATCAGCAACCTGGCAGCTCTATTTTGAACCAATTGAAGTATCCGGACCGTTTTCAAGGGCAGCCCCACGTAGAGAGCGTTGCAGAAGTCAAGTCGGGAAGTCACCAACACATGTATCACTGTCGCTAGGCAGTCATTCTTCAGGTAAGGGCGCAGCTGATAGATCAGCTGAAGCTGAAAGAAAGTGCTCCTCGCCACTGCTGTCACCTGAGCTTCCAAAGAAAGCTCTGGGTCGAGGAGCACTTCCAAGCTGCGGACTTTGTCCCTAGGGAGGAGTGCAACCCCATTCAGGACTAAGTTCAATTCACCTTCCCCGAAGCCCAATCCACCAACCAACAGGACCTCCCTCTTGTCTGGATTGAGCTCCAGTTTATTGGCCCTCATCCAGCCCATTACCTCGACCAGGCACTGGTTCAGAACAGCCACTGCCTCACCTGGATTGGTAGAAAACGAGAGGTAGAGCTGGGTGTCATCAGCGTACTGATGACTCCACAGCCCACACCACCTGATGACCTCTTCCAGTGGTTTCATGTAGATATTAAACAGCAAAGGGGACAAAATGGATCCCTGCGGAACTCAATGGCATAGCTGCCATGGCGCAGAGCCATAGTCCCCCTGCACCACCTTCTGGAATCAGTCATTGAGATAGGAGTGGAACCACTGCAAAGCAGTGCCCCAGACCCCCAATCCCATTAGCCTATCCAGAAGGATACTATGGTCACAACAAAATGATTTTTATTTATTTTTTATTTATTTTTGGATATATATCCTGCCTTTTTCCTATAAAGGGCTCAAGGCAGCTTACATCATTCTCCTTCTCCATCTTATCCCCACAACAACAGCCCTGTGAGGTAGACTGGGCTGACAGTTTGTGACTGGCCCAAAGCCAACCAGTTGGCTCCATGGCTGAGCGGGGACTTGAACCCAGGTTGTCTGAGTCCCAGCTCTTAACCACTACGCCACATCTTTAGTTGCAATAGCTTTCAACTAAAGTAAGCTAAACCAAAAGAACCAAAAGAAATAAAAAAAGTTCTACTAGAAACAACTCAGGGATAGAATACAGGAAGCTCAAGAATAGTGAAAAATGTAGTAAAAGACAAACATTTCTCAATAATCTCCTTAAAAAGAGGAACTGAGTTGGCCTGATTGAATCTTCTTTGGAAGACTGTTCAATAATAACATAATCAGTACCGGAAATGTCTGTTCGTAGCCTGTAACATCACATCCAAGAGCAGAGGTACTGGCGACATTAGTCCTTCTGACTATTTTAATTCAGAGTGGGGCTATTCTTATTGGAGATGGCAGTCCCTAGAATTAAGGTCTTGTAGACTTAGGGAGTTTTCAGCTTTATAGGCTAAAATCAGCTATTTGCACTTAACTCAGAAGACAAAAAGCAACTGTGGATATCCTGCTTTCGATAGAAGTGCTACTACCTCTTCTTCCTCTTCTTCTTCCTCGTTCTCTTCCATCATCATCATCATCATCATCATCATCATCATCATCATCATCTTTCTATGCTGCCCAATAGTTGAAGCTCTTTGCAGGTCTCCGTACATATAACACATTCCACAAGTCAAGTTGCTCAAACGCCATAGGCCAGGTTGAATGTCACTCAACTGGAATGATAACCACTTCCAACAAGGTCTCTATCTTTGCCAGGACTGAACCTCCATGTATTGTCTCTATAGCTGACCCCTGAATATGGATGGTTTGATGGGAGGCCATGGCACCTGCATGCAGGTGGTTTCCCCCCCAGTTCCATTTTCCAGGCCATTCATTACCCAATGCCTGAATTCAAAAGGAGAAAGAGAGAAAGCAATCAGGGCTATGATCCATTCCTTCCAAAACCCTACTCAGATCCCACAGTGGTTCCATGCAGAAGCTTAAAAAGCTTCTTGAGTAGCAGGATTATCAGCTCTGCCAAGAATCTTTAGAACCTGCAAAATGGTGGGCTCACGTTTGGATCCCACTGTGGCAAAGCTTGTGTCTGAATTGGGGCTACCCTATGCAGCACCTTAGGTATATATGCACTTATCCATATAGAAAACACACACATACCAGATATATAGATAGGGGATCTTATTCTAGCCAGTGCAAGAAAACCATTTTTCCCATTTATATCAGAGAAAAGTGGTTTCTTGCACTTGCTTCTATTCTATTTGTCACCTTCAAGAATGGCATAATGGAAGACCATTTTTCACAAATGGAATTACTTCTTTAACTGCTGCCTTCCCTGGAAACTCCTCCAGCTGAAATCACAGCAATATCTCAAAGACTGCCCTGCCATTCTCCCACTGCTAAAGCCCTCTTTTGCTGGAAAAATAATCTAAAATGCATCACCTAAACATGACAAAGGCCTATAAAATGCACAGCCACACCCTTGCTGAGGGGCAGCTCAGAATGAGATCAGCTTACAATTCCAATGGAAGCAACGGGTACCGCTTCCTCCGTGTGAGGATTGTTTCCTTGTCAGAGGAAAGAATAAATGCCATGGTGACAATGCTAGTTTGATCATCCATAGGGGATGAGATGGAGAGGCTCTTTCTGTGGGTGGAGACAGAGCCCAGAGGACAACTTTGGATCAAGCTTCTGATGTGTCACCACAGTGCCATCACATCATCTGAACACCCAACAGATTTCTCTGCATCTATTTTTCCTTGCTACATTGGCATGTCTGCGTGTTCCCAGGTCTTCAGCAAATGTGCTCACATTGCAGTTCACACATGCAATCATGAAATGCATGTAGGCTGACATCCCTCCATGCCAAAGCCAGCAGCCTGGACCTCACTCTGGCCCTCAAATCTGTTACGATGCTGAACCAAGTATTGCAGCTGGGACAGACTAACTCCTCACTGTTCACCCACCCAGGAAAAAGAAAGAGAAAGGTAGCAGAGTTGAGGTCAATTCAGAAGTCTTGGGTCTAAACTTCAGATTATCTCTGGGAAAATTTTAACAATACTCTAAAATCACATGAATGAATATTACTTTTCCATTAACGAAACTAAGAAATAGATCAGGGAAGGGAATGAAAAGGATGTTGGTGGTTATTTTAAGCCCTATTCTGCTCACATCTCTTACAAACACAGTTCCTACTGAGATGAAAATGAAAAGAGTGACTGCTTACCTCCCGGAACAACCTGTCTTCGTTCCATCAATCTCTGCAGTGCATTAGACAAATCCATCACGCAAAAGCTAATATTAATGTTTTCTAAGCATCTTGGGATTTTTTGCCCCATTTTTTGTAATTTTCACGCATTTCAGAGAGAACACTATAGGAGAAAAAATCAGGCAAAACTAAGAACAAAGCGGAATGGTCACTTATGCACAGCAATCAATCTTCAATGATTTACACTACTTAAGGATAAGGACTTAGCTAATTTTATTATAATCAGACACTAATCAAATGCTTATATCTAAATGCAAGGTTATGGTTGTGATGTTCAGTAAAATAAAATGCTATTAAATGTATCCTCTGCATTCTCCAAGAACTATGTTAGAAAAGCCAAATCAAATATAATCTTTAGTAAACACATACACTCTCTCACACAAATGCTTTTGTAAATGATACATAAGTATCGCTGAAGGGACCTCTTTCTCAAGATATGTTGTCATGTGTTTTGTTTGTTTGCTTGCTTTTAATTGGCATAGACCCATTTGCATTTTCTTGAGAGTGCTTCCTCACCGCCTCCCCCAAATTTGCTACCGTATTTATCAGGGCAAGCTGGGGTGGGGCATTGGGATTGGGAGAGCAAAGGCCTGACTAATGTCCCAAGGCTTCTTAATTGCTCCCATGTCTGGGTGTAGGGAAGGGAGTGATGCACTCAAGTTGTTCGTTCAGCCTGCAGAAATGACCAGCCACTATTTTTTCCTGGTACCAGAACATTTTTTTCCTTGAGGAAAGCAGGGGAATTTTGGCTGCTATTTTTGCAATGGTCGCCATTTTGCTTGGTGGCAAAGGTGGCTAGCAGAGTTGGGTGCCTGTATTTCCTCCTCCCAGCAAAATGGGGAATTAGAAAGCCATCCTCTCCCATGCGTCATATGCAGGATTAACTAAACACACTGTCTTCATTTCTCCTGCTTGAAACATGTTGTTTTCGGAGCCCTAAAATCCCTCCATGAGGGTGGTTTTCAGCTCCCTGTCCAGTTATCAGAAATCACACAGTTTGACAACTGGGTGATGGCTGTGCAACACACCTGTTTTAAAGAAGGACATGGTAGCTTCAGCTCACACACATGGCTAAGCAGCAGGCCTTTCCTTGTTGTTGTTGTTAGTCACAAAGTCATGTCCGACCCATCATGACCCCCTGGACAACATTCCTCCAGGTCCTCCTGTCCTCCACCATCCCCCGGAGTCTACTTAAGCTCACACCAACTGCTCACACTCATTCCAGCCACCTCATCCTCTGCCATCCCCTTCTTCTTTTGCCATCTATTGTTCCCAGCATTAGGCTCTTCTCCAGGGAGTCCTTCCTTCTCATTAGGTGGCCAAAGTATTTGAGTTTCATCTTCATTATCTGGCCTTCCAAAGAGCAGTCAGGGTTGATCTCCTCTAGGACTGACCGGTTTGATCGCCTTGCGGTCCTAGGGACTTTCCTAGGGAATGAGAATGTGAGAACTAGGGGTGGTATCAAAGTTCATTAGCACCCAATTTTCAGTGAGGATTAACTAGCTTGGAACACATAAATGTATATTGGTGTCAAGGTTCAAGAAGAGCAAGTGTTTTGTTTCCTGTGTTATCCTTGGGATTCCCCACATTCTTGTTTTTCCTTCCCCATGTGGTCTTCCTGGGAAGGATCATGTGACATAGTTTCTCACTCCTGGTCAAGCACATCTGATAAATAATTGATATCGCATTCATAAATGTTTCACCAAATTCCATTTGAATCATCTGTTGCTTCATAAATTGCCAATTAACATTATCAAAGGCTTTTTGGGCATCCATGAAAAATAAAGCCATTGGTTTTTCAGTATGTATCTCATAATATTCTAAAATATCCAAGATAGTTCTCAAGTTATTCTTCATTTGTCTTTTTGACAAAAAGCCATTCTGGTCTGGATGGATAAAAGTCCCATTCCCATTCTTCTTTGGGGCTGCAAACAGGGAAAATTCTGATGATTCTGAAATGCATCCCTTATTTCCACTGGGTCCCATCCAGAGGCGGACATCTTCCTCAAGAAAACCAATCAAAGGACCAAAAGAGTCTCTATAAAGGCTCAGGGATATTTCCCACATCTACCACAACCAAATTGATTGTGTAAGGAAGAAGGGTGTTTGTGTGGCAACCATAAGCTGGAGGCTATTCAGGCAGGCCTGGTAAGGTCAAACTTTTCATAATAATCTGCAGTATGTTTAAAGGTAAAGGTAAAGGTTTCCCCTTGACATTACGTCCAGTCATGCCTGACTCTAGGGGTTGGTGCTCATCTCCGTTTCCTAGCCGAGGGAGCCAGCGTTTGTCCGCAGACAGTCTGCGTGGTCATGTGGCCGGCATGACTAAACACCGAAGTGCACAGAACACTGTTACCTGCCCACCAAAGTGGTACCTTTTTATCTACTTGCATTTGCATGCTTTCGAACTGCAAGGTTGGCAGGAGCTGGGACGATGCACGGGAGCTCACCCCGTGTGCAGATTTGAACCGGCGACCTTTCAATCAACCAGCCCAGCAGCACAGCGGTTTAAACCACTGTGCCACCTGCAGTCCCTTTAATAGGATACTAATATGGCTTCATGCCTATGCCATGAAGATTAAAAAGGTGTTCCCTGTTTCCTTTTCCGAACACACTTCTGTGATAGGGGAATTTGTTCAGTGTACATTTTAATGAAAACTTGCTCAATATACATTCACTGCAAATCCAAATTAAGTCATTTGTCAAAATAGGTTTATCTCCAAATTATGAGCTTTGTGTGTTAGGGGAGTGGACACCTACAAAAGGACATGCATTAGGAGCAATCCTCACAAATGGCTTACGAATTTCCTGAAAATGCTTTCTAAAATCTTTTAATTTTTCTAATTTAAAAAAAAATCTGATATTTTCATTTAAAAATATGATCTATTTATTTATCATATGACATATCACACATGTAATCTGAGAATTAGGTTGAATCAAAGGATGTTTGTAAAACTGAAACATGAAGGAAGAAACAAAACAAAACAAAACATGAAGAACAAAACAAAACTGACTGATTTGCCCAGTCCTCTTTCCTATGCCAACTCGCATCTTCTATTATTTTGAGATTCTTGTGCAATAGTGCCCTAAATGGTTAAAGAAAGGGGAAAACAAAAAAAATGTATGAGGTCAGTTTCTGAAACCACAGTGTATTTACAGAGAATCAAATGCTTCTAAATTGACCACTCCCCTTGCAATATATAGTTTACAACCAAATTACTGGCATACATTGTCTGCTGGCAAATGGGCTCTCCAGGCCTGCTTTACATCTGCAAAAGCAATCATTCTCTTCGGGAAAACTCATTACTGACAGACAGACTCATTTTAAGATCTCGAAGGAGGCAGAGCATCCACAAACAATGCCGGCGAGCTGTTTGTCTCCGCTACTGGATGCCCAGTGTCTCTCCTCTCCCAATTCACTTCCCAGCTAAAGCTCATCGTTAGGTTAATTAGGAATAACTGTGTTTCAAATTAAAACCCTGACATCTTATGCTGTTTTGAACTCTCAAATTCCCATGGACCAATTGGGCTGTTTTGTGTGGTTTCTTATAACGTCTTGTCATTTTTATTATTTAGTTAGCAGCCACTTCTTTCTTTCAAGCTGGTACAAGAATGCTAATTTTGCTTCTATATTTTCCATTTTATTCTGTACTGCTGCTATGCTTCTGTGCTGAATCATAGCAATTGCATTTGGTACTGTGGTGTGCTCTTTTAAATTAACACATGTGAGGGTGTTTAACTTTAATTTTAACCTGTGTCAACTGACCAGAGAAGCTTGGATAATGGGTAGTATACAAATGAAATAAATATAATCAAAGAAATGCACAAGCAGTTAAAGCATTTACATGTCCTGTATGAACTTGCTTGCTCCATATACAGATGGAATGGATGGAAATGGGGATTATTTTCTTTTTTTAGCCCTTTTTACAATGGGGAGCTGAATTTAGGATGGAAATGAGAAAGGGAAAGTTTAAATCCCATCTCCCAGAGCACTGTGGCCCTAATTCCAAACTGGAGTCCTACATTTTCAGTCCAATCCCTCTTCGTTCTGCTATGTGTGATGGATGAATGCTTAGTTTGTCCCCATTTAGCTCTTGGTGAAGTAAACAGGGCACCAAAGGACATCAGAGGAAGTAGCAAATAGCTCCCATGGAATATACTGCAAAAGGAAGGACACAATTTCTTCTTCTTCTTCTTCTTCTTCTTCTTCATGGGGGCAGCATTGTCTCAGGTCAAGGGGCCAAGATGGAGCAGCTTCAAGCAGCCGGCTCTGTCATCCCCTGAACCACCAAAGTTGACCACATTTTCCAAGTTATGACAGAAAACATGAAACATACAGAAGAAGAATGGCAGAATCAAATAAACTCCCGGCAAAGGAATGACAATGCATTGTTTGTTAAGAAAACACTCAAGCCAATGGATTCTGTGTGGTGAAGTCCTGTCCTTAACCCCGGTATCAGGCTGTTATACATTTCCGGTGGCAGTAGTAAGGCCAGTTTTGTTATTCCAAGTAGGCTTTCTGTCAGGATGAGTGCGGCGATTTGGTTTACATGTGAGGGATGCCACAGTTTTTGGTGCCATCACAAGCCTTCCAAGAAATCCTGTAAGCAGCCAGTTTTAACTGCCAGAGATAGCAGAGTTTTTGGACGACCTTGTGCAAGACGTCGCGTGCTTTTTGTACCCCATCCCCCACCAAAAAGGCGTTCTTTATTTAGTCTGCTAGTCTTGACGTTTAAGCAGGGGTTGTGATAGTCCAACGGGATGTCACAGCAGAATGTTGCACTGAGATGCCAAACCAGAAGTTGAAAAAAGAGCAACTAGGTAATTAAAAATGAACTTTAACACTGATTAATCTTTATACTTTATTTTTTAACACTTCATGCTGGTTTCTAGTAAAGTGAGAAGAAGAGGAAGGGGGAAAAAAGCATATTTAGGAGACTGTTAATATATCACTGAGAAGCCATTTGTCCTAAATAGGTATCATTGCAAGTTTTAAATCCACTAATTATTCAGGATTCAGATGTGTGTGTTTTGTGGAGAGCCCTTTAATTCTCTTAGTTTTAGGCAGAAAGTCTTTAATTATTGTAATTGTTGGGCTCTGTTCTTTACGCAGGAACACTGCAGAAATTGGGAGGATGGGATATGTTCTTTCCATGTCTCGATTCAATATTTGCTTGTTCTACATTCATTAATACTGACTCTGGGAAACATACAAAACAAATAAGGCCTATCAATCCAAAAATGCTTGAAGATAACTAATTAATCCTAAGAGATGGAACAATGAACTCATCTGAATGAAGCTATTAATATTGAAGGTTCTCCCTACCCAAATGGAGATTGTAACCTTAATATCAGTGGGGAGGTAGGAAGTAATGTCTTGTTGTTTTCTAGCTGTAAAAGAAAGGATAAAATGCATTGTAATCCATTGAATTGATAGGGAATTTAAGGGGATAAGGCTGAGTTCAATCAATCTGTTGGCAATTCAAGGTTGCAAAACTATCACCATTTTCCAGAAATATAGCTCAGTTCAGAGTAGACTTCATAGACTAGGGCTCCAAACTTCCAAGCTGTGCTTTTAAATAGGACCTCACCTGCATACTTAATGTGGAACTATCATTCTGAATGAACAGCAGAGAACTCATGGCAGGTTAGGGGTGTACGTTGGACTGGAAAAATAGCTAGTCAAATTGGGCCAGTTTGGAAAGATTCGGTGCTGTCTGAACCAAAGTGGGATTCCTTCTGTGGTCATTAGGACCACCTTTGTATTGTAGGCTGTTTCTCCACAACTCTGTGCCCAGATCAGTTCACAATAAAGTAAATGAGCAGTGGCAAATATATTTAGGGATTTGTGCAAATTTCATTTCTGTTTGCAAAACAAGCAAGCATGCTCTCTTCAAAGCCCTGAACACACTTGAGAGCATATGAGAGGGACTTGGTATATTTAAACCACTTATTGGATGAAAACATCAAGTACAGAAAGCACATTTAATTGAAAATGACCTAAATACATTGTGTTTTGATTAACTTATTTTAAATCTATCACAATGAAAAAGCAAGAGGAGAAATATGTGTGTATGTTAAACTAATCAAAACCTTGTTTTGAACCTTCAAATAAGCTTCAGTGAATCTGTCAAGGCCTATTATGTCCCCAAGTAGCCAGTAGGTTCCATTGTGTCAATTATCATGTACATCCAATGACAGATTGCTCTCTCTTTTTGCTTTCAAAATATAAGCATTAATAATAAAACCAAGAGAAGCTAAATAGCTGAAGGAGTTGCTAATTCAAAAATTATTTCACTCAGAAGTTATCAGTTCAAATCTAATCAGGGTCAGTGACCACTGAAAACCTACAGTGACTGTTGACAATATCCCATATTATTAGAACCTATCCAGTCTTTCCTATTGGCATGGTTTTTGCTTTAAATCTTCTTCTTTTAATCTATATCTGTACATTTCATATTAAAATTGTGTGCGACTGAAGTTAAATGATCTTCTCAGATATAGATGGGGTGTGAAGTCCTGCAATTCTTCAGCTGAAAAAATGTATTAATGGAATACTGCCATTACAAATACAACCTGTGAGTCAAGTAAAACATGAAATTGAAAATTTTTTGAAAAATGTCTGCGCATTGCCATGAGTTGACAAAATTGCATTCTCATTTATGAATATGTACATGTTCTATGCAGTGGTGGCTACTTTGTGCCATCTGATTTCGGTTCGCATTTTGGATAACAGATTTAGAAATAGATTACCGAGCTAGAGCCAAATGCATCCAAGCTTGATCTTCACAATTTGCCATTCTGATTTCAGGGTTTGTGGTTCACCTGGTGTGGTTTATGCATGCCAAGGTATGCATGAATAGTCTAACACTTAAAATACTTGTGCTAAAAGAAATTCAGGCCTGTTCTGCCATTGATGGAGGTTCTGTTCAAGCAGCAAGCTGTTTTCAGTGGGTGCTTAAAATTATGACCAGAGGAAATAAAATTCACTTGCAATTCTTCATTTCTTGATAAGGTTTGAAATCAAAGGAGGACAGAGCACTGCAGCAGTCCGTGTTAGAACTAAGGTCTCCACTAGGACTCTAAGTATCTTTTTGGCTCCTGGCAGGCAAAGGGAAAGGAGGAAGATCCACAGCATTGCCTTACACTGAATTCCTGTACTGACCGTCCTGGGAGGAAATGCCATTGAACTGAAAGGACATTTGTAGAATTGCAGAAATACTGAATCTGCTGGGTATGTTGCACAAAAAGTTGCATTGCAACATGACTTTCATGGATGTGTGTTAATGCTTGTTTAAAGTTTCTCTTGCAATTGTTATAACCACTGGTTTCGACAGTTAAATAGATTAATTGTTGAACTTCTACTGATGGAGGACAGGCAGGGAGGAGCTTGCTGGGATGCCCTGTCTGTGCTGAAAAATTTTGACTTAATGCAAAGTGAAACACAGTCTACAAAACGTTTTATGTATTCAAATGTTAAAAGGCAAAAAGAAAAAATAGAACTCCTGCTTTGAATTCATACTATCTTGTCCTCAGTGAGAGGGGAGAGAGAGAGAAGGAGAGAGATTTTAAATTGGACTTGAATCAAGCACCCACAGCAGCAAGATATACTGCCTGGTGCCCGATGATGCAATGGAAATGTACCTAAGCAAGAGCAGAGGAATTCGTGGAATTATAGCACGAAGTCTGAAATTAGACTACATGAATTTGTAACATTTCTAATTAGCATTCCACACTCTGGGCCGGCACCCTTTTCAGCCCTTCTTTTTTCAGGCTTCCATCTCCTATTTGCAGGGATAAGAGTGGGGCAGCCCCATGATCTTCATCCCCCTTCCGTGAAATACAGTGGAATGCTGCTCCATTTGTGACCCCCTCAGTATCTAGCCTGTGCAATTTGAAAGGAGTGATTCCAGTTACAGACTTAGCAAAAAGCATTTAATGAAACCTGGAAAGGGGTAATTTGCATGGAAATGATCTAAGTGGCTGGCTTGACTTGGCTTAGCTTTTCTTTTCTTTTTTTCTTTTCTTTTAAGCACAAAATAGTGGCAGAAAAAGAGAACAACATTTTCTTGGGGTTCCAGTGACTGAAATTCATTCTATTTTTAAAATGTATATCTTACTTCATAGCCAAGAAGTTACTTCCAAAGGCTCACAAGGATATAAACACAATATCTGTCAAAACTTGAAATGATTAATTAGAATTAAACCCCATATAAGCTACATCACTAGACTAAACATAAGGAATTGCAGTTCCATTGTTCTCTTGCTGTTTTACATAGTATTTTATTTACTTCTTTAAAATATTCAAAGTCAGCCGCCAAATCTCTCCCAAGGCAGTTTCCAACAGATGCATTCACAATATAAAATCAACAGAAATCTAAAAGCATCATAAAAATACAGTTAAAAAGGCAAGAAGAATACTAACAGAATTTGCAAACAGAATATGGCCCAGTAAAAACAGAATTACGAAGTACAGTGGCACCATGTAGAAAAATCAATACAGATCTGCAGCTGAACAGCAAGAGGGCTTTAGGACATCCATGAATGACTACAATGGTGGGTTATCACATGTTTCAAGGATATGGAGCCACAGCTAAAAATGTCCTGTCCATCATATTTACCAACCTGATTACTTTCACAAGCAGGAACAGAAACAAGACCTGTGCAGAAGATCCCAAAGAGTGGGAAGGCTGGTATATATGAAAATGCCCATCTTTGTGCAATTGATTTGTGGGTGCCTACTCCCCGCTACAGATAAGCAGACCTTTCAAGCATTCTGGCATTAAAGTATATCCCAATTCTACACTGGATGGAAAAATACCTTTTAGTCTGCATGAAAACTGGTATTCATTTTGTGCATTTTAACAAACGAATGAACATATCTATGCAGTCCCTTCCATGCATGGATTTTCTTGTGCAGTTTTGCAAATTATGCATCTCCATAATTGAATGAAGAATTTTATGTACCTCTTTTTGCAAATATGCAATATCTGCACATATTTGGAGTACACATTTGAAACTGGAAGGTGCAAACTGATTAAATACTGGTCTCAAACGAACTTTAACTTGCCACACATCTGTACTCATGGAACAGAACTGTTCTCATAAAACTCTCTCTACAAGCCTCCTGTAAACTTCTAATCATTTCTGGGGGCCCAAGGGGAAAGGATGGACTGCAGAAGAAACCTGGGAATCAGTTCATCCTGCAGTTCAGTTCTGCAGATGGAATGGCACCTTTAGCTACAACCCATAGTAACTTTTCTGAGAACCTGAACCTCAAATCCACCTTTTAAAAAATGAAGTTCAAGCAGTAGAGTATTTGCCCAGGATATAGATGAATAATCCCTGGAACATCTAGTGAAAGCATCAGGCATAGGAAGGAGTCTCTGACTGTGACTCACAAAAGGATGTGCACCACTAGAAAAAGTTGTTCTTTGTGAGCTTTCAGATCTTGGGCTCATGTCCTAGTGAGAAGGGGATCGAGCTGCATTTTTGTTCTTGCTCAATACAGCTATGCAAATTTTTGATTGAGAAATGTTCCTCTCTAGCTGTGATTGTGGTGTCCATCTGTGTAAATTGTACAAATCAGGGTTGATTAATTAGATCTGAGTCCTCGTTGCTGTTGCAGTTGTGCCTTTACTGTGCCCTTAACATGAGCAGTAAGGAAACCTCTCTTTCACTACAAATGCACACATTCCACCTTGGCCACCGTACGGTTAACCTCAGATTGGCGCAAAATTTGTCCCTCTGCTGCAAATGTCTGCACAGGCCTGAATTTCTTTTTCTATTGTCTTTTGGCAGTGGTGTAAATTACCACAGTTTTAAAAGGAAATTCCACAGATTGCACCCTGCTTTAAAAATGGAAATCTATGTACTGGCTCAACTTGTGTCATGTTGGATTGAGTTGACACTGATGCACGGCTGACAGAACAAAATGTGTGGGACTAAGATGAAAGATCTGTTGGATTTCTACTCCTCTCCTCAAATTCCTTGCAGATCCTGTAGAAGTACAACTAGTAGGTGAACTATTAGACTAGGAAGGCCAATGGGACTGGCTGCTTAAAGAAGTTCCTCCTTGCCTTCACCTAATAAGGACTGTAGGCCAGACTGGAAGGAGCTCCCATTATACTGGAAAATTAAATGGCAGAATCCTTCCTTATCAAACGATAGAGAAACTCCACTTATATCAGGCCTCAGCAGCCTGGAAGAATCAATAAATTTCAGATGTGTGCAAAAATTAGCTTCAGACCTACTTCCTCTTTCTTCAGTTTTAAATGATTAAACATGAATATAAAAGCATAGATCCACAGAGTGAAGCTGGTTTTACATCCAACAGCTACTAGAAGAATTACATGTTCCATGTGTCAATAGGACCCTTCGAGATGATAGATACTAAAATGTACTTTGCAGCATTATTTGCCAGGAAGTTATTTTTATGAGCTCAGTGCATAAAATCTGCTAGTGTTAGATAAAATTGTCAGAATAATTAGGTTTCTTTTCAAACCACATCAGTGAATGAAATGTAGTAATTCCAAGATAATATTTCCTGAGAAGATGCCAGAGGTAGGGAAAGGGAAGGGAGGAGAGGCATGATTCACAGCTGTCAACACGAGAAGGTCCTTCTGCTTAAATAAGATGAAGCATACAAATGGTATTCATGAAATATGGGAGTCTTTTGGGAAGCCACCGTGTGTGTTAAGAGTTAGCAGGGAAGGGATGCCGTGCATCACAAAGTGGGGATTGTAATGCAAATGTGTGATGGTGCTTTTTTCAGGGGCAGTGGGATGATACAGCTTTCTCATCAACCTTTCCTGATTGTTCTCTGTGAGATACTTGTTCATATTTTATGAAACCTCCAAGGCAGACCATTCATTCGTTTGGTGTGACTGGTTGCAGGGCTACATTGGCCTACCTGGAGATGCCATAGGTTGCAGCTGCCAAAAGGGAAAATGCTATTTTGGGATGCATTAACAGAAGCATTGCTTCCAAATGAGAAGTAGTACTTCCTTTATATTCCTCACTACTCAGACCTCACCTGGAATACTGTGTCTAGTTCTGAGCACCAAGATTTAAGAAAGATGCAGGTAAATTAGAAAGGATCCAGTGGAGGGCAGCAAAAATGATCCAGGGTTCGGCATTGCTGCCCTATCAGGAGAGACTGAGAGAACTGGGCATGTCCAGCCTTGAGAAGAGAAGACCAAGGGGGGACTCGGTAGTTATCTCTCTATAAGTACCTCAAAGTCTGTCACAAAGAGGAAGGTCAACATCTCTTCTTGCTGATGCCAGAGTGTGGGACACAGAATAACCAGTTCAAGCTACAACAACCCAGATTCAGGCTGGACATCGGGAAAAACTTCCTCACTGTCAGAGCAATAGGACAGTGGATCCAGCTGCCTAGAGAGGTGGTGGGCTCTCCCACACTGGAGACATTCAAAAAAACTGGACAGCCATCTGAGTGGGATAGAGTAACATGGTGTCCTGCAACAGCAGGGGGCTGGACCTGACAGCCTTCATGGCCCCTTCCAACTCCACTATCCTATGATTCTATGGTTCTTTATCATGTCCTCCTTCCATTTTAAAGTTTGAAAAGCCTTTCTTTGAGGTTATCCACTGCTAGTAGATGTTCTATGACAGTACACGATAATATATTTAGTGTTCAGGTCCTACCCCCTTTCCCCTTCATTACTTTTACCTGCATTCCCATTCACCCCTGGAATGGGGCCTCAAATTTCAGACCCTGGACCAAAGGAAGCTTGACTGTATAACCATAAATACTTATAGCTATTTCTGACATTTCTGAATTCATGGAGGGGAGAGGAAACGCCAGTGTCCAGGAGAACAAGGTGGGATGACACACATACCTCCATAAACCTGCTTGATTGATCCTAAAGAGGTGCCATCGAGGGACTGGGCACAGTGAGGACTCTTTCTATGTAGAAACTGACTGGATTTCCATTCATGTGGAAATGAGTTTCTCGTCATACATGGGCAGATCCAGGAGATCTTTTAGATGTCCTAAACACAAAAACAAGTGAGCAAAGAAAACTGTGCCAGGCGGGCAAGTGTGGCTGGGCTTTCTTCGCACATGTTTATACAGAGCGTCCAACCAGGGCTCCTTCAAGTCACCAAGACAAACACATCCCACCAGGTATGTGTTGAGAAATTCTACTGAGCAACTGTCAACTTCTGTTGCATCAGCTGTAGGCAGACAGGGGGTTATTCGGAGCACCTTTCCATCCCTGAAACAAGGCTGATGGGTTGCATGGGATGCGGCGAGGAACTTGTCATTAATCTTTTTTTAGAAGCACTATTTTCCTCTGGCAAACACTGGCACCTACAGAGTTGTCAAGGAGAAAGTGACCAAAGATATAGATCTAGGGCAGGAGCAGTTGCCTGTGGACACCTGTGCCTCATTTTCTGACAGGCAGTTGGACAAGTAAGCAAACACGAAGCTCAGTGGAGGCATGGAGAGACTGCAGTGCACTTGGAAAGCACACAGATATGGACATCGTTCGGTATCCAAATGGGAGAGCACTCCTTATCCTGAGTAAGCCACTCCATGCTTTCCAAAGAATAGGACATGCACACAAAACTGTGCAAAGGCAGTCAAGAAGACATGCAAGGACTCGTAATAAGAATGGCAGGATCGAGCTTGGAGCAGGGGATATCTCACTGGAATTAGGGCTAGCTGCATCTTGCAATTTTGCTTCTTCCCAAATCAAGTGGTTGGTTGGTTGTTAATCTTACATTCTTCTTCTCCTGAATATGGAGAACGTCCTAAGTTCTCTTGCAAACCTAACTGAAGTGAAATGCTTATATCATCGTTATGCCATTTGCACTAGCAAAATTCAATACGTACAACTATTTCCAGCATTACAGTATATACTTGCCTGCCATGAAGCTTTTCTGGATGCTGAACTAACCAGAAAAATGAGGTGGCCACCCTAAATAACCTTGAGGAATCAAACACAGACTTTTAAGAGCAGAATATTCAAACTTTGGGTCTGGAAGAACAAATCTTCATGTCTGAATGGACGGATTTCCATTCCTCCTACATTCCCAACCAAACCAAACCAAACCAAACCTCAGCTTCTTGTTGTTCTGAATATGCAGAAATTTATTTTGGTAAACACTTATCAAACCCAAATGGAAACAACATTTCCTCCAATCCTCCACCAAGGCATGCAGTTGTCAATTCAAACAACATGGAAGTCAGGTCTTGTAGCTACAAGGAGTGGGACTATAGGAGCAACCACAGTGCATGGAAAATAGTTTGCTCTTACTAAAGCTTTTCCAAGCATCTAATAGAGGCGACCACCTGATTCAGCTGAATTCATGCACTGGGAGGAGGGGGGCCAAAATGACTCCTAGGACCCTAGGGTTCCCCAGTGAATCAGAGACATAAGTTGGCAGCCACTCACTGCCTGGATAAAGCCAGTCCCTAAATATGATGTGAACAAAGCCTGAACTTATTGTGAGATAAAGGCCACTACCTACAGATTCAAAAGGTCAGAGCTGTAACTACACTGATAATAGTACCCAATCTTATATTTGATAAAGGTAATAAACCACTGATTGTTTTCTGGCACACACTTTTCATTTAAAGCATAGCTCATGGGGCCAGGTGTGTGAGCTTTTCAAGAGTAGCTACACGTCTGGTCCTTAAAGTGTGTGTGTGTGTTAGCAGCCTACAGATTTGCTCCTGTAAAACCAGAAGTGTCTGAGATCTTAATTCCATGTTAAGTTTAGCTAGACTAAAGATGGAGTGCTCTCTCAGTTCTGGGTGCAAGGCAGTCAAAAATAAATGAACAGAACATTGTTGTTTTAAGCATGTCTTAACAACTATTTAGCAGGGCAGATTCTGGTTGGGGTCCTGGCATTTGGCTAGATGCTGGCAGTTTTCCTTTGCACTGATGCAAGTAGGAATGGGTAAATGATGATGTAGGGCTTAGGGATCTGTCAACACTCTGTGGAATGCATCCCTCTGGGATTCGTGGACTTCTTGTCATGATTGGCCCTGTCTTGAACACTCATAAAATGAACGTAGCAGAACTGGGCACTGCCTTCCACATGGCATGGGAAAAGCAAGGAAGAAGCAAGCTGGAGCCCTATCACAGATCTCTCAGCCCTGGCTCATTTAGCCTTTACTCAAAGTTATTTACTGCCCAGTCTACCGGATCAATTAAGGTCCCCTTCATTTTGGTTACTATTTGAAGTCCATGTGTATAGATTGACAGACGCAGGTGAGCAGAGAGAAGGGAGTCTTAAAGCATCAACTCTTGGCCAGGACATCACACGAAGTCCATCAGCTTCAGCTTGTCTCTGTGCAGCCAAATGGTGATATTCTCTAAAGTGTCTGAACATTCTTAAATGGACCGATGCCATTTGCAGCCAATTAACCTGGAGCACTTGGTGTGGAGGCGGAAGGCAATCAGTGATATTTTGCCTTCCTTTATTCCCTCCCGAGAACCTCAAGAGAGCCAAAATGTTTTGCTGAGCTTTAATACTAATAATAAAGCCCAAGCGCGTTAACGACAGCGATCGTTCCACCTCCTAATGGAAAACTTCCGTTTATGGTCTGTGTTAAGAGTGGCCAACGAAGCATGGAAAATGAGTAATCTGAGCAGGAAATGGGAGTTATACAATTTTGGTTGGCATAAACAATGCCATGGCTGCTTGGAAATCATTGTGGGTCTCCATGAATAGCTTTCATTATGCAGGCCTTTTTTCTTTCTACTTGCCTTTTCTTTGCAGGGACAAAACAAGGAAAGGAATTCTCCTCTTC
This sequence comes from Varanus salvator macromaculatus, assembly GCA_023646645.1. NCBI lineage: Eukaryota > Metazoa > Chordata > Lepidosauria > Squamata > Varanidae > Varanus > Varanus salvator. Next base: position 5,931,299 of record JAIXND010000690.1, on the reverse strand, counting down.
ACCTGAAAGCTTCCCTTTGCAGACCTAAATGGAGCAACAAGCACTGACAGTTTATCCCCATCTTCTGATTAAGATGCATCCATGCAGCGGGGGTCACTTACTCTATCTGTTGGACACTTTTCTATGATGCTTATATACATTTTCATATACATTGGATTTCTAGGCATCGGTGTGGCAGGCATTGGCACTAAGCTTGCTGCTGATTCCACCTATCTGATCAAATTTAGGATGCTCTTTTCAAAGGTAATTGATGAGATAAGGTGCTGACAGGAAAGCAGGTGCAGCAGCTACATGATCAAGAGCTAGGGGTGAGGGAGAAATCAATTTAGTGTTGCATGTGTATGAGACGCTACCTGATTTGCTCCCCCTGAACCAACATGAGAAGCAAACAGCGGTTCTCCTTTGCATATCTCTGAATTTTTCATTGCCATTATCCAATGGGTCGTAGTGGGTGGTGAATAAAGAAATGCACAGTGGAAGAACATGTACACCAAAATGTTTATATGGTCTGTATGTGTGTGAATTATTGTAGGCTAAAACGCTTCCAAAATAGTTGGCTGTATGCCAAATAATATACAGAAAACTATCCAAATGAAGAAATAGAGGAAAGGCACAGGAAAATGTGTGTGAGATTGTTCAGGTGTAAAATAAACAAACAGAGGAGTGATGCAATGAGATGGAATGGAAACAGGTGAAACTGAGAACAGCAGGAATTGATGGAGTCTTCCATCCTTGTCATCAAGGACTGATGAATGAAAGGCCCGTTAAGAATGAGCAACCATTTCTTTATGGTCTTCTCTCCCACCACCCACCGGTTGTGTTTTAGGAAAGTACAAATGGAGGAGATGCAAAGGGAAATGACAAGTTTGCTAAACTCAGTGCCAGGACAGAATATCCCTGGATTAGAAAGGGGGTGGCCAGGGAGAAGAGACGGGACAGGATGGAAATAACAAGAGGGTGCTGGAAGCCCTTGCATTGAAAGTTCTGTCAGACTTGATGAAATCTCATTACAGAACCACCAGGCTCTTTACTCAGAAGTTTCTGCTGTATTGGATTTTCTCCTCCATTATTATTTATAAACATGAGGAAAAACTGTAGCTTTGTTACATTTCCTGATGACAAGAGCCACAGCAGCCAAGGGGAGGCCGCACAGCTAGAAACACTTTAAAAGGATGCAGATTTGATTTGTAAATGGTCTGTCACACAGGGACTGACGTGCAATGTAATATTGACAAATGCAAAGCAACAAAAATAGCATTGCAAAACCTTTTGAACTCCAACACAAAGCTGATTGAATTAAATTTTACAAAGCCAAACCATTTAAGACAACATCAAAACTGAGCAAACAGCAAGCAAGCAACACTGACCCTGGAATGATTGCAGATTGTTCTGGAAATGCGATGAACAAAGACTCTTCATGCCTTCCTCCATTTATGGTGCGCTCACAGGACAAGCCTACACAAGCTTTACTCTACCAAGTAAATGACAACCTTGTACCCACAGCTTATAAGGTACGGATGCCGCCAAATGTTCTCTCAGGTCAGACCCAGAAAGGAACATAAAGGTCTTCTAAAGTCCACCAAAAGGAGTGGGTAGCTTTAGAAGCTCCACAATTCTTTAAGTCACAGAGGACCCTGGAGGTCTTAGTTGTAATCAGTGCACTGGATCTTCAGCATCAGAAGTTGATCCCTTTCAAAATCCATGAAGTTGATCCCTTTGATGTAGCAGAGAGTTATAGTGTTATTGCCTATCAAAATAAAAAGAAGTAAGGAACAACCAATGTGTTGGGGAGGGTGAGGTACAGCCCATCTGTGTGGATAAGCATGGGGGTGTCCTTCCACTTTGAATTTCACTTCTACACTTCTGTATTCTGACCCCTTTTGAAGACTTTGAATGGCTTAATTTCAGTAGATTTCCCTGGGTGGAAAGAGAGAGACTACATGGCAATGGGCAGTGCTGGTCCATTTTTCTAATCATGCTTGAATACAAGATGGTGGAAAGGGCATAGTAGGTAATATAAGAGGAGTTTCTGAGGCTCTGTCTAAATCTGGAGTGGGGCCTTCCCAGAACCCTGCTAAGCCCCCCTGCATGTTTTAGCTGCCTTTGTTAGACTGGAACAACAAGAAGACTGGAGACCTGTGTCTGACTGGCTGGATCTGTGCAAGCTATCCCAGGGAACACCGCTTTTCCCTGAAGATTTTCAAAGTCTATTACACTGACACATCCGTGCTTGATAGAAACTTATCTCCAGGAAGTACCTAGTTAGTAAATGTGAACTCTTTTTCATTAAATAGCTAACTGTCAAATTAGAATGCAAAGAGGGAAGCTGGCTGCTATGTTTTCCCTGTTCCATTTTTAGATTATGATATTCCATTTTGCTAGTCATCGTCAGACATGTGTTTTAACATCAGCATGGACAGAAGACATTAGTCCATATTGATCTTTACTCCATGGAATTCCTGATTCCTGTCTATCATCCTGACATTAAAAGTACACTACTAATAAGCCATTTGAGACTTTACTTAGAAAAAAGACTGGAAGGTTTGAAACACAATGGTATCACTGCAGATCCATTGGTCTGATCTTTTAAGCTCCCTGGATGGGAGAGTCCTAGAATTATGTGGGAGCTGCTTTCATCTTTTAGGGAAAAGCTCAGCTATGCAAATATAGAAACTTAGGTCTTAGCATGCTAAATCTGATCCAAGTCTCCCAGAAGGCCCTGTTCCTTCCTCTGGCCACCACCCTTCCCACTGATTCTTTGTGCTCCCCCAGGGTCTGTGCAGTTTTCCCCCATTCTGAAATGTTGAAGGGTTAAGCACATCCACAATCCAAAGGCCTATTTCTTCTGCAGGTGCATTGAAGAAGGATTCTCAGAACATCGACAGATTGATGGATGGATTGCACTTCAAGGCTTCTCACTGGCCCAAGTTCTCTAGGCAGTGTAGAACTCATGATGGCAATTGCGTTGTCTGCGATGTAATGGAGCACGCACCCGATTCAGCTGCTGCTGTACAGCATGCGGTGTGGAGTGCTGAATGTGTATTTATGTGGAGGAGTGTGTGCCTGCACGTCAGTCGTGCCAAAGTCCATGCAATTCCGTGCTTCTTTCCTGTGCCACTTCTACTAAAGTCTGCAGAGAGGTAGAAACAAGCATAGGATAGAATTGCTTCAGCATCTTGATGGACTTCCTCATATTTACAAGTTAGTTTCATAGCCACATCATTTTAATTGACTTAATATTCTGACTTATTTACAGTAAGCATTTTGAACAAGTAATTACTTTCTCAATGTTCCTTTTTTAAAAAAAAAAAGTGCTGAATTTCTAATCATCCTGCATGTTTGTAATTAAAATATAACACTGAAGAATTTCTTCTTGACAAGAGAGAAAACGAAAACAGGAAAAATGTTGTTTTTCTGTTCCTATAAGTCGTCCTATTTCCCTTTCCATGTTTCAAATTAGTTATTGCCCTCACTATTATCGTTGCAAGGAAAGAAAATTACACAGAAGACCTGAGAACAATTTGTGGCATTATATTCTAGGTATAAAGCAAAGCTTCAAAATTTGACTAATAACTTGTGTGTGTGTGTGTGGTTTGCAGATCGTCACTTCTCAGAAAATTAAGGGGATGGTATGTGCTGTTTCTCTCACTGCAGCAAATCTAATTGTAATGTTGGGACTAACCCTTTGGGGATCCATGCCTTTGGCACCCACGTTCTTGCTCTGCCATCATCCAAGGAATGACTGCAGGATGGGGAAGAGCACCATTGCTGGACACCTACCTTCTACCAAGCTTAGCACAAGTGGTGGTGGCAGCACCGGGCTTAGGTGAGAGGCCATGCCAGACACCAGTCCTGGTGACCAAGGTTCTTCCTCACCTGCTGCTGATGGTGGTGGTGCCACGAGGTGTTGAAGAGGAGAACTGCAAGTGAACAGGCCAAGCACCATTCCTAGTGGCCAACCTGTTGGCCACCTGGCGCACCCAGCAGCACCGGTGCCATGCAGAGAGGATGGTCACAGCTTGCACAGCAGATGAGGCTCATTTCCTAGTGAGAGCCCCATGAGCAGTGACCACACACACCAGGAACTTCGGCTCTGGACCACTGCAAAGTGGACCAGACTCAGGAACCAAGCCAGGGACTCCAAAGAAATCTGCCCCAAATGGATTCCTTGCACAGCCCTATCTAACAGTCCTCCTGGCAAATGTGAATGGCTTTAAAGAGTGGAATTCCAAAAACTGAAGTTAACCTGTGGCCAAGTCTGCATCAGGAAAGGCCATTGCAGACCCAGGTGGGTTGGCATTACAGTTCCTGCAATTCTTCTGTCATGAGCATTAATATTTATATGGGAGAAGGACTGCCAGTTTCACTGGCCAGGGAAGGCCCTTGTAGCAAACACGATGGAGACATGTGTCAATTGTATTTAATTTAAGGGAATGGATTGGTCCGGAGAGTAAGGATGTGTGTGAGGGAAGTGGGATGGGGACCCACAGGGGCCTTGTAAGCTATAAGATCCCCACCACTGCCCCACTCATGAAGCATCTGAATGCACCCTTATTTAAGTAACACTGTACTGGGGTTAGGGTTATAGTTACTACACACGTAATTATAAGCGTCTCTCTGTGGGTGTGGGTGCAGTGGTGGTTTTGAATTTATCCACCCCTACAGGATTTAAGAAAAAAGGGGCTGAAGGGAAATACTTGTTCCTAGCAAAAGTACAATAAAATAAATCTACTGTATTGGACTCGCTTCAAACGTTTTGTTGGTTTCCATACAAATGAAAGGCACTTTTTGGGAACTAGAATCTTGCTATTTCATACACACCCAAATAGCACTTCACTGTGGAATGGCCAAAAATTCACAGTAAATCAAATTCACATGAAGTAGCAAAGCAGAAAGAAGTACTTCTTTCATAGCAGAACCACTGAATTGATTTTGTGATATCAAAACAATCTATCCACACTTCTGTACTTCAGGAAAGGGATAAGCCTAAATTACATTATTTCTGCAACAGACTTGTACATTAGACTTTTCACACAGATTCCCTTGGTGAAGTTGTGTCGAACAATCTTTTGAAAAAAGGGAAAAAGCAAAACATGCTTTATAAAATAAGAATAAGAAAGAAAGAAAGAAAGAAAGAAAGAAAGAAAGAAAGAAAGAAAGACAGTTCAGAAGTTCAGATTTTAATGGTTTTTGTTTTGATTATTGTAATGTTTTGCTCTTAGCAGAAAGAAGGGCATGGGAAGTTGGAACCATGGCCTGGGAAGTAGGGATTAATCCTTTGAACCCCTATGTGGTCCCAATCAGAATTGCTTGTGGTACTGTCTCTATTTCCAAAGGAGGGAAGATTCCCATTGCTGGCAAAATCATTGCTCTTGCACTTTTCACTGCTTCTCAGAGTGTCCTTGCCTTCCAAATCATCCACATCAATAATAAGACAGGAATATTAGTTTTTCAAGGTTAGAAAAATACATCAAGCATTTCTGCACTATATTCAATTACAAGTGTACTTTTATAATCCATCTAGAGCACAATGACGTCCCCTTGCCAGAGTTTGTGCTTGGAGAATTTACAGTTCTTCTCCCTTTGTCTGATGCATATGGCCAGGGCCTGGTTTACCCCTTTCCTATGCAAAGACCTTGTAAGAAGAGCTTGCAGTCAGTTGCCTTCCTCACAGTAGCGCTGGGGGCAAAGAAATGAGCTCTCTCCAGTCACCCCTTCTCTACTTAATGGTCAAGGCAAGTTGGTCATCCCTCGTTTTGATGTTACTTTGGGTGGATAGCAGGTACATCCTCCCTAACAGAACAGGAATGAGCTGCAGTAAAGTGGATATTGTGGGCTGGATGTTGCGGATCATGGTCACAAACCACCTCCTAGTTATTTTTATCCACTTTGGTAGAGAATGTTTGTGTGTGTGTGTCCAGCTACATGTATAATGCAAACCCTGACGTTATATAGGGTTAAGAATGGGGTGTAGCAAATATAATTTGTTGATTGATTTTATTTGTAGCCCACCTTTCATTCAAGAAGATGGAGATGCATAAACTGGCATGCATTCAGTTGTTCTTCCAAAGAAAGGTTATCTGCATCATTCTGCAGAATTTCTGTGAAAATTCAAGGCACTGGGGGTAGAAAACAGAGACGTTCAGTGAAATAAAGGGGTAGGGACTGGAATATTTTTCAGACTTGTCATTGTGGTCAGTCGCTCTGCAAACCAGCTCTCCACACCTTTTAAACATGGAGAACTGCTATAAGATGTGCACACAATTAGGACAGCGATGATTAAGAAAATGTTATGGATTACTGACAGAGCACTCATGCCCTACATAGATCAATGGAGGCTTCACTTCCTGAGGACTGAGCACAGTTCGAATTACTCAAATAAGAAAATGAATCATAAGTTGAAGAAAATGGACAAAGTCATTAACAAGGAGGATAAAAGATTAGAATTCCTACAACCCAATCGCACACTCAAAAGTAAGTTCCAGTGAATTCAGTGGGGTTTATACTCACATAAGGGACTGCAGGTGGCGCAGTGGTTTAAACCACTGTGCTGCTGGGCTGGTTGATCAAAAGGTCACTGGTTCAAATCTGCACACGGGGTGAGCTCCCGTGCGCCGTCCCAGCTCCTGCCAACCTTGCAGTTCGAAAGCAAGCAAATGCAAGTAGATAAAAAGGTACCACTTTGGTGGGCAGGTAACAGCGTTCCGTGCACTTTGGTGTTTAGTCATGCCGGCCACATGACCACGGAGACTGTCTGCAGACAAACGCTGGCTCCCTCGGCTAGGAAACGGAGATGAGCACTGCCCCCTAGAGTCAGGCATGACTGGACGTAATGTCAAGGGGAAACCTTTACCTTTACTTTAAGTGTCTATACGAGTGCAGCCTTAATTTTAGAGCAAATGAAACGAAGCGAAATGAGACAAAATGAAACAAAAGAAGCAAAATACTAAAATAGAAACATAAATGTATGGTGACCTGTTCAAGTATATATACACATTTTGATGCATTTTTCTTTATATGCTTTTGAAAGGTGAACATTCCATCACATAGATCATTCCTGTCTTGTCAAGCGCATTGCAACAGCAGGGATATGGAAATTTCTAAACGCAAAGAGCATCCGGGTCCATTTCTGGGTGGATCAGGTTGGGAAAACCGATCAGAAATATTCCACAGAGCAGATTTGCTACACAACTCCATATTGATGCTATTGAGAGTGGATGACCATCACTGAGATTCAGTCTTCCTAGATGTGTGATGATTCTACCTCTCCTCCTAGAGTCTCTTCCAGACTTTGCTAATGATGGCTGACTTTCTGATATGTTTTTTAGCCTGCTTAGCTGAGAAATTAGTATTGCCCATTTTAATAGCAAATCATCTTTCGAGTTCCATTTCTTTAGGCACAATATCAAAACCCCTGCAAAACTGAAATAATCTCTCACCACATGCTGTGCTCTTTGGTAATCAAATGCTATGAGGTCAGGAAGCTTGTCTCAGATCCATCTGTGCTTTCTGACTCATGTGTTTGGCTTTCAAACTTGGTGTTGAGATTGCATGTTTTGTTCCTGTGATTCCCTTATGAAATTGCCTCCATTCATCCATGCAATCAAATGAGCCCAGTGACTATAGCTGTTAGCTACACATAAAACTGAGTTCATTTAAATCTTCAAGCACAATATGTTTGCAATTCTGAAATATAAATTTCCCTTCTCTTTCCTTTAACAAATCATGGAGCAATTACAGTTCTGGATGACAACCACAATGATGAGGGAAAAATGGATGGTGACCCAGTGTCTCTCCTCAATTGCCAAATGGACTACCAGTATGTCTCACTTACTACACAATTCAAACATGTCTTGCCTCAGGATTGGTTTTGTTTCCTTATGTCTGATTTCATCACAAACAAAAGATAAGAATTAGCTAAGCCTGCTTGAGAATCTAGCTCATCCAATGAAAATTCTCTTCAAAATTCTTAGTCTGTTTTATTTATTCATTCATTTATTTTATTTTATTTTACAGATTTCTATGCCGCCCCTTGCCAACTAGCCTCGGGGCGGCTAACAGCATATAGAAAACAAAGTAAAACAAACCAACAATCAAAAACTATACACAATCTAAAATTGGCCCATCTCATAGTCACAAATTAAAACTATAAATAATCTACATAAACCTTAAAAATTTACAAATAAATTAATAAATTAACAATTAAAATATTTCTTAAATAAAAAGGTCTTCACCTTGCACCGAAAAGCAAATAAAGATGGTGCCAGGCGAGCCTCTCTGGGGAGCACATTCCATAGGTGGGGCACCACCGCAGAGAAAGCCTTCCTTCGGGTGCTCACCCTCCTTAATTCTCTCACGGAGGGTTCCCGGAGGAGAGCATCAGCTGCCGATCATAAGGGGCGGGAGGGCATATATGGTCGCAGACGCTCCTTTAGGTAGCCAGGACCCAAGCCGTTAAGGGCTTTATAGGTAAGAACCAACACCTTGAACTGGGCCCGGACTTCAATGGGAAGCCAGTGTAGCTGACGGAGAACTGGGGTGATATGAGAACCACGCCCAGTCCCCGTCAGCACCCTGGCAGCTCTATTTTGCACCAATTGAAGTATCCGGACAGTCTTCAAGGGTAGCCCCACGTAGAGCGCGTTACAGAAATCTAACCGGGAAGTCACCAACGCATGTGTCACTGTCATCAGGCAGTCGAACTCCAGGAAAGGACGCAGCTGATGGATCAGCTGAAGCTGATGGAAAGCACTCCTCGCCACTGCTGACACTTGGGCAACCAAGGTCAACTCCAGGTCAAGGAGTACCCCCAAGCTGCAGACCCGGTCTTTCAGAGGGAGTGCAACCCCATTTAAGACTAGGGTCAGGTCCCCCACTCCGTAGCCCGAACCACCCACTAACAGGACCTCCGTCTTGTCAGGATTGAGCCTCAGTTTATTGGCCCTCATCCAGCCCATTACCTTGGCCAGGCACTGGTTCAGCACAGCCACTGCCTCACCTGGATCGGTAGAAAATGAGAGGTACAGCTGGGTATCATCAGCATACTGATGATTCCGCAGACCACACCGCCTGATGACCTCTTCCAGTGGTTTCATGTAGATATTAAAGAGCAAGGGAGACAAAATGGAACCCTGCAGAACTCCATGGCATAGCTGCCATGGCGCAGAGCCATAGTCCCCCAGCACCACCTTCTGGAATTGGCCGTTGAGGTAGGAGTGGAACCACTGCAAAGCAGTGCCTCCAACCCCCAGCCCCGCAAGCCTATCCAGAAGGATACCATGGTCGATGGCATCGAAAGCCGCCGAGAGGTCCAGGAGAACCAACAGGGACGCACTCCCCCTGTCTCTCTCCCTGTACAGGTCATCGTACAGGGCGACCAAGGCAGATTCAGTGCCAAAGCCGGGTCTGAAACCGGACTGAAATGGGTCTAGCTAATCAGTTTCATCCAGGAGTGCTTGGAGTTGTCCCGCCACCACCCGCTCCAGCACCTTGCCCAGAAACGGGATGTTGGCCACCGGTCTATAGTTGGCAACCACCTCTGGATCCAGGGAAGCCTTCTTTAGGATTGGCTGGACTACTGCCTCCTTTAAAGGGGCAGGCACCCGGCCATCTCTTAAAGAGGCATTGACCACCTCCATGATCCAGGGCACAATCCCATCCTTGGTGCTCTTTAATAGCCAAGATGGGCACGGGTCCAGTAAACAGGTGGTTGAGCGTACTGATCCAAGCACCTTGTCCACATCATCAGGCTGCAAAAACTGAAATTCATCCATAAATGAGGGACAAGCCGGCACGGTTGGTCCCTCCTCACAAGAATCTGTGTCAACAGTGGAGTCCAGCTCGTGACGAATCTGAGCAACTTTCTCCCTGAAATGCATGGCAAAGTCATCACAGCGGGCTTTCGAGGGTGGCACCAGCTCTTTAGTGGGGCCAGCTTTAGTCAGCCCCTGAACCACCCAAAAGATCTCCGCTGGACGGCATTGTGAGGAGGCAATGGACACGGAGAAGAATCGCTTCTTCACCGTCCTCCCTGCCACAGCATAGGCCCGATAATGGGCTCTAAGATGTGCTCAGTCAGATTCGTCCCGTGATTTCCTCCACCTATGCTCTAGCCGTCTACCAGCCCACTTCATCGCCTGTAATTCAGGTGTATACCAAGGGGATGAACGGGCTCTGTCAGGCTGGAGAGGGTGCTTAGTAGTGATCGTGTCGATAGCCCTGGTCATCTCCCCGTTCCATATATCGACCAGGGCCTCAACAGGAGCACCAGCCTTGTCAACCGGAAAATCCCCCAGGGCCCTCAGGAATCCATCCGGATCCATCCGATTCAGGGGGCAGACCATCACAATCCGGTCCGCACCCTTACAGAGGGAGAGGCCACTTTCAAGCTCAAACCTCACGAGGGAGTGATCTGACCATGACAGCGGCATCAAACGTAGATTGTTCACCCTCAGATCACCCACTTCCTGACCCGTTGAGAAAACCAGGTCCAAAGTGTGTCCACGTTCATGGGTCAGGTCGCTGACATGTTGAGACAGCCCCATGGCCGTCATGGCAGCCATGAAGTCCTGAGCCGCCCCAGAAAGCTCAGTCTCAGCATGGAGATTGAAGTCCCCCAGGACCAGCATCCTGGGCGTCTTCAGCACCAGGTGTGAGACGACTTCCGTCAGCTCAGGCAGGGAGTCTGTTGGGCAGAAGGGTGCACGGTACACCAACAGAATCCCCAATCTGTCTTGGTCACCCAACACCAAGTGGAGACACTCCAGCCCCAGTCTTGAGGAGACAGGAAGCCCCGTGAGGAGAAAGGAAGCTTGATAAACTACAGCAACCCCCCTCCCCTCCCCTCCCCTCCCCTCTGGGCGTGTACAGTGCTGGACTGCGTACCTGGGCAGGCACAGTTCTGAGAGGGCCACATCACCCCCCTCCCCACCCAGGTCTCAGTGATACAAGCCAGGTCAGCCCTCTCATCCACAATCAGATCGTGGATGAGATTAGCTTTATTATGGCCCGACCTGGCATTAAGCAGCAGCACCGTCAGGCCCGTGGGGCAGTTGATGAGACTACCTGGCACCCGTTGGTTGGGGGAATAACTAGAAGGGGGGGCAGGTATTAACCATCTGTCCTTCCTTCTCCTAGGTGAGACTGTTAAACCCCCACTGCGACCATAGCGACCGTTGCCCAACACCACCCCAATGGTGGCCCCCACGCGCTCCCCAGGCAACATTCCTATCCAGACTAGAGATGGGCCCCTAAAACACTTAAAACTTTAAAACACTTAAAAACACCCAACCACCGTTAACCCCCGCCAAACTCAGTCCATCCAAGCCCGGCCAAGGCCCCGGGCCAACCCAGCCCCCAAGCGGCCCCAACGGGGGCAACTGCCCTTAGGCTGTTGCCCTTCAGCTGCCAGCCTGAGGCCACCAGCCCCTGGCGTGGCCGGCCCTTTGTGCCTCCCAGCCGGTGCCCACTTCCAGCCTCCTCCTCTGGCCTCGGCCCGCCCCACCCTCCTCGGCGCGTCTGCCACTCATGACACGAGGCGGGGACACCGCGGCAGCAGAGGACACCGCGGCAGCAGTCCTCTGGACTCCGGTGCAGATGAACGGTGTGCCGGTGTCCCGGTCTCCGGCGCGAGGCTGGCGGTGGCTCCTGGCGTGGACTGGCCCAGTGATGGTACGGCACGGGCGTGAGTGCGGCAGTGAAATAGCCGCTCCTGCCAGGCCCCCTGGCGCAGCCGGCCCTTTGTGCCTCCCAGCCAGTGTCCACTTCTGGCCTTCTCCTCTGGCCTCGGCCTCTCCCCGCCCTCCTCGGCGCGTCTGCCCTCACGACACGAGGCGGGGGTGCAGAGCAGAGGCCTTGGTGCCAGTGGGTGCCAGTGAGTGGACGCCGCAGTGGCAGTCCTCTGGACTCCGGCGCAGATGGACAGCGTGCCATCCAAGTGAGAGTTACCAAAGTGAGAGTTATTCAAGTTTATCCAAGTGAGAGTTACCAAATTCACTCTGTATTTACTTGAGAGGGGGAATGTGTAGCAGCTTGGAGATTTTTAGACTTTAGTTCTTAAAGGCTTCATTTCCTTTTTCACTTGCCCTGCATATTTGCTACAAAATTTATGTGCATGGGAAAAGATTCTGGATTATAAATCTAGGGTTCAAACTCCATTCATATGAACCACTAGCTAGACCTGTTCAATCTCCTTATAACTTGGTTGCTTGAAGCTTTCAAGAAAAGCTGGCCTGGTAGCATTCAATAGTTCAATGTAGGAAGGAAACCTCGCTAGCTGAAACTACCAGTACTAGAAGGAGTGGGAAATAGGAAACTGTTGTCTCAGTAAGGAGCTAAAGCTGACTAAAGACTTGTATAGGCTGACCAGAATTGTAGTATGGTAATTTCCACTGGTCCTGAAATGCTGACTGGATTCTTGGGTGTTGCTTGCCTGAATATTCCTGCTCATTCTTCTTTGTGGGTGAAGAGATGCCATCTCTACTGGGCAATTGCCTTTTGAGTTAGATACCAATGTCAGGAAGGTGTCATCTGGATGGAAGAACCTGAAGAAGTCTCTAACTCCTCCACCACTGAGGAAATAGCTTGTGACTTGTCTTCCTCTGAAGGGAATGTCTGAGGCCTTGGGTCATGCTGTCTGTCTCAGCTGAGGATGCATACCTGAGCAGAGCATGCTTACCTATGCCTGTTTATTTCAGTGGAAGATTAGTCATCAAGCAAACTTTCCAGGATACATGGCCACAATTATGGACCTTCTTCCCAAGGAATCGTGACAAACTCATGAAGAAGCTTGGGGCATTATTTCAAAGAGAACTGGCCTACATTTAACTCAAAGCTGTGATGTGATGCCTCCACCACATTTCACCCATCCTATTCTACCTGATAAGACATTGCTGAGTCTGAAATGAAAATCAGGCATTGATGGACATTAACAGGCCAAAAAGGAAAGCAGTTGGCTTGCATGCAGCTTTTTGCTTAGGATACTGCACAGACTTCTAGTTTTCATAGGACAAACCACTAAATGGCCTCATAAAATGTTTTACAATGGAGTGATAGAAAACATCTGCAATCTCTGATATTCTTTCCTTCTCTGTTTTGTAAGAATCCCTTGTAATGCAATATTTATTCTAATGCAATTCATTTAAGAATTGCTCCACACAGAAAACTTTGATGTTTCCTAATCCATAATTAAATATTTTAAATTTTGGTTAGAGTATGATACACCAAGGTCCATCTCATTAGTGCCATCCCTTAAACTTTCAGCAGCTCTTGGTGACTCCTTTTAACCAGGGTAATGACTTTCTTTCAGCTTTCACTGATGGGGGTTTTACCATATGTTGGAAGTAATCCAGTTAGCAGCCACACAGTACTGCCTGTCATGATCAATAATGGCTCTCAGAGTATAAATTAATTTTCTGACATAAGAGTCCAGCCACTTTGATGAGATCAGCTGCTGACACTGATTGGCAGATGGGAAACAGATGTTTTGGCAGGCTGGGAAAGTTACATTTGCTGAACAAAGTGAGTGATAAAAGTCAAATTTCCCCTTCAAATATTACGTGAGTGTAAAAGAACAAGTTTAAAGCTTGTCTTGTCAGTACCAAATGCATGTGTTTAAGATGATAGGTGTGGATCAGCAGAATACTAGCTGGTCTACCTTCTTCGGCCTTAAAGGGAACAGCTTGGAGGTTCTGCACTTCGTCAGTGGTGAACTTGTAAGATGGGGCAGATACAGAGTGCAGGGAAATTGCTCAGTGCATCTTCTTCACCCGCCTCTTGCCTCGTTGCTCACCTCTTGCAGGGGTGTTCTCCTCGGTTGCAACCAGCAACCCCAGGCTCTCCTACACAGACCACTCAATGGCAGTTTTAAATGTGTTCCTAGGTTGCAGCGCATGACCAGGAAGTTTCCTGGTGGAGTCGGTGGTGACAGACAGGTGAAGATGGGCAGGGAGGAACAGAACAGTGCCCAGCTAGCCAGTTTCCTAACTTAGCAATCTTGCTGTTCATCCATGTCCCACCATTTTCCTGCCCTCTCCAGCTGGCTGAATTACACCTCCTCATCATGTATCCAGCAGACAGGCAAAGGACAAAGGAAAAGAAAGGTATCTCTTTTCCCCTCCATATATTATTTGCAAAAACACAAAAGTACGGAAGTGAACCCTACAACACTGCACTTGGGAAGTGGAACAACTGTACACAGCTGTATAGCACAACTGTATTCGCCATAGCACTTTTCAGAAAATGCTGTTTTCATCCGCATCTACCAATATTTCTAGAGAACCAATAAATATTAAATAAGTCATTTTCTGATTCTGTTACCCATCGTTGAATCAGTTGCTGCAGTACATCCTCTTGTCTATTTTCCTCTGTGTTTTAATAACTTTTTATTCCTTTCCGGGGCGGGGGGGGGTTCTTTGTAATGCAAATGGCTCTCAGTACAAAAATTATCTCTGTCTGTGTTTTCAAAGGCATTTTGTCATTCCATATACTGTCATTCATGCACAGATTCACCCATGTGACTACATCCCATCATGTCTCCTTTGTAGTGAGAGATTCTGGGGAGGGAAACATATAAACAATGAGACAGTAAGAAAATTCTATTCTTCTGTGCATGTCTGTGAGAGAAACAATAGAACTACTAATCCTTTTTGATAACAGTGTTTCTCCATGGATCTTATACAGGAGTGTTCTTCCAGTCTCTGTATATTTACGTGTCCGTGTCTTGTTAGTCCATCTTCAGAAAGAGAGACAGGCCATGTGCCGGCAGCCCCTTGTAGGTATTGATGGCTCGGTTTTTGTCTAGCACTCTGCTGGCTCTCACAGATCTTTTGACAATGAGCTCTTGCATTTATGCGCCATAAAGGGAAGTCTTCTTCTGACATCCCTGGCTGATCTCAGGTTCACATTACTCTCTTTCCACCTGGTTTAATATATCCATGTCGAGAGGGTGAATCAGCTCTGATATTTAGGTGACGGTACATTTGTTTGAAGCAACACAACTGGTCAAAACTCCTCTCTGCAGAAATCTGAATGTCTTTGGCCGCCAAACTGTATTGCCCATCCTGGCACTAGTGTGGCAACATCCCGCATTTCACCACTGACGTGGTTGCTGCTCTTTTAGAACAAGGCATGTGCTGATGCTTGAGAGCTCTGCAGTGTGGTAGGAAAGAAAGAAGAGGGCAATTTAGCTCACACACTTACATCTGGGAGGCATTCATTATTCATCTGAGTTAGTGTTTAGGTCTTTAAACAATGATTGACCTGTCTCCAGAACAGCTTCAAAGTATTCCAAGCGCAGAGAGAAAATGCCCTTCGGAACAAAGACAGAAGACTGGAAAGACTTTCTTAGATAGCTGGGAGGCTTGACTAAGAACAGCCTGTAGGGCCTGGATATAGGGCCACCAACCTCTCTGGATCTCTCTCTCTCTCTCTCTCTCTCTCTCTCTCTCTCTCTCTCTCTCTCTCTCTCTCTCTCTCTCTCTCTCTCTGTGCCACTTTAATTGGAAATCTGATTTTGTTTGCTTGTTGCTCTTTCAATTATTCAGCTGTTTCTTAGGAGAAGGAAACACTAAATCATATTTTGGTGGTAACTCAGTGTCCAATGAAACAATTCCAGAGGGGGTTATCTTAAAGAAAAAGGAGGGGAGGGGAGGGGAGGGGAGGGGAGGGGAGGTGCAATAGAAGTCAATATGAGATTGTAGTGGGATGGTAAAGGAGTTAGTCATCATGTAATTTCAGATATGTGGAAACTATAGCTTCACATTCCAGGTACAAATTTCTGAAGTACTAAAATTTGAAGGGAACCATAGGACTGATTTGGTAAGGGGATGCGTAATACATGTATGCTGGACTTAAAAAACAAAAAACAAAACAAAACAAAAAAGGCATGGGCCCTGGCCTCAGACCTAACACAGGTAGGCTGAAGTGTCTTTTCCTCTTCCTCTTCCTTTCTTTTACCCTGAAGAAATAGATAAACCCTTTCAAGACAAATATATGCATTAATCTTTCTATGGTTAGGGACCAGGTGGAGAATTAGAACCTAAATTTTATTCACCTCCAACTTAATGTTTTCATCCTCTCTGTGGTTATATTTCATTTATAGATGGAACAATCATGATTTCAGCTGCATGAGAATCAGATATCTTGCAGTAACTATTTATAATAAAGAAAATTCACTAGCTGCTCATTTTTTCTCTTGCCGCTTACAAGTCTGCATTTAAACCTTAATTATGGATTCACGGTTAAGATTTGTGCAGTTTTTGGATGCTTCGTCCCAACTGTGTTTACATGAGCGAAAAATGTGAGTTGTACCTTGAGGAAAAGATTTAATAATGGCAAATTTTAGCCAAAGGCAATGGGCTGAGGTCAACCCCTACCGTCCTGACCACCAGGGACAACCTCAATTTGATGTAATATCCAGTGAATCTTGGGTTCACTGCTTTTTTGTGCCTTCAGGTCAAAAATACATTTAGAGACAACGGTTCTGTCATACAGAGAAGGATGCTGAACATGGCAATAACATTGCTCTTGTAAATGGGAAGGCACAACTCAGAAAGGCACTTTGAAATGCCTGCACAAGTTGTTCAGGGCTTCTTGAGGAACTTCTATCTGTGGGGCTGGTCCAGAAGCACAGCAGCTGCTAGCACAGTCTTAAAGCACAAGAGATATTTCTCTGGATGCACCTGAGTGCAGGTGTGCCTCACCGTGGGTGAGCCTGGAATTTATAGGCAAACACATTCATAGTCAGTCACATCCAGCTCAACACTGAGCCTAAGGGATACTCCTGCCATCCCTCCTACAGGGGTAGGAATTTCTCAAAATGAGCTTCTGGAATATTTCAACTTAAGACCCTTCTTTAAACTTGCCGTGCATCCAGTCAACAGCCATCTTATTAGCAGTCCATGACAAGGAGTCCATCTCAACTCACCACTAATTGCCTGGTGTCTCCTCCTGCACATACTCTAACCATATCACTATTCATAGCACTATCCCTGTATTTACGCCCCACATTGATCTCCTCCTTGCAAGAGGAAAAGAAATCTTATGTGATCCTTCTCCTCTCCATTTTCTCACAACAGCTCTGTGAGGTAGGTTGAGCTGCAAGTCCAAAGCCAGTGAGCTTCATGAGGAGTCAGGAGTTCCAGTCTAGAATCCTAAAAATGACAGCATAGTGGAACTAGGATTAGAGGAAAGTATCTCAGACTTCCTCATAAAATCAGCCCACCTTGGAAAGATGTAGAAGCAAGAGAAGCTTGATGGGTTTGGTTCCCCCTGTTCTAAACATCTGAGGTCATCTCCTCCAGCATTCTCCCATGCCACTCTGCCTCCTCCCGTATGGGCTGCCCATGAGTCTGAGGACCACAGCCCTGCCCATGTTGTCTTGGCAGTGTGCACAGAATGAGGGCAAACTTCACAGGCCTCTTCTAGGAATGCCAGATCAGGCTTCATTTTGGAAGACATTCACTTGTGCATTTTTAAATGCATATTCTCCCCAAATTTGTATTTTAAAGGCAGTGTCTAATTCAACACTAATTGCATTCTGCTAGAGCAAGATATCACAAGAGCAATATTATTATTAGTACTATTACATTGCATTTATATTCCACTTAACATATAGCTTCATTTTTCCACTTTAGATAGCATTTGGCAATACATTAGAAGTTGTTTATACTATTGCACTGTAATTTATATGAGCAGTAATATCAAGTTAGATGCTGCTCTAAATATATTTTGATACTTTAAAAAAACTGAGAACTGTATTTAAATATTAATTTAATGGTAGATTAGTAAAGAGCTTCCACCCCATGCCTTAGTCTAGGAGCTGCAGATCAGACTGGTTCAAATAAGCATGCGGCAAGATCAAATTCTGAAACGTCTCTAAGAAATTATGGCTGTAGAAATTCTGGGAAGAACCCACTGGAATTCATGGACCCACATCCAAAGACAGGATGCCATACCTTAAAAGAGAATGCATATCTACTGAAGGAAGTGCAAGCTAGACTGCCTTTCCAAAAAGGTACCATTTATTTTATTTATAACATTTTTACCATGAATCCCACTAGCTGACCTAGGTCAGGTTACTGAAGGACTCAGTATTGCTTTCTTTCCAGAGCTGTATAGGCTTGACTTTTGCGTCAGTTGAACAGCACATCTCCTAGGACGGGATCTTATTAGAATGAATCCTTGCCACCCAGCCTTCATCACAATAACAGTGCAGGTAAACCATTTGGCTATTTGGTGCCAATCCTTGCCTATCTTGGGATATCATAGAATCATGCAATAGTAGAGGTGGAAGGGGCCAATAAGGCCATTGGGCGCAAGCCCCTGCTGTTGCAGGACAGCAAGTCACACCATCCCGCTTCGATAACTGTCCAGCTTTGCTGGATGCCTCCAGGGTGGGAGCGCCCACCACCTCTCCAGGCAGCTGGTCCCACTGTCCCATTGCTCAGACAGTGAGGAAGCTTTTCCGGATGTCCAGCCTGAACCTGGGTTGTCACAACTAGAACTGATTATTCCATGTCCTGCACTCTGGATATACCTCTTCTGACTGTGATTTGTGAAATGTTCATTAATTTTTGTAAGCATTTTTTTAGGTTAGTATACAATCAATGAACAGAGAACACACTCAGATCGAGTAAATAAAAATGCAACATAATGAAGGCAGGAGAAAGTTCAAAAATTCAGGGATGTGTGAATGTGTGCAGGTGTACGTTTGCCTATTTCCAAAAACGTTTTGTACTATTGTAACTTCAGAAGGTGCAGGATCCAGTGCAGAATCCACTGGTCAAAATCATGTATATCCATCTGTTTCCTCGGACATTCCAAACCATGAGCTGGCTGGGATGCTGAGCCACAACAAAGCTGAGTGGATCCACTTTTGTGGATTATGTCGTGAAATAAACCAAAATGAGCAGGTGATGGGTTTTAAGGTTTATGTAAGAGCTGCATGTTGACCTCAAATATTTGATGCTGTAGGTCTGACTTCTATGAAATTGTTTATATTATATAAGAGTTACAAAATGATACAAATAAATCCATTTATTAGTGGTGGATATACTGGAAAAGCACCACAATGTCAGAATGTGTGGTACTCAAACTGCATGTTCCTTGATAGGAATTCGCTCAGTCCATCTGAATTACCTAAATCACTGGGAAATGGGTTTAGAAATGAAGCAAGAGACCTTAACTTGTATTGCAGAACTGATGGGATAGAACCATCCTTGCTTCTGTTATTCTTTGCCACTTAGTCTTACTGAGTGAGAGAGAATGAGAGAGAGAAGGTGGAGAGATGCGTAAGGGCACGAATGAAAGGAGGGAGAACTGGTAGCATTGTTTTTGCTGCTTAGTGCCTTTTGTTGTCAAATAACTGAAGCTGTGTGTTCAGAATTGACCATTTTGTCTACTGCTAGCACAAACAGGTTTGCAGGGGAAATGTATATGCAAATTCATTATAGCCTTGTGTCTGAATCACACAGAGCAAGTTTTGTGACTCTCAAGTTTAAAAATAAATTCCATTTTCTCTTGATTTCTCTACAACCAAACATTAAACAAATAAGAAAAAATATTAAACAGAATGATTCAAGCAAAACACTTGTCCCCACTGGAAAACAAACAAAATAAAAATAATTAAAAACCTTCAAATTTGCTAAAATATTGAAAATGACATGTTGGCTCTTGAGTTTGCAATAACATGAAGCCAATGGTCATGTAATGGGTAATTGTGAGTTAATTAACCACAGTTTGCCAAGGACAAGTGGGAATGAAAAAATGTTTTGCCTCTGGTTTGTTCATTGTTTTAGCTTTCAGTTACCAATCTATTTTCTCCCATTGGTAGCTTTGTGACATCCGAACCCAGACATCTTTGCATTCAACAAGCCAGGGTTAACACATGAATAAAACTTATGTAGGTTAACGCTGTCATCTTTAAGCCTTAAACAACCCAAAACATCTGGGTTTGGATGTCATGCTAACCACCTACAAATGGGATGACTGAAAGTTGTGTAGCCACTTGTTTCCAGCAGGTAGTGGGTTAATTAACCCACAGTTGTTTGTTGTGTGATAACTGGGTCATTCAGAAAGATGAACGCAATCCATTTTCTACAGCAAACACACAAGTACCCCAGCAACTATTCTCTTTGAAAGCTGGAGATAATTAATCTAATTTTCCCTTTGTTTCATTTTGTGTTCTATTAGTTTTCTTATTCAAACTTTCAAGTCACAAATCTAATTTAGAATCTCTTTAATGGTCCTAATGTGCTAACATGTTGCATGTGTATGTGGAGTTTAAGAGTGAGTGATAAAGCTGGAATACTAATTTTTTCCTTGGTGTGTGCAGTGCTTGATATACAAATATCACCTGTGTTCATTGCTACAAAAATAATCTTTAAAAAGATGAAGAAGAGATGGCAAAGTGAGAGGCTTAACTGTGAGGGGAACCAGCAAGGAGAATAAGTGCAAGGAATAGGACAATATTGGCCTTGTTCTAGCTGACGCTATGGCATGGATTGTGCCACTTTAGATGTCCAGGGGTCTTTTTTATAGGAGTAAATATCTGATATTGACCACTTCCACATCCAGGGTGACAACATTCATCATCCTTTGTGAAAGTTGTGAGAACTGGTGTGATGCAGTTGTTAAGAGAGCTCCTCTGGGACTCCAGAAATCTTGGTTCTAGTCTCCACTCAGCCAGAGACACTTCTCTGAAGCAAAATCCACCCGTCCTCAGAGGACCACTTATCCGGGGGTTGTTGGAGACTCTCCTAGACTGCTGTGCAACAGACTTATTTCTCTTGTCGTGGTTGTGGTGGAACTGCTGAGTGTAAGTTATCAAGAACTGCCTGATATAAAATCAACTTTCAATTGATTTTGAATTGATTCAAAATCAATCCAGAGCATAATGAGAAGGGAGTCATAGACATCTTCTTTTCTTCTGCGTTTCTTTTCTTTTTTCATTGTACCAAGCAATAAAAAGAACAACCAAATGGGCAGACAAAAATACAAAAGGACCCAAACTTTTTCTTCCATTTTTATCGTACCTTTAATTGATGTAGCACTGACAGAATCATGGACTTCACAAAGTGCTAAAAGTGGCTTAACATGGGGAACATGTGTGGCTGCAAGAGAACAAGAGGATTTCTCATTTCTCTAAAGCACGGCAAGCGAACATGTGAATCAGAGCATTTCTATAAGGAGGATTGTTTTTATGTTTCTCCAGTGCAATTCAGGAAGAGAGCCGAGAAGGAACAAGGGATAGGGGTGGGGGAGGAGAAGAAAAGATGTCACAATCCTGGTGGCATCTGGAGTTATTAAAATATTATTTTGCACAAAATGCCATTAGTATTTTGCTTAAAATTAATGCAATTTATCCGACCATAAAGAAGCTCCTGCAGAATAAATGGCTGCCTTCCAAGCACTGTTCTTGGGCTGCTGATTACAATAGATTCTGACATATTTGACAGTTTTATAATTCTCATATCCTGTACCTAGCTATGCACTGCTGTGTCTCTGCTTTACAGAATGCTTTCTCCTGGGGAAGGCTCTAAAGTTTGTGGAACTGAAAGGACAATAAAGGAGTTTGATGGGCAAAACAGAATTACTGTGCTCTACCACTTGTTTGATCACGCTATGGATACTTACGATGAATATTTAGCATATTTTAGAGAACTAAATGAACATTTATCTATAAATTAGCTCCATTGGTACATAGGGTGAGCTCAGCACTTCACAGCTGGGCACAGGGTGGGATTCACAAATGTGGGAAGTCTTATCCTGGGCAGGGAAGATAAAGGTAGACCAAGAGATGCAAGTCTACAAGGACCTGCAGTGGGTCCAAGGAATGTAGTCCCAGCAACATTCATGATGTGGGAATGTTCTCATACAATATGCAGAACTGTTTGCTCTTTGCTGTGCATTGTACAGTCCAACGGCCCACAATTACTTCTGACCCATCATCTTTATACTGAATATCAGTAGTGACAGCCATGATGTGAATGGCTTTGAAGGAGGGATGGACAAATTGATGGAGGAATGAGACTGCTCCCGATGGCTCTGTGCTGTGGAATCTGGGTAGGATGGTGCTGTTGCCCTTGTTTCCTACTTGTGGCTTTCCCTTGAGCAGCTTGTTGGCCCCTGTGTGGACACAATGTTAGGTGGATGCCAGTCTGATCTAGCATGGCATTTCAGATGTTCTCCACTTGGTGGAATCCTATGTAAATGCCAAAAACAAATCTTCAGGATTTTTTCATGGCTTTCCTTCCACACACAGGAGTGCTCAAATAGCCACCTTGTTGCTGATGGGGCCAACATTCAGGGGAAGAGTTCCCAAGTTCACCTCAGCTGCTACCTCTTGCTTTGATGCCGGATAAGGATTAAAATACAACAACAACCTGTAAGCCTGATTGCCCTGCTTCATCCAAAAACGGTGTCTTAGCAACAAGCTTCCTAAATACCAGTACATGACTGTATAGTACTGGTAGGCAACGTCCAACCTTCTGAAAGTTCCCATGATCCTTCCTCGTGGACTCTGCTGATTAGGACTTATGAGAATCTTAGGCCAAAACATCCGCAAGATCATAGGTTGCCATCCCCATCATATGGAAAGGCATTTTTTAAAATTCACTCCCGAATTAGTTTTATGAGAATATTGTTTCTTAGAAGGGGTGTCAATCTTTTAATTTTGTTAATATTAATGTCTACTCATAGTCAATGCTCATTTAATTCAGTGGGTTTTACATCTAGGTAAGGGTTTTAGATTACAACTTTCTGACCACTGGATAAGCTGAAGTAGAAGTGAAAAATATCTGAAAAACAACATATTTGGGGTGTCTGATATAAAAGATTGCTGCTGTAATGAATGAATCATCTGTTTTTTAAGCAGTCAATAGAGTAACTAATTACTGATTGATTTACATAATTGTACATATGAACACTTCAATATACGTAAGTGAATTTTCTGAGAAGGAAGTATATGATAATTTAGAACTGAAGTTTTAAAAAATCATGGATCTCTATATAGAAATACATACATAAGTTATTAGTGATTTTACTTTTTCTACAGGTAATGATATTAAGGGAAGGATTACAATAAAATACAAAATAAAATAAAATAAAATACAAAATAAAATAAAATAAAATGACTCACAGCTCTCAGGATTTCTCTCTTTGGAAGTTTCTTGATGCCTCTTTGCATGAAAGAGAGTGTCATTGTTTCCACAATATGGTGGAGAGATGCTGTCTTTCTGAATTTCTGTCAGGATTAATTCAACAGGTAACAAGGGGTACTGAGTGTGCACCTAGGTGTTTCCTGTTGCTCATTTGCTTTCCCAGCTTTCACTTAACCATATAATATGGATGAAATCATGATTCCCATCCAAATGCTAGCAATGCTTCTCTGCTACCAGCTTGGTCCTCAACTGATCCTCCCACATTTGGTAGTAAGGACTTAAACCGGATCCTTGCAAACAGTGTGGGAGAGCCAGTGTGGTGTAGTGGTTAAGAGCGTGGGACTGGGACTAAGATGATCCAGGTTCAAGTCCCCAGTCAGCCATGAAGCCAACTGGGTGACTTTCGGCCAGTCACAGACTCTCAGCCCAACCTACCTCACAGGGTTGTTGTTGTGGGGATAAGATGGAGGAGGAGAATGATGTAAGCTGCCTTGAGCCCTTTGTAGGAAAAAGGCAGGATATAAATTGCAATATAAATAAATAAATAAAACATAACTAAGCCTACACTCCTTCATATTGGGAAGTACATTTGGATAGATGTATACCATAACTAAATAAAGTCAAGAGGAATTTTGAATGGGGCACAAATGTTTTTGTCTGGTTAAAGCTAGCCACTTTTCAATGAGTATCTGTTTCTCAGTTCCATGTACTAAAATCACCCTCAGCATTTTTCTTCAATGGTTAATCAAATGATTTTTTATGGTACAGCCATATGCATGTTTAAACAGAAATAAAGTTTGCAATATCTAGTTATTTATTTCATTCCATTTCTATGCTGCCCCATAACTTGAAGTTTCTCTGTGTGTATTACAAATGCTAAAGCGACATAAAATGCATAGGATACAATAAAAACATTAAACAGATAAAATAGATAAATCAATAAAATAATAGATAAACATCTCAAGGTAAAATGTGGTCACACACACCATAATAAATACAGCCAATAAATGAACCAAAAATTAAATTAAAATAAGTAATCCATGGCAAAATGTAAAAGTATAGAACTAAATTAACTAATAACTTGTTTAAATAAAAATGTTTTCACTGGCATCTAAAGGAAAGAAGAGTTGGTGCCAGTTGTATATTCCCAGGAAGAGAATTCCAGAGTCCAGGCACTACCCATACATAGGATACTGGGACTGATCTTATTTCTGTCTAAACTTGCACAGGATTGTACCCTTAAACTCGTGAATTAAATTATTTGTGCTTGGGTCTCACTTTTCTTATATCAAGATAGTATAAGAAATGATATTTTATTGATTTCTATACAATTATTTATATTTATTTATATGTATCTTAGTGATTTTATTCTTTATTGGTTTTGTAAACTGCTTTGAATTTACAGACTTATGAGGAAATTTCAGCTGCATGCAATGAATGTTACACTTTTCATGGACCGAATAAGGCAGGCTGGCTTGATGAGCAGTTGAGGCAATGTCTAAATTGTTGTTTTGTCACTCTGCTATGAGCATTTTTGCCCATTTTCCCAACTCATCCATCCAGTATATATTTGTTACCTTTGGAGAAGGAGAAACACAGTCCTGACAGTTTTCTACATGATCAGCAATCCTTCCCTCCATTAAACTATTGTGAAAAAAGTCTTCCAGGTACTTCAGGTAATTGCAGTTGGAAATTGAACAATCTGCCCAGTTCCACATTCACCTGTCGATAAAACTCCTCTGAATTTAGAACAGAAGCCATTGATTTCACTGTCCTTTGACTTGACCACATCAACCAAAATGACGCTTTGGGGATGCAGGAAAAGTAGTAGCCAGAGGTTAATTTTATTCATCTAGCAGCATCACTATGGGAAAAAGAACATTGGGGGGGGGGGGAATTAACAAAGAATTGATCAAATTCATCGGTGGTGGAGAAACACATCAAATAAAATGGTATCAAGCAGTTCAGAAAGAAGTTGTCTTCCTAAGGAAAAAAAGGAGCATTGAGATATTTTAGTTCAATATTGTTTGTGAGTTAAAATGAATAGTTTGATCCTATGGGATAAAAGTGTAAATAAAAGATGATAGGAATGTGCTTTTTTTTTTACAGAATATTTACTTGGTCGTGTTAATAAAATGAATATTTTATAAATTAATACTTATATATTTTATATAAATCTTTAACAGAATAATTAAAAAGTACAGAAAGTCAGACACATATCATGACAGCCACGGCAATCTAGGAATATTTACTTAAAAGTGGATTTTAAATGGGACACAATCCCCAAATATCTGCAAAAGATTGCCATCTCAATTGCTTTATCAGTTGAGAACTCTTTGTGCAAAACTAAGCACTACCATTTGTTTGTACTGCTTGGTCATTTTGATGTAATACTGCCAGAGCGTATAGAACCTTTTCCTTTATGCTTTGTAAGCCTGTCTTTTCAAAGGAAGATTTCATTCTTATTTCACTGCCATCAACTACTCTTGCTAAAACCTGAGGGTAGAGGTTCCATGAACTACTGCAACTGCCCACTTAGTGTATTTTCCTTGTCTGTAAATCAGTGAAAAAGTTTGCCCATTCCAAATTAGAACAGGAGATACTCATAAATGTTGTCTAATGAGGATATCACCTAAGAAAAGGTTTATGTTTTAAAAAGTGCCAAAGCTGTATCAGAGGCAAAGAGAGTGAAGAACATAAACAGATGCCAAATAATCTTTAAAGAGGAAAATCTGGGTGTTCCATAAAATGTATAGCCCACACAAAGCTCTAACTCTTTGTTTTACATCCTAAAATTATGGAAGAAAGACTTTGAGATAGCCCTGGACTTAAATTGAAGTACAAAGAAAATATATATATATATATATATATATATATATATATATATCATGTGGAAAAGAATGAAGAGACAGAATGTAAAAAAAATGGTTAAGATGTATCCATTAGTAACTGCATATTCATACATTAAAATATTCTCAAAATATGCCTGTGCAACTAAAGAAAGACAGAGAATAAAAAGCTGAAGAGCACTGCTCTGTAAAATTAAATTAGCAAAATAAGGAAACATAGAAACAGAGCGAGTCAGAAGGGGCCTCCTGGGCCATCTAGTCTGACCCCCGGCACCAGCCGGCTCTGCTCATGACATGCCCACCATGTGCATGTCCAGCCTGTCTTTGAACACCCTCACCGATGGGGCCTCAACGACCTCCCGTGGAAGCCCATTCCACGCCCTCGGGGTCCTGACTGTCAGGAAGTGCTTCCTGGTATCTAAATTGAACCTTGGCTCCCTGAGCTTTGCTCCATTGGAGCGCGTCCTGCCTTCCTCTGCAGGGGAGAACAGGTCTCTACCACCTCCGTGTGACATCCCCTCACATACCTGTATGTCGCCAACAGTTCCCTTCTGAGTCTTCTCCAGGCTGAAAAGGCCCAGTTCCCTCAGTCACACCTCATACCCCATTCCCTGCAAACCGGCCACCAACCTTGTAGCCTTATGCTGCACTGACTCTAACCTGGCTATATCATTCCTGTAATGAGGAGCCCAAAACTGAGCACAATACTCCAGTTGTGGGCACACCAGAGTCGTATAGAGTGGTAGTAATACCTCTTGATCTAGAAACCACACTTCTGGCTATGCAACCAAGGGTGGTGTTCCCCCTCTTGACCACCGCATCACACTGCTGGCTCATGTTTAGTCTGCAGTCAACCAGCACCATGAGATCCCTTTCACAAGTGCTGCTCTCCAGCCACTTGTCCCCTAACCTGTACTTATGACAGCTATTCCTATGCCCCAAGTGCAAGACCTTGCACTTCTCCACATTGAACGCCATCCTGTTGTCTCCTGCCCACTTCCATAGTCTGTCCAGATCCTTTTGGATCTGGTGTATCTGCTCCTCAGTTGTGGCCACTGCTCCAATTGTAGTATCATCTGAGAATTTGATCAGCAGACTGTTCATCCCTTCTTCAATGTCATAATTTAAGGAATTTTCCATAATTTAAGGAAAATTTAAGGAAAGTAATTCGGATACTGTGGCCTGCAGACATAGTTCTGAATATATATATTAGGAATGGAAGGAGTTAAGTGACCTTTCTTGTGAACCCAGTCTGAATGGGTTATTGGAGGATTGAATAACCCTGAAATAGCCCTACAATAGCTCATGTGCTATTGATCACCCCATCAAGCCAACCTGAGTTTGAATTACATGATAATCCTTAACTAGGATTCTGTGAATTGTGCCTGACATATGCCAGTAGGAGTTGAGGTTCACAAGCCTTGATACCTTCTTTAAACCATGATGACTTATTTAAACCTCAGTTTGTGTAAACTGGGTCAACGAATAAAGCATGTAAGCATTTATTTCTTTATCAACAAAAGTAAATGTTGACAGTCATTCACTAAACCCTTTTGTATGAACAAATTAATCCAAGGCAGTTTGACAATCTCTTTAATCCTGCAAAATGAAAATATCTATGCAACTTGTGGTCTTCTTGCTATTTTGGCCTGCAACACGGCTAAAGGTGAGTTCTGGTGGCAATTATGGAACATAATTATCTGGAGAAGCACAAGTTGTCCATCCCTTCTGCACATCATACACAGATTGTAGGGGAACAGAATATTTAGTAAAGCAGTAATCTAACACCAGTCAGAAGAGTTTGAACATAAATCTGTCCATATGAAGGGCAGTATAGCTCCCCATGTTAGTGTACACATAATGCTTCTTCAAACTCTCTATTCAGATAACTAAATGAGACATGCATATAGACTGATTATGGAAAAAAAGAAATTCACAAAAATATTTCAGAAAAAAATGCTATGCTTCCATGCTCTCAACATTTTGAATCACAGAAAAGTAGCACATTTAATAGTTAGCAGCTGTACCACTGAAAGAAGACTTGAATTTGAAATGCATCCAAAGTATTTTAATCTCTGAAGGAGTATTGAGTGAAACTTTGAACACTATCAACCATGTCTGATTTTAATGTCATAAACTCTCAACGTTTCTATTAACAAATGTGTAGAATACAGTTGAATTTACATCTGTTCTACTCCACCCGGTGGGTTGGCATTTATCTTTCTTAAGCCCCTCTCAAAGCTTGCTGCAGAAATTTGATAGCAAGCCACTGAATCTTCTTTGGCACTCTCACTCCACAACTGTACTTCTGGGTAGGAGGTAGGCTATTGGCCAGGGGCTCCA
The DNA here is from genome assembly GCA_023646645.1 of Varanus salvator macromaculatus. Lineage (NCBI taxonomy): Eukaryota > Metazoa > Chordata > Lepidosauria > Squamata > Varanidae > Varanus > Varanus salvator. The sequence continues at coordinate 5,902,948 of JAIXND010000690.1, read as the reverse complement.
TGCAGTCTAAGACCTCTGTGCTGTCTTCTCATGCTGTACAAGAGTACGGAATCAAGTAAACAGTTTTCTGCAGTGTGGCTTGGCTGCTGGCATCATCCTGCCACACAGTAAGGAGAATTTCACCAAGCATCTGTGGCAGAAGTTGAACATGTGGCAGGATTGTCTTTACCCATCTGGAGAAGCGGCTCAGGTGGTAGTCACTTGCACACCAAAAATGTTTGACTGCTCACATTTCTTTCTTTTTACTGTGCACAAGGGACTCTGGAAAGCAGAAAGAAATCTTAGCAGAGGATTATATGACAGTTTTTTCCCCTGTCTTTCTGTTTGGTCCTCCTTGGTCTTTGTGTGCATTTGCTTGCTATGGAATTTAGGATATTGATATGCCATCCTATGCAAAAGCTTTAGGATCCAGGAACCAAGCCCATGTTTGGGTTTGGTCAGCAGCCATGAAGGGCAAGGGTCGAGTAAGCAGGTGGTAGGACGTACTTGTCCATGCACCTTGTCCACATCATCGAGCTGCAGCAACTGAAATTCATCCATTAATGCCTGACCAGACGGAGTCATTGGCATCTCCCCTAAAGGATCTGAATCTCTTGTGGAGTCCAGCTCATAACGAATCTGAGTGATTTTCTCCTTAAAGTGCTGGGCAAAGTCATCACAGTGGATTATTGAGGGTGGTACAGGACCTTTCTTAGGGCCTGGATGTACCAGCCCCTGTACCTCCAGAAAAAGTTCCACTGGATGGCACTATGAGGAGGCAATGGAAGTGGAGAAGAATTTCTTCTTTGCCACACTCACTGCCACAGCATAGGCTTGATAATGAGCACGTAGGTGTGTTCAGTCAGATTCATCCCATGATTCCCTCCACCTATGCTCTAGATGTCTTCCAACCCACTTCATCACCCATAATTCAGATGTATACCATGGGGATGGATGGGCTCTGCCTGGCAGGAGAGGATGCTTAGGGATGATTGTGTCAATTGCTCTGGCCATTTCCCCATTCCACAGTTCAACCAGAGCATCAACAGGAACGCTGGCTTTGTTAACCGGAAAATCCCCCAGAGCCTTCAGGAATCCATTCGGATCCATCCGGCTCTGAGGGTGGACCATCACAACTGGGTCTGCACCCTTACAGAGGAAAAGGCCAGCTCCGAGCTCAAACCTCACAAGGAAGTGATCTCACCATGACAAGGGGGTCAGACACAAATTCCTCACCCTAAAATCACCCTCTTCCTGCCCCATCGAGAAAACCAGGTCCAGCGTGTGACCACGTTCATGGGTTGGGCCTATGACATGTTGAGACAGCCCCATGGCCATCATGGAGGCCATGAAGTCCTGAGCCACCCTGGTCAGAACAGTCTCAGCATGGAGATTGAAGTCCCCCAGGACCAACATCCTGGGGGTCTTCAACACCAGGTCCGAGATTATCTCCATCAGTTCAGGCAGAGAGTCTGATGGGCAGAAGGGTGCACAGTACACCAGCAGAATCCCCAATCTGTCTCGATCACCCAGTTCTAGGTATAAAGCACTCTAGACCTGGTCTCGAGAGAATAGGAAGCCCCGCGAGGGAAATAGAAGCTTGATAAATTAAAGCGACACCCCCTCCCCTCCCCTCCAGACGTGGCTGGTGCTGAACTAGATACCCAGGCAGGCACAGTTGAGAGAGGGACACATACCCTCCCTCTCCCGCCCAGGTCTCTGTAATGCAAGCCATGTCAGCCCCCTCATCCACAATTAAGTCATGGATGAGGGATGTTTTATTATGGACTGACCTGGCATTGAGCAACAGCACCATCAGGCCTGAGGGGCGGTTGATAAGCTTACCCAGAACCTTCCAGTTGGGGGTAACCAGAAGGAGGAACAGGTGTCAACCATCTGTCCCTCCTTCTTCTATGCCGACATGTTAATCCCCCAACACCATATTGACCATTGCCCAACACCACCCCAATGGTGGCACCCACATGCTCCCCAGGCAACCTCATAAAAGCAGCAGCCAGATGCGGAGTCACTAAAAACAAATCCAATAAAATACAATTTAAAACCCACCCCCACAAAACACACACACCTTCCAACCCACCCCTTGCAAAACACAAATACACACAAAGTTCCTGGCCCAGCCCTGCCCGACATGGCCCCAAATGGCCCCAGATGGCGACGATGCCCTTAGGCTGTCACCCTTCAGCTGCTGGTCCAAGGCCACTGGCCTTGGGCCGCAGCCAGTGAATTAATCCCACAGCCCCTCCCTGCGCCCCGCCCCAATCCAGTGCAGCTGCCGCCCACACCTGGGGGGGAGGGGCAAGGGCAGGGCCCATGGAGAACTCGCCGACAGAGATGGAGGACCTGCAGGCCAGCAGCGTCCCCGGTCCCCGGTCTCATGATGGCTGCCGTCCGTCTGTCGGGGCAGCATCAGTGGGCGGTTCAGTGGCGATGGTAGCCCAGAGTGTAGGACACAGAATAATCAATTCAAGTTGGAGCAACCCAGATTCAGGCTGGAAATCAGGAAAAGCTTCTCACTCACTGTCAGAGCAATGTGACAGTGGAACCAGTGGCCTAGAGAGGTGGTGGGCTCTCCCACACTGGAGACATTTAAAAAGAAACTGGACAGCCATCTGAGTGGGATGGTGTAATGAGGTGTCCTACAACCACAGGGGGTTGGACTCAAAGGACTTCATGGTCCCTTCCAGCTCTGTTATTCTATGATTCCATGATATATAGTGGGGAAGAACATAAACTGTAAGACCAGAAGAAACTATCAATAAAATCATTCACAAAATCATTAATGGTTGAAAATAAATGCCTGCAATGATGAGGGAATTGCACTGGTTTTGTGCTAGTCCTTCTGCTGATCCTGCTGTTCTTATTTCCAAGTCTCACATCTGCTCAGTGCCTTTTGCCTGCCCTTATGGAATTTAACAGTAATGAGCAATCCTTACTTACTAGATGAGATTATTTTTGGGCCTGCTTCATCTGATTTCCATCAGCACTGCTAATGGCCACTTGGTTGGCACACTTGGTGTGGCCATCAGACTAACCTAATTCCTTTTCTTGAAGCTCAGTGCCATCCTTGATGTAGACTCATGAGACAAGCCTGGAAGAGGCCCTGTTACGTCAGTATCATAACTCTACAAGAGAGCTTTGGCAATGGGGTGGCGTACAAATTATGTAAGGAATAACAACAGCAAGTCTTGCTTCCATGGTTCCATGGTAGGGTCAAAGGATGATTCAGATGAAGAAGATGCGGAGTTGAATCTACCTAAGAAAGAACCCATGGTCTATGTTAACTAGGAATATGAATCACAAACAACAGAGTTCTGGGTAGGCAATGAAAGACTTCAGCTAGCTTCAAGTTGCTGCTGAGACATCATCTTTCTATAGCTCAGTTATCAGGGCAAGATGGGAATTGTCCATGGTCCTGATTATTTCTCAGAACATCTTGTCTGAGGAGAGATCCATTCTGATTGCTTCTACCGTCCTTTCACACCTCAAGGCACAGAAGAAGATAAATGATTGCAATGACCCCTACACTTGTCCAAAATTAATTGCTGTGAAAAGGATGCATCTCTCCCCGCACCTGTTTTCAGTCTCCTTTCCCTGTATCCTGTGCTATCCGTCAAAGCTGTTCCTTGTACTTGCTTTGCGTACCTCCTGTCTCTACACACAGATATCTATGGAGATGCATGCTTTATATTCAGCCTAACATGAATTCTGAATCTTGTATTGGTATTTCCCTATGCATAATGGCTACTGGAAATCAAAGGGCATACTTGTCACTCCTACAGTTCTGCACAATTTGTGCCAATTTGTGACCATATTAACTATACACTGTAGAAGAAGAAATCCTCTTAACTGCTCTAGAAATACTGCAGTATGATTTTCCCAGTCTGATTGAGGTTTTGAAAAAAAAAAATCAGTTCATTGCTGCTTTCCTTTTCCCATTTTTGTTCAGTGCCCTGGATCTGTGTCAGTGTTTGAGCAGAGAAGCAAGAATAAGTATAGTGGACTAGTGCAGCCAGACCTAGGGAGAGATTGTTTGTTTGCTTATTGTATTTTTTGAAAAGCATCGCTATACATCTTTAGAAGCATGGGGGGATTTCTTCTTAATGCAGTCTGCTGTTACACCTATTTAAAGTTCTCATGTTTTGGATAAAGCCACATACAGTATCTCAAGCCTGCATCATTATAAAATCGTTTGCATTTAAAAAGTCTACAATTATCAACTCCAATTCTTTTATGCTTCTAGAGATATGTTTGTGTGTCTATGTGTCCATGTGTACACCCTTATATACATCTGTAAGCACATGAAAAATAAAGTAGTCTCATTATTAATACAACACATTTAAAAGGGAAATTAGAAGCTGATGGGGAAAATGCATAACTCTGAAACACTCTTCATAATAGAGTAGGAAAGTGCCTTTAATTTACTCATGGAATCACTCAGTTGGAAGAGGCTAGATCCTGCTTCATTTGGGTTCACATTTGTTTGTGTTTCCCTTAGTGAGTGAATCATAGAGAGAAAGTGAAGGGGAGTGCTTACGTATACCATTGAATGGATGGTCCAACTTCCTCATGAGCCCACTGTCCAGGGTGAAGATCAGACCAACTGTATGCCAAAAGGCAACCCACTTTCTGCACCCCAGAGAATTTAGAGGGAACCACTGAGAGCAGAACAAGATCTTGTTGGTATAATTGCATGGCTCCATTTCATGATGCAAGGTAGAGTGTGAGGGCCCAAGAGATACTTTTGCTCTGAAGCTCCAAGCCACAAGCAGAGAGCGATTTTTGGTAGAGTTGTTATTTATTTTATTTATATTCCACCCTTCTTCCTTGCAAGAAACTCAAGGTGGCTAACATGATCCTCTTCCTCTCAACCTCACAAGAACAACCCTGTAAGGTAAGATGGGGTGTCATTCTATAACTGGCCCAGAGTCATCCAAGGAGCCCCATAGCTGAATGGGAACTAGAACCTGGACCTCCTGAGTCTCAATCCCAAGCTATTAACCACTACTGGCTCTTATTATCTTCTGTTCTCTTCAGAAAAAGAATCCCTTCTCCCCAAGCACATGTAATTAACTTATGAAAAACCAAGGTTAACTTAACTTAACCAAAACCTACAGAAAAAGTGTAACATGTAGCTTGGACATGATAATACCTTAGAAAATAGATTTTATGTGTATATAACTTCTCTGTTTTTCTAGCATTTCGAATTCAATCCATTATCGTCATGTGTTGCTAACTCCATTGGTGTACCTGTCTCTTAGGAACACAGAAAAGGAAAGCTTCTGATGGATTATGTCATCCAAGTGAATGGTAGCCCAAAAGCAGAAATATTTCCATCTAACTTCTCTGTTTTGAAAAGGTGAGGGTTCACTGCAGCAGAAACAGCACCTTCGGAGGCTCTTTTATGCACATATCACAGGAATGCTCAGTGATTAAGCAATTTCAGAAGCAGAAATACAAATCATTCCTGAAAGAACCTTTCCACGTGGCCCTGAGGAATAGCTGTGAGCTTTGCCAATTATGAGGATGTATCAGTTAAAAGGGCTACATTAATCACACATATGATAGTACATGGAGAGAAAAAGAAAAGCTGTACTTTAACCGTGACAAGGACACAGAGGATACGAAATGGAATGAATGAAATGCTGTAAAATATTTGAAATGGAGGTATCAATACTGCTGAAAAAGAACAAGGACACAATAGATTGAGGGTTATGACTATTTACAGACTTTTGCATCAAGGAAACAATGAAAAGATAGGGATGCCCTAAATAATCACTGTTTCAGCGCTGCCTCATATACATTCTTATTTGTATGTGAAGTTACTGGCAGCATTCATCCTGAGGTGAAATTGAAGAAAATGAGGGAGTTTCTTCACAGGTGAAGCCTTGGGGACTGAAGAGAGGCCCAAAGTGTTCAGGAAAACTGGAATTTCTCTGAGAAGTTCTCCTCATTGTTGATAATGATAGATGGGATTATCCCCCCACTAAGGCGATGGGCCATGTATTCATTCTTGCACCCATTTCGGAATGTATCACATGCAAGCATCTTTCTATGGCCGCTAGGAGCTCTGCAGGGTCCTTGGAGGGTCTTTCTCAAGTGGTTTCCTAGCCTCAACCCCCATTTCTGCATTTGGGCCTATGCACCACCTATCCTATAGATTCTGTAAAAACCCCCAAGCCAACCTAGCCTCCCTCATTCCTACAGTGAACAATACAATAAGCTTGAAAACAAGTACTAATAATATTTGTGGCAATGGATTGTTTCATGAATAAATTGTTTGGAATAAGCTGTATAAATAAATTATTCAGTCCTGAAAATACACAGATCTATTTAGCATTTGCAAAGCATAAAGCCGTAGAAACCAGCTTTCAAGGTGCTCTGAATATGTAAGATTTTTCTTATTTTTTAATTTAGAATGAAATCACTTTCCCAGAACTGGTACATAGAAATTCAGTGGCATATAGTGTTAAATTTTGTTCCCTGCATCCACCTTATTTTTAAACACTGAAAGGGATTCAAAAGAACACATATGCTTTGCTTCACTGTTTTGACATAAAGATAGTAGCAAGTTAATTAATTACAACCGCATATTTGTTGTGGAGAAAAAAAGTTGGGCTGCTAAATTAAAAACCTAAGACCTTTATCATGTCAATCATAATGAGATTTGTGCACAGAAATAATTTAAAATGTGAGTTTCACTGACTATTAAAACATGTTTCTGGTATGGTGGATTAAAATGTTTACACTAATCCTGGAGTTCTCCAACTATTTAGTGCTCATCTAGAATGTTGAACTCGGAGCACCTGCTGTAGATTATTATGACGACTGAGGACCACCATGTTCTTTGAAGTGTTTTAATAGGAGTAGAAATCTTAGCACATATTACTACCAAATAAATTTGCGGCCATATGCAAATGCAGCAGAAAGACGATCTACCCATAAAAGCTAAAGCTGAATCTTGTCAAAGCAAGATTGCACCCTTGGTTGTAAAGCCAGAAGCATGGCTTCTAGAAGCATTACTGCCACTCTACGTGACTCTGGTGTGCTCACAACTGGAATATAGTGTTCAGCTCTGGGTTCCACATTGCAGAAGGATATAGCCAGGTTGGAATCAGTGCAGTGAAGGGTTTGATTGCAGGGAAAGCCATATGAGGCCAGACTGAGGGAACTGGCTCTTTTCAGCCTGGAGAAGAGGAGACTCTGAGCGGATCTGTTGGCAACATATAGGTACATGAGGGTGTACCACAGAGAGAGGGTCAGAGATCAGTTTTTCTCTGCAGAGGCAGGCACGACCTGTTCCAATGTAGCAAAGCTCAGTTAACCAAGGGTCTTTTTTATCAATTCATTCAAACATGTGAGTGCTCACCCACTAACCACCCAACCCTTTTTATGCAACCAAAGCCCCTCATGTAGGTTTTTTCTTTAATGTGCAAGAAATGGTGTGATGAAGAATACAGATCCATGAAGCGGAAGATTACTCACTCAGATCTTTTAAGTGCTGATGATACTCCAGAAGCGGCAAAGATCTTGGTGCGGTTATGCAAAATTAGTAAGTACAGCTTTCTAGCTAGGCAGAGAGGAAGAGGAAGAGGAAGAGGAAGAGGGGGGCTTTGAAAAGCATGAACCTCATTAGATTGGTGTCTTTAACATTATTTTCTCTGTGTACTGAAGCAAGAATGGACTCTGTGCCTCCTTCCTAGTGCAGGAGCACTTTTTAGAAGCACACATTGGACTGCATCAATGCTTCCAGGGCTTTTCTCTCCCTGCCTAAGGGAGATGTTGCCAGATGACCTACAGACTACCCATATCTGAGCTGGTGATGCAATTGCCTTCTCCAGGTGGCTTGCCTTGCACCAACCATTTCTTTTGGAGGGCATGGGAGGTGGAACAAATCTAATTTACCCAGGCTTAAATTTGTAAGTCTTTATCTTATGCTTTAACTCTGCATTGTATGGTTTTTTTGGGGTTGCAATTTTGTTTTCCCATTATGGTAAACTGCTCTGAAATATTTTAAAGGAAAAAAGTGAGCTATGGATATTTCAGATAAATGAGGACAATGCTTGCATGCTATACTCTATGCAGTAGAACTATTTTCTTTAGTACCTAAAGATGCATCTTAAGATTTTAAAGAATGTAGTATAGTTTTACTATAAATATCCCAGCTTAGAGAGTTTTCCTACACGAGACATTTATTGTGCACCCAACTCGTTAGTTCTTTACTGAATTCTTAGAAGGGCGTGGAATGGGCTTCCACGGGAGGTCGTTGAGGCCCCATCAGTGAGGGTACTCAAAGACAGGCTGGACATACACATGGTGGGCATGTCGTGAGCGGAGCCGGCTGGTGCCGGAGGTCAGACTAGATGGCCCAGGAGGCTCCTTCTGACTTGCTCTGTATCTATGTTTCTATGTTTTTCTATGTTTCTAAGGTGTTTTGACCTTCTAGTTTTGCTTCTATTGTAAACAGCCCTTTGGAATAGATTTTTTTAAAACTTTGAGGAGCAGGGATCTTATCACCCATAAGATGGGCTTCCATCCATTAATGGACCGTGGCATCATACTAGCCACATGAGTTGTATGGATGCAGACACCAACCTGACCCAGCTTGCATCTCCTGAGTAAATAAGGAAGCCAGAATGGATTTTTCTCCGGTTTTTTACACACCCAATGCAGTTCTCAGATGGAAAAAAGTGCACCAGAATAGTTCTATTGTGAGACCCAATGTGTCTAAGTATATGCTTTTGTGTGTTTTTCTTCCCAAAATTACAGAAAGATGCAGAACAGACTTATGAGTGAATACATATCAAAGATGCATTATATACCTTGAATTTCCAATATGCAATAAAAGCTCATTAATACTCTGATTATAATAAATTATCCCTTTTATTGTGAATCCCTTTATTTGGACCATGGTATTGGTTGTTGCCACCACTTCACACCAAGAGATTGCCAAGTGGCTTTGAACCACCATGCTACATGGATCAAGGGGCTAACTCAGCTTTAACATTTGGGCCTCTTATGAACAGCAATTTATGTGTGCAGAGCCCCTCCCAGAGTTTATACATCAGGCTTTCACATCCTGATAGTCCTATGATGTTTCAGACCATCTCCCATCAGCCTCAGCCAGCATAGCCAAAGGTCATACGTCACAAAAGACTGTTGCAATTAACATCTCAACTTGCCATCCAATGTACCATCAACCATGCATTTATCACCATTTCCTTTTCTTTCATTCTACCAGCAAATTAATTTTGTCTGGATCATTTGCTTTGGTTTGTTTGTGGTGTTTGTGTTTTTAAAGCATGCAAACAAAATCAATTTAGGGGGTATTCTCGTTAACTCAGCAAACCACACAACTGACATATTGCCCAAAGCAGTTTTGCAAAAGGCGAGGTCTGAGTTGCTTGGTTGATTTGTTTGGCTGCGACTGATTAACAGGTATGGGCAATAAACAGACCCAGTTTATTCAGGAACTTGTAATCCAGATTCAGGGTCTTCAGACATGTCCAACCAACTGTGGTTCTTTGAACTTTCTGACATCTGCTACAGATGTGACTCAGAACCATCTTCAGCCTCCGCTCAGTACTAGCTCCTGTCCAGAGTTACTGTCCCTTCTACTACTGAGGCATAATTCAAGACTGAATGGACATGTCTGTTGCAGCCAACTGGGAACCCCTGAACCTGTTGAGGCCATTTTATAGAAAAGTATTCCAAGCACATCACACCTTGGTAACATTTCTCTCTGATAGAACTCCTCAGTATGCAAAAGCATAGGAAAATGTACCATCCACTGGCAGTAAAAGACAGACACAACTTCATGTTTAGTGAAGAAAGAAAGAGAACATCCATGGCTAAAAGTGTGGCAGAAGTTGTGTGGGAGGGGATGCGGATGGTTAATTCAAAGGCTAATGGAATTTAATTAGACTGTGGTTAAACAATTGCCCATATTGTCACTTGAGTGTGTATGTGAGATTTTCTAATGATATATGAGAAAAAGATAGCCCATATTGAAATGTTTTGTCTCATTGAATTATGCATGCAATGACCTAAGCAGATGTACTGCATAACTGTGAAGCCTGGAGCACAGAGTGTGACCAGAGCTCGCCCAGTTGAATAGTCTTAGCATAATCAAGTATTATCAAGTAACAGCTTTGAACTGTGTCTTCCTGGGGTATCATTAATGACCTGTTGCACAATTCACACCACACATTTTTATTTTTCCTAAAAACACAATGGGTCCAGAATCCTTTTCCCCTGATCTGCCCCCTGCAGACCTCCATGCTTATGAGTCAAATTGTACACATCTCTTTTGTCAAATTATACACATCTCTTTTGAGCATTGTATAGTGTTTCTATAGGTTCAGTGAGGCTTGTAGGGGTTCCATGGCTCAGCTCTGGTGTGCATGTCTGAATGCAGAAATTCCGAGGTTCAGTGCCTAGAATTTCCCAGCTAGAAGTGGGAAAGAAGCTCACCACCACACCAACAATAGAAACACCTGTGTGAGAGGAATGGTCAACTGGATGAACAAAAGACCCGGTTTAAAGTAGTGTCCAATGTGATCACAATCTAAGCGCTTGTTGAATTTCCACAATTTTGCAAATGTGTGGACAGGTCCAACATATCTATATTTAACTGAAGTGGAAAAAAGTTATATTTCTATTAAACGCAGTTTGCATTTTACAAGCCTAAGCGTGTTCCTGGAAGCCTCCAGAACTCAAAGACAATTCAACTGTGTGGAGAAGGTCGTCTTATTTCCCAGCATTGCCCAGCTCATATGCTGGACAAGTCTTAAATTCATTCACTAGTGTCATAATCTGCAGTGACTCAAATTAAGGCTCAGCCACCGGGAATTTCCAGTGAGCACAATGACGAGAAGAAGATATAAAGCAAAGACACTGACATGTAGCACTTCCACTTGGAAAAACATCCATTTTGACTGGCATTCCTGTTATAACACATTGGGAAACTGAGTATAGAGTTGGGGGAATACATATTAGCTCCAAAATGAAAGTGTAAAATGTGGTATATGAAAAATAGTGGTAAGAAGAAGTAAGGGAGTATTTCATTTGGTTTGCATTTTTAGTCTAATTTGCACTAGCTGGACTTATACAAGGATCTGAAAAAGGTTATCCTTAGTTTTCACACTCTTTATTTTACAGGTTTCTTTGCATGTCCTGATGCACTTTTCAGCCAAACATGTATACAAAACTGTGCACCTTAGGGAAAATGCATGCAAAATTTATATTGTATACTGTGCGTGAAAACATACGTGTAGGGAAGATTGCACAGCAATGAGTTTTATGAGCCAATAGCACAGACAGATACATTGGATTTTATTTAAACAAATAATACTCTGCAAAGTAATGCAGACACAGGATATAATGGATGTACACCATAAAACATGTGAAACTTGCACAGAACAGACCGATTCATCCATCTTGACAGAATGCCATGTAAGCGATGCCATTGGGTCCTTGTGGCTTTTGCAGCCGCTGTTGAATTTCCTGATAGTCTGAACCACTCAGACTCCCAGAATACTAAAAGATACAGGAGAATCAATGTGGTGTGAAGATAGCCTGTTCAAACTACTTAAACCATTTGGCTTTTCAAGAAGTGCACACAGCCAAAGATTTGATTGACAAATTAGAAGCACTGCTTGTCATTATTTGCAAGGCACTGCTTGGTAGAGCACAGCAGAAACGTTCTTTCTAATGAGCTCAGACCTGCTGAATCATGCAGGTAACAGGTGATACTTAACAAAGCTTAGGTAGATGCCAGGGGGAATTTTACTGGGAAAGGACTGAAAGATGTTATCCAAGCATCACTTTCCCTCCATCTTCTGCTTAGATTTTCTAGTTAAGATACACTTAGTTGTGACCTTTGCTACCATGGACAGGAAAGAATATATGATTTATAGCAGAAGTCAAGGATCATGCAAAGACACAAGGGATTTCATAGCTCTAAAGTTCACTAACACAATTCCTTTACATAAAGGGTGGTGGGAATAACCCAATACTGCATGTAACTATAGCAAATGAGCATTAAAAAGCAAACATTTGGTAAATTTGCTTGCTTGCTTCCTCCCTTCTCTTATGAATGATAAGGTGGAAGAAATATTTTAGTGCCAAAAATCAACAAGATGAACAGACTTCCATCTCTTTGGAAACTGGATTAACAAGATTTGGTGAGACTCATTGGTGATGCATCTTGTTGCATCTGAAAGACACTAATTCTGTGCTTGCGTATTTCCTCCATAAAGGCACTCCATAGACTCAGGGCCCTGGGGAAGCATTTCCTGGAGTGATGTAGCAAAGTATGAAATAGATCTCAGTAAAGGCAAGCAAACATGATTATCTTCTGGTCCAGTTCAGCCATACAACCTGTTACACTATCAACTGCAAGGAACATGAGACCTTCTAACCTAGAAATCAAATGAAGAATGGTAGATTTCATTACATGAGCAGTGCTGCCTGGTAAATTGCAGGAAATTTGGCAAAACGGTTCTACTGAAGCCCAGTAGATTTAAAAGAGCCTCTCTGAACTGGAATGCAGCTGGTAGGTTTGGATTCAAATAGGGTTACTTGTATAACAGATGGTGCAAACTCCATGCTAGTGGCTGCTCTCTTCATAAAGATTTGGGGTAAGGATTACTTCTGTGCACTTTCCCTCGATGTATAGCTTTTTTACCAGCCTAATCTGGTAAAAATTAGCCAGCCTAATCTATTGTGTGAGTTTGACAGCAGGAGTAAGTTTTGCTTCATGATGAGAAACTCCAGAACTATATGCAGCTTCTGTATAGCCTGAAGTGACTGATTCTGCCTAATCTTGAAAACTAAGCAGAGTCAGGCCTGGTTAGAATCTGGATGGGAGACTTAAATCCTGCCTGGAACAGTGGGTAGGACCCGATGGCTTTCTAGGCCCCTTCCAGTGATATGATTCTACGATGATGTACTAGGATCTCATCTCCAAAAAGGGAGAAGCAAATGACACAAAGAAGTCTGAACATTCCATAATTGGTATTCTGGAAGAGGGTTCTTCCAAAAGAAAAGGCTGTCAGCTTTTCTCTTACCTGTGTGCAGAGCATGTTGGGTCAGCTGCACCCGTATCTTGACAATAAACAATTCAGGAGCTGCAAAAGTAATTTCTCAGTCCCAACCTGATTTAATGAAAGAAACATCCTGATGTCAGCAAAACCTAACCTGTTAAAAACCAGGGGTGGCAAAACTATCAGCTTTCCTTTCTACCATATTCAAAGTTTTAACAAAAGTTCTTATTCTCAGGAAGATCATAAGATCATTCCAACATCTGGTAAATTATTATCACAATAATTTCATTTCATCAATGCAATGAAAATCTTTGCAGGCAGTTGGGAGAGATTAAAACTTCCCCACCTCAGAAACAGATGAGAAGAAAGTTTGTGTGCATGACTTTGGGTATGAGGGAAATACGTGTTTTTATTTGGGAGAGAGTGAGTGGAGGAAAGGCTTTCTTCTTTTTAGAAAGATAATGAGAACAGCGAAAGGAAAGGCTGCCCGTGTGTGTGTGTGTGTGTGTGTGTGTGTGTGTGTGTGTAAAAGAGAGAGGGAGAAAGAGGAGAAGGTGCTATGCATGAGAAATAGAGATATTAAGGAGGGTAGGTCCAACGTCAGGCCTGCAAAGTACTGGAAACAGCAGCATGAGGAAGGTCCATCAATGTTTCCAGCACTCAGGGGCACATTCATATCTACGATCAGTTGTCCCAGCATGAATACTACACACATGCAGAGTATAAGGAGTAACACTTAGCATTTACTTAGCACTTCCCAATGTCCTAAGCCCTTCACCCTTTGAAGTTACTTCCTACAGGTAGCTGGTACTATTAAGGTCAGGTAGTGAGTCCAGAGCAAAGGCCAGATTTGGAGATGTTTGGGTTTGTAGTTCAGTCTCTTTGCTTCCTGCTCCACCAGGCTTAATATGTGTATAGGGAAATGCTAGTAAAGGAACATGTCAGCCAACTGTTTATTTAGTAGAATTCAGATGCAGATGCTTAAGCACAAATCACGCAAAGTCTGGACTTGGAGAAGCTGATATGACATAGAAACATAGAAACATAGAAACAGAGCGAGTCAGAAGGGGCCTCCTGGGCCATCTAGTCTGACCTCCGGCACCAGCCGGCTCCGCTCATGACATGCCCACCATGTGCATGTCCAGCCTATCTTTGAACACCCTCACCGATGGGGCCTCAACGACCTCCCGTGGAAGCCCATTCCACGCCCTCGGGGTCCTAACTGTCAGGAAGTGCTTCCTGGCATCCAAATTGAACCTTGGCTCCCTGAGCTTTGCTCCATTGGAGCGCGTCCTGCCTTCCTCTGCAGGGGAGAACAGGCCTCTCCCCATCTCCATGTGACACCCCCTCACATACCTGTATGTTGCCAACAGATCCCCTCTGAGTCTCCTCTTCTCCAGGCTGAAGAGACCCAGTTCCCTCAGTCTCGCCTCATACCCCATCCCCTGCAAACCAGCCACCATCCTTGTGGCCCTACGCTGCACTGACTCCAACCTGGCTATATCCTTTCTGTAATGAGGGGCCCAAAACTGAACACAATACTCCAGTTGCGGGCACACCAGAGTCATGTAGAGTGGAAGTAATACCTCTCTTGATCTAGAAGCCACACTTCTGGCTATGCAACCAAGGGTGGCATTCGCCCTCTTGACCACCGCATCACACTGCTGACTCATGTTTAGCCTGCGGTCAACCAGTACCCCGAGGTCCCTTTCACAAGTGCTGCTCTCCAGCCACTTGTCCCCTAACCTGTACTTATGACAGCTATTCCTATGCCCCAAGTGCAAGACCTTGCACTTCTCCACATTGAACACCATCCTGTTGTCTCCTGCCCACTTCCATAGTCTGTCCAGATCCTTTTGGATCTGGAGTACCTGCTTCTCAGTTGTGGCCACTGCTCCAGTTTTAGTGTCGTCTGCGAATTTGATCAGCAGACTGTTCACCCCTTCTTCCATGTCGTTAATGAAAAGATTAAACAGGATCGGCCCCAGGACAGAGCCCTGGGGGACCCTGCTTGTCACTGGCTGCCATGCCGACGATTCCCCGCTAATGGTTACCTTCTGCTTTCGGTCAGTCAGCCATGCCCTAATCCACCGGACAGTGCTTTGGTGTATCCCAAAACTCCTCAGTTTCTCCACCAGGATATCATGGGGCACTTTGTCAAAGGCCTTGCTGAAATCCAGGTATACCACATCCACTGCATCCCCTCCATCTAGCCATCTTGAAACCTTGTCATAGAATTCCACAAGGTTTGTCTGGCAGGACCTGTTTCTGCGGAAGCCGTGTTGTGTGGCTGTCAGCCTCCCTTCCCTATCTAGCATCACTAGATCTCTCTCTATTATGAGCCTTTCCATTGTTTTTCCTACAATGGACGTAAGGCTAACCGGTCTATAATTCCCCATGTCCTTCCTACTACCCTTTTTGAAAATTGGGACCACCGATGCCACCCTCCAGTCCTCTGGAACTTCACCCGTTCTCCACGAGGCCTCAAAAATGGAGGCCAGCGGGCGTGAGAGAACCCCTGCCAACTCTCTAAGTACTCTTGGGTGTAACCCGTCAGGGCCTGGCGCCTTTGTAATGTCCAATGCCCTGAGGAGCCCCTCGACTTCAAGGGGGGTGACTCTAATCTCTGCCCCTAAGTCCCCAGCCTCATCCAATCTCCTATACGGATATCCCCCGTCCTGCTTTGGGGAGAACACAGAGGCAAAATAGTCATTTAGCATCTGTGCCTGTTCCCTCATGTCAGTCACTGGATCTCCTTCCTCCTTATTTAGTGGTCCCACCACTTGTCTCCCCTTCCTTTTCCTATTTACATGCTGGAAGAAGCCCTTTTTGTTGCTCTTGATATTCTTGGCAAGTCTCAGCTCATAATCAGCCTTAGCCTTGCGAAGAATCTTTCTGCAACGGGCCTCCTCCTCCCGGTATACCCTTTTGTCTATTTCCCCCAGTACCCATTTCCTATGGAGGTTCCTCTTTCGTCTAATCCCCCTAACCACCTCCTTTCGCATCCATGGCGGCACTCTCCTCCGCCTCCCCACCTTACTGACTAGAGGTATTGTCAGGGCTTGCGCCTGCAAAACCTCCCTTTTGAGTGCCATCCACCCCTCCTCAACTCGCTTACCTTCCAGTAACCTATCCCAGGAGACTTTCCCCAGCCTGGCCTTCAGTTGGCCAAAGTTGGCCCTCTTGAAGTCCCAGCTTCTAGTGCTCGCCCTGCTGCACGGCCCCAGTCCTCTGATCTCAAACATTTTTGGTTTCTTCCAGAAGCAATTCTTTAAAAGAACAATATCATGATCTTTTGGTCTTCAGTATGGAGAACCTTCCATCTCTTTCTCCCTCTCTCTCCCTCCCTCTCATATTATCAGAGCCATCCTGATGTAACATTCACATTCATTACTACACTAGTGAAGAACCAAGGATAAGGCAGAAAAGGCAGTAAAAAGAAATGCCTAGAAAAATATAGGGGAAAAGCCTTCAGAAATTGCATCTGTAACTCCAAAGGGCAGCTGTCTCCTAATCTTGTTACTCATACGTATTTCTACTCACCTTTCTTCATTTTCTACTCACCTTTCTCTTCTTCTTGGCCCCTCAAATTTGCACCAGGTCTGACTACTGCCAGCAATGTCTCACACCATTCTCATGTCCAATAATGCTCTCTGGCTTCCATCATGAGCAGGTGGTTCAAACAGAGTGGATGATGAATACTCAGTCCTGATTATTTTATGTGGATTATATAAAAAAATGAAGAAGGAAACTGGGTTCAGTGGGCACTCTTCAATTGTTAGTCATATGTTAGACTGATATCAGGATCACGGGATTTGACTCATGCGAAGCTGCCAGCTGCCAGTAGGACCTTGCCTAACCATGAACTGATTCCCTCTTGATTTCAAAAAACACTCCTATTCTGAACTGACTTTGAATTATAAGCTCTTATTCAAACTGTACTTCAAATAACATGGGATGAAGGTGGTAAACTATGCAGCATAAGAAAGACAAATTAAAGACTTCAGCCTTTGGACCACTCTCTTTGGCAGCAGCCTCTTCATTACAGAGAAGCGTGTGCTGGCAAAGCACCATCAAGAATACATTTTACCAATCTGGTGTTGCTAAGCTGTGGACCAGTTTCATTGACAAGCCAATTTTTTAGCATGTATGAGGAATGAAGACGTTTCAAAAACCATGATTAAAAAAATGTAAAGCAGAGGATGGAAGGACTTAATTTTTGCTGAAAAAATTGGAAGTCTGTTGATGAACGTCAGTTGATTTTTTGATCAGGCCAATTCATACACAATTGACATTATGAGCAAGAAAGTCACAACTGGCTTGGATGCATTCCCATAAAAAAGTTAATCAAAATATTGTCTATGGTCATGAGAGGTGGTGAGAGGCAAACCAGAGCATCTCTTGAATGTTTTAATGAGATTCCAAACAGCATGTTCTAGTCAACATCTTGTCCTGACTACTTGAAGATATTGAACGATAAATATGTTATTCTCTGATATGAGAAAGGATGGATCATTCACACTATTTCTGCCTTGTGTTAGTATCACATATACTGTTTACCCAAAGACTGTTCTATCCCATTTCCACATTCATCTGTTTTTTAATATCCTATTTTAAACACATATTGATAAGAATATGCATTTCTAAATATATCTTCTTTTAAAATATGTGGAATTTCTCTCCGGACACATTTTAACACATTTTAATCCATTTTTGAGTGGAAAACTCTGTCACAAAATTCACAGAAAAAGGAAATCAGCAGGCCTGAAAGTTGCGAATTGAGTAATTGTGTGTAGGGATTTATAGAGATTGGATTTCTCATATATCACTAGATGCAGCTTCTGCCATGTTCTTCATTCAGTATCACTTGCAGTCCACTTAAAATCCAACCCACTGGTTATAGTTAACTCAGTCAAGTCCTTTAAATTCTGCAGACCAAAATATCAAGTTTTGTGGTTTATGCCTCTGTCCACCCAAGTGTATATTCTGCTACCTGCCTATTATTTCTGCCAGTTCAATCTTTCAAAATGAGAGCTGAGGTAAGCTTGGGCACAAGCACACAAAATTGCCTCCAGAGAGTAGATCCATCACCATTGAAGCCATTCAATGTGTCCTACTAAGAGCTTGAGAGTCCCTGTTTTGTGTTGTGTTGTGTTTTTTGCTTTGTTTTTTCTCTTTCCAAAGTTGTATTGTGAGTTTGTTGGGGCATCCATATTTTACATATTCTATACTTTGGAACATTGCTTCCATTTTGGGCACCCAAGTCTGAGTCTGGCAAGTTCTACCCTTCAATAACCTGAAGCAGAAATGGGCACAGAGCTGATGTATTAATTGCTTGCAGGACCCAATTTGAAATCACCTGATTTGCCACTCTGACTTACATCTGCATTAGAACAGAGTTACCCATTAGATGTTCTACTTCCACATACATGGAGAAATTCTTTAGGCATATAAAAATACATTTACTTAGACCAAATACAGGAATGATATGGACATTGTTTTTATTTGATACTATTGAAAACTTGTTTCCTATCATAACTCACAAGAACCGTAATGATAGTCACTGTTGTTCTTTAAAGTATTCATATGCTACTCTTCATGATCATCTCACAAGGTTCTGTACAAAATGTATTAAAAAGGTAGCATATAAAGCAAAAACATGAACAGCATTAAGTATTAGTATATGCTTAGGAATACAAAGGTGTTTTCAAACAGAGTCTAAACACCATTGAGAATGACACCTGTCACTCTTCAGGGGAGAAAGAATTCCAATTTATACACAGAACTTGAAGGGAATATCAGATTTTAACCATGGATATTGTGAGCATGCAGCCAACAATTCTGAATATATATTGAAACACAGGATTTTTTGTTGTTTATTTATTGCATTTTTCTTTCTCCCAAAGTTGAACCCCTGGAGCTCTCTTATGTTATTCAACCTAAAACATCAAATAATAACTATAATTTGCTGTGAGCTGTCCAGACAGCCTTATGCAAGTTGAATAGCAAACAAACATGTAAATAAATAATCATAATTGTTGCCCATGTCTTTGCTTCATTTTGACAATTATTTTGAATGATAAAACAACTCATTTGATTTGCTTCACGATCTGTCAACAAGATGCCTTTGGGGGCAAGCAAACCCTTCGTCTTGGTCAATGGCTGCTCCCACAGTAAAAGACCTCCTCTGCCAGCACCACTGGACAGGTTGAGCCTCATTTAGAGGGCAAGGCAGTTGCAAGATGCATCGAGCAGTATCAGAAGGCCAGGAAACGCCGCTTGCGGCTGGCTTGCTCAGGATACAAAACTGCCATGCTTGACACACACTGGGGAACAAAAGATGCTATTGATTGATTAGCCACCCTGGTGATACTTCACAGAAAGTTCTCTCTTTCAGGAATGTACTTCTAGTGGTGTAAACATCAGATAACACTTGAAAAGATTAGAGCCTATCTGTGCTTAGCTCTGCTCCTATATGGCTCTAACAGTGATGTGCTCATTAGATAAAACAAACAAGCAAAAGTAGGTAACCAATTAATATCAGGGAAAGATCAGCTATAATTAGAATAGGGTGCTCGCCACTTGCCTGATTTCCTTGTCTTTTTCTGAAGAGCTGGATTTTTTCTTTCTGGATTTAGGAAATTTCCAACATTCCTTGCAGGAATACGGGCATCCTTTCCATGCTGTTTGCCTTTGAATTTCTTCGCACTGCTATTTGATCTGACTGGCTGAGAGAACCATGAGATCTTGTTGGTGTTTCTATGATGCTGGTCAGGGATTGCCTTAACCAAAATCACACTGAGATGGACTAAACCAGACTGAAGGTTGGAGAAAAGAAGGGCTGAAGGAGCAAGAGAAAAATGTTTCTGACCATTGAACATGTTGTGCGTCCCCATTCCAATCTGGATCTGGAATGCAGTGGGGGCCTTAAGTTCTTAAGATCCTGTCTAGTCCTTCTATACTTCTGTGTGTGTATGTGTGAGAGTGTGCACATGTACAGGTGTGTTGTATATGAAAAGAATGTGCTGCACCATTTAATCTTGTCATAAGGAGAAACCACTGAATTGACTCACTCCATTGAAAATGAGCAGTAGCCTTTCAGCCAGCATTTTTTTTTTTTCTTGAGATCCATGGATACCGTTTCTTCTTTATTCCATTTGTAACTCAAAGGTTTCGTTTTATCTTGGGAACAGCATATAGATGTTGCAAGTGTATTTCTCATTCTAGCTTCTTTGTGGGAGTGAAATTAAGAAGTTGGAAAATTATAGGGTAAAGATTTTGGAAGACTTGCAATGGATAATTGAGTATAATGGAAAAGGTACATCTGAGGCTTGGAAATAATGTCAATTTTCCTACATAAATAACAAATGCAGTCTTGGCAGAGGAATATTTTGGTTTTAATTTGGCATGGCTAAAGTAATGGAATGTTATTTACTTATTTAAAGTATTTCAAGCCTCCTGAAATGATATGCATGTAAGAAAAACTGAGGTGATAATTTCAAAAAAGCAAAAATTAAAACAACAGCACATAATGATTTTGAAGAGTCTAATAGATTGTCGTGAGACTGAATTAAATACATCTTTGGGGCATTTCTAAAAGCTTGCCAAGATGGATATTGTCCACAGACTGGACATCTTATCAATAACTTCCTATCAGCATTCCACAAACCACACAACTGTAATGATTCCACTTACTACAAGGGTATGCAATATTTTTAATTATAGTAGCTTTTGAAACCAATACAATCCTTTGGATATTTTTGACTTGTTCGTATTTCATGAATGTTCCCTTTTGTATGAATTCCTTTGTTCTACATAACATAATGGTGAGGAGTTAGAAGAGAAATTGCTTTTTGGCAATTGAGCCAAACTTATATAATATTTTCCTGGAGGAAATTATTCAAAACAGCTTTCGTCTGAAATTTGAAATTGTGAATGACCAGAGAAACAAACTAGGAATATGGTATCGATTTCTGTCCTTGTTCCTGTTAAGTTTTTTTGGTATGCCAGATATTACTTAAGGAACTGTTATAAACAGAGTACAGGCAGATTTTATATGTATACATCAGTCTTCAAAGCATGATGTTATCACCCTTTTGATAGTCACTATGCAGAGTACATTTCTGATATTTTTTCTGGACCTCTGAGAAAATTGATTTCTTTGGATGTTTATTATTCTGGGTAGGACTATGAGAAGCATCCTGTACAGCCAAGTCAAAGAGACAGAGGGCTCACTTGAATTGGTTGGTCTTTCACCTGCATTGACGTTTTCATAAGTTTCATAGAGAAATTGAATGGAGAATAAAATCAGACGAAGACTCAGAAATTGCACTGCAGCTCTATAAGCGCTGCAGGTATTTTATTTTCTAGCACATGACTGCTAATATGATAAACCACTGCTTGACTCCCCAAATGAGATCTTTTGTTGTCATTTGGTTCCTGGCTGACACGTTGGTAGGCTGTTCACATATTGCTTTGGCTGGAGATCCATCATTGCTGAGGATGGATCTCGTTGCTGGGGTTTCTCTCATTGCTGCAAACACATCAACTGCTCTGGCCAACATGCCAGAGGTGCTGGTGGTGGATCTGACACTTTGCTGCCCTGTGCCTCCTGCAGCTGGCTTTGGTGCAGGAGGCACTGGGTTTGGAATAATAAATTTAATAACGCCAATGTCCTTCCAGGAAGTGCTTGGTACTGAGGCACAAGTTCTGTTGAATATGCCTCTCCCTGTTTTCTCCCCATGGCTCCAGGTCAGGACTCAGGGCTTGGGAGGCAGTGAGGCTTGAGGGAAACACAGGTAGGGACGCAAAGATCAGGCCAGAATCCAGTCCTGTGCTTGTGCTTGCCAGACTTCTTTTCCATACTTAGCCCTGGCCTGGAAGTGGGATAAACCAAGATCAAGTCCATGAACACCGGCAGCTGCTTTCTAAAAGTGTACCAAGTCTGCAACTGTTCTGCACAAAGTACGCAATGTGCACAAAGCCTGCAAGTCACATGTGGAGGTGCAGAACACACCAGTCTCATGGATTCCCTTCTCCTTAGTTCCTGCGAATGAAGGCTTGGTGTAATCAGGGCAAAGAGAAAGGGGTCCAGAGACTGGGGAATCGTTATGGTTCCTTGACCCTATACTGGATCCCTCGCATCGCTAGGTGGGGGCAGCCAAAGCTCCATGGGCCAGGTGGCAACACCATACATGGAAGGCTCCAGAATGTGGATGGAAGAACACGGTTCTTGCAATATCTTCCAGGTAATACGTGTTTTAACCTGAATGAGCCAACCTCTGCTCCCTCTTAGAGAAGTAATTTGCCCATTGTGTTTGAGGGACAAGCTTGCGGGCAGTACGCAAATAATTGGCAGTACTCAAATAATTAAAAAAATAATAATATGGAGGAAAGCAGGACAAATATTGCCCTGTATTATGTCTTAGTTCAAGGCCAAGCGGTGTGCTGGAGCTTTGATAAATTCTTCACTCAGTTCAAGCACACAAAAGGAAGGAAAGAAAGGTGGATTAAAGGGGAGAATTTTCTATGGATTAGGGAACTCTTTCATTGTGCAAGAGTTCAAATGCAGGAAGTAATTAAGTGTGGGTTGGTCTCCAGTGGGGGTGGTGGTGCTGGGGGAGTTCCCCAAGTGGGTGTCCATGGCTGGGCCGCTGCATTTAACTCCTGCTATGATTGAAACACTTCATTAACGACTGTCAGAATACAATGGATGATCTTTAATCAGATCAGTGAAGGACACAAAGGCCAAGAGACTCCAGAACAAGTACAGAGGCAATGACTGCAGTTGGGAGGAGCCTTCTGAATGGTTGAACTGGGCTAAAAAAGACAGGATAGGAAATCGCAGGCTGACTGAGAGGGAGGAGATGCTGGAATGGTTACAAATTCAGTGGTGAAGCCACATTTTTATAGGAGACAAAATAAGGCATATTTTCGTCCGCTATCTTTAAAAAAATTTTCATCCTCACCTTTGTGCATAAACTGGCTTACCAAAAGCAAATGCAATGTTAAAATGCAATATACATGCACTGCGAAAATAAATATCACAGCCAGTCAACATGTGGTGCATGGCAGGAAATAAGATGGGGCAGCCTATGGGATGGTTCAAGAACCAACTGCAGCTAGAAAAGCTGGGCAGCAGCACCAATAACCATCATCATCATCATCAGTTGGCATTGGTATCTTCACTACTACCATATTTCCCCAAAAATAAGACTGGATCTATTTTTGCTATTATGGTTTTTTGCTATTTTGCTATTATTTTTTTTAATATTGCTATTATTATTTGCTATTATTTTGCTATTTTGCTATTATTTTGCTATGGATCTATTAATTTTTGCTCCAAAAGACGCATTAGGGCTTATTTTCAGGTGATGACTCTGCTCTTTAAATCTACCATTAAATCGAGTGTTAATTGAAGACTTACGAGACAGGAGTGGCAACAAAAATGATGTCAGTTAAGAATGATGGTCCGCACAAAAGCGATGAAAAATTGCAGGCCTCAAAATTCAGAAAAGCTTCTTTATTTCACATGAGTGCATTAAGCATGTCTTTTACAACACACGGTGTTTTGCATTATGAAGCACGTCTATTCATTGTCAAGCGGGCACATTATTCATATGTTGTGTCCGTACTCCGATTGGTCATTTGGCAATAAGTCACGTTCATCTGCTTACACAGACGTTCACCTCTTGTCCAAAGGCACCTGCATGGGTATTTACAAATAATTATAATTTATATTATCTTTTATTTTAAGTATGAATGTCAATAATATTATTTATCTATATTTAATTATATATTAATATTATTATTTTATAATTCAGTAATCTGTTGTGTGCTGCAACAGACATACTAAATGTATCTATCTGCCTGACAATCTTAACTGGGGCTTACTTTTGGGGTGGGCTTATATTACAAGCAACCTGAAAATCATGCTAGGGCTTATTTCTGGTTAGGTCTTATTTTCGGAGAAACGGGGTATGTTTCCAATCTTCTGAGGAATGACTCAGCTCACTCTACCAAAATCCTTTTCAAGAAGAGAGGCAGTAGTGGACTCTTCTTAGTTTGGTACAACTAAGTTGTATCTTGGTATTGCATCTCTGTGCAAATGTAGGCAGATAAAAATGTGAAGGTCTAGAACAAATGTAGGAGGGACACTCCTTTTCCCCCCCAGGACAACATATACATATACATTCCTGAAACATGGAACTTTGGATAATTAACCATCGTCTTTTAGAGTGATGAGTAATATATTTAAAGCAAGGTGTTCTATAGTGCTGCATAACCATTTTTTGCCAGTGATTTCTAAAAAACAATGTAGTAAAACTTTTATAGATGCAATATTTCTGGAAATAATGAAGCCATGGGGAATTGTGCTTTATATTCTATATCTAAGATTTGTTTTTAGAATACCCATCCATTCCTGACTTAAACTATCGGTCTTAGTTTAGTTCCTTAGACACATGCACATTGGAACAAAATGGATCACGTCCAGTCCATCCTCCTATCAATGCATCCATTTAAAATAGACGGTTATAACACCAGAGTTAAGGCTGTCATATTACCTTACTCAGACCAGTGCATTTGTTTCACACATTTTGTAGCGAACTATTGCATATGTACAAGATATGTACAATACATATCGTACAATAATCAAGAAATATGTATGGATGAAAGTGCTATTACCAATCCCATCGTGTATTAAATCCCCTCTCCGATGTGGTGCCTCTCATACAGATGGCAATGAAAAATGTTAAGAGGCACATTTTTATCTTCCATTTCAAGCACTCCATAGCAGTGAAGAGAATGAAGTATAAAGCAATGACCAAGGCTGGAATTAAAATTCTCTCTTCAGGCTGGAGCATCACATGAGAAAAAGAGGGGATAGATTATATTAAAAGGTTTTAAACCAAGACACACGGGGAAGAAAAGGTTAAGTGAACTGGCATGCGAATTCTCTCAGGCCAAAGAAAATTGAAAGGAAAGAAGATTGTCCTCAGATCTGTAAATGGATGTTTTAAAGGCAATGGGGACCAATTATTTCCCTAGTTGGTAAGGACAGAACAAGAAGTGCTGGACTTCAACTACAGAAGGGAAATGTAATTTCATATAATAATGATTTTAAGAGAGCCCCATATGATATTTGAACAAAGAATCGTCAAAAGACAAGATAGAATTGCTTTTAGTAGAGCGATTCAATCATGGATCTTGATATCTGTTTTTACCAGTAAGTTAGAGATCATGAAATCAACCCAGATCTTCGTTCCCAAGGGAAGAGAATTCTCTGGCCAAGGCGATCAGTTCTCTAATGCATGGATGAGGTTAATGACAACCCACACATACACAGCAAATGTCTTTAACACTGGCCAACAGCATCATTTGCTACATGTCCAATCTCCAATGTACTTAACTGTTCAACCGCTTTGCTCATTCCAGGTGAATGTGCTCTCCTGTTCTCCATGGTGCTAACGAATCTCACCGTGTCTCCAGCTATCGGACTGACAACAATTTTACTCTGTTCTTTCTTTTCCTCCATGGCAGTGTAACTTAAGATGCTGCAACGAGACTTCCATATTTGCCCCCTCTTGATCCCACTGCAAAATTAAGAAATCCAACCTTTTGTTGCTTCTAAGAAGAGATTAAAATATGGAATTGTGAAAGCTAATGCAATGCAACTCTCGAAGGCTCCCTGGATGGAAAACTGAAGAGCCATGCAATTAGTTACTGAACATTGGCTCGTTGGCACTCTTTACCAAACAAAGGAAATCAAAACGCTTGGGAGCCCAGGGGGCCAGTTTAGGTTTTCAGGGGCTAGATCATAAATAGGATAATAAAAGCAATTGGGTGGACCATAAAACTGGGAATGTGAGCAGCAAGGTATTGGGGGGAAGTCCCAAGGTTGTAAATGCAGTAAATGAGTTTTCAGAACTCATACTCCGAAAACAGCAGGGTGTCAAAAACAAGACATATTTTGTAGGACATAAATACATGAAATAACAAAGAAATAGATGTGTTTACAGCCTCCAAAGAGTAGGTAAGAGAGACCTGGAACACATACTGGGAGCTGTCTTTCTGGATTAGTGTCTCCCAGTGTGTGGTCTGTAAACCAACATAGTAAGCTTAAAACTAGCAGTGGTCTGTCTGTCTGTCTGTCTGTCTGTCTGTCTGTCCTGCTGGTTGAGAAGTCTCAATTTAAAATGACCACCTAGGTCCAAAACACTTCACCTTCTACCCCTCTGAAGAGGGTGAGGACCTCTTTTGATGTACCTTTGATGAAGATAGGAAGCCTGGCTGAGGCAATTAAAATATGCAGCTAATATATAGGTTTGATTGTTATGGGAGAGAATCAAAATATTTATTTGACAAGAACCATATGTTCTCTACTCCTAACTTAAAGAATTAAATCCAGGTGTTCCAGTTTTCAACTAGAAACCTTGGGCATACAAAGCACATATTCTAGCACTAGCTACTGGAAGCTCTCCAGGATGTGAAAAAGTGTTAAAACACCAATATGCCCCATTGAAAGCAATGGGATGTTAAAGTATAACTCTATTTTACCTAGTACTTTACTTTTTTAAAAAGCAAAGCACTGTTTTGCAGTGTTGAGCAAATTCATGCAACATGTTTTTTTTCTTCTAAATAATTATCCTGGCCAATTATGCAGACATCTGATCCTGAAATGTTCTGGAGACATGCATTCATTCCCTTGGCCCCGTTTTTCCCTACTCCTGTGTAACTCCTTATCCTTTGGTGTTATTCCTCATTTCCACTGCAGAATCCAAATAAGCTTATGAATTTTACAGTTGACCCTGCTCCACATAATGAGATGAGCAGACACCTCATACCTGGTCTCTTCTGAATTAAATTCTGTAGCTTGGAGCCATTATTTATATATGTGTGTGTATATTAAGATATATACACACACACACACACACACAGAGAGAGAGAGAGAGAGAGAGAGAGAGAGAGAGAGAGAGAGAGAGAGAGAGAGAGAGAGAGAGATGGATGCATTGCAATTTTTCCCTGACATTGGGCCAGAACATAACCGAAAGTTCCACTCGGCTTCTTATCATCCCCTAAATATTGTAAACGCATCCCATGGCAATCTCTTCCCACGTTTGCTTGTCTCTGGCATCGGGGCAGTTTTCCTGTGCTCCCGGCTTCTGCTCACCTCTGTACATGTTTCCCATCATTGCTGGAATCCTGTCAGGGATCCGCGACTCTGGCAATTCAGCCTGTCAGCTTGCTTCGCAGCTTCAGTGAAACTGAGCACTTCAAAAGCTGGGATCAAACGACATTTACCTCTGAACTGTTCATTTTCATGACAGATTGAACTGTGGTGCAGTGCACTCTGCTATTTTCTTCTTAGGTGACATTCTGCTATACAATCGGAGGATAAACTGCAACCTCTTAGGTACTGCTTTCTGCTATGAATAGCAAGTTACGTCGCATCTTTCTTCGCAAGCACAATATGCTCCGAGCATTCAGAAGCTGGAGATGCCTTTTCTAATATTAATGGTATTTCACTAAGAATAAACCTTGGTTCTGTGTAAGGAGGCCATCAATGGTGTGCAGGGAGCAACCGGAGAAGCAAGAGTTAGACGTTCCTGTAGGAACAAATCCGAGAGACAGGGAAATTGCTAGGGGGAAATTCTCCCAGGTCCCCCCAGAAGAGCACCCTGCAGACAGCAGTAGTCAAGAACTGCCTGCAGCAGCAGGGGATTGGACTGGAGCCCCCTTCCCACTCTACTGTTCTATGATTCAATGAGCTGCTGGGTAGAATGGATTTCTTTAGAACTACTTTTGCAGCACTGGCCCCGGAAGGCACTTGCCACCTTAAGGAGCGTTGCCCTTCAAAGGACCAGGCCCACCGGTCATCCCCCTTCAGCAAACCCTCAGCAGCAGTGAGGGGAAGGATCCAAAGTCAATGTGACCAGATAGCTTCATGCCATCAATTTGTCCATATTCCGAGACCACGCCAGGTGAAACCAGTTCCAAATCTCTAGGCTAGGTGCAGATTGCATTGGAATAATGATGCAACGAAGCAACTGATTTTCTCATATCATTTTCTGATGTTGTTTCATAATCCCCACTCTTGAATTTGCCACCACAATGGGAAAGCCCTCTTTAACAGCTTGTCCACCTCATAACCTCTCGAGTCCTTCTCATGCCGACGTATCAGTCTTCATAAATGATTCTGTGCAAAAGTACACTTCATGGTGCCGACGTTCAGAATGTTGTCCACCTTAAGGTCACTATGGAATGCCTCCATCTGCACTTCACATGGATGCTTCCATCACACACTTGTTGCTTGCTGGCTTAGCAACTCGCATCTAACAGGCCAACTTTATCCGCACAGAACATGGCTTGTTGCATTCAGGGGAACCAGACAAGCAGTCAATGCTGCCTGCACCCCCAGGTCCAGTCAGAATTGATCCAGTCACAGAGAAACCTCAAGGCTGCTGCATCCTCACTCAGACTGACAACCCTTTTGCATAATATATTTTACAGGAATGATTTTTTCCCACCATGCAGGGAAAGAAAACCTCTCTCAGAATCAGCTCTTATTCTATGAACGTTTTACATCAGGGAAGTGTTGTGCCTCCAATGCTACAAATGTGTCATCTATGCCTATGAGATAACATCCATTCTCCCCATGGAAGGATCTGTGCTTTAGAGATGTCCCATTATATCATTTTTATTCTGCCAAAGGGCATTCAATTGACCCCAAGTAATTTCCTTGGTACACCTGGTCTCAGCAAGTTCAGCTGGCATCTCATTTTCAATATATTTCTATGATATTTGTTCATTCCAAGTAGGTCCAGTGATGCATGTGAACTTATGCTGTGTGACAAGTCCTCTGGCCCTTTGAAGGTACTCAAGCCCATCCGGTATTTGCTGACATCTCTGCATTTCTCCATTTTATATAAGTGGCAATAAAAAGTCTTAAGCGTTGATATGACTGTTTACACCCATGTCTCTTTCCAGGCATCACTTTATTTAACAGGCCCTCTAGTGCAACTGAATAAGACAAGTTAAGCCTGAGGTTTTGCATGGCATTCTGATCAGGTGAATGGATAATTATGAGGGTGCAAGTGTTCGCTTGGATTTTAAGGACATATCAGATCTTTCTTGCAGGAAGGAGAGTAATAGCTACTGGCTCAAATGCAAAATATCCCAGGTTCAATCTGCAGGCAGGTCAGGAAAAACCTTCTGGGTATCTGAAGAGGCTCTGCCAGGTAATGTAGACATATCTGAGCTAGATGGACCAATGTCCGTCCATGCAGATGCTCTTGGGGACAGTAGCCTTGATTTATGACAGAGGATGTGAGAAGAAGACCTGCTAGAGAGGGGCTTGGAAGAAATGCCACACACCTCTGCAGACACAGGACTCACCTGCGTGGTTTCTGTGCCTGGAAGCCTGGTCAGATACGGTGGAGATGTGGTGTCCTCACTGAAGGGTGTACTTGTGTTCCTGCAATACAGTGTGACCATCTACTTATTTCATTTTCTTGCTTGTTTATTTTAAAATGTACATTCTCCCCACAATGTCTGGCCATTTTGCTTTCTCTCCTTTCTCGCAGAGCACAACCTGTTAACTTAACCCCTAGAAGTCAAAGAAGACTGTGCGATGAAAGGGGGGGGGGTGAAACAGTCTGAGCAAATAAAATGGAACCACTGGAAATTAATTCATCCCCTCTCCCCAGGCCCATGTCTGTCGCAGAGCCTGTTTCCCAGTCACATTAGAGAGTGATGAAATCTTGGGATTTTAGCACTGCCGTCTGATGGACATGGGGCTGGCTATCAATTCACTGTGCCTGCTGCTTGGCAGAACGGAGAGAAACAGGACTGTTTAATTTCCTGTTTAATCAGCAGCTTTGTGGCACGTTGACTAACGAATAATGTCTTTGTGGAAGACAAAGAACAGCAGAATTGTTAAAGGATATGTTTTCTGGTGCTGCTGTGTGTGTTTGTGTGGAGGGGAGGCTCGTTCCCACATTTTATGAGTGTTCTCAAAATACTATTGCACTGCTATGCTCTTTAGTTCTTCTTTAGTTCTTTTAGAGGGATAACTTTGGCATCTTTCTTGAAGCAATTTCTTTACCTCCACAAAGGAATATCAATGATCATCATCATAATTAAACATTCTTTGATCTTTCTTGGAAATGTGTTCGTAGGAAAGGCATTGTGCCTGCATGACGACCACAAGACCACTGCACGTGACATTTTAATTGGAGGACACAAGTGAAATAATGTTCATTATCATAGCAATACATCCTGTGATAGAGACATTGCATTTATATTTTTTGGTTTTATCTCTCAGCATTGTTCTTAGGAATGCTGAGAGATTCCTAAGAACCACAAAGTTGTCTAAACATGGGCTATCTTGTTGTCCGAACACAGCTGTGCAAACAAGCCATGGCTCTGAAACCATAGAAACAGTGAGTCAGAAGGAAACCCCTGGGCCATCTAGTCATGACATGCTTACCATGAAAAATCTATGAAGAGATAGTGAATGGTAGGCTATTCCCCACGGTTGGTCATCTCAGCTGGATTCGAACATGGAAATCAACGACTCAATCCGAAGTCATGCTGAACCCACCCTCAACCACTGGGCGAATCATTGAACCCCAATCAATAGCTTGAGGCACAGTGAAGCACAAAAGGGCCAACAGTCTGTGAACATGCTTCCGGTAGCAGGTGGAAGTGCTGAGCATGGGAATTTTCTCACAAGAGAAGATCATTTACCAAAACTCTTCCAGAATCTTGTAAGACTTAAGCAAATAGATGTCCCCTTGGAGGGTCACATCTGTATTCTGCTGGAGTTTCCCAGAAGGCCAGAGGCATTATGACTGCATTCTTTGTGTCCATGTTGTGGACGTCACAAAGGGTGCTTGATTCAGCATCCCTAACATTGTGAAGTTGGCATTAGGAGGCCAGCAGACATACAGGGAATGCTTTGCTTCTGCCCAGGTCTTTCTGGATATTCACATCTCCCAAGGAGGGCCACCAGACCAAGTAATATTTAGAGGAGGCCAATTTAAATCAGTGGGGCTTCCGTCAGTCATGACTAAAGCCCCACAGATTTCCATGGGCCTACTGTATGCATCCAGATGAAATCTGGATCCAACCCAGTCTTTCCATGATTGCAATCACAAGGCCGTGTTCAGTGGACTGGCCAGCTCCAAATCAAGTAAATCTTGATCAACTGATCAAATTCTAGTGGTGGCCAGAGCTTTGTAGCTTCACATTTCAAAACAAGGAGGTGTTTCCAAATATTCTTAGAAGAATACTGCATTCACTGAGGCAAATACAGGGCTCCAGGGCCATTTCTCAGCATCTGCTACTAAATTTATACAAGGGTTGCGTCTGGGATACCTTGGGATAAGGAGCACTGTCTTCCTTATTTCCCCTCCTGCACCTTGAGATATGAGGCAGAGGTCCTGCACCAGGAGCCCTCCTTGAAGGAGATTAGGAGGGAGAGTAGCCGTAGCAGGGCTTTCTCTGCGGTGGCATCCCGACTATGGAATACGCTCCCCAGAGAGGTTTGCCTGGCACAGGCATTATATTCTTATCAGCATCAGGTACACCCCTTTTAATTTTCCCATTATTTTAATATTTAATTGATTTTAATTGGTGTTTTAGTATATTATGGTCAGATGCTGTGGGGCTGTTATATTTATTGTAAGCTGTCCTGAGACATTCTGTGGGGGATGGGATAGAAAAGCTTTTAATAAACAAACAAACAAACAAACAGTTTCAGGGTTTCGGGCAAAGGCTAAAAAGCACCTAGGTTATTAGAGCCATGCAGTGCTAGAGTAGGAATGAGTGAGAAACCATTCAGCTTCCTTTTCATTGCAAGCATAACATCTTCCTCCATCCTTGAGCCCAAGCATGAAGTGTAACGCAGTTCACTTATGAAATTCACATGCTTCCAAAATTTATGGTCAGGTTTGCAAATAAAATGTGTACAAAATGTATCTGTTTAAAAGTATGTGCTTTTCTAACAGTGCACACAAACATGCACATATTTGGGAAAGATGTGTACAGAAAGTGTGGATTCCTGAGAAAGGCATACTAATATTTTGGTGGATGAAGGGAAATCACAGTTCAGTGCAGAATTGGCAAAGAAGGAATTTAGCATTAGAAATGTGAAAACTGGAGTGAAATCAAGCTTGATCTGTTTTTAACTTGGGTTTTTTTTAAACCTGGTTTTAAAAACTTGAAAATGCATGCATACACAAACAATGAAGTGTATCCAAGATGTGGGCACTGACATTTTCTGAATGTTTTATTTGTACATTAACTGAAACAGAAACCAAAGTATTTCAGAGTAAACTTCATTTCTGCCTTTCCCCCTTATTTCTCATTTTAGCAACTCAGCATCTGTTTATTTTTATGACTGTAATCCTGTTTGATGTTACCATAAAAAGGTAAAGGTTTCCCCTTGACATTAAGTCCAGTCATGCCTGACTCTAGGGGGCGGTGCTCGTCTCCGGTTCCTGGCCGAGGGAGCCGGCGTTTGTCCGCAGACAGTCTCCGTGGTCGTGTGGCCGGCAGGACTAAACACCGAAGTGCACGGAACACTGTTACCTGCCCACCGAAGTGGCACCTTTTCATCTACTCGCATTTGCATGCTTTCGAACTGCAAGGTTGGCAGGAGCTGGGATGGAGCAACGGGGACTCACCCCGTGTGCAGATTCGAACCCGCGACCTTTCAATCAACCGGCCCAGCAGCACAGCGGTTTAAACCACTGCGCCACCTGCAGTCCCGATGTTACCATAATGATGATTAATATCATGGTTGATGCTTTTATTCTTGCAGGAAGCAAATTAAGGACAATGAGAGTTTTTATTATATTTTTGTTCCTTTTCTCAACTCCCTCTTGCTGTTGGGCAACTGCTTTCTGAGAAAAAAAATAGACTCATGTTAAGTTTTTACTCTTGTGTCATATAAAACCACACATTTAACCAGAATATTCTGATTTCAAATAGTTCAGGTGTAGTCCAGATGTTTATCTTTCAGGGAAATTCCAGACTAGTATTCCAATACACTCCAGAAATGTGTGTTGCTGCCACTGTTGAGCAGCTCTATACAATATTAGCAATGCTAACACAAGAAGGTCTTGCAGAGCTGAAAATACTTGGAACAGAGGATGCTGCATAAATTGCACGGTGCAGTTCTGTGTCTTCCTACTCCTAAGTAATCCCCAGTGAGTTCAATGGGTCTTTCTCCCAGCTCTGTGTGTTCGGCTGCAGTGTAAGGATGGGACATGGCTAAGTTTATACGAACTTGGATATAGTGGAGAAAGTGGACAGATAATTTTTTAAAATTCTGCTGGTATTATGGGAATTCCTAGTTCTCTAAGGAACAAATCATGAAGCCATTCTGGGGAAAAAAATGAGTTTGCATAATACTGTGCAGAATAAATGTTTGGAAGTTGTTGCTCCAAGTGATGGTGATTATTGCTAGGTTATTGTTGTTAGTCGCGAAGTCGTGTCTGACCCATCGTGACCCATGGACAACGTTCCTCCAGGCCTTCCTGTTCTCCACCATCCCCAGCGTCCACTCAAGCTCACACCAACTGCTTCAGTGACTCCATCCAGCCACCTCATCCTCTGCCGTCCCCTTCTTCTTGTGCCATCTATTGTTCCAGCATTAGGCTCTTCTCCGGTGAGTCCTTCCTTCTCATTAGGTGGCCAAAGTATTTGAGTTTCATCTTCAGGATCTGGCCTTCTAAAGAGCAGTCAGGGTTGATCTCCTCTAGGACAGACCGGTTTGATTATCTTGCGGTTCAAGGGACTCGCAGGACTCTCCTCCCACACCACAACTCAAAGGCCTCAATCCTTCGGTGCTCGGCCTTCCTTATGGTCCAGCTTTCACAGCCATACATTGCAACTGGGAAAACCATAGCCTTGACGATACGCACTTTTGTTGGCAGGGTGATGTCTCTGCTTTTTACTTTGCTGTCTAGATTTGCCATACTAGTTTTAAATGGAGTATTTAATGGAGTATTTTCTCTCCCTAGTGCTACTGCTTCCTTGGAAAATCCTTGGGATGTTTTTAGCAAATATTTCTATTTCAGGACCTTAGGAACTTTCTGCTCAGAGTTCCACAAGCGGGCCCTTTCCTGTTGCCACCCTTAGAATGCCTCAAAACTCCTTTTCAACTAGAATACATAGCTCAGGAAGAAGATGGAAGCAAGAATGGATTGAACATCAAAGCAAGTAATTTATTCAAGAGTATTGTTCACACATGGGAATAAAACAATTTATTCTGGGGTTTGAGGGGTATTTATTTTGAGATACAATTATTAATGGATTGAGATGCTGTTATTGTTAGAAGTCTGGAAGGTCTTCTTTTGCCAACAGGCACATTCCCTAAACTTTCCACATTGAAGACAACTCAAATAAGTATTTGTCTTTATATGCAAAGCTTTGAAAGAAGTATATATTGGCAATTTCTTCTTCAAAATAGTCTACATTTTTATAAACACAGAATTCACTCGGCTTGAATGAGTTTTATGTGCAATTGTTGTAAACCAAAAGAAATTCTCACAGACAGATGACAAATTGAATTAATGGCTATCGGACTGTTTCACTTGTCACTCATGCATGCTTAGTAGCTTATTCGCCTAGGAAAAAAAAATCAGTGTCCTATTAGCGTTCTTCCATGACTCTAATTTCTTGAATCCTCTAGTATTTACAAAACACATGAACTGAAGGCTGTCAAAGCCAATCTTGCAACTAACAGGAAGCAAAAAGCCTCCTTCTGTGGTCCCTGCTGACAGAGGTCCTTACCTCTTTTCAAATGTCATACTGAACTGGAATATTTCTGAATGAATGATGCAGAACTACTGTGTTTATATATTTAGCAAGCAACATTCAGAGATGAATTCTATTTTTCCTATTCTTGCCCTTTGTCTGGAAACCTTCTCCCTGTCCCTCCCTCCCTTCCTTCTTAAATCACAAGCTTTGTTTAGCCTAATGGAACAGAACCATTTCTAGGGTTCTATTTAAATATTGAATCATGCTCAGCTTGTATTTGTCTGGCCACAGGTATACCTGAATTAGAAAAACAACTCTCACTTCTCCATTGTTTGCTGGGATCACACCACAATAAAACAACCAAAATGCCACTTACACACCACACCTGTGTGGTTTTCAGACCAGCAGAAGTGACAACATTCAGTGGTACTGAACAGCAGCTCTGCTTGGCACTTGCAGCCAATCCTAATCTGCTGACTCTGTCTTTCATCTCATGATTCCCACCTAGTCTTGTCTCTGACACCAACGACCCTTTCAAAAGGTCCAACACCCTGTGTGACATTTTTCCACATTAAGCACATGGAAGAGGGAAAATGATGCTTCTCTCTGGTCCAACCATGACCATGCATTTTGCTCTTGCAGCTCTTCTTGTCAGACATGGTGCAGGTACCAGAGCTGGTTGGGCAAGAGGAAGGGAAGGCTAGAGATCCACCGTCCTTTAAAACTGATGTAGGGGAAGGTACTTCAAGGGAGGGAGAAAAGAGATAATGCCAGTCTGCTTCTCTTATGTTCTGCAGGGGCGGCACTGAGTCCTTCACAAGTCCATCAAAATGAATGGGGGCAGCAGCAGTGCTCATCTGGGCAAGGTTGTCATGGTTACTCAACAAGACTGTTAATTTTTGTGTGGTGTTGGCCACTCGGAATGCCTGGCCACACTTCCCCTTCCTTGTTCCAAGGTATAAAACCCTGTTTTAAATGTCTGTATTACTCTGTGGTTCTAGAGACTGCGTTAGGGCATTTTCACACATGAGATGCTCTTAGAAGTTTTTAAATAAATTGTGGAAGCCATGGAGCTTATTTGCAATTCCACATTTCTGTTTATTCCCCGCTCCCTTCATGCTTTAAGAATAGAGATATACATCTCAGTCGTGCAATGGAGGGCACAACTTGTACTTTATATATAGGTATATACTTACACAGGTTTAAGGGAACACAACTAATGTGCAAAGTGCAAAAGCTAAACATATATTTAAAAATGTCTTTGATGCCATGCAGGCATTATCAGGTATACAGTGCAAAATGGCCCTGAATCCTAAGTGCAATGATGTGATTTTTACATTATGGACAGATGTGTTATTGGGCCATCTATCATGGTGCATCCTGCTTCCCCACACCAAAGCAAGCAAGCAAGCAAGCACTATAAGGAAAGAGAAGAAAAGAGATAGGAAGGAAGGCAGGAAGGCAGGAAGGCAGGAAGGAAGGAAGGAAGGAAGGAAGGAATCAAAGGCAGAAGCATTGAGATATATCGTTGACAATTTTATTTTTGGAAAGAATAATTAACACCAATATTTGCAAATCTTGTTGAATAACTATCACATTTTATTGACATTGCTTAAGCAAATAGCCAAGCTGTATTCCTGCATTAGAGAAACAATCTAAGAAGAATTAATAGGTACTCTTCTCTTTCATCTGACCTTTCAATGTTTCTTGGGAAATCAAAGGCAGCATCAATTCTGACTCTTTCCAAAAATGTGCCCTTTTCGCACAAAGTAGAATAATTTTCCAGCTAAAATGCAAAGACCAAAATGCTTCTCCTTCATTTATTGATTTTATTCTCCAAAGGATTTGTTATTCCAGGTAATAGATTTATGAGTCCTCAACTTTTCCGTGTGTACAAATAGCTGTCTGGAATATTGCAAAGTGGAAATCCCAATAATGACCAAGTTCTCCCTCCTGCTGTGGTTTAATGAGGCTTCGCACAACTTCTTAATAAAGCTACCAAACATTTCACCTGCATGGAACCTTTGAATTCACCTCCTAATTGGGCAAAAAATGAAGAAAGAAGTGCTTGAAATCTATGAATGAGCATGCCCCATAGCAAATCTCTTCTGAAATTTGGGTGAACTCCACATGCAGGCTAGGATAATGATTATTCCATATTCCACAGTTCCCCCATCCCATGATAGCTACAGCCTCAGCTCATTGAAAAACACTAGCTGGACCCCAAGCAATGACAAAGCCAAAATTTATTATTTCACAAAACAGACAGCAAATAATTCCTTGCTCAGATGGTGATGGACAACAGAAGGAAGGACAACTAGAGTCATTGGGAGACAAAAGAAAGTATTAGCACATTCCAAGAAATGCTAAATGCTGAAGTACAGAATATTGAAAAGTAAATTCCAAACACTAAGGAAGAAGGGGATGTCCTTAAAAAAATAAAAAAACAAAACAAAACAGGAAAACTATGTATTCTAGTAGCCACTAAGCACTGACCACCAGAATAAGGGTACATGTAGAATGACGCTCAAGTGAAAAGCATGGCAAGTGGAAATTCTAAATGGAAGCCGTAGAGGAGTTGTTTTTGGCGGCAGTGGTGGCGGTGTTAGTACTAATCCTAATTTACATTATGTTACAGAGATCCCCCACCTTTCTTCCTCTTCAAAGGAATATAAGATGTTTGTTTTACTCTGCTGTTATTCTTGTCTCCTTCAAATACCTTCAGTGGTTACTTCTAAACAGTTGTTGATGTTGTTAGTGGTGAAGTCATGTCCGACCCATCGCAACCCCATGGACAACATTCCTCCAGGTCTTCCCGTCCTCCACCATCCCCCGGAGTCCACTCAAGCTCACACCAACTGCCTCAGTGACTCCATCCAGCCACCTCATCCTCTGCCATCCCCTTCCTCTTTTGCCATCTATTGTTCCCAGCATTAGACTCTTCTCCAGGGAGTCCTTCCTTCTCATTAGGTGGCCAAAGTATTTGAGTTTCATCTTCACTCTCTGTCCTTCTAAAGAGCAGTCAGGGTTGATCTCCTCTAGGAATGACCAGTTTGATCGCCTTGCAGTCCAAGGGACTTGCAGGAGTCTCCTCCAGCACCACAACTCAAAGGCCTCAATCCTTTTGTGCTCAGCCTTCCTTATGGTCCAGCTTTCACAGCCATACATTGCAACTGGGAAAACCATAGCCTTGACTATACGCACTTTTGTTGGCAGGGTGATGTCTCTGCTTTTTACTATGCTGTCTAGATTTGCCATAGCTTTCCTCCCCAGGAGCAAGCATCTTTTAATTTCTTGGCTGCAGTCCCCGTCTGCAGTGATCTTGGAGCCCAGGAAAATAAAATCTTTTCTGCTCTCCTCCTGCACCCGCATCAAGAGGCTCTGTAGTTCCTCTTCACTTTCTGCCATGAGAGTGGTATCATCTGCATATCTGAGGTTGTTGATATTTCTCCCAGTAATCTTGATTCCAACTGGTGATTCATTTAGCCCCACCTTTCTCATGATGTGCTCTGCATATAAGTTAAATAGGCAGGGCGACAATATACAGCCTTGCCGAACTCCTTTCTCAATTTTGAACCAATCAGTGGTTCCGTGTCCAGTTCTCACTGTTGCTTCTTGACCTGCATATAGGTTTCTCAGGAGACAAATAAGATGGTCTGGGACTCCCATCTCTTTAAGAACTTGCCACAATTTGTTGTGATCCACACACTCAAAGGCTTTAGCATAGTCAATGAAGCAGAAGTAGATGTTTTTCTGGAACTCCCTAGCTTTCTCCATGATCCAGCGTATGTTGGCAATTTGATCTCTAGGTCCTCTCCCTCTTCGAAATCCTGCCTGTACTTCTGGTAGTTCTCAGTCCACATACTGCTGGAGCCTAGCTTGTAGGATTTTGAGCATCACTTTGCTAGCATGTGAAATGAGTGCAATGGTGCGGTAGTTTGAACATTCTTTGGCATTGCCCTTCTTTGGGATGGGAATGTAAACTGACCTTTTCCAATCCTGTGGCCACTGTTGAGTTTTCCAAATTTGCTGGCATATTGAGTGTAGCATTTTTACTGCATCGTCTTTCAGGATTTTGAATAGCTCAGCTGGAATACTGTCACCTCCACTAGCTTTGTTGTTGCTCAGACTTCCTAAGGCCCATTTGACTTCACATTCCAGGATGTCTGGCTCGAGGTCAGTGACCACCCCATCATGGTTATCAGGGATGTCAAGCTCTTGTATAGTTCTTCTGTGTAATCTTGCCACCTCTTCTTAATCTCTTCTTCCTCTGTTAGATCCCTGCCATTTTGTTCCTTTATTATGCCCATCTTTGCATGAAATGTTCCCTTCCTATCTCTAATTTTCTTGAAGAGATCTCTGGTCCTCCCTATTCTATTGTTTTCTTCTATTTCTTTGCACTGTTCCTAAATAGGAAGGCATTCTTATCTCTTCTAGCTGTTCTCTGGAATTCTGCATTTAGGTGGGTGTATCTTTCTCTTTCTCCCTTGCCTTTTGCTTCCCTTCTTTCCACAGCTATTCCTAGACCTTCCTCAGACCGCCATTTTGCTTTCTTGCATTTCTTTTTCTTTGAGATGGTTTTAGTTGCTGCTTCTTGTACAATGTTGCGAACCTCTGTCCATAGTTCTTCAGGCACTCTGTCTATCAGATCTAATTCCTTAAATCTATTTGTCACCTCTACTGTATATTCATCAGGGATATGATTTAGGTCATACCTGAGTGGCCTAGTGTTTTTCCCTACTTTCTTCAACTTAAGCCTAAATTTTGCAACAAGAAGCTCATGATCTGAGCCACAGTCAGCTCCTAGTCTAGTTTTTACTGACTCCTCCATCTTTGGCTGCAGAGCACATAGTGTTGACTGTTTGGTGAAGTCCATGTGTAGAGTCGTCTCTTGGGTTGTTGGAAAAGAGTGTTTGCTATGACCATCGTATTCTCTTGACAAAATTCTACCAGCCTGTGCCCTGCTTCATTTTGTACTCCAAGGTCAAATTTGCCTGTTATTCCGGTTATCTTTTGGTTTCCTACTTTAGCATTCCAATCCCCCATGATGATAAAGACATCATTGTTTGGAGTTAATTCTCGAAGGTGTTGTAGGCCTTCATAGAACTGGTCAACTTCAGCCTCTTCAGCACCAGTGGTTGGGGCATAGACTTGGACTATTGTGATGTTGAATGGTTTGCCTTGGATTCGAACTGAGATCATTCTGTCATTTTGGAGATTGTATCCCAGTACTACTTTTCCTACTCTTTTATTGACTAGGAAGGCTACTCCATTTCTTCTGAGGGATTCTTGCCCGCAGTAGTATACCTGGTGGTCATCCGAACTAAATTCACCCATGCCTGTCCATTTTAGTTCACTGATTCCTAAGAGGTCGATGTTCAGTCTTGTCATCTCTTGTTTGACCACATCCAGCTTGCCTTGATTCATGGATCTTATATTCCAGGTTCCTATGGAGTATAGATCTTTGCAGCATTGGACTCTCCTTTCACCACCAGATACATCGGCAACTGAGTGTCCTTTCGGCTTTGACCCAGTCGCTTCATTCTTTCTGGCGCTACTAGTACTAGCCCTCTGCTCTTCCCCAGTAGCATATTGGACACCTTCTGACCTGAGGGGCTCATCTTCCGGCGTCATATCTTTTTGCCTTTTGGTACTGTCCATGGGGTTTTCATGGCAGAGATACTGGAGTGGGTTGCCATTTCCTTCTCCAGTGGATCACATTTTGTCAGAGCTCTCTGCTATGACCTGTCCGTCTTGGGTGGCCCTGCACAGCATAGCTCATAGCTTCATTGAGCTACGCAAGCCCCTTCACCACGACAAGGCAGTGATCCATGAAGACTGGAACACCATCACTTTCCTCTGCTGGCGATCTGGAAGCCCAGCTGAAGCTTATGGATTTCTATAATAACTGTGCCATTCAAAGGGCATATCAGAAAGGAACTACATAGTACAAAACAGAATTGGAGGGAAATAACACAATAAAAATGTGCAATACAACCAATGGTTGTATTGTACTGCAGTTGTACTGCAATTGTACTGCAGGGCTGTAATTACAGCAAATTGCTACAACTCTTTATTTCAGAGTTACCACTAATTTAGGTCTTTTCACAACGTTACACCGTAGTTTGCTACACTAATACAAAATAAGCTGCTGCTCTAGCAATTTGAAAATCCATGTCACACAGTCAGTATACTATTTTATGGACTATGGAACAATGGGAGTACAAAATATGGGCTTCAGAAATGTCGTTCAGTGTACAAAGGATAGCTAAATAAGGAAGAATGTTGTCACCACCTCCTTTCACAAATGCACTTCATGGCCAGTCTAAGAACTTACAAAAGAATCTCTGAACTGCAGTTGAAATGTTGGGGGATAGAAGAGCTAAGTGCAGCTATTCATTTTGGACAGACTATATAAGTGTGTCGGAGAGACTAGGAATGGATGAGAAATTATTTTAATTTAATTTTTAGACAGAATTTAGAAATTCGCAGAGCCAAATGAGACCCTGAATACAATCTGGGAACATTTGCAAACTCCCGATATGATTCATACAACAAATAGAATGCTATACTTTTTTAATGTGCATGACAGATGCATGATTTATACATAAGCACACTTTAATACATGGGAGGAAAACCTAAACAATAAATGCATATTTTACAAATTGCACACTAAAATAGATATTATTTCTCATGTGGCCCACACCTTGCTGCCCAAGCTTGCAATCTGATATAGACATGATTGGAACAAAATTCAAGGTGGAAATTGGAGAACCTCAACAACCTTGCTTTTGCTGTTTGGCATATTCCTAAAAGAGATCAGTGGGATACAAAAGCACTTAACTTTGAAGCAGATTGTGCCCTTTGTTTTAAAATCATGACATTGTGCCTGGTTGAGAAAAATGCTCCAGGCCGACAAATTAAAATTACAAAGCAATTTTACCAATTCTAGAGCATTTCCTGTTATCTTCTGAACATTAATGCATTGTGACAGCCTGCCATCAAGCAATCTTGCTTTCAGGTGAACATCTCTGATGCAAGCTTTTGCAACAGCAGGAGACCAAGACAAGGACAATACTATTGGATGAACATTGTTGTTCTTCCTTTTATGTACTCTGCAGTTTATCAATATGAAAAGCAGCCATGCTTTCTCACTTTAAGAGCCTTATTAAACTATCACACACTGTTTGTATGACGAAAACCCATTTTTTATTTGTATTTATTTTCAAGTGGTAAGCTTCAGCAAGATACTCACCCTCCTGTATCCATGGAGTAGAAAGTTAGTAAAAGAAGAGCAAGGCAAAACAAGATACTTTCAAAGGATTGTCGAAATATTTTAAAATTAAGCAAAAAATTGCTGTTTCTTTGGTTCTTTGGCTGTTAAGGAAGTGTAAAATACATGAAGACAGGGTAGTCTTAAAGGTACCAATAGAAAACTTTCTTTTAAAAAAATGAACTCAACATGTTTCAGAATCCTAGGGACAGTCTATTTAGCATAAGGAATACGGGATAAAGGGTCACCCCATCGTTCAACTTCCTATCATAACATTGGATTATATGGCAATGTTAATATTTCACACTGTTATATTTTAACACTGTTTTTATCTTTGTTCAAATGGTAGTTCTCCGGGCCCTGACTTTTGGAATGCAGCTGGCATAATGATAGCGGCTATATGAGTATCATCTAACATCAAGCCAAACATTTATTCATTCAGAAAGTAATGTGTGTTGAAAGAGAAAAAAGACAAAATATGTTCAAAACTAAAATTAAATCAATGATGCCTATCAATTTATTGTTTAACTGAAGAGGTGGTAACAAATTGCAAGCTTCTCTATAATTATAACATTTACCATGGGCTTTTTAGCTTAGTCAGAGTACTTCTCCATTAATAATAGCTACTTCCAGTGCTGTTTTTGTCATAGAATGCACCAGAACAGAGTTCCAGCACCATTTTTCGACAGATTTTCCAAGTTTTAAAAGTAACTTTTGAAAATTTGATGTTTGGTCCATGTGGATTCGAATCACCCTGTCGAGCGTAGCAGGTCGGCGGCAAAATCATTAAAACGGTGCATGCGGGTTGCTTGTGTGTTGAGTCCGATGCATGCATACTTCGTCCGCTCTGGTTATGATGGTGCTGCTCAGCTTGTGATTGGTCATGTGATCATGCTCTGAGTGCTTACTGCGGGTGGCGAGCATTATGTTTTGTTATACAACTGACGTGTGTGGGTGTGTGTACAGTGATTGACTATGTGCGAAAGGTAAATAATTTCATGAGTTTTGGTACCTTTTTTCTTACAAAAAAAGCACTGGCTACTTTAGTACTTACAATATTGGATCAACACTTTATTTATTTAAAACTTTTGTATGCCGTCCCTTATGCATGGCATCTCAGGATGGCTTACAATCCTTAAAACAACACAATAAAACAGCAATAAATAACAATTAACCAAAAAAGTACAATTAAGTTAAATAAAAGTGACTGTTAAACATTAAAATTTTAAATTAGTTTTTGAAATAACACTAAAAAAAGAGGATTTTAACCTGGCACTGAAAAGAATATAAACTTGGTGCCAGGCACACTTCTCTGCAGAGTACATTCTATAATCTCGGTGCCACCACAGAGAAGGCCCTCCTCCGAGGAGATATCCTTTTTACCTCCTTCAGGGAGGATTCTCGGAGCAGGGCCTCTCCACAGATCTTAAGGAGTGTGAGGGCATATAAGGATGGAGACGTTCCTTCAGGTATCCTGAAGGATACTTAAAATACACTTTTTATTTTTAAGGTAACACAAATTCGCAAAGCATCCTATCTTTGTTCTCCAACACTGTATCTAGAGACTGAAAGGCAATGTGCTTGGTTGTAGAAAGGGTTATGGAAAAAGGGACTTGCGGAGACTTCTCCTGAATGTCAATCCACCCAGTTAGTAAGCATTCAGTAATATATGCTGTCATGCCCCTTAAGATCAGCAGGAGAGGTCTTGCTCCAGGAACCCTCCCTGAAGGAGGTAAAGAGGGTGTCTACCCAGAGGAGGATCTTCTCTGTGGTGGTGCCCAGATTGTGGAATAGTGCTCGCCAGAGAGGTTCACCTGATGCTGACTTTATACTCCTTTTGGCACCAGGTAAAAACCTTTTTATTTAGCCATCATTTTAAGAACTAAGGATTTTTGTTGTTAGTAGCAAAGTCATGTCTGACCCATCATGACCCCATGGACAATGTTCCTCCAGGCCTGCCTGTCCCCCACCATCCCCAGAGTCCACCTAAGCTCACATCGATTGCTTCAGTGACCCCATCCAGCCACCTCATCCTCTGCCATCCCCTTCTTCTTTTGCTATCTATTGTTCCCAGCATCAGGCTCTTCTCCAGGGAGTCCTTCCTTCTCATTAGGTGGCCAAAGTATTTGAGTTTCATCTTCAGGATCTGGCCTTCTAAGGAGCAGTCAAGGTTGATCTCCTCTAGG
This sequence comes from Varanus salvator macromaculatus, assembly GCA_023646645.1. Taxonomy (NCBI): domain Eukaryota; kingdom Metazoa; phylum Chordata; class Lepidosauria; order Squamata; family Varanidae; genus Varanus; species Varanus salvator. The sequence goes on along the minus strand of JAIXND010000690.1, from coordinate 5,858,678 downwards.
ACTGACCGCTTTGATTGCCTTGCGGTCCAAGGGACTCGCAGGAGTCTCCTCTAGCACCACAATTCAAAGGCCTCAATTCTTTGGTGCTCAGCCTTCCTTATGGTCCAACTTTCACAGCCATACATTGCAACTGGGAAAACTTGATTATATGCACTTTTGTTGGCAGGGTGATGCAGGGTGATGTTTTTAATATTACAGTCACATTTTATTTCTGTTTTGTTAAATTATGAATGTTATTTATTTATTGTTTTGTTATTTATTGTTTCAATTATTGTAATTATTACTGTTGATTGTAATTATTATTGTTGCTATTACTGTTTTAATTATTGTAAGCTATCCTGAGACATTTTATCATGGATGGGGTAAAAATGTTTTAAATAAATACATACATAAATAATTCTACAATTCTGTGATGTTATTGCTACTGTCAGTGCAAAACCTCAAAACCTTTGGGAAATGGGGAAGAAGATGTCCTTTAGTGACCAGCAGAACTGCCCATGGAGAGCCGTACCTGTGAAAAATGATTGGAGACTTCCAAAACCCTTGGAGAACTTTGGACGAATGCTCACAAATTGAGTGGATCATTTGCACACAATTCTAGCTCTCACCCCAGTTTCATCTTTGCAACAGAGCTTATGCTGAGAGATAATGACTGACAAACATCATCAAGTTCTTTGTGTGTCTGAGTGGGATCTGACCTTGAGTTTCCCTGATCCTAGTTGGCCATTCTAACCACTGGGCCATATTGACTCCTAAAAACAGGACACACTAGCTGTTCTCCTCACTACAAGAACATTTGGAGAACTGTGGAATCCAGTAGGTATCGAAATTCCAGTCTGAAAATTTGTCACTGAGGTGCAGATCACGTTATTTCCAAAAGGATGAGGCAGAGATCGAATGCTACAAACATTGTGTCATTAAGTCATTGTAGCCTCAGAATTGCAGGAATGGTTAGTTGCAAGAACAAGAAATGGTCTTGCTCATTCTTCTGTTGCCTGTTGCAAACTAGCAGGGTGTGGGAGAATATGGCAAGAGTCATTCCTCTAGTGGGGCATTCCACACATCCTTAGTTTAAAAGCAACAACAGTGGCATAGGTTGAAAAATCTTTTCAGAGTGACACAATCATATTGAGTATGGTACTGTGTTGGGTCCAAACCCATTACAACTGCAGAACACTGGCAAGTGTAGCCCAGGGTCTTAGCTGAAGCTCCAGGGTCAAGTCAACAGCACTTCTTCCATGGAGTTCTATCTGCTTGTCTCATTTCATAAGTGATATTTAGCTCATTTCTGGTTGTGCTAACTAGCACAACTTTCCTGTGGTCCTACTGGATGTTGCCCTTGGGCAGCTGCTCAACGCTGATTATTTCTGAGTTGCTTAGCACTACAGCAACAAGGCTGGAGATGGAGATCCACCTACTGGGCTGGTGGCATCAACCAATTGAAAGTCTACATTTAGGAGTCCAGCAGCACTAGAACATGAGTAGGCTCTGCTAGCATGAGTCATCCTCCTACGTTGGAGACCACTCAGGGTTTCCAGGCTCCTTTACAAGCCCAGTGACAGTTCTGCAAGCTCCACACTTTCCTATGAAATGCACCTCCCAGATACAAAATGAATCACCATCTGTTGCTTTTTGAGAAGCAGGGCTGTTCATTCGCCTGTCTAGATTATTTTAGATGCTTCCATTGGCATTTTGATTTTGAGGTGGCCTTGGATTATAGAACCGCCTTTTTCAGAAAAAATGTAACATGGCTTTGCAATTTTCTTTGGTTCTTTAAGGTGAGTTCAGAGGAAGAGATAAATGGCATGCTGTTTCTCCATCTTAAATACACCCTTCAGCATTTGGATTATGTGGTACAGCAAGCCCCTAGCTATGAATAACTTACTAATACGGTGCTTCATTCTCATTTTTCTTCTAAGTTGCTCAAAGGTCTTCTATTAGTCAAAGCATTTCTCCTTTTCATTTTTAGCAGTATAATTCTTAAGTATGGAAGTTCTTCCCTATAGAGCCATCTGGATTGCCAGATGGCTTCCCTTTTGATGATAGTGCCGCATTCAGTATCTTATCCAAGTGTTGCATTACTATGTAATCAAGCATTTTATCCTTCAGTCGCCACTCAAGTACCTCCTAAGAGTATTAGTGTTTTCCTGCTTCATTTGTCAAATATAAGCTAGACTCCTCTGTCTCGTACATGAACATCTAACTGATTAAAAGGGGAAAAAGTGCAATGTCAGGCACTACATGACTAGGCAAAATAGCAGTTCTGCAAGCAACAACAACAAAAACGTGTAAAGGGGAAGGGGGAGAAGAAATAGAACCTTATTGAAGTTTGTTGGTCTCTGATGGCTGTTAGGAACATTGGTGTAGGATGTGGACCGTCCCTGCCATCTTTAGTCTGGTGGCACTGGAATATTGGCATCAATCTACCTACTCTTCTCCCCACACACACACCAGCTTGGTTTTGACCTAGCTGTAGGCAGGTAGTTTATTCACCTTCTGTCCACCTCTACAAGGTGGATTCTTCCAAGGTGTGTCTTTTATTGCCTAGTCCCAGACTGTTTTATTGTGATGGGTCCATTGGACAGAAATGTAATGCTGTCCAATGCTTCACTGGAGCAATTCCCTCAAACCCATGTCCTTCATCGCTACCTCTTGCTTAGCTGGAATGCTTCATGGTGTTTTGAAATGAGCTGGCAATGGATCCTTGTTGTGCTTTGGTTTTTCTAATGTGATGCACTGTTCTCATGACCAAAACAGTGAACATAGCAGTGACTTCAACTCTAAAATGTAACACTAAGATATAGCAATAAAATGATCCTGCTAATCAAGCTCACAACTCTTGTGATGGCATGCCTTTTCTGTTATTGCACTGCTGGTCCTTGGTTGTGAAGCACTGTGTGAAACTGCAGCATACAAGATGAGGACACCAAGGCATTTTGGTGCTGGATGCGTTCAACAAACTGTGCTGCAAAAGCTGTGCAGGCTATTCCTTTCCTTTGCCTGATATTTAAATACTTTAAATCTCATAGTATTGCTTTCCTGAATTTTAGTACCTACAGGGATTTTGCTAAGTTCTTATCAAAAATGAACTGAAACTAAATTCTCATTCATCTGAAGGCAATCACAATGTACACATGGCAGCCGTATTTTAGCAATAGAAACAAGGTCGGATGTATACATTTCAAGACTTTTAAGAGAAAAGCATTCCAAGTTCCAGACCTGGATAGATGGATCTGTCTTTTGTTTCCTCCGCATTTGATTTATTTTTCAATCTTAAGGTCTATTTGTTCCCAATCTGGACATGTTTATGAATGTTGATCAAAAATATCAACAGAGAACTGAAACAAATTCTTGTTCATGATATCAGTGTCACAGCAGGAAAAGTTTTCATTAATATGTCAGGCCATGAGTCTTGATGGACAAGTTACAAGTGTTCAGTTTTCCTTCTTTTATTTATTCATTTTATTTATATTGCGATTTATATCCTGCCTTTTTCCTATAAAGGGCTCAAGGCAGCTTACATCATCTTTCCGCCTCCATCATATCCCCACAACAACAACCCTTGAGGTAGGTTGGGCTGAGAATCTGTGACTGGCCCAAAGTCACCCAGTTGGGTCCATGGCTGAGCGGGGACTCGAACCCAGATCGCCTGAGTCCCAGTCCCACGCTCTTAACTACACCACACTGGCTTCTCTTCTGTAAAAGGTTAGAAGGCATGAAGATCTGGAATTGCAACAAATTTAATTTAGCAGATTCTCTTGCAAAGTCATCACAGGATGACCTCAAGGAGTAAAGTGAAGGTGCTTGCTTGGAGATCCAGATGGTTCCAGGTAGAGGGGAGCTGAAATGTGACAGTGGTAGCTGCGGCTTCTGAGCTCACTGAGAAGGTACTCTGTCATCACATCACATGTGACAAAGTTCTTGGGAGATTTCACTTGCTGAAGGCCCAGCACTGGAGCTCTTTGGAACAAGAGGTGGCCGTGAATACACATTTTTGTGTATTAATTCAATTTCACTGGAAGTGCTTCATGACAAAAATCCTCATGCTCCAATATTGAGCTCAAGCAACTCATTTTGCAATCCTTGGGCTCAAGCTTTATACAGCCAGAGCCAGGCAGTACTTACCTGGTAGGCCATCATCTCAAGGACATGAGGATGTGTTAGTATGAAAGACACTTAGATCTTTTGCTATTTTAATGCCCCACTCAAAATTTCTGCTCTAGATCTTCCATAGAATTTTGCAATAATCAAATTGTTCACATCTGTAAAGACAAGAAATATATTAGTTTTTTCCCCTGCTTTGCTCACAATGCAATTACTTATTTTGGCCATGTTGCAATGTTAAAGAATATAACTGAAAGCTGCTAGAGTAGCCAGTGTGAGAAAAGGTGTAATTGTGCAGGGCTTTGAAGGAATTATCCAATCTTACATAAAACAAAGGGACAATTAGTATACAGGGGATTCTGATTCCACAAACCTGCAAGTGGGCTCCAAGGCACCCAGTATATTGGCCAGTTTGACTTCGTAGTCCTTAGGATCAGGATATTAGAAAACAGCTTACTTTCTATATACAAAGCCTGTACTTTGCATCAGATTTCATTTCCAATAGTTCAAACAGCAGAGACTTTTATCAATTGCTAGCCTCAGATGAACCAAACACAAAAGTACTCAGAAGTATTTTGAGAATTCGTGAATTCTGTCCAGCAAGTCAAAATAGTGAACGGATACATAGCTGATTCCTGAAATATTAAGAATAAAGATAGCTGCACTTTTCAGATTGCCCTTGCTTAAGTTGTGGGGAAAAGATGTCTCTTCCATTTTTCATCAGCATCTAACAGGAAAATAGGTAGTATTCATAGAATTCTGTTCAAGTTTAGCTATAGCTTACAGCTCTTCACAAAACTTAGATATTTTCAAAGGTTACCTATCCTTTGAAACATTCTCCCCTTTTTCTCCACTCTAGATGGCTTAGGGAATAGACAAGATGACATTTGGGCTGGGGAAAAAACACTGACGGATTCTGTTCAGGGCTATGGAATATTTGGTGTATTGATGAAAAGGTCAGTTGTCCACACATTGTCAAGCTGACTGTTTTAATACATGGAGATTGGTGAACATAGCTTGTGTGTACATATAGTAGCTTTATTGAGGTTGTTTCAAACCTTCAGTTGTCAGGAAACACATAGATCTAGAAGATCTTAGATCAGGCCATCTTGGCCAACACATCTTGGCCAACAACCAATAAATGCTGACCTGAAAGGTTTATGTACTTACTCTACACACATTTAACTTCTAAATGAATCGCAAAAGAAAATTGCTTTTTAAAATTTTACTTTCCATTCTCAGTTTCAACTCCTTTTCTAACTGTCTACACCCTTGTGCAAACATATCTACCAACTTAGAAAAACACTCCATGCATCTGATAAATTGTGTTGTCCATAGAAGCTTATACATTGCTTCATCTTTAAAATACTAAATGCTCCCTGTTGCTAATGTGCTACAATTATTTAAGTATTCTCTTGTAGATATACAGTACAAGGGAAGAACAGAGGTAAAGTAAATAGTACTTTGGGGTGATAGTCCATCATCACATCAGCCCTTGTCTTCCTGAAATATAGGTTGAATAAAAATCCACCACTTTCTTGCAATGCATGTCCCACTGAATTAAGCACTTTTAAGTCTGACTTTGTTGGCAGAGCTAGCTTCCACTGAAAGTGCTTAAAAACTGGGAAGTTCTGTGCTGGAAATTCCATCCTGTTTTGGCATGATCAGTTTTTCCAGTGTTTCCATTGAGATTGGAGCACAGCAGCTTTGCTTTGCTTCTCTTTGCCTCAGTTTGCTTCACTTCGTTTCCAGAAGTATTTTTGGGAGAGGGTTGCTTATAGTAAGTGAATAGTCCTCTTTTTCTGGCACCGGTATTTGGGAAAATGGGATTGTTTGTTTTTTAAACACACACAGTGTCTGTGCAGTCTCACATCAGAGTATTGGCTACATATCCCCATTCTATATAATGCCCTTATATAATTATACTATATAATTATATAATATATAATATATAATTATATAATTCTATATAATGCCCTCGCCAGTTTTGTCCTTTCCACACCCTACTTCGGCTTGCCTAGCAGAGCCATATTTTTAGTATTAATCAAAGAACCTATCAGTGTTATTCTCCATAAACATCAGTTGCATTTGCAGAAATAGAAAGTATGCACATCTATGTTCAGTGTTCTATAAATAAATGCAATAAATAAAGGTCAATTTCAAATAGCCCTGGCTGCAGTTAGAACTGATGTGGGTTAAGAATGTGTAAGACATTCACTTCAGTACTTTTTTGATCAGAATTTTCCCATCTCACAACTTCTGGACAGAACACAGGCTCACATGTGGTCAAGGTTTTGTTTTGCTTTGCTTTGCTTTACATGTCAGAGTTTCTAGTACAATTGATGGGAGCAAAATAAGAAACATGCATTCAGTAGCATGCACACATTTGAAAAATATGGAGGAGAAATGACTGATTTTTGGAACGTGGACAGAAATGTGTTTTAATCCATGGGAGAACCATGTGTATGTTTTCACAAAGCTCACAATTGCTTGATACAGTTTGGCAAAAATATTCATTAAAATATGGCTGGATTTTGAAGAAACTTCACTCAGTGGGAGGTTCCAGGCATAACAGGAAGTCAGAGCATCTTCAGGCTTTATCAATATAACTTCCAAATCAGTACTAGCATATTTCAAATTGGTTCTTTGTTTATACATTTGTCATAGTCAAGTTCATAGGAAAGAGTTTTATGCACGAAAAAGTCCACAGATCAATCTCATACGTATCCCTTATTATCTTTTTATGAGTGGAGATTGAGCAGTTGGTCAATGCCTAATTGCAACAATCTTGGATGCCTAATTAGGATGCTCTTGTGCAAATGGTTTGTGGTATGGAATAAGTTTTTCTAAACATAGATGCTATTTTGATTTGCTAACATTGCTAAACGAAACAACAACAACAAGCTCAAATTTAATCATTTCAGCTTGCTCCTTGGGGACTAAAGATACAATATCCTAAAGCCTTATTCCTTTTTCAATTTTTCTACTAATCAGAGTGTCTTGGCCAGCAATCCTACACATATTTCCTTGAGAGAAAGCTCCACTTAATTGAGTATCTATATGAGTAAAGAGGTATGATTTGGATAGCTGACCAGAAGTGTAGAAGAGAGAGTTTCAACAAATGTGTGACTTTCCACAAGTATCAGTGTTAGAGCCAGTGATTTTAGAAGAATTTGCTGCAGGCTCCAAGAATGGGCTTCTACTGAGTTACAAATATTCCATACCTTCTTTTCCACTTTTGGGGAGCTTAGTGTGAATTTACCTCAGAGCATTTGCACAAGTGTTAACGGGCTCTTCTTTTGTTTTTGGTGCAGCTAAAACAAACTCCTGGTAAAAGGAAAAATCCAATCCCATACATGGACAGATGATGGGATAAAGATATCTGACAATGTGCAAAGCACAGACAAGTTTCAACAAAACCCACACATATTCTTAGCAAAATCCTTTATCTCATTTGCATCTGGTCACCCTAACTGAATATAGGAGATGTGATAGATTTGGAAGGACAAGAAAGAGGTATCAAGAGAAAGATTAAGGACTGAGCGTCAGTTGATATTGTTTTCTATTCTGCGACATCTGAAGAACTGAAACATTTTTCACAACAAGGGATGTTTCCATATTTAGTATTGTTGTTGTTATTCTATTGCATTTATATCCCACCATTTTTCCTCTTGTGAAAAAGTCAAGGTGGCTTACAACGTTTTCCGCTACTTCATCACAATTTTGTGATGTAGGTTTGACTGGGAATGAGTTAGATCTGTCAGGATATTAACGAGGACTGGCAGGTATTCACATATAACGCCGGTCTTCTATCGCTTACACTGGCTATCAAGGTGCTGGTGATGACCTATAAAGCCCTAAATGGCCTGGGTCCTGCGTACCTGAAGGAGCAACTTCTTGCTTATATGCTCTCCCGCCCCTTGAGATCTGAGGCAGAGGTCCTTCTTCAGGAGCCCTTCTTGAAAGAGATCAGGAGGGTGGTTATCCAGAGGGATACCCTCCCAGAGAGGTTTGCCTGGCACCAGCACTTTTTTCTTTTTGCCGCCAGGGGAAAGCCTCTCTATTTTCCTTTTTATATTTTATTTTATATTGGTTTTATTTATTTAAATTAAATTAAATGGTTTAATTGTCATTTTCATATTTAATCACTGGATACTGTGTAATTTTTATTTTATTTGTGTTGTTGCAAACCAACCAGTAATAGGATGGTCTATAAAAGCTTGGAAGGGAGGGAGGGAGGGAGGGAAGGAAGGAAGGAAGGAAGGAAGGAAAGGAAGGAAGGAAGGAAGGAAGGAGTGACTGACTGGCCAGCCCAAATTCACCTGGTGAGCTTCAAGGCTGAAAAGATTTCACAGACCAGATCCAACACTGCAACCATCCAGCACACTGGCCTGTATTCCTATTGCAAACAAGCAATAAAATTCAGGAGGGCCCACCAAGTATGATGACTGTGTTCTGACGGAATTATAGTACAATCCTAAGAAGTTCAACTCAGTGCACTGGGCTGTGTAGGATTAGAACCTTGTATTTGAGCAAACTTAGGAGGTCACTGCCTGCTCGTTCCCTTCTGGGTTTTCAGAGGCACACTCTGCCGGTGCGATGGGTTTGCATTCGGGTTACAAAACTAAAGTAGGAATTGGCCCTTAGACTTAATTTCTTCTCTCATGCTGCTTCCCACCCACTCCAGTCTGCTTCTGTGTTTAGCTGAGAACCTCACAATCTTTAATGCATTTAACAGTTTTCTTAGATTGTGATGACTAATTTCTTGTCACTGCTGGTTCCCTCCCACGTGAGCCTACTCCAGCAAATGTTAATGACGAATATTTCAAAGGCCATATGGCTTTATCTAGCCCAAAGCATTAATGCAGCGATTTTTGTGCACCCTGCTCAATGCGGAGCTGATATCACAAACTGAAATATGAAGTGAAATATATTTTACGTATATTGCAAACATTAAGGCAGGTGATTTACTCTGCTTTTCCTTACACTTTCAGATTACTTTTGAAAAATCATATAAGGCCAACACATAATCGTGGCAGATTTATTAAAGACAAGTGATGTATTAAAACTTGGGAAGTTATATTTTAACTTAGAGGTAAATTAAAACCATAAATTCAACTTGGGCACAGATGAGCCCAGTCTTCAGCAAGCAGTAATCACTTGCTTATTTAATTATCCTGCGATGGATTTCTTCAGCCTGGCCTGCCAGAGAGTACCCTACCATCTTCTCCACGCCCATATGCCTGACATTTTGTTCATTAGCAAATACCTTCTTGATCATTGCAATGTGAGATCAACTCCTTTATTAAAAGAAGATGACGGCCTCCCCACAGCATGACTGAATTTGGAATATGTGTCTGCCCTTCTTTGGTGTCCAATCTTGGACATATTGAAGAAACAACTTCCTGGAATGCATCAGTGTTTGAGCCCATATAACATTCTGAAGCTCTTTGCTACAGCAGTTGAACTTGTTTGATCAGTCACCAGGCTTAATTTGAAACTTTATGGAAAATTTTAAATTGAACACATGAGCCTCCTGTCCTCACATGCATGAGAAGAGTTCTCCATAGGGAGAAGACATATCCAAGTGTTCTCCTGGTGCAAAATGAAGGACTGTGTTTCACAAGAGAAAGATGCAGGAAGTGAAAACCTTTTCACATGAACGTGGACTGCCAAGCTGGTTGTGGTGAGCATAATATTTTTCCAAGAAAAAAGAGGTTACGAGGTATGCCCCTGATCACCTTTTCTGGCAGGGGTTGTTCTTTCTTACTTTGTTCTTTTAAACTAACTAAGTTATAGCTCAGTGGAAGTAACACATGCTTTGCATACAGAAGGTTCTGGGTGAGAGGAGGTAGGGAAGGCATCTCCAGTGAGGAAGTCTATAAAGTAGGGCAGAGAAGGTCGGCTTGATTAGCCACAGCTATCCATTCTACTGGGCCAGAAGGCTCAGGGTTCTGATTCCATAAATGCTGGAGATGGTACCACTGGGGTATGCACATGTGTGTCTCACAAGAATGCACATGATGCCATTGTCCTTGTAGAGAGTGGACCAGTCTCCTACACTCTGCAGACTGGTCAGTGGGAGTTGGAGGAGGATTCTGAAGAGGAGCAAGAGGAACAGGGCAGGGGAGCTTTGAAGCTCCTTCAACTATATGTAGTGAAGTTCCTCAGGCCGACCATGAGAATCTACCTCTTTTGGAAAGGGAGTAAAGGTTTTCTGGAGGTGGAGCAGGTGTGAGGCCCAGTCCTTGACCTGTTGAGGAGGTATCAGAAGCTGCTCAATTGGAGGGGCTTTGCCATTGGAGTCTTGCTGTCCAGTAGCAGTAACCGGTCTGAGGGTGAAGCCAGAAGCTTTACAGAACGGGAGGGACCGTGAGGAAGTTTCTAGCTTGGATGGAGCTCTTTACATGAGCAGAGGCTTCTCTTTTCAGCTTTTGCAGAAGACTATCTAGAGTTCAGACTCTCCTATTATCTGTGGAGGCTAAATAAAAGCACAATATTTTTTTCAAGGATTGTCTTGTGCTTTGGAACCAGAGTCATGGGGTCAGTTCATAACAGTTCTTGGTGAAAGCACTCCTTACCATTTCCATTTCCATCACCTTTGAAATATGGATGGGAACTCTCTGAAGAGAAGGGCTTCTATGGTTGGTTTTTAAATGCCGTGTTGAATTCAGTGTTGAAAATCATGGGTCAGCTTTTACAAAAGGAGGATGCGCTTGCATTTAGAAAGTCTCTATCTGGATTTGGACCCTGCAGGAATGGTAGTCATTCAACTTTGGAAGACCTAAATAGGGCTTAGATGGCCTCAGGAAGTGGAAGCACACTGAAGCTCTGGTTGACTACCATTCGTGGAAGGGGGCACATGCTACATGGGGTAAGTTACAGTGTTACCCATTGACTGTTGTGGGAGGGACCCTTCCACAGTGTCAGACCACAAGGGCCTTAAGCCATACACTTATCTGATTCACAGGCTCATAATGGTAGCAGTAAAGAGTAATAAACGGGACCTGTAGTACAGGCTGTCTATTATTCATGGAGGATATTTTCAAAACCAATTGGCATGCATTTTGCTTAATAGCAGTAGCTTTCCCTCTGCTTATTTCTGTTGTATTTTACATTTTACATTTACTTTTTTGGTTGTAAATATACCACATTATCCTCCTTGTTTTTATCATTTCCTATTTTGCTGAACATCTTTTTTATATCCAATTTATTTTTATGGTTCATTCAGAACATGAAGATATTTCATACAGGAAGCTTTGCACTTTAAAGTATGGATGTGTGAAATTGATGTTTACTTGTGCGTGCACATGCAAGCTCACACACACACAACCTCATTCACAGAGAAATGAAAACAAGAACCATATAAATACAAACACATATATATGGTAACGCACCAGTATTTAAATCTATTAATTCATTTCAGGTTCCCAATCTGTCTGCACGTGAAGTCCTATTCTCATATTTTTAGCATACAGTTGAGGATTAAGTTGCCATAACCTCACTGACACGATCTGTCATGCCATGGCAAACAGTTTCCATAGTACACAGGTTGTTGCCCAACCTTACCAGCTAAACGTACACATTTTTCCATGTTTTCCACTCATCCTCTTGTTCTTCTCATGCATCCCAACTCTTGAACCTCCTCCCTTATGGGATTGTTCCTTATGGACCTCAGGGGTTTTTTTTTAAATGCTTAGCTACCATGTCATCAAAATACTGTGTATTTGGATGCTGAGTGAAGGCTAGAATTGAGTCAGATATACTTTGTTCCATTTTTATTCAAATTAGGGATCGATACTTCAAGCCACATCTCACAGCAAGAGGAAGAATTGACAGTCACTTTTGGGATGGGTTACTGATGTAGGTTGCAGAGAGGGAGTGCAAAGTCATGTCAGAACAGAATGGGATTCCAAGTTCGAAAACCCAGAGCAATATTCTACATTGTGAAAGGATTTAATATTCTGGTATTTTTAATTTATGTTGATTACTAAACATCCATGAAACTAATTTGGACAATGATAATCGTCTGCTCTGCATCTCTTCATAGCTTTGCCTGTTTGTTTATATCATCCCCATGCAACTTTTGATTGGCTACAATCGATTTGAAATGATGGACAGCAAAACGGAAAGAAGGCATGGCTTGGTGCTGGTTGTGTGCAGACCTTTCTTAGTTGTTACCTCAAGATAAAAACTTTGATAAAGTGTACAAAGTTGCTTTATTTCTCCTGCAATGAATATCTCTATCTCACAGCATTTTTCCCCAGGTAATCCACTTCATTACAAAGCCAGCCCTTATATGTTGTCCTGAGTGCTTTGTGGATTCTACTCTAACTAACTAGTTGGTGCGCACAAAAGAACATTGCCAAATGATTTTGTGGCAAGCAGAAAGATTATACCCTGAAACTTTGTACCATTCTGAAGCAAGAACAATTCTGTGTCCGAGGGATTTGGACTTATCAACAGAACTGTAGCTGCAATGAAACCAAGTCCCGTACAAGTCTATCCCCACATGCATTGCAGTTATAATCTTTTCAAAGCACAACCCATTTCACACTTTGTCTCCAAACTGCAAAACTAATTCAAGTTTGCCCAGATGTTTGTTTTGTTGCTCTGCTTCCTCTGGACCGAACTGTGTATGACACTCAGATGTTGGTGAGATAACTCCTTAAGCCTGCTTTACCAGAGCTTTTCCAAGTGCTTTGACTGCACAAGTCCTTTCTGGACCCCTCGGAGGGGCATCTATGGGAGATTTGGAATGCACAAATGGCTAGAAGAAGAGACAGTTAAGCGTTCTTTCAACACTAAACTGCCTTTGCTAGGAAAAGTGTAGCTTAGGTTTGGTTGCATGAATTTACACAAAATTAGGTCCTTTTATATCACAAATATGTGAGTTGAAATAAGGGAATCCCTAAGATCCCTACAGTATCACAGCGGAGGATTAGGCAGAAAAGATTCCACTTTGACTTTTGGGTAAATGCTTGCTATTCTGATAGGGCAACACATTCCCATCCAAAACTGACCTGTAGTGACATTTTCCAAACTGTATTCTCATGTATTCAGTATTTTCCCATACTGAGAGGTTAGTTATGTTACAGAATGCAAGATATGATGAGAAATAACACAAATACACATATTTGAGAACTGCATTGTCCATGAAACATAGCATGAACTGATGTGATTGCTATCTCTTGGATTGATGAGCAGCTCCAAAGTTGGTGGCCCATCTTCATGTTTCTGAACATTTGGGATGCAGGTCTAGGCTCAGTATATATAAAAAACAAATCTTCAAAGACAGAGATTTTAAGAGAAAATGCATTCAAAAACATATATTTAAATGCAGAAACAAGATGAGATGGACTTACTAGCAAATGCACCAAAATGAAACAGAGCAGGAATTGGATTAGCTACCCCATCTCTGGGTATGAGTATACCCCATCTCTGAATGGAGCTGCCATGCACAGGACATTTTGGTGGGCTTCCATTCCAAGGGTCACCATACTCCCGAGACAACTTGGATGGCACAGAACACAGAGCCTGTCTCTAGAGCCATAGAATGAGAAGGAAAGAATAAACATTCCATTCCACTGCTTACTTAGTGGCTTAATTTCAGTAGGAGATGTGAATGAGGCCTTGTACCAAACATTTCAAAGAAAAGACAGGGATTGATGGTGGATCTGAAGGAAGTCTGAGAGGTGATGTAAGGAATGAGTTCTGATAGCAGCTGCTTTTCAACTTATTTTTTCCACTTTTCAGCCTAGAAATGCCTGGGCCATAAAGCCAGAATCAAAGAACTTGCATATTACTTAACACAAACATGCACAGACATCTCGTACTTACATTTGTAAGGACAGTATGATACACTCTATTTGGTACCCTGTTGTGGAGAGGGAAAAAAAAATTCTATTTGGAGTACTGTAGATGCAACACAAAAGAAAACTCCCTTTTTGCACTAAATGTTTTCTCATATAAGTTCTCTCTCCTTATAAATTTATATCCCCATTTCCTTTTCCTGATTTTAATCTCGGATAACCCAATTACACTATATTTTTCTTCATACCAGGTAATCTAATTTTACTGGCACACTTTGAGGGGGAAATGGGCAAATCCTCGTGACAGTATCGTTGTATAACAAATAGTGACCTTTGTGGTAAAAACCTCATGGTGTAGATTCCGTTGCAGCCATACTTTGCAATTAGTTGTCTAAGACCTATTAAGAGCAGTGCCACGCATGACTCCAGGTCAGAAATGGACAATTTCGCAACTGTTGTTATAAAATACTCTTTTATTGCCCATTAGAAGGAAAGGCCTTCACAATGCCTTCAATTTTTCTGAAGTGTTACAGTTCTGATACTTGGAATGAGTGTTTCCAGTTTAAACATAATAAGTATCATTCTGGTTTTTTCCAGGCTCTTTTTAAAAAGTCTTATGTTTAAACAATGACTGTATTTTCCATTTGAAAGCTCTTTCTGTGATCAACACACCATTTCTGCAGGAAAGAACCGCCATCATGAAAACTGGGCCGGGTAGAGTTCCCATTGAGGTTATTTATGAAAACTGGTATCTTCTCCCAGAGCTTCTGTAGATTATGGAAGTGCATGCAGCTGTGGCAGTCCTTGAAGCTTACATTAAAGCTGGTTCCCCACTTACCAAACAGAACTGGCAAGGGTGTTGTTGGGCACAGAAGCGTGGCAAGTCTCCAGCTTTGTATATCAGCTCCTCTGCATCCAAACCCAGTCTGTGATACCTCATCAGTTCAAAGCACAATTGAACGTCTGCAATTTATATATATTGAAGGGGGTGTCTGTTTTATTCTTGGATGGTCACTGATGGACCACCAACAAAAGAGAAAATGCATCACCAAGAAAGAGGACCAAAGAGAACATATGAATGACATATGATGACTCATCTAATATTTTATATGCAAAGAGAAATTCAGGAATTCTTATTGCACTTGGAATTGAAGTATAGTGCATCTTGTGGTAGTGTGGAAGGCTGTGAGCAGGAGACCCGCACCCCTGTTCCACTTGCTCAGCAGCTGAGAAGTCTTTCTGGTCCACTGCCTTACTAGCCCTGGCAGAAGTTCTTCCTTGAGGCCAGAGAGCACATGTCCCACTGCAGCTTCTCCCCTTCTCTTCCTCCTTTCCCTTACCACAGAGCACCCTGTATCATCTGTTCTCTCCCCTCTATTTCATCCTTCTCCGCCATTATGCTGCACCTTCTCTTACCTTTACTGCCACATGGCTGGACAAAAAAGACAGTGCAGGTCTTCAAGTGGCCAGCCAGGTACCATTCCTGGCTCTGAGGGCTCCTTCCTCCATCCCAGGCATGGGGACAGGTCACCACCTCCCACGACTGGCAGGAGTTGGATCTTGAAAGAGGCTCCAGCAGCTTCTTCCATCAATATCAATTTCTAAAGGCAGCTTCACTGGCTACTGTCTTGCTGCAAAAAAATGCCATGGAGAAGATCAGCAGGCAGGATTCTCTGGAGGACGAGTTACAGGTCAGTCCTCCTGAGAGGGGCTAGTGTGGTGATGTGGGCAGAGTCCCTACTGGCCCTGCTCTACTGTCCTGAGGGTGGGGCAGTGCTTCCCCTGGCAGACCTGGTTCTTCTGGTCTCTTATCTTTGGAATGGGCAGCCTTCAAATATATAATCCTTCAGCTGAAAGATCTTCTGAACCTCTTCCACTGTAGGACCAACCTCTGGAAAAGACACATAGCCACCCTGTTCATCCCCTTTGAAATCAATCCCTCCATCCCTAGGGGAAGGAAATTACTTCTGCTTTTGCCATCAAGGTAGATCTAAAATATCTATTTAAAATAAAGACTAGAAATCAAAGATGATCAGAACAGGTTTTGTTTTTGTTTCATAAGAACTCGCTGTAATGTGCCAAAACAACTGAAGCTGAAGTTTTAGGTAATGCACAGTGTAGATCAAATATGAGAAGCTATCTGTAAAAGGAATGCTAAAAGGAACAGAAAATCAATTTCTGCTGCAAAGTATATTTTTATGCCTTTAAAGAGTGTATTGTCAACACAGGCCAGCCAAAATGCCATCTCCATAATAGGACAGGCCACGACTGATGGATGGCACAGTGGCAATAGTCTCAAACGAAACCTCTGTGAAAGATAGAGCTGAGAATCTATTTATTTCAATTTAAATCTGGCCCCATCTCTAGAGCACAGGACAGATAAGAAGCATGTGAGAGCACAGGATAGTGAGAACATCAGATAAATATTAAATAAAAAGTAGCTTACCTTACTTCTCCCAAAACTGGATATTAAATGCCAAGCCGAACAAAAGAATCTTTCAGTAGGCATTTAGGGTTGGACATTGATAAGCCTACAAGGGAAGGAAGCCTTGCTGCCTCTAAGCTTTATGAGGGTTATTTACACCTGTGTGCAGTTTTAGGTACCATCCAGATGTTACTTAGGAGTGGGAATTGCAGGGAAAGCATGTAGTCAGTCTCCTGGCTTTGTGCTAAAATGTTTCCGAGACATTCCCCATTACCTGACTGATACAAAGCAGAGAACTTATCCTGACAAGTATGGGCAAGCTCCTGATATCTCCTTTTGTAATTGGCTTGGTATTGTCAAGTCTTCAGTGGCTGTTTGATAAACTGCCCCATTGCTGGGGCAACTGGAACACCACCCAGGCCTGTTGGTTTCAGAGATGTGGGAGCAGCATGGAAAATCTGACTAGAAACTGGAATACTTGGAGGCAAGAGTGTCGAACTCCTTTTCTTTTAATTATCCTGAGGGATGAATTTAATTTTTCCAAACTCAGAGTTGACAGAGTCCAGTTACCTGGGCAGCTGGCCATGGGGCATATAGTTCTCTGCTTGTTTTCAGATCTGGGGAAAGAGTTTCTTGTCTTGAGGTCTACTGATTTTGTTGGTTTGTTTAAAATGGCTTTTTTGTGGCATAGAAAGTTTCTGAAATAGTTCTTTTGCTCAGCCCATAGAGGAAGACCTCTCCATATGCAGAATTTTCTCTGAATATTCCTCCAATTTTTTCTGTGGAAGCCACAATTTGCCATCACCACCCCTTACACATGTACGTGCAACTCCCTTGTCTGCAAGAAGGGTAAATAATTTCAAGAAAAGTCTTAAACCAGCCCTGCTCAGGACCACCTCACCACAGTGCATTGTTCCTCACAACTGCTGTCAAAGGGGTCACCCGGAAGACACGAATGTTTAGAATCCAAAGCATGGAGAGAAAGGTTGAAATGCTTTATCTCACAGGTCAAACCCAATTTCCCTTGGGATTACAACACGGAACACTGTCTTCCATTTAATGCTAGTGCTGAGCTGAAAAATTCCCCCACATTGTAACATTTTTTTCAGTGTTATAGAAAAGAAATTGCTTTCCAAATGGAACAAAAATACCTCAAATAAGATAATTTTGGAGACATTCTCTTGTGAGGGATGTGGGAGAGATTTTTGGAATTCTTGATTGGGAAATCTTGTTCTTACATTACTTTTGAGAGGCCAAAGAGTATCTGGTCCTTCCCTGTGTAGTCATCTTTCCAGCAGCCTGGATCTCCACATAGTTCCATTAAAGCCCTGGAGAAGACATTATCAAATAGTTCCTCCCATGGGAAAAAGGAGCTTTTGCAGATCAAAGAGGGCTGGAAGCCAGGACAGAACAATGGGAGGATATATAATACAAAGAGATGGAAAAGGCAAACCTCACCACAGTATTTGGGTAAACTCAACCACAAAAATAAATTTGAATTATCAGACCTCTCCTTGAAACTGAATCAGAGAAAGACCTGGTTCTGTCATGAGGGAAGGGATCATTGAAGGCTTTTAAGGAGAGCTTTTGGCACAGCACTAGCTCTGCCTTTTCCCAGGAGCTAGGCACACCAGTGCAGCATGCAAGACAAGGGCTAGGCATGTCCAAATCCTAGCATCTTTTACAAGAAGTAGTCAACATCCCTGGCTGCCAGTCCTTGCAGGTTTCTTCTAGCATGCTAAGGCTGCAATGCTCTACCTAGGTACCTGCAAATAAGCCCCACTGATCGTTTGGATCTTCCTACTGAGCTGACATGTATAAGGTTGTGTTCTAAAACTGGAAATGCTTAGACAGGATCCAGATTTATGTTGGATCATCTGAACTGCAGAAAGAACACTTCTCCACCCAATTCTTCCTGTAGCTTCTTCTACCTTCTTGTATATGCTACAAAGACTGTGTAAGATCCTGTTAACAAACAGAACATGGGATTTGGGCGGCAGGCAGACTTCCCAAATAGGCAGAATGGTCTTCTATGAGCAGAGACCTTCCTCTTGCTCTTCCTCTTTTCATGTAAGTCTGATCTGGGATCCAAGTTCTTTGCTTCCAAACCATCTTTGAAACTGCTCAGTTGATGCTCACAAAGTGATACTTTTTGAAATCAATATTTTGTTTCCATTCATTTTGTTGCAATTTACAGATAATTATGGCATCCTGAGAAATTAATTTGTGTTTGAACAGCCAGAACAAGTGGTTGACCTGATCTATGCATTAGGATCATGCTGTGAAATCTTAATTCTTGTGCTGTGCTGAGGCTGGGCAGGGAACTACATTTTTCATTCAGCTTAAAAGGAAAATAATTTCCTCCTCTATGAATGCCTTTTGCCTTAATCACCAGATTGATTATGTCAAATTGCCTTGCTTTCCTTTTTTAAGGCAGGAATTGGAAGAATGCATAATAGCATCCTTTATTTATTTATTTATTTATTTATGCATGCTACCTCACATATTCAGTGATGATGAATTGTACTCGACAACCTGCATGAAACCTGTTTTGTATTATGTTATTTTAACCACACTTTGACAATCTCCCGCCAAACTGCTATTTGCTTGGGGGTGGGGGATGGGAGGGAAGGAAGGAAGGAAGGCATGCTAAGCTTCTTGCCACCCGATTTTCCACATGCTCAAATTTGCTTGCTAAAATACATGTTGATTTGGTGGGCCCTGGATCAAATCTAGTCAAAACTTCCCCTGGAAGCAAATATGACAAAGCTGGGACTGTCATACTTTGGGAACATCATAAGAAGGCAAGACTCCCTGAAGAAAACAACCATGCTAGGATAAGACAAAGGCAGAAGAAGAAGCAGAGGGCAAAGATAGCATGGATCGACTCTGTAAAGGAAAGCACAGGACTGGATTTACAAGAGCTGAGCAGGGCTGTCCTGGATAGGGCTCTGTGCAGGGCTTTCACTCAGGGTCGCCAGAAGTCAGAGATTACTTGGCAGCACATAGCAGCATCAAGAAGACATGAAGAGGAATAGCTAATTGGCTCTTTGTATGGTGTTTAAAGAGGGAAAATTCCAAATAAATTTCCAAATAAATAAATGCTGTCATCATTTCCCTCTTTGCTGAGGAGCTGAAACTGTTGGGACAGACAGGGGAGAATAAGGAATCTGCCTCTCCATATATCTGGAGCATGGGCTTTCTCATTCAGCGAGCGCATATGTAGTCTGAAGCACTCTTCCTAATTATCAGGAAATGACATTCCTTTGCTTGGCTTAGCTTTGCTCAGATCTTCTAAGAATGGGTCGGTTCTCAAAATGTTTGGCAGGGGAGCTTGTTTCCTTGCAGCTCTGTCATAAAAAGGGTTCATCTCATGGTAAAGACTGGGATGAGGAAGAATTCATCCAATGTGTTTCAAGTTTGGTTAACTTACCAAAATTAATTCAGGTAGGAAGAATTTAAGGGGGTTGTTTGTATTTGCCTTGGGTTTTTTTTAATGAGGTTGGATGAAACTGAAACTGACAGACTGGTCCATCTGGGCTCAGGGATTTGGAATGCTTAGCTTTTAAAATTCTGGAGTTGAATCCCTAGAAATCCAATAATATTAGTGCTGAACTGGAATTGTCATCTCTCTCTCTCTCTCTCTCTCTTATTTGACAAGTGCCTTATCTTTAACAGCTACAGAGTGGGAAGTTACAACTTGGTCTTCTCCATGGGAATAGCTAGGCAATTTTGAATCTGGCCTTTTCAGACAGTTGAAAATGGGTTTCAGTTTGCTTTTGATAAGAATGCAATATCCCTCTTAAATTGGGGGTTGAAAAAGCTTGAGATACAGAAAAACTGAATATGGGAGGGTTATGGACATTGAAGGTGGGATGGGTGTGCACAGAATCAATAGGCACATTTCTTTACTGTCTTCAGGCATAATAAAAGTATTATCCTTGCTTCAAAAGAAGGGACAGTAAATACATCCACTACGATTAGCATTTGTAGAGAAAATCAATGCAGGCATTCTCAAAACCTATTGCCTGTTCAAGTAGATGCCCTATATTATTATTCTGTTTATCTAATTTGGTCTTTAGAAGTAGATATTGCTTCTTAATGACAGATTAAAGCTGTGTCTGTCAGGAACATCAGTGTTCTTTTATGGAATCATTTGAGTTCTTTAAAAAAATCCACATTGACAACATGGATGTCCTGACTATTGCTAGCACAGAGATGATGGTAGCAGGTGTCCTTCCCCACACTGGAAAGCTAATTTGTTTAGACAAGAACAATGACCACCACCAACAAAAACGATCTGAAGACCATGAACATATCAGGAACATAATAGCTGTTACCAAGCTATAGACTAGACTGTGGCAGTGCTGGGTTTCTATGGTTGAGTTATGTAAGTTTAGGTTGATCTTTGGTTTAGGGATAATGTCAGAACTTGATCTTTGGAAATAAACATAAGGGTCTCGTGAGTTTCAAAAATCCTCCATTATATCTATGCAGTCCTGGACTGCACCTGAGAAGTCAAGTGTACCATGAACTTAAACCTCATGAATTTCCCTCTTCAGAAATATTCATACTCGAGGGAAATGCAGAAGTACATGAAACTTGAGGTTCTGGCCAAAAGCAGGGGAAATGAATACTGCTCTAGGGATCTGCAAATAGGAAAACTCAACCTTGCCAGTTTCTCCAAATTCTACCTTGAAGCTCTCCCTGACTTGTGTCAATGTCAGATTGCAATTGTTGGCAATTTTGGAATATGTGATTTTTTTTCTCTCATTAATTAAAGAGGGTTCCTGTGCATTTTCCAAATGTGCATATGTATATTTGGTAAATTGGACTGAAAGTTTGAAAAATGTAGACACTCTAACTACAGATTGAGTTTTGGTCTACATTTAGTTCCAGAAAGTGCAAACAGGTTAAACCTGGAAAATGTAATCTGAAATGCATTTCCTATACATCCCTGGAATTTTCTGGCACATACTTCCCTACATACTTGTAGAGAAGCCTACAAGAGATGGAAAGAACTGGGCATGTTTATACTGGAGAAGAGAAGACTAAGTGGAGATATGATAGCACTCTTCTGAGACTTGAAAAGCTGTCTCAAAGAAAGCTGAGATCACAAATTGATTATGAGCGAACAATGTGATGTGCCTGCAAAAAGGACAAATGGTATTTTTGGACTACATTAATAGAAGGATCACTTCCAAAACCTGTGAAGAATTCATTCCCATCTACTCAGCACTGGTTAGGCTTCATCTGGAGTATTGTGTTCAATGTTGGGCTCTAGAATCTAAGCAAAACACAGACAAGCTGGGAAGGGTTCAGAGGAGGGCAACAAGGGTGATCCAGGGACTGCAGACAAAGTCCTGTGAGGAGATATGCAAAGAACTGGACACATTTAGCCTGCAGAAGACAAGATTTAGGATGAGGAGAATATTCCTTTTTTGTGTGTGTGTACATTTTTTATCAAGATTTTAAACTAAACACTTAAAAAAAAAATCAATCATCAAATACATTGGACATACTGGGTCAGCCCCCTATAACATAGCTTTTAAAACATTCTATAATCATATTCAAAGCGATTTATAAAAATTTAAAGACATCTTTAAATGTAAGCCAAGTCCCGTTTCTCCAGCCAATCGTAAAAAACATAGAAACATAGAAACATAGAAACAGAGCGAGTCAGAAGGGGCCTCCTGGGCCATCTAGCCTGACCTCCGGCACCAGCCGGCTCCGCTCATGACATGCCCATCATGTGCATGTCCAACCTGTCTTTGAACACCCTCACCGATGGGGCCTCAACGATCTCCCGTGGAAGCCCATTCCACGCCCTCAGGGTCCTAACTGTCAGGAAGTGCTTCCTGGCATCCAAATTGAACCTTGGCTCCCTGAGCTTTGCTCCATTGGAGCGCGTCCTGCCTTCCTCTGCAGGGGAGAACAGGCCTCTCCCCATCTCCATGTGACAGCCCCTCACATACCTGTATGTTGCCAAGTTTGATAGAAGTCCCAAGTTTGATAGAAGTCAGTATCTTCTTTCTCCTTCAATTATAGAGTCAATCTGTCCATTTCTGCACAGTCCAGAATCTTTTTTAAAATCAGTTCCTCAGTGGGTAGTTCCTCACTCTTCCAGTATTGAGCAAGAACAATCCTCGCTGCTTTGATTAAATGTAGTATCAAATTCATTTCTTGTTTGCTAATATTTTCCAGTACAATGCCTAACAAAAAAAATTCAGGTTTAAAAGCTAAGGTTTTTTGTAGCATTTCCTCAAGCCATTTATGTATTTTAATCCAATACTTTTTCGCATTTTCACAGGTCCACCACACATGGTAAAAGTGCCCACATCATGTTTACATTTCCAACATCTGTTTGACATATTTGGCAACATCTTAGCTAACCGATTTGGCAACAAATACCATTTTACATTTTATATAAATTTTCTTTATACGAAGTTGCTAAAGTTACCTTAATATTTCTCTCCCATAACTTTTGCCACTTTTCTAATTCAATATTATATCCAAAATTTTGTACCCATGTTATCATAGTTACCTTAACCTGTTCCCCTTCCATTTTCCTGTCAAGTAGGAACTCATAGATTCTTTTAATCATTTTCTCATCTGTTTTTAACATCACTTGATCAAAGGCTGTTAGGTCTTTATAAAACCCCCATATTCTACCATCTTTAGCATATCTTGATTGCATCTGCACCTTATACCACCATGAGATATTGAGTCCCTGTTCTTGTATTTCTCAATCTAGGTTCAGGCCTACATCCTTATCCAAAGTATCATCATATCTTATGATCCCTTCAAAATTCAATACATTTGGATACGCAAAAGCATCCATAGGTGAAAGCCATCTTGGTAGTTTATTATACAATTTTGACTTTAACTTTTCTCATTAATGATCTTCTAATAAAGTGAATTTAAAAA
The DNA here is from genome assembly GCA_023646645.1 of Varanus salvator macromaculatus. Lineage (NCBI taxonomy): Eukaryota > Metazoa > Chordata > Lepidosauria > Squamata > Varanidae > Varanus > Varanus salvator. The sequence continues at coordinate 5,835,410 of JAIXND010000690.1, read as the reverse complement.
GTTCCATGAGACTTAACTTTCTCATACCACATACAAGCATGCCAACACATTTGCAAATCATGAAATGATTCAAGATACAAAATTCTCTTATTTTGCAAGGTTATCCATTCTTTTAGCCAAGTTAAAATAGTTGCTTGATAATACAACATCCAATCAGGAAGAGCAAAACCCCCATTGTTTTTGGTTTCCTGAAGCATTTTCAGTTTAATCCTTGCTTTCTTTTTTCTCCAAATAAATCTCAAAATTTGAAAATTTAAATCCTCAAAAAATTTTTTATCAATTTTTACGGGAATCATTTGGAACAAAACAAAAGTTTTGGTAGTATATTCATTTTAACCAGTGAAATTCTTCCCATCAAAGACAGTTGTAAATTTGCCCATCTTTCCAGATCACCTTTAATATCTTTCAATAATTTATCGTAATTGTCTTCTTTCAAAGCTGTTCATTTAGCTGTAAAATAGATTCCCAAGTATTTAACCTTTTTGACAATCTGCAAGTCCACTTGTTCTTGGAGTCTTTTTTTCTGATCTTGTGTAAGATTTTTAACTAAAAGTTTCATTTTTTCCTTATTTATTTTCATCCCCGTAACCTCACCATATTCTTCAATCCATTGTAAAAGTTTAGGGATTGTCACAAAAGGTTCCTCTATTATAAAGACCAAATCATCTGCGAATGCTTGCAATTTATACTTTTCATCCCTAATTTTAGCACCTTTAATGTCCTTGTCATCCCTAATATTTCTATTCAAGGAGAACATTATTCAAGGACTTGAAAGTCTGTTACACACAGGAAGTCCAGGATGTCTTCTCAGAGTGCAAGACATGGAATACCGAGTTCTGGTTACAGGAATCCAGATTCTGGCTGAACATCAGGAAGAACTTCCTGGCTGTTAGAACAGTAGGACAATGAAACCAATGACCAAGGGAAGTTGTGGGCTCTGCTACACTGGAGGCATTCAAGAGACAGCTAGACAGCCATCGGAGAGGGATGGTTTAATGTGGGGTCCTGCACTGAGCAGGAGTTTGGACCTAATGGCCTTCTTGGCCCTTTCCAACTCTACTATTCTATGATTGCATTAACAGTGAGCGGCTAGTTTGGCTTTGTAGTACAAGTACTGGCCATTCTGGAAATGAGGCTAATGGTAAGAAGTCGATTCTCTTCCTTTCCAAACTAAGAGCAAACCGCACCTTCAAGGCTTCTGCAGCATTTGAAACTTCAGCTGGTCTGCACTCTTAACTTGATGCCACAAGTTGGTGATGAATCATGCTAGGTCAGGCTGGATAAACAATACTGATTTCTCTGGAAAACCTTCTCATAGTTTTGAAGCTGCCATAGTTCTGAACAATTGCCTGGCTAGTCGCTGGGTCTCCTGGCCTTGATACTTCTGCTAAGAATTCTCTCCTCAACTCTTTATCTCTGCCAGAATCTGTAGGAAGTGGAGGTTCATGCCTACAAGCTAGAATTAAATAACACATGAAAGGCTTAATTGGATTTTCTTATTTTATACAGGAATTCTTATTTTATACAGATATTTCTTATTTGGAGGAAATCCTTCTCTATCAAGAGGCAGGATAAGGAAGTTGAATAACTAACCCAGTGATTTGTATTTTATTCCCCTATGCAATTTGTTGTATAGGTTTTAGTGTGAGGTCAACCAACCAATGGATTGACATGGCAATTAAAGAAAAATAAGTGAAAAATACATGTTCCTTTTTCTAACTTAAGTGAAGAAGCTAAGACATTCCTGCACAGTGCTATCTGGTGGTTTTCTAGCCTTGTGTAGAGTGCAGATTATATATTTAATCATTCCCCCCCCCCCGAAAATATAAAGAGAAAAATTGCATCTTTGGAGTCCAGTGAACAAAATATTTTATCACAGATGGTAAAGGGAGATGGTTTCTTAGAGGAAAGAGTCTGTGTGTGTGTGTGTTTTAATTTGGATTTTAAAACTAAGCCTAGTTGAGTGGAAATCTTTGCTAACTCAAAGCAGATAAAATTCCAGGATGAGTTTCTTCTACCAAGCCTTAGGCTTAATAGCTAGGAAGTCCTGTAGAGCAGATGGGGTAGGTTAAAAATAAGTGTAGAAATGTTTCTGGCTTTTTAAAATCTCAGTAGAAACCAGATCTCTTTCAGCAATGTACTGACATCTCCGAAACATTCATTTCAATGTTCATTCCATCGATCTTCTCCTGCACCCCCAGGATTTTCCTTTTCTTGTTATTTAAGTATTAGTTCTCTTGGGGAAGCCTGGGATACATTTCATCTACCCTTGATTTCATGTATGTTCCTCTCTCATTAAGGATCAAGCTAATATTTACTTCTTTTTCTTTTCTTAGCTCATTATACAAACAATATTTCTAGATACTGAAACACTCTCAGCTGGAATGGAAGAGTCAGTCAATCTTTAGGAGCAGACTTGGGGTGGGGAGAGAGAGAATGAGAGCAGTGCATTCTTCAAATTTGCCCCACTAAACATTTCATTATGAGAAAGACTTCCTATCTTTTTTTCCATAAACAGGTATTAATTCCAACAAACACACAATCCTACATTCCCTTTGGTGTTTTCCTTTCTGATTCCATAAGCAGAGGGCTTTGACAAATCAAGTTTTGTTTGTTGGTACCAAGACTAGAGCAATAAGAGAAAGCAAAGCAGTTGGAAGCTCAAGCTCCATGCGCCAAGCAGAAAATTACTTTATGAGGAAATTATAGTCATTTGCATTCTCACAGAGCAGTGGTGTTAATTGAAATGAATTAGCAGGAAATTAAAGTAGGTTCCACCGAGAGTCTTTCTGTGCTGCATTACTCTCCTTTTGGCTTTCCACATACAAAAGTTTCAGCATTCCTTGAACTGGTGATAGGCTTAGCAATTGTTGAAATTCTCCCAGTAGAAGTCTCCCTCTAAAATTAACTGAGGCTCCTCTTACAGACAGCGTGGTTTTTTATACATGTATTTGCAATTATGTCCAATTGGGATGGTGTCTGTGTTTCATTATGTGTGATTAATAATATACAACTTGGATCTGTGACTAAGAATCAAAGTGGTTGACACTCCGTGGATTCCCTGGTCTAGTTTCCCTGGAACACATATGAGGATGCCTCAGCTAGGCAGACTAAAAACAATCAAACCTTCCATGTTCTCGTATTATTACAACCATCGTGCACAAGATAAAAACAGACTCAAGTTAAGAAGCTCTATCAGGAAATTTGAAGTTCTACAGTCCCTGGAAAGGCATTCAAGGTGTGATAGATCAGTTCTCTTCCAAGAGGACAGAAAGAAGCTCAGCCTTGGAGAGAGATATCTAACCCTGGGACCCAGTTCTCAGATGCTGCAGTAACCTTGTTTCCAATGGCAGAGATAGGAAAACATGGCTGAAATGGACATGCTGGAAAAAGAAAGAAGGAATAAGAGGATGAAGAGGAGGAGGAGCTTTGCTCCTTCTTCTTCCTCCTTGCTGGGGTCACATGAGGAAAATGTTTATATGTTGGAAGCTCAAAACTTTCTGAACAGAGTAGTAAGATAGCTTGGCCAGCTGTAAACCTATTTTCCAGCTGGCAGTCCCCCTCACATACATACACAAAAGTAGGTCATATTGTATTTTACGTTTTGCGATCAAAATGATGTTGAGATGGAAATAAACTAATTTTGACTCTCAGAGCACTCTGTAGTGCTTCCACATTTTTTATTTTCACGGTGCTGTCCCAATGGCAAGTGCCATGAATGTTGCTAAGGGACCCCCTTATGAAAAATGATGCGCTAAGTGGGCATTTTTTATTGTAGACTATTCCAGATAGAGTTTGACATTCCCCGCATGGCTCTCATTACAATAAACAGTGCAGGGCTCAGAATAAATTATTCCTTTAAACATCACAGCATTCCTTGGAAATGTTTCCCAGGTCTTCTAGGTCTTGATCACAGAGGAGACCCATTAAAGGGAAGCCCTGAAAGTCCAGATAAACCATGTTGAAGTTCTCTGGTGTCATGCCCAAATATCATCTCCTCCAGAGTAACCAGAACTGCTTTTTCTTCTGAATAAAAACAAGAGATATAATATTACCTAAGAGCTATATTCTTAATTTTCTTATTACATTAAAACTTTAAGACTGTATCAGATCAACTGTACCCAATGCTGACGGCATTAATGGGCACCAAATGAACAAACTCATCTCCTGTTTCATTAAAGCATTAACTTTTCCAATTAAAGTTCAGCTTTTTAAAAGTCAATTTGCATAGGCATCATCCTAAAACAAATAGGAATGCAATTTATCACCATTACAGCTTTCTGAAACATTATCATGATGGGCTAATCCACTGTCACAGTTACTGAAGTAGAACTTGGATAAAGAACTTGATTAGATACATTTAAAGGGAGAAAAGAAGGTCAGCGCTTTACATTGTGTATATAATGGCAATGCTGCAGCACAGGTGTTTGGCCCAATGAAAATGCATTTCTAATTTTCATCTTCTTTATGCTGGCTTCTGCATTAATCCCATAATGAGGCATTCTGTGAAAAGAACCCCCAGCAGCAGCAGTGGCTGCCAATTCCCAAACCTGCCACAGGCAGTTCTTCCTTTCCAGGCTTCACTTCATCCTGGGCAGTGGAAAAAACCTGCCTCTCTCACCCTCTCAGTGGCACAGGGCCTCCGGTAATTTGCCAGAGGGAAAGAAGAATACCATGCCCTGGCTTTCGCTTTCCCTCCCTGACCGGAGGACTCTCTTTTGCTCTTCAGATGGGAGAGAGGAGGATCTGCCAGGAACTTGCTTGTACATCTGGAGAACTTGGCTTCAGGGGCCTTGACCTGGTGGACTGGATGGAGAAGGTGCCTGGAGCAGTGCATGTCCGCTCGTGTGATCTTCGCACATGCATCAAGGCCTCATTCGGCACGGTTTTTTCGATACGCCTGGCCAAGGATCATTTGATCATTCTCAGATTCTGCGAACGGCACAGAAGAGAAGCTCCCTCCATCTCCCTCTCTCCCCGTCTCTTTGAAGGCTGCCTTACCATATCCAGAACACAGATGGCTGTAGCTCTGGTGCCAAAGAACCCGTTTCCTTTTGTGACCTCGACTCTTTTTCACTGCTGGTCCAGCAGAGCATGTCCAGAAAATAGCACGCTCACCAAAATATGCAGAATCACAATGTGGGTCACTTTAATCTTGTATCAGTACCAGGGTAAAATACTTGTGGGAGAACAACAGAAAAGCGATTGGAGCATTAAAAAAAAATCCCCCAGAAAATCAGCTTTGTTTGGGACGTAAAGGGGCAAAGGAAATGAGTTTACTATTGAAAGATTTCCCAGAGAAGGAAGGAAGAGGAGGGAGGAAAATGAGAAAAGGGACAATGGCAAACCGATGGAGGGTTGATGTGATGATTCAATGATCAGGTAAGGAAAGTGAGCATAGGAGAAGCTGAAAACAGCCACCAGACCTGGAAATGGGAAGGGTGAATGTTGCACCTTTTGCTTCATATGATCTTTCCAAAAACACATCAGAGGGGAATGAAGCATCTTAGCACCAAGCTGAATCTGGAAAGGAAGCAGGCAGAACAAGACATGCCAAGACTTCCATTACACTGAGAAGCTAAGAAAAGACGAAGGACAACTGGGAAGGTATTTTTCTATGTATACAAATGAGAAGAGTGAACTACTTTCATTCTTGTCAAAGGCAGATTGTTTGACTCTGCATGGATGAGTTTTGGTACAAATCAAAAGGGCCCACAAAAACTTGGGGCTCTCAATAGTTAATTATTAAATTATAGGCTGCCATGATTGAATTAGCAACAGGGTAGAGAGTTGTCTATTTGACTTCCAAAAGTTTTGAGGTCTTTCAAAAGAGAAGTTTTCTATTGTATAGAGGGTATTGAAAACATATCCTGGCATAATTTATTAGGCTGTAGTGATTACTGTTGCTGAACAAAAAGATATTTGATCTTTTTGGAGATCAAAAAAGGAGGTGAAAGGTTGTTTTTGACAGCAGAGTCACTTTTCTGAAGTTAGTTTATCATTGATCTAGATCATTATTGGTTTAGTCTAACTCTTCTAGCTCTGAGTAGGTCACTACATAGCTGCCTCCTAATATATTTGATTTTTACATTTGTGTTCCACCCTTTCTTCCAGTCCTTCAGGTACCCTACATTCATTCTCAAAGCAGCACTGTAAAGTCAATTAAATTACCCAGCTTTGGACCCTGGCTTCCCAATCAGCAATTAGGTCTACCACACACTCCCCAGACTAAAAGTCAAGCACAGAACTTCAGTGGTGGGTCTTGGATTGCTTTGCTTTTAGAAACTGCTTTGGCCATTGAATCATTTGTCAAACCATTGCAGATCTAAACCGGATGAGTGCATTGAATGATGAAGATGCTGCCTATTGCTTTCAATGGATTACACATTGGAATGTGCATTTCTCTTTAATTAGCTCACACAAGCCTTGGACATCCATCCAGTTGCCAATACACATTGCTCCCAAGAGAAAAGTACAGGGGAGTTGTCAGCACCCACAGAAGTATTTGATCCATTTCTGCTGGAGATGGAAACGTCTGGATTCCACCAGCATTCTTTCCCATACTTCACCTTCCGATGTTGCATGACAAAAGCATATGGAGAGACCCTCCCAGTTCTAGCTCCCCAACTATGGTGGATCTTTCCTCCAAAGGTATATCTTTAATCCATGCCTCTGTATCTTTTAAACTGTAGTCCTCTAATTATGCCAGTAATTTAGTGGCTAGAGAATCGCTATAGCTTTACAGCTCCCTTTATTATTTTACAATTGCCCTTTATAAATGACTTTTTAAAAGGCAAAACACAACTGACTGCTTGCTATCCACCCAGAGGTCAATATAAGACAGGTGACAAATCTGACAAAAGAAACATCACTATGCTTGCGAAAACCCTCTCCAAGCTGTCACCGACCATGTGTCACACTGAGAGAGAGACTGAATGTGTAAATGTTTGTGTTTGTAAATCTTTGCTGCTCCACATGAAAGCACTAGCTGATCGCATGAAAGGTGCTCATAATCCTCTGGTACTTTGAGGCTCGCCCCCCACTGCTCAAGACTTTGAAGCTGCCATCTCAGATGCTAAACATGATGCCCGGATGGCGGGTGTCCCTCCTCTGACACGCGGTGGCTTGCCAACCTGCGCAAAGCTCCTTTTGCGATCACTCACAGCACACCTCTGGAAACCTCGGAAGTTCAGTCTCTCACCCTGCATACAAATTCCCTCACAGATTTGATTTGGCAGCTTGCTTAAAGCTCTACCTTTGTTCACTCAGTGAATCTAATCCAGGCATTCATTTCGACTAGAAAAGCTTCAGTCGCTTTTAAGTCAGCCTCCAAATGAAGAACACAGACCGCCATTCTCTGAGTGCTGTTTGGATATTCCTCTCTCTTGGAGCAGTCAGGATTGAAGCAGCCATTGTACTTTTATCCGTGTTCAAGTAAAAAAGTTGAGTTTATTCCTCTAGTGCTTTTGCCCCAGGATCACAACCCTACATGAACAGCAGTGTGGTGAGTTCTTGAAAGGAAGCAAACGGCAGTGCTGAAGTATAAAACTCAGAAAGAACCACTGTGCATGCTCTAAAGTGTAATCCAGGCAATTCTTACAGCAGGCATACAAGAGTTTTTTAGTATGTATTTACATTTAATTCTGTTCCTGAGCTAGTTTACACTTACACATGCGCACACACAACAATTAATATGCAAATAGAAACTGAGCTAAACTGAAAGCCACAGAATCATAAAAGCAGCATGAATCAGTCAGTAGAATTAATCCTCAATCTACCTTATTTAAATATGGTTTATCTTAAATGATCTTTACATTTGCACAGTATTTGATTTTATTGTGGGAGTTTTACCTTGTATCCAGCCTTCAGAGGGTTTCACCTAGAAATGGTTTTAAATTTAACATCGCATGATGAGAGCAACAACAAAACAAGACAGTGATTTGGACATGGATACCTGCAGAATTGGTGCTTTTTTGTAGGCTGGGGTGCTCAGTCTAGCTTGCTATAGGCAAGAACTTGGGGTGAGCAGAGAAACATCAGCATGATACTTTGCTATTTCTTCAGGCTTTTTAGATGCTATTTTAAGGAAAGGTAGACATCTGTTGTCAGATAAAGAATAATGTGTTCAAATAAAATGAGTAAATAGCCCTGGTACAATATTGGGAAGACCTCTGGGGGAAGGAAAAAAGGATGACTGAGAAGAGAGGTCTAGGAATTTGAAGAGTGTAGACATTATGCTTAATCTTGGTTTTTGTGATCCTCAGTGTATATTTGAAAAGAATAAAGAGTGCTCCTTTTTATTTATTCTCTCTCTCTCTCTCTCTGTATATAATTGGTAGAGAAAGCCAGAACAAGTGGAGATAGTGAAGCGGTAAAGGATCCACCACCACCATCTTTCATTAGCATTTTCCCACACCCTATAGCTTTCTACAATAGCTCTACTGGCTATATAACCTATATTCATGGTTCTTTGTTTCCAATTTGCTTCCAAGAACAGCCTTCTCCAACCTGGTGTCCACCAGATGTGGCTTACAGCTCTGCCAACCTGGTTCCCTAGACTGAAAGCTTGTCCCAGAATACATTTGGACCAGTTTGAACCAGTAGGTTACTTGAAAAGATGGTTTCATATTTCAGCTTTCCAAGTGATTGCCAAAATGGTACTGTTACGGTTTTCCTTTCCTCTAAGAACACTTGGACAGTGTAATATGGTTGATGTGGCCCAAGCTTTAGTGTGCATTAAAATGTCCTTAGTATACTTTCTTCAACACTGAGTCTTGCTTCGTCCTTGTTTAATATGCCACAGAAGCGCTGACCTTTAAAACTTCAAGGATCTATTTTTTTCACATACTTCCAAAATTCCTTGAGCAGAGTTCCAACTCTATCAACCATTAATGCATCATGTTCTCAGTCCTATGATTTATTATGTATTTGAATAGTATATGATTTCAGAAGCCTTGAAATATGATTAATTTAAGCCCAGAATAAAACAAAAACAAATGAAATGCAACTTTCTCAAGGGGGGAACATTTCAGAATATTTTCTAGCAGTTAAATAAATGACTAAATAAACATTTCTGGAACAAATGTCTTCGAATACAATCTGGCAGTGAGAAATACAGCTATTAAGTGGCATAGTTCTATTGTACTGAAACAATAGACACGTGCATTTTTCTACAACGCGGCAAATTGAAGTGGATAACGCATTAGACTTTCATCAGGGAAACGTGGGTTCAAATTAGAAGTGGGAAGAAATCCATTCAGTTTGCATTTCAATGAAAATAGCGTCTTATACAAAGCGTATAAAAGTGCAAACAGAAGCTCAATTATTCTTCAAAATACAATATGAAAACGGCAAATAATATAGATGCACTTAGTTAAGAAACCTGCAAAATTCCCAAAGACAGAAGTGTGACATTTTTCAGAAGGGAAGTTCCTAAATTCAATTGGAGATGGGAGTGTAGACCCTCAAAAATTCAGAAAGATAGCTGCAGTGGATTAGAAGTTGTGATGAATTCAGAAACAGTGTAAGATTCTGCCGGCCTGCCAGCCTGCTTTTTCGTTTCGTCTTGTCTCGTTTCATTTCTTATGTGGCACCAGAGTCACTGAAAGTGAGAAAGGACAGCATCTTGGTGTTATGCTTATGAAGAGGGCAGGAGAAGTTCTATACTTCTTTGCAGTGGTGCCCTGATTGTGGAATTCATTCCCCAGAGAGGTTCGCCTGGTGCTGTTACATTATCCTTTTTGGCACCAGGTGAATACCTTTTCATTTTCCTATCATTTTAATGTTTAATGATTTTAAGTATGGTTTTATTATGTTAAGTCATTGGGTGCTGTGCTGCTTTGTTTTACCTTATTCGTTTTCTCATCGTAAGCTGTCGTGAGATGCTAGTGGTGGTTGGTTAGAAAAGCTTTTCATAAAACAAACAAATAAATAGTGATTTCAGCCTTTTGGAAACATCTTCACAAAAGATGGTAAGCCTTCAAAATGGAAGGGGCTGGGCATGGTGTAGAGCCATTTGGAAAACTCATGAGGTCTAGATGAGGATCCCTGGAAGGTCAGGCTGCACCTGAGGCTTTTGGTTCTGCAGCCTGTGCCTGGTATCAACCCATCAGCATGTTTTACCTTCTGCCATAGCAAAGGTGGCCCCATCTCTTTCCTTCCTCAGATAAAAATCCTTAACTGTGTTACTTTCTTTTCCTTCAAGGTTTTTGTTCCTACCTATTTGAATGGCTCTCTACCAAACCTTGTTCTCTGCTCTTCCTGTATTTCTCTAAACTCATTTCCTGTACCATTTTGTGGCTCATGCATTAATCCTAATTTTAAATGAATTCCTATATCATTTTAGGCTTTTATATATGTTCTCTTTCTACTGTTCAACAGTTACCAGAGTTGTCCTCCGTTGCCTGTTTTGTAATGTTCTATCACCTCATACACATGTTTTATGTTAATCTGTCCCATGTTAACCAAACCTTATACCATGATAACCAAACCTTAGTCACAAAGCCTTGTTTTCCAGGCTGAAAGAGGACACAGTGAAGACACTTGTGTAATTTTTTTGTTTAGTTGCAAAGTCACACCCAACCCATCGCGACCCCATGGACAACATTCCTCCAGGCTCTCCTGCCCTCCTTATCCACCCAAGTCCACCCCCACCACCCCAGTGACCCCATCCAGCCACCTCATCCTCTGGCGTCTCCTTCTTCTTTTGCCATCTATTGTTCCCAGCATTGGGCTCTTCTCCAGGGAGTCCTTCCTTCTCATTAGGTGGCCAAAGTATTTGAGTGTCACATGAGCGGTACAAGACTGGAAAGGAGAATGAGCTGCATTGATTTTTGTGTTGCCTGACCCATCGCGACTCCATGGACAACACTCCTCCAGGCTCTCCTTTCCTCCCCCATCCCCCAGAGTCCACCCAAGCTCACACCAACTGCTTCAGTGACTCCATCCAGCCACCTCATCCTCTGCCGTCCCCTCCTTCTTTTGCCATCTATTGTTCCCAGCATCAGGCTGTTCTCCAGGGAGTCCTTCCTTCTCATTAGGTGGCCAAAGTATTTGAGTTCCATCTTCAGGATCTGGCCTTCTACAGACCCCAAATATACCGAACCTAAATAATTAAATAAATAATCCTCCCAGACAGTGGCTTTCTTTTACATGTTCATTCTTATCTTTGCTTCAGCAGAAACAGTCCCGCATCAGCCATTGCGCTGCCCAACTGAACCCTGAATTTTCCCCAGTTTGTTCCAGTTCAGGAAATCGCCCAGTCCAATTTTTTGGTTCATGTTCACGTTGACTTCCTGCTATTTGCATGAGCCAAACCAATTAAGTCCAAAAGCCTTCTTAACATGCCAGATTTCCTCTGACAGCTGAAGGCGGACCCTGTTGGGAATGGCTGTCTTCCCAGCACAATTCAGCACTGCATACGGGGCGTCCATAGCATTCAAATCCAGTGCTTGTCAGTGATGTCAATTTATTAAAGGTCAGGGAAAATGTATTCGTGTGAAATGTCAGGATTTTGGTGAAATGGCTAGTTGCCCTTTTATTGGTGTGAACTGATCAGAGCAATTCTAAGAGTAATTAATGGGAAGTCAATTTCACCAATTGCAGTAATCATACTCATTGCAAGTGTTTTATTTTCAGTTTCTCACTCTCACTCCCTCTACATATATACATCTATATACTCACAGATTAACAGATACAAAATATTTCTGTATCTAATCATTGCATTGAAGAGGAGCTTTCAGTGGGTTTATCTAATCCTACCATTTCAGACAAGTTGCATTTCTTAAAACTGCTGCGTCGACTCAATGAAAACAAAAGTATACGGTCCTTATATTTTTTAGTTTTTCGCTTAGCCACCCTTCCCAAAGATAAGGAAAACAAAAACAATGAGGTCAGAGCTTATGAACTCCATTCAGCCCAAGTTATTTTAAGATGGGCTGATTTCTACAGGGGAATTGATGTCTTTTGCTAAACCTCAGATCCATTGATGTGGCAGGCAATATTGGCATGCCATTGCTAGTTTGGGAATGCAGAGATCTCAGTGAAGTTCACACTGAATTCCTTGGCATGTCCCATCTCTTGCATCATTATTGCAAACACTCATGTTTGATTAGGTTCAGACAGCAGCCATGCATGGAATGCATTTTCCTGCTCTTGAACACAGGTCCCTACAGAATTGCCCCCTGTGGTGTAGGTTGAAGAAGGAATTTCCAGCAATGCATTGCTCCTATCGGTTCTTTCATTCAGACTGCGGTGCTGAAATGTTATCAAATGTGGAAAAGAAGATTTTTTGGAAAATCACAGCAAAGGCTAATCCTCAAAAGACTCGCAAACACTCCCTGTTGCAAAATGTTGGTGATCACAGTTGTGTGGATTGTCCAATAGGTGGGGAGGGGGAAGACTTGAAAAGGAAAATTACCATTTCCTGAGCTCAACGTGGCTCTTGGGAAAGGAAGTGGGAAATATATCTATTTCTGTAGCTATTTCCCACTTTCTCACACATTGGCCTGATATATTCAGCTCATCTATCTGGAGAAGCAGATCCAAGTGATGGGTACAGATTGCGTGCCTATTATCCAAATCCAGAAAAGCTGGATAATATATCTCTGACTAACTGCTTTGTATAATACATTAACTGCCATTGACCAAATGGAGCATAATGTTCCCTATTCAACACCACAGACATATCCGTAATGTTGTATAATCAATGGCTGGACCGTTTTGGCATATAACAGACAGGTTGTTAGCTGAAATTACCTTAATTGTACATCAGCTGAAATGACCAGCCACTGACCACCATTTATGAAGTTCTTCTGGTGCCATCCTCAAATTTACAAGTTCTGGAATATATTCTGCACTGGTCCAATTAATTAACAGTGCAATGGGGGCAAACCTAGCAGGTTCCTCTGGATCCCAAGTGGTGGCAGCAACTCTCCTGGCTATAACCTAACCATAACCTCTTTTTCATCTCTGCATTCTAATTTCTGTTTTATTGAGTGTTCAATACAACCATGTGATTTCACAATGAGAGGTGTTCCAGAATATTTTAAATAAATAATGGCTTACATATATACTGAGGACTGAACATGGTAATTTCTGCACACAAAGTGTATCTTCCGCCTTTTAGAGTATTGTAGGTAGTTTGGGCTGTTGGTCTGTATAGAAATGCTATTAACAGAAATGCATTGTATAGAATGCTGTGTGGAAATGTAATTTTGCTCTAGCCCTTCTCTATTTGTCAGAGTGGGACAGCAGCTGCTTCAGAATTGTTTCTACAGTTCAAACTTAAGGGCAAGGGCAAACTTTGTCTTTTGAAAATACCAAAACAAACAGCCGCACCAGCAGAACAATCCTGAGACAGCATGGTTGGCCTTTCCCCACATGTGATTAGCAGAAGGAGCATTTATATTTTGATTGTCATATTTGGAATTTTCATTATAATCCCAAATTCATTGCCTCTTTGAAATTTGATGCTTCTTTTTGATTAAATGCATGTAGAATAAAATAAAAATTCAATGCAATGTTTATGATTTATTTTTGTTTTGCACATTTAAAAATGTGCTGGAGGCACTTATGGCATTCTGATAAAAACAAATGCAGATTGTTCAGCCCTGGTGTCTGTCTCTACCTAGCTTAGAATGCTGCATCTCCAGCTCCAGGCCTGGAGTTATTTCACAAGGTTTTCTGTTCTCACTCCGGCTTGGCTTCCCCTTTTTTCATGCCAACAGCAAGCCACTGCTATTACAAACTGAGAAACCTGTGCAAGAGGAGATGGCGTACACAGCAACTGTGTGCATGGCAGCCTAGCATTCAGTGAGATGGCTGTTTCTAGCTATTTTCTGGGTCTCAAGGGGGAAAATAAAAAAGCAAAGCAAGAACTAGTGCCTGGGCTGCAAGCTGAAGCTAATGGATCTCCTGAAGCACCGATAACTCCAGGAGTTGAGCCGGACAGATATAGTTGCCCACAGAAAAGTGTTATGAAACTGAGGAAGGCTTTGCTACATTTTACAAACAGGAAACACTAAAGTGGAAGAGAATCAATAACCGAAGTAACATAACCATATAAATGGCAGAGGACAAAAAGAATTCCTTGTTCTTCTCCATTTTCGTATTTCACTGCTACAAACACTAAGGTTAGGAGAAGGCATGGCTAAGTCCATTTATTAACCCATGTCAAAGAGTTCTTATGCAATGGCTGTTCCATGGAATTTTCTTTCTCCTTTCCTTGCCTTTTTTACAGGCTACTGTTTCAGGAGAGGACAGGACACACAAATCATTCTGCTTCACATAAACATTAGGCAGGAAATTATCCAACACTCTCCATAATTATGAGAGAAAGCAAAAGCAAATGCACATTCCCCCATCCAGGATTAATCCAGAAGGGTTTTTGGTTATTGAAATGTTTGTTCAATCTGTTGCATGTCCTGTGGATTGCCAAGCAAGTCTTCTGTCAACCAGTCATGGACAGAATCAGAATTTTTAACCAGGGCTTTATGTAAGATAATTAGCATTAGCACTAATACATATTAGTGCAAATATTCCTTGACAATGAAAGATAATGTACATGACTTGGATAAAGCCAGTCAGGTGGAGATTCCACAGGTCCAGTTCAGAGGAATCCAGTCTTGTTGAAGCCATTGCAATTCCTCTGGCATCCCTAGCTGAAGGCATAGGAAACAAGATGACACTTTCTCAAAGGTAGAATGCCATAGAGCCATTAGCAGAAATTAGCTGGCCGAGATTTGCAGGGCGATTCTTTGTGTGTTTCCTTGGAAATAAGTCTCACCAAGTTCATTTGGGACTTTCCTTCAAGTGTGCCTAGGATTCTGGGTACAGCGTTTCACCACTCATCCGTATTGATCTGGTCTCAGGCCTTCTGGTCCTAATCCTATGTATATTTCATAGCAAACATGTCTTGCGAGCCTCAGCAGGGTTTCTGTGTAAACCTGGTACGCCTTGAGCTCACTGAATGAAGATGCAAGCTGTCTAGAGCAGATGTCGCCATTCTCAGAGGCCCAAATGGTCTTGAGCCACAATAGGGCCTTTCTTTTAGGAAGTAAGCAAAAATGGCATATTGTGTTACCTTTCCAGCATGTAATTTATTAAAGTAGAAAAAGCTAAGGAGGTGAGATGAAGAACTGAGACTCTGAAGAAACAACTGTCTTCTATTTTTGTATTTAACTTGGAGTTGTGATTTTATGAAATTAAACACATGTGTGTGTGTGTGTGTGTCAGAGAGAGAATTTCAAAAGACTGAAATTGTAGTTGGAAAATATGAGTCAATGTCTCTGAAAATGGTTTGAGTCAAGGTTACAGAAAGAAGAAGGGGAAATAAGAGTTGGCAGGAAGTTCAGTGGAAGTTCAGGAAAAGGAAGAGGAATCTATCAACTTGATTCATTGGAGGCAGAGATGGAGAAGAAGCAATTTAAAGACAAAAAGGACTAAGGCAAAAAGAAAGAGCGGGAGGAAAGGAATGAAAGAAATCCAGAAAAAAATCTGGATTTTTTCTACTGGTTTGAAGGCAATGGACCTATGGCAAAGACCTGGAATAGTTGGGGCACAGCCTGGCTTTCTCTGCTTCTTTGATGCTTTACTTTTAATGTGGCATGTTTTACTGTGTATTCTATATATTATTTCCTTTAATAAATATTAAAGGAATTTATTAATTTATATTTAGGATATAAATTTATTAAATGAATTAATAAGTACTTTTACTTACATTGCAGGTTTTTAAAGCATAAAAACAAATGGAAAACATATTTCAGTTCCTTCTCTTTGTTTGTACATACTTGCCACCTTTATTTGCATCTTCTCTTACTATATAAACATTTCTGTCATGGTATGTACAAACATTTCCTTTCAGACTTACAACTTTATTTTAGCTCTTGCTCGCAACATATCAACATGAACCCACTTGTGTGTTCATTTTGCTTCTTTATTTTAAGCAGCCTCTCCAGACAGATTGACTTGCTTCCTCCTTTCCTGGTCCCATTTCTGTTGGGTTTGCACAACACAAGAGCTTAACATGGATCATTAACCCTAGGGGAGAAGGGCTGCCATGTCATCCAAACCCAGTGCAGTTTCTGCATAGCGGCTTCCTTTTCAAGAACATGCCACGCTGAGAACACATGGCTGGCTCCAGAATTGTTCTTCACCTCAGTGGCTGGTTGTGCCATCCAAACCCTGCAGGGCAATTTTATGGTGGGGTCTTTGGATTGGCTTCATGATTACCTGGCAAGGTTACTTTCCTTAGTGCCTCAAAAAGCACAAAAGACCCTTCCCGCTCCACACATTGGTCCTTCTCACAGGTATACAAATACACACTCAGATATGTATAAACTAGCTTGGCCAATTTCTTGGTCAGTGTCACCTGTCGAAGGGAAGATGAAGCCAGGATGCTTATAGGCTAATTTCCACTGACTGACCAGGGAACACATCCCTTGCTGCCAATCGAAAAGGTCTGGCCAAAGGGGAAGTGGCAACAGACTTTTCAAGCCATGTGATGCAGCTCTCTGATAGGCCTGCCATACACACGCACCAGCCACTGTAGAAATACGTGCAAAGCTAAAATAAATGGCTGGGAAGTAAAAGGCAGGGAATTTTGTGCACCTGCAGGAATGGAGCCAATCATGTTCGGTGCGTACTTTCCCCTTCCATGTGCATTCTAGTCATCTAGCTTTTTGCATTGTAACACATGCTCTGTGTACTCTGCCTGGGTCTTGCTGGCCTTCTAGGATAGCTACGAGGGCCCTGAACATTTTCCTATCGAGTGTGCTAAACTAGTTAACATGAGAAGGGGAAGCAGGGTGGGAATCTGTTTGGAGGTGATAAAATACCGTGTTATGTGTAATCAAATTGCGAACACTGTGAGGCACTTCATAAATTATACCGAATCTAAATGGCGGCAAAATTCCAGTCTATTGAGGTGTTCATTCATTTGTCTTTTTGTTAAAATAGATCTAACCAGCTGAAACCTCCTGGAACTGAACACAGAAATGGTCCCAGTTTGTAGTTAGAGATCTGTGCATCTCCAAGCTTGCTATGCATTGTCTAAAAGAAAGAGAGAGGTATTTGCAACATGCATGCATTTGAAACAAAATTCCAAAGCTACGGTGTACATTTTCTAAAAAGTGGGCAAATGCATTTTAGCCATGGATAGTTGCATGGCGGCATTAAAAATGCACACAGCATTACATGCACCCTTTTTAAATCGAATAAAGGTGTTGACTGGCTGAGTTCGGTGACCCCTTTTGTCTCGCTTTATTCTATAGTGCAGTGCAATGAAGCTTGGTCTGGGGTCCACCCGGCTGTTGACCCTCTGAGTTCGGCAACGAAGGTGATTAAAAGCTGCACGGAACTGGCATGGAATGGTCATAGCGGTGGGAAAAGAAATGAGTTGGCAAGACTGAATCCGAACAGCTCTACAGGAACAAATTCCCAAAGCCTTCTCAAAGCCATCCCAAGACGTTCTGTAGAGGATGGGATAGACAAGCTTATGATTAATAAATAAAAAATAAATTCATTAGGGAGTGGAAACCAGGCCTGGTTCTCCAGTGAGTCCTCTGCTATGATGCACATGTTTGAAAACCTGGGGCTGGAGTTGCTGCATCCACATTTCATCCTTAGATAAGATGAACTTACTAAAAAGAGCACCCAAAAAATAATGTGTGAACTGGCCCTTATATGCAGTGCCAACAAATAACAATAACATTGCTCTTTTTAACTAGGGCACAGTGATGTTTTCTTATCTATAACATATAAATCAGGTCCTTTAATTAGGAGACTGGAAGTTGCCAGAGAGGTGGTTAACCAGGTCTCTCTCCTTTTCCGAACAAGGCTATCATTACTGGAACCATTGCTTAATGATCATATAAGCAGAAAACAATTATATAGTTATTTTCCTTCTAATTTGAGCCTTATTACAGGATCGGAAACCCTGTTATAAGGCAATTGCTTTTGAACTACTTGGTAACTTCAAATATAATCACTAAGTAATTTGCAAAATATGTGATTATTCAATCGACCATATGTTCTCCCATTTTATGCAGCACTAAATGAGGAAGAATGCCTCAAAACTTTCTCTAAATATTTTGGAGAGTTGCAGATGTTTGAATAAAATTTCTGTTTAGTTATTTCCCAGTTTTACCTCACATGATCAAATTTGCAATTGATGGAAGAAGGAGAGAAGATTCCATGAGTGGAGCAACTGAGCTGCATTTGCAGTTGGCAGCTGTAGAAAGAAATGATCACGTTCAACACAGGGCCAATTCATCCGGCATTTTATGCTTTCTTTCTCCAGCTGCATTACCGATGAAACTGTTGGTACAGGAGATGATGCTCCCCAGAATCAGGTAGCAATGCCATGCCAGCCCACTCAGAGTGTGGACAAATCTATGCCTGAAACCAGGTGAGTACCAGCCTGAAGATTTTCACCAAGGGAAAAGAATAGGAACATAGAAAGTATTATCATAGAAAGAGAGGATGAGGGGGGCATGAGATCCCTCTAGAAGTACCTCAAAGGCTGTCACAAAGAGGAAGGTCAAGATCTCTTTCTGCTGGTGCCGGAGTGTAAGACATGGAATAATCAATTCAAGTTGCGACAACCCAGATTCAGGCTGGACATCAGGAGAAGTCCTCATGCAGAGCAATGTGATGGTGGAATCAGCTTCCTAGAGAGACATTCAGAAAGGAACTGCCAGCCCTCTGAGTGGGGTGGTGTGAACTGGTGTCCTGCAACAGCAGCGGCTGGGACCCGCTGGTCTTCATGGCCCCTTCCAGCTCTGCTCTTCAGTGATCATCAGCAAGGGCCTAACAAGCTTACAAAGCACCTGGTTCCACCTGGGATCCCAGTTCACTGCACCTGCATTCTGCCCAACCCGGTCACAGCCTCCCTTCAGACCACCTGGCCCACAGGTGCGAGTACCTGCGGTGCGGCTGATGAGCCCTTCCTCCCAGGCCCAATGGCACAGAAGGAGCGTGGACTGCAGTCCATCACAGCTTTTGAACAACATCCAAAGTGGCCCAATCAGGGGAAGACATGAAATCTCCTCTGCTTTATCATGCAGCCCAGTAGAGGCTTTAAAGGATTGAATCATAATTTTGTTTCAGACCAAAAGGCAAAAGTGTGTTTATACTTACAAATGTTAAATCTCTTGAAAAATGAGGTCTTTATGCTTGAGTGACCTTTTCTGTCTATCTGTGGAGTCTCAACCTGATGAATAATTTTTAACATGGTTTCTCCTCTTAGACCTTGAAGGCAGCATAATGACAAGGGCAGGAGATGAATTTGATTACAGATCATGCACCATCAACAGAAGCTTTAATTAAGTTCAACTTGCAAAATCTTCAGCCTTTGTCATATTGAAAAAGGAGGAAAAGAGAAACTGGGATTGACTCCAGGAGGGGCAAAAGATTGCTTCCAGCTCCAAATGAAAGCAACCTCAAGGGGCAATTATGAGCGATGTATCAGGAGAACCCTTACAAACATTTCAGAAGCATCCTTCTGGACCAGGCCAGGAATTCCACCATCAAAATCCTGCATTGTGCTTCCAACCGCAGCCAGCCTGATGGGGTCCACGCCTGCCTGGAGCTTCATCTCCACAACATGATAGTCAGCACTACTACGCCGTCCGGCTATCCCAGTACAATAGGAGCCACATCATTGAGGGTGCAGGATCAGTAAAAAAAGCCTGTGGTTACACCCCTCTATTTAAATCAATAAGATGCCAAAGCAGTTAACTTTAGCTGAGCTTTCTTCAAATGAGGCTTTGCCACAATTAAACCTGAGTCTTAATAGCCCATTCCTAAATGGGTCATTATTCATTTCATTTTCATACTGCCTAAAAGCCCATTAATCTAGCTCCCTCCTCATAATTTGTTGTTTTAGAGCCTAGAAATGGTTGGAGAACATTGCTTTGCTTTTCTAATGCCTGAGCAGAAATAGGTGAAAACCCCCTTTTTGCTTTTGTTTTGATTTGTATTTATGGGTCTGAATGAACTTGAGGTTGTTCTTTCCCTAGTTAAGGCCACAATCCTATGGATGTTCAGAGAAGGAAAAAAATCATACAGTTCCCAGAATTCTTGAACCAGGATGGCTGGCTGCAGGATGCCAGCAACCGTAGGGCTCCATCCAATGGTAACATCAATAGGCTGCAGAAATCAGACCCAAGAGACCTGCCCAGCCACATCCTGAACCCTCAGATAACAGCAGCTTCACAGGAGTAGTGAGTTGGATGGCAAGGAATGTCCTTGAGCAGCTGCTTTTACACACCTTGTGAGAATTTATTTATGTATGACATAGTTACTCAAATATAAAATATTGCTTGTGTCTAAAACACATACATGAACACAGTGAATTAGGCACAATAAACTTCAAACAAGATTTTGGAGAAAACTGGCAATTAGGAAGCAGCTTACTGCAGGAAAAAGCGCATGCTTGCACGAGGAAGAAAACGAGTGTGGGTAAAAAAGTCACACTAATTTTGATCTCTTTGTCAGGGTAAAGCTCTCTGGTAGAAAAAAAGGGTTACATCTCTTAAGTCTACCTACTGACTAAATCCAGGCAGTTTAACCTCGCACAGTTTCTTTTTTCCAAGTTTGTCTCACTGCAGGTCTGTTTTCGGGATGCTTTGAATGTAAAGACTATGTTATGGACCCTAGACAAGACAGTTCGCACTGATACCTCTGAAAAAAAGCTCATCTGACCCTGGACTCCGTCCCGGTGCACTGGCATAACTGGAGTGTGGTTTTGCAAGCAGAAGCAAATAAAGCTGTGACTATTAAGAGACAATGTGTTCAAATGATAGCTTACAAATGTTTCCGCAGCATCATGCCCTCGGGCCTCACAGGAAATCTATTTCCAGGTTATTCATAAACAGCTTTCCTATTTCCTTACTGCAAACATGTTTACCAAACAAGAGTCACCTGTGAATGGCATTTTGCTAAAATCAAATTTAAGGGTAAACTTAATTATGTCCACAGATGGTAAGGCATAATTGATGGCATTATAGTGATGTAAACTGCAAGTTACTATTTCTGAAAGTCTACCTCCTCCAGCAATGACCTAACGACTCCGTAACGATTCTGGCTGCCTCGAAAAATTATGCCGTGGCGACTTCGGTATGCCATCAACCTTTTGTGTCGATGAGAACTTGCGTTTTAACAGCCAGCCTTTTAATATTTTCTATTAATCAGGGAATAATATTTCTTTAGGAGAAGGAACTACTAAAAAGTTGAATGTTCATTAACCAGCTCAGGAACATACCTCTTTCCCAAGGAAAATGTATGACTTCCAATTATGAAAATAAGGATTGATCACTGAGCTTCAGCCAGGTGTGACTCCCTTCCTCCAGCCTTTCTTCCCCCACTCCCAGGATGCCACGTGCATCCCTTCTTGCAGCCAGAGTGCATAGTTGCAAGTCTATATGTCCCACCTCCTCGAAACAGGTGTCCAGTTTGCAGGAACTATCTGCATGGAAGACACCAACTCCTTAAATGACAGGCACATTTGCACTGTTGAGTTTTGTGACCATTCCCACAAAACGGCTACCAGGGGAGGAGGGACAGTGCCTGTTCCGACAATGACTGTTGTGGTAGATGCAGCTGGCTGCAAGAAATGCATTTCCAGAAAGGCAACCTGGTAGGACTGAGCACAGAAAGCAACTTGTCCATGAACTCGAATGCCAAGGCTGAGCCTGAGCTCCGGTTGAGCTGATATACCTCCAGTGCAATTTTGTACAGTGTCTTTTCAGGCCTCCTTGGGAACGGTGCACTGTTATCAGTGCTGGATAAAGGAAAGGACATGTTGATTGTCCAGGTGATGCTCAGCTTTGATTCACTTCTCTAGCACCATCTGTGCTTTGAAAGGAAAGCTTGATGAACTTCATGGGTAACAATGCAGGTGAGAAGGGTACCAAAGAGTCCAATAAGCTTGGTGAAAGAACACATATCCTGTTTTGTGAATAAGTGTGACAAACAGATCATGCTAGCAAGCAAAGATATAAAGGGGTTGGATTGTTGTAGCTGTATCTGCTTGCACAGGCAAAATCCTCACTTCCTAGAAAATTACCAGCCCTTAGAAATGTGTGGGGATGGGTGCCTTTTGATGTAGACTTTGTTCCATGCAGCCAAGAAACAGCAAAAGTCAGTTGAAGCAAACTTCAACAGTTGAAGTTGAAGAAAAAAGTTACCCCCATCAGGCAAAATTGAGAAACGCCGGTCAGTGATAGAAAAGGTCTGTGTGCAATGCCAGTATTTTAAAAAAATGCAGCATCCACAGAATCAGGGGCACTGGGAGATCTGCTTGTGTTTTTCCTTTCTTCAACTTTGGTCCCAGCCTAAGACTCTTCCAAATGAGAAAGAAGGGGTGATTCCCATATTCAGGAACAAATGAAGGGGGCCATTGGCCTTCAGGGCTGCATCCCGGCCCTAGAAGAGGCACTGTTGCCTGGGGAATGGGGCCTCAGGGACTGGCTCAGGTGTTTCCTGGCAAGAGTCTCTGCACCATGTCTTCTGGGCACATGTGCTTCCCATTTGCAGACAGGGCTTGCTCATTTCACAGGCTCAGGCATGACTGTGCAACTGGGAGAGTTCTGTGCTCCATGTGGCCCTCATTTCAACAAGATCCCCAGAGGCAGCCTTTGCCTGTTCCCCACTTGGAGCAGGTGTCTTCTGGGATCAGGTAGCATAGGACAGGTGTGTGGAAATGCACCTGTGCACATGCAGGAGCACCTTCAGGCAGCTCAACCACTTCCTCTAACACATTCAGAAAAAAATCCTGGTGTGTCTGATTCATGGTGGGGAGAGAGAGAAGGTGGTGACTGGCAGAGAGGGGTGAGAAAGGTCCAAGTGGAAAGGTGGAAGCCTGAAGTACCACAAAGAAGCTGAGATTCCCTCTGTGGCATCAGTGGCAGAGTTGTGGCTTGCTCAGCAATGCCAATGTGTATCAAAAATGCTTTTAAAAAAATCCTGGTGATGATCAGCGGTGACAATGGAAAGGTGTGGCAATCAATAGCTGGGGAGACTGAAAGGTCTCTGCTTGTAGCCATCAGCATACCAAAGGGATAAATTTCTAGTGGTGGAAGATGTTTGTGGGTAGGCTTCTCCAGCCCACAGTTGGTTAATCCCCGAGGAATGCAAGAAAGTAAAGGGGCAACGAAGGTCGCTAGGTGCTTCCTGGCCCCACTCATCATGAATGAAGCCATTTCTGCTCCAAATATCCCAACTCTGGGTGATTTTCTTCTGCAGAAGAGTGTGACAGCAAGTCAAGCACTATCTTCTACCTAAAGATAGATAATATACAGATAGATAGATGCTTCTGCTGAAGATCAGGCACACAGAGAGTGTCAAGACAAGTATTATCCAAGGAATCGCCTCTGGTAACATTGCAATAAGCTGTCAACATAAAGTCTTCCTTAGGGAGAAAAATTGCCAAACTTTAGGCATCTGGTATAACCTTTTTATTTTCTTTTAATTTATACTTGTCATCTGAAAAATGAGCAGAGACTCTCTGAAATAGTTACAACAAACAGGCATGCCACAATACAGCGAAGTTAAATACTTCAAGGGAATGAGACACCTTTGCAAGTGGAAGCTTCATGTGCAGGTTGGGCAGATAGAAACAGGTGTTCCATTAAACAGAAGGGAGCTAAAAGGAAGATGGAAACTCAGTGTGCTAGCACAGTGTCTCGGCAGAGTGTGTCCAATGTATCCCAAAGTGATTCATAGATATCCCAGCTGCTCCTCTCAATATTTTGTATGCATCCTTATTAAATTGGATTTGCTACGGAGCTGGCCTATCACATTGCATCAAATCTGCATTCAAGATACGGTTATGGTGGTCATAGCGGTTCTAAAAATGAAAACTCGGGCAGCAATTTCAGAAGGATCTTGGCTGAACTTGGACGGTACGGCCATTCCATTGCTTTTCAGTAATTCCTGAGCTGTTGCCAAATATCTACTTAACGTCTGCTAGTTAAGTGGCTGGTGCAGAAAAGCTCGAGGACCTTCGAGCTGGCAACTGGAACAAAAAGTGGCAAAGCAGGGGCAGAAGAGAAGGTAGTTCAGCTTGCCGTGGTTTTGCCTGTGTGCCCAGTGAAGTTTTCAGGGAAAAGCAATTGCTGAACCTGTTAAATGATCCATTCCTGAATAGCAGATTGGCAGACTTGGTCCATGGATACTCTTCAAGTTGAATGGAACTTTCCTGCAGATGTGGCCACCAGAAGCTTTAGGTAGATGCATCCCCTAAAGGTTTATCATCATCTACCTGTGAAACTGCACAGCTACCTATGGAAGAAGTTATGGTATCCAGTTAAACAGCCATGGAAATCTCAGCTGGCCAAAAGCAGGACCAGCATCTATGCACGTCAGCGAAAAGCAAGTTGCCTCCTTGGTGTCTTGGATGCAGAGCGGAAACGTGTGTCTACTCAGAAGCCAGTAGCTGGATTTGCAACAATTTGTTATTCATGAGCTGTAGCGATTTCAGTGAAGTGCACTGGTGGGGACGTCTGTTTGTTTTCAGGGGAAGGGGAATTGGGTTGCTTCTCCTGTTGGTGGAACACCATGGAAGGGGAATGGGTAGTGACAAGCAACATATCCCTGGCATTTCTTCATGATTCGTAGGGGGCAGGAGGAACTGACAATTTTTTCCCCTTTTCAAAATGTTAAAACCTTGGCTGTTTATTTATTTCATTGTTCGGTAAAGGTAAAAGTGTCCCCTTGATGTTACGTCCGGCCATGCCTGACTCTTGGGGGCGGTGCTCATCTCCATTTCCTAGCCGAGGGAGCCAGCATTTGTCCGCAGACAGTCTCCGTGGTCATGTGGCCGGCATGACTAAACACTGAAGTGCACAGAACACTGTTACCTGCCCATCAAAGTGGCACCTTTTTATCTACGTGCATTTGCATGCTTTCGAACTGCAAGGCTGGCAGGAGCTGGGACGGAGCAACGGGAGCTCACCCCGTGTGCAGATTTGAACCGGCGACCTTTCGATCAACCAGCCCAGCAGCACAGTGGTTTAAACCACTGTGCCACCTGCAGTCCCTATTTCATTGTTATACTGCCATTTTTTCATTATCTCATCTCACCTATTATTATTATTTTGGCTGCTGGAAACAGAATGGGGAAGAAGTTGTTCCTTCTTTTTTCTTTTCTCCCTCTTCCTTTTTCAAATCTCTGCTCCTTTCCTCAACCACACATCTCACCTTCCTATCCCCTCCTATTTATGCAAATATTTGTGTATGTGCCACAACCTCACATTTTCAGCTAGTCTTCCATTCCAATAATCTTCAGTGACATTTTAAATATCCATTTGAACATTGCAATCCAGTTTTGGACCTCTGGATTTACTCTAGTTTTTAAAAAGAACTAATTGCTAGATACACCTTTAAGGTTTTGTGCTTTGGTTATACTTAGACTCATACATCACAAGTGTACATGTCGAATTTGCTTTGCTGAGGAAGACTTTCAAACCAGGTCTAGCAGAAGCCAGATTTTTGCACTTTTTGTCCTGTGCCCACAGAAGTGTGGAAACAAAATCGAGTGCTGAACTGTATTCCCTTGCTTCATAGATTCTGGGATTGCCCATTGGGTGCTGAAACTCTGGGCAATCATGAATGAGTGAGCAAACATCCTTAGGGTTGTTTAGCATGATATTCAAACCTGGAAATGTTGAGGAGGGACCATCCAAAGCTGTAAACTAAGGTGAAACCATGAGTTGCAACACTGGGTGGCTTCTCTTTCAACAACCCACAGTTCAGGCTTTAGACATCTACACTCTCTCCCACTATTTCACAATACACAACCCATGTGCCATGAAGGACTATTGCAGATGGAGCTGGAAAATGACTGAAAACGTTCCAACTAACTCACCTAGGAACACAAATAATGCCCGACTGATCTGCCAGCCACTGTATCTTCGTCACAGGAAAACTGCCAAGCTGCCAGTGCATAACTACAGAGAAAATGCAGCAAATACAGTTGAAGCCAACAAGTTTTGCTTATGGTTTCTGAGTAGCCAAAGCCACATTACAGCCTGCTTGAAATCTGAGGCATATTTATTTTCATTTGCGTATCATTTGAAGTGATTTTTAGAGGCAGTTATCCTTCAGATTACTTGAATTCTACCCTGCACAAAGGAAAGGTACTTAATGTAGCATGCACTCCTGGATAATAGGAATCTGCGGTTTTTCATTGAAAGAAGCCATGGGATTGCATTTAAATTAATTAGAAGGATGAGGTTTGATTCTTGCTTGGAGGCTTTTCTGGAAAAAAGAAATCTTTAAAACTTCTCTAACTTAGAAGAACTTATGCAAAACTGCTAAGATATTGAGCGAGGAATCTCAAGAGTCTTTTGGCTGATTCATACAAGGCAACCTTTCCCTTATCGCACATGATTAACCACTGACTTCTGAAAGAGAAGTCAATAACATGTAGGAAATTGCGTAACTCTTACAGATACACCATTGTCTAACAAATAATATGTGCACATGGAATATACATGTGCACATTTGTTACAGATTATGTGCCTGTGGATCTTCCACAGAAATGATTTGCATGCAGGAAAGCTCAATCGTGTGCAATCAAACAAAATTCCATTGGATGATCCCCACTTCATCTGTTGAGAAATGCAGTGCTATGAACATCACAGTTGCAATGAACAGTGATATTCGCTAGGGTGACTTCAGGCTTCTCCAAACAAGGAGGGTTTGGTCGGTATGTCTAAGTGAGCCAGCTTAATTTAAACCAAAAGCCTGCATTAGAGAACCTGAGAAGAACTGGGAGATTGGGGCAAGTGTAAGTCAGACCATTGAGACCTACATCACAACCTTGTATTTCAGCCCCAAGCCCTGTGGGGTGAGTAGAGACAAAATATTAAACTTTGACTAGTGGGCATATGAAAGAGAAGTAAAAAATCCTGCTGAGCAATGAGGCATTGCTGGTGACCTGACTTTAGCCTGGTGGATCACGAGTTATGCCGGACACTGATCAAACGTGAGCTGAAAGTCACTTGGGCTCTTCCTATTTCCAGCACCTCCATTCCTTCTGATTGAGATGATAGGCACATTTGCTCAGGAGTAACTGATTTTGATGCCGTTTACTTCCAGTTTTTTGAATCATCCAGACTTCGGCTATTGGGTGGAATGAAAGTGTAACTAAATAAATAAAGTATGAATGCATTTATGCTCCTTTTCAGGCAGAAGGACCATTCAAGGAAACGTACAACATTGAAAATGAGAAGCTAACAAAAATAATTTAAAAAGGAATGCAATTTCAGCAACAAAGTAGCAGAAATCATTGCAAACCTTCAGTTGCGGAGCAGACTGGGAATAGCAGGTTCAAACAACTTGGGTTTAAGAAGCCTTGTGCATGTATTCTTGGATGAGGAAGTATTTCCAAAGGACTAGTGTGACACAGCGAGAGCAGGGGATGATGGTAACCAGCTCATTAGATGAATTGGGCCCAAGCTGTCTCTGTTTCAGAGGCACCAGAAATGCTCTGGTGACCAACGGAGGTGGTGCAGTTCTGGTCAACCCAATCCTATCACCTCGCACCCCCAGACAAGTGGGTTGCCTTCCCGTTTGATGCTTCTGAACTTTCTTCAAAGGAAGTCCTGTGGTGAGTATACTATTCTCTTCCTTACTGCTGTTCATACAATGTAAGCATTTCTCATATATTGGCTGCAACCCGATACTGTTAAACATGCTTATTTTGTTGAGTTCTTAGTTGGATTGACTCAGGCATTCCTCCAGACAAATACAAACAGAGCACTCAACAGATTTCTACAGATTTAGGAGGTTTAAATCAGATACGCATATTCTAAAATGCAAGTATTCCTAAAATGTCCTAGATAATCTGAATACTTTGATCTGCAAATCATGGATTATTGCTAACCAAAGAAGAATATAAAATGTGTTTATGTAACGGTGAAATCCGCACATGGCTGCGAAAGTGTGGGGGAGAGAGAGAATAAGAAAAGGAAAGACGCCTCGCAGCCAGTTTTATTAGCAGAGAAAAGCAGAGGTTTATCACCATCTGGCATTTTGACAGAAGGATCTGCTGCTTGAACGCTTGCTCTTTCATTCCTTTGAAACTGCAAGGTTAACCGCTGGCCTGCCTTGCAGGTACGCAACAGCCAAAACATAAAAAAGAAGTTGTTTTGGATGGCACACATTCACTGGAATTGTTTTCGTTCATTAAATTAAGCTAGAGAAAGGCTTCCCATTCATCCACAGTTCTGATATTTCTTAAATCCCTGCATCATTGGCTGGTCAAGCTTCCAGTCCCTCTGAGCAGAAGCAAAAGCAAGAAAGTGTGGGAGAAACTCCACGGAAAACAGAGAGTCCTCCCCAATAGTTTCTAGGACATCAGAAAATAAATGTTGTGCAGGCATGTATATTACATGAGGTATGAGATGTATTATTGATGGGGGACTTTTTCAACCTCACTTTTGAAAAAAATGTGCAAGAAAAAGAACTGAACAAGGTAAGTTCTTCAGATTTGGTTTTTCGAGGCGGTTTTACAGGCAGAGCTGATTGACAGACTCCTTGATTGCTGAACATGGGATGGCTCATAACAGCATTAAAGGACAAGGCAAAACTGCTGGGAAAAAGTACCTTTCCTGCTGAGGTCTCCTCCTCATTTATGCAATTTATGTGAGACATCTCTCCCATCACGGGTGCTATCTAACATTCCTTGACCCTCTTATAGATTAGTGCCAAGAGACTTACAGCAGGCATGTTGAGATGACAAAATTCGGAGATGAGCTCTCTGTGTGTTTCATTCATAATTTATGTGTACACACCTTTGGCGTGGCCTTTTCCCAGGAAACTGAAAGATGGTGGTCAATAAAACTTAAAACCTTGTGCAGAAGACGGTAGGAAACTTACAAAGGGGGATGGAAATTTTCCATGGGCCTATTTACTTAATTGATTTTCTCTTTCTCTTTGTTATGCACGAGTGTCAAAATCACGTATTTCAAGCTATCACATAGATGAATTCTGTTTCTCCAGAGCTTCCTCAGGGTATTTGTAAGTATGATGCAAGAACCTTGCTCAACCTAAGCAGGTTTAGATCCAATGAATCTCTGAATGGGAAACCTTGAATGTTGTCTCAGGTACCCTGGCAATATAAATAAAACAAAACATGTGTGGAAATTTCCACATAAACGCCAAGAGACAGTGTGGTCTAGGGTTAGTGTGTTGAACTAAGATGGGGAACACTTGCGTTCTTGTCCCCTCCTTGTCCTGAATCTAAAAGGGAGACTTTGGGCCAGTCACAACTCTCAGCTTAACCCATTCTCCTCATCATCATCACCACCATCATCCATTTTATTTCCGTATCACCCAATGGTCAGTCAACCCATTTGGCAAGGTTATTGTCAGGATAAAATGGAAGAAATTGAGGAAAGCAGAAGAATTGTAGAAGCTACTTTGGAAAAGGGCAGGGTATAAGAAATCAAGAACATGCCCAGCAGTAGGCATGTCGTGAGCGGAGCTGGCTGGAGCCAGGGGTCAGACTACATGGCCCGGGAGGGCCCTTCTGACTCACTCTGTTTCTATGTATCTATCTTCACTATGCAAGGCCTTTTCTTTTAGAGCAGCCCTCCCATGTGGATACCTCCACTCCGTTTCTTGAATGGTGGCTGAGAACCCATGTACATGAAATTGCATGAGCTGTTTCTGGCAGTCACTTGGACAGTCACTTGGACAGTCACCAGGAGTGTGGGCATAGGTGGAGAGAAGGTTTCCTATCCTGCTCTGCGGGGAGAGATGCAGCTTGACAAGTCATTTGGCCAAATGGGAGGAACTTTTCATTACACCTTTTTCCTAAGCAGTTAGTCCCTGTACTCTTCTACAATTCGTTCCATGAACTAATCTCACCAATGGCCCTTTCATTTGCCACACTCTTCTTTATTATTCCTTTAAATATAATTATTTGATTTATGGAATTCAATTCATATTAAGCATTTCTTGACTTTCATTCGGATGCAAAGAACAAATAACATGCATCAAAACATGCACCAAATTAGACAAGCACCAAGCAGCTCTGGGAGAAGAGAGCATGTTGAAGGAGGCCATACGATGGGGGAGCTCTGCAAAGAAGACGGAAAGCTGCAACGTTGCCTGCTGCCTCACAGACCTCTCTTCCCCCAGGTGCAACAAGATCATTGCTAGGCTAGAAGCCTGACTGTCTTCCAAGTGGGGGTCACTGGTGCAACGGAGGTGCTTAAAAAACCACAGAAAGAAGCTGCTTTGCAATGGTTCATGACCAACCTTCGTTAAAGCTGAATTAGCCTATGATGACAGAGAAAAGCTGGAGTGGAAGCACACCACGCAACCCTTCTTATTGCACGGATGTGCATTCCTATAGCAGCTGTAAGCTCTGAGCTCCACGGTGCCACAGCTGCTCACCAAATGTATACCAAATGCTCTCCTGCTGCCACCAAAAAACCCTTAGCCTATTACAAAGCACATAATCCCTAGATTTTATTATAACACCAGCCGGTATGTGGAGCTCAGACAGGCTTTGCACTGGCTGAGAAGCTGCCTGTGCCTATGAACATGAAAATAAGGACTGGCTTATAAGAGTGTAAATTGTGTTTGCGCTTTTCTTATCCTCAATATATTACATGCCTCTTCAGTTTTAGGGGCTTGATCTCGTGTTACTTTTGTTCCTCGCTTGCCAGGATTGGTATGCTTTCAGTGAATTGGAATTAATGAACGATTTCTTATTTATTTGCATCATTTTAGTGATATACCTATGCAAGTTTGGACAGAAAAAAGACATCCACCTGGTACATGGAATCCCCTTTTCTGTCTAAACCTGCAGAGAGTTGTGCTTTGAATTCCTTGAATATTCCCATACAAGAGCTTCAGGATTGCAAAAGCCTTCAATTATATTTATGCATATGGAGTAGCTCTTGCACATTCAGTATAAGAAGCGCTGTAGCTTTTGCCATAAATAAAAGTTATTTTCTGAACAGCAAATGCAACATGCAAAGGAGAGTCAATATCCCAACAAATTTAGTTGCAGGGCTTCCCTTCCTTCATAACAGAATGCCTTCCCTCCCCCGCCATGGGTTAGAGTTTGGGCAAAATATTGGGCAGTAAAGTATAAAGACTGGAGCATGAAGTCCACATTGGACTGACATTTCAAGAAACTGTGACTGGGTTCACACAGCCATGTGTCTTCACTGAACTCAGCAAGAGTGACTAAGAAACCATGCTGATATATTCAGAACTAATGACTTGGGTAAGGCTGTTGCTTTTGTGTCCTGCTTTCTCAGAGATCTGGGTGGTTGTTCATGGCCAGAAACAGGCAATTGCAGTAGATGGACCTCTGGTTTCAACCAGCCATGGTCCTTCAGTTACAGTTATGAGACAACAAAGTCCATTGACTAATTTATGTTCTATCTAGGAATGGCTGGACAAGATTCTGCAGCAGGAAACATACACAGAATTTGCTCTCGCATTCCCTGCAGTGCAAAAGAAATGTGGCTGCTAATTTGTTCAGAATTTCTGCAGAAGTGAAGGATTCAGGGGCCATGCTGGCATGACACTTTTGTTTTTAAAGCTTGGCTCTTAAATAAATTCCTGATAACCAGATGGTAGGTGAAATTTTACCCTGAAAGAACACAAACAAAACAGCTCACCATATCTTGTTCCCTGGGAATAATCCCATCCTGTTTTTTGTGCTTGGCACCATGCTGAATGTCAGCAGCCAATATACGCACCCCAGACTGTACTCATGCTGTACGTTCCACACCTCAGGGCTTGATAGATTGCCTGAGACAGAGACTTGGGCCCTGCCTACTCTCCGCTTTTGCCAGCTGCATTGTCTTTCAGAAACTTTCCTTGTTTCCCTTTAACTTTAGGCCATAGACTCAGCAGGAGCCTGAGCCAGCAGAGAAGAAACGGCATGGGTTCTCTTATGCAGACAGGCAGACATTTGTGGTGTTTCAGAAATCTCACACTTTAACTGTGAGGCTCGATTTTCCCTTGGCAGAGAAAGTATGCTGTCTCTCGTTCACTTTCTTCCCTCAGATAAAAATCACATTGTTTTAGTTTACGGTGATGGCTAGCATGAATGGATGGGCACCTCCTTTCCACTTTTCTCCGCATCTGCTCAAGCTCCCACGGTCGCCTCTTACTTTAGAAGCCCTCAGGTAAAGAGAGGGATGCTCGCAGGAGCCCGTCATTAGCAATGGTCACACATGCATCAGTCTCCTTGTCGGAGCCCAGAGCTTCCATGGAGTGGAGCTGGGAGGGGGGTTCTTTTTGTGATGCACACCTCAGGCAGGGCGTATCAAATGCCCAGGTGACATTCCAGTTAGGCCAAACACTGTGGGCCAAACTAGACGTTCTCTCTTGCTATAAATGGAGAACAGCAGGGATGGTGAAGCTACTACGTTTCCTGTTTTTGTCCCATGAATGCAGGAGAGGATTGAGAGGGAGTCACAGGAAATGTAGCATGTAGGTAGTGAAGGATTGCTCATCAGGGCAATTGAAGCCACTGCAAACTTTTTTTATGGAGCATTCTAGCTGCTAGTGATGGGCAGAAGTGCTTTGCCTTGGAAGATAGTAAAAAGGGAATCTTGGTGTCTTTGTCAGACTTCCTCTCATGCCTGGTCCAGACTTAAGAAGCAAGCTGAGCTGAGAGGAAGTTTGCAAACACGCAACAAACTCCAGCTGCACACCTGGCAGTTCTCCTCTGCAGGAACACAGAGCTGACAAAGGCTGCATGTCCCGCGTGTGGAATTGTTTGGTGCATTCCATAACGCAAAGTCCGACTCAGAGCAAGGAGTACATGAACTGGAGGCTGGGCAGGAACTTGAATCCCGAAGCACACACCCCTCCCTTTTCATGCTTCTGCAAATAGGGAAGCAAAACTTGATACATATTATGTGTGAAAAGAACGTGCGCTTTGGACCCAAGATTTGCATGTTAATGAGGCATACTCAGGGAATGCACTTCAACACCCATCACTCCCACACTGCATGGCTAGGAATGATGGGGTCTGGAGTCCAACTGCAGCCAGACGACTACGGGTTCTTCAACCCTGCCCCAGTGACCTTTCTTTATTATAAGCATTTGGCATGATTCGGACTCTCAGTGCACAAAGATTCTCACAGCCTTGCAAGATCCTCGGTGTGTATTTGGGTTTAACAGAACAGATCTGGAACCCAATTGCCAAAACAATTTCTCCAGAAATTAGGCAAAGCAGGGGCACATTTGCACATTTGCATACAGTTGGCAATTCTAATGAATATGCATGGGCGAGAAATTAGAGCTACTAGTTTAAACAGAAAGACACTATATTTTGACAGAGTGGGGAGCATGCTCACTGGGTTCCTCATGTGCCCCTGGTTACCATTCTCTTAGTTCCTTATCTTTAAACGCCTCTTGGACTGGACGTCTTTCCAGCCAAGGCGGTTCCCTGCCAGCTTTCCAAAACAGAGGAATGTCCTCCCTCAAAGTGGACACATGGTCACCCGGAACCTGGGCTTGTTCCACTGGTGAGGGAACGTGCCTTCTTTTCTGAGGCATTCCTGGCTCTGCTTCACCTGCCAAACAGAGGATGCCCTTAGTTGCTGCAAAACACCCCAAGATACGAATCACAGCAGTTCTTACAGGATTAAGCTGCCGAAGACCATCTGCCTCGCCTAGATGAACAGATAATACAAACCCTCTGACAACCATCAGGCGTACATTATATGGCTCAGGAAAGTATGTGTGAGTGCAGGCTGCTATTTTTTTTAACCGAAAGCTCCTTTGCATCCAATTTCACTGTCTGCCATGTATGCCGAGAAAGGACGCTGGCATTTTGTTCTCCCTCCTTGTGCACAGCAGTCCAAGATCAGCAGGCTGCAGCCGTTCAGCTGTTGTTGCCATATGCCCAGAAAGAATAGGAAACGTGGTCTAATTCCAGCTTGCTCACGGATGCAGGATGCCACTCCGCCTCGGACATCAGCAAGGACAGCATGTTAGCCTTTCCGTTTGACATTCCCTTTGATCTAGGGGACATAATTGATTTATTAACTTAACTATCTTTAAACCCGAATATTGCAAATCTCCCATCCTGACAACCCAGTTCCCCTTCTTCTCTGCATTTGTCTTCTGTAAATGTTTCATTTGATCTGTTGGGTGAGAAATTATGGTGAAAAAACCAGCCAAGAGAGCTGATTTGGAACAATAAAGAACTCACGGCCAAGCCAAATCAACTGTTCTGCAGTTCCAATCTGGGAAGGAGGCAAAGTCTGATTCTCAGTTGTAATTAACTGTCAGAATTTAAAATCATGAGTTAACATCATTGTTTAGTGACAGCTGATGGATCACTGAAAAGTAGGAATCTATACACTTGTATTTTGGAGTTGAGTGAAACCTCTATTCTATTGCAGCATCTATATGATGATAAGAGAGATTTCTGAAAATAAATACCGTATTTTTCGCTCTATAAGACGCGCCTGACCATAAGACGCACCTAGTTTTTAGAGGAGGAAAACAAGAAAAAAAATATTCTGAATCAAATGGGCACATCATCACAGGCACATTCCCCATCACTTCCCCATGGGCTGCACATCTGACAGACTTACTGCACACACATATTCGCTCTATAAGACGCACAGACATTTCCCCTTACTTTTGAGGGGGGGGGAAGTGAGTCTTATAGAGCAAAAAATACGGTAATTACTAATTGATGAAGCTTTGATCATAGACTCTACAGCTTCCCCCACCCCCAACCACATGCACACAAATGTTGTTGATAAGTTTCGTTTTCATTGTACTGGCAGGGAGCAATCCTGAAACTTTTGTGAAGCCAATACACTTCTTTGAAGCCAATACAATTGAGCCATTCTTGACAAAGATACATGAATTATTTTTTCACAAATCATCTATTGTGATTTACCAGTTGCACAGAATGGGCCAAGAACAACAAAGGTAGGCGGCATCTGAAAGGGAAGCCAAGATGGGCTTTAAGATAGCTGAAGTAAACAGATGGCTGGGTAGTCTTTGCTTGGAAAGGAAACCTGATGAGCACGAGATAGGAGACTGAGAAGCTTCCTGCTTTCCTTGGGAAGACGACTTGTTTCCTACAATTCCCATCAGCCTTAATTAGCATAGAAAATGATGAGGGATCATGGGAGCTGTAGGCCAAAACTGTTGGTGGATCACAAGGTGCCCATTCCAGGCTTGCGGGGAAAACACGTTTATAGCATTAGGATCCTAATTAACACAGAGAAGAACCACAAAATGAACCACAACTCCATTACACCTCCACTTTCCTGGATGTGTACAACCATGCAAGACATGGTTGCTTTTCTGGACAATCATACTGTTTGCTTCAGTGGGAATAACTGTACAAGTTATCTAAGGATTACAGGCCAGATTCTAAGGATATCTCGGGGGAGAGACACAGTAATTATGGGAGATTTCAATCTCCCGGATATTACTTGGGAGACTCACTCGGCGGTGACAGCCAGGGCACGTCGCTTCCTAGAAGCTATAGAGGGAGGGTTTTTCACACAGAGGGTCCAGAGGTGACGAGGGGGGGAAACATCCTGGACTTGGTCTTGACCAATAGGGAGGAGCTGATAGATGAAGTACAGATTAGGGGAGCTCTGGATGCGAGTGATCACTCCATCCTTTGCTTTGAGATCAGGGGACTGGGGACGTGCAGCAGGGCAAGCACTAGAAGCTGGGACCAAGAGGGCCAACTTTGGCCAACTGAAGGCCAGACTGGGGAAAGTCTCCTGGGATAGGTTACTGGAAGGTAAGCGAGTTGAGGAGGGGTGGATGGCACTCAAAAGGGAGGTTTTGCAGGCGCAAGCCCTGACGATACCTCTAGTCAGTAAGGTGGGGAGGCGGAGGAGAGTGCCGCCATGGATGCGAAAGGAGATAGTTAGAGGAATTAGATGAAAGAAGAACCTCCGTAGGAAATGGGTACTGGGGGAAATAGACAAAAGGGTATACCGGGAGGAGGAGGCCCGTTGCAGAAGGATTCTTCGCAAGGCTAAGGCTGATTATGAGCTGAGACTTGCCAAGAATATCAAGAGCAACAAAAAGGGCTTCTTCCAGCATGTAAATAGGAAAAGGAAGGGGAGACAAGTGGTGGGACCACTAAATAAGGAGGAAGGAGATCCAGTGACTGACATGAGGGAACAGGCACAGATGCTAAATGGCTATTTTGCCTCTGTGTTCTCCCCAAAGCAGGACGGAGGATATCCGTATAGGAGATTGGATGAGGCTGGGGATTTAGGGGCAGTGTTTAGAGTCACCCCCCTTGAAGTCGAGGGGCTCCTCAGGGCATTGGACATTACAAAGGTGCCAGGCCCTGACGGGTTACACCCGAGAGTACTTAGAGAGTTGGCAGGGGTTCTCTCACGCCCGCTGGCCTCCATTTTTGAGGCCTCGTGGAGAACAGGTGAAGTTCCAGAGGACTGGAGGGTGGCATCGGTGGTCCCAATTTTCAAAAAGGGTAGTAGGAAGGACATGGGGAATTATAGACCAATTAGCCTTACGTCCATTGTAGGAAAAACAATGGAAAGGCTCATAATAGAGAGAGATCTAGTGATGCTAGATAGGGAAGGGAGGCTGACAACCACACAACATGGCTTCCGCAGAAACAGGTCCTGCCAGACAAACCTTGTGGAATTCTATGACAAGGTTTCAAGATGGCTAGATGGAGGGGATGCAGTGGATGTGGTATACCTGGATTTCAGCAAGGCCTTTGACAAAGTGCCCCATGATATCCTGGTGGAGAAACTGAGGAGTTTTGGGATACACCAAAGCACTGTCCGGTGGATTAGGGCATGGTTGACTGACCGAAAGCAGAAGGTATCCATTAGCGGGGAATCGTCGGGATGGCAGCCAGTGACAAGCGGGGTCCCCCAGGGCTCTGTCCTGGGGCCGATCCTGTTTAATCTTTTCATTAACGACATGGAAGAAGGGGTGAACAGTCTGCTGATCAAATTCGCAGACGACACTAAAACTGGAGCAGTGGCCACAACTGACGAGCAGGTACTCCAGATCCAAAAGGATCTGGACAGACTATGGAAGTGGGCAGGAGACAACAGGATGGCGTTCAATGTGGAGAAGTGCAAGGTCTTGCACTTGGGGCATAGGAATAGCTGTCATAAGTACAGGTTAGGGGACAAGTGGCTGGAGAGCAGCACTTGTGAAAGGGACCTTGGGGTACTGGTTGACCACAGGCTAAACATGAGTCAGCAGTGTGATGTGGTGGTCAAGAGGGCGAATGCCACCCTTGGTTGCATAGCCAGAAGTGTGGCTTCTAGATCAAGAGAGGTATTACTACCACTCTACATGACTCTGGTGTGCCCGCAACTGGAGTATTGTGTTCAGTTTTGGGCCCCTCATTACAGAAAGGATATAGCCAGGTTGGAGTCAGTGCAGCGTAGGGCCACAAGGATGGTGGCTGGTTTGCAGGGGATGGGGTATGAGGCGAGACTGAGGGAACTGGGTCTCTTCAGCCTGGAGAAGAGGAGACTCAGAGGGGATATGTTGGCAACATACAGGTATGTGAGGGGGTGTCACATGGAGATGGGGAGAGGCCTGTTCTCCCCTGCAGAGGAAGGCAGGACGCGCTCCAATGGAGCAAAGCTCAGGGAGCCAAGGTTCAATTTGGATGCCAGGAAGCACTTCCTGACATTTAGGACCCCGAGGGCGTGGAATGGGCTTCCACGGGAGGTCGTTGAGGCCCCATCGGTGAGGGTGTTCAAAGATAGGCTGGACATGCGCATGGTGGGCATGTCATGAGCGGAGCCGGCTGGTGCCGGAGGTCAGACTAGATGGCCCAGGAGCCCCCTTCTGACTCGCTCTGTTTCTATGTTTCTATGTTTCTAAGTTGGGCAGTTTTTCAAATCCTGGGGGTATTCCTGTACCCTACCTAGCTTTAGGGGGTGACTGTTCTTAGGGAGCAAAGAAAGAAACTGATGAAACTCTACCTTTCCAGCCTCCATGCTCCCATTACAACTTGGGTCTCACTGCAGCTGCTATAATATGTTGTATTATTATTATTATTATTATTATTATTATTATACAATTAATGCATCATACAGCCTATGAAAAATGTAGCAATGAGGGGAAGTAATCACCCTTAACTCTTGTCCATCAATTTAGTTATCATGCCACACCATAGCACAAGCCATGGTTTGCAATGTTACTTCAAACCATGGCCTAGGATTCCCATACACCGGTCGATCACAAACCATGATCTGTCATTTCAGACAGAACATTGAACTAGGAATGCTCAGGGTTGGACAAAGCCTGGGGCTTCATTCCACCTCATTCCTGGTGGTGGATGTTCTTCTGCCTCCTGAAACAAGGTGGGCTTCTTTTCACAGCTAACAGAAAGGACACTGTTCCAGATAAGTCTTCATTGATGCTTTGTGCTTTGGCTTCTTTATATTTCCTGAAAATAGGGATGCCAGAGGAATTTGTTTCAGTTCATTTTGATCTTGATTTATCCAGTGTGAACCTGCTGGGCTGACACAGACTCAATCTGTAGTCAAAGTCCATCGATTTTCACTCTTGAACTGTGATAAAAAATGCATTCGACAACATGCAAACCTTTGAAAAATGTGCATTAAAGAATACATACTTTAAAAAATATGCACAAACATGCACAAGATTTAATCACTGGGGAAAGCTGGGGAAAAGCTATAATTTGATTCCTTGTACAGTTCGTGGCTGAGGAAAGTTATTTTCTGTTCTTCAATGTCTGTCAGTCCAAATAGCAATGTTACTGCATAAGTTTAAGATGCAATATCCTCTGATAAGGACATTATCATTTAATGCAAGATTAAGCATTGCATTTTAAAGTTTTTAAAAAGGAAAGTGGAATGTTCAGGAACACTATATTGACAAACTCTAGAAAAGCCCCGGCATATCTTAGTAGCACTTCATAAGCCTGTGAAAGACTACGAGGAGCACACGCTTTTTGTCTGTCCTAGGAATGGATTGACGTGGATACCTCTTTTGCAGCTCCCAAATCCACCCCCGTGTGTGTGTGTGGAAGAAGCAGAATGGACATGTGAATGGATTGCCGTGATTGGCTGATGTCAAGCCTCAGAAAGTTGCCTAAAACAACCTGGTGAATTCTCGGCAAAAACACCTTCCGACCTGGAACGTGCTCATTCATAGTTTAGTGACTCGAGCACAATATCACAACAACCGCCCTTGTTTGCCTGAGACCTCACTAAAGCCCTTGTTTCTTTCATTTCAAATAACAACACCTGCGAGGGCTTTGAGCCAACCTTTGACAGCTGCTATTGCAAGATCAAAAATGCCACACCAATTTATGCAGCTCTCTTCTGAGTAGAAGATGCACTTGAAAAACAGGGATGTGGGGAGAAAATGAAGCACTTCTTTAAATGTTCACAAAGTGCTCCTTCCAACATCTTCTGTTTAGTTGTTAGATTATTTAAATAGCTCTGCCTTTACTGTGATCGCAGGAGGTTGGCTTTCCACAAGGGCAGAATGCCAAAGTTATTTCCTCTTCTTGCTTGCTTTAATCCTGAACATAAATATTGGTAGGACCTGCATGCCTAAACTGTGCTCCAGGCTCCATCCTTCTGATTAGGAAAGTCTCAGTAGAGTCTCTATCATAAGTCAATTTCCTCCTAGAAATCTTTGATTCATATCATCTCACAGAAACAGGGTGGAAGCACAGAACCTCCGCTTTGCGTGTCCTGTCCCTGACTTCTCCAGGAAGACCTGGGAAAACCTTCATCCCGAAATCCTGCACATATGTGCATTCAGCCAGGGTAGTGTTTAACTAGGTTTGCCACCTCTTTTCTCCCTAACAGGCTTCTCACAAAAGGATACCTTCGTGGCAGGTGAGTATAACCATTGTTCATTCTGGGAATTAGCTGCACCTCTTCAATTTCGTTGGTGCCGATGAGAGAGAACTTTGTGCATTGTTGAGAAGAAATGGGCAACATTTTCAGAGTTTTTCAGACTCAGGAGAGAAAGGACTCAAGATTTTAAGAATACGAGTACAAGAGAAAGTGAAACTGCAGATGTAGCTCTCTTTAACTGCCGCCAAGAATCCAAGAGCTCTCATCCTCAGAATCTACTCCGTATTACAATAATTTCAAGACCTGGCAACTCCTTGAAGGAACTGGGTCTTTGTACTTCCTGAAACAACGATGTCATGACCCTCTTTGATACATACAGCATTTAGTAATAAGCAGCTCTTGAGTTTTGTATTTTCTCTTTATTCCGTGTGTTTTGCTTTATGTCAACTGTTTCCACCTGACTGTGGTCCCTCTGCAGAGGTGAAATAGAAACTGAACAACAAATGAATTGATGCTTAGTTGTTGCATAGCACATTTGAAGTATGCAAGTTGTTTCTCATGCATGATCTCAGTAATTCCTACAACACCCTTGTGAGGTAAGCCATGGCAATTATGCAAACGCATCATGTACATGGGAGTACAAAAATCAGTGCACATGAGGGCTGGTGCATGGAAGCTGGATATCGCCCCTCCTTTTTTTCTTTCTTTCATTCGAACATTTGCCTAACAATTCAGTAGTAGCAGAGTTTCCAGAATGAAGGAAATAAAGAAAAGCAGATAATACACAGCCCGGAGCAGGTGCAGACTGCATCTTTAACGCTTTCTCTTCTGCACACCTCTCACCTTGCATTTTGATTGTGCAAGTCCACCCTTATTCCGCATGGGAGGCCCAATTTTCTTGGCCCCAGTGCTCCAATCCTCCATCCATCTCCAGATTTCCCTTTGACTTGGAAGCTTCTTCCATGTGTCATTTTGGGACTGCTGGCAGGAAATTTTCAGTTTATGCCTGACATTTTGACAAATCACACTCTGTGTATGGCCTGAGCTTTACCTAACTTGTGCTGTGATCGTTCTCCTGGTTCATGAACCATTATGGGAATAAAGGCACCCTGTTGCCATCCATTAGTCATCTCAGCCAATGTGACACATCATTTCACTTATACTGTATAATATGGCTCACTAGCTTTAGCACATTTGTTTTGTCCCATTCATGCTTGAGGGTAAGCAGTGAGAGTGATACATCTCTGAAAGAGTCTCCCTTCTTTCCTGCATCCCCATATCTGCCTCTACCCTCGTATATTGCAGCATTCTAGGTAGTCTGTATGGAACACGGACTGCCAGAGCTTCGTAGTGATAACTTACCCCGTTTCTAACATGGAGAAGAGGTTCTGTTTCCCACCTGCTTTCTTATGCTTTATCCCAATGTCCCCATGGCCTGCATCCAACAGGGGCAGTCCTTCTTAGATTCAGGGGCTTCAGAGGGTCATCTGCTGTTGTCATGCGGGATCATCTGGTGGTGTTTCTGGGTCTTTCAGGTCTCAGAGGATGGATCCCAGCAGACTCTTTGAGGGTGGGGACCGGCAAAATGGAGGCGATGCCTAACAGTGCCTGGTGAGAGCGGGAAATGGCACCCAGGTGGAGTTGGAGAACAATGGAATGGAGCGAAGAGGAAAATCCCGCAGGCCAAACAGAAAAGTTCCAATAATGCAGCAATTTGACCCACACGACTGCTGACGTTCTGATGCTTCAGGCCAGATCCAAGGGCCTCAGAACCATCAACAACAGATTCCCAGTGCAGACGGTCTGCCTTTGGAATGCAATGGAGCAAGCGGGACCGAGTGTGTCCCAGCTAGGGGCGCGTGAGGAATCCATTTGGGGTGGGAGCCTCTCAGATTCCCTGGGCTCGGCTCCCCGCTCCCTCATCTGCTGTGTCATCACCCAAACTCTGAACTCCTGGCAGGAGCTCTGAGCCCAGCATCCACAAACTCTGAGCCCAGCATCCACAGAGTGCTTCCAAGAATCAGATCCCACACACTCTGAGGAACCATCCTCTTCCAAGCCAGCCACACCTGCCCCAATGCGGAAGGTGTTGGCCAACTGTGCAACCTTTGTCCTGAGAGCCTCCAAGGCACCCTCTCGGCCCAGCTTGATTTGCAAGGCTGTGATGGGCATAAAAGAAATTCCACGAATGTGAAAGAAACGGATTCCGTCAGTGTTCATCCCAGCCCTCGCCTCTCTCTAAAATGAGCAGGAAAGCCAGACTATTATTATTATTACAGCAGCAGCAGCAGCAATAATAATGTAATATTGCAATAATATTGTAATAAAATAATAGTAGGAATTTGTTTATTTATTGCAGGACTATATGTGATGCTTCTTTCACATAGTAAAGCGCTGTTCGATGCCGCTGATATTTCGCAATGGACATGTATATGTAAACCAGCTTCAGGCACACTTCAACCACAGCTCGTTGCTGGTTACGGCTTTTTGCATCCAACGAAAAGCGCCTTCCATTAGCCAAGTGGTCTGAATCTGCTACTGTTTCATAGCTCAATAATTTAACTTTGGCTTTGAACTAAAATTGACACAGCTGGAGAATATTTAAGTAATATCTTTTACTCCCAG
The DNA here is from genome assembly GCA_023646645.1 of Varanus salvator macromaculatus. NCBI lineage: Eukaryota > Metazoa > Chordata > Lepidosauria > Squamata > Varanidae > Varanus > Varanus salvator. The sequence continues at coordinate 5,792,973 of JAIXND010000690.1, read as the reverse complement.
AGTTTTGCTTAATTTCGACCGATTTTAGTGGGTATAGGAGCAGGAGCAGGGTCTGGGACTTTGTAAGTCGGGTCTCCAGCACGTAAAACACAATCTGAAGTCACAGTTGTATGTGCAATGGCCCACACAACTTGGAACCAGATCAGAAATGCCTGCAATGGGATCTCCGTTTGCTCTTGAGAGCATATCTGAGATCTTTGGGAAGCCCTTTCCAAGGCCCAGGAGCTCTGGAATCCCTTGCCAGGGAATCCCTTCCCTTTGATCAGCAACTGAGCACATTTTTATTCCATCCAGACTTTGACTTTGACCAACTTTTTAAGAAGACTGAATAGGTTGCACCCCACCCCCCGCCAGCCCGATTAGATCTTGTTTTAGATGTTGACTCACTGTTGCTCTTTTGTAGTTTACTCTTATGTTATTCTTGATAGTGCATTGAGCATTATTTGATGAAAAGAGTAATAGAAATAAAGCAGACAAAGGCACAGCTAGGCAGATACACCTACTGGCTAATTCATATACACATATGCCTAAGGACTAGAAACATATTTTCTTAAAACGAAAGCTGAGATTCACAGGAAGATTGTGTCCGCACTCATTACCATACTCTTGTGTTTTTCCTGAGCTTCCAATAAACACAGCCTTGGGAAGGGGTCTAATGATTATTCACGTCAAGCTTTGCTGATCCACTCAAGTTGTTTTACCATCTGGTATCTAACTCTGAGCTCATATTTAATTGTCTGCTATGTGTAACCATCTCTGATACGGGGTCAGGAACAGCTCTTGCCCAGTGCAAAAAATATTATTTGGAATATTTCCCAGATAAAACCTATTTCTTTAATAGGAATTTTTCTCTGACAAAACAGAACTCTCGGAGAAGAAAATGAAGCCCTGCTTTAAACTCTTTTACAACTGCGTGAGATCATCTTGCCAGACAGAACTGGAAAATGTTGGAAGGACACACACACAGAGCATGCTATGAGTTCATCAGATATTTCTACTGGGGCAAGCAGAACAGCTTGTGTTAGAAATTTGCCTGTGTTGATACAATTCAGTTATATGGTCTGCATTTCATATTCACATTCTTCTGCTATTTTTTCCTGGAATGGAGCAATGGAATTTAGAAGGCAATGAGGAAGAAATCTACTGAAGTGGACATCAAAGACAAGGTCTTCTGTGAAAATCCATTGGGATGAATGGGGCTGCTCAAGCATTCCATTGTATTGTTGTTTGTCTTTGCTTCTCATGTAGAACGATACATGAGAATAAGGGCAAAGAGAATAAAAATCAAGAATAAGCGAAAAGAGAATTCCTTATCTTTCCACTTGGTCCTCTGCGCCTTTATCCTTGCAAGTTGAATCACTATCGTCTTTTCCAAATTGGCCCTTTTCCCCTTTCCCCACTCTTGGATATTTCCTCTTGGTGTCTCTTCAGATGACTTTTATTGTTTATTTTTCAACTCCAGATGTCCATCCCTGCTTTATACAGTCGCTCAGTAAACTCCCTGGTAAGTCAGTGCTGGTCAAAATCCAAATTTGCCTTCAAACAAATCTAATAAATAAACAAACAAACAAATTGATTCCACCTACTTCTCACAGAATACTTGCCAACTGGCATTTGTGATGGTGCCCAGAGGCTACGATGTACTTGGGAATACTTGTTCCTAGAAATGCACTGCAAATGATTAAGCTAAATTTTAATAATCTGATTAATGAGACATCACAGCACATAAACAGATGGTCTTCTTCAAAGTTAGGACTGTGGGGTGAGGTTGATACACTGAGGATGAATGCTGTACCTGGGACTCTTAATGTGTTGCATGAAGCACACCTGGCAAATACCTGCAAACATGCAATTCCTTCATATACACTTCTATGAGGGAGAGCTTCTCTCTGTCATGAATACCTTAAAAAGGGATACCTTAAATAACTTTCTGTTGAGGAAGGTAGAATTGGCTTTCTAGATTTCGTGTAGTATCATTATTCTTTTTTGGTCCTCATGCTTAGATTTTATTGCCCACCAAGGAATCTTCTTGCTGGACCTCCTTCTCTTGTGGATGAAAAGAGGTTCCTGCCATATTGAAGCAGACATGGCTTCTGATGCTGCTAGGCTGACTCAAGAAGTGCGGCAAACCATGTCATATCCATTACAATTTCGCCCCATTTTATATGTTAAATTGACCTTACAGCAAAATTCAGATTTAAATATTGGTAACTTGAAAGGGATGGAGGGAGGGTGGAGGAAGAAGGGGAAAACGCTTTGTGGCAGTCTCAGAGATTGTGGGTTGACTTTGTATAAACTGATAGGGGACAGAGAGGAGTTCTTCATTTTCTTTCTTTCTTTTTTAACTTTTGTATCCCATCATAGATGTCTTGCAGCAGTTCACAAGAACATTAATAAAATAGAATAAAAATAGAAGTAAGAGTAAGAGTAGCACAGTGTCTGATGTTAGGTATGAAACCACAAATTAAAACAAATTGGCAATTAAAATATTGGAAGGATAAAAGGGTTGTCACCTGGTGCCAAAAGGAAAGAAGCGTTGGGGCCAGGTGAACCCCCTGGGGAGCATCTTCCACAGTCAGGGTGCCATCGCAGAGAAGGCACTCCTCCAGGTAGCCACCTTCATGGTCTTTTCCAAGGACGGCTCCCAGAGGAGGGCAACAAGTGACAGATGCAATTGTCCTGCAGTGACCACAAACCTTCGACATTTGCAGCACTTACTAGACAACAGGTGTGTACGGCCACTGAGTGCAGGCAGCCAAGAACGCCCTTCCCAGGCCACTATTCTCCTTACAATTCAACCCCTGGGTAGCAATTAAATTTAAAAAAGTCACTTTCCATTGGCAACAATGGGCATTGCGGCTCCAGGAAACAGATCAGGGGTAAGAGACCCTGACTTCAGCTATATGTGTCCCATAATCAAGTGTTCCCTTGTGCAGAAAGTCCCCATTAAGGGCCTCATATGAGGGTAGTTCTAGCATGGATTCTTCCCCACATATTCATCTTGTATATGTGGAGCTGGTATCCTCTTGGGCCACTGGAGGAACCCTGAGTCACATCTGCATTCTAATACGGTAAATCCTTCACCACCGTTTCTTGACCTCAAGGAGAACTAAGCCTAAAGTTCAGTTCATTTAGAAATTAACTATGAAAACTATAGCTGCGGCTCACTGACATGCTTCACATATATGTGAATTTTAAAAGTAGGTTAGTTCAAACCATTAAACCAGCAGAAGAAATCTACAGTCTTCAGGCAAGGAGGGAGAAATGAAGTTTGCCCTGCAGATGTGGCTAATTTAAGTGGCTGACATCTTCTGGAAAGAAAAATCAATAGAAAGCTACTGGGAAGGCAAATATTTTAGGGATTAAGAATTCTCCATCTTATACCCCATGATTTAAAAACTATTACATATATAGTACAAAGAGGAGCAACACTTCAATAAAATGGAAAGCACACTGCCCTGGCTGAGCCAATTAATAGGAGCTAAGGAGAAGCATTTTCAAATGTGCGAAATATATTGAAATATTTGTTTTCTTGGATGAATACTCAAATGCAAGTTTGTGAAATTAATTAAACTTGAACTTCTCTGAATATTTGTTCCAGCTCTTAAATTATCCACGGCAGATTGTTTTCTGAAATGCAGCATCGTTAAGTGACACTTCTGCAAGTTACTGCAAGAGGTTTAGGCTGTAGGTCAATGCGATTGACATCTAATGGCCCAATTCCAGAATATCATGTGCCAGCTAATGAATAAGCATTTGGGATGGGAAATGCTATTTTTTGTGCTAGTGGAATAGCTAGCCCAGTTAGAACCCTACAAAGGGCTCTGAGTATGAAAAGCCCAAAATGTAAAGCTTTTCAACCCAGTGACAAAGTGTCAGCACACAGACGAATTAAGCACCTGTGTGAGCAAAAGTTTTGTGCACGTGTCTGTGTGTCATGTGCATTTATTAAACTACTCCAGGAAATAAATTAAAACTCATTTAAGCTCATGAATCAAGACATAACAAAGACACAGGAAAGTTAACCAAATCCCAGAAAGTTGACCTTTTGCAAACAAAGAGTTGGGAGCAATGCTAAATCCCAGGAGATTCCTTGGGTCTAACTTCAAAATCTTCTTCACAGGGAAGGCAAATAGAAGAAGGGCCTTTTTGGTGGCTCCCCCACACCTGTAGAACAGGTTCCCAAAGAAGCAGAAACCTGGCACCAACTCTACTTTCATTGCGTCAAGCAAACTAGAATAGCTCCAATGGGGAGTCTCTTCCACAGAAGTGCAACCAGGCCTGAAAATGAATTTAGTACAAGAAGGATGCCATCCTTCTTCCCGACCAGACTGCTTAAGGTGGTTAAGAGCAAGAGAAATCAGGGAGCCCTCCAAACAAGGCAGTCATGTGATATTGACTCAATCCATAAATGTCCCAGTGAGAACTAAGACTGACCTAAGTTATGGTGTCCTGCAACAGCGAGCTGGCCAAGGAACAGTCCGGAGCTGAGGGGGCACTGCATTTAATCCTGAAAGTGTCACCTAGGACTTGGTACGGTATGAAAATTTTGTTGAATTAGTTGGAAGCAGTAGCTACCATGATATCAGGTTTAATATATTTTAAGTGGGAAATTTACTGAAGGAATCCAACCCATTCACATTCGGCTTCAGTTTGAAATGTTGCAAACGCGGCACCCAATTTAAAAAGTAGATAAGTGAAGTCGAGTGGGTTAAATACCTTCAAAATGTTTGGAAGTGACTCAAAACCACAATCATAGAAGCTGAACTAGAATATACGTATACTTAAGGTTTGAAAGGAAGCATCAAGGCCAAGAGGTTGCCAGTATGGTGCCAGGAGACACCAGAATTATGTTGATTCCTAAATTTGAGGATTTTTCTAATGTACATGCATGGATTTGTATGAAAAACACATAATTTTGAGCACTTATGCATGGCTTTTAACAAAAGTGGATCAAATAACCAAATAAGTTATCTATTTGAATAGACAGATATTCTATGGACATATGTTGTGAGGTTCTCAATCTACTTCATTATAGAAGGTGAACATTCCAAGTCTTTTAGCAGTCAGAAGGGAGAACAGGGTCCCTTTTCTCTTCCATTTGTTAATTTCCATGACGCGAGTAACAGATTAGAACACATGCACACACCAGTGAATATTAAGAATATCCCAATACAGACTTTATCTATTACCTTTTTTAAGAGAAACAACTACCAGATATTCCTAAAATTCCTAAAGAACCTTTAACTTAGCTATTTGACTAAGCTAGACAATCCCATATTTTTAAAAGGTTAAAGAGTTGCATAGACATGAAACTATTTTTTATTTTTAATGAATATGGGACAGGCTGCAATTAATAAAACAAAACAGGTAAGCCATAGCCCAGTAAACCAATAATCAGGCGTTATGTAGTGGCGTTTAGGTCAGTTACTCACATTACCAAACTGGTCAGCTCTCTTAATTGTACAAACAAACAAGGAAACAAAGAAAGAACAATCAAGTCAAACCAGTTCATTTTGTGCTACATTCTGCTTTTTTTGCTTGCTCCTACTTTATTCCCTTCTTCAACTATTACAGAGCATTTCTGCAGCATCACCATCTGCCTCTAAAGTAACTTGCTTTACTTTTGTTACATCGCTTTCTCTCTTTTGAACTAATGTGCATCATATTGATCAGGTGTGAGCTGATGAATGTTGGCTATAAAATATGTCCAAATACCATTCAAATTAAATCTTGTTTTAAGCATATGGTGCCTTTAAAAAAATCATTCCTAAAAATATACTGTGTGAAAAAACATTCTTCTAAAATAAGTTTATTTGAAGATAGAATGAAGCAAGAAGTATTGAGTTGGAAAACCCACTCGGGGAGCAGAAGGCATGAAAACACTGGGGATGGCCGTCCTGCTGTCGTTTTCCAGATACGATTGTTGCCACATAAAAGAGCAACTTATTTCCGTTACATGTATTTACCAAATTAAGTCAAGCACAGTGTTCTACTGCCAGTGAAGTTGTGTGTGTGAAATCTTCCTCTGAGAACTTTTAGTAGTCCTATCAATTTGCATAGTTAACAGCAAAACCTGATGCCAAGCTTGGATTATATAGATCAGTGATGGGAAACCTTTTAGATACCAAGTGCCCAAACTGCAACCCAAACCCCACTTATGTATTGCAAAGTGCCAACACTGCAATAAAGCCTGAAAACTGAGGTTTTAGTTTAGAAATATCTTCAGAAAAAACAACGCACAGCCAGTCCAAGCTCTCTCTCTCTCTCTCTCCTTGGCAGCGCACTGACCGACCATGAGAAAGCTTGGACGAGCCATGGCTAATGAGTTGCGGCTCATGACTTCATTGCCTGGCACCGCTACTCCTTTCCAAGCATGCGCATGGCCCCTACGTGCACTGTTATTCAATACACGGCTGCTGGGACAATGCTGGGCCAAGTCGGCTCACGTGCCAACGGAGAGTGCTCTGCATGCTCGCTGCGGCACATGTGCCATCGGTTCGCCACCACTGATATGGATCATCCCGGGGCCTTCACTTTTACTTCTACTTTTATTTGCTATTCTTATCTACACTCTTCTGCCTTATTTCAAAATCCTGTTGTGGAATGCAATTATGCATGTTTAACCAAACAAGCAAGCCAAAGTTCTGCAAAGCTCCTGGCAAGGTGGGAAACGCTGAGAATTGTAGGACTTTTTTTTCCTGTTGAAGCAAGTACCTGGTTGCACCTTTAACTGCTTTGCCTAAGAAAGAACCCAGCCATTCATTTTGGAAATTCATTTTGTATATACATTTGGTGACAAAATGAGTACGAGCAATTTTTCTTACCTGGGTAGGCAAGAATTGATTTTTGCAATGACAAGTGAAAATTGGTTGAGAGACCTTGGGAGTTATTCTGGTATTTGTAAGCAAAATGTCACTTGGTAATGTCAATGGAAAGATAATTCAAAGGTAAAGCCTCTATTCCTTATATTCACCTGATCTGTTGATAACAAGTTCTCTGAGACGATCATTACATTTTACACAGCCATTGTTTCCTTCACTCCATAATACCGTTACCACCACCATCATCATCATCATCATCCAAAATGAATAACATTAATAATTCTTAGACATAACTAAAATGATTCTTTTCATTTCTAAAACTGATAGAAGTGATTAGCAACAGATTTTTAAAACAACTGCTTAAAATAATCAATAAAATATGCCACAAATACAAACCATGTTGACAATTACTAGGTAAAATAGCATTATCCCTGAAAGCAACCCCAGTGGTAGCCATAAGCCCTCATCTGGGGCATCTGCTGTCTAAGAGTAAAGAAAATGCTAACCCAGAATCCCAAAGATGACCGCGTGGGCACCTTCCATGACTCAGTGGGACAGCATTCAGCAGCTGGACCAACTGCAAAGAAGTCTCCTTAGAATGCTGCTTCAGGTCAGAGGTACTTTAGACACAGAGTCAGGAATTCCTAATCATGGTTGTGGTTGAACTCACCTTGAAGGAACGGGAATGCAGCTCCTGAAATCCCACTGTTCTAGATCTACAGGTACTTGCTGTTACAGGAGTGCCTTCAGTTGACATACCAGGTTCCCTTTATTTCCTAGGGAAGAAAGACTTCAGTCCTCCAATGATACTCTGTAAGTAACAGCATCTTGGAAAACAAATTGGGCTGCAGCATCCAGTATCAGTTGCCTCTTAATTTCATGCTGGTCTGCATCTTTAAAGCCCAAAGTAGTCTAGGTCTTGGTTACTTTAGGCACACTTTTCTCTCTGACAGTATCAGAAGGGGGAAAAACAAAATGGCAACAAAAACTCACTCTATCCAACACCCATTGTGTCATCCCAAATTAGGAGACAAAGCTGCTTGTGTTGAAATTTCTTAGGAAATAGTTTTGCTGGAACAACTTTCCACACCCAGTGTTGTCACTGCAAATATGATGGATTTTTTTCAGTACAATCATGGGTCCCATTTTTAATAGATTGATGCTATTGGTCCAAGATCCTTCCTGTATCCCTGTTTTAGATCTTTGTGAATTTTACACATTATGATGAATTAACAATGCAGCTACATTTAATAGTAACTAAGCTGAAATATCTAAGGAGAAACTTTTCAGAGACTGATATTTAAGAGCTGTATCCCTCTGATATTTAGGAACTGTGTCCCTCTGCAGCTGAGAATTCTTCTCCTCACCAAACTCGCACTTTGCTGTGTGAAAACACACCAGACATTTCTGAGCCTATTTTTATTCAAACCATTGAGGGAAGCAGAAGGCAAAGCAGGAGAAAAGATGAAAGAAACATGGTTCAAGCCATTTGGAGCCAAAGAGGTCTTTGTGGCTTGGGCACCCTTGATGTCAAAGTGCAGGTTTCTTGGATGATCAGTGTCCTGCTAATCCCATAGAATGTCTTGCTTTGGTCAGGGCTTTGTGGAGGAACACAATCTTAATTGTTGCCATGTGTGCAAAACTGTGGCAGACTCAAATCCTGATGGCTGTTGCACTGGACAGATGTACAGGAGAGTTGTGCTATAAATTCACAATCTATAAGGCAGATTTAACACAGTACTTCCCATTAATCATTCCTACAAAAAGAGAATATTTCCCCAAGTTGCCAACATTTCCCTCTTCTTTCTCTGTAAATTCCTATGTATGATTGTTCCTTTGTGTCTCTTCTTCCCTCAGCTACCTTTGGCTAGATCCCTTCCACACTGGCCATGGGATGAAGTAATACAGTAAATATGCAAAAACTTTAAAATAGGAACAACATGAATCAAATCAAAAACATTAAATAAACAAAAGTCAGATCCTATTTCCCATAATCCCTCATACAAGTTGGTTTAAATCTGATTAGTTCTCCCTCCTCCTTTTTTCTTTTACTTTCATGAAATTATGTTCTGTGCTCTGCAAAACACAACTTTTAGTGTGAAAATGGGGTGTTTCCCCCTTTTTCTGATCAGTACAGTGATAAAAAAGAATTATTCAAGGGATTACAGAAGATAACCCTTTTATTACAAATCTGGCAGTCAAATTCCTTTCTCGATGGTCTCCCCTACTTAGCAAATGGCAGATGTCGTGGGGAATTCTGGCAGCTGAGGGAGATTTTTTTAGATATCTTCCAGGCTAAGGCAGATATCAAATGCTGCCCTTTGTTAGCAAAATGACAATAGGAAAATGAATTCAGCTGATGGGACCACAGAGCTTAGATGTTCATCAGTGATCCATGCTAACCTCCATGAAAGTTTGCATGTCTTACCTGTATTGTTTGGCTCCCCACAGTAGTTAAACAAGAATATTCATGGCGTTCTCTTTCTTATTGTGTAAGTACATGGATCCATGCCAACACAAAACCATCAGGCATGTTAAATCCAGTTTCAGCAAATGATTTTCTGTGATCTTCCATCTCTCAACATTACACTACATTGTAGGAGATCCGAAGTATGGAGAACTAATGACTCTCAAATTAAAGCCACAGCATTTGCACAACAGATGAAGACTCTTTGTGAATAAAGTTTAGCTTGAATACCATTGGGTGTTTTTTTTTCTTTTAAATTGGAAGTTAATGATTTGGAAAAGCCAACCTACAGAAAGGTACGTATCCCAAGACCTTCCAACTGTTGATTAAAGGGGGGAAAGAGAATGCTTTGCAATGGAAAATACAAATAACACATTGGTGCTTAATTAACTAATCTGCTAGGAATGGAGAATGGAATCTAACAAATCATTTGCAAAAGTGTGGAATGGGTAAAGAAGGAAACTTTTCTACTTCGCCAGAACATCAGGAAACAGGAACTTGAGCGCTGCATAAAGAGGCTTGAATGTTCCTAAGAAACAAGTTTATCTCTGACAAATGTGGGTCAAAGAGAGATCATCTCCTTCTTATCTGAAATGCAATTGCTGTAGATTAAGAAAAGAAACAAGATGAGTCTGGGTTTCTTGAACAATCACAAGAATTACAGACAAACCATTAAGGACTTTTGGATTGTACAAATAAATGAATAGACAAACAATAAGGTCATCTGGAAAGATGCTTTATTGAAGGAATGCATTCCCTTCTGTTTGGCTGACCAGACTTTTGCAGAACAAGTGGATCATTCCTGGCATTTTCAAAGCTGTGAAAAGATGTAATTTAAAGTAGAAAACTTACTTTTATTTTGAAGTTTGGGACATGCAGACTTTATTGCTACTGGGTTTTAAAATATAAACATACTCTAGAATGCAGTTAGAAAGTCCAAGAGCACAAGACCATAATACCCATTGAATGGTAATTATAGAAAAGGAAAAGGAATAAGAAACAAAATATGAACATGGAGCACTAACATATAGGACTATTAATGGTTGCCCCAATTTGACCTTGTAAGCAGGCAAACATTTGCTTTATTTATTGGTGTTAATTTTTGAACAAAACATGTTTTCAAAATAATGCATTTATTAATAGAATATTTAACCCTTGTGTTCCAAAGAACCCTCAAGGTAGCACATGGAAGTTAAAATGCAACGGCTAGAAATAAAAACAATTTTAAAACAAGACAGCATTATTAAGACAACAGAGCTGCAAAATGTAGGTATCAAGTATTAAAGGTGGGACAACCTTTCTGAGGATCTATATTGCTTTGGAAAATGAATTGTTCTTCACCTGGAGCTGAAACTGCATCAGATTGGGCATCTGAAGAAGCATCTTGGGGACAGCATTGCAAGATCTACATGTCAGGAGTCAAAGAAAAAAGGAGAGATTTCAGTTTTCACACACTCCACCTTAGAAGGCAAGAGGACAAGAAGAACCTTCAAAGAGGGCCTTAATAATTGGAAATATCAAATGTCTCCAACATAGTTTGGAATCTAAGGACCTGGGAGGCCCCTTCTGACTTGCTCTGTTTCTATGTGTTTCTAAATGCAAGGACAGTTACCCATATTAGAAACATCACAAAGCACCCCTTCTGGTTTCTTTGGGGAAAAGGAACTATATCCCAGAATCGCCCATTGGTCTTATCTGATTATATATTTAGAAGTGGGGACAACTGGCCTTATGACTTTGAAGAAATATGGAAGTTGCCCAGCATGTCTGAGCTGATGGGAAAAATAAGGGAATTGCCATGGCCCATATGGGCAAATACTCCTCAGGCAATGATTTGGAGCCTCCTGAAGAACAAGTTTGGTCTGGAGAACAAGTCTGTTCAGGAGATGACTCCTTGGCTGACCAAGATGGTCCTGAGCCCATGGGAGACTGCCCTGCAGTTCTTTCCCATAGAATGCTGGAAAGTTGTGCTTCTAAGTCTAAGTGCTTCTAATGGTGGAACTTTGTGCTTCTGCCACAAACCAATCCTGAGAACAAAGTGTAAGGCAGCAGCAAGCGAAGTACGTGTACTGGTAGAGGAAAGCATTTCATCACTAGCGTTCTCCTTGAGAGGAAGGCCTTAATCAAGCATATTTGCTGAAGCACCTGGGATGAACTACAGTTTACACCCGGGTGGGCCTTTGGAAGCTCTGGTTCCATCAGGCAGTACTCATCATCTGTGCAAAGGCTGATGCTTGCTGGTGTAGCACATCCTTTTCCTGAACTCGCCTTGTGGATTGTGTTCCTGGCAGCTGTATTTTACACACTTCTGGAAACTGCCTGCTTGCCAGTCATTCTTCTGCCCTCATCCTGAATATTCTTGCCTGAAACTAATTCCATACTGCACAGATCCTTCTATGATCAGCCTTTCACCTGCCTACTGACTAGCCATGTGGATCATCTTCTTTCTTTGCTTGCCCTGACTCAGCCAGAGCAGAACAAAAACTCCCCCTGCTACTTTCTTATGATACTTCAAGGGTGGGGGCCAAAGCAGGGCTGGAACGAGGGGAAAGCAGGAATTCGTCCATGCCCAGCGTTGGGTTCCAGAGTGCCCGTTCGCAACCATAGCGACCTTTTCCATGGCAGTATCAGCGGTGTCACTTGGCAAGCTCAAGTAGTGCTAGCAGAATTTAAGCTTCAGAAGTGGCTACCCACTATGGGTGTGCAACTGTTTGTGCAAGAGCTGAGGGTACAGCTGTGCAAATATAGCTGCACACATAGTTTGGCATTATGCTTGCCTGCAAGCCATTTGGACCACGGCCTTTGGGAGAAGAGGGCTTCAGCTTCTCTTGTACCCACTTCCTTCTGATTCCACTTTGGAATTTGGATTTTGCCTCCACTGCGCTAGATTTTTAGGGAAAATGGGTAGAAGGAAGCTCAATTTCTTCAAATCAGGACCACACAGTTTTCCAATACTCCGTTGGAGTCCAGGAACATCGGAGTATATATGGTGTTTGCATACCATGTGTCAATCCATTGGATTTTGCTCTACTCAGTGCTTTGATTCAAAGTCCAAAAATCTCTTCACAGAGTTCCTGTTAAGACTGTAATAAGTAGTTGTATTTAAATTTCATAAATGACAAATAATTACTTTTAAAACAGGTGACCTCAACAAATTTCAACACAGCTGTCCACACATTCCTAGATGTGTGCAAACATGAAAACAGTTAGTAGACGATGGCAATCCTGAAAAATCTTTTGCAGCCAGCCTTCCTTCCAAGACACAAACCTAAGCCATCTTTTATTCTCAGGAAGTTATCACTGAGCAACTCTGAGTGGGAAGGCTGGTGTTAACAGCTATTTCATATAAACTACTCAGATCTTGGCAAGGTGTTCTTCTTTCTTGACAAACTCATGATGTATGAAGCACTAGATTAAGAGAGGTCATCTATTGGTAGGCAAGTGTTTAATTACACTGAAGATGCATTTCTTGACCCCATCATTTTTTCTTGAACATAGTAATGCTCTTAGTATAGTACCATGATAGATAATTTATGCCTATTTAAAAAGCAACCATAGTAAAGTTCATAATGTTTACAATTTTGATTTTCTTTCCAACATTATAGATTCATTAACCTGGGGTGGGGTGAAAGGTAGAAGTAATAATTCAAAAACAAATCACAGAATGGTGTTACTGTAAAGCAGGGACAACACCTGTTAGAACAGAACAAAATAATCCTATTTAATGCTTAACTGTTTGCGAGCTCTCTGGACAAGAGATTCTGAAGTCAGAGACTGATAAGAAAGCAGAAATGATTGCCGCATGAAAATGCTAATTTCCTATTTTAGTTCAGCTAGCGCTTAGGGAAACGACATTTACTTATCTGAAAACATGCACACAAGATTGTACTTTTAATAGGAATATTTTTAAAAGATGCGGTGTTGATGCATCAGCAAATCCTGCGTCCATTAGAGGGCATGATGCAGATATGCCAAGGCCACAGGCTGAGATATTACAACACTGGCTGTATGACATAGCTACATGTCTCACGAATTCTTATTGGAAACCAAGGGCATGAACAGGTGCCCGCAATGTTTAGATGGCCTTAGGAGCCAAACCTTTTCTGGTCCTACTGTCCCTGGCTTCATGCTGTCCATTAACCCAAGTTCAAGGACAGTTGGTCCTATCTTTGATGTAAGTTTGGGAGTGCAAAATTAATAGTGGTGGTGTATGGATCTTCTGTATGGACACTTCTTTGTGAGTCCATCGGGGCTATAACTGTGGGATTGCCCTGATGGATTGGATGCTCCCATCTTCCTTTTGGGTTCGAAACTTTGAGAGAAAACATTACCATCAACACCGGAGGTGTTTTCTGCTGGTGGCAGTCAGGGATATTTCTGGGCCGCATTGGTACATTCATCCACACTACTAGTGTAAGGCTTATTTCTCATTTTGCCAGTTTCTTTGAGAAACGTTCACTTACAACCATTTGATTTTTCCCTGCTGTTTCCTGCCCACAACCCTCCCTCTTCCTGCAAACCCTGCTTGCTTGCTTGTGTTTACAAAAGGTGGAAGGGAAACACAGGGAGGGTCAGTAAGGGGGAAAAGTCATATTGCACCTTATTATGCTACAAATGAAATGTGTACATATTGGGCTCTTGGTTTAATTTAAAGAGCAAGGGGAGACATGAGCAAATAAAGACTGAAAGAAAAACCAGAGCAACAAACTCTCTCCTTTCCAAGTGCAGCTTCTTTCGTTGAATGTGAGGTTAGCACAAGAAGAGAGAGGGTTGGCATAAAAGAGTCCTGCTGGCTCAGACCAAGGGCCAACCTGGTCCAGCATCTCGTCCACTTGGAGGCCAACCAGAGGCCCTTGGGAAACTATAAGCAGTCCAAGAATGCAACAGCGCCCTCCTACCTACGTGCCCCACAACTTGTGCATTTAGACATGCTACCCCCAAGACCAGAGGCAGGTTATAGCCATCAGGACTAGTAGACATCTGTGAGGTTAAAGCAACTCACTGAAATTGAGCCATGCATTGTGTGAAGAAATGATTCCTTTTGTCTAACTGGATGTGCCATGGGATGCCCCTATCTTGTGTTGTGAGAAGGGAGGGAAGCATCTCCTTACTCCACACTAAGCATACCGTATTTTTTGCTCTATAAGACTCACTTTTCCCCCCTCAAAAGTAAGGGGAAATGTCTGTGCGTCTCATAGAGCGAATGTGTGTGCAGTAAGTCTGTCAGATGTGCAGCCCATGGGGAAGTGATGGGGAATGTGCCTGTGATGATGTGCCCATTTGATTCAGAATATTTTTTTTCTTGTTTTCCTCCTCTCAAAACTAGGTGCGTCTTACGGTCAGGTGCGTCCTACAGAGTGAAAAATATGGTAATTTTCAACATGTCTGATCTCCTTTTTTCAAAAGGAAACAATCCCAAATATGGTAACCTTTCCACAAAGGAGAATTGATCCAACCACTAGATCATTTCAGTTGCCCTTTTTGCAACTCCGCAATATCCATTTGAGGTAGGGTGACCAGAATTATGCCAAGTAATCTAGGTGTAGTAACACAATTTCTTTGTATAGCTAAATATTATATACTAGCTGTATTTTATTATTGCTGATATTATGTATTGTATTATGTATTATACTGAATTATGTACTGATATTACGTATGCATTGCTGATATGATATGATGCATTACATTTTTGTGTGAGGTTTTGTTTGATTTTGCATTGCTTATAGTTAAATATTGTATTGCTTGATTGTATTGCCTGGATATATTATTGTACCTGTATGAAATATTTATTTCCTTATGAAGAAGCATTTCCTTATGAAGTAACCAGTACAGAAAGCCCTATGGGCTATGGGGTGGCATATCAACCCCAACAGTAGAAGAGAAGCATGATCTCGGCACCCGTATTTTCAATTAGTTTCATTTCTGTCTTTTCACAGGAACTATACCCTGACCAGGGGCCAATTAGTAGGAGATGCAGCATTGCAGGGAAGGCTGGGCAGGGCAGGGGAGCATGACCCAAGCAGTTCACAAGTATCCCCTGTCCTGCCCTTATTGCAATGCTAGGTTCTGTGGTCGCCCAATCAGCCTGCCCTCAGGTCCCCAGGTGCTGCTTTTAAACGCTGGGTTGGTGCTCAGAGAGACTCCCTTCTGTGAAGGCAGCTCAGCAGCTGCATCTTGTACAAAATGCAATGGCTGGGTTAGCAGAGACCAGAAGGTCCACACATGTCATAACAGTGCTGTCCTGTTTGCATGGCTGCCTATATGCTTCCAACCTCATTCCAGGTGCTGGTTTTTACCTGTACAAGTCCTACATGGCTTTGGACCACAATTCCCTATGGAGCAGCTCTCCTAGGTGGAGTTTACCTGGATGCTGTGATCAGGAGTTGTTGCATGATACCCATCACCAGGAGTTGGAAGCAGTGGTTCCTCCAGCCATGGGACAGGTCATTAGTGCCAACTCTAATATCTTCTTGGCACCATGTTAAGACTGTCTTCTATTGCATTTTATGATGCTTGTATCACTCATATTTCATATTGCTTTCCCATTCCATGCAGGTGGAGGATAGTTGTGCGAACCACTTCATCTCCCATAATGTAACATTCAACAGGCGCTATGCTTCTTCACTTGTAAGCACTTCCAGTGAAGCAAAACAGAGCAGTCTAGTATTGATATGACTTTTAAATGGTCATTTCGGTGTGGTTTCTGCATGAAAGCATATCAGAGAATTATTATACCTGGTGATAATTCTCCTTCTCACACTTTTTATAAAGAACCACAGACATTAATCCGAAAATCTATTTGTTTCTTGTAATATACTCAAACTGTTAAAACTGCTTCTCTGATTAATACCTGTATATTTTTCATGCGTTGATATGCAATTTGGGCCAAAGTGATGTGGAAATATGTCATACTGCTTAGTGACTCTAATCAGTTAAGAGCAAAGGGTAATCCCGTCTGAAATTTGGGCATAGAGCTTTTTTAATTTTATTTTTTTTACAGAACCCCTTTGGCTAAAAAGGCTACATAAGCATCCCTTCCAAATTTCCATATAGCTAAATCTTCTTGAGAACTCTTGGAGAGGCTATATTTGAAGAAAATTACATTAAGATTTAGTTTGAAAGCCCTAAGGAAATTTGCAGACAAAAATATTCATTAACCAGAAGCTGAGGTTGAGAGTACATATCAGTAATTGTAGGATGAAAAGATTCCCTATAGAAATGGCGATAGTTATAGGAGAACTGGATAAGTATGCCAGAACTCAAAATATACAGCACTCAGATTAATTATTTATGAAGTTCTGATATGCAAAAACATCTAATTTCCACTGTTATTTATACAAAACCATCAGAATCATAGGAAAAAATACCCAAATCTATCATTAACGATCAGAAATAGACAATGAAGAATTTGAAGGAGGAGTGGAATATGGAAGAAACATCCTATCAGAAATGGAAGAGGGAGAACATAAAAAGAGACATGGGATCAAACTGTCAAATGAAGTTGCATATAGAAGTATTTCAGCTGGGGATTAGAATTAAGCAGCAAGACCAAAAGCTTCTGTGTTTTGTCAGCCAGGCATTGGGAATTCAACCTTTCTGAATTCTGAATCGACCTGACCTGAGCCTTGTCATTTGAGCTAATGTGGGATCTGATCAATTAGTTTCAAACTTCCTGAATATCCCAACAGAACTTTGGGTCAAAAAACATCCTATAATGCATGTCAAGAAATCTTGGGGAAGATATGTGTAGAAGAGCATGCTTTGAAAGAATCACATAAATGAAATACTCTATTCTATTTTAGCTTCCTTCATTTTATTAATTCATTTCTATTTTTCATTGTTTCAATTATATTCTATTGTGATACATATAGTTTATATTGTTTCATCATATGTTGTGAGCCATCCAGAGAGCCTTTAGCTAAGGAGACATACATACAAACCAACCAACCAACCAACCAACCAACCAACCAAATAAATAAAAATGAAGAATGTTCCTTCTTCAAATCATGCTAAATATATGTTCTTAATAATGTTGATACATATTTTAATTTCATCTCTGTTGATAGTTGGTATCAATACACCCTAGTAGTGCTGGTGTAGGTGGGGCATAAAGCTTTCTCTCATTCTTCCATCATTCTGTCCTTCATAGACTTAAAACTAGGTGAGAAATGGATTGGCAGCTACTGTATGTGCTGTATGTGAGCCACCTCGAGGCTTCGGCGATGGAGCGGCATAGAAATGCGCAAATAAATAAATAAATACTGTATTTTTCACTCTATAAGACGCGCCTGACCATAAGACGCACCTAGTTTTTAGAGGAGGAAAACAAGAAAAAAAATATTCTGAATCAAATGGGCACATCATCACAGGCACATTCCCCATCACTTCCCCATGGGCTGCACGTCTGACAGACTCACTGCACACGCATATTCGCTCTACAAGACGCACAGACATTTCCCCTTACTTTTGAGGGGGAAAAGTGCGTCTTCCAGAGCAAAAAATATGGTAATGGACCTGATACAGACTGGGTCCCAAGACAGGAATGGTAATGGCAATCATAGTGCAGAAGACAACGCATACTGAACTGGAACTGAATGCTACAGTATTGTGAGCCGCCCCGAGGCTGTTGCAAGGGGCTGCATATAAATATTTAAATAAATAAATAAATAAATAATACAGCGACCGTTCTATACAAATGGAGAAATAAATAACAGTGCAACCAAGAATACTGAAAGCATTAGCTCCACCTCAGGAACAAACCATTCAATCCAGTTTCACTTTAGAAACAAGACACTTAATCCAGATTTAAAAAAAAAAAAATCAGGATGAAGATTATTTTGGAAGCATTTGAAATGTGGCGTGCATTGCTCCCCGGTGTGAATGCAGGAGAAATTCATTCTGTTTCTTTCAGACCAGGATTTGCTCAGTTTGCACTTTTTGGACGTGAATGCAAACTTGAGCACAATTGGTGATTAAGTGGTGCAATTTACAGAACAAAAAGAGCATTTTAAAAAATGTGCACATTAGAAAAATTGTGTGGAAATATGTGAATGAGAAGTCTGTGCTTTGAAAAAAATGTACATAAATGCACATTCACCATGAGAAGAAAATGTGTACATTTCAGAAATGCATTTGATACATTTGAAAAAATGCAGATGGGGATACACTCGTTACACATGCTTTTGAAATGCAGAAAATGCATGTACAGAAAGTTGGTTCTGAATTCACTACATCATTCTAATGGCTTATTAGAATTGTGGGGACTCCGGGGGATGATGGAGGACAGGAGGGCTGGGGGAATGAAGGGCTGGGCATGACTTTGCAAGTAAACACGCAAAACAAAAAACACAATCTAATTGATGATTCTACTTCTCTAGACTTAAAGCTGAGATAGATTGTGAAAAAAAAGCCCTAATGTTTTGTTTCTACTGGACACCATGTATTTCTGTTATGAATAAATGGGCTTGCTCCACTAGTTATTTTTGAGGCATAGGGTTTGGGAGTGCTCCTCAGTGACTTCTGTAAGGTCAAAGTTATTTATATTAATTTATTTTGGAGCCATCTTTGGAATTTGCATGTGCCCATGTGAGTTCAAGTTATATTCTTGTGATAAGAGCTAACCAGTGGGAAGTGAAAGTGGACTTGTACTGCAAGACTGGAAGGATAATCACCCATTATCTTTCATTCAATACTCTGAGCACTTATTGCAACCACTACATTTGATTATATATACTGTAGACATCAGTTGTAGTAGATTTAGTTATACGAATTGCTTATACTCACGTATATATCTAAGTGTGAAATTTCTGTTAATGTTCTTGTGAACGGATGCTGTTTCTTTTGATCTTTTCTTCTTCTACTTTCCGATTTTTAAAAATGTTAAATGATAAAAATATGCACAACTGTTTGTGCAGGAAGGAAAGACAAAGCTTCCAATCTGATATGGAATGAGATTGAGGTGAAATTTGGAAAACCCCAACAAAGTTGACTTTTGTGAAATGCAACCCTCCCTGCCCAGTTCTTATTTGTTCTTAATATGGAACAGCATGAAACAGACTGCGCCTGAATGAAAGGATGAACTCCAGGAAATCGACCACTTAACCCGTTCTCCTTGGGTCCTTTTCGAGCTCATACTCACCCTCCCCAAGCTGCTTTTGCCATCTGTGAAAGTCGCTATCAAGACGCTCTTTTTCTTGCACCTTTCTCTCAATGGGTGGGAAGCAAAGCCATTGTTACTGCACTGCAGAGGAATTGTTTTAGATAGTACATAATTCATGCATCTGTTAAAAAAGAAAAAAGAAAAATTGAGTTGCATACTGAAGAGTGTGAAGAAGGAAGGGCTTCACAGGACAAGGTGGGTGAGAATTTTCATAGGTGTGATTTTGGAAGAATTGATATGTGATGGAGCAAAGCTTCCTGAGCAGATTGGTATAAGAATCCTTTTGTTGCCATTTGTCTGAGGTTAAGCTGTTTACCGAGCCAGATTGTCTGGACTATAAATCACAATTAAAATGAAGTGTGTGGTACTGACCTTTTAAACACTTCCCAATTTATGACTCGAGGGTGGTAACGAGAGTGGCAGCTACCTTTCTGTTTCCCCAGCAGGGACTCCAACCCTGACATCCTTGAAACCAGTAAAACACGTTTCTGTTCCAACTAACAAGCATTCATATTCATTGTAGAGCCATGATTTTTAAAATCGTTGGTGCAACTCATTTTCTACCTAAATAGCTTAAATGTCAGGCAAAATTACTTATTTAATCCTCCTATGCTTGTACAATTTACAAATCTGATATTGAGGTCAACAAAAACAAGCTCCCGTGGAATACCCAATCTGCGAGAGTTCAGGCAGTCATAACGCAGGTGTAGATCCATGATGTTCAAACACTTTGGAGTTCATGCCTATGTTTGGAAGGTATTGGGCAACTTGTATAAAAATTCAGCTTGAATAACTTTCTTTTCCATTCTCAGGAGCTTGAATGTCCCCTGCCCATATTCACATTAATTGCTCTTTTTTTGGGGTGGTGACAGGGTGGTCACTTCATGGTGACAGAAAAGTTCTCCTGGGAATGGAGAGAGAAAGTAATACCATTGGATTCCCAGACTGTAGGAGAATATACAGTTAGGACCATAAATTTATAGGAAGGCTGCAAAACATACATTTTGCTGACAGAAGAATAAAATACCATACTGAATATAAATGTCGTGATGGGGGCCCGCCGGCCCAGGCACTCTGGTTGTAATTAACCACACTTACAAGACAATAAAACTAAATCTATTTATTGCTAGTTATCTACAAGATTTACGACTCTACTGTAGAGTTGCTCCAGTAATGTCCTAGTAGAAGAGATGTTCGCCTCTGAATGGCAATCTCATCTCTCTGTTATGTCATATCCTCTCCCCCCAGTCGTGCCTCCCGCCTTTGCTTCTCCCTTTGCATTTTGATTTGATAAGACCTTATCAATCTTCTCTGAGAGGCATCCTTGTAGTTCACATATCCCAGGACTCCCTCTGCTTCTGGCCCTGTCAGTTCCGCTTCAGAAGAGGAGGAGCTGTCAGGCTTCTTTTCCTCGCCTCTCCCCCTCTTGAATTCAGGTTAGTTTAAAGGGCCAGGCATCTGGGTAGAGGCTTCTGGACTAGAGATGCTCTCAGGCACAGGCGGATTGGTATCTATATTCGACTGGGGTTGATTTTCCTGGACTCTAGTTATTACAGTCACGTCCTCCTCATGAGGAGTAGTCTCTGTCGTGACCTCCTGCACGACAATAAATATAAAAAATTCATCTGTTGACTATCACTGCATTTTAAAAGTAGAGGATTCTGGGATATATAAGCCCCGTGGAACCAATAATTGCACTCTTTCTTTCTTTCTTTCTTTCTTTCTTTCTTTCTTTCTTTCTTTCTTTCTTTCTTTCCCTTTAATTTCAGAATGCTTTATATTTATTTGTATTTTCTTTTAGTTGTGACAACTTAGAAGTAAAAATTTTGTCACTGACAGCAGCTTTCTGTTGTTCTTGCTTTGGTCTTCATTTGTCATCTTTCACCAGTCATCTTTCCAGAAAGCTCTTGCACACCAAAGCTCCTTGAAGTGAATGGTATCTATTCTCTTGAACTACTCCCTTTCTTGTCACATGGGCTAGCATTAGAACATGTCCTGGTCCATTATTTCCAACAGCAAGCATGCCATTTACAAAGATCTGCATGAAACCTGCATAACTTGTAGCCCCTGAAAGATGCCTGTTTCAGATAAAACGCATTATCTGTCCTTACGGTTTCTAAGCCCTCATTCAGGGTACTCAACAGCGTTTCCTTCAGGTATAACACATCCTCTGTCTTGCATGACTATCATTCCTCTGATTCCTGAGTCAGTAGTGCAAACCCCTTGCCACAAGTGTTACAAGGTCCTTCAGTCTTTTGCAGTATCTTATTCACCAGAGATTGTTTCTGCCCTTTTCAAATACTGCAATCAGATAAACGAGATAACTTTAATCATGTTTGAGGCTTGTTTCTTATCACAGGACTTCCTTTAGACCAAATTAAATGTTCTATGTTCTTCTGACAAAAGGAGAAATTTTCTCAAAGCTCTGAGCTACAACAGCCTTTTGATGCTGTTCAATAGTGGCTTTTCTAGAGAAGCAATTTTCTAAAAAAAGTAATAAAGCAATAAAATAAATTTTAAGAGGAATCAATTCTCCTTTCTTTCCTTTGTTTCACCAGTTACATATTAATGAGTTATAGTAATCATTTTGAATTCAGCAAAAATATATAGAAATCAATTGACCTGGTACTGTAATGCCACTGGGAAACAATATTTCAAGGACAAGGTTTCCAGTAGCTCTCTTCAACTGATATTCAAATGGCCCCGGATGACTCTAAAGAGTTTTCCTGGGTGGCAAATAGAAGATTGAATTGAGGCAGTGAGATGTGTCATGGCTGCTCTCGCTGCCCCTAAGTATACTTATCGTAGGCACCTACCTAGGCTTGATGTCCACCACTGGGAGTTTCCTTCCAGTGGCACTCAAGCCTTCTCTGGTTTGCTTCATCTCTCTCATCTTCAGGGTGTACCACAGGGCCATACAAGCTCTACTACAGGGTGATCATGTCAACTGGCCAGGTCATCTTCCAGAGATCCACCAGGTTTTCAGTAAATCATATCAGCTGGAATATCATCAAGAATATCTTCTGGAAACCATCTGGATCCATCAGCCTCTGAGAAGGGAATATCTTAATGGGTCTTCCACCCACGCCAAAGGGAAAATCTGCCATCAGGCTAAACTACTGCGGGGGGCGGGGGACAAGGCTGGATTGTGCCCCAATATGTGCATTTGGCCAGTGGCATGTTGGGACAATCTCATGGTTGTCATGGAGTCCATGATACCCTGAGCTGTTTCAGTCAAGGTGCTCTCAGAATTAATGTTGGCATCCCTCAAGAAGAAAAGTCTGGGAACCTGCATCAAACCTCCATCTGCAGTAGGGTGGGCAGTGTATCAAGACAATCCCCACTCTGTCCTACTGACCCCATGTAAGACACAAGCACTGCAGACTGGTGGACAGGTGGACACGGAACATGCAGAGAGAGACTGAATAGATAGACCACTGTGACCCCTCCCCAACCTTCAAGTCTACCCTGTTGCTGAACCAAGTACCTGAGTGGAGACAGTGGGAAGAGATTAAGGTTTCACCCACTCAGGTCTTGGTTTACATGCCAGACTTTCCACCTCATCCACTATCAGGCTGTGAATGAGAGAGGTCTCATTCTTTATTAATCTTAGGGCGTAGAATGCGAGGACAATCTGAGAGGAGAACCATCAAACCTGTGGGTGCAAGAAGAGTCAGAACATAACCATCTAGTCCATGTTTTCCTCACGGGGTATCCCATCTCCAGTGCCCAACCTCCCTCTACTTATCACTATGTCAGTGTGGCTGCCCCAAGAGTTCTCACAGCTTGGACGCCACAGTTCCAAGAAAATACCTCTGAAGAAGCAACATATTCAAGGGGTTGCTCAGCTGGTATTAAGGAGAAAATAATACTAGGCACATACATGTTTTTGACACAGAGAACAGCTTGGTGGGTTTTAAAACTGAGAGACTTTCTGCGAATAAGCAGTGTTCAGGAAAGAGCTGTGTCACATACCTCTCATTCTGGTCTAAAGCTCTGCTGATAAAAATGACAAGAACACTGTGAGGACAGCGAAGTAATTTTACACCAGAAGTGCTGTACAATCTTTTCTCAGTAGGATGGCTGGTAAATTGGGATCTAGCTACAGGGCTGCTGATGTGAGATGAGTGTCTTCACCACAAACATCCTTCCAGCACAAGGGGCTAACGCACAAAACAAAGCGGCTTTTCTTTCTCCCACAGTGTAATTGGAGGATTGTCTTCTCTTTAGTTTCTGCTAAGAGCCGCTGTGATTGTGAAAGATGACAGAAGGAGATGAAGCAAGGGCTTGTTTTCAGTACTTCAGGAAAATATTCTGGTGCTTCTATAACAAAAGCAAAACATACTTCAAATTCTTTAGCATCAATTTTACCCATTCTGTAAGGACCAAACTACAGTTGCATGCCTCCTGATCCATGTGGAAGCCATTCTCTGTGCTGAATTTAACCCCTCCCATTATTTGTGTGACTCATATGGCAGCTACTCAAATGGGAAGTGAGGACCAAAGCAGACTTGACTTCAAAGATGGAACAGACAACTACACTTCTTGTTTTTCCTGTATCAGGCCACTAGAATATGACCTGGGGAAGCAAAATTCAGGACTTTCTCTCTGCAGTGGATCTGATCGAAATCATATTCCCATGCCTGCCAATTTCATTGTAAAATACTGATCTATTTAACTTGAAGATCAGTAAACAGGTAGTTTACAACAGAAACTGTAATGGGGTTTGGCTATCTAGATTAGGCCCTTAGAGTGAGGAAAATGCTAATTTCCCTGACCAAATATCAGGTACTCCAGAGAAAAGGACGTAGGAAACAGCTAAGCCCTGGAAAGTCTCAGCTTCAGGCAGGTTGCCAGCATCCCCTTCCTGGGGATGTCATTGCTGTTGCACTTCCACTGAAGACCTTACCTTCAGTAGGCAGGTGGCCCAGAAGATCCAAGGCCCTTTCAATTCTGAAAGGAATTCTCAGCAGGTGAGATGCTACAAGAAAGCTGAGAGGAAGGGGGCACTTGGGGAGCCTATAACAGACCTTACAGACATCAACCAGGGGAAGCACTCCCAAATGCCCTTCCCACTGTGGATCTGAGAAAGAGAATCCCACTGCTATTGGTTGGTTCCAGGGGGAAGCATCAGTCATGATAAACGTGCCTCAGACGTGATTGCAACTCTAGAAACAGTGGGGCAAAGAGATATTGCCACTCTGAATTCCCTTCGTGCAGTTTTCATTCTCCGCTTCCGTTTAATTTCCTTGTTGCTATTAAGGCATTTCAGAACTCTATTCTGTGTTTGAGCTGAGCATCTTCTCCTTTTGTACTTGTTATTGTATAATATCACTATATAAACTTCTATAGTTTTATGCTTGTTTAATAGGGAACAAATGGCTCCACTGTGGTCTTTGGAGTTATGCTTTACGATTTTGTTATTTCAGGGAAAGCAGTTGATCTGTTAAAAAATAAAAGCTTCAGAGAAAACTAAGATTGGTCTTCTCAGAATTGCTATTGGTTTGCCAAGCCAGCCTTTGAAATAACCCCACCAGAGCTGGAATCAATGGTAGGTAAAGCAGAGCAGTTGCTTCCCTTCACAGGGATGTACAAGAAAGCAGTCTCAGTCCTGTTTTGATCAGGATTTCCCCCATTTGCACCATACAGGTCAGACCCAGATGCAACGTGTGGCCAAAGTCAAACATTTCCCATGCAGTGCGCTTCATGAACAAAAGCAATGTTCTGTAGCATGTGTGTATTTGAAGAATGCATGAAAAGGGAAAATGTGCATGAATACACGCGAGAGATGCAACTGAAATGCATGTGCGCATTTCAGAGATAAACATCATGGAGAAAAACCTGTGAAAATCTTCATGGATTCTCATGTAAAAGGAAAAGAACAAAACGTGCCATGAGATGCAGATTTAGAATGAGCTTTGAGATGGAATTCAGAGAATGTCAGCAAGCTCACATTTTGCAGGTTCATCTACCCCTACCATTGCAATATTCTTGTCCATCTGCTTCTCACTCCAGTAGATATAAAGGTGGTGGTGAGAAGGGGACAGAGGAGACAGTCATACAGGCTCTTTGACTAAAAATAACCAAGTGGTTCAATTAAGAAGAGGAGAAACATCAGTGGTGGCTGCCGACAATGCAGATGGGAAAGAAGACTTGTGGGGAAAGAGTTCTTGACCAAAGTCACCAAAACTCTGGATTCCATTTGACACCAGTTGTGTAGCAATTAGTCAGTGAGATGGTTTATCTTCCTGCCAGGATGAGTCTTGCTTGCAGATCAAAGCAGAAGCAAGCCAGCGGAGAGCTGTACCCTGAAGATGACGTACAAAGCCATTTAGATAAAGCAATGCATATACACAATTAAAATGCAAAATCCGACATACTTGAAGCAGATTTAAAGGCTGAGGACAATTGTCATGTTATTCAAACTGGATGCGTGCTACTCTGAAAACTTTTAAATATCTCTGCATGTGCCCTGAAAAGGTTAGACATCCAATAAGAATGAAATAATAATTATAATAGCACTTCCTTCCATTTTGTCTTCACTGGGGAAAAGTGATGCTTCACAAGGCAGTTATAATTGCATGCACTGTAAAACTCAGAAAAATCCTCCAAAGATGCCTGTGTTCTGTAATGATGATATATTTATGGTTACAATCCTCTGGGACTTCCTTCTGTGTATGCCCCAGGAAAATAAATACTGGATGTTTCCAGTTCACATATGTTCAAGTTTCCTTTGTTGCCACAAAGAGTAGCACACAAAGGCAATGTATAACAGGTTGTGCAAACACAGTTATTACATTCAGCATAAAACTGTTCTCACAGTTCCCGTTTTAAAATAAAAATCATAGAAACAAAACAATGCTATTTTTCACAGGGAGTGTGATAGAATGAGGAATATCAGTGGTTAGCATTTCAGAAGTTGGAATATTTCCCATCTATATGTCTTAGTAATTCTGATATTATGGTCTCTTACAGGGAAATCAATAACTTTCATTTCACTTTCCATTCTGCTACCCTGTTTCCCCAAAAATAAGACACTAGAAAATAAGCCCAAGCATGATTTTTCAGGATGCTCATAATATAAGCCCCAGTTAAGATCATCAGCCAGACGAAAGCATTTAGTACATCCGTTGCAACACGATTTGGGGTTTGGAGAGTTATGACGAAGTTCCAGAAGAAGATGGCATGACTGTATTTGAATAAATGTAGATTTTTTTACGCGAATAAATGAATAAATGTAGATTGTTGTACATGAAAAAAATAAGTCATCACCTGAAAATAAGCCCTCGTGCAACTTTGGAGCAAAAAGTAATATAAGACCCAGTCTTATTTTCGGGGAAACACACTAGTTATGAGTTGTTAGTTATGCCTGGCCATGAACCCGAATTTTACCTTGGCTCTAATGAAATCCTTAACTCCTCTTCTACTGTTTGATGGAATTATTGCACAGTTTCTATGGTTCTTAAAATGCCAGATAAACACCCCCCTTTAAGGATTGTGATACTGCATCAGTTCTATGTTTAAACATGCTGAAATACCAGGTTAATTATTTTTCTTACTAGGGTTGATGGCTCCTCTCCTCCAAAGTTCTTGCCCAGAGAAATCAATGGGAGACTCAATCGGCTGCACAGGCTCCGTGGGAAAGAGCTATCAAATGAGCCATCATGCTGCATGTAAGATGCCCATAGAGGGAAAAGATTGCTAATAGGTGCAAGAAGGTAGTGTTGGAAATGTGGGTCGCTGCAGTCTGCACAGCAAAATTGACCTTGGCGAGGGCCAAACCTTGGCATCCTGTCAAAAGGGAGAGTTTATTTATCCAGAGCCTCCTCCCTTTTCATCCTTCCTCCTACGAAGGGCACTCACTTTTGGTTTGTTTTGTTTTTTCTTGAAAAGCCAAGGATTGAAGGGCACTCTGCCCAGTGGGACAAAGGACTCTTAGCAGTTTCCAAAGAACTGAGCCCTCGTGGTAATAAAATTGATGCAGTGTGTCATTTTCACATGTGGGTGAAGTTTACAGAATGGATTCTCAAATAGGAATAAGAACGAGGAGCAGGAGCAGGGAAAAGTCAAAAGACTGAAAAGGCTTTTGGTCTTTAATACTATACCTACTTACCTGGGGATAACTTACATCAAAATCAACAAGACTTGCTTCTCAATAGAGCTATACAGAGCTGCTCAATGTGTAACACTATTTTTTCTAAACATTTTCGTACCTGGGGGTGGGGTTAATGTTTTTACCCTGCAATTTAGTTTTACCTTATACCAAATGTATGTTCTCAGATGTTGGCAACTATTTCTAGTTGGTCTGCTTTCCCTTTTTTGGGTTGGGGGAATACCCAGAGAAGGTTATTTTGTGTTCTGTATGAATAAATTAATGAATATATAAAAACATGCATTCACATGTGAAACTATCAGGAAGATGGCTAGGCTAGTCCCTCTCTCTATTTATTTTCTCTGCAGAAAATCTACCTCAGTTGTAATATGGTAAAGCCCAAATACAGGCTTTCCACCTTTAGGCAAACTCGGATAAAAGTATATCATTTCCTTTGGTAATTTGATGCACTTGAAGTTTATTTTTAATAGGTTTCCCTTATCTGGTAAACAGGAGATCTGATTCAACGTGGTGGAACTCCAAAGTAATGATGGTAATGTTACTGCTACTGACTTTGACATGTCTGAAATGAATACAGGATTTGTCCAACTAAGAGGAAGTAACTATGCAGAAAAGAAACATTTTAATGTTCACTGTTTTACTTGGAAGTAATTCCATGGAATTTAATGGTACTAGACCTACTCAAGAATGTGTTCTAACTGTATTTCATTTACAGATACTTTCTGTGTAGAAACTACCCAAGGAAATCATTTATAGCCTTCCACATTAAAAGAATCTACTTTAAACAAGAAAAGTGTCCATGACATTTTATAGAAGTAGCTTCTCTGATCATATCCCGGTATAGATCATCTTCCTCTTTATTATTCTTATTCCTATTTGTATCTCTGTGGCACCATTCCCATTTTTCACCATTTTGATCTGCTTGAATGACCTACATTACATACAATGCTGGTCATGTTGAATACTAGACTCTAACTAGAACATGTTGATTATAGGTTCCATGTGGGTTAAAAGAGAAAGCAGGTGAATAAAGGTGGTGAACCACTTGTGGAATAATGGGGGTGAAAGGATTGCGCATGTTCTCTTGAAAAGCCACACATTTGTTGTAGGAAGATGAAGACGACTGCTGTGTGTGGGAAATATGCATTATTTATCTATCTTCTAATTTGAAGCTCGGGTTTTCAAAAAGCAGCTTGAAAGAACAATTAGCTTTTGTATTGCACATTAAAGACATACAGGAGCTCAGAATACAGCGTTAATAGATGAACCGTAAGAGCATAGCATCTGCCAGGAAAATAAGATGAAACAATTAGTTCAAAAAAGGTCGACCACTGTGGTTTGGATGCACAGACAAGTGAATGCCCCACAAGACACACATAAGATAAACTGTGCAATTCACACTTGTTTCTTTGAAGGGTATTACTAGTTTGTGTAAAAGACTCCAAACAGCAAGTGTTCCCCATTATTTCTTCAGCATATTGTATGGACTTCTCACGGATAGGAGTTAACAGCGCAGACTTTTATTTTCTTTCTCAACGAGTGGTAATTTTCAAGGTGCCACTGTCAAAACACAAATAAAAACAGATGAATTAATCTACAAAACCTTCATAAAAGCTAGTAAATGAGCCAGCATTGTGAGGAATGGATGGACTGAGAAAGCTTGGATAAATCAACAGTCAACTCCAGGGGGCCAGGATCGGGCCCCAGGCGACCTTGCAAGTGCCTGCAGAATCAGGAACACCTTTGCAGGCCCTTGCAGGGAACAGCTGGGGGAGACAATGTGGGGCAGCCAGAGGTGCACACAAAGGGCCTGTCTGAACAGCTGCTCTTTGCTCCAGCAGGAGAAGCTGTTTCTCTGCTCTGGAGCTCTTCCATCTCCGTACTTCACTCCTTGTTCTTGCCTTGGTCCGGGATGGTCCCGCCTGCCCTTGTGTCCATTCTTCTGGACTTTGCCTACTCTTGGCATTCAACCTCTGGGCTGAGTTATCTCTTTGTGCATTATTGGAGTGAATATTTCCTCCAGCTTCTGCCTTGGACTGGTAAGTCACTCTTTTCCTCAGCTCCCTACCTGGTTGTGAAGCCTCAGCTTGCACAGATGTCCTGGCATGGACTTCCACCCATGTCCTGGCCCTTGCACATACTTATTGAGAGAACTGAATCATACACAAATCTGTTTATGCATGTTTGTGCAAATGTGTATTTACAACTCAGTGTAAAGCCTCCCCTGAAACCCAACTCCCTGCCCTCCAATTTAGCATATGGGTGTTTCCTTCCCTCTTCCTCTTCCCTTTGTTTCTATCTTAGTCTCTTTGTGCCTTTCTATCTTTCTTTGCATCTTTGTGACATCTTTTTGTATCTTTTGTTGAAGTCTCCTTGAAGTAACCTGGTAGTATCCTTGTAGTAACCTAGCAGTACTCTTATGTTCACAACTCCTTCTCTAGGAACCCTCTCCAAAGGAAGTGAGGTAGGTGCAAGAACAAGAAAGAAGAGGTATGCCTGGTGACTACTCTGTATTCTTTTTGATGCCAGGTAAAAACCTTTTTTACTTCTTATTTATACTTTAAATGCCGTTGAACTATTTTAACAGTTCACTTCTAAACTTTAGTTTTAATGTTTCATTTTAGCTTCTTCTGCTGCTATACCTCTGTCCTGATTTGGTTGGAATTGTTGTGGTTTTATTGTCTTATGTCAACTGTTTTCTTTCTCCGTGTTGGTAACTTTTGCTAACCACCCAGAGAACCTCAGCTATTGGGAGGCATAAAAAGGGAATAAATAAATGAATGCAGGAAGGTGCCTTTGCAACTGAATCTGGCAGATGTGTATCGACATCTCTCCTTCCCTTTTGGGTGCTTCTCATGCATGGACTGGTAAAAGTAGGGATGGATTAAACTCCCTTTTTTTTTTCTTTTTTCTTTTTTTGCAACTAGTGTTTTAAGTACAAGTTCATCACATGTCATTTCCATGTTAGCTTGTGTTTTGGGGAATAAAAAGTCTGCTCAAAAATCCTTATAGATACTTGGAAACTTTTGACCTAATATGCACAATGTTTTTTCTTTATGTGGTTTTCCCTTCTCTCCATTGGTGAAGTTTGTATTTATCATAGATCTAAAATGCACAATTTGAGAATGTGCTATAGGGTAGTCATATTCTGGTTAGTTTATTACTTCTGGAGGTAAGCATCCAGTCAGTTCATACTCAAATGTGAACCAACCAATTTCTTCCTCATCCTTGGGTGGAGATGATAATAACCAAATTTTATGCAGTCCCTGAGAATCAGGATGTGTTGATGCACAATGAGCTAATCTACACTTCCAGGCAAATTGGAACTTGATGATCAAATTCTGTACTCCTCTTGACATGCAACATAATTCCTATCAGTTTAAACATTAAAAAATTAATTATAAATTAAAATACATTGTATTCCGAAAGGTGAGAATTATGGGTGAAAACTAGTGATGAATAAATTTGGCTTTTCTAATTTGGCACTGGACAACTGATCTCCAAGTTCAGCTATATAAAATCAAATTAAAACTGCCCTCTGTTCTAAACATTCAAACTGTGTCCATGCCTTGGTTCATGTGCATTATGGAACATTACCTTGGAAATATGGTGTGCATATTGTAGAGATGAAGGAGACATTTGTCCAGTTCTCATAACATGAATTCATCTATAATTTCACATCTATGAGTCCCTATGCAAACCAAAACACAGTTAACTTCAAATTTTACACATTTCTGAAGTTTGCAGTGCAACTCTTAATTAATTGCATGATCTATAGTTTCATCAATAATGTGTTTTCAGTGTTTTGAGAAATGTGCAGAATGATGCTTAAGATTTTTCAGATTTTTCAAATTATTCATTGATGTGTTAGGTTGCTATCCCACCCAATGGACAAAGCTTTCTGGACAGTTCATATAAATTAAAACCATGAATACCGCACAATAAAACAGTGGAATTCATTTTGTGGGTGATGATTGAACCATGAAACGTCAATGTGAAGTCAGTTAGTTTTCTGTAGGTTTCTCCCCTGCATTGATGCTAAAGATGTTCATTTCAAGCACGAGCAGGCATGCATATAAAAATATAAAGAGAGCTTAGCTCCTCTTGGAGGTCCTTTTAAAACAAACATTGTTACCATCTTGTAGGTTGCTTTCATGGAACTGGACCAATTCACAGGCTGTGTAAATTCTAAATATAAAAAGCCATAAATTCACTGTGACTTCACCCCCACCCCAAATATTACACTTATGCACCAGGCCTGATTCTAAAGCATCTCCTGCCAAGTATGTTCCTTTGCTGCCTTTTCTTTACAAGACAATGCAGACAAGGTGTCTACCCTAAGATAATGAGGAAAAATCACTCTGTTATAGTACTAATATTTCACCAGCAGAAACCTTCTCTTCCAACTTCTCCAAAACAAATACGCAAACAAAACTCCCACAAAGTGTCATGAAAATGTAACCTGTAAATCATTGTGAATTTTGCTGTAGGAAAAATCTAGTGACATCATTGGGTTGCCAATATAACCCATTTCCTTCTCCTTTGATTAATTTTTCTAATATTATCCAAACATTGTTGAGTTCCTCTGGAATATTTTAGCTGCTGTATCACAGAAGAAACCCTAAATGCTGTGTCAGATTTAGCTGTGTATGAATTTTTAGAGAGAATTCCTTAAGCTTACCCCCTTGGGGCAAATTAGACATAATAGAGTTCACAGGTCTTGCTTTACTGTCGGTGCACAATGTTTCTTTCAAAATTAGCCAAGGTGGGGTTGTTTCAGATGGGCGCCTTGGTCTTTGTGGCAGGAAAATCTTACTCTTTGACCTTGCGGGTCCTGTACATACATGTCACATTTGATCCTTTCCCGGTGCCAATTACAGACTCAGGGCCTCCTCCACACTGAGGCACTGTAGGGGTGAAGGACTAAACTGTCCATGTTGCCCTTACTAGGACTAGAACTGGGTTCTACACTGATTAAATCTGGAGAGAAAAGGTGCACCGAAACAGCAATTATGTGATGAGCATCTCGTGACCTGTGGCCTCACCATGTGGGCTCTTATGCACCATTGCACTCACATTTCTACTTCACTTCTTGGCTCCAATTGAGGCTGCACCGTGCAGTTAAATGGAACTCTTACATTTTCCCTGTTTGGCTTAAATCCTCGTCTGTGCCATCCTTTCTTTTTCTCTTGGTTGAATGTTAAAGACGGTCGAGAGCAAGAGCTCCGCTCACCCACATTCTCGGGTTTACCAACATTGTTCAGGCTTGGCATCTCCCATTTATGTGAACAGGATACAGACTGGCACTAGCATCCGTTCTCATTCAGGGAATTCTACCTCAAAATCCTGGTAGTTACAGATGGTCAGGGACCATTTGTCTTGACCAGGGGGCCTTTTGTAGGGCACAGTTACTTACAACTCGGAGCAGCTAGAGATTTGCCAGCTGGCAAGACTCTAATGAGGTTAATAGCTACTAAAAGATATTTCACAAGAACAGTGTAAGTATCTGGTCCCATCTAAACTTAATTACATGGCTGATTGCATGAAACTTCAAGTGCTTGAGGCTAATGTATGAATTTGCAAAATGTGAAGGACAACATGACCAAAACGTTGTCAAATGAAACGGAATGGTAATTTTCTCCATTAAAAGGACCGCCACTTCGTATCTGGCATTTTGCTTCCAAAGAGGCAAGAGGTAGAGGCAACCTGTTCAGTTTTGCACAAGCTGTAGGTTTGGGGATTGTTGAATTTCTTGGGGGTTTGTAACTGATTAATTAACGTGATAGCAAGTTGACTAGCAAGCCAGTGGCAGCCAAGATGTTACACCATGTCATTGCAAAATCAAAGATGAGTTTGTGAGTTTGCTCCTGTTATTAAATAGCTTACGCCTTCCTTGACTTGCAACTTGATGACACTTATTTGAACTTTTCAGCAGCTAACTTTCAGAAGGTGATAAAAGCTATTGAAGAGTATCTCATGAGAAGGAACTGTTTGCCTTCTGCATCTGTGTTTGGAAACCGTTGGAATGATTATCGTACTGAAATTAAAAATCTCAGTCAATCAGTTTGTTTATATGACACATATTCTCTTTATTCTCACCACTACCATGTGTGATGGCTTCAGCCAACAGTCTAAGAGTGGGCCAAAGTGATCCAGTGAACTACTTTTCCCGCTCCTCTTCACCTACTGGGAAATAAAAATGAAGCATTTGGTCCTCTGGCATGTGCCACCTGTGTCACAATGATCTTATGAGGTAGGATAGATGGAGGATTTCCCTGTCACTTTTCACACAGGGAGGGCTTTTTGCTTGCCAGCCTGCTTGCGTGCTTTAAGGTGAACTGCTTTTTCTCCCCCATTCATCATCCTGAAAAGTCCAGGGTGTGTAAAAACAACACTTTTTCCTGCTAATTGTAAACTTCAGGAAGATTGGCCAAACAATTTCAATTTCCTGAATGTCAGAATGACTTCTACATCACAAGGACCAAACAATTTACTGATCACCTTACCCAGAGGCACCATGGACAAGGCTGTCCTCACCAGATCCTGTGCTTTACTCTTTTCAGTACAACTTGAAGAGTCTTCCCAGCTTTTCTCAAGTTTTGCTTGGTGGGGTAATTGGCAGACAGGTAGTGGAGTTGTACCCACTGGGAAACCAATCCCTGGAGGATGCTCCCAAGCAGCTGAAGCTAACGAGAATTGCCCTCAGAGCCACCTCTGCCTTCCTCAGCAGAGTGGCTCCCAGCAACCCAGGAACCCAATGGAGAACATCAAATTCTCCTTTTTTTCAGCCACTGATAGCATGAAATAAGTGGTGGCCATGTGGGGGAGAGAAAGACGGAGTTGCTAAGCATGCAAGGAGGGGTGGATGGCACTCAAAAGGGAGGTTTTGCAGGCACAAGCCCTGACAATACCTCTAGTCAGTAAGGTGGGGAGGCGGAGGAGAGTGCCGCCATGGATGCGAAAGGAGGTGGTTAGGGGGATTAGACGAAAGAGGAACCTCCATAGGAAATGGGTACTGGGGGAAATAGACAAAAGGGTATACCGGGAGGAGGAGGCCCGTTGCAGAAGGATTCTTCGCAAGGCTAAGGCTGATTATGAGCTGAGACTTGCCAAGAATATCAAGAGCAACAAAAAGGGCTTCTTCCAGCATGTAAATAGGAAAAGGAAGGGGAGACAAGTGGTGGGACCACTAAATAAGGAGGAAGGAGATCCAGTGACTGACATGAGGGAACAGGCACAGATGCTAAATGGCTATTTTGCCTCTGTGTTCTCCCCAAAGCAGGACGGGGGATATCCGTATAGGAGATTGGATGAGGCTGGGGACTTAGGGGCAGAGATTAGAGTCACCCCCCTTGATGTCGAGGGGCTCCTCAGGGCATTGGACATTACAAAGGCGCCAGGCCCTGACGGGTTACACCCGAGAGTACTTAGAGAGTTGGCAGGGGTTCTCTCACGCCCACTGGCCTCCATATTTGAGGCCTCGTGGAGAACGGGTGAAGTTCCAGAGGACTGGAGGGTGGCATCGGTGGTCCCAATTTTCAAAAAGGGTAGTAGGAAGGACATGGGGAATTATAGACCGGTTAGCCTTACGTCCATTGTAGGAAAAACAATGGAAAGGCTCATAATAGAGAGAGATCTAGTGATGCTAGATAGGGAAGGGAGGCTGACAGCCACACAACACGGCTTCCGCAGAAACAGGTCCTGCCAGACAAACCTTGTGGAATTCTATGACAAGGTTTCAAGATGGCTAGATGGAGGGGATGCAGTGGATGTGGTATACCTGGATTTCAGCAAGGCCTTTGACAAAGTGCCCCATGATATCCTGGTGGAGAAACTGAGGAGTTTTGGGATACACCAAAGCACTGTCCGGTGGATTAGGGCATGGCTGACTGACCGAAAGCAGAAGGTAACCATTAGCGGGGAATCGTCGGGATGGCAGCCAGTGACAAGCGGCGTCCCCCAGGGCTCTGTCCTGGGGCCGATCCTGTTTAATCTTTTCATTAACGACATGGAAGAAGGGGTGAACAGTCTGCTGATCAAATTCGCAGACGACACTAAAACTGGAGCAGTGGCCACAACTGAGGAGCAAATACACCAGATCCAAAAGGATCTGGACAGACTATGGAAGTGGGCAGGAGACAACAGGATGGCGTTCAATGTTGAGAAGTGCAAGGTCTTGCACTTGGGGCATAGGAATAGCTGTCATAAGTACAGGTTAGGGGACAAGTGGCTGGAGAGCAGCACTTGTGAAAGGGACCTCGGGGTACTGGTTGACCGCAGGCTAAACATGAGTCAGCAGTGTGATGTGGTGGTCAAGAGGGCGAATGCCACCCTTGGTTGCATAGCCAGAAGTGTGGCTTCTAGATCAAGAGAGGTATTACTACCACTCTACATGACTCTGGTGCGCCCACAACTGGAGTATTGTGTTCAGTTTTGGGCCCCTCATTACAGAAAGGATATAGCCAGGTTGGAGTCAGTGCAGCGTAGGGCCACAAGGATGGTGGCTGGTTTGCAGGGGATGGGGTATGAGGCGAGACTGAGGGAACTGGGTCTCTTCAGCCTGGAGAAGAGGAGACTCAGAGGGGATATGTTGGCAACATACAGGTATGTGAGGGGGTGTCACATGGAGATGGGGAGAGGCCTGTTCTCCCCTGCAGAGGAAGGCAGGACGCGCTCCAATGGAGCAAAGCTCAGGGAGCCAAGGTTCAATTTGGATGCCAGGAAGCACTTCCTGACATTTAGGACCCCGAGGGCGTGGAATGGGCTTCCACGGGAGGTCGTTGAGGCCCCATCGGTGAGGGTGTTCAAAGATAGGCTGGACATGCACATGGTGGGCATGTCATGAGCGGAGCCGGCTGGTGCCGGAGGTCAGACTAGATGGCCCAGGAGGCCCCTTCTGACTCGCTCTGTTTCTATGTTTCTATGTTTCTATGCCCATTTTACTGTTGCTGCAGAGGAATCACTCATGCACTCTCACACACTCACACTGGGTGAGAAGGAATTTTGAAAAACCAAGCCCTCCACCGACGCCAATGAAATAAAACACACCCTCCTTTGCAACTGGTTAAAAAGCTCTGGTATCTCCAGGAAGAGTGGCTGCAGAACAAAGCAATGGCCAACATCCCTCCCCCCCGCCCCAAAGCTGTATTTGATAGGTTTTTCTTTTTCTTTCTTTTAAACCGATCTTTATTCTTCAACCTTTTCCCAATCATCATGAATTTTTCAGGGCTTGTATAATGAACATCTCTTTCTAGCACCTGAAATTTCAAAAATATGAGCTAATCTGTTTCAATTTTTATATAGGTTAGAACAACCCTAATCATCATTTAACAGGGTGCAATGCTCAAACGGCTGATGGATCCCAATATCCGCATTCTTGCTGTGATGTTGATAAACAGTCATACCTGGGATGGTAATAATCACTAATGACCATCAAATGGAAATATCCATTTCCGGACCTATCAGGGCCTGACGTTCTCCCCTCCCACCTTCGGATCCACCACCAAGAAGAAGACCTCTGATTTCACAATACCATACACAAAAACGCCCCTGGATGTCCTTCTACACAGAAGCTGTATTAGCTCTGCTGTTTCTTGACCAAAGGCCACTGATCCATTATACCTTGGGAGCCAAAGTATACTATTTGGACCTCAAAGTCCAAAATAGATGGATATTCCAGATTTGGCAAGGTCAATCTAGCACAATTCATGACTTGTTTTCTCCTTTTCCTTGTTTGTTTCTACAAGCCACAGGTCTCCAAGATCAACTTTTCAGTCTGGTTTGAATTTCAGAAGTAACCTGGTTCAGTTCAGCTGATTTGGAGGCTGCTGCCTTCACCAAACCTGAGCTGAGTTCAGTCATGTGAGACTTCAGGACTCCCGGTGCTTATCCTATGAAATCAAATAACAGCAATAACATTTTTCCCCCTTTGAATAGAATTTGAAGGCATAGTAGGGCATTGCACCTGCCAGATTTCAAAACCAAGGTGCAAGTATTATTATTATTATTATTATTATTATTCAATGTGCTTTTAGATATTTTGATATATTGTTTAACTAGGGAATGGTTGATAACTTTCTTAGTTCTTGAAATAATTGAATGGAATGACTAATTGATCCTTTGGAAGGGATCAAGATAAATAGATACAGAATTCATGGATACACCAGAAGGTATTACTACACCAGCATTCTAAAAATGAAGGACAACCTAAAATGGCCTCATATAAGATACCAGCAAATTTCAAAGGGATAGATCAGTGATTTATGACAAAGGGCAGTCCCATTTAGAGGAAATTATCCCCTTCCCCTTCCTTCCACCTATGCTTTTGAAATGGCACGTGTATTTTTTCATAACTAGGGTAATGATAATGCTCCCTAGATCTACACAAAGAAAACAGCAATGCAGCTCAGTCATGGAAGCAGAACAAAAGAAGACACAAAGGTAGGCTATCGCAAAGGGAAAAAACAACAAGAAAAAATCTAAGAGGACTAGGTTCATCTTGAGTAAGGAGAGGCTTTTGAATTCCTGAATAAAGAGAAGTTGCCCCCTGCTCTCACATAATACAGAACCTTTGACTTCCCAGCCACTTGCCACATAACAAATTAGCAGCTAAGAAATGGAATATGACAGGCACACTTGATGTAATTCACATCCTTCCCCCAAAATGCAGTGATTGGAAAGTCACTGATAAAATCTGCCCTGTAATTAGAAAGAGGGCCAGTCAGTCATTCAGCTGCATCCACTTGCTTCCCCTTCGGTGGCATTGCTGAAAAATGAAAGCAAGTGACTCTGTTTTTGAGATGTTCCATTTGGCTTCATGAAGCCTGAACCATGGACAAAGTTTTGTGCAGGCCCAGCTTCTGGAGGGAAGCCTGACTTCTCTCAAGCTTTAACTGAATCTGATGCACGTCCCTACAACAAATAACGTACAGAATAACTCCGGCAGACACTACATTCAGATTTTGAGTCCTTTCTGGGTAATAATCACAGCCCTAATAATTGGATATGACCATTGTGCTGGGAACCATACATGGTCCCAATCCTTCTGAGGAAACTTTGGGAGGAAACCACTGGGAATCTGATGGAGTGGCCACAATGATGAGGAACCCTCTCCTCATCGTCCTCATAACGCAATCCTTATTTGCACTTATATTCCGATGCAAGTCTCATTGTGCTTAATACTGATTTCTTTCAAGCAAGTACACATAGGATTGAAGTTTATGCCTCTGAAATGCAAGAGAAACTTAATTTGCTCTTTTTCCTGGCACTGCTAACCAGCAAGGATTTGGGCCTTGACTCTGTTTTGCTTTGTGGCGCTTAGCATTGCTTATTCTTTTTTTAATCAGATCTAGGCAAGGATGGGAGAAGAGCATATCAGAGGTACATTTTACCACCATCCCCTTATTGCTTTTGTCAAAATGGTTTTATAGTTTTATCAGAAGAGTGATCATAATAACTTGATGAAATATCCTGCTGTGAATTTCAGTTAGGAATGAATTCAGAATGCAATGTAATTACATTTACCTCACACTGTTTAATAGAATTATGTGTTTACCATGAATATTATTAGATTATTAAGCAAAGAAAAGGAAAAGCTGATTGTACTGAGGCAGTCTCTTTGTGGTTGCAGAGACAAGCTCAAAATGTCTCCTGATTCACGATGGTGGGAAATAGTGGGGAATAGCAGACCTTGGAATTCCTCCAGACCATGGAGGAGGCAGGGCAGTTGGCAACAGTCCCTGACTTTGAGGAACACATCAGTTTTTCAAGGCTCCAAATAGGGCTGGAAGAAACCTAATAGGACCGTCTGGGTGAGTGGGAAGGGATAATTTTCACTTTATCAAGCCAAGTGGAGCCAAAGTAAAGACAAAAAGGCACACTAGTAGCATAGCATGGGCAGGGGACTGAAAGAAAAGCCATGCTAAGAGTGGATGAAAAGTTGGAAGGAAGGGAAGCACCTGGATGGAGAGGTGAGTAATTAGATGGCTATCTAGTGGTGAAAAAGAAGAACAGAAAAGCAAGGGGAAAGACAGGGAAAGCAACCTCTGGCAGAAGAAAAGCCTTGCTTGGAAGGAAGGAGAGACCATCAGAGGTGGGCAGAAAAGAGCCATTCTGGCCATCAGCGTAGAAGCTGAGAAAGGTGAACATGTTGTGACCACTCTGATGGACATGTCTTCCTCCCCAGTGATCCTGTGCTGAATTTCACTTGTAAATGTCTACAGAGCCTAGAGAGGCAGCCAGCAGTGACTTCGAACACCTTATATCCCAGTTGAAAACTGGAAAAATCCATTTGTCTGGTCTCTCAGCCAAGAATGAGAGATGAAAAGGAAAGCACTTTGGGGTGTTATAACTGACAAAGGATAGAACTAGCAGGACTCAATAAACACACTCAGGAAATAATACTATGTATGCTTGATACCTAGAAGTTGTAGGGCTTAACATGCATATGATACATTGCATCTGACTGTTGCTGGAGCGGAGTATCTTAATGGAGATGCAAGAAGATAGGAGTTTGCATGAGCTTCCTCTGGAGGCATCAATCCTTTGGAGCTAGGTTTCCCCTTGACGTTATGTCCAGTCATGCCTGACTCTCGGGGGCAGTGCTCATCTCTGTTTTCTAGCTGAGGGAGCCAGCATTTTTCTGCAGACAGTCTCTGTGGTCATGTGGCTGGCAGGACTAAACACTGAAGTGCACGGAACGCTGTTACCTGCCCACTGAAGTGGCACCTTTTCATCTACTCGCATTTGCATGCTTTCGAACTGAAGGTTGGCAGGAGCTGGGACGGCGCACAGGAGCTCACCCCATGTGCAGATTCGAACCGGCAACCTTTGATCAACCAGCCCAGCAGCACAGCGGTTGCAACCACTGCGCCACTTGCAGTCCCACCTTTGGACCTAGAATGGCTCAATTATTCTTCCTTCACCATGTGTTTACAAAAAAAAAGCTAGGTGATATAACAAAAAGGCAAGGATTTCCTTGCAATTACTTCTGTCACTTCCAACAATCTTTAGCAGTACCAATCAATTTTGAACTCATCACTAGGGAGTAGAATTGGGCTTCTTTTTCAGATAAATGCATATTTGAATGTATTCCGAAGGCCCATTCCTTACCAAGCCCAGTATTTTGGACTAGTTTACTCTTTGTTGTTGTTGTTAGTCACGAAGTCGTGTCCGACCCATCGCAACCCTATGGACAACATTCCTCCAGGCCTTCCTGTCCTCCACCATCCCCCGGAGTCCACTCAAGCTCACACCAACTGCCTCAGTGACTCCATCCAGCCACCTCATGCTCTGCCATCCCCTTCTTTTGCCATCTATTGTTCCCAACATTAGACTCTTCTCCAGGGAGTCCTTCCTTCTCATTAGGTGGCCAAAGTATTTGAGTTTCATCTTCACTATCTGGCCTTCTAAAGAGCAGTCAGGGTTGATCTCCTCTAGGACTGACCGGTTTGATTGTTGTGCAGTCCAAGGGACTTGCAGGAGTCTTCTTCACCACCACAATTCAAAGGCCTGAATCCATTTGCGCCCGGCCTTCCTTATGGTCCAACTTTCACAGCCATACATTGCAACTGGGAAAACCATAGCCTTGACTATACTCACTTTAGTTGGCAGGGTGATGTCTCTGCTTTTTACTATGCTGTCTAGATTTGCCATAGCTTTCCTCCCCAGGAGCAAGCATCTTTTAATTGCTTGGCTGCAGTCCCCGTCTGCGGTGATCTTGGAGCCCAGGAAAAAAAAATCTGTCACTACCTCCATTTCTTCCCCATCTATTTGCCAGGAAGTGAGAGGACCGGATGCCATGATCTTAGTTTTCTTAATGTGAAGTTTCAAGCCAACTTTTGCGCTCTCCTCCTTCACCCGCATCAAGAGGCTCTTTAGTTCCTCTTCACTTTCTGCCATGAGAGTGGTATCATCTGCATATCTGAGGTTGTTGATATTTCTCCCAGCAATCTTGATTCCAACTGGTGATTCATCTAGCCCTGCCTTTCTCATGATGTGCTCTGCATATAAGTTAAATAGGCAGGGTGACAGTATACAGCCTTGCCAAACTCCTTTCTCAATTTTGAACCAATCAGTGGTTCCGTGTCCAGTTCTCACTGTTGCTTCTTGACCTGCATATAGGTTTCTCAAGAGCCAAATAAGATGGTCTGGCACTCCCATATCTTTAAGAACTTGCCACAGTTTGTTGTGATCCACACAATCAAAGGCTTTAGCGTAGTCAATGAAGCAGATGTTTTTCTGGAACTCCCTGGCTTTCTCCATGATCCAGCGTATGTTGGCAATTTGATCTCTAGTTCCTCTCCCTCTTCGAAATCCTGCCTGTACTTCTGGTAGTTCTCGGTCCACATACTGCTGGAGCCTAGCTTGTAGGATTTTC
This sequence comes from Varanus salvator macromaculatus, assembly GCA_023646645.1. Lineage (NCBI taxonomy): Eukaryota > Metazoa > Chordata > Lepidosauria > Squamata > Varanidae > Varanus > Varanus salvator. The sequence goes on along the minus strand of JAIXND010000690.1, from coordinate 5,751,033 downwards.
AGCATCACTTTGCTAGCATGTGAAATGAGTGCAATGGTGCGGTAGTTTGAACATTCTTTGGCATTGCCCTTCTTTGGGATCGGAATGTAAACTGACCTTTTCCAATCCTGTGGCCACTGCTGAGTTTTCCAAATTTGCTGGCATATTGAGTGAGGCACTTTAACTGCATCGTCTTTCAGGATTTTGAATAGCTCAGCTGGAATACTGTCACCTCCACTGGCTTTGTTGTTGCTCAGACTTACTAAGGCCCATTTGACTTCACATTCCAGGATGTCAGGCTTGAGGTCAGTGACCACCCCATCGTGGTCATCAGGGATGTTAAGCTCTGTCTTGTGTAGTTCTTCTGTGTAATCTTGCCACCTTAATCTCTTCTGCCTCTGTTAGCTCCCTGCCATTTTGGTCCTTTATTATGCCCATCTTTGCATGAAATGTTCCCTTTGTATCTCCAATTTTCTTGAAGAGATCTCTGGTCCTCCCTATTCTATTGTTTTCTTCTATTTCTTTGCACTGTTCATTTAGGAAGGCATTCTTATCTCTTCTAGCTGTTCTCTGGAATTCTGCATTCAATTGTTTGTATCTTTCTCTTTTTCCCTTGCCTTTCACTTCCCTTCTTTCCTCAGCTATTTGTAAAGCTTCCTCAGACAGCCATTTTGCATTTCTTTTTCATTGGGATGGTTTTAGTTGCTGCCTCTTGTACAATGTTGCGAACCTCCATCCATAGCTCTTCAGGCACTCTGTCTATCAGATCTAATTCCTTAAATCTGTTTGTCACCTCTACTGTATATTCATCAGGGATATGATTTAGGTCATACCTGAGTGGCCTAGTGCTTTTCCCTACTTTCTTCAACTTAAGCCTAAATTTTGCAACCAGAAGCTCATGATCTGAGCCATAGTGAGCTCCTGGTCTAGTTTTTACTGACTGTATAGAACTTCTCCATTTTGGCTGCAGAGCACATAGTCAATCTGATTTCTGTGTTGACCATCTGGTGATGTCCATGTGTAGAGTCGTCTCTTGGGTTGTTGGAAAAGAGTGTTTGCTATGACCATCGTATTCTCTTGACAAAATTCTACCATCTTGTGCCCTGCTACATTTTGTACTCCAAGGCCAAACTTGCCTGTTATTGCGGTTATCTTTTGGCTTCCTACTTTAGCATTCCAATCCCCCATGATGATAAGGACATCATTTTTTGGAGTTAATTCTAGAAGGTGTTGTAGGCCTTCATAGAACTGGTCAACTTCAGCCTCTTCAGCAGCAGTGGTTGGGGCATAGACTTGGACTATTGTGATGTTGAATGGTTTGCCTTGGATTCGAACTGAGATCATTCTGTCATTTTGGAGATTGTATCCCAGTACTGCTTTTCCTACTCTTTTATTGACTAGGAAGGCTACTCCATTTCTTCTGAGGGATTCTTGCCCGCAGTAGTATACCTGATGGTCATCCGAACTAAATTCTCCCATATCTGTCCATTTGAGTTCACTGATTCCTAAAATGTCTATGTTCAGTCTTGTCGTCTCTTGTTTGACCACATCGAGCTTGCCTTGATTCATGGATCTTACCTTCCAGATTCCTATGGAGTATAGATCTTTGCAGCATCGGACTCTCCTTTCACCACCAGATACATTGGCAACTGAGTGTCCTTTCGGCTTTGACCCAGTCGCTTCATTCTTTCTGGCACTACTAGTACTAGCCCTCCGCTCTTCCCCAGTAGCATATTGGACACCTTCCAACCTGAGGGGCTCATCTTCTGGCGTCATATCTTTTTTCCTGTTGGTACTGTCCATGAGGTTTTCATGGCAAAGATACTGGAGTGGGCTGCCATTTCCTTCTCCAGTGGATCACGTTTTGTCAGAGCTCTCTGCTATGACCTGTCCGTCTTGGGTGACCCTGTACGGCATAGCTCATAGCTTCATTCAGCTACACAAGCCCCTTCGCCACTACAAGGCAGTGATCCTTGAAGGAGAGTTCACTCTAGTTCTTACATTAAACTGTTAATTCAAGGCCCTGCTTTCAGTTCATGACTGAGAAAGATCATCTAGAAGTTTGAAGCTGCACTGCAGAGCACACCAAATGTTTCCACCAGAGGGCTATGTGGACAGGCTAGATTATTTGCATAATTTTTATATGTGGTATTTAATTATATTATTACTATTCATACACATTGTTCCTTATATGAAACACTGCTGTTGTTCACTGCCTGGAAAGACTCAGCTATAAAGAAATACTGACATTAAATAAATGTTAATATAATAACCAAAATATGTTCAAAGATACATGATCAAAAAGCACCTAAATGTATATAACTGTCGAGAAAAAATTAATAACTGGTAGTATCAGTGGAATATTTTCTTTTTCTTCCTCCTTTCCTGATTTGTGTGATCTGCTAATTTTGAATGTCCTACCATCAAAAGGCAGGGGGAGGAGGAGTAGCAGGAGGAGGACGAGGAGGGAAGAATCCATGGAGCAAAACATGCATATAAGAAACCATTGGGTTCCATTGTTTGGAACCAAAAGTTTCAATAACAAACATGGGTATAACACAATTCCATATTTAACACATTAATCAAGAAATATACTGGACATAGATTATCTATGATTTCACTGACATACTCATGAATATATCCATCACAAAAAAACTTGGAGATTTGTTTTATAAAAAAATATACAAAAGAAAATCAAGAATGCATTTCTTTCCTCTCAATAATTCCACATTCTGAGCTTTCTCTGCACTTCTCTAGCATTATCACATCCAGACAGTCCTCACTTATCTGATTTTTGATAAAGAAACTCGAAGATCCAAAATTGTTCATATGCAAGGTTAAAATATGCTTGAATTGTTCTTCTGCACAATAGCTTAATTAATGTATGAGACGGTTGTGCTCAGGGAATTGACATTTCATATGACTAGTTTCCCCAGATTTAATATATACATATATCTTCTTTCTGCATTTTCACTGTGTACAATTCTATTAATGTTTTCTTATTATAAATTACCTTTCCAAGGAATAAAGTGCTATATCAGTACTTTAATGTCAATATTAATTATTTGCTTTAATAGGAAACTTGGTAATGTTAATAGCTTGTATGATAATGTACATTCACATTTAAAGAAGCATTAGCGACATAAACACTACAGGAGAAAGACAACCCAAGTATCTCCAACAAGTGGATGAAGTGAAATGGTGCGTAGTTTCTTCTACCAGCATATCGGTCCAATGGACCGAGCAAGTGTTTGATACTGATCTCAGTTCATGTGATATAGAACCTGAATTTCCGAGAGAGGCCTTGGATTCACCAAGGCCTTTCTCAGAGGGCTTAGGACTGGGGCTGAGGGCAAAAGGTGTTGGGGACCTGCATAGCCAAACCACCAGTTCATTTATTTATTTTATTTATGTATTTTTCCATTTATATCCTGCCTTTTTCCTACAAAGGGCTCAAGGCAGCTTACATCATTCTCCTCCTCCATCTTATCCCCACAACAACAACCCTGTGAGGTAGGTTGGGCTGAGAGTCTGTGACTGGCGCAAAGTCACCCAGTTGGCTCCATGGCCAAGCGGGGACTCGAACCCAGATCCTCTGAGTCCCAGTCCCACGCTCTTGACCACTGGCCCACACTGGCTCTCATTTTATTTATTTCATTTTAGCTTAAAGCCCTTATTTCCCATAACTGAATCTTTGAAGAGAGATTTATTCTTTTAGTTGGAGGAACCAGTGCTTTTTTTGTCATAGAATGCACCGGAATGGAGTTCTGGCACCTTTTCTCGACAGATTTTCCATAATTTAAAAGTAAGTTTTGAAAATTTGATGTTTGGTCCACGTGGATTCGAATCACCCTGTCGAGCATAGCAGGTTGGCGGAAAAATCATTAAAATGGTGCATGCGAGCTGCTTGTGTGTCGAGTCCGATGCATGCGTACTTCATCCAAGCTGGTTGTGATGGCGCTGCTCGGCTTGTGATTGGTTGTGTGGTTGCGTGCTGAGTGCTTACTGCGGGTGGTGACCGTTATGTTTTGTTACACAACTGACGTGTGTGGGTGTGTGTACAGTGATTGACTACATGCGAAAGGTAAATAATTTCATGAGTTCCAGCAGCTTTTTTCCTTACAAAAAAAGCACTGGGAGGAACAGATGAATGCATGACCACCACAGGCAGGCAAGGGGAAGGGATGGGACCATCTGGGAAATATGACCGAACCCAGCAAGACAGTGGCCCTGCCGCCTCGAGCAGCGATCCTTCCCAGCGTTGTTACCAAAGGCTTTTCCTCCAGGGCTTCTCCCTTCCCCCGGAATAGTCTGCCCTGGGACATCTGCCTGCCCCCGTCTCAATTGCAGTTTTGGCACTGGGCAACAACTTTTCTTTTTAATATCCTTTTTCAGCAATTGATCCTGCTGTCCCCTGCACTGCTGCTTCTCTGGATGCTATTGCTAGGTTTAACATTTTGATAATGAAGCTTTATTGTATTTCATATGTGTTTCTATCTTTATATATGCATTGTATGTGTTTTATCTTTATTGTAAGCTATTGTAAGCTGCCTTGAGACTATGGTAGTAAGCAGCATATATTTATATGGAGGGTATGAATAAATGAATACACAGAAACTCAGACTCAAACCTGTGGTTAGTTATTGTGTAGTTACAGTGCCCTGATTTTACTTGATCCATGTTCTCGTTTACCTCTGCGTAGGTCCACATGCCACCACATCTTATGTCCACAGCTGCCACACTTTGTGTGATCCTGGGAACTTGAGAAAGGTGAACCGAAAGTGCATGAGTGGTGGCAGCCATGGATAGAAGCTCCAGAGGAAGGAGGCGATTTATCATTGCTTCTTCCCACGCAGCATCCCCAGAAACTGACCTGGTAGCACTGCCGTGATCGAACAGGAATGAGTGATAGTTAAAAATGGCTCTGTGTATGAAGCCCTTTATGAATGTGACACATATATTCATCCTAAAGCTCACAGACATAGTGGCCAAATAAATAGAGCCAGAAAAAAAACTTTGCATAAAAACTTTGCATATCCTAACAACCATTATTGGCAAAATTGAATTGCTCACTTGTACTGAATTTTCATCCTTCCTAGAACCCATTTCTAAATTCTGAAATACTAATATTGAAACAGAACCATCAAAGAACAGAATCCGAACATTTAAATATGTTCACCGGAAGACTGGAAATGAGTAAATTTTCAAATCGTATAGGAAAGTGACAACTTGCACACTTTCAGCAATATCCCCTGAAGTTGTAGAAGTATACTGCGAAAAATCCCACTGAATTCTCCTTCCAGTGGAAAATTCCACAACGGCTTGTTTAATAACCGTTAAATACAGCTGAATGAATGCAAATGAATCTATTGCCATCCTGCCTCCACACACGTCCACCCCATACACACAGACGCAGCCCATTCGGTTAGATTTGGAGAGCATGAAAGAAGTGACCCGCCCATCTCAGTGCCATGGATTCCCCCGAGGATAAGCAAACATGCCCATCTCATTTTCAGCAAGTGTTCAGTCTTGTCTGTCCTTACATTTCCATTAAACAGACTGTTTTCTTATATAGGCAAACCACAACACCCCCCACGGCTGGCAAATGATTTGATTTCTCACACAGAGAGGCAGACTTTGGAATGCAGCTGTCCACTCTGTGGATTTAGAGCTCTCCTCATTTATTTATGACATGGGATTTTTAAAAGTTTTAATCAATGGAACATTGCAATCGGCAGTGCCTTGAGGCAGTTGTGAAATTATTGAAGCTCTCCAAAGCCAACCGCATAGCATGTTGTCCCTGTATTTTTGCAGATGTTGAAGGGGTAAAAGTGAGACACAGGCAAAGACGAAAGGAGAAGACAGTGAGTATGTTTACAATAAATTGCTTTTGAATCTCTTGACTAATGAAGCAAATAAAAGACATGGAGCAACTGTATCCTACACATCCCCTTCTTGTGCCATTTCTCTTCAGAAGCAGTTTGGCACAGCTGCCCCATAACTTGCTAAGTTGCAAGTTGTGACTGCCGCTGGATAATCATCTTGCCACACTATAAAAAAGGATGGCAGTTATCTATACTATCAATTAAAATGAAATTGCAATGCCTATTTCCACATATTAGATGGATCATGGAAGTGCATTTTGCTACAGAAATGGACCTTGGGTTTTTTTGGAAACTCACTCGGTCGCTCAAGAGAGTTACCATATTTTTCACTCTATAAGACGCGCCTGACCATAAGACGCACCTAGTTTTTAGAGGAGGAAAACAAGAAAAAAAATATTCTGAATCAAATGGGCACATAATCACAGGCACATTCCCCATCACTTCCTCATGGGCTGCACATCTGACAGACTTATTGCGCACACATATTTGCTGTATAAGACGCACAGACATTTCCCCTTTTGAGGGGGGAAAAGTGCGTCTTATAGAGCAAAAAATATGGTATATGAATCCCCACCTACAATCAGGAGTGGATGATTCTGTAAATTATGTTTTCTCTTTTTCTCATGTTTCCAGTCTCAACTTCAGTTTGTCTTGAGTTCATCCAGGACATTTGTTGAAAGCATTTTTGTACTCATTTCCCCATAAATTCAGTTTTGCATATACTGTTTCCTAAGATACACAATTTTTCAAGCAATTTTCCTAGCAAAATGCATTTTGAAGATTCTTTTCCCTAATGCAGAAATAAGTGTGCACTTTTTGACTGGGGAACTAGAATGAAAAATTCTTTGAAATCCAACGGGAGAACAGAGTTTTAGTTTTCACAGTGGTTCATAAAGCCAAAATCTGAAATATTTGCATTACAATGCGAACTGAAAAAAATTCACATATCCCTCTAGCTACAGCCTTGCAGTGCAAACACATGCTCAGCAAATCAATGAAAAACCCAACATGCCTAGTGTTAATGGTTTTCAGACTGAGACACATTTATTTTGTATTACCAGTTCTCTTTCTAAGGCAAATACGAGGTTAGCTGGAAAGAAAAAGAAAAGAAAAATACAACATGGAAAATTTCATTATGCAAGTCCTCACATGCAAGCAGAGGTGGATCAGATCTGATACGGATTTCCATATGGATGAAAGCAAAGTGTTAAGAGTTATTGGTTTGGAGATGGTTCACTTACTTTATTGTTTTAAGACAAACATGTAAGTTCAGCAGGAAAGTAAGGAGTAAGGGATGAAAAAAGATATTGCAAGAGGAAAACTGAACAACAAACAAGGAAGTTATCTAAGAACAAATATCTGGAAGGGTCATGGATCAAGGTTCCACAGCCTTCCAAAAACCTCTGCGTGATTTATGTCTTTAGATATTGTCAGTAATGCATTCAGTGTGAGCTGCGCCTTTAGATGTATTTGCAATGATTCTTTGAACATTCTCCGGCCACCTCTTTCTTCTAAACCTGCCTTCGTGTCTCTCAGCATCATGCACAATCTTTGCTTTCATCAGCTTAGCAGAAGCTGCTCATCACTCACAAATGGACAGCAGTCTGACACGTCGTAGGGCAATCATTGCTTTTCACCAGGTTTTAACTATTAATTGAGAGTGGTGCTTTGCTTGGGAAGTCAAGCGAAGATTGCTGGGGATGAGGGCTCGCTCCTGCTTTCTCAAACTGTACACCCTTTGAAGCCAAATGAATGTGCTGGCTGAGAAAAGAGAAGGCACAGCAAGCAAGGATGTTATCGCTGAAGCCCAGTTAACAGCCTCCTCTAAACAAGAGTACTGACTGCCAGCTCTGCAAGCTCAGTGTGCAGCCACTAAATAGAAACATAGAAACATAGAAACAGAGCGAGTCAGAAGGGGCCTCCTGGGCCATCTAGTCTGACCTCCGGCACCAGCCAGCTCCGCTCATGACATGCCCACCATGTGCATGTCCAGCCTATCTTTGAACACCCTCACCGATGGGGCCTCAACGACCTCCCGTGGAAGCCCATTCCACGCCCTCGGGGTCCTAACTGTCAGGAAGTGCTTCCTGGCATCCAAATTGAACCTTGGCTCCCTGAGCTTTGCTCCATTCAAGCGCGTCCTGCCTTCCTCTGCAGGGGAGAACAGGCCTCTCCCCATCTCCATGTGACACCCCCTCACATACCTGTATGTTGCCAACATATCCCCTCTGAGTCTCCTCTTCTCCAGGCTGAAGAGACCCAGTTCCCTCAGTCTCGCCTCATACCCCATCCCCTGCAAACCAGCCACCATCCTTGTGGCCCTACGCTGCACTGATTCCAACCTGGCTATATCCTTTCTGTAATGAGGGGCCCAAAACTGAACACAATACTCCAGTTGCGGGCGCACCAGAGTCATGTAGAGTGGAAGTAATACCTCTCTTGATCTAGAAGCCACACTTCTGGCTATGCAACCAAGGGTGGCATTCGCCCTCTTGACCACCGCATCACACTGCTGACTCATGTTTAGCCTGCGGTCAACCAGTACCCCGAGGTCCCTTTCACAAGTGCTGCTCTCCAGCCACTTGTCCCCTAACCTGTACTTATGACAGCTATTCCTATGCCCCAAGTGCAAGACCTTGCACTTCTCCACATTGAACGCCATCCTGTTGTCTCCTGCCCACTTCCATAGTCTGCCCAGATCCTTTTGGATCTGGAGTACCTGCTTCTCAGTTGTGGCCACTGCTCCAGTTTTAGTGTCGTCTGCGAATTTGATCAGCAGACTGCTTACCCCTTCTTCCATGTCGTTAATGAAAAGATTAAACAGGATCGGCCCCAGGACAGAGCCCTGGGGGACCCCGCTTGTCACTGGCTGCCATCCCGACGATTCCCCGCTAATGGTTACCTTCTGCTTTCGGTCAGTCAGCCATGCCCTAATCCACCGGACAGTGCTTTGGTGTATCCCAAAACTCCTCAGTTTCTCCACCAGGATATCATGGGGCACTTTGTCAAAGGCCTTGCTGAAATCCAGGTATACCACATCCACTGCATCCCCTCCATCTAGCCATCTTGAAACCTTGTCATAGAATTCCACAAGGTTTGTCTGGCAGGACCTGTTTCTGCGGAAGCCGTGTTGTGTGGCTGTCAGCCTCCCTTCCCTATCTAGCATCACTAGATCTCTCTCTATTATGAGCCTTTCCATTGTTTTTCCTACAATGGACGTAAGGCTAACCGGTCTATAATTCCCCATGTCCTTCCTACTACCCTTTTTGAAAATTGGGACCACCGATGCCACCCTCCAGTCCTCTGGAACTTCACCCGTTCTCCACGAGGCCTCAAAAATGTAGGCCAGCGGGCGTGAGAGAACCCCTGCCAACTCTCTAAGTACTCTTGGGTGTAACCCGTCAGGGCCTGGCGCCTTTGTAATGTCCAATGCCCTGAGGAGCCCCTCGACTTCAAGGGGGGTGACTCTAATCTCTGCCCCTAAGTCCCCAGCCTCATCCAATCTCCTATACGGATATCCCCCGTCCTGCTTTGGGGAGAACACAGAGGCAAAATAGCCATTTAGCATCTGTGCCTGTTCCCTCATGTCAGTCACTGGATCTCCTTCCTCCTTATTTAGTGGTCCCACCACTTGTCTCCCCTTCCTTTTCCTATTTACATGCTGGAAGAAGCCCTTTTTGTTGCTCTTGATATTCTTGGCAAGTCTCAGCTCATAATCAGCCTTAGCCTTGCGAAGAATCCTTCTGCAACGGGCCTCCTCCTCCCGGTATACCCTTTTGTCTATTTCCCCCAGTACCCATTTCCTATGGAGGTTCCTCTTTCGTCTAATCCCCCTAACCACCTCCTTTCGCATCCATGGCGGCACTCTCCTCCGCCTCCCCACCTTACTGACTAGAGGTATTGTCAGGGCTTGCGCCTGCAAAACCTCCCTTTTGAGTGCCATGCACCCCTCCTCAACTCGCTTACCTTCCAGTAACCTATCCCAGGAGACTTTCCCCAGCCTGGCCTTCAGTTGGCCAAAGTTGGCCCTCTTGAAGTCCCAGCTTCTAGTGCTCGCCCTGCTGCACGGCCCCAGTCCTCTGATCTCAAAGCAAAGGATGGAGTGATCACTCGCATCCAGAGCTCCCCTAATCTGTACTTCATCTATCAGCTCCTCCCTATTGGTCAAGACCAAGTCCAGGATGTTTCCCCCCCTCGTCGCCTCTCGGACCCTCTGTGTGAAAAACCCACCCTCTAGAGCTTCTAGGAAGCGACGTGACCTGGCTGTCACCGCCGAGTGAGTCTCCCAAGTAATATCCGGGAGATTGAAATCTCCCATAATTACTGTGTCTCTCCCCCGAGATATCCTTAGAATCTGGCCTGTCAGGACATCATCCAGGGTCTCAAGTTGACCTGGAGGGCGATAACATACCCCCACTGTCAGGTCTCTTTCTCTGTCAAAACCTCTAAGTTTCACCCAGACTGCCTCTACCGAATCCCCATCTGTGCTGCACTCTATCTCACTGCATCATATCCCTTCCCTGACATATAAAGCCACACCCCCACCTCTCTTTCCCTTCCTGTCCTTTCTAAAAAGGTGATACCCTTCTATGTTCACATTCCAGACTTGCCTTTCATCCCACCAAGTTTCTGTGATTCCCACCAGATCGTATCCTCCTATTCCCAGGAGAGATTCAAGCTCTTCCTGCTTATTAGCCATGCTCCTAGCATTGGTGTACATGCACCTCAACTCCTTCCCACTGCTTCCTTTCCTTGGAGTGCCCAGCATCCTCCTTCCTCCCATCCTCCCTGGTACCTGGCCCCTCTCTGTAGAAGTCCTGTCAGTCCCTGCAGTATCTCTAAAACCCTGCTCCCAGAGCCCCGATCCTCCCTGCACACTTGTCCAGTGCAGACATGTTACTGGGGGGCCTGAACCCACCCCCCACTGGCTCAGTTTAAAGTCTTCCGGATGAAGCTCGCTAGAGCATCTCCAAAGGACCTTTTCCCCATCCTCGTGAGGTGTAACCCATCCCTTGCCAGATGTGGGCAGGGAGGGAGTGGGCAGGGAGGGAGTCACGTCCTGTGAATGCAGATCAGTTCATATCTAATATAGTTTTCACGTGGACACATTGCCCACCAATCCAGAGCAGAATCAGTACTGGACAAAACCATCTTGAGGTGCTATGTGTGAATCATGCTGTAGGTCTGGGAAAGAGGTAGAAGAGGAAAAGGTGGTCCCTAGCCTTACTGTATCACCACCTTCACCTTCACCTTCAACTTCACTACATTATGTTATAACCCATCTTTCTTCTCCTTGCAAGGTTTTCCTACTCTCCGTTCTGTCCTCACAATAAGAACCCAGTGAGGCAGGTGATGCTGACAGTTGGTGAGTTCCAGCTCCGACCTCAAAAGCTGAGTCCGGAATTTTCAGCTTGGCATGCCCTCCCCCTGCCACTGCAGCCAGCATTGAAAGAACTGTGGTTGCGCCATGGCAAAGTGAGGAGACAGGTTCTGCCAGTCTACCTAATATCCTGGTGGCACCTCTGCCTTATCTCCTTGCGCTTCGGGGCAACAAACACAGGGCACCATCATAAATGTGGCTGCCCAGAACACTCTGAACTTGGAGGACTCTGGGCATCCAGTGGTCCATGGAAGGTGCACTCAAGAGTGGGTTTCCTTGCCATTTTCCAGCCCTCGGAAACACTCAGATACCAGTTTTGGTTCTCTAAGTGTTTCACATCAGCTCACAAAGAGAGGAAGGAGAACACTTCCAGCCACACCATGTGAAGCTCCTTCTTGTGACCTCAGACCCACAGCTGCACTGATAGTGAGGGGCTTCGAACTGGAGTGCTTCCCTGTGCTTGGGTATAGCAGAAATGAAGACTTTTTCCCACATGCTCTCCGGGATGCCCATAATCTCCTGACTTCAGAGGGTTGCAGGAAGCCACAATGGATTTTTCTGCCCACTCTTTTAAGAACCAGACCCTGTGTTTTTGCGATGGTGTTGCATGTCTTGTCACGCAGATGCATCACATGGCAAGTGGTGGAAGACAATACGCATCATCACGTTTATATAAATAAATCCTGGAGGCATGAAGCAAATGAGAACATGGGAAAGTTATTATTTTTTTAGGTATAAAAAGAAAGATACTAAATAGAGAAATGAAATCAAATTAATAATTGAACTCTTATCCACCGGAAGAAAAAGAAAATCATGCCACCTAAGAAATGTTAATAAAAACTGGTTCTTTGAAATCTAGAATACGATAACTAATTATATCACTTAAGATCACTCAATACAAGATGAGGAACCAAACTGAAGCATTTGTTTCTGACAGTATGCAACAAACTTTTGTAATTTACTTTGACTAAAGTCACCTTCCAGTGTGCCCTCGCCCTTATCTTAACTGTTTCAAATGTCTATAAATTAATCTAGTTCAGCTTACCATGTTTAAATAACATTTTATTTGACACACAGGGGGCAAGAATAGTAAAACAACATTTAGCATTCATTCTATATTATTTACAATCCATACATCATAAATTGAGAGATTACAAATCATAAAATGACCTGCTTGCACTGAACATCCAATTATTTGGGCTGAGATATTGTATGTAGGATTAATAGAAGTGAATTTAGAAAATACTGAATTAGTGTAAAGATCTTAGGTTGATGATAAGCATTTGGACAAATACCAAGAAATCATCTGCTTCTTTTAACAGTGCCACTACCGGTTTAGGTTCTCCAAATGAACCCTGTGATACATTGCAATGGTGTCTGGTTTTAATAAACTAACAATATTTCTTACAGGATTTACATGACCCTGATTACACCAATTTGTTCCGCCAAGCTTTGATCTGGCATCCTGTTATCTTCCAGGCATAATTCCAGGGTCTGTTTGTAGGCTTGACAGCTCTGAACAGCTTTGACCCAACACGTCTTAGACGTTGACCAGCTCCTTTGGGTCCCACCATGTTGTGGCCAAGGTCCTCAAGATCATGTAGGTGATAGATTGCAGTGGCCAAGGCCCCCTTATTTATTTATTTTTTTTATTTATTTATTTAAATATTTTTATGCCGCCCCTTGCAGCAGCCTCGGGGCGGCTCACAACAGTGATCCCTTGCAATGCATGATGGATGTTTGCTTCCCTGCTCCTCCCATTCTGCTCTTTCATTAGGTGGCAGTTTCAGCCATGCAGTGGCAGTGCCAGAGAAGAGGATAAAAGGAAGATAGTGCATTGTCAGGCACTTCCACAGCCTCCCCCACTTGCCACCCCCTGAAATGGGGCATTTCATTGGACCCTTTTGATGCTATCGCTTTTACAACGTTGGAAAGCAGCTGGTGGGGCTATTTCCTTGACAGGCATAGGAGAGCAGGATAGGAGCCACAGTTTTCAGCCTTAGGTTTGGGGCACTGCACTGTCCCAAGGCAAGGTTCAGGGGCCATAGGGTCATAAATTAATTTGCAATAGCTTTTAAACCAGTAGTGATCCTAAAGTCCCATTCCAAGTCCCATTTGCACACGTTACACAGAAATAGGCAGCAGCTTGCCACCAAACAGAACAGAGCCGCAGTAGGCAAGTGTGGCTGTAAAAATGAGCTGATGCTCTTCCATAGCCACATTTTATATTTTTTTTAGGTGTAGCGCTTCTCTACTTAACTGGATGGTTTAGCTCACTGCTATATGGAGGCTTCTTCTGAGTGGGAGCAATACATCCTTTATATGGGCCTTTATTTGGATTCATTTCGCTTTTCTATATATCCTATGAACCACTTCCAAGATAGTTCTCTGTTACAATGGCAGGATAGCACATTTTAGTGTTTCCACAAGACTTTTGTTCTGGTTGTTTTGAGATTTAAAATGCAACACCTGATTTTCCCTGCTCTGAAAGGGAAAACAGAAAGCCAACCAACAAACAAAAAACACTTAAATAGACTGGAAAACTGGGGAGACACCCTGGAAAGCTCCACGGACTTCCAGAAGTGAGGAATTACAGTCCTACAATAAATGCCTTGTGTCGAGAAACCCTTAATAAGCCTTAGAAGCAGCAAATGTGTGATCTGAATAGTGCAACTGAATCCTTTAGCCCACAATCCTATAACCTGTTACACAACAGTAAGTTCCATTTAAATCAATAGGACTTAATTTTAAGTGGACTTGTTCAGAATTACAATCTTTAAAATATAACTTTCTCCCTATTCCACCCTCAAATCCTAATATTATTCCCAAAAGCATCCATAACTTATCTGCTTAACTAGCCAGCTAGCAGACTGATCCATCCATTCACTTCCCTGCGGCTCCCCCTTTACGCTACTTACTTCTAATATACTAATGAAAGACAGATTTCTATAAAGTGGCATCATAACATTCTAATAGTGTGTAATATATTTCTCATACTATAGTTAATAATGGGATGAAAGTAACTCACAACTTTCCCTAGACCAGACAATGTTCTCTTCCTGTCCCATAAGCCTAATGCATGTCGTAAGTGGTCACTGAGCCATAACTTAGCTTAAACATAGAAACTGCAGTTCAATTAAAACATATATAAAACTAAAATCAGAATCCTGTTCTAATGTGCATAGAAATTATGCTGATGCTGAATTTCCATGCTCATCGGTGGGTTCTGATAAATTCTCCAATACCAGGCTTAATTTTCCCTTGCAATGCTCATTAGTTTTTATGTAGTAGTTTTGCATGTTTCCTCCCTGTTTAACAAATGGTTATAGACTCCTCTTAGCGAGCTTATTTTCTCTTGAAGAGAAACACTTATATTAAGTATATAGAGCCATCCCATATTGATTTGAGATTTCAGAGTAATGCTTTCTTTCATTTATCATGACAAAATGTGGCTTTTAGATTTTCTCCACTTGCTCATGAACATACCAAAGATGGAGAAGATAGCAAGATGCTTAGCAACACGCCCTTTTTAAAGGAAAAGAGATGAAAAATAGCTGTATCTAAGAAAAATGCTAAAATCTGCATAATATAATCCCTTGTATAATATAATACAACTCAGACATGGTTATAATCATTAGTAGTCCTGTGCTGATTTTATCAGATCATTCACATTTTATTTATGTATTTATTTATTGCCTGAGAAAGAAGGTCTCAAACTGGTACTGAAAATAATAATAATAATAATAATAATAATAATAATAATAATAATTTTAGTGTCAAGTGTTTTGAGGCCACTAATTGGTGACCTAGTTAAGAAGGCCATTTCCCTTGTTGCCATCTTTCAATCCACCCTCAGAGGAGAGACCTGGGGAGGAAGGTTGATATAATAAATCAGGAGTACAATTGGCATGTAGCTGCTTCAAATTAGGCCTGGTTGGGCCTCCTTGGATGGTTCAAACCCAGCAGGGGCCACTGGAAAGAGAACTTGCAATCTCCTTGTTTGCTGACCTCTTGCTCTGGCTTGGACAATGGCATTGCTGATGGCAACTGTACTCCTGATGTACCCCGATGAGGAGCAATAGCAGCTGCTGGTGACAGAAGCAGCCTGTTGTAGCATCATGGGCAAGAGCTCCTAAATCCTAGACCCAGCTCCACTTGCAGAAGTCCCGAGGCTTCCAATGTGGCATTTTTTCCAGCCATCCTATAGAGCCATGATTGTGTCTAGAAAGGAAAGGTGGAGGGGGCAGCAAAAGTTTACAGGTACAGGCGAGTCTTTTGGGAAAGGAAGAGAAAGGGATCTTCTACATTAGTAATAAGAAATTAGAAGGGATCCAGAGGAGGGCAGCAAAAATGATCCAGGATTTGGAAATATTGCCTTGTGAGAAAAGACTGAGAGAAGTGGGCAAGCTCAGCTTTGAGAAGAGATGGCGGGGGGCGGGTGGACTGATATCTCTCAATGGCTGGCACAAAGAGGAAGATCAAGATCTCTTCTTGCTGTTACCAGAGAGTAGGATGTGGTATAATCAACTTAAGTTGCAACTGGTCCACACTAGATAGCAGGAAAAGTTTCTTCTCTGTCACAGCAATACAGCAGTGGGACCAGCTGCCTGGAGAGGTGGTGGGCTCTCCCGCATTGGAGACACTCAAGTCAAAACTGGGCAGCCCTCTGAGTGGGATGGTGTGACCTGGTGTCCTGCACCAGCAGGGGGTTGGACCCAGTGGCCTTCTTGGCTCCTTCCAACTCTGCTACTCCATGGCTCTGTGATTCCATGATATTGCCCTGCTGTGCAACTATGTTGCTGCTTAAGATTCACTCCTGCCCTTGCAGAGCCTCCAGACCATCAGCTTACCCATGCAGAAGACTTCACTCTGCAGTATAATGGCATAAAGCCTGCAACTTTCTGACCTTCCCAGCATAGACTTCTGTGTTGTGGGTTTTCAGAAGGATGCAAGTGAATTAAGAGAGCCTACTGGTTGCCTCAGGCACTCTGCCTTTTGCCATCAGTGGCTCCACAAATGGTCCAACTCTCCTTGAAACTACTGTGAGGCAAAAACTTCCATAGAATTAAATTCTTTGCAAAGTTGCTCTGCGGGGTGTGCTGGTTCGTATTTGCTTTTCTAAAGCCCTTAACTACATGGGTTTAGAAAAAAATCAATGGCCATATTTATTAGGTCTTTCCTTCATGACAGTGTGTGTATTAAAGCCCCTTTGTATTGTACAGCTAAGCAGAACGAAAGGAGAACTTATTAAAGAAAACACTGCAATGTTACCAGAAACCTCTCAGCTGAATATCGCCACGATGCTAGCTTTTACATATTTTGTCATCTCCAGTTGCACCAAACAGCGAGGTAGAAAATTTTATTTTTTTTCCCGGAGTATCCTGTTCAGGGTGAAAATAATCAAATGCAAATGTGCGAATCCCCCGTGCAGCTTGATGAAAGTCTGCCCTGTGATGAGCACTAGCCTTGAGCTCCCCAGCCAATGCAGGGCGATGGAACCTTTATCAAAGCGCGAGGACTTGCCACAACGCTGCCTAATGAAAATGCTGCTGATACCAGAGGCATCCAACAGAACCAGCCCCTGCTTGTCTGACATCTCCTTTGCAATATCCAGATAGGAAACCTGATTATCTGATGCAGTGGGATGGCTTTCAGCATGCAGCTGTGCGACTGGAAAATTGCTCTCGTCTTACAAAAGATATTTTCAGCCAAGGCTTGGCAGCTTCTCTGGCCTGTTATTAATAACTAGTTGCATTAAGATACACAAGTGTGCTTGCTGCTTACTTGAGAAGACCCCGTACCTCTTCCTCACAAGCATCTTTTGCTTGCTTCTCCCTCCTAAATATCTCTCTCCTAATTAGCTCACCACCACCAGGAGAAAAACTATCCCGATATATTTGTTTCTTGTGAAACAGGGTGGTTCAGTTTAGCTTTGCTCTTTGCATGGGTCACGCTTGTCTCAGTCCTGGTGTGCAATGGGGTATCTCACTGGGGAAGAGAGCACAGGGAGACTGGCAACCGTGTGCACTTCTGTGAATCCCAGGTATAGATTGTACTGGAAGTATACAAATCTCCTCCGGCCAATCTGGCTAGTATTCTTTATTTAGAATGTGTATAACTCTACTTCTCTCCATTCTGGAACTCAAGAGGATGTCCGTGGGGATCCAAGGTGATCTGTTATCCAGACATTGAACCGCTTCACTTCCTCCAAGTTCAACCACACCAGGCAACCTTCTTCCTCTTCAGATTCCATGAATGCTGTGAGAATGATAGGAGTGGTAGTCTGCCCCATCCCAAAGACAACAGGCTGGGAAAGATGGTTCTAATATTTTACTCTGGTAAGACCCTCCCAACTTTCATTGGGGTAGTTTTACTTTGTTGTAAAAACTGGGTAAAATTGGGTGGCAATGCTGCATATGATTTTCAGCATTGTTGATCTTCTGATTTGTTTATTTTTATGTTCATGTTACTTGAATTCTTGTCAAACCTGAGGCAGAAAATGCAAATGACACTTCCATCATAATAAACATATCATGATATACTAAACAATTGTCAGCATATTACTCCAAAAGTATCACCTGGGGAAATGCATGCAGGATAGGCCTGGTCAGTAACAAAATGTCAATTCATTTATTTGCCACTTACCCGTGTCATTTTTATTGTCATTTTCAATAATCCAGGGAATAAGAGTCAAACTGGACAAATGTTGTTGTTGTTGTTGTTGTTAGTCGCGAAGTCGAGTCCGACCCATCGCGACCCCATGCACAACATTCCTCCAGGCTCTCCTGTCCTCCACCATCCCCAGGAGTCCACTCAAGCTCACACCAACTGCTTCAGTGACTCCATCCAGCCACCTCATCCTCTGCCGTCCCGTTCTTCTTTTGCCATCTATTGTTCCCAGCATCAGGCTCTTCTCCGGTGAGTCCTTCCTTCTCATTAGGTGGCCAAAGTATTTCAGTTTCATCTTCACTATCTGGCCTTCTAAAGAGCAGTCAGGGTTGATCTCCTCTAGGACTGACCGGTTTGATCGCCTTGCGGTCCAAGGGACTCGCAGGAGTCTCCTCCAGCACCACAACTCAAAGGCCTCAATCCTTTTGCACTCAGCCTTCCTTATTGTCCAGCTTTCACAGCCATACATTGCAACTGGGAAAACCATAGCCTTGACTATACGCACTTTTGTTGGCAGAGTGATGTCTCTGCTTTTTAGTATGCTATCTAGATTTGCCATAGCTTTCCTCCCCAGAAGCAAGCGTCTTTTAATTTCTTGGCTGCAGTCCCCGTCTGCAGTGATCTTGGAGCCCAGGAAAATAAAATCTGTCACTACCTCCATTTCTTCCCCATCTATTTGCCAGGAAGTGAGAGGACCGGATGCCATGATCTTAGTTTTCTTAATGTGAAGTTTCAAGCCAACTTTTGCGCTCTCCTCCTTCACCCGCATCAAGAGGCTCTTTAGTTCCTCTTCACTTTCTGCCATGAGAGTGGTATCATCTGCATATCAGAGGTTGTTGATATTTCTCCCAGCAATCTTGATTCCAACTGGTGATTCATCTAGCCCTGCCTTTCTCATGATGTGCTCTGCATATAAGTTAAATAGGCAGGGTGACAGTATACAGCCTTGCCGAACTCCTTTCTCAATTTTGAACCAATCAGTGGTTCCGTGTCCAGTTCTCACTGTTGCTTCTTGACCTGCATATAGGTTTCTCAAGAGACAAATAAGATGGTCTGGTACTCCCATCTCTTTAAGAACTTGCCACAATTTGTTGTGATCCACACAATCAAAGGCTTTAGCGTAGTCAATGAAGCAGAAGTAGATCTTTTTCTGGAACTCCCTGGCTTTCTCCATGATCCAGCGTATGTTGGCAATTTGATCTCTAGTTCCTCTCCCTCTTCGAAATCCTGCCTGTACTTCTGGTAGTTCTCGGTCCACATACTGCTGGAGCCTGGCTTGTAGGATTTTGAGCATCACTTTGCTAGCATGTGAAATGAGTGCAATGGTGCGGTAGTTGGAACATTCTTTGGCATTGCCCTTCTTGGGGATCGGAATGTAAACTGACCTTTTCCAATCCTGTGGCCACTGTTGAGTTTTCCAAATTTGCTGGCATATTGAGTGTAGCACTTTAACTGCATCATCTTTCAGGATTTTGAATAGCTCAGCTGGAATGCAGTAACCTCCACTAGCTTTGTTGTTGCTCAGACTTCCTAAGGCCCATTTCACTTCACATTCCAGGATGTCTGGCTCGAGGTCAGGGACCACCCCATCGTGGTTATCAGGGACGTTAAGCTCTTTCTTGTATAGTTCTTCTGTGTAATCTTGCCACCTCTTCTTAATCTCTTCTGCCTCTGTTAGGTCCCTGCCATTTTGGTCCTTTATTATGCCCATCTTTGCATGAAATGTTCCCTTCATATCTCTAATTTTCTTGAAGAGATCTCTGGTCCTCCCTATTCTATTGTTTTCTTCTATTTCTTTGCACTGTTCATTTAGGAAGGCATTCTTATCTCTTCTAGCTGTTCTCTGGAATTCTGCATTCAATTGTTTGTATCTTTCTCTTTTCCCTTGCCTTTCGCTTCCCTTCTTTCCTCAGCTATTTGTAAAGCTTCCTCAGACAGCCATTTTGCTTTCTTGCCTTTCTTTTTCTTTGGGATGGTTTTAGTTGCTGCCTCTTGTACAATGTTGCGAACCTCCGTCCATAGTTCTTCAGGCACTCTGTCTATCAGATCTAATTCCTTAAATCTATTTGTCACCTCTACTGTATATTCATCAGGGATATGATTTAGGTCATACCTGAGTGGCCTAGTGCTTTTCCCTACTTTCTTCAACTTAAGCCTAAATTTTGCCACCAGAAGCTCATGATCTGAGCCACAGTCAGCTCCTGGTCTAGTTTTTACTGACTGTATAGAACTTCTCCATCTTTGGCTGCAGAGCACATAGTCAATCTGATTTCTGTGTTGACCGTCTGGTGATGTCCATGTGTAGAGACGTCTCTTGGGTTGTTGGAAAAGAGTGTTTGTTATGACCATCGTATTCTCTTGACAAAATTCTACCAGCCTGTGTCCTGCTTCATTTTGTACTCCAAGGCCAAACTTGCCTGTTATTCCGGTTATCTTTTGGTTTCCTACTTTAGCATTCCAATCCCCCATGATGATAAGGACATCATTTTTTGGAGTTAATTCTAGCAGGTGTTGTAGGCCTTCATAGAACCGGTCAACTTCAGCCTCTTCAGCACCAGTGGTTGGGGCATAGACTTGGACTATTGTGATGTTGAATGGTTTGCCTTGGATTCGAACTGAGATCATTCTGTCATTTTGGAGATTGTATCCCAGTACTGCTTTCCCTACTCTTTTATTGACTATGAAGGCTACTCCATTTCTTCTGAGGGATTCTTGCCCGCAGTAGTATACCTGATGGTCATCTGAACTAAATTCACCCATGCCTGTCCATTTTAGTTCACTGATTCCTAAGATGTCGATGTTCAGTCTTGTCATCTCTTGTTTGACCACATCCAGCTTGCCTTGATTCATGGATCTGACATTCCAGGTTCCTATGGAGTAAAGATCTTTGCAGCATCGGACTTTCCTTTCACCTCCAGATACATCGGCAACTGAGTGTCCTTTCAGCTTTGACCCAGTCGCTTCATTCTTTCTGGCGCTACTAGTACTAGCCCTCCGCTCTTCCCCAGTAGCATATTGGACACCTTCCGACCTGAGGGGCTCATCTTCCGGTGTCATATCGTTTTGCCTTTTGGTTTTCATGTCCATGGGGTTTTCATGGCAAAGATACTGGAGTGGGTTGCCATATTCCCCACCAGGAAAGCCACACAGAAAGAATTGGACTCTCTTCTCATGGTCTCTTTATTTTTAAAGGAAAATCAATATGTGCTCATCAATTCAGTACTTTCTTTTTTACTCCATCGTTTCCCCCACTCCACAAAAAAAATCCCATAATCAACTTCATTGCATGTATAAGGAAAGTAATTAGCATTGTTGTTGTTGCTGTTAGTCGCAAAGTCGTGTCCGACCCATCGTGACCCCATGGACAACATTCCTCCAGGCCTTCCTGTCCTCCACCATCCCCCGGAGTCCACTCAAGCTCACACCAACTGCCTCAGTGACCCCATCCAGCCACCTCATCCTCTGCCGTCCCCTACTTCTTTTGCCATCTATTGTTCCCAGCATTAGACTCTTCTTCCTTTTCATTAGGTGGCCAAAGTATTTGAGTTTCATCTTCACTATCTGGCCTTCTAAAGAGCAGTCAGGGTTGATCTCCTCTAGGACTGACCGATTTGATCACCTTGCAATCCAAGCGGTCTTCTCCAGCACCACAATTCAAAGGCCTCAATCCTTTTGCGCTCGGCCTTCCTTATGGTCCAGCTTTCACAGCCACACATTGCAACTGGGAAAACCAAAGCTTTGACTATACGCACTTTTGTTGGCAGGGTGATGTCTCTGCTTTTTACTATGCTGTCTAGATTTGCCATAGCCTTCCTCCCCAGGAGCAAGCATCTTTTAATTTATTGGCTGCAGTCCCCGTCTGCGGTGATCTTGGAGCCAAGGAAAATAAAATCTGCCACTACCTCCATTTCTTCCCCATTTATTTGCCAGGAAGTGAGAGGACCGGATGCCATGATCTTAGTTTTCTTAATGTTGAGTTTCAAGCCAACTTTTGCGCTCTCCTCCTTCACCCGCATCAAGAGGCTCTTTAGTTCCTCTTCACTTTCTGCCATGAGAGTGGTATCATCTGCATATCAGAGGTTGTTGATATTTCTCCCAGCAATCTTGATTCCAACTGGTGATTCATTTAGCCCCACCTTTCTCATGATGTGCTCTGCATATAAGTTAAATAGGCAGGGCGACAGTATACAGCCTTGCCAAACTCCTTTCTCAATTTTGAACCAATCAGTGGTTCTGTGTCCAGTTCTCACTGTTGCTTCTTGACCCGCATATAGGTTTCTCAAGAGACAAATAAGATGGTCTGGTACTCCCATCTCTTTAAGAACTTGCCACAATTTGTTGTGATCCACACAATCAAAGGCTTTAGCATAGTCAATGAAGCAGAAGTAGATCTTTTTCTGGAACTCCCTAGCTTTCTCCATGATCCAGCGTATGTTGGCAATTTGATCTCTAGTTCCTCTCCGTATTTGAAATCCTGCCTGTACTTCTGGTAGTTCTCGGTCCACATACTGCTGGAGCCTAGCTTGTAGGATTTTGAGCACCACTTTGCTAGCATGTGAAATGAGTGCAATGGTGCGGTAGTTTGAACATTCTTTGGCATTGCCCTTCTTTGGGATTGGAATGTAAACTGACCTTTTCCAATCCTGTGGCCACTGTTGAGTTTTCCAAATTTGCTGGCATATTGAGTGAGGCACTTTAACTGCATCATCTTTTAAGATATTGAATAGCTCAGCTGGAATGCTGTCACCTCCACTGGCTTTGTTGTTGCTCAGACTTCCTAAGGCCCATTTGACTTCACATTCCAGGATGTCAGGCTTGAGGTCAGTGACCACCCCATCGTGGTTATCAGGGATGTCAAGCTCTTTCTTGTATAGTTCTTCTGTGTAATCTTGCCACCTCTTCTTAATCTCTTCTGCCTCTGTTAGGTCCCTGCCATTTTGGCCCTTTATTATGCCCATCTTTGCATGAAATGTTCCCTTCATATCTCCAATTTTCTTGAAGGGATCTCTGGTCCTCCCTTTTCTATTGTTTTCTTCTATTTCTTTGTACTGTTCATTTAGGAAGGCATTCTTATCTCTTCTAGCTGTTCTCTGGAATTCTGGATTCAATTGTTTATATCTTTCTCTTTTTCCCTTGCCTTTCGCTTCCCTTCTTTCCTCAGCTGTTTGTAAAGCTTCCTCAGACAGCCATTTTGCTTTCTTGCATTTCTTTTTCTTTGGGATGGTTTTATTGCTACCTCTTGTACAATGTTGCAAACCTCCATTCATTGTTCTTCAGGCACTCTGTCTATCAGATCTAATTCCTTAAATCTATTTGTCACCTCTACTGTATATTCATCAGGGATATGATTTAGGTCATACCTGAGTGGCCTAGTGCTTTTCCCTACTTTCTTCAACTTAAGCCTAAATTTTGCAACCAGAAGCTCATGATCTGAGCCACAGTCAGCTCCTGGTCTAGTTTTTACTGACTGTATAGAACTTCTCCATCTTTGGCTGCAGAGCACATAGTCAATCTGATTTCTGTGTTGACCATCTGGTGATGTCCATGTGTAGAGTCGTCTCTTGGGTTGTTGGAAAAGAGTGTTTGCTATGACCATCGTATTCTCTTGACAAAATTCTACCAGCTTGTGCCCTGCTTCATTTTGTACTCCAAGGCCAAACTTGCGTGTTATTGCAGTTATCTTTTGGCTTCCTACTTTAGCATTCCAATCCCCCATGATGATAAGGACATCATTTTTTGGAGTTAATTCTAGAAGGTGTTGTAGGCCTTCATAGAACTGGTCAACTTCAGCCTCTTCAGCAGCAGTGGTTGGGGCATAGACTTGGACTATTGTGATGTTGAATGGTTTGCCTTGGATTCGAACTGAGATCATTCTGTCATTTTGGAGATTGTATCCCAGTACTGCTTTTCCTACTCTTTTATTGACTATGAAGGCTACTCCATTTCTTCTGAGGGATTCTTGCCTGCAGTAGTATACCTGATGGTCATCTGAACTAAATTCACTCATGCCTGTCCATTTGAGTTCACTGATTCCTAAGATGTCAATGTTCAGTCTTGTCATCTCTTGTTTGACCACGTCCTGCTTGCCTTGATTCATGGATCTTACATTCCAGGTTCCTATGGAGTATAGATCTTTGCAGCATTGGACTCTCCTTTCACCACCAGATACATTGGCAACTGAGTGTCCTTTTGGCTTTGACCCAGTCGCTTCACTCTTTCTGGCTCTACCACTACTAGCCCTTTGCTCTTCCCCAGTAGCATATTCTAAATTGCATTTAAAGCAACAGGTTTTGTTCTAAAGTTGAGTGTAGGCACTACAAACAGGAGTTATTGGCTGAATCCACACTGCGTTGGTTGAATTCTTTCTCTTGAAATCAGAGAGCATAATGGTTGTGAGTACCTTGTCCAATTGAAGTGAATGGAAACCATGTTCAACTAACATGGGAATGAATCTAGATGTGGTAATGCTTAGCAAAGACCTCCTGAAATTCATTAGATGAATCTGTACTAATGATTTATGATGCTAATTGTTGCTGCTTTCTTAATTGCTTTACAAGGCTGTCTGAAAGGTGATACAAAAATACCTTGACTCATCATTATCCATGTGGATTTATTTATTTATCTATTTAATTTTGATACCACCTTCCCCCAATGATCTCAAAGTGGCTTACTTCATTCTCCTTCCCCTTCTTTCAATCTTGTCCTCCCAACACCAACCCTTGGAGGTAGGTTGGGCTGAGCATCTATGCCTGGCCCGAAGTCACCCTGTTGACTATGGCTGAGCAGGGACCAGAACTCAGATCTCCTGAGTCCCGTTCCCACACTCTTAACCACTGTACCACACTGGCTCTCAGTGATTTAAACATGTCTATTCTAAGTATTACTAAGCCTCCATAGAACCCACTCTGATTGTCCTGACATGGAGGGGACCTTTTTATTCCTTCAGTGATATTCACACTTCCTCCAGAATGAATGTGAATTTCTTCTGCTATTCCTCTCTCATGGTTCCAGCATGTTCTTCCCTTTCTTGAATTGGCTTGTAATTTTTTTAATTAAATGTTTGTTTCACACAAAATGTGTTACCTTTTTTAAAAAAATTCAGGTCTTTTCAGTTTTCAGCCCAGTGAAAAACTACTCCAAATAGAGGAGGCAGGGACCTGATCATCACAAGAGGCAGCAAACAGGAAAACCTTCTGCAAGATCTATGAGGCAAGTTTGTGGGACTATTGCTGATGATGTGAGAGAGCTTCCACAGCAGAAGCACCTTAAAAGAAAGGAAATGCCATCTGAGATTCATGCCAACATTCTGGGCAATTCCAGGCCTGCGGGAAGCACTTTAATTTATGTTCTTTTATGAGATTCGTGTATGGAAAAACAGGTGCATGTCCTTACCCATGTGGTGCCCTTGCTGTGGTCAACAACAAAGGTTGACCAAATATCCATCTTTCTTGCTGAAATGCTCTTTCGGGATAATCTAATGATCGCAAACATATCAATGAGCATGTAGGAAACAAGCATAATTGAACAAAAATAATTAGGTTAGCCAACGCAGAGAATTCTTCTTCACTTAGGCTATTTACATATTGATTTTAACTGGATTTGTTTAAGAAGAGCTGAAAAGAAAACCCTGAACATTAATGGCCATACTGTTCAAAGGAGATATTTCCCTGAACATGGAATTAGATGATTTTAGATTTACAACAGATGATCGTGCTCTATGGGATGGCACAACTATTTTAAGTACAATTAAAGCATTTGGTGTTAGTCTGATACAATTCGAGGGTGCTGAAATAGATAGCTGAACTGTTAGCCTGAAGAGGATGATGAATTATTCCACATTAGGTATATAGGGCACGATTCATTGGACTGATCTCCTGTGTAAACCTCCTTGAAATGAATGTGCAGAAGTGCTGTGACAGAGGGTCCATTTATTTCAACAATGGTTCTGCAAGAAGGTATCTCTGAAGGACTTCCCTTCCAAGGGAAGGAGGAAAAATGAAATTAGTAATTTCATTGGGATAACTATACCGTAGTATCTTTCTCAAGATTACTTATGCTTTGGGCATGTGAGGAACGGCTACAGGTGAAAAATGTTTTACTAGCTTAAGTTGCAACTGCTGCTTTCCTCATTCTTTACTCATGAAACAGTACAGAATTCCAGCGCATTCCATTCTGTGCTCTGCACACAAACCATTTTCACACACCAAATGTTGACCAATGGACCAGGAGAGGATGAACTTCACGTTCCACTACTTTGTCCTGTTTATTTGGAGAATAATATAGAAATTAGGGAACTTCCCCTCTGTTTTCTAGTCCCACCAAGAAATTTTGCCAGTCTGCTCAACATATTGTTACTTTCTCTCAAAACTGCACACTTCTCCCAAAATTACTGAAGGTGAACCCATAACATTGTGTTTTTAGGTCATGAATGCAGTTCATGAATTATTAACCTCTTTAATTGGGTGCTAGTCTTATTAATGAGTGAACCCAGTCACAAATTTGCTAATTTTGTTTGCCTGCTCTTCAATTCACAAATTGCTGCTTAAGCTCATGATCCAAAGCATGCTCCATGCTCCTGTTTTCATCAAATGCGAAGTATGAACTGTGGTAGATTAGCAGAAAAACTTTGCAGAACTGTACAGGGTAGGAATGACACTGAAAATCTTCAGAATCCCATCCTTCAAAAATGTCTGTCTGTTTGCCATCACATTAAAATATATGAGTTGCCCCCAGAGTCACGTTAACAGATGAAAAACCTGTGTGATAACACACAAATTTCCTCACTGAAGATGGGTGCTAAAAATAGCCGAGTGTTTCATTTTTTCAATGCAGATGGTATTAATATTAATACAAGCATGTCAATCGATAAAGCATTGTTTGAAATATGTTCCCATTCACATTTCATCCCCTTCAGCATGGTCTTTACCTTTTCAGCTTTTGTCAACTGTTCCACCATTTTGGAGACTTTGTTCCATTTTATACTTTTCACCTGGTTGAATTTAAAGAAGACCATGCAGTATTTCATCTTGTTTAGCACTTCACTTGATGTGAAATGTGGGGCAATCCTGAACAAATGAAAGAAAAGTCTTAGTTTGGCAGGCTTGGATAGGAGATGCATGGCATCTACCGGCCTTGGACAGGGGGTTGTTACTTTTATTGAGTTCATTTTATTTTGATCACTTCTGAATTACTCCTTCAGAAAGACTTGAAGCCATGTGAAAGAGTAATCAAAATACAAATGAAAAGAAACTAATGTAAAGCCATCAATCAAGTCAACATTAAAATCGATGATTTCAAAGCACATAAAAGTTATCAGAGCTGCACATCAGCATGAAATGAGACAGCAGTAATTGTACCTTGTAACCCAATTGATCCCAAGGTCAAATAAGAATCCCTTTAGAAACAAAGGCTTGGGCAGACAGATCAATTCCAGCCATCCTGCTCAAAGGGAGAGAGGTTTGCAGGAGGATGTGGGACAAGAGGATGTGGGACAATAGAGGGTGTAGAAGGGCTTCTTATTCCCCACATGCTCATTCTTGATTACCACCCCTTATTTCCTGAACTCCCGTTCAGAAAACATTTATGATGCCACCTCACTCTCCTTCATCAGTCCCATTGATAGCAAGGTCCTTTAAGACTTAACCCGTCTTCCAAGAGTCTTCCTTTAATTTGATTTTGGAGAAGCTTCCATGAACTGCATTTCAGTGGTGGGTGAAGCTGAAGGTAGAAGGGGGTTGAAGCCTTCCCCCCAGATGTCCCTACAGCTCAGCTTCTGTCTGCCATGGCAATCCAAACACAAAGGCACCACTTGTATGCAGGCCTTTGTTGCTATCATTCAGGTTAGACAGATACGTATTCCAAAGTCTCATAGCCAGCAGAAATTTGTTGTTGCTGTTGTTTAGTCAGAGTCATGCCCCATCCATCATGACCCCATGGACAACATTTCTCCAGGCTCTCCTGTCCTCCATCACCCCTTGGAGTCCGCCCAACCCCACACCCAGTTCTCCAGTGACTCCATCCTGCCACCTCATCCTCTGACGTCCCCTTCTTCTTTTGCTGTCAATTGTTCCCAGCATCAGGGTCTTCTCCAGGGAGTCCTTCCTTCTCATTAGGTAGTCGGAACATTTGAGTTTCATCTTCTGGATCTGGCCTTCCAAAGAGCAGTCAGGGTTGATCTCCTCTAAGACTGACTGGTTTGATCACCTTGCAGTCCAAGGGACTCGCAGGAGTCTCCTCCAGCACCACAGTTCAAAGGCCTCAATTCTTCAGCGCTCGGCCTTCCTTAAAGCCCAAAGCAGCACTTAAACTGCCCACAATCAACAATTGGCTTAATCACAGTGTAACAGCAGAACAGTGCTTTGGATCAGGCCCTGGGGCGACCTAGTCCAGCACTGTCTTTACACAGAGTTCAACTAAGTGCCTGCAGAATCTCACGAGCTTGAGGACCAAGTGCAAAAACACACATTCATACATGTTGTCCAATGAGTGGTGTGCTTAGTCATCCAGCTGATTACCATCAGCTTGGTTCAAAAAACAAATCTGAGTTAGAATTTATCCAGGATGGTGAGCCTGCCACACAGAGCCTCAGACAGCAGAATTTCCTAGACAAAATGCCGTAGACTTACTAAGAAAGGCTAGAGTAGGTAAATCCCTGAGCCCACAAAAGACTGACCACAGCAGTTATCAGCTAACGGCTTACTTTAAATAGAGGGGAAGTCCTGCCGATGTCCCTATTTGGCCCACCAGCCCTGAGTGTTGATAGTGGTTGTACTGAATGCAAGTAGAGCTTGTGAACAGGCAGGCAATTAGGGTAATCAGGGCCTGCACTGATTCAGTGCAACCTTGTCACATGCTCTGAACTGGAAGGGCCCTTGTGGTGTCCTCAGATCTTACAGATCAGTCTGACTTTGCAAATGATCACATTCCAGTAAGGTGTGCCATTCCTGGTAGCCCCAGGTGCAAAATGAGCCATTAGCCTCCAGGTTATTACAATTATTTGCCAGGAGTTGGGAAGCCAACTCGTCCCATGGCCCCTCAGAGGAAATCTAGGGGTGACACGGTCATTCTGTTGTCTTACTTATAACTAACGCTCTCCTAGGCTCTGCAGAGGAAAAATTATTACACAGCTGTTACCCACTGGGCTTACAGTTAAAAATGTGTAGCCCTGGAGGTTTTCCATATTTGGATGACCTGCTAGGATAAATTCTTCCATTCCAGAAAGTTGCTGTTTAGGGGGGGGAGGGGGAGGTTCAATTCATCAGTGGCTAGTTATAGGCTAGGCATGCGTGCAAATCTTGTTTCGGTTTGTAAGCCCTGAGACCAGATCCAACGTGCAATCCCAAATGCAAGATTTTGTTTCGCAACTTCTTTTTAGTCATTTGTCTGCTCATTGCTCTCTCTCTCTCTCTCTCATGCACACACACACACACACACACACACACACACACTGTGCTTTCTCACTTACACAAGAAATAAATATTATGAAATAAATATTATGAAGAAATTATGTTGTATTTATTGGGTGTTTTTTATGGTAAGCCGTCCAGAGACGAACCATAATGGATGGGTTAGAAATACTCCAAATAAATAAACAAACAGATAAACAAATTAATAACTGGTCCTGTATCATGTACTTGCTTCAAAGATTTCAGGGAAGGCTGCCTGGTCTAATGCCCACATGCAAGTGCATTGGCCATGGACAGGAAGGTACATCTCCATGTTCAATAACTGGCCTATCCAGGGTTTTTATCACCCCGAATTCCAGGAAGGACAGGGTGGATTAGCAAGGTTGGAAAAGATTCCTTCCTGACTGTTGTGGTTTAAGAAAAACTGATGATAGTCAGGAATCTCTCCATCATCAGTGTAGACATGGCGGTGAATCCAGATTTACGGCAGTGTTGGAAGACCCCTGGGTGAGTAGGTGCACTCAGCTGGCCAGAGGGACAGGGCTTGTTCCTGAGGAATGAAGACACATGAACTGGAGGCTTGGAAACAGCCGTCCCTCCAGCTTCTGAGTGGAGCTGTCCTGCCTTCTTCAGGCAGCCCAGTGGAGGAAGAACCTCCTTCCTTCTTGCCATCACACATTTTGGAGACAGGATGAATGTCCACTGCTGGTAACATAGAAGCAGAGAAACAGAGCGAGTCAGGGGCCTCCCGGGCCATCTAGTCTGACCCCTGGCTCCAGCTGGCTCCGCCCACAACATGCCCACTGCTCACAGCATGTAACATTCTTTATGCAGTTACCCCATCCAGCCTGGTAAGGCAAATATCCTTTACCTATTCAAATTTAGCAAGAAAAGATAGATAGAATAAAAAATAAAATAAAATAAATTGCCAGTATGACACAGTCTATCCAAATTCAGGGTCACTCACTTCTAATATATAAGGATTTTAACCTTCAGAGCATTTTTCTCTTCCACCATTACATTTATAAAGTGATACTGCATAGAATAAATTAAGGACAGTCTTTGCAAGTTATAAAAGATTATTCATTTTGGGCTTCTTTCCAGAAAGTTCCGGTAGTATTGTATCAACTATTTTTTATACTTGTGCCAGAATGAAGATTAATTGTTACGTGAGTTATTTGAATCACATACACTTTTATTAGCCATCTGTTTAAACTTGGGGCAGTGAGATCCATATTTTAAAATGATTTGATTTAAGAGAGAAAATTTCTTCACCTTTCTTTAACAAACAGCTTTGAGCTTGAGTCATTATCTTCAGAAATATTTACTTCATAAGTTGCTTAAATTTCTAGCATTGTTTGTATCCAGTTTTGTTGCACAGAAATTCACAGGAGACCATGTCTGTTCTAGGATTATGCCACATGCTCTCAGAACTTGGCAAGATTTTTTCAAAATTTTAGAGACCCAAGACAACAACTTTGAAGTTGGATAAACCCTAATCCTTGAATAAAATCAATGTAAGATGCAAGGTTTAGACACAAATCATATACAGTACATTTTGCACACAAAATGCACCAAAAGGGAAGACTGGAATATGCAGCTAATCCCAAAGCTCTAGAGTTTGCAAACACCTGGCTTATTCTCTTTTGAAGATGTTTCAGTTGACACTTTTCAATGTAAGTATATTTTCTGCTCAACCATGAGCCTTTTCCGGCAGCCAGCCTGTGCCCCACGCATCTCCTTCTGAGTATGGGAAGCTGCCACCGGCTGGCCATTTTGCCCCACCATCCATGCACAGACCAAAGTTTCTTCTGCTAATACATCACGAAATGCACACTGCAATCCAGAACTGTACAGTCGCTATAAAGACATATTCACATATGTATTTACTGGTTTGTAAGGAGATCAAACCAGTCATTCTTAGGGGAGGCCAACCCTGACTGCTCTTTAGAAGGCCAGATGCTGAAGATGAAACTCAAACTGAAATGCTTTGGCCACCTAATGAGAAGGAAGGACTCCCTGGAGAAGACCCTGATGCTGGGAACAGTTGAAGGCAAAAGAAGAAGGGGTGCAGAGGTTGAGGTGGCTGGATGGGGTCACTGGGGCGGTGGGTGTGGGCTTAGGTGGACTCCGAGGGATGGTGGAGGACAGTAAGACCTGGAGGAATGTTGTCCATGGGGTTTTGATTAGATGGGCATGACTTTGCGACTAACAACAACAACACATTTGCTGGCTAGATTCATTGGTGTTGTATGAGAGGGAGACCGACAGAGTTTGGTGTTAGTGAGATGAATTCCACACTCAGGAACACCATGCTGTTCACAGGAAGGGGAGACTTCCTGAGATGCCACCTCATTCCCTATCGCACCATCCTATTTTCCACTTCCACATATCATTGCTTGCCCTTTAATTTTTGTGTGAGATGAGTGACTTACAATACAACCCTTACATGTTTCCTTACACTAAGCGCTATTTGCTTCAATAGGACTTGCTCCTTGCTATTTATGTATGTTTCTCCACCTTTAATTCAGGCATTTTACTTCAGTTTTGTATTGCACACAGAAGTTCCCAGATTTAATACCCAGTATCTTCAGGCAAGGCTAAGGAAGAATATACCCAAAGCCCTGGAGAACCATTGGCAGTCAGCTTCAAAAGTCCAAGTTTAGATTGACCAAGAGTGCATGTAAGGCAGCTTCAAATGAAGCATGCACTTTTAAACAAAGCTAAGTGCACCAAAGCCCTTTAAAAAGATGAGCATTTTCTAGTCAAATATTGCAGGCCAGCATGTTATGAATATGTTGCCTTATGCATGAAACAAGGCCAAAAGGGGACTGTCTTTCCAAAATGCCCTGTGAAAATGGAGGCTAGAGCTCAAGCAGTTTGTTTCAGTCTGAACCACTAGGCAATTTAGCCCTGTGACCTGGAGAGCAATCACTGAGCAAGAATGCATCACACGGGTCAATTTCCTTTCTGCTGTGGTTTGCTGTATTGACATGTGCAGGAATATTTACTAGAATAAAAATAAGAAAATGAAACGTTTAATGGAGGAAGGTCATTGTAGAAATGAATGTTTCCAGTCAATGGCCTCAATTGGACACCCTGACAGAATCACTACCAACGTGTCACTTCAAGTAACATTCAGACTGCATCTGGAGCTTTCTCTTGAAGTGAATCACTTGGGGAACAGGGACAGGATGCAAAGATGATGTAGATGAAGATGAGGATCATTGCCATGTGAAAGGCACCCTCAGTGAAGAAGTGGCATTATGTTGTGATTTCACAAGAGCAGAATCTATGAGATATTCCTTTCTGCTTGCATTCCGACTTCACTCGATCTAATACTGAAGTTTAATTCTGTACCACATCTTCACATGGATATATGCCGCTCTTATTCAGGTACTGATATTTATTTATTTATTTATTTATTAAAAAAATTGTAGGCCGTCCATTACTGTCATCTCTGGATGGCTTACAACATTATTACAGACTTCAATAAAATAAGATAAATGAACTATTCCACACTGAGCATCATTTAAAATAAATTAAATAAGTCATTTCACAGTTAACATTACTATGTGTTAAAATATTGGCCAAATAAAAAGGTCTTGACCTGGTGCTGAAAAATATATAATGACGGCGCCAGGAGGACCTCTCTGGGGAGCACATTCCATAGTCAGGGCACCAATGCAGAGAAAGCCCTCCTCTGGGTACTCTGTTCCCTGACCTCTTTCAAAGAGGGTTCCTGGAGGAGGGCTTCTGCTGCCAATCTTCAGGGGTGGGAGGACATGTAGGGAAAAAGGCGTTCCTTTAGGTATCCTGGTCCTAAGGATATATTCTGAGTTACAGAGTTACATTTTGTCTTCTCTCCCTTTTATGGTTATGTTCTGTTTACTACCATTCTATATGACTCTGGTGCATCCACAACTGGAGTATTTTGCTCAGTTTTGGGCCCCTCATTACAGAAAGGGTATAATCAGGTTCAAGTCAGTGCAGCATAGGTCCACAAGGTTGGTGGCTGGTTTGCAGGGGATGCTGTATGAGGCAAGACTGAGGGAACTGTGTCTCTTCAGCCTGGAGAAGAGAAGACTCAGAGGGGATATGTTGGCGACATACAGGTATGTGAGGAGGTGTCAAATGCAGATGGGTAGAGACCTGTTCTCCCCTGCAGAGGAAGGCAGGACACGCTCCAATGGAGCAAAGCTCAGGGAGCCAAGGTTCCATTTGGATGCCAGGAAGCACTTCCTGACAGTTAGGACCCTGAGGGCGTGGAATGGGCTTCCACGGGAGGTCATTGAGGCCCCATCGGTGAGGGTGTTCAAAGATAGGGTGGACATGCACATGGTGGGCATGTTGTGAGCGGAGCCGGCTGGGACCAAGCATCAGACTAGATGGCCCGGAAGACCCCTTCTGACTCAATGTGTTTCTATGTTTCTATGTTTACATTTGTTCAGGAAATCATGTAAAGCATTCAACTGAGAAAATTTAAACAGGGAACAATAGGAATTAATCTCCTCCAGCTACCAGGAGAATAGCAGCAAAGACCAAGGTAGACAGGTATTCTGAGGCAGGTGGTAGGAGATACCAGCATCCTGGCTAATTGAATGATGAGGATGAGGAGAATTTATTTATTTATTTATTTATTTCAAATATTTATATGCCGCCCCTTGCAACAGCCTCGGGGCGGCTCACAATAATTTGTGTGTACTATGTCTCGACAAGCACCACCTCCATTTTACCACTGAGCAGGAGAGCTGAATATTATAGTCTAGGAAAGATTATCCAATTCTTGAAAAAATATCCCCCCCTTTGCATCCATTGAAAACTCAGCCTTGCCATATTTTCATTACAATCTTAAAGTCACTTTTTATTGTTTAGACTCTTTCAATGTAGATTTGTGCAGACCCAAAGTTGTACCCTGGGGCCTTTGGCAAAAGCTGCACTTAGTCCTCAACCACACTCCTCCCTTCCTAGATCCAAGATTGTTTGGGAAGTGCGTATCACAACCGGCTCTGTGTCAGGACTGACTTCATGACACACACCAGTATGCTAGCACAGGTCACCAAGCACAGTGAACCTCCTTATCAGAAGAGATAAGCTGCAGGGTACAGCTTTCCAGGAATCATGGTCTTGCTTAACCTGCTACAGTCCCAATAAATTGGAGAGCATCAGAAAAAAATTATGGGCATGTTACTTTGTTCAAGAGAAAGTCCCAAGGTGAGAATGCACCCAAGTTTGCTATTAATGTCCAGCAATACATTTCAAGACTGAGTCTTTATGGTCCAATGTTCAACGAAGACCAGAAACCAGGATGTATGAAGAAAGAAAGCATTTCAGGATGTCTTGGGGAATGCTTCTCAGTATGATCACTTCCTTAAATACAGTGGAGGGGTTTCTAAAGGGAGTCATCAAAGGGACTCTGGACTAGCAAGCCATTGAAGCTCCACAAAATATATCCATCTAGCATGTGTGGACTCCCTTTCACACTTGGCCCTGTCTTGAAAAATGAACAAAGCTAAGATCAATTTCATGAGTGCTCACAGAACAAAGGTTGCACAACTGGCGACCTTCTACATCGCATGGGGCAGGATAAACAAAGGGCACTGCGCATGGAGGGGGACACTCAGCTGTGTGCAGAGCTGAATTCTTGGCAAGTGCCACAAGAAGGCGGGGTGTTCTTGCCAGGGACCTGGCCGTGTCAAAGCCGGACGGAGTCCAAGAAACTGTGCCCAGAGAATCCAATGACCTCCTTAGGGATTGCTCCTCTGGACTACAAACTGATTAGCACATCTGAGGGGGCATCTCTTCTCCGCACCCTTCGGTGCATGGTTGCACTGTGGGTAACTCCCCTCCCCAATGTAGTCTTCTTCCTGCTCATTTCTCACAATCCCAGCCTCTTCCAATTAATTGATAGGCATTTAGTATGCATTAAAATGTAATTAATAAAGCAGAGTTTGAGGAGCCATGCTTTAGATGTTCTCTAGTGTGTGTTGTTCCTCCCCTTTTCCCTTCCTTACATACAAGCGCAGGTGTCACACAGGTGTTCGAACTTCAATTAGAGAGCTATATCCATACATCAAAATTATGTTTGGCCGGTTTCACAGCAAATATTGCCATAAGGTGTTTATTCCACCTTGATAGAAGAATATAAGGCTTAAACTTCCTTCAGATTTAGCATCATTCTTGCAAACATCCAATTCCCAAGGAACTCAGCTTTGCTGCCTTTTGCTGTTTATCTTGATTCTATAAAATTCTGTTTTCTCAGGTAAGGTACGGTGGGTAAACACTTCAAAAAGCAGGATAATTAAGCAGTTGATGTGCATTATTCTCTTATGTATTTATTCATAAGTAGACCTACAGCCTTGTCCTCTGGGGTTTCACCCTCCTGCCATGTACAGTTGTCTTTCTACACAGCTTTCTTTCTAAATCATGCTTTGGGTAACAAAAGTCGATCTAGTTCAGTGTTTTCTTTACCTTGTGGCAAACAGCCCCTACAGGATTCTTCAAGCAGGCTATGAGTAAAACAGCTGCCACCTGCCCAAGTTCCCTAGCAACTGGTGTTCATACTGCTTCTGATACCAAAAGTAGCACATAGTTATGAAGACTAGTAACCATGAATAGCCTTCTCCCCACTGAATTTGTCCAACCTCCTTTAACGCCATCCAGATGACTACTTGCTATGTGCCAAGTGAAGAAGTATTTCCTTTTACCTTCATGGATTTATGTTATCTTGATGAGGTGACCCCAGGTTCTAGTACTGAGGGAGAGAATTGTGTACACTTCTACTTCATCTCTTTGTACTTGCATTTTTTCCTGTATTAAACTATCCCAGCTGTTGTAACTATTCTTTACAGGAGATCTTTAGTGATTGGTAATTATATGAAATGATCTCTGATTTTAAGGAAGCAAACGTCATGGCTGCAAAAGAGGACTTCACTGGCAGAAATTGAGACACTGAAAGTATAAGAGGTTCCACATATCTCAGCTCAGTGATCAGTTCGAAGGGAGACTGATCGGAGCCAAGAAATCGGAGAGAGACTTAAGACTAGGAAGGGCAGCAATGAAAGAACTACAAAAGATAAGTGTATGGATATTTCATGGGACACCAAGGCCAAGATTATTTGCACTACTGTTTTCCTGACTGCTATGTGAAAACATAGAAGTGTGTCTTCTATTAAAGAGATACTTTGTTGTGCTGTGTAGGGCAGCATCCATCTCTGCCTTGTACTCAGTTTCTTGACTAAATTACTTGTCTCTGGGACATGTCAATTTGTCATCTGGGAAAAGGTTGTTGGAGCAGAAAATGGAGAGTGGTCTTGTGTTTTGGAGGTCAGACTCCTCCTCTGCCTTGTGTGTGGCTTTTGTAATAGTCTCCTGAGATGCCTCCAAAAAGTCCTCCATTAAGTTGGGAGCAAGAAGCTCCCCTACCCATCCTCTCTGAATTTTATACATTTTGCAGTTCCCATTCCCTCGTTCTGGTGGCTTTTCTGATTTTTTTTTAAATGCACATGTGTTGCTGTTAAGAATTATAACAGGCAGCAAAGAAGTGTTTAAAGCATAGATTATTTATTCACTAGGTCATCACAAATAAATGGGCATTGAAAAATGAAGCATGTCTTATCAGCCTCCTAATGCTGCATTTACAGAACAGCAGCACCTACAGAGATAAAAGCTCAATACAATATTTATGAAGCTCCCATTTTCAAAAAGCTCCAAATTAATTAGAGGTGTTTCTATAAATAACAAAGATTTAATAACGATTCATTATTTACCTTCTTCAGAGAGAAATAATGATAGATAGAAATGCTATTTACGCTCTGGGATTTAGAACTAAAACATTTGCCCACCCTTTTCATCAATTTCACATGCAAAACAAAGCTCCTGATTACTGATAGCAGAGGGGGCCTAGAGGCTCTGCTTCATCTGCTGCCTATGATGTGCCTTCTCTACTTCTTCCATGCCTGGTAGAACATAGTGAGTGGCATCTTTGGTGTGTGAAAAGCAGCAGAGGCTGGTGGATCCCTTGTCTGTGTATTGGCACATCCACTCTGGGTTTTAATCTGAATTATCAGGGAGGAATCCATAATGCAATCCTCATTCACCCCAGAAAAGGTTCAGCACCACAGACAGCACCTTTGAAGTTCAGATTGAAGTCTGGAATGGATACGTAATCCTGGAGCTAAATTAAAGCAATTATGTGGTGCAGTAGTTGCAGAGTTTCACTGCTTTAGTGAACAGGTGGTGGAATAACATCTTGGAATGTGCCTTCTATAAAGTAAACTATCTGGAAATGAAGAGCTGGCATTGAAAGAGAAGAATCTCTGCATGTCATATGGGATAGCATAAGTCCATTCTCAAAGTTGACAGAAAAGTCAATGTGGTCATTACTAAGCCAGTATACAGAGGGACCTAGGTTTAAGCTAGGACATCTCCAAATGCCCTGGGGCTGGGAAGACACTCTGCAAAAGCTTATGGAATACATGGGTCCTAATCCAGGCTGCTGGCAGAGATGGATTAATGCTGGGTTTTCAAAAGGTTTTGCTGTAAATACAGGTTGCTGAGGGGTGTTCTCTTCCCTTCCAACCAGAGGGTCAACATTCACAGGACCGGCTGCCTCATGCAGGAAAAGGAAAGTGGATCCTGCCACAAAGTTGTCCACAAGGTGGCACGCAGATGGGTAGGAGAAGACCTGAAGGTGCCTTCTCCCTATTTGCACTTGTGGATGGAGTTGGGAAGGGAGACCCTATTGAGAAAGCTTGCTTCTACCAGGTGCACACTTCCCTTGCAGAAACAGGAAAGCTTATCTCAGATAGCATGGATGAAAACAGTGCGTGGATTTATTGTGCGCAGAAATGAAGCAGGGGCTCTAAATCAATAGTTTCTGCCTTATTGCTGTTTGTAGTCATTGCTGTGAAGTACGGAGAGGACAGGTTAATTAATCCATGAATGTCTCAATAGTCTGCATTCGTTTGAGGATTTTCGACATTAAGCTGCCCATTGAGTTGTTTATAAATTTCTGAGAGGTACACTATAGAGATATCAATATCTCAAAATTGAAGCAGCAATAGAGGTCAATTTCTGCTCTCAAGAAATCTTTCTGAAATGACAATTAGGAAATTCTGAAGATGTCATTTGCAGTGAACAATCTAAATACTAAGGGATCAAACATAACTTTTGTCCTTTTCCTAGGAACGATCTTTTGGCTAGTCAGACAGAGCTCAGACGAAGGGTGTAAAAAAATAGAGCTGAGAGAAAGTAGGGGAGAATCCAAGGATCTGAGCCAAGGAAATCTGATGGACCCCCCCACCCCAAACTGAATTCATCACATATCCTATCTAGTAGTGTATCTAAAAGAAGATCCTTGATAGCACTTAAGGAAACTTCCCAAGGACCTCTGACCTCCTTCTTCCTGGAGTATGAGGAGAGACTGAGGGAACGGGGTTTCTTCAGCCTGGAGAGGAGGAGATTCTGAGGAGATCTGTTGGCGACATACAGGTATGTGAGGGGGTGTCACACGGAGGTGGGTAGAGACCTGTTCTCCCCTGCAGAGGAGGGCAGGATGTGCTCCAATGGAGCAAAGCTCAGGGAGCCAAGGTTCAATTTGGATGCCAGGAAGCACTTCCTGACAGTCAGGACCCCGAGGGCGTGGAATGGGCTTCCACGGGAGGTCGTTGAGGCCCCATCGGTGAGGGTGTTCAACGACAGGCTGGACGTGCATATGGTGGGCATGTCGTGAGCGGAGCCGGCTGGTGCCGGAGGTCAGACTAGATGGCCCGGGAGACCCTTTCTGACTCGCTCTGTTTCTATGTTCCTATGTTTCTATACTATCCACACACCAAAGATAAAGTGGTCATATTGTATTTTCCCCCTTTCCCTTCCTATGAAAGAGTTAGAGAAGCAGAGTTATTCTGCCCAGTGAGATGTAAGGGACAGAGGAGACATCTCAGAATCAGGACTGGTTGGGTGGGAGGTGGACTGGAAGGCTGAAAAACCAGAAAATAAGCCAAAGAGAAGCTTATTCTTTCAAGGCAGAATCACAACAGATTTTAGAAGCCCATCTGACAGGAGGGAAATCACTCGATCCACCCCACTCCACTTCCACTTTGAACAACTGTTGCACCTAAACTTCTGAGAAATGTGGGAGGAAGCCAGCTTCTGAAAATCTGATAGGAATAGTAGGTGTTCGCAAAAAATATAACGTGGGCTTCCCACTGATTGACAGCCATGCTCGCCTCAGGCAGGCTGCGAACCAGGAGCTTTGTTGAAACGCTGGAGTCTGTCTTTCATGACTGGTGAGCTGCGCTGGGATTGACAAGTTTAAAATCAGGCAGTTCTTTGGTGTTCTGATAGCTTCTCACAGTCTGAGTTAGGCTGAGCTGCTGGTCATGAATGCCCATTATACACCACTATTCACATTTGTTAGTGCCCCTCCCATCATCAAAATGAGCCTTGGAATCAGATGCAAGGCCTGTTTGAGGGTTCTTCCACCTATTTTAAACAAGACTGCACAATATCTTTGAACTAGCAGTAAGTCTATGGGGCTATTTGTTACTAGTCCTCTTTTCTTCTATTGTTCAGCTTGTTTCTTTACCTGAAGCTATCAACTACAGCAACTGCCTTGTTTACTTGGGTATTCCAGTTTCTTAGCTGGTCTGGTCTTTCTTTTGGACAGAGCTGGTCACCCTGGGGAGATATTTTATTTCTTCCTGTTCTTTTGATCTTAATACTTCATTATGATGTATTACCCAAAATTGCACTAGGCTTTTCTCATATTCTTCCCCATGGTTAATTAGCAGGTGTGTATATTTTAAACTTGCAGAAAACTTTTGTCCCATCGGACTACAAAGTATTGTTCCCATCCCACAGGAATAAAATGCCTTGCAACAGCTCAGATACAGTGTCTAGTGAAAAAGTAACTGTTCCTTTAACATTACTGTACCATATTTTAAATTATTGTTCATAGTATGGTTGTGATAATTCAGAACAGGCACAATATATGTTTGTGTATGCTATTGTTTAAAATTCCAAGCTGTTTATATAGTTCATTTCCCTATTAAAGCATCTCAAAATACAAATGTTCTTAATATAATAAAATTACAATGACTTCATATTTTGTTCATTTTGGCTGCAAAGACATAATTTGAGTAATCTTAGGTTGCATTTATTGTGAAGTACTTTCCCCCCTTTATTGTACAATTAATTTATTCTAGGTCTAGAAATCCCCGCGTTTCCAACTTGTAACTTTTGTTGTATTTAAGAGAGGGAAAAAGAATAGCAACATTCTAAAAAGTTTCAGATAAAATATATAATTAGAAATGCTCATGTTAAAAATAATCTCCCAAAAGAATAACTACAACAATAATTGTAATAGACCAATCCGTTTAACTGTCACTTGTTTTCCAATTATTTTCTTGCTCAGACAGCCCTTGGAGCTTGGCTCATCTTGGAAACAAACTAAAAACAGCCATGGAACCTTTGTTCAGTCCTGGGTTTTGTTCATATCTGAGAGTTTCTTTGTCAGTCAAGGGCTTGTTTTGGCATAGGAGAGCAGGAAAGACAGTAAATTACTTAGCACAAAAATGCGTTTTGTGCATTTTTTTTCTCAAGCAGAAATGTGAGAATTCAACTGAGCTGCTACTTAGCTCCAGGCCATCAGAAGATGGTTTCTCAGATTTGATTGCAGTGAGATATAATTTCATTCAATGAAGGCAAAAGATTTGAGAGGTGGGAATGCCTTCTGGAAAATGGAACACCTAAAACTTGGTAGAACCAAAGCACAAAGGTTTTCCAAATTGTGTAGAAAACAACCTCTTTGCTGTGACTGCCAGCTTGTAATCCACAAGACAAAGAGTGACTCACTAATGCATCTTCCTGTGTGATTTGATTCTTTACTTCCCACTCTTATCTTGTGTGTCTCATGTGTGAAAGGAAATGGATTCCAAAGTACCATGGACTCTGATTGTCTGGAACATAGGAAATCTATTCTTTCATTCAACTGAATCAATATTGCTTACATACCTGTTGCCCTTTATTTTGCAAGCATAAATGGAATTCTTATGCATTATATTCGGAATACAGCTCCCATAAGTCACAGCCAGCTTGGTAAATTGTCAAGGCTGTAGCAGTTCATATATAGATGCATAACAATCTTGTTCATATTTGTAACTCATGCAAAAATAACCAGTGAATAATCCTTAATGTGACTGTCACCCTACCAACTAGTTAATACAAGTTACCAGTCAATTTGGCAATTTTACCCTGTGTGGATCGCAAATCATGAAGTTGCTTCAAAGAAACAAGCAAACAAATAGCAAAACAGATCAAGTGTTAGCAGATTTATTTTATCCAAAATTTATAAAATATATTGTTCGTAAAAAAAAAAAAACCTGTTGCAAACCATCCAGACAGCTTAACCCATTGGCTGATGTAGATACTAAAGAAATAAAGAAAAAGCTTTCCACATGTACTAGCAACAGTGAAATTTCAGTTTCAACCAGTAAAATTCCAAGAGAGAACAGTGCACACAAACACAACAGAAAGGGTGTGCATGGGATACACCAAAGCAACAAAGTGGAAAAAAGTACTATTGACTTTGTTGGTTTGGTGAATCCCAGAGCAAAAAAGCAAAATGAAACAGACATTTCCTTAGGTGTCCTCAGCCTCATTCTTCTACAAAGATGCTGAAGTCGGATCCCCTTGCCAGTCTTGCAGATTGGGCCTGAAATCTGTAAAACTAGGGGCAAATCTAACTAAATATATCCTGGCCAAGAACCATCTTTTTTCCCCTCTGTGCAGCATTGTCCTGCTTCTAGTTGGGCTGACTAAGGCATTTTGCCCCCTCAGGAAGTGAAGTATCTCCACAAATGTTGCACAAGCATCCAGATTTTTCTTTTTGAGACTTGTATGAAAATTGTGATCAGGTTAAGAATTACCATATTTTTCGCTCTATAAGACGCGCCTGACCGTAAGATGCACCTAGTTTTTAAGAGGAGGAAAACAAGAAAAAAAATATTCTGAATCAAGTGGGCACATAATCCCAGGCACATTCCCCATCACTTCCCCATGGGCTGCACATCTGACAGACTTACTGCACACACATATTCACTCTATAAGATGCACAGACATTTCCCCTTACTTTTGAGGGGGTAAAAAGTGAGTCTTATAGAGCAAAAAATACGGTAAAATGCACATTTTCATGCTATAAATGGAGGACAAGTGCAAGCTTTTGAAAAGGCTTGTCAAGGAATGCTTGTTTGTTCCCTTTAATATGTGAACTTTCCCATTAATGGATGCAAAATGAAGATTGAAAATGGGGCTGAGAAATAATGAGCTTTAACAGCATTTCAAAGAAGTTTGGCACACTTGAAAAACATTGGATCTTCAATTTCTGGTCTAAAACATTTGGACTACCTGTGATAGTGGTTCTCCAAGTCTTCCCAGACCTTCCTGGAGATGCCAGGGAACTGAACATGGGACCATGTGGTTCTGGAAGTTTTGTAGGCAGGAAAATACAACAGGCTGTGGTGTTTTTAAAGGGTGATAATGAACAATTTGTACTAGATGAAGAAGGAAAAGAAGTGCTCCAAATGAATATCTACATATTTTAATCTAGAGGAATCTAAATGGTGTTGGCACTGTAAGCGTGGCAACTAATTAGAATGAGAAGATTTTAATGAGGTTCTCAGGGATATCATATTCCATCAGCAAAATAATGTGAGCAGAAATTAGGGTATCATCAGAATAGGAACTGGAAGGAAGGGAGAAAAGCAAACCACCACTGTGTCTGCTAGTTATTCTGCCCAAGGTTCACATCCTTTTAAAAATCTTATTCCTTCTCCAGAACATCTTTCTGGGAGATGTTTGTGCAGAAGTTGCTTAACCATTCAGAAATCTGGATTCAAATGCCTCATTAATGTCTCTTGCTAAAAAAAAGAAGACATCAATTTTTACCAATTCTTCCCTCCAAATGTTTCCAGTCTCATTGGAAGTGCCTCCAAAATAGCATGAGAAATGTTTTCAATGTGAATAAGGAAGTGTTGGGGGAAGCCCCTTCTCTTTTCCTGAGCAGGAATCCTTGAATTCACAGAAGGGTTCCTTTCATGAACAAAGAGCATCTTGGGTCCAAACAACCTTACACAACTACTTCGTACCACAATAAATGGCGAGGCGATTAATGCGCTTCTTCTAGATGTATTAACTTCCCCAATATATTTCTTGTACTAATTATCATTTACCGTTATTCTTAAATGTATTTCTATACTACACAATGGCTGAACCTCTTGATGTGGCTTACATCAATTAATAAAATACAATTTAAAATATAACTGTAAAAAAGATGATACCATCAAAAATTGAAATGGTGGCGTTTCCTCTGATGTGAATGCATCCCAGATCTGCTCAGTGTTTGAGGTCTTCCTCCGAGTGCCACCTCTGAAGGACCTTAGAAGACAGGGTCTGCCCTTCTTGTGGCAGTCCATTTTTGGAGTGGTCTTCCCAATGAAGCCTTCCAGGTGTCACCCCTGTAGCCCTTTGGACACCAAGTTAAGCCTGCCATCTTCCCCGAGGAACTCAATGAAAATTAGTGGCA
The DNA here is from genome assembly GCA_023646645.1 of Varanus salvator macromaculatus. Taxonomy (NCBI): domain Eukaryota; kingdom Metazoa; phylum Chordata; class Lepidosauria; order Squamata; family Varanidae; genus Varanus; species Varanus salvator. The sequence goes on along the minus strand of JAIXND010000690.1, from coordinate 5,707,131 downwards.
TAGAGGAAGCATTTATCTCAGCCTAGTTGTCCAAAATGATTTTAGTTGTTCCAAATGTTTTAACTTTTGTTTGAAAATTTGGATATTGGAACAACACACCACACTTTCTTCTGAAATGCAGCCATTTGAGTCACTTAACTTAAATAATTGATTTATTTGTGCAACGATTTTGAACCAAGTAAGTCAATATCCTTCCCTTCTAAACTGCTTCGTAATATTGTATAACAAGCAATGCTTAAGCCTGTGTGGCTATCCTAAGACAAACCCACATATTTATTTCCCCCTAATAGCACATCATGTAGTATTTCTCGGAGGGGCATGGAGATCAATATGAATTAATGCAGGTCTGAATCACTCCTGCATTATCTTAGCTAATTCACTTAAGCTATAATCCTTTGGTCCCCGGGAGGACATCGTAGGGGTCTGAGAAGGTACCAGAGGGCGTAGCAGGAGATTAGATCCTAGCATCTCACTCCCAGGCACTGCAGAAATTTCTGAACTTGCTTTTGTCTGATGCTGGGGAGCATGATGCAAAAGGGGGTGCACTGATAGCCTTTGCAGATTCACCCCCAAACAAACTGCAAAAATATGGTAGCCACTCAGATTAGTTCCTTCCCTTTCAATGTTATGGGAGGGAACTTGTTCATTTGTAGTCGTACACCACATCCAAGAACATAAAAAATAGCAATAAATGTATGAAATAATGAAACAAAATAAATCCATCCTCTTTCCTCTCTATGGGCTTTAGCTATTTTGGAAAGTCCAGACTTAGATTTTTCTCCCAGCCCAGGAAGGATTACTCTGTTGATTTTGCAACAGCTGCGACAACCAAACTTCCAGGGCCCAACAATATTAGGAGTCCTTCTCAGCGTTCTTACCAAAGAAAGTTCACCTTAGGAACCACCGAGGATTCACCGTGTTGTTGTTCTGCTAGGTTACAAAGGAGGTTAAAAAACAGGTTGTCTCTTAAGCATACTTAAAAAAAAAATAAACTGGGATCGGACAACGGAATTAAGACAAATCTAAATACTGCAATCGAATGCTGTGTGTATGTACATGTGTGCATACATGTGTGTGTATACATATTCATGCACACACAGCCGTAAAAGTACAAATGGGCAGTAGCAGTGACAGTCCATTTTCTGTCCTTGAATGCAGACAAATGTGCTGTTATTACAACTGTCATTGTCCAGGAGTGGAAAAGCTACAAAGGTCAAGCATAAAAAGGAAGAAGTGCTATGATTTATTGTTGGATGCTAACATAGGGTTTTTCTTCACACTTAAGAGATTTGGGTTTTACGCTAGGGCAGATAGCAATTCATATGAGAGATAACATCTCCCTTATCCAAAAAGCTATTGTGATGTCCAGCTTGCCAAAGGCTGAGGCTTTTAATCCCTAACGAGCATCGTAATCACCATAGCGATAGCTCCTGTAAGAAGTTGTAACATTTCAGACTGCGAGACAAGCTACCTCTGAGAGGATATGATGAGTGACGCTGTTGGAAAGGTTTCTTTTCTGAGAAATCAAAATCTTGGCCTTTTAATGATAGCTTGTACCGTTAGCAAAAAGACAGTACGCTACTTTTGAAAGATAGTACGCTTTAAAACCTCAATGGCGACGGCACAGTGAATTAGGAATGCACATGAGTAATATCTGCAGGTTTTGGAGAATGAAGATATATGCCATTTAACTATATTTGCTTCAGAATAAGTCTCACCACAATCAGGAATAATATTCTGAATAAACATATGTAGGATTGTGCTCTAAGATACTAGAATTTTGCAAATTTTGGCACTTGTGAGCACAAACGTGTGCTTGCAGTCATTCTTCCCAGTGCTTTCTCTCCTCCTCTTTCTTTGCCCTCACAGGCCTTGGCTTTATTCACCCACATCACATCTTCACTCCACTTGCAGGGACTACCTGAGCTGGTCACTATGCAGCACTACGCAGCTGCTTTAAGGCCACAGTGGAAGTTAGCCATATTGATTGTAGGAATAAATCCCCCCTGCTCTCAAGTCTGGATTAGCTCTAAATCTAAAGTATTGTTTAGTTTGGGTCTTAAAATAGTTCTGCAAGTGCTGGAGAACTGGCAGCCTTCTCGCTTCAGAAAGACACTGGGAGCACACCATGTACCAGCTCCAGCAATTGCTGCCTTGGACTTTAATGGAGCGGAAAAGGCTGAATAATACTGGAAGCACAATGCAGAACTTTACCAAACCAATGAAGGACTGCCTTTCCCGGCAGACCTGCGTAAAGCACATCCAGCGTCTCTCCCAACGTAAGAAAGGAATACGATCTCCCTGTTTAAAACTTGGAGTAAAGGGGAAATGTGACACTTTCTAGCTCATTTTCACTTGCTGCAGCTGTGATGTTTCGTCTTGATTGATCTGAGATGTAATGGTCCTAGACCTCATCACATGGATTATGAATAGTAAGGCTCAAGCTATTAGTTTGATAGCCATCATTTTTTTAGAGTAACAGACATTTAAGTGGTAGACGAAGCCCATTTGCTTGTCTGTTTACTGCTGACCTCAACTAATGCCCTTCTACTAACACGGTGGCAACATAATCCAGCATAAACATATTTATACAATCCCCTATTTTTTACATGGTTTTACAGAAGTTTATGTTTGGTGTTGCTGTCATCACTAGTGAGTGAATGTAGTTTATAAAAACAACAACAACATATAAATCCATCAACAAAGGTGATGCCAAAGTGGAATACCTAAAATTATAACATATTATAGAACTATCAACATTGAATCTATAAAACCAGAGAATAAGCAACAAACAAAATATTAGGCCAATTGAAATTGTAAATTCGATTAGATTTAAACAGTCTCCTAAAACACCTGGTGATATTGAAATCATTTCAATTAAGCTAAAATAAATAAATAGTGTCATTTTTACCTCTCCTAGGAGAGCGTTCATTGTCAACCATTAGAGAAGGATGAAACCTCCCTGAGACATCTTGTTAAAACTCTTTAAATATATAGACTCTTTTAGCATTCCTTGGAGTCATCAGATCTTTCTTATGGAGACACACACCCACATTTGCTTTCAATCCCACTTCTGGAAAAATGCAGTGATAAAAAATTAAGGGCCTGTGTCTGTACTAGTGTACTACTGAAACCATTCATATCTCCAGAGAGTCTTCAGATTTTTAACTGAGAAGGAAGCACTAATCCCTTTGATTTGTTTTTAGCAAGATATCAGTTGTAACTTTATTTAAAACAATTGTTCTGTGAAGGATATGGAGAAACTTACAGGTCATTAACTGTCAAAAGAGATAATAGGGCAGATGATGGATGGATGGATGGATGGATGGATAGATAGATGATAGAGAGAGAGATGATAGATATTTTGCCTCTATTAAGTCTGAAAATGTCACCAACATTTTTAATGAAATATTTATGCATTCTATTTAGAAGGGCTTAATGAAAGACAATATTTACCTGACTGAACAATTGCTCTACAGTAAAAAAATAAATCAGAAGAAGATACAGTTCACTAGGTGGGTTTGGAAAAGAAATCATGAGATTGATTATGTGTTCTTCCCAATATAATTATTTCTTCAGCACACTATTTTCTAGAGGCAAAACTAGCTCAAACCACAATTAAAACTGTTTTGCATGCTAAGGTAAACCAATAACATTAAAGTAAATTGGGATATCTTTTTAAAAACTTCTTGAATGTGTCAACAATGTTTTTTTTAATTTATTTAAAATAATTGTATCCCTCCTTTTCACTAAATTGGTCCCCATAGTGGCTTACAACAACTAATTCAATACAACCCACCCCCTTTTAATGAAACTGTAGAGCAAATTAAAGAAAGGGAGAGAAAGAGAAGAGAGAGACAAATAGAGATGGAGACAGAGGGAGAATGGTTTGCTTAAAAGGTAAAGAAAGGGCCTTGCTTCAAAGGTACCCAAAGCCTGAGACAGCCTTGTTGCTCTCTTTTTTCTGTTTTGCATATGATAGAGAAAAAAAATAGGCATGAAGGCTCTTTGCGAATGTGCTTGAAGGTTGTTCCACAAAATGGGTGTCTCTACTTAGAAGCCCTTACCCACTTCCCTTTGAAGATGGAGTGAAGTTTTTGCAGAAGTTCTGTAGCTGAATAATGTAATAGACATGCACATAAATGAAGGGCTGAGCCATCAGATACCCCCTTTCCAGACAATGTCCACCTTGTAGGTCAATATCACGTATTTGAACTTCACCTGGAAACAGACTGGCACTAGTCAATGTTCTTCAGCATGGTAAAGGCAAGGTCACCTCTGAGCATGAAATCTTTCTCCCAGCTTCTGAAAACAGGATCTCCAGCTTCAGGAAACATGGGACAAATTTTCTACTTCAATGGTGTTGATGGTGAGGAGAGGAATTCCTCTAAAAGGCCTGTGCTTCCAGGGAAGCCTTGGTAGTGACGTGACGTGACGTGATGTGGTGGGAATGAAACTAATGAGAAGCTGTACAGAGAACTTCTTTCTGCTCTCCATATAGATGGATGGCTGGAGTGAGGGATGGATAGGGATGGATGGGAAAATAAGAAAAGGCAGAGACACCTTGGCCTTCTCCTAAGTTTAAATGAGGTAAGTAGTGACTCCTCCCAGAAACTTTGAAGAAATTTCTCCTCCTGCTACCCATGAACCTCTGGAAAATGTTTCACTTTGTGCTTATGGTCACTCTTGAGAAAGATAATATATATAGGGATAAGTAGGAACATTCCGCTAGTGTTTTGATAGAATTCAGCAAAATTACAAGTTTCTTCATAAGGTAGACAAGAAGAACTTTCAATTGAAATGAAATTGAATTTGGGAGGAAGCAAATCTGGTGATTCATTCATTCTGCAAAGGACTTTGTCCCCGTGTAGTCACTAATGTTTGTGGCAATGAAACTGGATTGCCCACTCTGCTTTCTGACAAACTCATCATTTTTAAATCTTGTGGGCAACTAAAACATGATTGCGCCCCCCCTCCCCCACCGCCAAATAGCTACCATAGCTGTAGCTACTGAATCTGACAAAGACTAGGGTCAGTGGGTGAGGTATGCATTTAGCGGATGCAATTTCCCGACTCTCCAAAAATGCACCAACATGTGGGGAGAACAAGATGGCTGCTTTCCAAGGTACAACGCAGCATCCATTTAATTTCTTTACCTTGAGACTTTTTGTCATATAGTGGCACTGTTGCCCAAGAGCACTGGTAGAGCCATTTTTCAATACATGGCAGCAGCTTTGCTTACTAGGGTTGCTATCAAGGTTTTTTTCTTTAATCATCAAAACTTTTCTGAAAAAAAAAACTTAAAAGACAGTCCTTTGACTATTGTGAGATCCATCATTGGTTTCCTATATCATTCCATATTTCATTAGTCTGTAAAATGCAGATCTGATGAATCTGCCAAGGAATCTGAACCCAGCAAGTCTCTCACTCAACATATAGACTGTAGGCAAGATTATATGCGACCCACATGCCAGTCGGTTGTTGAGGTAAAAGAAATGGGTGGCCAAGCTCATCAATGGAATGGACCAGACAAGGAGGCCTCAAATAAGGCAGCTTCACCACCTGCTCCAGGCTGAGAAGGATTTGTTTGTTTAGTTCTGCAATTCCTTTACAGATCTCTAACTCACTGTTGCATGAGCCATAGGTTTCGCTGACACAAAGCATGGCAAAACAGTGGGGGTGCTGTGGCCCTGTTGTATATTACCCTGTGTCTGTTGTACAGAGGATTCTCTGCACTGAGTGGACACCTGTGTACACAGGGAGAAGATGTGAGCTCTCCCTGAGTTTAAGGGAAGAAAAGAATACCTGTTAAGAAAGCACCTGAGTTCTCTAGGCTTTTGGCCTTTGGATCCAGACCTCTGCAATGGATGGTATAGTTGAGTGACAAAGCACACACTTTGCATGTTCAAGAGCTGCACCTGCCATCTCTAGTTCAATTAAGAGGTGGTGGGAAGGACTTTTGCCTTCAAGAACCTGGCAAGCTGCTACCAGTCAAAGTAGAACGGTGCTTTTTTTCCACACAACAGTTGCCCTGCTTGCACCGCTGAATGGAAATGCAACCACCTTTTGAGAACAAAGCTCACATCTTGCCAAGCTCGCTGATTGAGGGTGGGGGAGACCAATTTTATGCTTTGTCTAATGGATGGAAACATATTTTCCTTGTTCAAAGAAACTCAGAAACGGACATAAGGTGGATCAAGCTGTGCAGGAAAAATGTGAAGAGCTGGAAAGGTGAGCATCTCTGATTTTCCCAACCTTAGGCTGGGCTAGGTGAACTGACAGCTTGACTCCATATGAGGAAGCGATATAAATCTAGCTGCAACATCTAATAGCAAGCTGTTTTTGTATTCTGACACTACCCCCTGAATAGCTACCATATTTTTCACTCTGTAAGACACACTCCCCCCCCCCAAAAGTAAAGGGAAATATCTGTGTGTCTTATAGAGCAAATGTGTGGGCCTCACGCCTGGGACTCTGCTGGCCTGCCTGCACCACGTGGCACCACCAGGCCAGCACACACTCGGCGCGCCCTGCTCTGCCCCCCACTCCGGGAACTGCCCACCCCCACCACCTGGGAACTGATCACCCCCACTGAGAAGACCTGCCGAGTGCCGCCGCCACGCACAGCGCCCTCTCTGCTGCCACCACTGTGCGCCCCTTCGCCGCTGCACCCCCTGCCACTGCTGCCGCTGCACACAGCCCCCTCGCCACCGCCACACGCAGCCCCCTCACCGCTGCCGCCGTGTGCCCCCTCGCCCCCTCGCTGCCGCCATGCACCCCCACCCCCTGCTGCAGAGCCACCGGCGCTGCCGGCCCCACGTGGCCCCACCTTCCCTGGGAGGGAACTCCATACATTTTTATGTTGACTGTGGATGAGGGGAGTTGTGAACATAAAGGCAGAGAAATATATATGAGCTGAGACAAAATTCACAGTTTTTCAGGCTGTTGTGAGACACAGAAGCAAAGACTGAGAGAGCAGCATGTTATTTCTTTCTGATTTATGCATTGCATTTTAAATCCACCAAATAATTTTGGAGTTCTCTGGGCAGTGTACAAATTAGAAAACTAAAATGCGAAGTAGCAATAAAGCAGTAACAAATCCATTCTGATAAAAGCATGATAGAGCCTACAGCTGTACGCAATCAACACAAAAGTAAAAGTGGCTGCAGAGATAAAACAAGCACCACAACCCAAGGGAGTGATCCTGCAGTCCTCCATGAGCATCCCAAGTGACTTGCACAAGCTGCCCAAGTGCACATTCTATAACCTCTTCCTCTCCGCTGTCTGAGCTCAAATTTCCATTGAAGCTATAAAGTGGTCTCTAGCAAAAATGCCCCATCTTGTTTCCACAACCTCTTCCCTTCTTGTTGATAAGGACAGCAAGCAGAGTATCTCCTACAGAAACATAGAAACAGAGCAAGAGAGAAGGGGTCTCCTGGGGCATTTAGTCTGACCCCTGGCTCACCTATGAAGTCCGCTCAAACCGTCTCAAGATAGGATCTTTTTAGCCCCAAATCATTCCACTGAAGTCCCAGTTCTCTGGGAAGCCATCTGCCTCCACCTTGCTGCCCAGGCTGCTGGCAGGAATAGCCATTCAGCAAGACCAGAGGGCTTCCCCCAGTGTTGCCTAGAATCATGGAGTTCGGTGAGACTAAAGTGATGCCGTGGACCACAGGAACCTCTGGCACACGCCCCCCCCCCAGCAACATGTGGCCCTCCAGATGTTTGGTGCACAACTCCCACAATCCCTCTTCTCAGGCTATGCTGGCTGGGGCTGATACCCTGAGTTACGTTGACTAGTGGTTGGTATGTTGGTATGGTCGGTATGACGAGTGGTTGGTATGAGTGGTTGGTATGACGAGTGGTAGTCATGTTAATGTTAATGACAGTGATGATGGTTCTTAATGCCACTGTTGACTGCTGTTCACTTTACAAGGTTGAAATACGGTATTACTTATAGTTTACTAAATAGTTTAGTAAACCATTTGGTTCAGAATATTTTTTTTTCTTGTTTTCCTCCTCTAAAAACTAGCTGCGTCTTATGGTCAGGTGCATCTTATAGAGCGAAAAATACGGTATATTTCCCTCCTTGAAATAATGCTTTTCTTAATAATATAAGAACAGTCAGAGAACATTGAATGATGCTCTCTTGGACTTTATTCTGTTGATGATATTTTTTAACACAGTGTTTCACAGTGTAAGACAAAGTACAGAGGTTTCTAATTATAAATACTAATTAACAATCACATAGATTTAGCACCTTTGGAAAAAAAATGCATGGGTGTGAAGCACTTGAACTGTTCCCTATCTGATCTTAATCCCAAATGCTCCTTCATTAAGCTAATTATAAAGAACCTAAAATAGATGAAGAAATGCTTATTTAAATAACCAAAACTGAAATGGTTTCATCACATATCTTTTTCATTAGCTTCATACAAACATAAGGAATGTTTTTGACAGTATATATTATTTCTAACATGTACTCCAGCTTTATTAAGCCCTGGCAACAGTTTTTAATTAAAAATCCTTAACTTACTGTATCCTTTCAAAATTTCTAGTTTAGCAGGATCCCACCCAGAGTGTGATTAACATACATGGGGTTTGTTCCACTATCTTCTGTCTATGCAGAGAAGGTTGGATAAAAATATAAGCATATCTTTGCTTCCTGGAAATGGCCTGGTATTCTAAGGGTGAACTGGACTTTCATTCCATGAAGGAGGATGGATAGAGGTGTGAAAAGGCGTTCCATTTGCAGCATTCCTGGAATGTAGATGTATTAATATACAACAGGTGGATTCAGATGCTCTGTGTACCCACGTGCATTGGGAGATGAACCTGTGCTTGGATGGATCCAGCCTTTGGTTCTTCGGTTTTAAAAATACATGCATGGTTCTTGGCAACAACACCCCCACCCCTCCCCAGCCATCTGCCACTTCAATCTGATAGCTTTGGGAAATTCCCCTTTTCCCTACATGCTTTATTACCTTTGTCTTGATGATGCTTTCTTTGTTCTGGACTCCAGAACAAAGCAACACCTGTTGCTAAAAGAATAAATTCTGATTCCCCCCTCCCCCCCATTTGATTGTTGTTCCAGTTTCTGACTAAGCTTTTGGTCTCTCTCAGTTGTGCTTCGTTTCTTTGGTCTGCTTTAGTATGAGCCTGGCATCTGAGGGGGAAGTAAATTCCTTTAAAGCACTGCTATACCACTGTGAATTTAACTTTCCAGGGCAGTTCAGAGTAACTAAAAAAAGGAACAACATGGAAACAGTCACAGACAGTGCTAACATAACAGAGTCCTGATTAACACTCTTTGATGCTGCTGTTATGTGCCGTCAAGTCATCCTTGACTTATGGTGGGACCATGAGTGTACGTCCTCCAAAATGCCCAATCCACAATGATTCTGCTCAGCATTTATCTATTCAAGGCTGTGGTTTCTTTTCTGGAGCCAATCCATATCACATTTGGTCCTGTCTCCTTCTTTTGCTGCCTCTGTGGGTTAGAGAGGCCATGGAAAGATTGCCAAAAAAGAGGAAATGCATTACCTTGAGTGCAACAAGGACTTTTAAAAATGTGCTAATTTATATGTACACATGCACATTCAGAAATCCTTGTTATTGTTTAAATTAAAATAATAAGATGTCACCGAAATGGAAAAGACTGACCAGATGGCCCATGGACCTGGTTCATCTGCTGTCCAGAAGTTGAGACTTCTGCCATCCCTTATCATTCTTTAGTTTTCCATTGATCCTGGTCTGGTCAAGTTTCAAAGCCAGTCCTCAGGGCAAATTCCACCCTATGGGGGTGGCTGGAAAGAACTCTTTTGCTCTAATGCTGAGCTTGCCCAGAACAAGCAACTTATGCTCTACAACATTGTTCTGGCTTTGGAACCATGGCACAGACAAGAGAAGATTCTTCCAAGGAGCATGCCTGAAGATTAAGTCTGCGAGAGTCCCTCCAGAACCACCCTGGGTGGCATTATTTCTTTGTAAAAGGCAAGGAATAACTTAAAAAAACAACAGCTTAGAATCAGAGAACTTTGTTCAGAAGTCCTGAGCAGTAACAGCTTTTCTAGTCTGGATGCCAGAGTGGCATTGCCATGATGTGGATACCCTGACTACCTGTTGGTTTTCTAACTTGTCCCAGTATACCATTAAAATCTAACTGGTCCCCAGTACATCACTGAACTTCTTTCAGCCTGAGGACCAAGTTCAATTTCAGAGGCTCTCCGGGGAACCACACCCCAGTGGTGGGGAGAACAAAGAGCAAAAGGAATGAGCAAAACGTGCCAGCATGCTTGGATTCAGACTGCTTCTTTCCAGTAGCTGATCCTATGAGGGGCATCTGAGAAATCCAAGAAGTTGTGAATTGGCTGTCAGGTGGCCCTCATTTGGCTCATGGGCTGAAGTGTCACACTCCAGCTTTAAATCAACAGCCCAGTTGTGCTACAAATCTGTATAAGGATCTCCTTCGTTCAAAGGCAATGAACCTGCAGTAATGCTACCCTAGAAGTTCCTACAGTTTGGGGAAGTTAGGACTGTAAAATAATACAATAAGATGAAAGCCTATGAATGTAGAAACACAGAGAGAGGGAGAGGGACAGGGAGAGGGAGAGGGGGAACAAAAAACTTGGCTTGTGTGTTTAAAGTACCTCTTTGCAATGACTTCAGGAAAGAAGCACCACTGGAAACTCCCTGGTCTTCCTGTGCTGCACTTTGCCTGAAAGGTTTCTTTAATATTCCACTTTTGAGAACTCACAATGTTAAAAATGTTCCTTTCTCACGCTCCATTTTCACCTTTTTCTGTGTTAGACATCACTCTGCAATCTGCTATAAGGAAATTAATGGGATTAGATAGCTATTGAAGTCTCTTTTGCTGGGTTAAATGCACTGAGCAGTGGATGAAAGCCCCTCCGCTCTCCAAGCGCACCACCCTGGAAGCACTGGCTATCTTGCGCGGGTGTTCAGTGAGCCGTCCTCATTGTGCTGCATAATGCCTTTGTCTGAGATTCTGCTTTACCTGCACTCCGGAAGCCCTTATATCAGCAGCAGGTTGTCATTATACAAAGACAGCGCAAGTGCGAACCAATTTGCTGTCTGAGATTTTACAGGACTGAGTGGCGCTGTTCAGTGCAATGCATCCAACTGGAAGTCTCTGATTCCGCACCCCTTCTTTCCTGCCCTGTATGGCCAGTGTTCCCATAGCTTCGTTTTGTAGGCTGCTTTCTAGACCCTCCTATATGTCGGTGTAGGTAGTTCCAGTCAAACTGCAGTGTTGCATAATCCATCTTTCCTTATAGGTTCTTTTTGAATACTTGACGGGATTCATGAGTAGATCTCTGCAAAGCGATTTGATAATTAAGTGATGGAGAGAAGGAGGAGGCGGAGGCGGAAGAGGAGGATTTAAAACCTTCTATAAGCAGGAGGTATATGATCTGTCAGTTGCAAATGGCTCACATTTACCATCCTTACATTAGATATTTGCATGCACTGATGGGAACAAACTGGCTATATTTTTATCCAGATTTCTAAGCCATTGGCAAAAGGCTGTTTCAAGAGTGAGTGCTTAGCCACCAGAATAAAAGTATAGATATTATATAGCATGTGGTAGCGTGTAGTAGATATATACTATATGGCCAAAAGTATAGATCTTGGCTGGGTTCAGACATCACAACAAGCAATCCTGCGTGGTTTCCACCATAAATGTGTTTTTGGAGGGATGCGTCTCGAAGACGTTCAGGCTTGCCATGGTAACTGTCCTTCCTCCCACCATCTCTGCCCCTTTTGGTCCTCCAGGCAGAAATCCAGCAGGCACCACAGGGAGGAAAAAGCCTCCTTGCTTTGACAGCAGTGGCTGCAAGCTGAGTTAGTCTTGCTCCTGCTGCTGCTGAGCATTCTTGCTGCCTCAACAGGGCTTGTGGCCTCTGAGGTGCACAGAGAGCGCCAAGAGCTGATCAGCAGCCTCCTCTCCATGCTTGATCAGGAAAGGGGTGTCAGGAACAAGAGGGGGAAACCAGCTGGGCAGTGCTGCAGAAAGGGTCTGTGCCCCCCACCACGTGGGCCTGAGTGCATCCGCCCATGTGGGGATGAGAAGCAGTGGGACTGCAGTGGCAGGGAGTTGGGGGCTGCACAGTTTAGCAGATCCCCCCCTGCTGTGCATCTCACAGGCCAGAGAGGAACATTTACCAGCTGCCTTGCTAACCCTAAATTTACCTTTGGATTTCCTGATTTATAAAGGAGGCGCAAGATCCCGAGAAGATCGCTGTTTCCTGCCATGAAAGCCTCAGCATCACTCACTTGGCCTGAGCAAAGATGAGCTGGGTTCTTCCCAGTTTGGAGTAGGTCAATGACTTCCATGTGGGTACATGGACATAGTCATGAGAGAGCTCTTGCTATGATGCTAGTACCTTTCTGGGTTTTGGTTTGCCTTGCTTTGATTTAATATGTCAAAAGCCCACTGCTGGGAGGAGACAAAGAGCTGAAAACCCACCATTTGCTGCTGCTTCCTGTCTTCTCCTTGGTCATAGCTCTTCCTTTGGCTCTGCCCAAGGAAGAGGGAGGTTCTCTGGAGTGATGAAGGAAGCTGGGATTCCTTGCTCATGCCTGCGCTTCAAGCTCTTGTTGCTGTTTTACCGTCTTTTACAGCAGGAGAATTCTTCATGGACGGAGGTGCGTGTGTCTCTGACTGAAGCAACGTGTAGTCCATCCTGGTGTTGTTGTCTATGAACCTGCCCCCAGTCAAGTCCTACAAGAAACCCTGGGGGCATCCTGCCATGGTAAAGTCTGCTGTTCCGCAAGAAAAATGCTGTTGAGGATCACTCAAGGGATGCCTCGTTTGCTCATTCAAGATGTCAATAAATTGAAAGTTGCCCCTTTCTCTTGAGTCAGAATGGAGTCCTTCCAGGAGGAAGAACGTTTTGGGTGGAGGTGTCTGTTAGGAAGATGCACAACTCAGCAGGTCCCCCTGCTGCCCCTTTCTCACTCTGGCTTGCCAGAACAGCATCCCTAAAGTGACAACCACTTAGTGGGGTCTTTTTTGGGAAGCCAGGATGGCGGGCGGCAGCGTGACCTTCCCTCACTGCTGCCACCCACAGGGTCTTGCTCCCATTTGTACTGGTTTTCTTTATTATCCAACTGGAAAACACAACTTCTCATAGCACTGATGTGTCATGCAAACCTGTCCATTGGCTGATACGCAATGTCCAATGGCTTGAGCAACTTGGGATGGGGTGGGTGGTTGTGAGATTGGCAGATGCCCGTTTTTAAGACTCACATTGATTTAGAAGTCCTTCTCAGTGGGGCATCCACGAACAACTGTACAAGGAGCACCACCATGTACAGAAGCATAGAGCTGGTTGCACCGTCTTGCTTCTCAATGCGAAATCACTGGGCCATCCCTTCTTGCACATTGAGTAATTTGCTTCCAAATGCTATGCAATGAGAGCCTTTCTCAGTTTACTACCAAACACGGGACTTTTTTTCTCAATGGCTACAGAATCGGAACTCTAATATGGGCTAAAATATGTAGCATTTGTAGAAAAATAAGACTTTGGACACAGTATATTTGAAGTCCTCAGAATAATTATTTGTTTAGTGAGGAGAAAACAATAAAACTTTAGAACCACAATTATAGCCTTTCTCAGCACTAAGGTTGCCTGAGAACTATGCCTCACTGCATTTTGTTAGCATTTTAGGTCTGTACCTCGCAGACCCAAATATGGACCTCAGCAGGATCTGTTATCGAGATCTTTACATTTCTGAACATACCATGTGGTTTGCAGATTTAAAGTTGTGGTGGGAAAATATGCAGATTTGGAAAATGTACATGAAAAATATCCCCAAGCATGCCTGAATTAAGACAATGATAGATAGATAGATAGATAGATAGATAGATAGATAGATAGATAGATAGATGAGCACAAGTGATGTGTCTCTGTGGAAAGATCTTCAAAGTGAAACTGGGAGAATCGCAACAACAGTGAGGTTTTCAGATTGGTGCATCCGCCCAGCCTGATTTCATGCTGTTTCTGAGATTTGATATGCTCGTAGAATGGAAGTAAGAACCAATCCAAGGAAGGTCACTTGAAACAATTTGGATCTGTGCACCACTGTAAATGGGCTTGTTTTGGAGCAGGTTAGCAAGAGCCTCTTTACCATAATGCTTGGATACCAGACATCCATCTGAGTAGCTCTGGGTTTTCCAAGGTAGCCTGTCTTCATTCATTCATTATTACTATAATCGCTGGGCAAAAATCTGATAGGAGCAAAGCCCAAGGATGATGTGGTGTCAATACCATCGTCTTCAACCCATGAGTGTGCTACTTCACTGCCTGGCTTGATCTGCTCTCAGTGGGGGAAAATGAAGAGAAAGACCATGGCAGGGACCCAGCCCAGCCCAGCCAATCCCAGGAAAGGGCGGCTCTCCAGCACCAACCCCGTGGGCACAGTGCAGTCTAAATCAGACACTTCCGCTGCAGAAAGATGAGAGGTGTTCCTAATTTTAAGTGCCACATTTATAGAAGGAAGAAATGGAAGGTTTTCAAGCTCTGGAGTTTGTTGAATTGCTTTGTTTTCTAAGCAAATCTAATTAATCTCACAAGCCTTGGAGATTTGTTTAAAGTGGATTTTACAGACTTCCTCGCTAGCTTATGAAGCCTCAGGCAAGTAAGGGTCATAACTCACTGTGGGTTTAATTATCATTGTTATATTGGTGACACTTGGATTTATTGCAACACTGACAATTCTCTTTTATTTACACAAGTTTCACAAGGTTGTCTGGTAGTCCAGAAATGGATGGTTTTTCATTATCTTTCTTTGAGCGGTAATAAAAAAGAATTATTGGATGTTGTCCCTCCATATACCTTTAAGAAGATTTGTAGCTGTACCTTTTTTCTAGGTCTTTTCATCTAATTCTGCAGATGTATAAAGCCAAGTTTCTTAAAGAATCTATTTTGCCTAATTTTTTCATCATATGTTAATCCATTTCAAAATTTGTGTTTAAAAGAAATCTGAAATGCACTTTCGATGTGTAATTGTTTTTAAATAGAGCAAACACATTTTCTGCATGGATTAAGGAAATATGCTCAACACAATCCTGAACTCTTAAAGGAAGATTAAGCCAAGTCATTCCTTTCTAGAATATTTGTTTATGATGTCTCCCATGCTGTAGAGGACTCTTCCAGCAACACCACAAGACAGAAGAATGCTCTTTTTAGGTTTCTTCATGCAGCAGTTAAGTAACTTTGCAAAACCTCCCAAGGAACCTGCAGCATCCTGCTCCGCAATGAGCCTGTGGCTGTTGCCAATGAACAGTTCCTTCAACCCCATCAGCTCATTGTGAAGGCCCCACCATTCCTGAGCATGCAGGGCTTGCAACCCTGGCCCATTCCATGAGGCCATGTGTGTCTGTCCTAATGCACTCTAAGTGTGCGTCCCCTGAGCGGGACCCTAAGAAGCCATGTGTCCTAATGGATCCATGCAAAGGAAATGCCACCAAGAGGCATGGCTTGTGACCACTGTGCTACTGCCTTAGGACCTGCCAAGCCAACTTCCAGGAAAAGCTTCTGAGCCTGGAGGAGGGATACGTCCCACTCCCGGTAGTCCCTGAAGTCTCCTTGGATTGCTCCAGGAGATGGGGCTTGCCTTTCACCCCATCCTCCACCCCCTGTTGCTTTCTTTTGTCTGTGATTGGAGATGACAAAAGGGGTATAAGCAGGTGTTTGGGCGTGTATGTGGTGGGCTCCCCTGGGCCACTCTTTCAGGTGCCAGCAGATTCCTTTTTGCAGGGTGTGTAGGTTGCTCCAAGCCAGGGTCTTCTTTTGCACTGTGAAAGTCGCCTCTCTTCTTGGTACTAGCCAAGCAGCTTTGTTCCTAAGAACCATATCCCTTCTTCCTTATTTATGCTTATATATTTTTTGTATACTACCTTTTTTCCTACAAGGAATCCAAGCTGGCTTACATACTCCTTCTTCTCTCCATCCTATTCTCACTGACAGCCAGTGACTGGCCCAAAGCACCCAGTGGGTGAGTGAACACTAGAACTTGGATCTCCTGTGCCCCAGTTCCGCACTGCTGACAGTCCTCAAAGGACACCATGTTGGTTGCAGGTCACCTGGATCCATGCGGATGATTAGAGAGAGCAAAGATAATATTTAGATTTTATACTTGTCCTAAAATTATAAGCCTTTGGATAAGTGCATAAATGGTATTGCAATCATGTTAAGCTACAAGTTTCAGTTAAAGCCATTAGTAAAGCTTTAAAAAAATCTTAAGGGTATACTTACACCAACAGGCATTGTAATAGTGATTCATCTATTGACAACACATTGCATGGCAATTAGTTTTAATTGGAAGAAAAGTATTACTCCTGTGACTGGTAAGGGTCATGCCAGGGTCTGGAGAACAGCTTTTAAAACCGACAGCACCATTCCATATACTCAACAATAAGTCCCAACAAGTTCACTAAGACTTGCCCCAAGAGGTCTCTTCTGGTGTTGCAGCTTTCATTAACTGATAAAGTCCAATCCGAGGCAAGATTGCTTGGAACAAAGGCTGACTCCCAGGGGGCAGGCGGGCAGTTGAAAGCCTTTTTCCTTTCCAAATTTGTGAACTCAGAGAAGGAAGGCTACCAGCAAACTTCTCTATCCATGTTGGGATGAAAAAGGTCAACACGAACACTATTCCCTTTGGGGAGTTCTTTAATTTTAGATCTACCAGAGAGTATGGTCTATTGGTTGCTGCTGCTGCTGCTGCTGCTACTACAGAGGTACCTTGGCTTACGAATGCCTTGGTTCACGACCAAATTGGGTTGCGAACAAAAATTTCATGAAAATTCTGACACGGATCGTGAACTCCACATTGGGTGGCAACCAAGATTGCAGCCATCTCTCCACCCCTTCCCCAAGTGGAGAGATGGCCACGATCGCAGTTGCGTTCGTGCAGGGAAGATGTGCGTGATCACGGACGTGCTCCTGTAGGAAAGACGGGCGCAATCTCGGCCATCTCCCCCCATCCAACCAGCACAATTGCGGCCATCTCCCCATCCCACCGAGTCTCTCCCTCCCCCCACAGTACACCAGGATGACGGCCGCGTGCATGAATGACAGGTGCAATCTCAATCATGCTGGGGGGTGGGGAGATGGCTGTACTTGTGCTCAGGGTGGGGAAGGGGAGATGGCTGCGATCTTTGTTGTTCTTTGTCACTGTGCTTCACATTTTTCTCATTTAAAAAAGTAGTTAAAGAACAAATTAACCTTATTTACATTGAACCTTATGGGGAAATTTAACTTCACTCATGACCAATTTGGGTCACGACCAGAGTCCTGGAATGGATTAAGTTCGTGAGCCAAGGCACCACTGTATTTTATTAGTAGTGATTTTAGCTACTACTATTCTTTTATTACAATTGTTTTATGGACAATGCAGATGTAGAGGTGTATGAGCATCTGATGGAAGGCAGGAGAGGCACAGTTGAGGATTACCTTTGTGTGTCATTCATGAGAACCATTGCCCTAATTTCCCATGCTAGTAAAGTGGTGCTGAAGCTGTTGCAAAAAGATCACCTTGTATGGAGAAACAAATCGCTGGCATGCAGGATGGATTCTGAAAAGGCACTTGAGATCAGATTGCAAATATACTGGAATGCACCAAATAATTTCAGAAGAAGGTATGGACTACAGTAAAACCTTTTACTCTGGTAACCATGAGACATGATGGATCCCCCCCCCCCAAAAAAAGGGTGTGGCTCACCACTTGATAGGCCTGATTCGTAACCTGTATCTTGGACAAGAAGCCACTGATAGGACAGAATATGGAGAAAGGGGATGGTTTCTTACAGGCAAAGGCATCAGACAGTGGTGTATTTTATCTCCCTAGGTATTTCAGTCTGAACATCTCACATGGAAAGCTGGATTGGAATCAGAGGAAGGAGTGACGTGGTTGCAATAGATCAATAAGATGTGCCTGGTCACATGTTACTGGCAGAAAGGAACAGTGAATTGAAGCAACTCCTGATAAAAATAAAAGAAGGACGTGCAAAAGCAGGACTGATTCTAACCATTAAGGAGGAAAAAATAAATACAGGAGGAAAAAATAAATATCAGTGAAGAGTTACTGAACTATACCATTAACAAAGAAGAAATTGAAATTATGGAAGATTTTACATACTTTGGCTCAGTCATCAGTTCAAATGGAAACTGTGGCTAAGAAATCAGAAGGAATATGAGACTTGGAAGGGCAGCAATGAAGGAACTAGAAAAAGTGCAAGGACATTTCATTGGAGACCAAGACCAATCCACACACTTGCACACTTGGTAAAAAAGCTGGACAGTGAAGAAGCTGGCAGGGAGAAAACTGGTGCATTCAACTTGGTGCTGGAGGCAGCTTTGCAGACACCCTGGACTGACAGAGAGACAAAGCAGTGGGTCATTGATCGGATGAAACCAGAAATTTCCCTGCAAGCAAAATGACAGAACTGAAGCTGTCCTGCTTTGGGCACATCGTGAGAAAGCAAGAATCCCTGGAGACAACAATCATCCCAGGAATAGTTAAAGGCAGAAGAGGAGGAACACCAAACCTGGGATGACTCCATAAAGGAGCCTGCAGCCTTGAATTTCCAGGACATCATAAAGGGCCTCTGTCGCCACTGTTGGAGATGACTTGCCAGCACATGACAACCACACCGACACAAGAGTTTACATGGGTTCAGGAAAGGAGCTCACTCTTTCATTCTCACATCCCCAGGGGTCACCTTATTCAGAGCCCTATTCAAACTTGGTACCCCAGATTTTCCTATGGTTGTCTACACACTAACTAAAGCCATAGGATTTTGTCCAAAGCCCATATTTATTTTATTATATATTGTTTTACATCCCTTGGAAAGTACTTTGCTTTTTAATTATGAACTTTAAAAGTTCTCCTCCTCCTTTAAGTTTGGTTATTCTGCTTTTTGGGGCTTGGGGAAGAGAAGCCTTTCATGGGACCATTTTAGCCATTGATCCAGAGAAGACTGTGAGAGAATCATAACAGGATTTTCAATAATTTTGGGAGTTATTAAAAAAGTGCAAAAGAAAGAAATGCACTTGGAAGGGAGGGAGGGAGGGAGGGCTGTTCCTTCAGTAGAAAGGCAGTTAATTTTTCCTTCCACACACAATGCAATGGGATACAAAGGAGGAGAAGGAAGGGTTGAAAGAAAACAAGTGTGACAACTTCAAAAGAAAGTCGAGGTGCTGATTGCTGTGCTTTGTCCTGAATACCAAATTTCATTAGAATTCTGTCACATTCATATTCGCATTTGCATCCACTTAAATTCCCAAGGATTCATCATGATTAATGCTAATACAAGCAATGCTGAGGGAAATAGCGATGATTTGCATTGCACATAATGTGCTGCCATAAAAGATACTAAAATATATATGAAAATAAGTAACCTATTTGTTAGGTTCAAACAGCCCTTTGATATAATAGCTTGATCATTATTAATTCTGTTCATATGTAGTGTAATAATATTCATTACCATAAGCTCATTTTGAATTAGTAAAGATGTCATATGGATTTCCACAGTAACTGAGCATTAATTAACTTACTGGTGCATTGTTAAAAGCAAGGATCACAGGTACAGCCATTGTGCACTTTTGTAAAGGTTGTAGTAAATTGCGGGCAGTTTTTTTTTCCTGATTTGCAACTGAAAGAATTTGATTAGAAGTACTGGGAATATGAGAGGCAGTAAAAGGGGAAGAGAAGGGAGGAGACATTTTTCTTCTGCTTTTGCTTGAATATTAGATTGAGAGGCCTTCATGGATCACAGCCTTGACATGGCAAGGGGCTTGTGTAGCGCAATGAAGCTAAGAGTGCAGGGGCACCCAAGACAGACAGGTCATAGCAGAGAGCTCTGACAAAAGGTGATCCCCTGGAAAGGGAAGGCTGAGTGTCGAAGAATTGATGCTTTTGAATTGTGGTGTTGGAAAAGACTCTTGAGACTCCCTAGGACTGCAAAGAGATCAAACCAGTCAATCTTACAGGAAATCAAACCCTGACTGCTCCTTAGAAGGCCAGATACTTTGAGGTTTCTTTGACCTTGACCTTGACCTTGTCCTGGAGGGGTAGCACTCCCTGTAAAGGACAGAGTCTGCAGCTTGGGAGTACACCTCAACCCAGAGCTGTCACTGGAATTCCAGGTGGCGGTGGTGGCAAGGAGTGCTTTCCTTCAGCTTTGGCTGGTCCATCAGCTGCTTCCTTACCTGGAAACAGTGACTCATGCTCTGGCAACTTCCCGGTTGGATTATTGTAATGCGCTCTACATGGGGCTGCCCTTGAAAACAGTCAGGAGACTTCAGCTGGTACAGAATAGAGCTCCCAGGTTTCTGACAGGGACCTGTTGTTATTCTCACATAATGCTGGTCCTCTACTAGCTACACTGGCTTCTGGTTGAAGTCTGTGCCCAATTCTAGGTGTTGGTTTTAACCTATAAAGCCCTGAACGGCTTGGGACCAGGATGCCTGAAGGAGCACCTTTTCCCTTACATGCCCTCATGTGCCTTAAGATCTGTGGGAGAGGCTCTGCTCTGGGAACTCTCCCTGAAGGAGGTAAAAAGAGCATCTACCTGGAACAGGGCCTTGTCTGTGGTGGCACCCAGGTTGTGGAATGAGCTCCCTGGAGAGGTGTGCCTGGTGTCCAGTTTATATTCTTTTGGCACCAGGACAAAACCTTTTAATTTAATTGCTATTTTAAAAACTAATATTTTATTGTTTGTACAGTCGCTTTGATTTTGTCTTTCCTGTAAACTTTTATTGAATCAGGTTATTTATAAATGTGATTTTATTGTATTCCAGTTTTATGTATTGTGAGCCCTCCTGAGATGCCTAGGCATAAGGGACAGCATACACAAAATCTTTAAATAAATAAATAATAGTAAATATTGAAGATGAAATTCAAATGCTTTGGGCACCTAATGAGAAGGAAGGGCTCCCTGGAGAAGAGCCTAATGCTGGGAACAATTGACAGCAAAAGGAGATGGGGACAGCAGAGGTCGAGGTGGCTGGATGGAGTCACTGGGGCGGCAGGTGCGGTCTTGGGTGGCCTCTGAGGGATGGTGGAGGGCAGGCAAGCCTGGAGGAATGTTGTCCATGGGGTCGCGATGGATCAGACATGACTTTGCGACTAAACAACAGCAACAACAGATTGAGTAGTAGGACATGGGGGTTGGCAGTACCCTTTCCCTTTACCTGTGCATGCACCTTACTTCCAGAACACAGTTCTTCAATGTTTGCTACCTACATGCCAGTTCTCAGGTGGGGAGGACAAGAGAAGAACTCACAATATTGCTCTGGTCTGGGAGTAACTCTCTCTCTCAGACTGGATTCCATTTTTTAAAATGTCCCTGAAATCCAAATTTGCATTTTTCTTCCCTCCACGGAAAGTGCCTTTTCAGTTATTTTTGCCTCATTCCAAGCCCATCTTTACCCTTCAGCTGGTTGTTCTGACTCACCATCTCTTCCCCAAAGCCCTTTGAATCTGCATGGCACAGCTCCTTGTGGTGGTCTGCTAGCAACGTTGGCCTTATTACTTTGCAAGTGCTTGCAGGATTGTCATGGGACCTGTAGGTGCTTGCAGGATTAGTGCCGGTGCAATCATGCAAACTGGCCGTGGAAGCTCTGCAGAAAGCTTCTTGACTTGACCTGATGGGGGAAGGGAAGTAGCAGGGCAGTAATCCTAGTGAGCTTGATTAACTTCCAGGCCCACCATGGGTCACTCATATGACAACCAACCCACTGTGGCTTACCATTGGGGTGAGCCAGCATGATCAGCAAATATGCCTATTGTGGCTGGCAGATCGCCACTGATGCCGTCTCTGACTCCTAGGCGGCACCCAGGGCTTCATGGACCAGCCATTCCTGATAGGAGTCCTCCCCCAAGCTGAATCCACCTGGGCACTAAGGCCAACATCTCAGGCCACCTTCTGATGCCACCTCGAAGCGAGGCTTGGTCGTGGGCAGCAGGGAGGAAAGCCTCCCCCATGGAGTCTCCACTGCCCAGTTATGAAATGATCCCCCTACTGTTTCCACCTGGCACAATGCAGTCATCTTTTCAGCACCAGTTAAAACCCAGACTAAGGCCATTCTTTGGCTCTTTAAGTCAACTGCTTAATTTGTTTCTTTTGGCCGTTCAAATATTGTTTACTAACCATTAGGTTGTATTGTGTCCTTTTGTGGTTCGTAATTTATGGATTGTTGTAAGATGTGGTTCTTGGGCAGTAAAGAAATGCAATAAACAGCTTTTGAGGCTGAGATTATTTTTCTGGGGGATCCCTTCACATCGGCCTTGTCACCCACACAAGGGATTTGCAATCATTCCCCCTCCAGATGTCGCCAGAATCCCCCATCCCTACCTTTCCTTCTTTGCTTGGTCTGCATTTAAAGTATAAATTAAAATGCCATAGCCACTGTGTCTCAGACTGTGGAATGCATTATTCTGACTCCAGGTAAATATTTCATCACCTAAATGATTCTTGGATAGATTTTCTGCTTCTGGCTGGGAATCTGGAGACAATTCAAGGGTCTAAATAAGCCCGGGCCTTGGAAAATGCCACCCACATCTGACCTTGAATTAACCCACTCAGAATGGCTGTTGTGTTAGGTCTAGTTCTCAGGAAGAAAACATAAAAATATAACAAAATATAACAAAATAAAGGGAGATGAGGTAAGTGCTCCCGTGCGGCATATCATGACATTGAATTCTTCTCCCCTATGTACAAAACTTTCCCGGGCAAACTAGACTATGAAGGAGAGAGCTCTGCTCAACCTTTTCTCCTTGACAAATACTTATCCATGTACAGACAGATGAAATGTGTCTCACACAGAATTGGTGCCATCCAGGAAGTTTTTCCATGAAACAGTTGTTTAGCAATTGATTTTCTCCAGCCTTTAATTTGTTACAGTGGGTTTGGAAGAACCATCACCTTCCCTAAAAGTGCATCTAATGGGTGTTGCATCCAATATTATTCTAACTTAGCTTCGATGCATTTTAAGGGATCTACTTAAAGGATACAGACCAGTGTGTGCCACCCAGAGAGAGAAAATGATCCAGAGTAGATGATTAATCACAGGTTCAGCTAGATAAAAACAAAATGAAAGCATCACAAAAGTGTCTGCTTTGTTCAAATGAGTTAAATGTATAAAAATTCTCCATCATCATAAGCCCCCAAATTTTACTCCTTATAGAAATGGCACCTGTTCAACTAGAGAAACATATCAGAAAATGAGGTCTGCAATGTTGCAGAACATTTGCACAACTCAAGCTGGATCAGTGAGTCTTGCCAAGTGGATCAGATAGATCCAAGGTCTGTCCAGGCCATGGCGCCTCCTCTGACTAGATGAGCACGTCAGCAAGTCTTACAAGCACATGTCTCATTGTATTGTACAAGAGAATAAGACAAGAAGAGCACACCCTTCTCCTAGTATTCTCACCAGAGACATACACAGCTAGAGCACGTTTTTTTAATTTCTAGTGTTCAAAGGTACACTATCATATTGATAAAGTCCTCCTCTATGAACACTCTGAAGTGCTTTTAAGACCACATATGCATCAGATAATTATGTGACAACAAATTGCAAAGGTTAATTATATGTGGATGGCTGCCGCGGGTACATTTAAGTGGTTCTAATGCGATCCGCATATAGAACTGCAATTAAAAACCTTTCAGAACACACATGTCGAAACACAGATGTATATCTAAGCAAGAGACCCAGCATAGTGTCACCTACAGATTACTGCACATAGTAGGTAATAAAAGTCCATGGAAGTGTACACCACATACCATGAAAAATCTGAAAGATGACACTTAGGAGTAGAACACTGAGAAACCCCATCTCATTTGGAACAGATTTAGTCACCTTGCAGACTGATTAGTTTCTAACCTTCTCTAAGTCTACCCAAATTTAGTCATGGAAAACACAACCCTTTCCCCCAAGGGCGGATTTCCCCCAATCACGTTTCCCTTATGCATGCATACGGGAGATCCATATTCTGTCAACCCACTTATGGTTTGCTCAGACCCTGCAATTCACTCGATTCCACACAGGAGCAATCCAGATACTCTCCTGCACAACCCATTTGTTGGAATGTAGGCTCTGGGGAGATCCTGTAAAGCAGACTTTGAGAGTGCAACATGGCGACCAGCGGAAGAGCAGCTGGGGGCAGTGGCCTAGATGAGGGATGCGGGTGAGGAGAGGCATGTGTGGGGCAAGCATTTGGCAGCCCCCCATGCTATTCTTTAAATTGACACTCCTTCTTCTGTTGTGGGGATTTGGCCACAACCTGGTTGTGGCAGAGTCTCCTCGCCATCATGTCTATTTTGTCCCACACGGAACGGAATTGTGGAGACCAGAGAGAAATATTGAATGATCCTTAAAGAATCTGCAAAGCTGATTAGAAATTCAGTGCAACACAAGGAAGGAGCAAGGCTGTAGACACGGCCTGTGGTGACACGCTTCTCAACAAACTAATCAGTGTCGGGGAGATTATGCCAGCCAGAGGCAGATCTGAAAAGGCAGAGCATGCTGCTCAAAATCAGACTTCACAGTTCTGGCCACTTTGTCAGGAAGATTCACGATCCACAAAAATCAGATGCAAACAAGCATCAGTCTGTACTGTTGCATTCTATCTTAAGATATCTTAAGCTTGTACTTCCTGTTTTTATTCCTTAGCAATCAGACTATCCAATTGCATTAGTGTGCAATTACGTTTGCTGATTTTTAAAATTCAAATACACATAAATAGGTTGTATGGTGGGACTTGTCTGACACAGGACTGCCATTGAAATTAGATCCATCCACATACATGCACGTAAGTACAGAATGTCATAACTTGTCACGCTCTCATTTTATGCTTAAGATGCACAATATGATGACCTCAAGACACATGGGAGTATATAATCCCACCCTGCCTGTTCCTCAATTTATGAAGCTGGATATGTTGGAGTAATTTGCAATAGACTCAAAGGAGTTGACTTTTTTAATGACTCCAATCTGCAGGTTCTACAATGGACCAGCTTTTCCAGGGCTGCACAGATTTGGTGCACTTGTAGGCTGTCCACATTTTAAAAAGCATTTGTTAATTTTACACAATTTTAGTCATAGATTTAAAAAAAATCTGAAAATGTCCCTTTCCCCTAAAGCATAGAAATGTGCCTGTTTGGATGAGTTTGCACATTTTCGGAATTTGTTCAAGATTTTACACCATCAATGAAGAGATTTTGGAATGAAAGTCACCTGAATATCCATGGAAATGGAACAGATTTTTTCAAGTACATACATCCCTGCGTGCAGCGCAGAATTGCCACACATTCCCGGTCTTAAAACTGTGTTTGCAAGTACTTTTATCATACAAATACACCTACACACCTGGCCTTTGGTCCACATCTGATTGTGAACTTGCTTTTATTACAATGTCACGTGTGAAAAGGCCCATTTTTGCACTGCCTAAAATGTGAGATTCTTGGCTTTGGATTCTTGTTTCTTGCTATGCTCTTCACAGTTTTTGTGACTGGCATTCGCACTTCATTATTTTGGAATTTCAATTTTGCACTTGTGGGGATATACCAGCTACAAATTACAGACCTCCCTGAGATCTGTGGCATCATTTCTTAAGCAGCATCTGCTCTGGGCATTCAAAACAATCTACTAAGACATTTGCAGTATCTTGATGAACTCCACTAATTGTAGATTCCTTCCATCTCAATTTTCCTCTTCTGTCCAGAAAAATAACCCGACATTTATACTTGATGTAATAGATATACAAAATAAACTATCCAAGATTTATATAACCCACTCTGGTGCAGCTATTTGTTGTTGTCATGCAACACATGGTGTTCCTCTCCCTTTAGTGGAACCATGACAAAGCCATGACAAGAATTGTTTGTATCTATATCTACATTTCCTTATCTTATCTTGAGAAAAGGAACAGTTTAACTTAAGGAAAGAAGGCATCTTACAGCAACAGTTAAGGCATATTGCATATTCCTTTAATACCTGAGGTATTGCAGCAAAATTTAGTTAGAAAATAATTTCTAATAATTATTTCACTCCACCTTCTGTTTGTTTCCCAGCCCATTCCATCAATCACACTTGATTGCTTCAGAACTATCCAGAAATTCTAAGTCCATTTCCACATGTAAAGGTTTCCAGCTGCCCCTTCCCTACATTTTACTAAGATGGTAACAAGAATTTGAAATAGATCTGCCAATTCCAGGGGAAGACAAGCAAAAAAGACACAAATAAAAAAAGAGGAAACAATATTTACTTGTAATATTGAAGGAGAAAAGTGGAAGGATGCTAAGGAGAAGAGTGTTGAATCAGTAAGGTGCAGCAAACAGAGAGGCTGTTAGCACAGCAATCAGATTCCAGAAATTTGTGTTGGAAGAATGTAAGATCTGTCCATGGTGCAGAACTAAAACGAGTCCAGCATCGTGACCCGCCATGGCTACTTCCTGTTAAGCTGGATAGGAAGTCCCACTGACATGGGCCTCAGCAGTCTCCCTTGTTTCAGAAGAAAGCAAAAAGCCAAATATACACTATTATATTCTATTGTTATTCTATTCTTTTTCCAGGAAGATCAGAACAGCATACAAATGCGCAGCTGCACAGTATCCTCCCAAGAATGATATTAGTCAATAGACTGAGATAGTGACTGACCAAAGTCACTGAGTTAGTTCTAAGGCCGACTGGGGATAAACCCAAGCCTCTCAAGTTCGGCTTCTGTCAGTGAGAAGCAGAACTACATCTCACTGGTTCTCATTGTATAAAAGAGAGGGGAGGAGCCAGTGGCAACAGGAAGAAGATTTAGGAAGAAATGAGTCATGGGGACAAATGGCAACCCAAACAGAAAAAAGAAAGGATGCTGCTAACAGCTTCTAGGACAAAAGAGAGAATGGAAATAAGGGACATAATGCAGAGAGGCTAAACTGCAAGAGAGAACAAATGCAGTGAGAAAAGAGCAGGCAACAAACTGCATAGCAAACACAAGGGGGAAATTGATGAAGAAATAAAACAGACTATGAGATGAAAAACACACTTCAAATGCTAATGACAAATGATGAGGAATAGCTGGAAATTAGGAAATGAAATTACCAAAAAAGATTCCAAGGAAGGTAGACATGGATAAAGTAGAAAAATGTATTTTTAGTCAAAGCAGCACATAAAAGTGGATCAAGGATGCAGTTTGGCCACAAGATTGAAGAGGAACAGGAACCAATAGGAAAATGTTTATATGACAGTAACACAGAAGTTAAAAAGATATCAAGAAGAACCTCTAAGATAACAAACACAAGAGGAGGAATTTGAGGTAGGTACAACAGAGCAGACTTCACCAAATGGTGCCGTCCAGGTGTGCCTGGCTGCAGCTCTTGTCATCCCCAGCCAATGGCCATGCTGGCTGTGGATTTAGAGACTGGTAGTCCAGCGTGTCTTGAAGGTGCCATGCTGGCCAAAGTGGCAACAAAGGAAACCTTCTTCTGCACAAAGAAGAGAAAAGGAGATCCCTGACATAAAGAGGCTGGAGAAGTATATCAATTAATGACATCCAAATCTCTGTTAATTTGAGCCAAGAAAGGTTTGGGATGGTAAAGGAGATGAATAAGGTTTACTAATGACAAACTGACAATTTAACAGGCTAAATGGTGCCAGCAAACAAAGAACAAAGATCGAATTATCACAGCACAAAGAAACAGTGGGAGGGTCTTGATTTGAAGTGACAACTGCAGCTAAGATTAAAAGGGGGGAGTCAGGAAGAGCAAGCTTCATGAGAGCAAACATTCAGAGCAGCCCTGCAACCACAGGAAGATCCAACCTAACACCTCTGAGAAGGGGGATGATGGATTGATTGTGTGGCAACATCTTCCTGTGAAATCCAAGTCAAGCCGGTTCTTGTTCTACCTCCAAGAAGAAGGTAGGAGGGTCAATACTCTGCTTGCCTCTTCTAAAGTGGGCAGGTCCAGACATAGTAGTCATATATTCACAATAGAAATGGCTCATTGCTAGCCTTTTTCAGAAAAGGAGTTTTAGGATTTGTCTTACTTGTCCCCTATTTTATTGGAAAGCAAACATTGTAGTCTATGGGAGAAACTGGCTGGACTAAGTGGACCTGTTGACATAACTGTGTTTATAGCAAGGACTACATGTATGTAATCATTAAAATAAATCAAACCAATCAGCTTTTGACAGGAGGGTTCGTGGAATTATGTGCCCCTCACTCTTTTCTTCTCTTTTTTAAGGGTTAGGCAAGGTCAGTCATGCAAAGATGTTGGAGGTCTTCACTCATTTTGTTGAACTGAAATGGAAAAAAGACTTTGGTTTAGTTTGCAAAGTGCATACACCAGCTCTTCAGGCCAGACTGTTCTTGAAAACTGAAAATATGTAGAAGGGGCAAAGATGGATTGACTCCTAAACCCAATCTAGTTAAGTATTTAGTTAGTGGCAGATTGAGTGCTAAAATGACAAAGAGAATGCAAGCATTGTTTAGTAGCAGATGCCTATATTTCTGCTCATATGTTTTCCTCTGAATTTCCTCCAATATACATGGTAGGATTTGTGGAGAAGTATATGATGAAAGCTCCATGACAACCTATCCCCCCTGCAATGTCCTTCAGATGTTTTGGACTAAAACAACCATCAGCCCCAGCAAATATAGTCAGTGCTTAGGAATGACTATACATCTGGAGGACACCAATGTAGCTATATGGACATTTTAGTTCTGCTGCAGGTGTGAATCACTGGATGAGAACCACTAAAGGTGTTGCAGATCTAAATCTTCACTGATGTGAAAAAATGTCCCTGATAGATATTGATAGTCAGATTGAAAGTCATTTCAGTCTTCTGAAAATTGCTAAAAAGTTTGAGGTGCTATCAAGTTCACTTCATGATAGATGGGATTCAGTGGCAATGCAGTCTGAACTGAATGAAGGAGGGGTTGTCCAGAGAATGAAGGCTCAGCCATCCTGGGTGGCCACAGGACTTAACTGAGAGGTAAAGCAGCCCACATAACTTATGCAACACCTGCATTTATCTTTTCTGTGGATCTCAGCTTGGAGCATCTTCTTCTGGAATATCCTGGGAGGTTTTTTTTACATCCTATTAAAAACTCCTCTTGCTAAAGCAATTTATAGATCAGCAAAACTTGAGCTTGTTGAAGTTGTCCAAGAGAAGCTCTTCTGGCTCATGTCTGCATCCGATTAAATTTTGGGACTTTTCCCACACAAACTTGTGTGCCCATTTCCCCAACTGCATGCATTTTTTTTCATATTGGAAGGTCTGTTTCAAATGGATTTAATTGTGTTGAGTACACTTTAAAGATGTGTGTTTTTCTGGTCATATTTTCCAAAACTGTACTTTCCTCCCACAGATTTCATTGCTCTTCCCAAACATCACATCACAAAATCATATATATGAGGACTTTGACCATTGTGATCAATGAATAGTTCCATGAGACATGATCTGGGGAAATTAGGATCAAATTGAACCAAATCAAATTTTTCATACATTCCTATTTGGCTTCTAACAAAATTCTAACAAAAGCAAGGGGAAATGTCTGTGCGTCTTATAGAGCGAATATGTGTGTGCAGTAAGTGTGTCAGATGTGCAGCCCATGGGGAAGTGATGGGGACTATGTGCCCATTTGATTCAGAATATTTTTTTTCTTGTTTTCCTCCTCTAAAAACTAGGTGTGTCTTATGGTCAGGCGCGTCTTATAGAGCGAAAAATATGGTATTTTCCTGATATCTAGCTGGAATTTGGTTTCCTGTAACTTGAGCCTGTTATTTCATATCCTGCACTCTGGGATGATCAAGAAGAGATTCTGGCTTTCCTCTTTATGGTGTGTTATCTTATCTCCCCTCAGTCCTCTTGAGGATAAACATGTCCAGTTCTTTCCAAGTCTTACCGTAGGGCTTTGCCTCCATTCCCTGAATCATCCTTTTTGCCCTCCTCTGAACCCTTTCCAGTTTGTTTGCATCTTTCTTAAACTGTGGTGCTCAAACCTGGATATGGTACTCCAAATGGGGCCTAACCAATGCTGGGTAAAGGAGAATCAGTACTTGTAATTTGAGATTTGGAAATGATACTTCCATCAATGCAGACTAAAATAGCATTTCCCCTTTTTGATTCTATTAAGCTTGTGATCTACAAGAATCCCATGATCCTGCTTGATTGTACTATTCTTGAGGCAAGTGTTCCCATCGTGTAACTGTGCATTTGGTGTCTTTTTCCTAGGTGCAGTACTTGGCATTCATCGTTATAGAATTTCATCCTGTAGTTTTCAGGGCAATCTGTCAAGATCTCCTTGAATCTTCTTTCTGTCATCCAGGGTATTAGCTATTCCACCTAGTTTTGTGTCATGTGCAAATTTGATAAATGTTGCAAGCACATCCTTAACTAAATCATTAATAGAAATGTTGCTAAGCAGTCCTCAGTCTGGTCAGTGTGTAGATGGAACGCCTGGAAAAGCATGACAGAACTAAAGATGAGATGCAACTCTACAAAATCTAGCAGCAACAGGCAACATCACTATAAACAGAAATAGAAACGTTGCAGTAAAACATTTCCCAGTGAGGTAAATTAAGTGCAATAATATATTGATGAATAGGAAAGATATTAGAAAAGACACAGAGTTTACTGTTCTTTGTGTTACACAAAACCTTCTCTCTACCACGTATGACAAAATATTTTTGCATGCTGCTAAGAACATATTCCCTGAAGAACCAAAGGAGTGAAACTAGTAGATAAACATCAAAGGCATTAAAAGTAATGTTATCACCCCACAGAAACTGAAGGAAGGAGTAATAGTTGAGGCTTCCAATGCTACCTTCATCTTTCAAATAATAAACAACCCATTCTTCTCTTCTGAGAAAGACACTCCCCAGAGATGAAAGCTTTAAAATAACACATTTCCTGCTGACAGAACTATTTTTTGTATAAAAATCCACCCTGTCAAACCAAAATAAGAACAAGCACAAATTTTATTTCAGATGAATTATGCAGATTTCTGCTTCATGTATACAGCAAGTTGCCTGTGAAATGAGAGAGCTTCTGCAAAAGAGAAATCCTGGCACAGGAATGTTGTAACACCTGGAATCTTGGCATCTGCGACTATACATCAAATGCTGCAGTTGCTGCATTGTACATAGTGATGTGGAAAATGCCAACGATGAGTAACTTTGATTTCCTGAGGAAACTGATTTAATGCGGAACTTTTGAGCCACTTTTGAATTTAAACTCAGTTATCCTTCAAAACTCACACTTTCCCAACAGAATGTACAATAAACATGTACAACAATCTGTATAACAGAGGGAAAAATAAATTAAAATGCTTCATAATGGGAAAATTGCTAGCAAAATGTCTTTTTAAGGGTAAAATGCATTTGGGAAAACATGTATTAGGAGACCTATGCAGAGAAATGCTTAAAGATTTTCATGACTTTTAAAAAATAAAACTTCAAAGCTCAGGTCAGAGGTAACTTAAAGCTGAGGAGATCGTCAAGGCTTGTGATGAACTGAACTGAAAAATGGGTGTGGTGGAACTGGAGAAAAACCTGAATGCACAGATTTGTCCGTCTCTACTTGGAACACTAGACCTACAGGGTCCAAATCAATCCTAAATGGATTAGATCCCCACTCTCAAGTTCTCAGGTGCCCCTGAAGGTGACTGGCTATCTGGGAGGGTTTTCTAGGGCTATAAGTCCTCTGGATGAATCACAAAACTGCTGTGATAGTCAACTAATTTTTCACAAACAAAAACAAAATTCTAGGTAATGTACATTGTTACGGCTAAATCCCCTCAAGGAGAGACTGAACACTGTAAATTGTGTGCATGTTTTATTGTTTCTCAACAAAGAAATTTCATATATTTCCATTAAGTGAAGATGATTTCCAATGAAAAACATAATTTAGCACTGAGAATCAGCGATCCATTTGACCTTCATTGTAGAATCTGAGAAAAATCATTCTGAATGCTTAAAAAGCCTATCAGTTATCCAATAGAGTTTCCATTTTGATTGTTTTCTTGTATAAAAGTGAGACAAATCCTAGTACATCTTTCACCGAATATTTTATTCTTAATGCATCATTGCTAGTTGTGGATAGAAAATAGCTTTTCATTAAACACAGTAATAGCAAAGAAAAGTGGATCAGACTCAGGCATGGTTAAGATATATAAATGAGCCAGATTGTTTCCAGTAAAACTGCTTTTCCCTGGTTGCATACCAACTGCAATATTATTTCCTAAACAAAACCCAATCGCTCTGTGAAGTTAACTGATATGAAAGTCATGTAGTGCGAGGTAATGGTGTAACTCAATTTAAAAGAAAGGGAAATGCACAGAGCAGGGTATCAATGATTAAAGAAATGGAAATGCAAATAAAGGAAGGCCAAATATTTTATACAGTAAAGTTGAACAGGAACAATGTGGCAAGGGAAAAAAGGGAAGGGGGAGGGCAGGGGTTATATAGCAAAGTGGAAGTAGCAGGGAGACACTGAGCTTTTACTTCTGGTCCCCATCAGTTCCCCACCAGTTTCTTCTGAATCCTTCCCAACCCATTTCCATTTTAATCAGCTTTTCTTTTTAAAATGCACTATATTTGTTTTGGAAAAGGTATTTATTTAAATGCCTGTATTACCATACTGCCTTCAGTGCATGCATTTCTAAGTATATTTTATCCTAAAATAACATTTAATATGCAATTTTCCAGCTAAAAACTGTATTGCAAAGTTCTGAAAAGTACAAAATCTAAAGGAGGACTATACTCTAATCTACCTGTACATTCAAGAAGAGCAGATGAGGTCAGTTCAGACCAGAATTTGCAAATAGCAGCCCTCAAGCATCCCAAGTGAGCAGATTCAATCTCTAGAGCAATGTTATGTTAGTCTGTTGCAGCAAAATAAAGAAAAAGCAGAGCAGAGCAAGAGCAGAGCAGAGCTGGTTGAGTTAGACTGAAACAGCACTTGCTTGTGGTGCATGGTTCTAGGGAAGCAAAGCAAGGATTATCTGAAACAGACAAGATTACAATGCCTAGATACACATCTACAGCATGGCTGCAGTTGTAGTACTCTATGTCATTGTAGCTGCTCAGATTTGCAAAGGATATGGTCTCTCTGCAGAAAAAGGCACTCAAGATGACCAAGGCCTTGGACTCGCTTCTTTGCAGAGGTTTTGGAAAGGATTCATGGCATAGAGAAAATAGAAGGAGACACATTTCAATATTACTGTCACCACTGTATTCAAAATCAGCTGTGGAGTATGGAAACAGAGCAGGGTGCAGATTATCTCTACTACAGATGAAATGATCCGGCAAGGAAGACTCCATCGATAACAAACAGGTAGCTTGTTTTGAAGCCCATGTTTTAATGACATCAAATTACTGCAATTATTTCCTCACTATGCCTCAGGAGCAAAGCTTTACTGTGCTAGAAAAACTAACTTGCACTAAGAGGTAGTGCACGAAGAGGGTGGTGGAGGCGCACTCAAGTGAAGCAGCTGAGCCCTGGAGAATGAATTTCTTTCTCTTAACTTCTTCTGCCATTCTGTAATATTCATGAGTCGTGTCCTTTCAGTACAGCTGGATTCCCTTTTGAATTTAAGTTTTAATATAATGTTGTATCCATCCACCAACCTAAAAGCACTGGCAATTTGATTAGCAGCATTGAATAAAAAGAAAAGAAAGGATTTCTTAAAACAAAGTATCATTCACTAATGGAATTCACAAGAAGTAGCAATGGCTACTGATATGGATGGCTTTAGGAAGTATTCCACACATTTGTGAAGGATAGATCCATCAAAAGGATAGATCCATGAAGAACTATGACGCATTAAAGCCAGATTACCCTTCAAGTTTAGAGGCCATGGGGCCCTGAATGACTCTTGTCCAAAGGTGAAAAAGAAAATGAGTAATGGGCAGGTCCATTGTCTTCTTATTTTGTATATGAGCTTTTTGGAAGCATCTGACCAGTCATGATTGATGCTGGAAGATGTGAAGCTTGGGTCTAAATGAGTAGTGTTCTTTTCCTGTCTTCATGGCATCTACAGAGCATAAACAATCAGAATCATTATACAGTAGATCTATCCGAATTCCATTTACTTTCTGAAAAGTAGCTGTGGAAATTGGTAGCAGTTAGGCTGGAAGGAATCTCTCCCTTCCCAGCTTTTCTCTTGTGCTTGGCAGGGTCTTCCAAAGTGAGCTGAGTTGAGAGGAAGTCCATGGATGCTTGCAGGCTTCTGGTTGCAAAAAAATGGCCTTCTTTAGTCCCAGGCGGTGCCACCCAAATGGAGCCAGCACCTAATGGAGGAGAGAGAAATTGCTTGGGCAGTGCATGGGGCTGGATTCCTGGGAATGCTTGCCAGAACGCAGACTGAGGGTCACCAGCATCTGGGACATGAATTCCTCACACATTTCTCCTATGCTCCTTCTTGGACTAATTATCACCCAAAATCTGGCATTATAGATTCTTGGAATATCCAGAAGGATATCTGGCCAACCCAAAGGACCCCTCTGCAGCTCACTTTGCTTCCAGCCCACTACCTCAACCTGTAGCTCCAAAAAGCAGAACATTAAAAACCTCTATCCAGAATCTTGGGGTTACTCACAGATTTTTTGTGACTCACAAAAAATGACTCGCATTTTGTTGCATGTTTTACATAGAAATAGACCTCCAAGTTAGCTTGCTGACATTGTTAAATTAAACATAGTAAACCATGGTATCAAATTTCAGTCACCTGCCTTTTACAGTTTTCTTTCTTTGAATCAAACAAATATGGGATATAAATAATGTTACCTAACCGCCACCCAACACACGTATCTTCAAATCATCTCTGCTGTTTTGGATAGATGGGTTTAATTATTATTAATAATAAAAAGAAGCTGGTTGCCAAAATAAGCAGTGGGGAGATAAACTCTGCAAATCAATTCAAGAGGAAGCTGGACAAATTATTGAAATAAAGCAGTCTGCTGGGGGAAAATCACTAACTAGATATTTTACCACTGATTCTCAAAGCTTCATGGATTTTTTTTTTTTTTAGCAACATGACTTTTTATGAAGTCAACACAGGCTCCGTTGCTAGACCTTTGTGCAAGTCTTTCAGAGATACACTCTGCTTCACACACACACAGAAAGATAATGAGAGAACTAAGGAAGGCTTTCTTTTAGAGATAAGAAGTGATGGAGAAGAATGCCGTGTACAGTCATTTCTGAGTGTTTGATGCTTGTATCTTTCTCCCGCTAAGTATGCATTTCCAAGGTGAAATACTGGGACAATAGGTGAGCATTGTGAGAACCACAGAGGGGATGGTTTTATGGGCTGTCGATGAATGGCATAAAGGAGGATTATGACACTTGGGAAGAATAAGGAGAAAGGGCGAGGTAGCAACATGTAGCGGGGCTGCTGAGCACGCTTTCTCAAACAGGCTTTTGTCTGATTCAACAGCTCTGTTTGCAAAGGTTCTTGAGCTCCACTAACAAGATGCTGAACAGCTTTACAATAAGTCCTTGAAGGAAATGTTATTTGTCAAATTAATAGGAGCAAGATCTAAAATCAAGGACACTCTGCATTTGTAGGGATGCACACAAGGTCCTAGCATTTGCTGGCACTGCCTTACTTTTTATTTTCTAAAATTGGCTTGTGATCATGTTTCTGTTTAACTTTGGGATCGCTCAGCTTGTGAAACCTTTAAGAAGGGATCTGAGCCTGCAAATGGAGAAACTCTACTCATTTAAAATGCAACCTAACCCCCTTGTTTCATTTCTATGCAATGCAGAATCACATAGATACATTTTCATACTCTAGCAGGTCAACCCAATGGTGCTAGGAAGAGAAGTAATCCACAGCAAATGCAGGATTCAGAAGTGGTACATTCGATCAGAAGGCAAAATTGATCTTCCAGGTCTCCTATCATCCCTTTAGTAATCAAGCCAAGCACGGCTGATGCCATTTGCAATGTTTAAAAGCTGTACATTAGAGGTAAAGATTCACAGCACACTTAGCCTGTCCCTAATTTTAGGGGAAATTGATTTGATTTGATATCTGTGCTTTAACAGCAAATGCAGAGTTTCATTGAGTATTCTGTTGTTTCAGTGTTTGTGTAGCCTCTAGACATGTGGATGCCCTGGAAATATCTCTCTCCTAAATATATCCAACTCCAGTCCTTTCCAAAGTCATTGTTTCCCCAGGTCTCTTTTTCATTCCCCCTCCTGCATTTGCTGTATTGGCAATCTGGCACCATCAGGGGTCACACACAGATGGAAGGATACAAGATAGCATCCAGGAGAACAATGGAGAGTATAGGCAAGCAAGGACAATTTAAGTGTATATGATGAATTCTAGCAAGGGAAGCTGAAAAATTACCCCAGATTGGTGGCGTTCCACCTAGAGAAATATTGATTCAAATGTTCAGCTCTAGCTAAAGTGTCATTTATACAGTCAGACCATTGGCTGGAGTTCTGCAGCATTTATACTGACTGCCTGGAGTTCTCCAGGATTTGAATGTGCTACCTTTTCCAGCTCATTCTGGAGATGCCAGAGACTGCATTGGAAGTTTCTGCATGCAAAATATGTGTTCTATCATTGAGCAATGGGCCATCCCTGCCAATCTATCAAATATTATTTCCATCACTCTATTTCCTTTTTAATATTACCCTTTTCTTCTCAATAAGCATACATCAAAGAAGTGACAGGTATAGAATGATGGAAATATAACCTTTTCAACAGATCCAACTAGAGGTTATTGAGAAGCTGCTATATCTAGGAATGCAATGGAGTTTTTCCAGAGCAGCTATTTTTCTCAAATCAAATGCCACCAGGCCCTTTCAAACCCACCCTGGACCCTCAAATACTCAGCTGTGAACACATGCTCGTATATGTAATCAGCAGGCATGAACCAAGGACTTTTATATCAGTCCTTACCTGTCCTGTGTTTTCTCATGCGTTCATATTCAGATTCACTTATCTGTGCATGAGTACATGCCACGGTGCAGAATATCTTAGAGCTAAACACACAATGGGATTGGAGCTTAGCGCTCCAGCATTCTTCTGAAATCTACAGTGCATGGCTATAAAGATGGAGTCTATGAAACTCCCTGAACCTGAAGAACAGCTGAAGAGCATCTTAATAGTCCCAGAGTGGCCATGGACTCTTCCATCATGAAAGCGATTGCTCTCAATCAGTGGAATGTTCTGGAAGGAGGCAAGCCTCTTATGTGGGTGTCCGTGATCATCGTTGTTCAGGGCCCTATTTGTCTAAGGGGTGGCTCCAGCCAGAGAGGGTGTACAAGAAAGCTATCAAATTTTGGCAAGAATTCTTCTCCTGCCAGGTTTTTTTGTCTTTATACCAAATGACTTTATAGCAACAACAGATTCTGGCAGGATGCCTGACTTATTCCAGATCATATGGCACTTGCATCATGTATAATCTTTCTTCTAATGACGGGGCTTGCTACTTTGGACAAGTGAGCCAACATGTCTGCAAAGCCAGATGGTGCTACCCGTGAGAAGGTGTAGCAGGGCAGCGTACAACAAAACTGGACAGAGGGTGTGTGAGCGCTTTCCCTAGGTATGGATGTTCCTATTCGGTCCTACCACGTTGCGAAATAAATTGCCGACATTCTCCTTTTAACCAAAGAGCATCCCTGAAAGTGATTATTGAAGTGGGCCCATCAACTGAATGCCTGATTGAATGGAGAGCTCCAGTTGGGCTATTTTCCCCTTTAAAAATCACAGGCAAGCAATTGTGTGGAAAAAAAAGATCCTTAGAGAAGCAGGATCAGAAGCAGGAGGTGTCAACATATGAGCTGCATCAGCTGATTGTCCTCAACATTGCATATGTTGAGAAGTCAGAAGACAAAATGGCACGAAATTTATCGTGAATGTCACCTGTGTCCTTCTATGTGCTTTTTCACGAGCACACAGCTTGGTCAGGGCGCTTGTTTTTAACTCTGTAACATTCTGTGCTATTGGAATTTCCTGAAGGAAAAAAGGGAATCTGTATCTGGAAATCAGCCTGCTGTTTCTCATATCACTACTCCGCTACCCACTGAGACCAAAACTCATCCTGGCTTTGCACAAATAGGGCTTGTGACACATTGCTGTCAAGGACAGGCAAGCTGTTAGCGAAGTGGTATAAGATATACATCAATTTCCTCTTGAAAATGAAGTCTCCAACACGTATGCAACATGATGCTCCTTTTTAAGGAAATGCTTAAAAAATAGAGTATGATCACAAATACAACACTTCCTGAACGAAATGCAGAGGGGATTTAGAAACTTGAAACAAAGACCTGTTCAAAAGTCACAGCAATCTCTGTGAGTTTTCCCATTCAATCCTGCTGTCTATCTGAACAAATTTTTGACTCTCTCTTTTTAAATAGAATTATTTATTTACTTCTTTAAAAAAGGAAACATCTCTTTATTGAAATCATTGAAAACAATTAATTTTGGCAAAGATCCTTTTTAATGCTTTGACTTGCTTGGTAGTGCCGCTAATAGTTTTTCCACCCTGATAATCTACATCATTAAAAACAGCCCATAACATTACTCTTGACAGATGTCATGTTAAGTCTCTAACAAAGCTCTTAGTACAATGGGTCCCTGTGATGTTTGAAAGCTTCAGAGTTCATAGATTTACAGAAAGAGAACATATGTGCCATAAATGTCATCATTGCCAAAACATTTTCCAGTACATTACTGAAGATTGCGGGACACAATGGGGAGCATGACTCTTCCTTAATTGGTGGACTGGATTAATGCAAACCAGGTCATTCTGTAAGATGGCTTTCTCCAGAAGATGCGCAACCCCGGCTTTGCCGTGTTCAAAGCTGTGATGCCAGGCATAGCACAGAAGGTACCCAACATTGACCAAGCAGTCCACCTGTAGCTCGTTGGTGCAGTGAAGTGGCCAAGGCAGCAAGGGGTGATTTAGAGTGTTCTTACAAAACATTCTAACAAATCTAACAAAATAAAAATGATCCCGGGTCCGGAAACACTGCCCTGTGAGGAGAGACTGGGAGAACTGGCATGTTCAGCCTTGAGAAGAGAAGGGTGAGGCGGGACATGATATCCCTGTATAAGTACCCCAAAGGCTGTCACAGACAGGAAGGACAAGATCTCTTCTCACTCATATCAGAGTGCAGGACACAGAATACCCAGTTCAAGTTGTGACAACCCAGATTCAGGCTGGACATCAGGGAAAGCTTCCTCACTGCCAGAGCAATGTGATGGTGGAGCCAGCTGCCTGGAGAGGTGGTGGGCTCTCCCACACTTGAGACATTCAGAAAGAAACTGGGCAGCCATCTGAGTGGGATGGTGTGACTTGGTGTCCTGCAACAGCAGGGGGTTGGACTCGATGGCCTTCATGGCCCCTTCCAACTCCACTATTCTATGATTCTATGATCTTATCATTGCCAAGTTGATGGACTTAAGAAAACACCATTTCTCATCCTTGGCACCTATCTGCCAGATGGATACAGTCATACTGGCCTGCCTTGTGTGGTGCCCATCCCATACCTGAGGTATTCAAAGATGCACAAACAGGTAAAGCAAAACTCATTGAGGGTACATTCATGCCAGAGAGTAGAGGTTCATGCCCCATGCTCATTTCCCAAAAAAATAATTTAAAAAAGAGCAGGACTGGGTGAGAATTTTGACTGTGATCCTCTGTATAAAAATTTACTGAAAATCACAATTTCTTCATATTTAGGTTGGAAAGGACCTTTTTAAAAGCTAACTGTCATAGTAACCAAAACCAAAAGATTAGTCCGTTCAGTCAGGGAAAACATTAAATGGAGTAGGTATGAACCCAGAACAAATCAGTGAGAACTGAGCAGTCTCAGTGGGTGTGACACTTAGACAGGTGGATGTGGAGTGACAAGAACAAGGACAAAGGATGTCACAGGAGACTGGGAACAAGGGGCCAGATTCTGGGTTAACAAGGTCTCTAATATGCTATCTAATATGCTTCACATGATGGCACAAAGAGAACGAAGTAGATTATGACCAAGGCCTATTTAGTCCACCACCTGCCTCTAGAAGAGGCTAAGCAGCTGCCTAGGAGACATTGACCAGCAAGGTAGGAGAAAAGAAAGTCCCTACTGGTGACATTCACCAGCATCTGGTATGGAGAGGAATGCAGCCTCCAGGAAAGGGTCCTGTTTGCTCATCCACTGTCCCTACGTAGAGTATTCCCTGATCTACCAGATAAGTTATTAGCCAGGGCAACATCCACCTCATCCAGTACCCAGGGTGCCCAAAACTCATTCATCACCTATGTTTATCTGGTGACCACCAGGTACATTCAGTCCATAATCAAGGCTGTGCAAGCCAGGGCTATATAAAGGTGGTAAGAGAGCTAGGAGACCTGTAGTGCCCCCTTCATCAGGATGACACAAACATTTTCCAGACAATCAGAAGTGTGCAAAGGTTCTGCATTATCCATATCATAATGAATAATAAATTACAAACTATCACTTCCGATGTAGGAGGCAAATTTTGTGTGTTATGAACTGACAGTACCTCCATAATCTAACAAATTCACCTCCAGTAAATATGGATTTTTGCATAAGTTGTGTATTTTTTCTCAGGTTTGCAAGACAAATTGTCTCTTTGCATCATGCAAAGCACAGAGAAATTCTCATTTAGCAGTCAAAGTGCTAATGTGATATGTTTCCAGGAGAGCTGTTAATTATTGCATATATATTTGCTCTGGTGTCCATTTATATTGTTTGTAGAATGGAAAGCTTTTAACACTGCAATATTCATTTTTGCTTTGTTTTTGTTTTAAATGTGGAGACAGCACTTATCTCTACAGTACCCATCTCTGGGGAACAAAACAAACTCACAAAAAGAAGCAGCCCTCTTAATTTACTAAGTACCACAGCACCACACGAGAGATGCTAGAGGAAATGAATAGAAACCCCCCGAGGCTTCTGCAAGAGGCTCCTCTCCACCCCCAATCCATGGCTGAAGTGCTTAGATGAGCAACAGGCCTGTGATAATTTATACAGGATTCGGAACTGGCTTTCCATGCCCATTCAGCCGGCTTGGCCACATTTGGCTGCTGCAGAAGGCGGCCACGAAAACTTGTGAGCTACAGATTCTGCTAGGAATGTGAAATACAGTTTTGGGAACATTTGGGGCATTTTTGCCCAGAAAAGGGAGAGGCATTGGGAAGCAGGATTCCTTCTGAATTCTGGAAGAAGTTCCAGTTGAATGGAACAAGGGGCTTCATGCAATGCCACATGCAAGCATTTTTGTTGCCCTTCTCTGGACCCTCTCTAATTTACCTGCATCTTCCTTGAATCTTGGTGCCAGAACTGATGATGCAGAAGAGGAGGAAACTTGGCAGATATCCCAACTGGGTCAGCTGATGTGATGGTTTTCATTAATCCAGGACTTCTGGCAGACAGCTCTTGATTCCCGAAAGAGAAATACCAAAGCCAGGTATTAACTCAAAATGGTCTCCCCCTTCGATGAAGGATTCTCTCAGAGCAGAGATGCTAGGGCATGAGAGCATCATGACTGGACGGTAAACTCCTCGTGGGGCGTTATTGGCAATCCTGTGGCAGGGCAGATTTGGATCAGAAGATCCTTCCGGATGTATGGAACAGGCTCCCCTGGGTGGAACCCATCCTGTTCAGGTTGGAGTGGCCTTGGCGGTACTCATCAACAGCTGGCACAGAGGTTTCCTCCCCGCCTGATCTAGTGGGATGAGTAGCCAAATAAAAAGGCATTGGTTATGACTTCAGACCTTGCAGGAACCCCTTCTCTAGTCCTCCTGCTTTTGTAGAACAGCCTTTGAAGATACGGGGGAAGCAGGTATCAGCCTATAGGACTTATGCCTGTGGAACTTCCTGGCAGTGGCCAGGTTGCCTTTGGAGTTCAGGAAAAGGATACTTGAATGTGATTCTAAGTCATTGGCTTATGCATCAAATGTCTCGTGTTTGTCTTCCCAGGAGTGTACAGAAGGGAAGAATCCAATATTCTGAACGTATGCCAAAGAGGACCAGTGAAAAATGAATAGCTTGCCACCACTGGATGATCCTGAGAGCTGTGCCCATCAGCTTGTTCTTCCAGTCTTACTACTAGTACACTTTACCCATTGGATGGAAGAAATGGAGCTACTAAGTGAGAGCCTGGCACAAACAGCTCTGAAACAGAAAAAGCATGTCCTTGGAGAGGAGAAATGGCAATAGGATTCAGAGGTGTGTGTGTTTTCCTAGTCCTATTCATCTTCCAGCTGATTTGCAAGAGTACTTCTGCAATCAGGCCTATTCTGTATATTTATTTCCATTCATGTTTTCTCCCGGTTCTTCTGCTTTTGGGGTTATCATCCTTCAGTGCACTGCTGGTGTGAAACTTTATGACCTATTTCTGTCAGAAAAGACAACAGATTAAATTCATGATGAGCATAGCTATATGAGTATATCTAGACTCTGGAAAAAGTTTTGCAAGAGACCAAACCAATGTCACGATCTTCAGGCTTCTGCCTCTAATACCTCTGGGAAGCTTTCCCAATTATCTAATAGGAGGACTCTGACAATCCCGAAACAGAGTTCAAAGGGTTCTTGTTCTTACCTAGTTCATTTTATATCATGCAATGCCATATTTTATTCCAGGGGCTTAACACATCATTGTTGCTTTCATTGTCATCACCATCTAATGAATGTACCTGCATGGCGGTCGGGTGTTGAGGCATTTACAGGTTGCCTGAAGTAGACTGAAATCAGATTGCACAATGTATCAGCACTCCTGTTCCCACAATCGAGACAGTGATTTTCTTAGGACATCCACAGCTTGTGCATTCATGATGCTTGACAATATCTTATCTACTGAGACAATGACACCATTACTAAGAAAAACTTGGAGGCTATATATTGTAAGGAACTCCATGGATCACTGCCTTGTTGTAGTAAAGGGGCTTGCATAGCTCAAAGAAGGTATGAGCTATGCCATGCAGGGCCGCCCAAGACGGACAGGTCCTAGCAGAGAGCTCTGACAAAACGTGATCCACTGGAGAAGGAAATGGCAACCCACTCCAGTATCTTTGCCATGAAAACCCCATGGACAGTACCAAAAGGCAAAAAGAGATGACACCGGAAGATGATCCCCTCAGGTCGGAAGGTGTCCAATATGCTACTGGGGAAGAGCGAAGGGCTAGTACTAGTAGTGCCAGAAAGAATGAAGCGACTGGGTCAAAGCCAAAAGGACACTCAGTTGCCGATGTATCTGGTGGTGAAAGGAGAGTCCGATGCTGCGAAGATCTATACTCCATAGGAACCTGGAATGTAAGATCCATGAATCAAGGCAAGCTGGATGTGGTCAAACAAGAAATGACAAGACTGAACATTGACATCTTAGGAATCAGTGAACTAAAATGGACAAGAATGGGCGAATTTACTTCAGATGACCATCAGTTATACTACTGTGGGAAAGAATCCCTCAGAAGAAATGGAGTAGCCTTCATAGTCAATAAAAGAGTAGGAAAAGCAGTACTTGGATACAATCTCCAAAATGACAGAATGATCTCAGTTTGAATCCAAGGTAAACCATTCAACATCACAGTAGTCCAAGTCTATGCCCCAACCACTGGTGCTGAAGAGGCTGAAGTTGACCGGTTCTACGAAGGCCTACAACTCCTTCTAGAATTAACTCCAAAAATGATGTCCTTATCATCATGGGGGATTGGAATGCTAAAGTAGAAAGCCAAAAGATAACTGGAATAACAGGCAAATTTGACCTTGGAGTACAAAATGAATCAGGACACAGGCTGGTAGAACTTTGTCAAGAGAATACGATGGTCATAGCAAACACTCTTTTCCAACAACCCAAGAGACATCTCTACACATGGACATCACCAGACGGTCAACACAGAAATCAGATTGACTATGTGCTCTGCAGCCAAAGATGGAGAAGCTCTATACAGTCAGTAAAAACTAGACCAAGAGCTGACTGTGGCTCAGATCATGAACTTCTCATTGAAAAAGT
This sequence comes from Varanus salvator macromaculatus, assembly GCA_023646645.1. Classification (NCBI taxonomy): domain Eukaryota; kingdom Metazoa; phylum Chordata; class Lepidosauria; order Squamata; family Varanidae; genus Varanus; species Varanus salvator. The sequence continues at coordinate 5,663,127 of JAIXND010000690.1, read as the reverse complement.
TTAGGCTTAAATTGAAGAAAGAAGGGAAAAGCACTAGGTCACTCAGGTATGACCTAAATCATATTCCTGATGAATATACAGTAGAGATGACAAACAGATTTAAGGAATTAGATCTGATAGAGTGCCTGAAGAAGTATGGACGGAGGTTCGCAACATTGTACAAGAGGCAGTAACTAAAACCATCCCAAAGAAAAAGAAATGCAAGAAAGCAAAATGGCTGCCTGAGGAAGCTTTACAAATAGCTGAGGAAAGAAGGGAAGCGAAAGGCTAGGGAGAAAAGGAAAGATATACCCAATTGAATGCAGATTCCAGAGAATAGCTGGAAGAGATAAGAATGCCTTCTTAAATGAACAGTGCAAAGAAATAGAAGAAAATAATAGAATAGGGAGGACAAGACATCTCTTCAAGAAAATTGGAGATATGAAGGGAACATTTCATGCAAAGATGGGCATGATAAAGGACCAAAATGGCAGGGACCTAACAGAGGCAGAAGAGATTAAGAAGAGGTGGCAAGATTACACAGAAGAACTATACAAGAAAGAGCTTAACATCCCTGATAACCACGACGGGGTGCTCACTGACCTCGAGCCAGACATCCTGGAATGTGAAGTCAAATGGGCCTTAGGAAGTCTGAGCAACAACAAAGCGAGTGGAGGTGACAGCATTCCAGCTGAGCTATTCAAAATCCTGAAAGATGATGCAGTAAAAGTGCCTCACTCAATATGCCAGCAAATTTGGAAAACTCAACAGTGGCCGCAGGATTGGAAAAGGTCAGTTTACATTCCGATCCCAAAGAAGGACAATGCCAAAGAATGTTCAAACTGCGGCACCATTGCACTCATTTCACATGCTAGCAAAGTGATGCTCAAAATCCTACAAGCTAGGCTCCAGCAGTATATGGACCGAGAACTACCAGAGGTACAGGCAGGATTTCGAATGGGAGAGGAACTAGAGATCAAATTGCCAACATATGCTGAATCATGGAGAAAGCTAGGGAGTTCCAGAAAAACATCTACTTCTGCTTCATTGACTATGCTAAAGCCTTTGATTGTGTGGATCACAACAAATTGTGGCAAGGTCTTAAAAAGATGGGAGTACCAGACCATCTTATCTGTCTCTTACAAACCTCTATGTGGATCAAGAAGCAACAGTGACAACTGGGCATGGAACCACTGATTGGTCCAAAATTAAGAAAGGAATTCGGCAAGGCTGTATACTGTCGCCCTGCCTATTTAACTTATATGCAGAGCACATCATGAGAAAGGCGGAGCTAGATGAATCACCAGTTGGAATTAAGATTGCTGGGAGAAATATCAACAACCTCAGATATGCAGATGATACCACTCTCATGGCAGAAAGTGAAGAGGAACTAAAGAGCCTCTTGATGCATGTGAAGGAGAAGAGTGCAAAAGTTGGCTTGAAACCCCACGAGATCGTGGCATCTGGTCCTATAACAACAACAATCCTGGCCAATAGATGGGGAAGAAATGGAGGTAGTGACAGATTTTATTTTCCTGGGCTCCCAGATCACCACAGGGACTGCAAGCCAAGAAATTAAAAGACACTTGCTCCTGGGGAGGAAAGCTATGGCAAATCTAGACAGCATACTCAAAAGCAGAGACATCGTCTTGCCAACAAAAGTGCGTATGGTCAAGGCTATGGTTTTCCCAGTTGCAATATATGGCTGTGAAAGTTGGACCATAAGGAAGGCTGAGTGCCGAAGAATTGAGGCCTTTGAATTGTGGTGCTGAAGGAGACTCTTGCGAGTCCCCTGGACCGCAAGGTGATTAAACCGGTCAGTCCTAGAGGAGATCAACCCTGACTGCTCTTTAGAAGGCCAGATACTGAAGATGAAACTCAAGTACTTTGGCCACCTAATGAGAAGGAAGGACTCCCTGGAGAAGAGTCTAATGCTGAGAACAATAGATAGCAAAAGAAGAAGGTGATGGCAGAGAATGAGGTGTCTAGATGGAGTCACTGAAGCAGTTGGTGTGAGCTTAAGGGGACTTTGGGGGATAGTGGAAGACAGGAAGGCCTGGAGGAATGTTGTCCATGGGGTCGCGATGGGTCGTACACGACTTCGCGACTAACAACAAATTGTAAGGAACATTGGATTGGATTGGATTGGATTGGATTGGATTGGATTGGATTTGGATTGGATTGGATTGGATTGACTATCCACCCACAATTTCTGCTAAGAAAAACCATGCAGCATCTGGTTTTTATAATCACCCTGCATTCTCTCCAAGAGAAATATCTGTTTCAGGGGACTATTAGGAAATTCCTCAGTTCTCCATCTAGATCATATTTAAACTTCCATACTTACAGATATCAAAGGGATTCACTCAGTGAGGGGTTCCTCTTCTTCCCTGGATGTTTTTCTTGGGGTTTTGCTTTCTCTGCCTCCTATAGGTCCATCATGCAATCACAAGTGGTGTTCTTTAGCTATGCACATGGCCTGAAGTTACTGGAGATCTAGGAAGAGATCTTTCTTCATATTGAATCTTACTAGGCTTTTGAGAGCTTTGAATGAATGCCAGGGAAAGAGTCTAAGGTCTTTCCTTTTGAGAATCCAGCAATAATATGTTAATATGTCCAAACTCAAAGGTAGAAGTCACTACGTGAATGTAGAGCAGGTATGTGTTCACCAGCATCTGTGTGTTCAGCAAGGAGGTCTGAAAGGAGACTTTCTCTGGTTTCATCTGATCCTACATACAATTCTCACCTTCAGACCTTTGGGCAAAACATGTTAAGATCAAACTGGTGAGCATTTCTACGGGGCTTTCCCCTGTAGCTCTTTCCATTTCCACCTGAAGTCCAGAAGCATTTTCCCAGAGAAACAAATAAGTATTGAATATTTTTAATGTTTTGCCCTATAATGAGAGGCAAGCCATCATGAAGAGCATAGGATGGATGTGTCATCTTCTGTCTATGCTATAGAGGAAAATGCATCCTCTCCACTTGGCTTTTTCCAGGTTCTTGCAGTTCTCAACCTTCCTATATATTCTCTTAGTGAGCCCCAAGGTGGCATTGTGGTGTAACTGCAGGATAGCAGAAGTTTGTTTAGATTTAAAATTGAATACCAGATTAAAGTCTTTTTTTAAAGGCTGGAGAAGCTCTGGAGGACAATTGTGTCATGAAAAGGCCCCACAAATTTCCATGAATGAGGGAATCACAAATGGACAATAAATAAAAAGAGGACCTAAGCTGACCATGGCTCCAAGTGACACTCTCTCTTCATAGGCAGTGACAATATTCCTAAGCATATAGGATGGATCCACTTCCTATACATCCAAAGACATAGTCCTGAGTGTTGGACCTCTGGTTCTAGAGAAATAGGACCCAGAAGGGACAACCAAGGGTAACCTAAACTATTTTGAAATAAGAAGTCAAATTTAAATCCCAATGAGAAGATCATATAAGGACACGTCTGTGTGGTTCAAGTCTAACCAGGACTGTTAAGAGACCTGTTCCATATTGATTTTCTTTTTCATAACCAATCAATGATGTCAAATTCTGCAACACAACTCAACAAAACAGAAGCACACCTTCAGTGTACCTATATTTTTGGTTTCTGTTGTCGTAACTCAGTGAACCACTAAAAAGAGGTGAATCAATCAGCCTGAGTGAGCTGAACATAAAAAAGCCAACCAGTTCATTTTATTTTCTTTCTAAAAAGAGCCTGTTGGTATATTATCCCTGTTCTTTTGATGATTACTGACAACCATCCTTTTCCATTCATGGAGAAAAAATGAAATTAAGGAAAACTCGAGTTCATCAAGGCTCTCCAAACTTGACTTCAGTGCTTGTTTGGAATCATGCCTATGCAAGGATCCTGTTTTATTTTCCTTGTGCTTAACTATATGTTGAGGAATGTTGGGTTGCAGGGACCCGATCACAAGGCATTTCACTGGGGCACCGCACTTTTCTAAAACTAGCAGGTACAACAGGTCTGTCAGCTGTTCTTCTGCCTCCCTCAGCCCTCATTTCATCCCTCTGAGTTATAGACGTACGTACACCGATGAATACACATTTCATAAACTTCTATTTCAAGAAATGTAATTACTGTAAAAAGACTCTTCTTCCCCCCTTTCAAAATGGGTTTCTTTGCTTTGGTGACATTCACACCATGATCATTATTTAAAAGTGAAGCAGAAGGAAGAGGAAGAGGGAGAACATAATCTGTAAAGGGCGGGGAAAGGGCTGTTCACATTTTCACAGGTTTTCTGTATGTGTGTGTGTGAATGTGTAAATATTGAAAGGGTCAGGGAGGGGGACTTTGCAGTCACCATTCAAAGTCCCCTTGGGTGCCATGTGGACCCTATGGAGGGGCATTGGCTGGACAGATGCATGCTGGGTGCCAATTGTCGCAACAATCCTTAAAAACCAGTACTGCATCTACCTTTGTACATTGTGTATATGCAGGCACCATAGAAGGTTTTCCATACCTGAAAGTTACCTATTCTTTGCAGAAGCACATAATAATTCTGTATGGAAAAATGTCCATCTGTGATAGGACAGTTTGCATAGCATGAGGCTTCATCATACAAATGCTTTATGGCCCTAAAGTGCAGAATTCTTTCAAAAATGTAAGCATGATGGCACCAAGTGGAGGAGAAGGAGGGCCTTCAAGCAAATGAATGCTTGAACAAGGACAGGTCTTTTCTAGCCTGATTTCTGAATGGGATAATTGGTTTCTTATGGCTAAGGCGGGAGGCAATATGAGGATGGCTTTGGGATGGCTTTGGCTCAATCCACCAGTGGCATTTCCTTCCCTAGAAGATGACCCAGGGGGAAAACATTTGAAATTCCAGGTCTAGCCTCATGCTATGCAAACTGTCCTATCACAGATGGATGTTTTTCCATACAGAATTATTATGTGCTTCTGCAAAGAATAGGTAACTTTCAGGTATGGAAAACCTTCTATGGTGCCTGCATATACACAATGTACAAAGGCAGATGCAGTACTGAAGCTCCTGTAGGTGGAGACAGGCTAGGTGCTGGAAACACAACCCAAGGGGTGAGTGAACCCTTCTAGCACATTCCTTCTTTCATTGGCTAAAGGTGAAGGTAAAGGTTTCCCCTTGACATTATGTCCAGTCATGCCTGACTCTCGGGGGCGGTGCTCATCTCCATTTCCTAGCCGAGGGAGCCAGCGTTTGTCTGCAGACAGTCTCCATGGTCATGTGGCCGGCATGACTAAACACTGAAGTGCACAGAATGCTGTTACCTGCCCACCAAAGTGGCACCTTTTCATCTACTTGCATTTGCCTGCTTTTGAACTGCAAGGTTGGCAGGAGCTGGGATGGAGCACAGGAGCTCATCCCGTGTGCAGATTCAATCCGGCGACCTTTCGATCACCAAGCCCAGCAGCACAGCGGTTTAAACCACTGCGCCACGTGCAGTCCCATTACAGTTCATTGGCTACACATGCTTTTATTCCTTTCTTCTTATAATACCAGGGAAGTATGCAAAGTGTAATTTTAAACATCCCAATAAAATATACAATAAAATAGAACTATTACAGTAATACAATCAGAAAATATATAAAATAGTAGATCATAGAACATCCGCAAAATCTTTTTCCACAATAAATATGTTGGACAGAGTGAATGAGTGAAACAATAAAGGATGAGGCCTAGGGAAATTCCCCTTTCCCTGCTGCAATATATTTCTGGTGGGCTGCATTCAGCTTGTAAAAGCAACGATCTGCAGATACAGTCTAAATTCACAGCAGCTATCCCTGGCTCTTGCACAAAGGAGGCATTCTTAGCCACACGGATCAACTTTTCCTTGTTTGCAAGCTCATGTTGATCACCTGAATACTTTGTAGTGTTGTGGAGAGGTTGCTGCTAACATTCCTCCATAAACATTTCCCCTTTCAAGTATTTTCTGCCTTGCATTCATCAGTAAAGTTCTTAAGTATTGAGGGCTAACTCAGCAAGTATTTAAGTTTAGGTCAAGACATTGTCAAACTGCATTTTCATGAATGTCAAGGAAGTGCAAGGGTTAAAAAATGTGCTTTGTTTATAAGGATGGTGCTTATTTCTGAAAGAGAAAAAATTCTATTTACCACTATGTCTCCATAGGCTCTACAGAAATAAGACATTCCAGCCCACAAAATCATCCCCTAATGACTCTTTCAAAAAAAACTTTATGGAAAAAGAAATCTAAATAATATATAAACTGCACAGCATCAAATATGTAAAATTATAAAGCTCCATTTAGTGCTCTCTCCAAGCTAATTTAGCACAGTTTAGCACAAAGCTGTGAACACCCTGCAGGAGTAATTTACTGAGGTTAGAAGTATGAACATAGAATTTGCTTTTTACGTGAAATCCCACAAGAAACATTGTGTGAGGTTAAGGGATTACCTGGGGCTACCTTAAGCAAAATATTTGTACCTCCTTTGGGGGGAAAATGCATCTAATCTCATGGAAAAACAGGATATCAACCAATGTCAGTGATCAGAGCATATAGCAAAGAGCTATTTCATAAGGTAACCTTTGTCAGATGAGATCAAACGTCCATTGCCTGCCCATACCATTGCCAAGCGTGCTCAGTTTGGTAAACATAAAGTGGGTACTTTTTATCATATGTGGTGGACTTGTGATAACGCAAACAAGTACTGGATTAAAATACATAGATGGATGGAGGAAATACTACAAAAACCCTTTGTTCTTAAACCCGAACTTTTCTTGTTAAGCATTATACTGGAAGAGGTTAACAGACAGGAAATGTATCTGATCTGATGTTGCATCTAATCACAGCAGCGAGGATTGCATTTGCCCAATATTGGAAAAGTGAGGAGCTGCCCACTGATGGACTGATTGTAAGAACAATCTTGGACTATGCAGAAATGGATAGATTGACTTTATCGTTGAAGGAGAAAAAGGATACTGGTTTCTATCAAACTTGGGACTCTTTTTATAATTGGCTGGAGAAACGGGACTTGGCATAAACTTAGACATTTTTTTTAGACTGTGATAAATTAATTTGAATTTGATATGTTAAAAAATATGTAGTAGGAGGTTGACCCAGTGAATCGAATGTTTGATGTTTGATGTTTGGTGTGTTTTTTGTTTTTTGTTTTGTTGTAGTGTTAGCTTTTAAAATTTTAATTATATAGATAGATAGATAGATAGATAGATAGATAGATAAAAAGAAAGAGTGCTCAGTTTGGAGTACTCTTCGAAGCTCCGAGTGGAACAGGATGGCAGCAGAATGGCAACCTGGATCTGCTGTTCTTTTGGTACCTTGTGTGTTGACAGGAAAGTGTAATCGGACAAGATGGAGCTGAGCTATGTGACACGGATGGGTACGTGTGTTTGGGATGAAGGGAGCAAAGGTGCACGTGAATGTTATTGTTTCCATATTTGGAAATGATCAATCATCTTTCTGAGATGGTGTTTTTTTTCCCCTAAGCTACTATGACTATGAGACAAAGAACTGCCCTGGAGCACCTGGGGAGACAAAGCAATTGTCAGGAAGCAGTGGGGAAAGGGAAAATAAGCCTGGCACCTAGATACATATTGAGGGATCTTTGCTAAATTCAGGGAGTCCGTATCCCATGGGACAATGCCCAAAAGGCCCTTCCTCCTGACTACATTGTGCAAAGAGAAAATTATCATTCCACAGAGATTAACATTCCCTATAAGTGCTCAATGAAAATGTCCATTTCTGGATTGAGAGAAGCTGCCGAAGTGCCTTTCTGTGAACTATGCAAGTTCCAAGACTGAATGTTGCTCCTAGAAATGCTATTCCTCCATTTTGCAAGTGGTAGTAAAGTTACACCTCCGTTATACAAGTGGTAAGGTGCTTGGAAAATTAATTTGCTGGCTGGGTACAGCCCATGGTCTGAAATATGCATTTCAGGAGCCAGGAGCATCCACTCACAGGCATCTGTATTGTCTGGACCAAAGAATAGCATTTCCATAAAGGTTGTTTCCATCATTGCTTATTTCTATTATTATTAGTAGTAGTATTTCAGTTAATGAATCACTGCATCTCTTGAGTTCACACTTCAACATACATAATGAAAACAAATCAATGATGGTTTTAATAGGTTTAGGAGTATGGATGGTCAGACTCTAAAGCAACTTTGTTTTTTCATCTCAGGTACTGAATTACTGACAGGGAAAATAAGCACTGTGAAATACTGGCTGGTTTGCAAAGCAAGCAAAGGGAAGTATCAAAGATATTGTTACTGGCAATGCTCAATTCAATTCAATTCAATTCAAGTGTTCATTCTGCATAATTTTGGAAGCTAAGCAGGGTTGAGCCTGCTTAAAATCTGGAGGGGTTGCTTAAAAATTGTGTATCACCCAGGGAGATTTGGCTATGGGTGGTATAGAATGATATTATTATTTTTATTATTATTATTATTGTTATTGTTATTGTTATTCAAATCTCATTACTACTCCTACAAGTTTGACTACCTTTAATACACATTTTGTAGCAAGAACAATTCTGGATGATGAGAGAATGAATGCCATGCTTTTCTGTGGCAGCAAATCTGCTTTTAAAAGAGAAAGAAAGCTCCAGAAGCAAAGAGGAAACCACAACAACTCACTCATGAACTAATTAAAATTATCCAGCATCTCTTAAGTGCCCTGGGAAATCTTAAGAATTTCCTCAGCCCCAAAGCTTCCCTCACTCCCCTTTTGCTCCCTCTATCAGCCTCATGAATAGGTCCAAATGTTCATCCAGGAATATTTAACAAAGTTCTACGATATATTAAACCAGGATGAAGAAATATAGTGATAATGTCTGACAGTTCTTGAGATCTACAGGAGTGCTGTCAGCAAAACATTGTTCAATAGTTTTGTTTATACTCTCCAAATGAGATTTTTGTCCTCTCTGAAAACAACACACTTCCAGCATAACATCCAAGAAAGGCCCTTTAGTTCTGAAAGAAGTGGTGTGAAACACTCAGTATTGAAATGTTCTGCTCAGTATGTGCACACTATCCATGCATAGCATTGCTATCAAGATATTGCAAACTCATAACATTTCTGCATGAATGTGGGTAGAACCTGGGACCCTTTGAACCCAGGTCAACTGAGACAGATAAGCATGAGCTTCATTCACACTGGATGCTCTCTTTGTACAGAGAAGGAAGGAGCCATGCCATTCCTACATTACTCTGTTCCACCATTGTGCCATAGAATGGCCCAGTCTATCGGGACCCTCTTTCCATAGGCCTTCATGATATTTCTGTACCAACAATGGTAAAATGAAGTTCCTGGCTCTGGCTGATCGGAGAAGCATTGACAGCACTGAAGCATTGAATAACAGATCATTGTTTATCTCTGTGGTTTCATGAAATGGATTCTACTATGCAAGAACTTCAGAAATGGGTTCAGGCAACATAATATAATCACCATGGTATAAGTTCACCTTGGTTTCTCATGTTGTATGAACCCAAACACAGACTGGGTAAGGACGCTATGCTAAACCACACTGACAGGCTGTGGGTTGGTTGTTGATAAAGCACGCATTCTTACTGAAATGTAGGTTATTGACTCCAGCTATACAAATGAGCCATAGCTTGTTGACCACACACACACGATGAGACTCCTTTATTTATTAGTTTGCTTATTTGGATTGTGAACAACTGGGTTTTAAACATCACAGCTTGAGTCAGACAACACAATAATGCATGCTTTAGCAATAACCTGCTAGCCAGACATCATCTGGAATGCTGCACCCTGTTCTGGGTACCAAAATTTAAGAAAGGTGCAGAAAAAGTAGAAAGGGTCCAGAGGAGGGCAACAAAAATGATCCCAGGTTAGGAAACACTGCCCTGTGAGGAGAGATAGAGAGAACTGGACATGTTCAGCCTTGAGAAGAGGACAAAGGCTGGCACAAAGAGGAAGGTCAAGATCTCTTCTTGCTGATGCCAGAGTGTAGGACACAGAATAATAAAGTCAAGTTGTGACAACCCTGATTCAGGCTGGACATCAGGCAGAGCTTCCTCACTGTCAGAGCAATGTGATGGTGGAACCTGCTGCCTGGAGAGGTGGTGGGTTTTCCCACCCAAGAGGCACTCAAGGAGAAACTGGAGAGCCCTATGATGGGATGGACTAAGTTGGTGTCCTGCAACATCATGGGCTTGGACCCAATGACCTTCATAACCCCTTTGTATTGTTCTATGATTCTATGAGAAATTCGTACCTAAACTCTGAGTGTGCATTGATGTATTGTCTGAGTTTGAGCCAGAACCTGTCTTTTGCATGAGGAAGGATTCTACTTGGAGAAGGTCTGGCTACCCAATTTAAGTGGCTTCAGTTTACCCTGGAAGACGGCAGATGAAGGATGTTGGTGAGAAGGCTTTATTGTTGAATTTTGGATCAGGAGACTGACCCCTGCTGTTTGCATTTCGAGAAAAGACTCCCATCTGTGCCAGTGGAACCTCTTTTTGCAATAGAAATGCAAATAGCAGCCTTAGGCTTCCCCAGAATGGAAAGAGATGCAAAGGATTACAGGCTCTCTGCTTACATGAAGGACTCCACCTAATTTGCCTCCCTTGCCCATGCCATTTACTTTAAAAAACCATTCATGCAATTGCTAATTGTCACTCCCATCAAACACTGGATGGAGAATGTTAGCATTCCTTGGTGTATGAGATTGCCTTAGAAAACAAGAACAGTCTTTCTGAGGATAGGAATCCACAGTGGTTGAGTCACTCATGCAAAACTGCAGTTGATGAAATAATTGCCAAGTAGGAATGTGTACAAGAGGGAAGCAGCACTGCTGAATGTGGTTTTAAAGCATGCGTTTTGCCTGTGCAACATCTACAATGCATTCCTTCAAGCTGAGCAGGAATGGCTTCAAGAGCATCGTCTCTGGGTGTGGAAAAATGCCAGTGTTTCTCATTTTTGCATGCACACAAAACTGAGCACCACGGACTCAGGGATGGTGTGTGTGTGTGTGTGTGTGTGTGTGTGAGAGAGAGAGAGAGAGAGAGAGGGAGAGAGAGAGAGAGACTATAGTGTCAAATTTATTAATGAACCAACCTCAAATCAAACATGGTTCTTTCAACATAGTGGTTTCCCCTCCTGTACCTGATTTTGTATTTTATATTGCGTTGGCATGTTTATTGGTTTTTTATGGTTGATTTTACTGTGGTTTTACTTGTATCAGCAGTAGCACAAAATACCTCCAGCAAATTAGTAAGGTCTTTAATAAATTAAATACATAAATAAACTGAACTATGGTCCCTTTTGCTTCGTGCATCCAAATCTTCTTTAATGCTGTCATATAAGGAAATAGGATGAATTTCTCATCAGAGGAAATGAAGTTGTCTGGCTCTTAGAAAATAAATGGAGGAAAAGTATTCTGAAATGTGGAATCCATATGTTGAAGCCTTACATATTTTGCACAGAATGAAGATGGAGCATGTCTCTTGAGTAAGGTGGCATGAATGGGTCCAGTGATAGAAATCAGGAGACTCTAGTAATAACACTCCGTGGCTTTTGCAATATATTCTCATCTCTTCTGGTCACTTCGGTGGAAAAATTAATCAATTTTGGTACAAAATTAAATGTGAGACCTGCTCGTTCAAAACTGTTGGGAATTTTGCAGAAAGCAGCTACATCAAGGCTTTCTGTACCCATGCAGGGTGACTGTGAAGAAAACAGCTCCTGTCTCTGAGGAGGCTTAACACATGACTGAGAGCCCCAATCCACCAACATCCTCAATCAAGCAGAATCCTCCATAGTTAAAGGAGGATCTTCTCTTCAGGAAGTCTCCCTCAGGTGGAGAGAATTCAACCTGTCCCAGCTGGTGGGGGCTCCCAAGCTCAGTGTCTTCTTGCACTAACTCTCACTGCTCTCAGAACAACCTGAATGCGGCCATAGCATAAACAAGATGTTCAGGGTTCTCACCTGCTTTTGGGGTCACGTGCCATCAAGCCACCTTCAGCTTTTGGTGACCTTAGGAATGTATGTCCAAAGTGCCCTTCCCTTGACAGCCCTGATCAGCTCCTGTAAATAGCAATAACCTGCAAGAAAAATGCATACATATCAAATATGAATTAATGCTCTAAGCAGTCCTCAGTGAGTGTCCATTTTTGAAGCAGCCACCCCAAACCGCAGTTTGCCACATGGACTATAACATAGAAACACAGAAACAGAGGGAGTCAGAAGGGGTCCCCCAGACCATCTAGTCTGACCTCCTGCTCCAGCTGGCTCTGCTCACGACATGCCTGCCATGTGCATGTCCAGCCTATCCTTGAACACCGTCACCGAGGGGGCCTCCACCTCCTCCCAGGGAAGCCCATGCCATGTCCCAGGGGTCCTAACCATCAGGAAGGACTTCCTGGCATCCAAATGGGACCTGGGTTCCTTGAGCTTGACAACTGTCAGCTTTCAAACTGTACATATTTATTTATTATTTGCATTTATAGACCACCCTAGCAGCCCAGGGGGCTCTCTGGGTGCTTTACAAACATTAAAATCTCCCAATCCGAAACAAATAAATAAATTGGCTATACTCCAACAGTATAAAATAACATAGTTAAAATGAATTAAATAAATAAATGTAGCATTAAAATTAAGTAACTTTAAAATATTGGCTAAATAAAAAGGTCTTGACCAGGCGCCAAAAAGCATACAATGGCAGGGCCAGGCGGACCTTTTTCCTCCTCCTCCTCCCTTTCCCTTTCCTTTTTGGAAATACCAGGACAACTATGCCATCAAGTATGTTCAAATGTTTAGTGGCCTTTTAAACATGACTAGATTGTGTGGCATAATGTGCATGTATTGCATTTATTTATATGCACACATGCAGTTGTGTATATAATTGAATTTGTCTTCACTAGTACATTGGTTTCAGGTCAAGTGAGCACATATGATAAAAGGTAGTTCAATGTTTGTGATATTAACTGTGTAATCAATTAATGCAGAATGCAGACTTTCCGTAAAGAGACTGAACAACAGCACACACATTTATTGTGTGCGGTAATGAATAGTTTTGATATAAAAAACACACTTAACTTCAGAAACAAAATCTGATTATTAAATTGTGCTTATAATATGCAATTATGACTTACTTATGTGCATGTATTGTGACAAAAAAGGTCTGTTTATCTTTTTCTCTTCCCAAAATATAACAACTCAACTGAAAAGTTGCCAAAACATTTTTATTATGGTATATTTAGCTAAAACATTTTAAATACTAAATGGCTGCACCATTTTGTATGGTATTGGAATTTCTGCAAATTCATCTGAATTTAATTATCTAAGAAATTTCATGAGACCCCATAATTCAGTGGTTCTCTGCATGCAAGGCAGGGGGCAAGGCTCCAACCTCAGATGAGAAGGTCTGGTTCTGTAGTCTAAAGCCACAAGGATGATGGACGGATTGCAGGAAAAGCCATATGAGGTGAGGCTGAGGGAACTGGGTCTCTTCAGCCTGGAGAAGCGGAGACTCAGAGGGGATCTGTTGGCCACATGCAGGTATGTGAGGGGGTGTCACACACAGGTGGGTAGATTTTCCTGTGGATGAGGGCAGGATGCATTCCAACGGAGCAAAGCTGAGGGAACCAAGGTTTAATTTGGATGCCAGGAAGCACTTCCTGACAGTTAGGACCCCTAAAAGGTATGGAATGGGCTTCCATAAGAGGTGGTTGAGGCCCCATTGGTGAGGGTGTTCAAGGATAGGCTGGTCATGCACATGGTGGGCATGTCGTGAGCGGAGCTGGCTGGAGCCGGGGGGTCAGACTAGGTGGCCCAGGAGGTCCCTTCTGTTTCTATGTTTGGATGCCCTCAACGTCTTGGGACTTGGTTATCTAAAGGAGCACTTGCGTCCATATGTGCCCTCCCGCCCCCTAAGATCGGTGGATGAGGCCCTTCTCCGGGAGTCCTCTGAGAAGGATGTTGAGAGGCTGAGTACCTGGACAAGGCCCTTCTCTGCGGTGGCGCTCAACCTATGGAATGCGCTCCCCAGAGAGGTCTGCCTCGCGCCGTCTTTATTTGTTTTTTGGCGCCAGGCCAAGACCTTTTTATTTAAATGATATTTTAATTGTTAATTGGTTGTTTTTATTTATTGGTTTTTAAATTATGGCAGAGATACTCCGAATTCTTAATGCTATTCTAGTCTATGTTTATTTATTCTCTTTGTAAGCTGCCCCGAGGCTTCTGCGATGGGTGCGGCATAAAAATGTTATAAATAAATACATAAATGTGTGTCCAAGTCCTCCAAGCTGCTTCAGAGAGCTCCTCAGCAGCTTCTTTCTGGAGGTGGGCCACTAACCGTGAGGCAGGAATGAAATGTGTGTGTCAGGACTGGATCAGTGGACAAGGAAGGGAGGTGTTCTTTGAACTGCTGGATCAATGATCTTTCAGCCTCCTTACCTGCTTCCAACAGGTGGGCTTAAAGGCCAAAGAAAAACCCCTAAATAGGAGGATGGAGAGGCTAAAGCCCTCCCGCTGTTCTTCCTGCTCCACTGAATAGAGACTGGCAAGATGTGGAATGGGCAAAACATTTCAAATTGGAGCCCTCCCTCCTTTGGGCATCAATAGCAGTTTATGTGGACATCATTTGAATTGAAAAATGGATGAGGAAGCAGGTTCTAACCACCAAACAATGGCAGGAACCCTATGAAGACCTTCCTACTCTACATCTTTTTGAAGAGCCTTGGGTTTCTGAGGGAGGGACTTGAGTGTGTGTCTGCCTGTCCTCTACACATTTTTTACATTCACAAGTACATGCTGAACCTTAAATCAGGACATGCTGAATCGGAAAATCAACGGGAGAATGGAATGGATCTTTCCCCCAAAACACCATCCATTGCTCCATAGCATATTGTATGTTGTAACCCTTCTATGTGTCTGAGAGTGTGAAGGTGAAACATTACATTTTTCATTACAATTCTGTCACTATCAAATTTTACACAATTTTGACAGGAAGTGGGAAGAGATTAATAGTTGCAAATACCACCTGGGGTTTTCTCCTATTGGGCAATATGACAACCAAATAAGATCTGTGTGTGAGAGAGAGGAAGAGGAAGAGGAAGAGAGTTCATAATTGTCTGCAGTTTTTACTAGAAAATCTGTTTACCCTGGATTTTTCAACTTCTGGAACAGGAGGGCAATACTCGTATACTTGAAGGTGAGTTTATGTATATAAAGATGATTGATTGCAAATTCAATCTCAGCATCAGTCTACATTTGATTTTGCATTCTGGGTAACTGATTCTATCAGAAGCTGCAAAGAATTGACAAAGTGAGGATACATTTCTTCAGTATCAGATGTGTATCAGGATATTTCATTGTAGTTATTTGCTACATTTCTATACCTTGCCATACCTGAAATGCACATCTCTTCACTACAGAGACAGATGGTTTAATGTATTCAGTAGAAATACTCCAGGTATTACAAGCAAGGTTACTTGCTTCAACACTCATTAAAAATTAGAGGAGAGGTGAACAGGTTCATGAACAAAGCGATAGTCACAGAATTAAAAATATACGGGAATAAAAGAAAAAAGTATTCTGAGAATTAGAAGGGGAAATAATGAGGTCCTACAATAACAAATAATGTGTCCAAATGTGTTTATCATAGAAACAGAAATGCCTGTTCTCCTCAGAGTTCTGCCAGAGGAATAAGAGGAGGGGAGTGAGTGAGCAGACAAACCCAACCTTCATCCAGGTAACATTATGAGAGGAATTCTCCACTCTGCTTTCAGGAACCTTGTTCTTCTTTGGCCCCTCCAGTCTTGCTGTGAACTCACTGGTTTTACCACCCCCAGAGGAGAGGGCAAGCAACAGGGAGAATGCAAAGCCCCATCCTTTGACTAGACCTCCTTGCTGACTTGCTCGTGTCTTTCTTTCCCATGGGCCTCATGGGGGCCAGTGTGGCTCATTTTCTGGGGAATGGAGGGTGGATAGAATAAGCCATCTTTGCTCTCTGGGGACAAATGTTTGATGTCTGCCGTCAACACCCAACCAAACTGTTTGTTTCCCAACCTATAGAAAATGTTTCCAGTGATCCTTCATCCAAAGACTCCTCATGCAATTAAATCTGATTTGCTCAAACATTTGTTGTAAATGCTCTTAGGAAATGTTTGGAAAATCAAGTTTAAGGGAATAAAGGATGAATGGGCAAAAGCAAAAAGAGCTTCTGCTTCTGCACAAGGAGGAAAGGGGTTTGTTTGGTCAATTATTTTGGGTATTTAAGGTAGCCACTTATGCATTATGAAAAAACAGAAATGAGTCTGTTTTTTCATACAGTATTTCTGTACAGTTGTGCCCTATCTAAGGCTCCTATTAAGTTTATGGCAGAGATTGATTTTTTAATTGGATTTTTCCTGATACGTGGCCCAGTGGCTAGGGGCAGTACCTGAAGCTCAGAACTATATGTCTGGATTATAATCGGAGTCCCCAGTCAGATGGAATTCTAGGATTTCCCTTCCTCTCCAAGCAAAGATTAATCATATGCATATTCTTACATGAATTTCACAATGCGGTTGTTGTATCCTACAAAAAAAAAAAAAAATCTACTAAAACACATACGCAAAACACAATGCAAGGATAGGGAGAAGAAAATCCGCTGGTGTTTTGGATTTCTACCACCAGCAATCCAGACTACTGGCCATGTTCACAGGGATTTCTGCAAACCCACCTTCTGCCCACTCCTGCATTGAGGAAAATTACACGCTGGAAACACTGCTTGCAAAACTTGTGCACATTAGGGAAATCATATACAAAAATGTATGTAAAAAGAGAGATGCATTTGAACGTGCATGCAGATTTCCATGTCTATCTTTAATGAAACAAACAAATGTTGAAATGCGACAAAGGGAACTTGTGCTTCAGAAGATTCAAAAGGTGTAGAAAGTAAAACAGAGAGATCCCTAGTGATGCATTCTGGCTGGCTGAAACTCTTCAGGCAAAATCCCATTTAATGAGACAAGGAAGACAACACAAAGCCCAGCTTGCACTGAATATCATCTGAGTACCTCCAAATGGGTGTATTTCATTTATTATATTTTGTTGTTGTTGTTAGTCGCGAAGTCGTGTCCGACCCATCGCGACCCCATGGACAACATTCCCCCAGGCCCTCCTGTCTTCCACCATCCCCCAGAGTCCACTCAAGCTCACACCAACCACCTCAGCGACTCCATCCAGCCACCTCATCTTCTGCTGTCCTCTTCTTCTTTTGCCATCTATTGTTCCCAGCATTAGACTCTTCTCCATGGAGTCCTTCCTTCTCATTAGGTGGCCAAAGTATTTGAGTTTCATCTTCACTATCTGGCCTCCTAAAGAGCAGTCAGGGTTGATCTCCTCTAGGACTGACCGGTTTGATCGCCTTGAGGTCCAAGGGACTCGCAGGAGTCTTCTCCAGCACCACAACTCAAAGGCCTCAATCCTTTTGCACTCGGCCTTCCTTATGGTCCAGCTTTCACAGCCATACATTGCAACTGGGAAAACCATAGCCTTGACTATACGCACTTTTGTTGTCAGGGTGATGTCTCTGCTTTTTAGTATGCTGTCTAGATTTGCCATAGCTCTCCTCCCCAGGAGCAAGCATCCTTTAATTTCCTGGCTGTAGTCCCCGTCTGCAGTGATCTTGGAGCCCAGGAAAATAAAATCTGTCACTACCTCCATTTCTTCCCCATCTATTTGCCAGGAAGCGAGAGGACCGGATGCCATGATCTTAGTTTTCTTAATGTTGAGTTTCAAGCCAACTTTTGCACTCTCCTCCTTCACCCGCATCAAGAGGCTCTTTAGTTCCTCTTCACTTTCTGCCATGAGAGTGGTATCATCTGCATATCTGAGGTTGTTGATATTTCTCCCAGCAATCTTGATTCCAACTGGTGATTCATCTAGCCCTGCCTTTCTCATGATGTGCTCTGCATATAAGTTAAATAGGCAGGGCAACAGTATACAGCCTTGCCGAACTCCTTTCTCAATTTTGAACCAATCAGTGGTTCTGTACCCAGTTGTCACTGTTGCTTCTTGACCTGCATATAGGTTTCTCAAGAGACAAATAAGATGGTTTGGGACTCCCATCTCTTTAAGAACTTGCCACAGTTTGTTGTGATCCACACAATCAAAGGCTTTAGCATAGTCAATGAAGCAGAAGTAGATGTTTTTCTGGAACTCCCTAGCTTTTTCCATGATCCAGCGTATGTTGGCAATTTGATCACTATTTCCTTTCCCTCTTCGAAATCCTGCCTGTACTTCTGGTAGTTCTCAGTCCACATACTGCTGGAGCCTAACTTGTAGGATTTTGAGCATCACTTTGCTAGCATGTGAAATGAGTGCAATGGTGTGGTAGTTTGAACATTCTTTGGCATTGCCCTTCTTTGGGATTGGAATGGAAACTGACCTTTTCCAATCCTGTGGCCACTGTTGAGTTTTTCAAATTTGCTGGCATATTGAGTGTAGCACTTAAACTGCATTCTCTTTCAGGATTTTGAATAGCTCAGCTGGAATGCTGTCACCTCCACTCGCTTTGTTGTTGCTCAGACTTCCTAAGGCCCATTTGACTTCACATTCCAGGATGTCTGGCTTGAGGTCAGTGACCACCCCATCGTGGTTATCAGGGACGTTAAGCTCTTTCTTGTATAGTTCTTCTGTGTAATCTTGCCACCTCTTCATAATCTCTTCTGCCTCTGTTAGGTCCCTGCCATTTTGAAGAGATTTTCTTGAAGAGATCTCTGGTCCTCCCTATTCTATTGTTTTCTTCTATTTCTTTGCATTGTTAATTTAGAAAGGCATTCTCATCTCTTCTAGCTGTTCTCTGGAATTCTGCATTCAATTGTTTGTATCTTTCTCTTTCTCCCTTTCCTTTCGCTTCCCTTCTTTCCTCAGCTGTTTGTAAAGCTTCCTCAGACAGCCATTTTGCTTTCTTGCATTTCTTTTTCTTTGGGATGGTTTTAGTTGCTGCCTCTTGTACAATGTTGCAAACCTCCGTCCATAGTTCTTCAGGCACTCTGTCTATCAGATCTAATTTCTTAAATCTATTTGTTGCCTCTACTGTGTATTCATCCGGGATATGATTTATGTCATACCTGAGTGGCCTAGTGGTTTTCCCTACTTTCTTCAACTTAAGCCTAAATTTTGCCACCAGAAGCTCATGATCTGAGCCACAGTCAGCTCTTGGTCTAGTTTTTACTGACTGTATAGAGCTTCTCCATCTTTGGCTGCAGAGCACAAAGTCAATCTGATTTCTGTGTTGACCGTCTGGTGATGTCCATGTGTAGAGGCGTCTCTTGGGTTGTTGGAAAAGAGTGTTTGCTATGACCATCGTATTCTCTTGACAAAATTCTACCAGCCTGTGCCCTGCTTCATTTTGTACTCCAAGGCCAAACTTGCCTGTTATTCCAGTTATCTTTTAGCTTCCTACTTTAGCATTCCAATCCCCTATGATGATAAGGACATCATTTTTTGGAGTTAATTCTAGAAGGTGTTGTAGGCCTTCATAGAACTGGTCAACTTCAGCCTCTTCAGCAGCAGTGGTTGGGGCATAGACTTGGACTATTGTGATGTTGAATGGTTTGCCTTGGATTCGAACTGAGATCATTCTGTCATTTTGGAGATTGTATCCCAGTACTGCTTTTCCTACTCTTTTATTGACTAGGAAGGCTACTCCATATCTTCTGAGGGATTCTTGCCCGCAGTAGTATACCTGATGGTCATCTGAACTAAATTCACCCATGCCTGTCCATTTTAGTTCACTGATTCCTAAGATGTCGATGTTCAGTCTTGTATCTCTTGTTTGACCACATCCGGCTTGCCTTGATTCATGGACCTTACATTCCAGGTTCCTATGGAGTAAAGATCTTTGCAGCATCGGTCTCTCCTTTCACCACCAGATACATCAGCAACTGAGTGTCCTTTCGGCTTTGACCCAGTCGCTTCATTCTTTCTGGCGCTACTAGTACTAGCCCTCCGCTCTTCCCCAGTAGCATATTGGACACCTTCCGACCTGAGGGGCTCATCTTCCAGCGTCATATCGTTTTGCCTTTTGGTACTGTCCATGGGGTTTTCATGGCAAAGATACTGGAGTGGGTTGCCATTTCCTTCTCCAGTGGATCACGTTTTGTCAGAGCTCTCTGCTATGACCTGTCCGTCTTGGGTGGCCCTGCACGGCAGAGCTCATAGCTTCATTGAGCTACGCAAGCCCCTTCACCACGACAAGCCAGTGATCCATGAAGGAGATTTATTATAAGCCTTTTATGCTTGACACTAAGATTGTAACAGGAATAATATCAATAGTGATATATAATAAAATTGTGTTTATAAATAAAATCCACAGCTCCAGAATTAAGAGAAGGTCACTAAAAAGAGATTGGGCCCACAGAGTTCTCCTGAAATCCTTAAAAAAAGAAGCAGCCAACCCAGGTTCACCAAACCAACTGCCATGAGTTGTTGGGCCAGTGAGACACGAAGCTGCCAGTGATGGAGATCTCTTGATGGCCTCAGAGTGTGGACAAGATGGCATAAATGAAAGATGGCATGATCCCTGGAGCTGGAGGCAGTGGCTAAAACCGGAAACAAGCCATTGGTTCTGCAGCAGCACCGCCAGAACAATTGTACTCAAACTATACGAGAGCTACCAATCTTCTGCTTCTTCTTTCTCTTTCATTCTCAGCATGTTTCCTGTTTTACAGGATGTCTAGAAACAATATTTCCCCATTTCCTTTGCCTTTTAAAAAACCATCTCTCTTATTGGCATTTTTATCAGGTGTCATATACCAAATGGAAATTGTATGTTTCTAATCTTATTTGGGTTGGAATTTCTTCTAGTTTAACTTTGACTTTTTAAGATATTTAAGTGTATATATGGCATGCATGCTTGAATCCTGCTATTCCAGGTAAGCTTGTTAACAAAAATTATGAGAAGTCTCCGTCATGATGTGTTTCTTGATAGGCTGGAGAGTGTTATGTTTAGCTTACCAGGTGTTGCCCCACTTACATGACAGAGCAATACATCAAAACAGAGATATATAGTTATTTTATTATATGGCAGTGTGATGAAAACAACACGTTACATTCCAGTCTTTTGCTTACATAAAGCTCTTTGCCATCTGGAGCAAATGACATTTCAGCTTGATTCTCTGGGTCAAGAAAGTAGTATTTAGCAGTCTAAGGCCTGTGCTACTTTGGTAATAAAGACAACGTCACTTGCAGCAACAATGTGCTAGGAGATTTCAGCTCTTCTCTTTCCTTGTGGGACATCGGTAGCACCTTGTGATGCTTCATTCACCCATATCAGTCTTTCCCACAGTGAGATCCTACATTGGGGGAACAACCTATCAACATCTCTCACCACTTGGAAACCCTCAGACCTGATGTCTGCTTCCGAACGTCTTTGGTCCTAGCAGGTCAGGGGGAGCCCCAGAAGCATTTCTTCCCTCGTGGCCCCCCATCTTGCCTACGTTCATTAGATAGGGCTTTTAGGGTACTTTGGAATGGAAGGGAGGAAAGCCGAAGCAAGGATAGCTCTTATCCTGCCCTCCAGCTTCTTCTTGCTGTCTCTCCTCTGACTCTTGTTCCACAGACACTTCCAAAGAAGGCACTGTACTGTTCTTTAGACAAGGCTCTTACTGGAATTGGGATTATTTTACGTTGTATTGTAATATGCATTCAATATTGATATTTTCAATGTAATTTCAATATTCATATGCATATTGGGTTTGTCTGCAGTGGTACAGAAATACTGCAGACCTGTTGAATTTTGTTGATGTGGATGGGTAAATGTCATTTCATCATATTTTTTGTAAGAATCTTCCAAGATACACAAAGTATCTGGAATGAAAAAGTACAAGACATGTAAAAAAATTAGAATGAAGGAGAAAGTGAAAACCAAATAGATCCCCTTATCTATTGTGGCATCGTAATTGAGGCTTGTGGCAAGGGGCGGCCTATAAATTTCCAAATAAATAATAAATAAATAAATAAATAAATAAAAATCCCTAAACATGAAAAAAAAAATGCATTAACTGGGGATGGAACAAGACATGCAGACACACCCTGTACCCACAAATGCATGAGATGATCTGCATTTGGCTCCCATACTCAAGAGTGTATTCCCAGAAAGGAGAGGTGCTGAATCATTTTTGGACTGAGCAGCATTATGTTTTGGGCAAGCCCTTGGAGGCTGAATTCCGGTAATGGGCAGGACTGAAGGAAAAATAGGCAGGGCCAAAAACCCACCATGTTTTAGCCCAAATCACTTGTTCTTGGTAGCTCTGCGGGAAGCATTTCATCTTTTCTGGAATGGGAAGACCTCACCACTTCCATGAAACCACCACACCATCTGTGGTTAGGGGAAAGTGGATGGGTCCAGGGGACAGTGGGCAGGGTCTTTGGGAACAACCCAGAGGATTAGACTGGTGCCCCAGCTGGGACAGATGCAGCCCACAGGCCTGAAGTTCAGCATCCCTGCTATAAGGGATCCCTGCTATTATTTAAATTTTTAAATAAATAAATAAATAAATAAATAAAATAAGGGCAGGTATATCTCCTGTGCCAGTAATCCCCTGCCCAGTATGAGGAAGCCCAGCTTCAGATGCGGATGGCAAAATAAATCATGGGAAAGGAGAGAGACCAACCAACTGGGCATCTGTATAAGTAGTACCAACAGACAATCTGTGCTACTAATGGATCCTCTTAAATGGTAGATTCCCTTGGGATGGAAAACCAACCACTAGCATGCTCTGCCAGATGCCACCAAGATTGCTCTTATTGCTTTGCTATTTAACTCTGAATATAGAAATCGTGGGAACAATAGATGGCAAAAGAAGAAGGGGATGGCAGAGGTTGAGGTGCCTGGATGGAGTCACTGGGGCAGTGGGTGCTTGGGACTTGGGATGGTGGAGAACAGGAAGGCCTGGGGGAATGTTGTCCATGGGGTCGTGATGGGTCGGACACGACTTCGCGACTAACAACAACAACAACTTAGAAGAGCCTTGCTTTCTCTTATATTCTCTTATATTCAACCTTGCTTTCTCTTGCCCACCCTCACCAAAATTGCTTGTCTTCACTTTGCAATGAAATCAGAAGTGGCACCCCTTCGCTCTTTGTGGGAAAAATTGAAAGTGCAGCCCCAGTTTCCTGCGGCCATCTGAAATCCATCCATTGATATTTTAATTAAACCTGGTTAACAAGGAGGGTGCCTGCAGGTCGCAATTGGCCGACAGAATGATTCCGTGCGAGCCCCTGCCTCCTGCGGCTTTAAGGAGGCTTTGCAAAAGCCAGGAACAGTCCCTGGGGATGATCTTCCAGTCCTTGCAGTCAGAGGTAAGAGCATCTTACGATGCCCACAGGCAGGTATCCCTGGCAGGTGCAGCTCACTGCTCTTTTTCCTCAAAAGTTTCCCCTGATTTTATTCTAGGAGCCAACCTGTGAAGTTGCCTTCAGAGCCTGCCACAGTCTTTGAACGAGGAAGGTCTGTGCTCAAAATGCAATCCCAGTTCTGAGCTTCCCTAATGCATCAAATCAAGAATGGTTGTGAGGCTTTTGGCTGCTGCTTCTCCAAGAGACAGAAAATTGCTCCACAAAATCTGGAATCCTGAACCCACAATGCCTCTCCCACAAGTGGTACAGCAGTTGCTCATTTTCCTGGCCAGCTTGTTGGATCATTTAGTCCCACATATTATTTCTAATCTGTAACACATATTTAACACACTTCTGACTTTACATCTGTACCTTGCAGTTATGTTGGTTTTTCCTCCACTTTTTTTTTAGATTCCTCTGGAGAAAGTGCAACGGGACCTACTAAAGCTCTCAAAGGCCTCACCCACCCACCCATCCACCCACTAGGGACCAAACCTAGAGTGTGCTTGAAACGTGGTTTTTCATGCAATCTCAGAAGGAGTGGATGCTTTTTCAGGCCAAACAGGGAAGGTCATGCATCAAAAATCAATCCCCAACATGGAGTGACTGCTGTCAATGGGCCTCCAGGCTTCCCATACTTGGGTATACCTTAGGCGTTTCTTTGCCACAGGCAAGTCTGCATCGGAGACTGAAAGTGCAGTACTTTAGAGCTGATGCTGCTGCGGCTTCTTGGGCTTCCCGATATGGCCAGCCAGGAGAGCCAACTTGTTGTGGTCTCACTCTAGTGCCACCAAGAAATGGGACTCCTGGATATAAGGATGCTTGAAATCTGTTGGCTGGACCCACTGGGAGAGAACAGTAGCAAGAACTCTTAGTTCATTGTCTTGGAGTGCCTCACTCGACTTTCACCCATAAACCTGAATGGTTGGATTCAGTTCTAGGGGGAAATGAAAGCCGAGTGTTTTGGAATGCAGGAAAACATCTTCCCCAAATATTGAACACTCTGTCTTTCTCTAAAAGCGATTTCACAGATCGTGTGGAGGAACAGAATGGGAACATCTCTGTATTTAAGGTCAAGGAAGTAGACAGAGTCCCCAAAGAATCCTTGAAAGAGTCCAGCCTTTCTATTATTGTGATTTCTAAATAACTGCCATTATATCACCAGTCCATTTAGGATCCTCTCCCAGTCTCTTCTGGTCTTCTCCAAAACAGCTGCACCATTTTCACCCACCTTAGGAAATTACCTAGGCAAAGTACAGTTCCACATCTCAGGAAAATAACAAGAAAAGCAAAAAGGCTATGACTTTAATTTATTCAATCAAAAGTAAGTGCCATTGAACTGAGTATTGTATACTCATGCAATCAGTGGGTTTAGTCAGGTGTCGAGTATGCAAACTATGCAGAAAAATTACTTTGGACTTCCTTAGCCAGAAACATTGACTTCTGAGTATCCATCTGCAAAATATTTGGACTGGAGCCTTTGAAATGCAACCTGGTCCAATTCCTGCTTTCTCCAGTCTTCATCATTTACATTTATACAAGATATAATTATGAAGAAGGCAGTTTATCCTTTTGCGCTTATTGGCTTTCCAAATCATTTTCTTGGGGCACTGCTGTAAGAATCTATTAGCTGTTTCACAACTTAATGTGCCACTTACTGTCGGCTTAACAGATTTCCTATTATCTTCTTTGTTTTGCCAACAATAACAAAAGGAAAGGAAAAAATGTAACTGAAGTAGATCGTAAAAAGATGCCAAAGGAGGAATCGAGGGGGAATTGTCTTTGCCTCCCAAATGCTACTCTCTAGGTTACTGGAAATGTCATTTCACTTTCCCTGTTTCATGTGGCAACTGCGCAGGAGTTTGATAAGCCCAGTAGCTTTGGAGAGACTTGATGACAGCCTATCAAGCCCCGGGCAATGGCACAAGGGCTCTCCTTCGGATAGTTAATAATTAACGATTAGTTCTTCATTTTTAATGAATGATTGTTTTGAATTCACTTGGCTTTTCTTCCTTGTTCACCATTTGTTTGGGTTTAAAATGAAAAAGTTATGCGAGGAAGAGCCTGGAGTCATGCCGTATTCCTTCAGAGCTCCCCGCCTAAAGACCTAGAGAGTAACTCAGACTGAGAATAGTGGGGTTGATGGTGATGGTGATCATGATAGTTCTGGTGGGGATGGATCACCAAAGGCTTCCAAAACTGGCTTACCATGATGATTTCCTCTTGAAATGATGTCCATCCTTTTCATTTAAATGCCCAAGGCAGCTAATTAAAGGGGGGATAATTTGCAATGTTTTTAAAAAGCTATATCCAAAAGATAAAACTGCAATACAGTTAAGAAAGAATACCTTCTGGTGCTTCAAAGATGAAAACAGGGTCACTCATCTGTACTTTTGATGCATCCATGCAGTAATAGTTACTATCTGAGAGGTGAATTGGACATCTTATGGCAGATAATGGCTCCGAAAATAGCTCCAAATTGGATGGGGTGTTTCAATTTGCAGAGGAGATGTGCTGGTTAAGGAAATACTTAACCATGATGTTGCAAGTGCAAATTGGTTGAAATACGTGCAACTAAAGGAAGAGTTAGGTAGATGCCAGTTGTGATGTCCTCCCAACTTATAGAATGGTTGACTTTCTCCAGTAATCAAATAATCCTCAATCTACTTTGTAGGGGCATTATGATCCTTGCATGCCATTGTTACGTACAGTTATCATTACATCTTACATAAAGTGCATGTCTGTAGATGTTTTCTCTTGATAGAACTGGCCGGAACAAATTTGTGATTCACAACACACACCCATGGCGCTTGTCAACTACCTAGCCTGTTTTTGCTTTTGTCCTTAGTTCTGCTCAAGTAGCAAAACTAGAAGAGCAATTGGAAGACTGCTAGGTTGCCATTCATGGCTGATGGTGGACTGCCTTAAACTCATAAACTGTACAAGCCATCCATATGAAACTAAACCTGGCTCAGAATGGGTTGGATTCAGACTTAGACATGCTTGCAGGAAACCCATTACAAATTCTGTGACTAATTTAGCCTCTTAAGGTGTGATTCTATGCAAGTTTACATTCAGAAAAGACCAGAGATTCTAGGACTTGTTCCTATCCAAACTTGTATACAATTGTGCATTCCGAGGCCCATTTATATCAGTGGGCCTATTCTAAGTTGATGAAGCCTGCATCCAACCTGTCGGGGTTGTTCTTGTTATTAAGATCACCAAGATATATGAAGATCAAGTGTAATAAATTTTAAAGCAGTTTTAAACTGGAATTACATTTAGATCTGGGGTTTATACACTCGTGTTTCAGAGAGAAGAGAGGAGATCTTTTTGCATATTTTCACATATTTGTAAACAGGCAATAGAAAGTTCGACCTAAATTTGTAGGCCTGGAAAAAGTCAAACTCTAACTATAACACAGCACTCAGAAGCTTGCAAAGCCCAAATCACAGCAGAAATGTTTCTTGGTAGTCACTGGGAATGGCACAGTCTCCCAGGAAGTTTTGTAAAGTTATTGTGATGACATGCAATTGGTATTATCTTTTCTACCAGAAACACCAGGGAGAGGCAGAAAAAGGCTTCAGGATGAAAAGACCAATAGGGTTATTTAAATAAATGTGAATTGGTGTCTCTTGTTTGCATTCAGCCTCATACTTCAGTTCAGCACAGTGGCACTGGTTGTAACGATGATGTGTTGGGAGTTTACTTGAAGCAGAACAGTTGAAAGGGGTTTCTTTTTGCCCTCTGAGTGTAACATGAGGAAAACAAAAGATTTCCATAGAAGCAAGGCACAAATCACTATAACTCCTTCATGAAATAAAGTTTCTTACCTATAGCTATAAAATAGGACTTGGTCCTGAAAATGATTAAAAGGCAAAGATTTCCCCTTGACATTAAGTCCAGCCATGCCTGACTCTAGGGGACAGTGCTCATCTCTGTTTCCTAGCCGAGGGAGCCAGTGTTTGTCCACAGACAGTCTCCGTGGTCATGTGGCCGGCAGGACTAAACATCGAAGTGCACAGAACTGTGTTACCTGTCCACCGAAGTGGCACCTTTTTATCCACCTGCATTTGCAGGCTTTCAAACTGCAAGGTTGACAGGAGCTGGGATGGAGCAACAGGAACTCACCCCGTTGTGCAGATTCACCCCATTGTGCAGATTCAAACTGGCGACCTTTCGATCGATCAGCCCAGCAGCACAGCGGTTTAAACCGCTGCACCACCTGCAGTCCCATGAAAATGATTAGACCCTGCTAAAACAAGTTAAACTAGTGGGCAAGAATACCATCTACAGTCACAAAGTCCATAAGGGGACAATCCCCTGCAAATTTCAAGAGAAAAAAATCTTCCCAGCATTCCACAGCTCAGCCTACTCTGGCACTCTGCTCCAACCTCTTTTATAGATAATATGCCAGCTATACTGCCAATGTTTTACCCTAAGGCATGTTGCTTCTTATTTTGCCACTCCATTCTAAAAAGCATACCATGGCTCGCCTGGCGCCATCTTTATTTGCTTTTCGGCACCAGGCGAAGACCTTTTTATTTAAGCAATATTTTAAATGTTAATTTACTTTAAATTTTAGTTCAATTATATTGTATTTGTATGTTTTAATTTGGACCTTGAGATGGGCCAGTTTTAAGGTTTTAATATTGTGTAGGCTTTTTAATTTTTGTATAGCGTTTAGCCTACAAGATTTCTGAGGTTGTGAGCCGCCCCGAGGCTTGTGGCAAGGGGCGGCCTATAAATCTGTTAATAAAATAAAATAAATAAATTCTTTTCTAAAGTCTTTCTTTCAATAGAACTGACCTTTTATTTCCCTTCTGCAAGCGGCAGCTTACCATCACTGCACTGAAACATTTCCTCCTCAGAAATTGTAAGATTTGTGAAAATTTCATGACATCTAGGAAGAATTCAAAAGCCACAATCAGCTTTTAATAGCAATTTATGAGAAATTTCAGTTCATTTTAGAAACATAGAAACAGAATGAGTCAGAAGGGGCCTCCTGGGCCATCTAGTCTGATCCCCGACTCCAGCCGGCTCCACTCATTTTTGACCAGAATGCAGAAGTTTCAAACATTCCAACACTGGACACAGGAAAAACCTAATCTGAGGCTGGGTTTACATTGTGCTTTTTGCAAGAAGCAAAAAACAAACCAAATAATTGGAGAAGATGGATACATTTTAAGATGTGTTTTACATGTTTACATTTGAAAAATGTGCACAGACATGTAATCAATGGAGAAAATTGGTATATTTCCAAATTGTTTACTACTTTGAACAAAGTGCATTAAATATACATGCAACACAAGAAAAGACTATCACTGCTTTGAATCCGGTATGTTCAGGAACATCAATGAGTTTCAATGTAGAAATAAGAGAAGATTGAATTTTGCTATTTCACAGAGTTTTAAAAGCTAGTATCCAAATATAGAAAATCATATTTATAATAAATACAGACAATGCATTTATTACAGGCAAAGCTTTTCTTTCTTTATACATTTTAAGTGCAACATATTGAAAACAGGGTGGATTCACAACAGTGTAATTCCAAATGATCATTTATATAGGCAGATATACCCTATTATCAGAATTTCCATGCAATTTCTGATGATGTGCAAATTAGATGTGATATCAGTCCTACATTTTTGATACATTTAAGGCTTTCAAAAAAAACAGCACAAACCAGGAAATTTATTAATAATGGCGTATATGTGTGTGGGGACAGGTAGATAAAACAAAAGTAATAGTATAGCAATATGATATGCTGATGGAAACTTTGTCCAAAGAAATTGTTTAGTTTTTGAATCCAAAGTGAACAAAACCAATTTCTATGAAAAAGTCACATACTTTTTAGTAAACAAATTTTGATCATGATTTTCCCCCTTTAAGAAATATCTCATAGGGAATATTTTCATTTTCCACTCTGCTGTGCATGAAAATGACAGCTAAATGTGAAATTAGACTTGTTTGGAAGGAGGGAGAAAAAAGAATAGCTGAAAAGACGAAAGGCTGGGGACACAATTTGCATGCGTGGAACAAGACCCAGAATCTTCAGAGCAGACACACCGATCAGGGGAGGAAAAGGAAAATCTCAGATTTCCTTTTTCATTATGAATCTCCTATTTCATTATTGCACATCAACTGATAAAAGTTTTCTCCAAGTAGCATTTGTTAAGGCCCTGGAATGGTTTCCCCTGAATGTTAGTAACTTTATTCCACTTGACTTGTAAATTAGGGATTTTAAATACCCATATTGAGGCTCCTCACCCATCAAATGGTAAAACATTCAAGGGACAGAGCTTCCTTCCATTCCCCACAGACTTTCATCTCAACCTACCTCCACAGGGTTGTTGTTGTGATGATAAGATTGAGAACTGGAGGAAGAGAATGATGTAAGCCGTTCTGAGTTCTTAAGAAAAGGAAAAATCTACTACATAAATGAACAAGAAGGCAGGCTTCTAAAACAGGTGATGCAAACATTGAACTACGGCTCTCATAATCCCCAGCCAGAGTATGGGATTTGTGGTTCAAACATCTTGGTGACAATAGCTTGCCTGTCCCTTCCATTTGCTAAACCACTGATCTCCCTTTGGGTCAGCTCTGCAAACCACAAAGGGCCAAATCGGAACATTTGCAAACATTCTGCTATGCAGCATGGAACTTCAGATGGAATTAAGCAGGTGGGAGCAAGTCTGACTTTTAACTGTCACTAGATGGGGCTTTACTGAATGATCTCCTTGAAGAGACCCCATTCTTTCTTCCATATGAGTGGGATGGAAGTGTGGGGGATTCAGCTGGTGGTAGTGAAAACCTTGACACGGCCTCTGCCACTATGTAACTTATTCAGTGCAGGTTTCCTTGAGGATAACCAGAAGGCTTTGCACAGGGTGGAAAATGCTCTCTCAACCTGCATGCATCACTATCGTCATTGCCACCAAGGTGGGCCAAAAGTGCTGGGAGGTGATGTGACATTCGGGATTGTCAAAACAACGCTTGTTCCCATGCACCGCCCTACTTTGTCGATCCTTTTTCTAGATGATGCTCATCTTCAAAATCAAGTCCTAGTGTAATTTCTGGCATGCTGGAAGCTTCACCCTGCTGTTGTAATCAGGGCAAAAATGATATTAAATACCGAGTGAAGCTTCAAGCAATCAGAATCACTGACAATTGGACTTAAAAGGCGATGGTTTTTCTGCTGACTCTCAAGAGAAACCTGCATTGCTATATGCATTTTGCACTTAAATCAACATGAGAAAAAACACTTTGAAGATTTTTTTTTGTCATAGATGTCCTGCTTTTTCCTCTTAATCTCTTTTCTGATATCTATTTCCATCTTCATATTATTTTAATTGGACAAAGACTGAATCAGGCTATTGTAATATATACAAGCTCAACATTCCCCTTTATCTTGGACACGAAGCTAAATTTATCTTCCCAGAGATATGATTCATGTGTGCTGAAGACACTGTACCTTGTAGACTAATTATCATAGGAATAGACTAAAAAGTTATTTTTTCTCAATTTGCTTTCAGCTTTAGATGCAGCGGTGCAAATTTCAAGGGACAACTTGTTTACAGTCTTCAAACCAAATGTTGATTATTTCAGTAAATGTGACATGTGCCTGCTTGACAAATTCAACAAGTGTTCTACTCAGAACAGACCCACTGGAATGAATGGGATTTAAATTAATCAAGATGAATTTAATTCCATTCATTTCAATGAGATTACTCTGAGTAAAACTTCTGTTGATTTTTATTCCTGTGACATGATACATGATGTTTAGAACAAAGCTGTATGTTGGTCCATTGTGTTCTTCTTTATGATGACAATGAGGTATTCATGTTTGTTGTAGGAAAATTCCTATGGGATATTCATACAGCTGCTAAAAAATAAAAAAAAAGTTTCCAAGATCCATAAAGAGATGATGATGGAGGTGATGAGTATGATGATGGCTCAAGCATCCAAGCCATGAAGAAGCTTTCCAATCCATAGCTTTGAATAAGTATTAATGGTAATCGGAGTTCCACTACTGGTTTGTTTGTAAAGACTTCAGGCCTTGGGAATTGTATTTGAAATGTGTCAGAATTAAAGCTGCAGCCTTTCCATGCAATTCACCTGAGGCACCAAAACTGACTGTGTTCTAACTCAGCACTTCTGTGTCAGCCTTGCTTTCAATGGGTCTTTGAAGTACCGGCACTGGACAGCTGCTGACAAGAATTTCAACAAGGATTTCCATGTTGTCATAATCCACTCATTGGGCAAAATGGCTTAGAGTGCAACTTAACTATGGAACAGGGCTTATTCAGAGACCTGTCAACAAGAGCAGGGCAGGGCAGGAGGCAGGCAGAGAGCGTTACTTTATCCAGTTGTGTCATCTGCAGCTAATTCCTTTGCCTGCCTCATGGACTTATTCCTTGGTGAACAAGGACAGGAACAGAGAGACTTGCAAATTTCTTATCAGATCAATAGTTCACCTTTCTATCAAAGAATATTGGCAGTTATTGTAATCTACACAAGGTAGATTGCAAGATCTATCTAAAACATTTTAAGAGAGAGAATACAACTAAAGGCATAATAATTGCAGCATAAAAATCCCACAATTGTGCAATTTCATTTTTAGAAGTCCTCCAACCTCCCAGAAGATCCACAATGGTCCTCTCAGCCCCAGTGTCTCTACACAACTGGCTCCACTCCCTGGGCGTCCACATCCTTACTTGTGTGTGGTCGCTTGGAGCTCTGATCTCAATTGATTCCCTGCAAACATCTGATCCAGGGATGTGGGTCCAGGAGTGGGAAGGACCAATGTAATGGTTGTATTCCCTGGTCATTCTGTGAAATCTCCTTCAGGTGGATCACATGTTAACAGGGGTTCTGTGATACACGCAGGAATAGATGTTCTGGGTTACAACTCCAACTATGCCTGACCATAGGTTTTCTTAGCTAGGGCTGATAGGTGTTTATTTATTTTTATTTTATTTATTTAAATATTTATATGCCGCCCCTTGCAACAGCCTTGGGGTGGCTCACAATCACTAAAAACATATACAATGTTGAAGATCAGAAGATCAGAACATCTGGCTGTTTCCTACTCCTTTTAATAGCCAGATCTGGAAGCCCCCAAGTTTATATCTAAGATCACTCCAAAAGTTGGGTTACGTCATGCAGGATCTGAATAGGATACTACTATTGTTCAATGCATGGAAGGCCCTAGAGAAAGCTGAATCAGCTTGACAGAGGCAGCAGAAAGTGTAACACCTGATGCAAATCTCCTGCATTGCTAAAATAGATTCTCCCCAGTTCCCATGTCTATATTGTGCTTTAGGGATCACATCTATGCAGAACTTAAACTTCTTCCCATTTCACTTTCTTTTCTATCCTTTTCCCTTATCCAAATACAGGTGAGTTAAAAATAAATCTTTCTTAGACAAGTAAACATAATGGGTGTTTGCTGTCTAATGCATTATTCAAGTGCTCTTGTAACTTTGTAATTGTCTAAGTCCATGATTGAGGATGTTATCATGAGTTACCTCTCTCTCTCTATTTTTCTCTTAGAATTGCCAATGAAATAGATTATACTGTGATCACAGGTCTTGTTTCAATCACACCAGTTGCTTAAAGATTTTGTTCTGATCACCTTTGGATGAAGAGTTGTCAAAATGTGTTTGCTTCTGATCTGTTTCCAGGCCCAATTCAAAGTGTTGGCTTTGATCTCCAAATTTCTCTATAGCTTTGGCAGGATACGTGAGAAACAGCCAGTCTCTACATATCCCAGCCTCTCTATACACCTTCCCGGGCATGTATCAAACCAAGGAATTCTGTCTCTTTGGACTGGTTTCTTGTTCACTTCAATTGAAAGAAGGCTGAATTGGTTGTTTTTTGCTTTTTTGATTTTTGCAAATTGCTACCTCTAAGGAAAAAAAAGATTTTTGCTCTTTTTCCAGTGCTAATGAAATCTGCTCAGATAAACAGCCCCAAAACCTGTGGCTCTAGTGTGCTATAGAAAAAGCTGATTTGCACAAATCCTAATGGAAACAAATTATGATTTGTGCAAATCAGTGGATTCTGCACAAATTACATTAAAGCTACATGGTTTGGAGCTGCTTCTTTGTGAAAATCCCATTAGCAGCTTAAAAAAAATATG
Source organism: Varanus salvator macromaculatus (assembly GCA_023646645.1). Classification (NCBI taxonomy): domain Eukaryota; kingdom Metazoa; phylum Chordata; class Lepidosauria; order Squamata; family Varanidae; genus Varanus; species Varanus salvator. The sequence continues at coordinate 5,629,692 of JAIXND010000690.1, read as the reverse complement.
CAATTCACAGTCCTTCTTAGTGAAAATTTGAAAGTTAGCTCAGCTTGCCCTATGATGAGTCAGCAGCAGTTCAGGACTATGAACCAGAATCTTAGGGTTAAATTAAGAAAATGCAGTGGATTTACACACCTTCCCCTTTCATTCATGGTATGGTAAGTGGCTACTGTGGAAAGGGTCTTCTGACATATGGAATATTCTCCCCTAAGAAAGTGGCTTTGCACCATTCTGTTGTAATATGGAGGAGGCAGACAAATATCCTTTAATTGTACCAAACATTGCAATTGAAAGTTGTTGTTTAGTCTGCTTATTTTTTTAATGCTGCTCTTCAATACTGCTGCTGAACTTCCCAGGGAGAAAGGATGGGAATGCCTTGTTTTTAATTTGTTTATAGATTGCATTTTATGACTTTGTTCACTGTCCTTATTTGAAGGGCTGAGTAAGAATAAGAGATTGGGTAGGGTCTGAGATCTGCCTTCCACAAGGCAAGGCAGTCTTTCGAAAGAAAACTTCTTTATTCAGTTTTGAGCTATCCCCAACCATACCTCACAGCTCCATGGGACAGGTGCAGGGAAGTTCAGTTCCAACAAAACAGTTTATCCAGAATGGGTTCAATATTTTAAAAAAAAAAGTTTGTTTGCAAAGTTGTGCCCAACCCATCACAACCCCATGGACAACATTTCTCCAGGCCTTCCTGTCCTCTACCATCCCTCAGAGTCCACCCAAGCCCACAGCCACCACCCCAGTGACTCCATCCAGCCACCTCTTCCTCTGCTGTCCCCTTCTCTGTTTGCCTTCCATCGTTCCCAGCATCAGGGTCTTCTCCAGTGAATTGTTCCTTCTCATTAGGTGGTTGGGGCACTTGAGTTTCATCTTCAGTATCTAGCCTTCTAAAGAGCAGTCAGGGTTGAACTCTTCTAAGATTGACTGGTTTGATCTCTTTGCATTAAATAAAATATCGCAGTCTCATTTCTTTCCAATGGCTTAGAAAAGAATGAACAATGTGATTATCTGAAATGAGTTTGGCCGATGTCTTGCACTCCTAGCCAACCAAACATTCGATGTGGCCTGCCAATATCCTGATAACCCAACCCTGCCAATTGGATAACCCAACATTGAATTGACACCCAAGGTCCAGACACCTTGGGTGTCAATTCAACTTGGTGGCATTCAAGATGTTCAAGTGTGTTTAAAAAAGGTAACAGAGCAATGGTGCATTAATGATATGATCATTGATTAGAAAGCATTCCTTTATCCAAAAATATTTTGTTTAAAAGCTACCTATTTGCTTTAACTTAAAATGACTGATCTGCATTACTCTTGATAGGAGAACACAGAGGTTAATAGTGAAAACCGCCGGTACACACGGCCTTCATTAACACTATATAATTATACCAAAATTCCTTCAGCTTGACTTGTCAGACAAGATTTTATCTAGATGAATGGTTTTTCCTTGCTTTGAATGCCTGAATGAGTCTCAGAGTCATTTGGCACTTGGCAACTTACATTATGACATGTTATCAGCCAAGTCGTGCGAAGAAAAATTAATTATTTCAACAAAAAAGTGCATGATAGAAATATTTGAGAATGTTGCAATAACTGGGTTGGCTCTTGGGGAGAAGAGGAGGAAAAATACAAAGCAGAGACGGGACCAGTGAAGAACATCTTTCTTCAGAAAATTGCAACAGGATTCCCAATCAGTGAGCGTAGCCATCAACTATCAATCCCCTGCTGCAACATTATTTTCAGAAAGTTTAGAGTGGTTCAGGAAACATGCTCGTTGCCATCCATAAATTATCTTAAACATTCTCCCAGTTGTCACTGTTGTCCTGAGGCAGTTTCTATCAAGGGTAGCAGAAGACACTTTGCACATGGAGACGGAAATACTGGCATGGGGCATCCTGTGACAAGCAAGGACCTTCAGCACAAATTTCAGACACAATGACAAATGTCAGATATTCCTCCACAGAATGATGTGGGGAAGTTTCTTTGTTTAGTTTTTTGTTTAATAAACACTTTAGATGTTCCTCTAAACACAGGCTTAGCAGAGGATTCCAGAATTCCAGCTCTGACAATGCCAAAAGAAGCCTGAAAGGTATGCACCAAAACACTGAGGATTTAGGGTTTTTAAAGCGGTTTTCTTTAGCAGTAACCATACCTACATCAGAACTTTGAAAAGTTGATCATCCAAATATGCCATTGTCTGCATTTTCTGATAGTCATTCATTCTTCTTTGCAGTTTGGTGGCACATTGTCCTTTGGAGTTGTACAGCTTTTTATGGCAAAGCAATTAATAGGGGCAGGAGACACAGAACGATGTGTATAGATGAATCAATACATGGATAACTGCAATGCTGCTGAGAAGAATCAAACATCTGGCTTTTTCTTCTGGATCCTTCCTGGAAGGAACTGACCTCACTGGCTTCTAGAGTCCCAAGAAGCGGGGGACTGGATGAGAAGCCTGGAATTCTGGAGCAGAAGGGTTCTTTTCAAGGCTGGTGGCAGAGAGGGAACCAAGAAGAGTGTGAATAGCTGCTGATAGGGCTGCCACCATGAGGGCCAGTGGGACTTCAACAATCAAAGAGCAGAACTCCAGCAAAATGGAGGAACTGCCTGAGGAATTCTGAGATCCGGGATATTTTTTATGCAGGGCAGCATGGGTGGTGGACAGCTACCAGGGTCAGAATGACATTTGCCACCAAAGTGGGGTAGCCCAAGGAGATTGCCACAATGAGGTTCCTTTTAAGGAATGACCAGATGCAGAATCCAGGTACCAAAAAGTGGGAGCTCCTGTGAGATGGTGGAGAATAAAATAGATGTTGATGGTTACACTGAATCAGGAAGGCCGGACATTCTCATTTAAGATCATGCAAAGAGCCTCCACAAATACAGGTAGGTCTCCTTTTGAGAAAGTTCCCTTCTGTGAGTTGAGGACCATGGAAACCATGATGGAAGGGAGCAGAACTAATGTGCCGCCACATGAGACTATTACATGCAGAATCTGAATGTCTAAACAGGGCTTATGAAGAACTGGAATCAGGGATGGAACTGATTCTTGGAATGAACCCAGGGCAGAATCATGGGAAAATGTTCGTGCTGAAACAGACAATAACCTAAAGCATGCATACTTACTTGAGTCACACCCAGTGGAAGTTCCGGGGCCAGAATTATCCACTGAATGCATTCCATTTCAGATGTATGACATTAATTTAGTTGTGTCCTCACAGTTACTCTTGTGGTTAATAGGGTGAAGAAATTTAAGATGGAATATGTTTAACAGGTCTAGTCCTGGTCCACTGTTCCAAGGGTGGGAGGAAGAGAAGACTGAATTTACTTCTTTGCTCTTATTTCTGCCCCTAAACAAGTAATCAGTACTATCACTGATTATAGAACCTGTAATCAGTATATACTAAATTGGGCATATATTTTCATATGTATAAAAGTCAGCTCCAGTGTATGATAGTTTTCTCCCATTAATTATTGTGATTAAGAACTCCCCAAATGTTGGTTGGTTGCTGGAATTATCCACAGGAACCATGAGATTTAGAGTGATTCTTCATGTTACAACAAAACTCCCAACCAAGCTGAATAGCCACTGCAAGGAAACAGAGGTGTGTTTTCGCATAAGGAAATGAACTACTTGGAAATCGTGAGGGATGCTGAACTATTGCCATGGCTACAAGTTCAAGTATAAGCATCCAGATTGAGGGTTCACACTAAAATCCAATTATCAATGATTTAGCAGTGAACATTTAATGCCATCTCACTATAAATAGCATCACTGCTACCAGGGATTTCAAAATAACTTTAAATAGCAGGAGTAAAATAATACAAAAACTAATACTCATAGTGACAACAGTCAGAAGCATCTGATAGGAACATTAAGATTGAGACAACTTTTGAAAAACAACATTAACAGGTGCCGAGGACAAAAATGCAAAAACAAGAACAAACCTGGGTGTGGAGGAAACAGATTTAAACATGCCTCTGTTTATACCTTGGGATGAACCTGATTTTCCATGAGAAGTTCCAGGAAGGAAAACTTAGGTTATGCCATCTGCCGGTGAATTTGGTCCCCCTGTGAAGAAACACTGCTCAGAGAATTTGCAATGGAATGTAAGGCTTGTAAACGCACCCATGTGGCTGATGGGCGTGTACCACTGCCAGGCATTTCCTGCAATGGAAGGGATGGTTGTGCATTTCCAGGTCATCGTCCAGGGTGTGGGCAGCTGGGAATCAGGTCAGGGCACCAGGACCCAGAAAACCAGTTCAATATACAAGCCCATTCCAAATCGTAGGCAGACAGTCCAGAGATCAAGGTGGGAACAGAAGTGCAAGATAGGCCAGTCCAAATAGAGCAGAGCAGACAATGCCAGTCAGGAGTCAAAAGCCAGAGAGACAAGCCAAGGAGAAGCGGATACCTGGGTCTGGAGCAGGTGAAGGCAGACCTGGTCCAGAAGCAGAGGCAGGAACAAGGCAACAAGCAGAGTTTCCAGAAGTAGGTTCCAGAAGACACAGGACACTCCAGCAACAACTTGACACATTGTGGGTGAGGCTGTGTTTGAAGGGAAGAGCTGGTCCATATATAGCTCTTCCCCAAGGGCTCCCAGGTGGTGCTCGTAACATCCCAGGTGGCTGTGATCCTGCAACCACTGGGGCTGCTCTTCTCATCTCTGGCCAGAACAGGGAGTCCTGGTGCTGCCCCAGCACCTCACAGATCACTTCAGCCACCTCAACATGCTCTCTGCAGGTTGCCAGAAAACCCATCTTCCTTGCAGTCAAGCAATTCATCATCATCATCATCATCATCATCATCATCATCATCATCATCATCATCGTACTCCCCAGAGAGGTTCCCCTTGTGCCAACATTATATTCTTTTTGGCATCAGGCAAAACCCTTTTTATTTTCCTGTTATTTTAATGGCCAATTGATTTTAATTGGGGTTTTGGTATATTAATGGTCGCATGCTGTGGGGCTGTTCTATTTATTTATTGTAAGCTGTCCTGAGATGTTATGTAAGGGATGGGATAGAAAAGCTTTTAATAAAATAGATAGATAGATAGATAGATAGATATGTGTACCCGGTGCAGCAATTTATATGGTACCCCTGACATAGATACTGCCAAGGACGACAGAAGGAAAGGGCTCCCTTCTTTCTGTGGTCCACTGGTGCCTCCACCTCCAGAGGACGGGAAAGTTAAGTAAATACAAGGAGCAACAGCTTGGGGGAAATGTGAAGCTGGTGGGGAGGGCTTTTGGAGAGGAGCAGTGCTGACACGGAGGGGTACCATCCGCAGAGTCTTTGATTGGATCAGGAATTGATCCGCCTTCTTCCCAGATGGGTTGAGAAAGAGCTCCAATCATTTCTGAGTTCGTCCACATTAATCCAGACACTACGTCCATCTCTCTGCCCCGTTTGTGAACTACAGTGTATCTTACAAGGTCTCAGTGCTTCCATGGAGACCTTGCAGCCTGTGCATTGATCAGTATTAGTGCCATAACGAAAAGCTCCAGACACACTCCGAACATAGTGGGTAGAACACAGGCCTTGCATCCCTCTGGTCCATGCGAGGGACTTCTGTTGAGTCCAGCCAGCCAGAGAAATGATAGATCCCCCTCCTTTCTCTCCCTCTGTCAGTTGCCTTCTCTCAGTGTCAGGAAGAATGTTCTTTACCTCCTTAGAAATCTGGAGAAAGCTTGGAATGCAACAGGGATATTTGCTGTCTAGACAACCTGGGCTCAAAAGCTTGTGTGTGCTTTATATTTTCTGCTGGATAGACTTTGCTTTCCTTTCTAAGTGTTGTGTGTATCCGGGCTTTCTATCTCTGGAAGCATGCATCAAACCCCAACAAAAGGTCTCAGACCAAGTAAATGTCCCCCTTTGAGGTGCATTGCTCCCCAAGATTACCAGGTGCAACAGCCTCTTTGTTTACTTAGGCATTTAACTGGATTTTTCTACCTTCTGTTTGCTTCACCAAGGAGTCGACCATGGTATCCTTCTGGATAGGCTGACAGGACTGGGAGTTGGAGGCACTGCTTTGCAGTGGTTCCACTCTTATCTCAATGGCAGATTCCCGAAGGTGGTGCTGGGGGACTATGGCTCTGCGCCATGGCAGCTATGCCATGGAGTTCCACAGGGTTCCATTCTGTCCCCTTTGCTCTTTAACATCTACATGAAACCACTGGGAGAGGTCATCAGGAGGTGTGGGCTGTGGAATCATCAGTATGCTGATGATACCCAGCTCTACCTCTCGTTCTCCACCAATCCAGGTGAGGCAGTGGCTGTGCTGAACCGGTGTCTGGCAGAGGTAATGGGCTGGATGAGAGCCAATAAACTGAGGCTCAATCCTGACAAGACGGAGGCCCTGTTGGTGGGTGGGTTGGGCTTCGGAGTGGGGGACCTGACCCTAGTCTTAAATGGGTTTGCACTCCCTCTGAAAGACAGAGTCCGCAGCCTGGGAGTGCTCCTTGATCCGGAGCTGACCTTGGTAGCCCAAGTGTCAGTGGTGGCGAGGAGCACCTTCCATCAGCTTCAGCTGATTCATCAGCTGCGTCCCTTCCTGGAGTTCGACTGCCTGGCGACTGTGACACATGCATTGGTGACTTCCCGGTTAGACTTCTGTAACGCGCTCTATGTGGGGCTACCCTTGAAGACGGTCCGGATACTTCAATTGGTGCAAAATAGAGCTGCCAGGGTGCTGACGGGGACTGGGCGTGGTTCTGATATCAACCCAGTTCTCCGTCAGCTACACTGGCTTCCCATTGAAGTCCGAGCCCAATTCAAGGTGTTGGTTCTTACCTATAAAGCCCTTAACGGCTTGGGTCCTGGTTACCTAAAGGAGCGCCTGCGACCATATATGCCCTCCCGCCCCCTACGATTGGCAGCTGATGCTCTCCTCTGGGAACCCTCCGTGAGAGAAATAAGGAGGGTGAGTACCCAGAGGAGGGCTTTCTCTGTGGTGGTGCCCCACCTATGGAATGTGCTCCCCAGAGAGGCTCGCCTGGCGCCGTCATTATTTGCTTTTCGGCGCCAGGCGAAGACCTTTTTATTTAAGAAATATTTTAATTGTGAAATTATTAATGTTATATTGTTACTTATTATATTTATATATTTTTAATTTTTAGACTTTGAGATGGGCCAGTTTTAAATTGTGTATTGTTTTTAAATTGTATTTCTTTATGTTGTTAGCCACCTCGAGGCTTGTTTGCAAGGGGGCGGCATACAAATATGTTAAATAAATAAATATTGTAATTTATCTGTTACCGTTCATTAGGCCAATGCCATATTATGTCGCCATGTTTTATTCTTTGTACCTCATGTTGGTATTATTTTATCATGAGGATGTAAGAAATTTCTTAAATTGAATGAATAAGGCTAATAATCACCACACCCATTCATATCTGCCAAACACGCATTGTTTTTAAAAAATAAATATTAACATAGAGCCTAAATGCATCCATTTTGTATTCAAGAGATACAAAAGGGCTTCTGGATGAGGGAAGATTCTGGCTTATTGAGATAGATTAAAGTCTTTGAACTAAAAGTGAATCCTGCAGCAGAAGTAAAATATTCTTGCCTGCCAAGAAGAGACAAAACCAGAGTTTTAAAGCAAAGAATATTGCACTTTCCGCCTCTCGCCTGGGGCAGGGACTTGAGGCTTTTAGCTGCAGGGCTGCCTTTCAGTTTGGATAGGGCTTCCTTCATATTTTGAAATAAATAGACTGGTTCTGTCTGGCAAAGGTTGCAAAGCTGCTTGAACATCCTGCAGCTTCCCGGAGACAGCTCTGTGTTTCTTCACCAATTAGCCCTAAAGAGCCACCTGCAGTTCAGTTTTGAGCCTCAGAACTTTAAAGACACGGTGAGTCTTGTCTTCAGTGAGAGGCATTGCAAACACCTTGTTATGATGCACTTTACTGAGAAATGCTTCCTCCTACTCTCCCCACTTAAAAAAGCATTTTGCTTCATCTTTCAAAAGATGTCCCAACCAATTTGCTCTATAAATTTGATTTGATTCGGTATTAGAACTTGTAATTTATTTGTTTGACATCATTTGTGATGCAAAGGGAAAACTTGATGGACGTGGTGGGGTTATTTTCCATTATACTGCTGATCCAATAATTTATTAAGCTTGGTGTGCCCGGTCTCACACTGTAGCGTTATTATTCATTGTCCTCCAAGTGTTTAGTGTGCAGATAGGTTTCTACTCCTGTTAAGCTGTTTCGATTTTTTTATACAAAATTCAGACAGAAACTGGAAAAGAGCAAAGAGCCTGGCTCATTGCCATATGCTAATTTATTCTCAAGTACTGAATTCTTGTAGCTGGGCTAGGATTTGCAAATGAAATTCTGTAGAACAAATAATAACAACAACAACTTAACTCTCCCCAGTTTTTTCCTAAAGCAGTAGGTTCTATTCTGATCAAATCTATCCTCAAGTTTGGAACCTGCATGAGATGTTTCTTAGATTTAACTTTGATGTATCACTTTTCTCAACATTCTTGGGCATTTTGTGCCATGCAGTACCCTCCAGAAGCAATTCAAAGTTTTACTTTAGATCAAACTTGTTAATAAATTTGAGAGGTTTGAATTGAGGCACACACACAATAAATTTTGGTCCCTAAAATTCTCTTTCCTTCTCTATTGTCCTCCCTCATAGACTCTGTAGACACTTCAAAATTGTAACTTTTTTTAGCTGGCAGATCTTAGATCAAATCAAGCCAGCACTTTCCCTAGAAGAAAAAATGACAACATGGGAACAGCCACATTTTGGGCACATCATTAGAAGGGAAGACTTTCTGGAAAAGACAATCATGCTGGGGAAAGTCAAAGGCAGAAGGAGACAAGGAAGACCAAATATAAGATGGATTGACTCCATAAAGGAAGGCACAGCCTTGAACTTACAAGCACTGAGCAGGGCTGTCATTTTGGAAGGCTTTCATTCATAAGGTTATCATAAGCCAGAGGTAACTTCATAACACGTAGCAACAATCACTTGTAGAAGTTGCATGCAAAACAGCCGGTAGTACAACTCGTGTGTGCATGTATCAGATTGTTATTAATTTCAGCAGTCCAACTAAGTTATTTTGCAAACTGCTTTTTGATTCCCATGATTTTTCCCCTCTCCCTTGAAAGAAATATGAGCTGCTACACAGACATGGTCCCGTCAGCTGCAAATCATGGGTCTGTATATTCCAGACTCAAAATGGTTCTCAACAAAGTACCTACCACCAGCAAGAAGGGTGCACACAAGCCACTCCCCACCCACCGTCCATATTTTCCAGAGAACAGTGAGAGTGGAACAATGTGATGTAAGGTAGCATTGCTATGGAGCCACCCAAGAAGCTGTGTGTGATGCTGGGAACATGGAGAATGAGGAGGTCCTGCCAGATTGTAAGGTCAAGTAAGGTAAGTGGCAACCAGTGGCAACGATGCCCTGCAAAATGCAAAATGGCTCAGCAGCCAACTTCAGCTCTGGAGGGGAAAGAAGGCACCTGAATGCTGGCAGGGTCTGTCTTTGTCCCTTCCCACCCCCCGCAATGTCCCTACATCTGTTCTCACCCTCATGGAAGCAACCATTTTTTCTGAAGCAGGAAGAGACTCCACAGTTTGGGTCCATAGTGCTGGGAATCTGAGCGATCCGAGGCCACCCAGGTTGCTGCCCAGGGCCCAGGATGGCGCCGTGATCGGCCTATTATAATGTGCCCTTGAGATTATTGTTCTTAATGTGTGCATTTGTGGGCACTTTTCTCCAATATTTATATTCCATATGCACTTGCAATGTGCATTCGCATGCTTCACATATGTATGTGCATTATTCCTGATTGGAGAACAGTATTGAACAGTACAAAAAGAATTGATCCTAAAGGGTATCTGTGTTGCTTCCAAAACTGCAAAATTATGTATCTTTGTATTAAAATTCAGAGTGAACCCAGTGCTTCCTCATAACAGGTTTCAGAACTCCAGCTGTTGTAATAGGTTGCATCCTTAGACTATTATCATCAATTTAGACTAACTTTGCTGGAAAACTAAAGTTGGACAGTCATGCCATCATTTCCAAATCTCAGTTATAACTCTAATGACAATTCTACAAGCTAGTGTTTCTAAAGTCAAAGAAGGCTACCTCGTGTTATAAGATCTCCAGTATCTTCATTTGAAAGATAAGTTCAATTTTTCCATGCTATAGTATCTGAATTCTTGTTGTATTTTAGTCTGTTTTTTCACCAAACCATCAGCATTCACAAGCTCAGGAAACACTTTTACCAACTCCTACATTCTTTCTTAAAAGTAAAGTATTCTTGTGAGTGTTCCTGAAAGACAATAGAACTGATTGCTCAGTACTACCAAAAATGGGAAAGCACTGAGGCTTTGAGAATTAATTGACAGTACTTAAATCTGGCAATATTGACAGCGCCATGCAAGATGTGAATAATAGATATTGTAGACAGATTTCGAACAGAACCCCACTGCTTGGATGTGGCAAACAGAATTGGAAAAGGAATTTTGCCTGCTGATTTTTCTCATGTTTAATTTGAACCATAAATGGAATTTCATGCAGTTTTTTTTAACTGTCAATTTCTAACCTTTTGTTCTCGCACTTCTAAGCACCTACATAGAAGCAAACAGAACAGAGCAAATTTGTCTAAGTTATAAGAGTTTAACACTGTTATCAAAACAATGGCGAAATCTAGACCATAGCCAAACATAGTCCCAAATTGACTGATTAGCTTTTGGCATGGTGTGCATTTTGCAATGCACAATTAGGGGAGAAGTATATTGTATGGTGTCATATTATGCTAGAAATAATCGCCGAGAGCGGGAACATATGCATTTGTTACAAACGGCTGTGCATATAAAATATCCTATGTGATTTCCTAATGGGCAATTTAGATTCTGAGTGGAGTATCTATTTTCATGGTCCCTTTATGCAGTCAAATGTTAAGGAGCTTCTGTTCTTCTCCAAATAGCTTGCTAAGTCCTTAGGTCACCGTTCTAATTACTTTGAGAGATTTATATAGTTGTAACTGAATCCATGGGAACATTAGTAGTCTTGCAAGTCATTTCAAAGCAGAGTGGGCTTTTCTGAATGCCTTTTAATGCCCCGAAGATGATGACCAGACTCTTGGGGAACCGACACACTCAACTGGACGTGATAAAGAATGGAAGGGACACACGGACTGCTTTTCTATTGGCATTTATGCTGTGCTGCCATCATGCTTCCTAGCATGTCTTTCTTTTAACACACCCAAGGAGTAGGGTGTGCCTTTTTCCTCCTCTGCACCTGGAGGACAGTTTTCAGGGTGAATCCAAATTTAGCTGTATGCAGCACCGTAAGCACGCTGCTCTCTGGGAGTAAGAGAATCCATTGGGGTCAGGCTTGTTGAGGTTCAACAGACTGGATTCCGAACTGATGCCCCATCTGCCTTTTCCCCATTCCTACATGTTAGCTTTTTGTTGCTGTTCAGGCAAGGAAAATGCAGACTCGGCAGTGTGTTGTTTAAAACATATGCTTCTCCATTGACTAAAGTATGGAAATATCTTGGGGAGAGAATGTTGCTTTTGTTCTGTTCCTTTCCAGTGAATGCATGTTGCTGGGCCAGTCGTAGTCTTGGAATAGCTGAGCCTTGGACAAAAAATGTGCTTGCATTTGAACATGATGTGTTTTGATGTTGAGAACCTGGAATGAAAGTCCCACATATCCTTATGATGCTCACAAATGAGAATGAATCAACATGTCAACTTTCACAGCCAAAAAAGAACTATGCACAAATATTGCCATCCATATTTCACTTGAGGAATAATTCACAGTAAATATGGGTTTACTGTTTTAGTTGAAACATGAAGGATTTTGAAGGGAGCCAGAGATAGACAAAGTACCATTGGAAGGTTGTACATATCCCTACATTCCTGATTCATAGACCTCTGATTCATCTCAACCAGGAGAGGTGCTTTGGCTTCTGCTAGTAATCATATAAGCATAGGATAGTAGAGTTGGAAGGGCCACCAGGTCCAACCCCTGCTGTTGCAGGACAACAATCCACATATCAGACAACATGGTTCTGCCAGCTGGTTTAAAATGCTTACTGAAAAAGTTTCCTATGTTCTCACCAAATTATCTCTTAATTCCAGCTAGAATTGCAGGAATGAAACATACCACTGTCTGTCTGTCTGTCTGTCTGTCTGTCTGTCTGTCTGTCTTCCCTCAAACATTTCTGAGCCCTGCAGTATGATTTTAAAAGAACCCTTGAAATTTGTTGAAAATAACTTTTAAAAGGGCAAAGTTTTCAAATTTATGAATTAAGTACAAATTATTCAATGACCAAAATAGCTCTATGATCAAGATGAAATAATGGATTTTAAAATTTGAATATTGTTTAAAAGAAAACCATATGATTATGCACATTTTAATACTATATTTGAAATGATTCTCTATTCCAAGAGGGTTTAGTTTTTTGTTTGTGTTTTACAAAAGTCTATATCTACTTTTCTCCTCTGCTGAAAATGTTCTTTGAATTTGCTCTTTCTGATTGTTCCGTTGTTATACCTGTGGCTACAAAGGATGACAAATTTCATTTCAGGTGTATTGCTCTAACCCTGAAATGGCCTTAGGCATTGATCATTGGTGAGATTATAAGCATGTTTAGCTGAGGTTGTGGAGCTACAATCCCTGGCACTTCTCAGCCAGGGGGCTCCAGGACCTTTTTCTTTTTTTCCCAATCCAAAGATGTTAAGTGTTCTGCCCTCATTCTACATGGTGTCGAAGGGTTCCATATTGTCAAGCCATTATTGGGATGCTTCTTAGAAGTAGCATTTTCATTTTGACAGAGAGTTGCAAGCATTCCACACAAGGACTGCCATGGGGATCCCAGCATTGTGAGAAAGATATATAAGGTTCTTCCAATGGCACGATATATTAATGAAAATGGCAGGAATTATGGAAGAAATGTGGACACTAAGATGCCATTGTTTGCCTTCCGAGCCCTGTTTGCTGAGTTGTGACTCCTGCACTTTGGCTAACTTAGTTCTTTCTAGGAGGTCGTGTTGAAAGCGACAAGTATCAAAGCTGCCCACAGGATTCACCAACTATGGACCAGAGCTCTTAATAAACTACTTCCTGCACTGATATCCATGATGTTACAGTTTTCTCGAAAAGATTAAATAGATTGACGTGGCCTTGCAGGAGACCCAGCATTATTATATGGGCAAGAATAATAAGAAAAGGTTGGTACAGCTGACAGTTTAAATGTTATCTGTAATTTCATATGAGCAAAATTGTGTCTTCCAGGAGACCAAAAATTTATCCTCTATTTCCCAGCAGCAGGAATGCAAAACCTGTTGCCCAACCTTTTATTTCCTGGGTACTACCCAGCATAGTACCGATTCTTGATCGTCCCAGATCTGAAAATGATTTCACCTGTAAGAACATGCTGGGTGACATTGCAATGAGTAGTCAACATCTGGTCCATGTTAACATTCATTTGTGGAAGCTGATAACGCAGGATGAGCCAAATCATATACATCCATTTCCCCACTTTTGGACAATTCCTGCTGATCATTGTTTTTAGCTGGCTGTCAGTATTTTCAAACAGTCAGGAAAATGTGTCTAGACATTTACATGTTAAAATAATATAAGCACATGCAGATTCTGCCTGATTCCATTAAGGGAAGCCAGATGTGCTAAGTGTTAGCTTTCCAAATGCTGGTGCATATCTGGATGTAGAACTTCTTCTGTGTCACAGAACCAAATTCTGTAGACAACACATTCATCATTGTCCCTCCTTAAAGTTTCACATCTTCCACTGCTTGGTCTCTCTCCTTCTCTCCAATTTCAATTTCCTGGAAGGCTCTCCATTACTCAGGCAGTTGTTTATGTTCTGTTGTCTGAACCCGGTTGAGCATTGGGCTCATATGCATATGCAAATGCATATGGTGCCTTTGGTTTCTCTCCACGAAGAGAAACCATGGTCTGTTGTATGGTTTCCATATTTCACCATGGCTTATCTAAACCCAGATTTCCCCAGGGCTACCATAAAGACCCCCCCCCCTTCATGGATCTCTGCATTGTCATGGCAAAGGGGCTTGCGTAGCTCAATGAAGCTATGAGCTATGCCGTGCAGGGTCACCCAAGATGGACAGGTCATAGCAGAGAGCTCTGACGAAACGTGATCCGCTGAAGGAAATGGCAACCCACTCCAGTATCTTTGCCATGAAAACCCCATGGACAGTGCCAAAAGGCAGAAAGATATGACTCTGGAAGATGAGCCCCTCAGGTCAGAAGGTGTCCAATATGCTAGTGGGGAAGAGCAGAGGGCTAATACTAGAAGCACCAGAAAGAATGAAGCAACTGGGTCAAAGCCGAAAGGACACTCAGTTGCAGATGTATCAGGTAGTGAAAGGAGAGTCCGATGCTGTAAAGATCTATACTCCATAGGAACCTGGAATGTAAGGTCCATGAATCAAGGCAAGCTGGATGTGGTCAAACAAGAAATAACAAGACTGAACATCGACATCTTAGGAATCAGTGACCTAAAATGGACAAGAATGGATGAATTTAATTCAGATGACCATCAGGTACACTACTGTGGGCAAGAATCCCTCAGAAGAAATGGAGTAGCCTTCATAGTCAATAAAAGAGTAGGAAAAGCAGTATTGGGATACAATCTCCAAAATGACAGAATGATCTTAGTTTGTATCCAAGGCAAACCATTCAACATCACAGTAGTCCAAGTCTATGCTAGGTGGGACTAGATGAATCACAAGTTAGAATTAAGATTGCTGGGAGAAATATCAACAACCTCAGATATGCAGATAATACCACTCTCATGGCAGAAACTGAAGAGGAACTAAAGAGCCTCTTGATGTGGGTGAAGGAGGAGAGCAAAAAATTGGCTTGAAACCCCACATTAAGAAAACTAAGTTCATGGCATCCAGTCCCATAACAACATAACAACAACAATCCTGGCAAATAGATGGGGAAGAAATGGAGGTAGTGACAGATTTTATTTTCCTGGGCTCCAAGATCACCGCAGACGGGGACTGCAGCCAAGAAATTAAAAGACGCTTGCTCCTGGGGAGGAAAGCTATGGCAAATCTAGATAGCATACTAAAAAGCAGAGACATCACCCTGCCAACAAAAGTGCGTATAGTCAAGGCGATGGTTTTCCCAGTTGCAATGTGTGGCTGTGAAAGCTGGACCATAAGGAAGGCTGAGAGCCAAAGAATTGAGGCCTCTGAATTGTGGTGCTGGCGGAGACTCCTGTGAGTCCCTTGGACTGCAAGGCAATCAAACCGGTCAGTCCTAGAGGAGATCAACCCTGACTGCTCTTTAGAAGGCCAGATAGTGAAGATGAAACTCAAATACTTTGGCCACCGAATGAGAAGTATATTCCATATGAGGTGGAGTTGAAAATGTGAGAGTTCTTGAGCAAGATCATTTTCCAAATTAAATAAAGCTGTTCTACTATCACACACTACTGGGAGGAAAACCCATTGTGTTGCTATAATGCAATTCAAGCTGGGTTTCCCCCACCCCAAATTCCATGCCACAGGCCTTTTTTCACAATTCGCTTAAGAACATTTGCTTCTCCTATCAATGCATTTTTGCATACCCACAAAATTCTGCTGATATTCTGCCTGAGGACTAATCCCCGCATTTCCTTCTGATGTGTTTCATGCAAACATTTTTGGCAAGCCTAATTCTTCAAGGGGCCAGTGATGTTCTGCAAAGGCAATTGCTTTAATATCCATACTATGCCATAACAGAGTGTAAACAGGAGCTGGAGTCTTGTTAAGGTAAAGGAGGGAAAGAAATCTGTCGACTTCAAAGCTGATAAACTCCATCTATCTGCTGGCACATTATGCTGCCAGAAAAGATCGGACCAATTCAACAATGTGTCACCCTATGGGGTTGGTACAGTTCTGTCATACTTCAATGAGAAGAGAGTTGAACAAATTATTGGTTTCTGTGTTGAACGCTGACTCCCACAGTGCGGTGTGCACTCCCACTGATAAAGAAAGCCCGTGTTATGTAGTGTAGATCCAAGAAACAAGTGCCACTCCTGATTTTTCATTTAGTGGAACAAAATGATTGCTTGCTATAAATTCAGCTATACAGAAATCTACACTTCCTCGTGGGCATAAGAATACAAAGAGTAATCAGTGGAGATTGTCAAATATTTCCTGGTCTTCTCTTTACATAATAAGCACAGGACACTATTTGAAAGGATGGTAATTTTTTTGTGCCTGCACTGCAAAGAGCTTTTGCGTGACATGCTCAGAACATGTCTGGGAACTGAATGGCCAGCAGTTGGCTGGGGGAATAAGTCGGGTGGTAGGAATCAACAGTGACGAGGGAGATTCAAGAAAGGGACTCGGAGGGGATAGATTTTGCAGCCACTGCAACCACTTTCATCAGCCTCTAAAGGTATGCCTTTTTCAGAAATATTTAGAGGATTGTGGAGAAATGGAAAGGGCCTGGCAGGAAGTGTTGCATTAAGTAGGCTGAATTATCCCTCATGTGCCCTCAGGATCAGGCACATGGTCATTGTGAGCCGGATGTCAAACATATTCACAGTGTGCCAGACTTTACCCCAAGGAAAACATTTCAGACACTCTTGTTTGTCCAGATTTGTTTCCATTTTAAATATTTATGTTGGGAACTTCTTCAAAATATCTTTTTGTACATAGTTCAGTGGTTTTGTGGATTATCAATGGATGAATTTAAACAAATAAGTTTGTTTAAATTTATTTGAACAACTAAATTTATTATTACAATAAGTTATTGCTTATTGTATATGTGGACATGAATAGAATAGAATAGAATAGAATAGAATAGGTGATAGGTAAAAAGGTAACCTCGACGATAAAGCAAATGCAATTGAAGGCAGAAGGAGAAAAGGAGGACCAGCTACGAGATGGATTGATTCCATAAAGGAAGCCACAGCCTTGAGTTAGCAGGAGCTGACAAGGGCTGACAAGGAGAGGACTTTTTGGAGGGCTTCCCTTCACAGGGCAGCATGAGCTGCAGATGACTCGCTGGTATGCAATAGCCGTGTTCCACTTGGACAACTGCAGGGAGGAGAAGCGTTGAAGTCGCCTGTCTGCATCGTGAGTGTCAGACTTGCATGTCTGTTGCTGAGATGCTTTTAGCTCCCTATTTGCTTCCATCTTCTTCTGTACAAAGGACCTGCATGAGGTTCTTGGCAACTCCAGTTTTGGATGAGGACCATCATCCCAGTTCCTCTTGCAAGGAGCCCAAAAGATATGTGAAGGTTGTCCTCTTTAATCCTCACAATAACAACCCTGTGAGGGTCAGTGAGGCTGAGAGGGAGTGATTGGTGAAGAGTCGCCCAGTGAGTTTCATCACCACTGGGTGACTAGAACCCAGATCTCCTGAGTTCCAGTCCAGCTACAACACACTAACTCTCACATTGCCTCGTCCAGAGACTACTTATGATGTTCTTCAATGATGACAACCTCAATGTCACCCTTTTTACTTCCAGAGCCTTGATTTGATCCAGGACCTACTTGTTCATTTTTCTATCAATCCAGGGCATTCACAAAACCTTCTCCAGCACTGTGTTTTGAATGCATCAGCTTTCCTCCTATCAGCTTTCTTCACTGCACAGCTTTCACAGCCAGACGTATCAGGAAAACAGCAGTGTTGATCTTGACCTTGGTCTCCAGTGAAATACGCTTATGCTTAATAATCTACTAGTTCCTCTCTGGCTGGTCTTCGCACTCCCAGTTTTCTTCAGATTTCTTAACTGCAGCCTCTGTTTGAATTGATGACTGAAGAGAATGCAAAATCTTGCACAATTTCAGTTTTGAGCATTGGGGAATTTCTCCTTGTCCTGCAGTGAAAAGTGTTCAGCTGCATGATGTTCAGCTGCAGCAGAATCTGGGTTGCTCCATCCAAACTCCAAGCAGAGGGCAGCTCCCTGATTTTTTTTCCTAATTTATGGAATGTGCTTCCCAGAGAGGTCTGCCTGGCACCGTTGTTATTTGCTTTTCGGCGCCAGGCGAAGACCTTTTTATTCAAATGTTATTTTAACTGTTAATGTTTTTTATTTATTTTATGCTTGGGCCAGGGCAACTTAAATTTATATTATATTATATTGTTTTATATGGTTATATTATTTATTTGGTTGTAAGCTGCCCCGAGGCTTCAGCGAATGGGGTGGCATAGAAGTTCCCTGAATAAAATAAATAAAATAAAACAATGCAATGATTAAAGTTTGCATTCTTCAAAGCACAACAACTTAAGTTTCCAGTACTGCATTTTAGAGCTAAACGAATTGTGTCCAGTTGCACGTTAGAATAAACTCCATTGCAGTGCTGTTCTCCTGAAAAACAGCTTTGCAAGTAGTCTCTGTCCTTCAGGCTCCCCTGAGATTTCATTAGGCCTTGGAGTCTTGCAAGAGCAGAGAAAGGGTTCCCACTGCCATTGCAGCAAATCTACAGCTCCCTGCTTCCCCACACCTCAAGTGACAGGATAACCTCAGATCACCATGGCAACCTGGCTCACGTTTCTTCTGATAGATAGGCAAGTTCTGCTAGGTCAATTTGAGCTTGTTCTGAGCATCACAGGCCAGGAATCCTGGTTAATCAGGGTCTGTGGAAACTCCCTGTCGAGATGAACAGAACCAAAGAGAAGAAGCAGAGCATGCATCCCCTCTGCAGAAAATTCCTAAGTAGAACCGTAACGTTTGAAAAATTAGGGGTTGGGGTGAAGCTCGGCATCACAAAATACTACCGGCAGAGCTAGGATAGACTGCTATGAGAGACAGAATGGCTGAGGTGTAAGATTTGAGGGAAGGATATGCTAATTCCAAGCTGTAACCCAGCTTCTAACAATAGGTCACTTCTTCCTACGTAATCCGTTTGTTCCCAGGTGATTTCTTGTTTATAATTGCATCTGGCCACTGTGGACTGCAGCCATACAGAATGACAATTGCATTACAAGGAGCATAAGACCCATGTCTCCTTTCTGTTTCAGGAAATAGACACAGGTATAAACTCTATTCCACCTAATTTGATTCATTCCCACCAATAGAAATGGAAGTTCAAGTGCACATTCAGATATGAGAAAGTATTGTAATTGTATGTGTGGTTAGTAGAGCTACCTCTGATACGATCGCTGTCAGATAGACTAGCGACAAGTCACGTTATACTAGCAAGAAGCAAGTCAATGTGTAATGACTGAGAATGGAAAAGCTGTGTTGAGACTTGTCAAGGCGGATAGACGTGTTGCGGTTTTTATGCAAGGGTGTTGCTGCTCCAGCCATCACAGATGTGGCCTATAACATGAACCTTGACTGAATAACTAATAATGCCAAGGCTGAGAGGCTAATTGAAATCTCGTGATCGCCTATCCTCCAGCAGCGGCATAGCGCCACTTCCAGCCATCACAGGCCTGAGTCAAAAACAACAGATCGGAATTTAGACATAAATTGATTTAGCACCAGCCTGGCCAGTCGCTCGTTTTCAGATGCGGTGAGAGAAATGAATTTGGAGCATTCAGGATGACGGCTAGCCTAGGAATAGCATTTCCTTGTGTTCATCCTGTGTTGGTCAAGCTGCCCTGCCCTGCCCTGCCCCTCCCTGCCCCTCCCTTCCCCTTCCCCTCCCCCTACCTTTTCTTTTCTTTTCTTTTCTTTTCTTTTCTTTTTCTTTTTCTTTTTCTTTTTCTTTTTCATTGCTTCTCTACTGGAAGAAAGACTGTTCCTTGCATGGGGCAGCCCAAAGTGGTTTTTGTATTTTGAGCTTGTTTCTTTGCTTCTTCCTGTTTTTGGTGGTATTTGATGAAGATCAATACAGAACACTGGGGGAATTAAGAACAGAGCTACTTTGCACAGTATATACAAGTCTTCAAAAACCTTCAATTTTTCCTTCCATTGGTTACAATTCAGGGGCTTGTGTTCCTCCCTTGAAAACAAAGACACTCAAGCATTAGAGGGCAATGCATACACCAGCTCCACAAGTCAGGAGGGAGCTTCTGTTTTAACAGGTAGACTATGCTCCGGGATGTGTCTGGACCCAGTCCAGAGTGTTCATCACCCTCAAGGACCTTGATATCCACATATTTTAGAGCAGAGGTTCTCTGGCTCATGTGTTTTTCAGGGGTCCCAGTCTCTGGCTCCCCCAGACAACCATCTTCTCTCTGTATGGCCGTGCCTCTGTGTCTGTCAATCCCTGGCTGGTTTTCCAAGTTTTGTTTGTTGTTTTTCTTGTTCTAAAAGTTTGAAATGTGTCACCTCTGGACCAGCAACTGGCAGTGAGAAATTTGATGGAACTGTTTTGATATCCCAGTTGTCTTTGTCCTCTCCCACCACTGCAGGTAACCCCAGGTGCTTTTCCAAAATGGAATTCGTCCCTTGGACTGGAAGATCCACACATACACACTCCTTTGTCTTAGAGGTTACTTCTCCCTACATCAGCCCAATCATGGCCTTCTAATCAGGCCTTTTGTTCTATTGTATCAATCTGGGAAATGGGAACCATAGCTCGCACAAACAAGGCCTCCCGGCCAAAGGTCTTGAGGCTATGAAACCATATTCCCCATCAGGTCTTTGCTTTCCCCCCTTCCTTCTCCTTCTCCTTCTCCTTCTCCTTCTCCTTCTCCTTCTCCTTCTCCTTCTCCTTCGCCTTCGCCTTTTCCTCCTCTGCCTCCTCCTCTGCCTCCTCCTCCTCCTCCTCCTCCTCCTCCTCCTCTTCTTCTTTCATTGCTTGTAGAAAATGATGCAAGGCACACTTATTTTAATGGGCTTCTGATGGGGGAGCTCAGTAGGTATGCCGTGTCCCTTTTTCTCATCCGCTTGTGCATAGCCATTGATACTTTATTATTATTTATTTATGTATTTGGAGTTTTTATATGCCGTCCCATTCGCATGAGCCTTGGGACAGCTTCCATACAATAAATAAACAAGCCATATAAATAGTGCACATAAAATCCAGATTCACCCTGGCTGTAATATTAGAACCAATAGATAATATTAAAAGTTGTTAAAACATTGTTTAAATACAAAGGTCTTGGACCCCATCCCTTTTGCCTTTGTGTACTTTTGATTATGTCTGTCTGACTGGGTGTGCCCTTTATTTTGTAAGCAAACCTGAAGTTTAGAAAAACAATGTACAATGATTTTAAGAATAAAGCATGTTTAAGAAAAATGCAGATCTGGGAGGGCTCCTGTCTAGCCTATATGCATCTCATTCATTCCCAAAGCTCGTTATTCACACTCTTTTACATACTCTATGAAGTGGCTTTCATGTTTGGCCAATTGGCTGAGAGGAGCTGCTGTCCAGAATCCTTTTTTTCTCCAATTCTCCTAATGCATTTCATGGCACTGACAGCAAAACGATTTGCACATACCATGAAGAAGAAAACTCCTTTTGTTATTAAATCAATGAGTAAATACTTTTATATTGCTTGGCCATGACATGTTGCTCAATTTATCATTCATTATGCTATGAAACCAAATCTTTATGAAGTCATTAACGCACACAGACCATAATAAGAAGTGAATGTTTATCAGAAAAATAGTGACTGGAGAGCAGTGGATTTTACCAGATGAATTGTTTGCAAATGAGAATAATCATTGCAAAGAGCCTACACATGTCTACTCAGATGTAAGTCCCATGGAGTTCAATGGGGCTCATTCCTAGATAAGTGAGTATAGGATTGCAACCTCTTGGGGGTTGGACTCGATGGCCTTCATGGCTTCTTCCAACTCTACTATTCTATGATTCTTTCAACCATTTTGGTTGAGAAACGATATTGGCTACAGTTCCACTACTTCTGCTTCCATTGAGAAACTTCTTTAAATATCAACATGGTTGTTGTGGGCACAACATGCCCAGTTGTGCTTGTACAAGTCTGGACCACTAAAAGCTAAGTCACAAAAGCAATCCTGAAGGCAACAACACAGAAATAGCAACAAAGACCATCATCCAAAGAACCTAGCTCTGTGTGTCCACAGTGGTTCCACACTTGCGCTCTTCCAGTGGTGCCTTCATTCTCCTCCCCCATAAAACTACAGCCAACACATACTCAAAACTGCTGTGCCCCATTCTGTTCTTCAGTGGGGAAAACAGATCACTGGTCTGAGAAGGTAAATCAGAAAATCCACCAAGGATACCCAAGTATAAAGGGTCTCTTTGTATCTCAGCTATAGCCACTAGTCCACAATCACACAGCCAAAACATTCCCCAAAGATATCCTCTCTCTAGGGTGTGACTAAAATGCCATCTGGCTTTGGAAGAGCTGGCAATTCAAACATGAGGCCCGGTATTACCATTGCATTATTGCACAACCGCACGGCTCTTCTAAAGTGTCACTTCGCTGCTTTTGCTAGTCCACAATCCCACAGCCAAAACATGTTGAGGTAACTTTGGACATTTCCACTGGAGAAGCACATCTGAGGTATTGGGAAGAAAAGATATATTTTTTAAACAGTTTAAACAAGGCAGGTCTTTAATTGTGGCACTAGCTCTTTTATTAACAATCGGAAGTGTTTTGACCACTGCTGAAAAGTTATTCACATGACTTTTTGTTAGTCTGTTGTTAGTCTCAAAGTCATGCCCGACCCATCATGACCTGATGGACAACATTCCTCCAGGCTCTCCTGCCCTCCACCATCCCTCGGAGTCCACCCAAGCCCACACCCACTGCCCCAGTGACTCCATCCAGCCACCTCATCCTCTGCCGTCTCCTTTTGCTTTGTTCCCAGCATCAAGGTCTTCTCCAATGAGTTGTTCCTTCTCATAAGGTGGACAAAGTATTTGGGTTTCTAACAGAAGCTTAGCTTTAACTATGTATGAGATTTGTAAACTTCACCCAAGTGTCCACACAAAGGACTAAAGACTAGCATGAGTGATCAAAGTCAGCTTACTAGCAATGGGGACTGCTAAAGAACAACATTTCTATCTTTCAGTGTTTCAGTCAGACCCTGCTTCACTTCACTTCGGAGATTTGAGGTCCTGTGTGAGTGAAGGGCTATGAAATTTCACATTGCAGTTTAAAATGCAAGTTTCTCAGCCTGGCTTCCATCTCTGTGATAAACACATTACATAACCACACTCTGTAAATGTTCCCCATCTCCTGGATTTCCATTTAAAAAAAGTTACTGCTAAAAGAGATTTATCAGATATGTTCATTTGATTATTCTCTTACCTGTTGACTGACAACAAGACTTTAATCTGTGACCTTCATGCAATCAGAGTTTGTTCTATAAATGGCTGCATTCAAATCAAAGCTGTTCTTGAGCTAAAGTTCAGTGAAGACAATGTAAAATGTTGTTTTGTTTTGTTTTCCTTTTTGAAAAGGTCCTTGTTTTTAGGAAGGTTTTCTTTTTTAAACCCAGTCTTGAGTATTCTTGAAGTAATAATCAGCAATACTTCCTATACAACTGCCCTTATTGAAATACCATGGGCAGAAAAATGATATAAGCTGTTCTGTATATTAATTATGCTATCCCCCTTCTGAAGAGTGCAATTTTTGCAATGTCAGTTCTGCTAGATCTAATGATTAAGCTTCTTGGCCAGACAAAGATATCTTGTTTTCTTTTATATGTGTATTGTATAAAGGTAAAGGTAAAGGTTTCCCCTTGACGTGAAGTCCAGCCATGCCTGACTCTAGGGGCGGTGCTCATCTCTGTTTCCTAGCTGAGGGAGCCAACATTTGTCCAGGCAGTCTCCGTGGTCATGTGGCTGGCATAACTAAACACCGAAGTGCACGGAACACTGTTACCTTCCCACCGAAGTGGTACCTTTTCATCTACTTGCATTTGCCTGCTTTCGAACTGCAAGGTCAGCAGGAGCTGGGACGGAGCAACGGGAACTCACCCTGTTGTGCGGATTCAAACCGGTGACCTTTCGATCAACCAGCCCAGTATCACAGCAGTTTAAACCACTGCACCACCTGCATCCCGATATTGTATAGATTTTGCATATATTCAAGTCTGATGTTATGTAGGCACCTTTCTGAATTTCCTGCTAGATGTTTAATCACCTCCCTAAAAGATACATTTCTAAATGTTTCTTCTTGTCCAATTACACCTGAAATGCATTTTTGAGCCATACAATTCTGCTGCATGAGATCATCAGCACAAACTGCAATTGATACAGTTAAGCCAATAGCCGGAGATTATGCCAAATGCACCACTAATCAGAATAGGCAAAATCTCACATCCCAGTGTGAGATTGACTTGTTCTTTCTAAGTCAGAAATTCTCAAACCCTTTTCCCCCCAAGCATCACTCAACAACCCATTTAATGCCTCCAATCCAAGTGCAAGCACAAATCTTAGTAACATTATGATCCTAAAGAACCAGTGCCATATTGTGAGAACCACAGCCCTACACCACCAAAAAGGCATTTTTGAAAGAGTAATTTAAGGCTAAATTAGTAGACTGCACCAATGCCATGACATGAGAACCATGTGCTCTTGGCCAGGGATTTTCAGCCCACTTAATAATCTGAAAATTATTACAAATTTGGCCTGATCGCTATGGTGGGTTGGAAGAGTTGCCAAGTATGGGGCCAAATATAGAATGTGAAATGTTGCAGCAACATGTGGACCAGCTCTCAGTGTGACGTAGGTGAATAGCAATTAGGAATTCAGATTTTTTTCCCCCACCATCAAGTGCCAGTACAGAAAAGAGCTTCTGTGGAGATCTTAGCTGAAATGTACATCTTGTCACTTTGGCCTCCAAAGAGCAGGAGCATTATTTGTTGTTGTTGTTGTGAAGCCATGTCCGATCCATCGCGGCCCCATGGACAACATTCCTTCCAGGCCTTCCTGTCCTCCACCATCCCCCAGATTTCACCCAAACTCACACCAACTGCCTCAGTGACTCCATCTAACCACCTCAACCTCTGCCGTCCCCTTCTTCTTTTGTCGTCTATTTTTCCTGGCATTAGGCTCTTCTTCCTTCTCATTAGGTGGCCAAAGTATTTGAGTTTCATCTTCACTAAAGAGCAGTCAGGGTTGATCTCCTCCAGGACTGACCAGTTTGATTGCCTTGTGGTCCAAGGGACTCGCAGGAGTCTCCTCCAGTACCACAATTCAGAGGCCTCAATTCTTTGGTGCTCAGCCTTCCTTATGGTCCAGTTTTCACAGCCATACATTGCAACTGGAAAAACCATAGCCTTGACTATGCGCACTTTTGTTGGCAGGGTGATGTCTCTGCTTTTTAGTATGCTGTCTAGATTTGCCATAGCCTTCCTCCCCAGGAGCAAGCGACTTTTAATTTCTTGGCTGCAGTCCCTGTCTGCGGTGATCTTGGAACCCAGGAAAATAAAATCTGTCACTACCTTCATTTCTTCCCCATCTATTTGCCAGGATTGTTGTTGTTATGTTGTTATAGGACCGGATGCCATGATCTTAGTTTTTTAAATGTTGAGTTTCAAGCCAACTTTTGCGCTCTCCTCCTTCACCTGCATCAAGAGGCTCTTTAGTTCCTCTTCACTTTCTGCCATGAGAGTGGTATCATCTGCATATCTGAGGTTGTTGATATTTCTCCCAGCAATCTTGATTCCAACTGGTGATTCATCTAGCCCCGCCTTTCTCATGATGTGCTCTGCATATAAGTTAGATAGGCAGGGCGACAGTATACAGCCTTGCCAAACTCCTTTCTCAATTTTGAACCAATCAGTGGTTCCTTGTCCAGTTCTCACTGTTGCTTCTTGACCTGCATATAGGTTTCTCAAGAGACAAATAAGATGGTCTGGTACTCCCATCTCTTTAAGAACTTGCCACAATTTGTTGTGATCCACACAACAAAGGCTTTAGCATAGTTAATGAAGCAGAAGTAAATGTTTTTCTGAAACGCCCTAGCTTTCTCCATGATTCAGCATATGTTGGCAATTTGATCTCTAGTTATTCTCTCTTTGAAATCCTGCCTGTACTTCTGGTAGTTCTTGGTCCACATACCGCTGGAGCCTAGCTTGTAGGATTCTGAGCATCACTTTGCTAGCATGTCAAATGAGTGCAATGGCATCATTAGTCAATTATTTATTTTATTGTATTTTAAAGTTTTTCCATGCCGTCCCGTTTCTAAAAGTCTCTGGAGGGCTTACACTGGACAAAACAAGCAAACAAGCAAACAAAAACACAACAAAAACCATAACAACAACAATTATTTATGAATGCAATGTGTCATTCATGCTCCTATCATGCATAGACTTCTAACATGGTTTTTCCACTGAATATATATTATATTATTTAACACTGACTTTATTAGATAGGTACTGCCTTGTGCCATCAATGACATTGATGTTAATTACCTGGAAACAAAAAGCAATTAAAATATAATTTTCACAATTTCTTTGAGGCGTGGGAACTATTCCTCCTATTCCAAGGTAGCTGTTTATTATCACTTACTACTCTAATGGGGCACTCATTGTAGTGACAGGCATGTCAAGCATCCACATATACATTTACTTGGTGACTTTCATTTTCATTCTGCGATAACCCTTGCTGACTTCTTGTTCTGAAAATTGCGATAACAGGTTCTCAAGGGAAGGGCTCCATCTATCCCCTTAAGGTCAACAACTTCACAAGTGGATGTGAGTCATTAAGTTATAGGGCAAAGATGTGTAAAGTTAGGAGGCAAAGAGCTGTTGAGAAAAGACCCACGTCTAAATGATGACGTGTTATTTTAATGCATATACTCGAAATCATTATACCATAACTTGCAGGCAGATTTAGTGTTGATTACTTTAACAGAAGAGATACTCGTTTTACACTGGTTTAACCAATGCTTAGCAGGGTGAGTAGAATTCCTCCAAATAGCTATTTAAACAAACGCAGCATATAAATTATGGGCATAACCCATTCGCTCACAGACGCATCAACATATGTAGAACATTTGAGGTTCATTCAGTGGTGCCAAGTTCCTCCCATCCTGCCCCTAAGCAGGCCTACAGAAGCAAATGAACACAGCGCAGCAAAACATTGTCCTTATTTCTATCGAGCAATTTATGCAGGACACTCAAACTCTCAACATGGGCGCTCTTTCTGTTTCTAACAGTAACCAAATGCACTAGGAAATAAGCGCTCGCTGAGCAGCGATAAGACTAGGTTAGGCAAGCATGCAGTGCTTGAGTGCATTGAGGCTTCCCCAGTACTTCTGTGACACCTTTTCGCCTTGTTTGCAATCCTGAATGTGAACATCTTTGTTTTACCTGTTTCAATTAAGGAAAATACTCATTTTTAGGGTATGCAATTTTCTCAAAAGACAAAAGGGGGAAACACACTTTTCCCCCCTTGACCAAAATTGTGCATGTCTGTTCAAAGGCTAAAGTGCAAAAGACAAATGGGGAGGGGGTCTTGAACATGAACTCAAGCTGAACAATTCTGAAAATTTCCCCAGAATTGCTTTCCTGATTACTTTAGCATCTGGGTTACTGAATGGGTTACTTAATGAGTTTTAAACAAGAATGGATTTTTTTGCATCCCTAATTGAAGCCAAAATGGAAGCTCCTTCTACAGGGGGTTTCTTTACCACTTGCAGTTTCTCATTTCCCAATCTTAAGTTTGGTTTCTTCTGGTTCACCCTGAACTTCAAGATTGTTTGAAAAGTTTGTATGAAAATACACATGCATTTTGTGTGAGGTTCATTCAATGTAGGGATTTTTTCCCATATCTCTTGAATAGATAATCTTTGGAGTGGCAAAGGCCTGCTGGGCATGTGTTGCCAAGGAGCAGAGGCTGCCCATGGGGGACAGTGTCCCAGATGGCACAGGGGTACAGTCCTCAGGGGCAGTCCTCTCCAGATTGGTAGTTCCTAGGAACTGAAAAAAAAAAAAAAAAAAGCATCTCTGTTTTAATCCATTAAATTCAGGTGTCCAGAGCAGTGGCAGCTCCAGCCAGAAATGAGCAAAATGGAGAGATGATGGGGAAGTGGCTGTGACCCCTGAAGGCCTATAGGTCAGGGCACTCCTACCCCTGTGCCCATGCTTGAAACTCAGCTGTAGGTGCAGGTCTCACAATCCAGTTCAAAGCCCTAGCTTGTAGGACAGGGAACTTCTACTGCTATTTAAGCCTGTTTAATGTGGTGTTGTGGGGAACAGGACTAGACATCGGTTTAATGTCTGCTCTGACCCCAAGAGAGCCAGAAAAACAGTGACAACAAAACCCTGCAGAGAAATCAACGCGAATTAGTTTGTGCAAGCTGTGCACAGACACGCATTTGTCTATTGTGTGTCTTGAAGGGATATGGGCTCAGGAAGATGCCCTATTTAACAAGTACACCGATGCCACGCATTATTCATCCATTCAGTTCCCATTTATTTTGCTCCAATGTGCATGTTAGCAGCCTCTCCCAGGAGAGATAAATGAAAGTGGACTATTTTCCCCCACGGTAGAATTTTCCTGGAGCTACTGGTAGCTGCAGGTGTGCGGCGTTGGGGTTTTTTTTGCATGTGAAAAGAAAGCTCCAATGGTTGCAATGTAAGATCTGGGCCAGTTGCTAAGCAGAAGGTAAATGCTTGTGTCCATGAGTAGCTTTTCGTCATGGGAGCAATGCTATTAACTTCACTCATGTGAATAATTGCTCTGAAGCCATGGAGTTCAATCAGGAATTATCCAGGCGTAGCAAAAGTTGGGGTGTTTCCCCCCCTTAAGAGTTGAAAAAGGACAGTGTGATTGCTGACTTGCTGTGAAAAGAAAACAAGAGACTGCTAGGGGTTGCCACCTTTCCGTGGCCCAGCTCCTGTTTTTTTAATAGGTGCACGAGAGGTAAAGAAATCCAATAGATGGATTTCCTAAAGTGAAGGGACTGTGGTGAGGGAAATTGTCCTCCTCTTCTGAAAAGAAACAGATTCTTTTGGCCAGCAACTGGGTTGCCGCTTGAAAGACAAGTGCCCCTTTGTGTTGACCAACATTGTCCTACACATAGCAAATATTGCACACTTATTATGCAATGGAATCAACAGAACCAATAAATTTAGCACTGAAATAATAAGTGCAATTTGAAACATTAATGATAGATTAACTTTATTTTTTTTTTAATTTAATGAATGTATGCATTTAATAAATTTACATGCCTTCTCTCCTGGGGAGAGATGACAACAGAAGCAAAACAAAAATTATTAAATCAAATAACGACCACCCACATAAGCTCAACGCAGTATACTAAAAACAGTAAGATCTACACCAGCTAAAATACTGTTGCAGCAAGCCAGGTGAAAAACAAACCAATGGTACAATTCTACACTGACTTCAAACCTGCAGTTGCGATGCTCAAACAGGCTGAATTAAAATAACTATGTGAATGAAATGGTGTGTTGTAAATCATTAGTCTTTATGCCAAGCAAATATCACTTTATACTGAGTGACACCACTGAAAAGTACAGTTCCCTGGTCAAAAACTGGCCAACATCAGCACTGAGGGACACCAAGAGAAATAATTTAATAGCAGAGCTCAAGAATTTGTGCACAAATAATCAGTTGTTGAGGAACACAAGCCCTGTTGGGTGCCTACGGAGTGAAACAGAACAATTATTTCCTCTTCCACACAACCAGTTCCAAATATTGGCAAAATGCAGCCATGATACCAAATCTTGAGAAGAAAGGTGGCTTGGAATGCAAATGCTCCTTTGTCAGCCCTTCCAACACCGCTGCTTGATTTGCAGAATGTTACCTTCTGGGATATCCCAGTGAATTCACCTTGCCTTGGAATTGTCTCATAAAGGAGTCCTTCGGCAGGAGGTGATGCACGTACCACAGGGGACACCCATGGGACGTGTCTGCTGCTTCCTGCATGGACCTTTGGTGGGCGGATGTCCCCCCATCATATTTTTTATTGCTTGCCCACAGTTTGCTGCTGATGGCTAACGTATTGTTCTGCAACTGTCTTGCTTGTGGCAGTGATTCCTGGTGTGACCCACAGGAGGGGTGGATTTGGTCAGCTTTGGCCACCTTTGTGCATTTGCTGTCCACTGTGGACAGCACACACCAGTGGGTACAACACTTTTCAGGGAGCAACTGGGCACCCACTGGATCAATGGTGCCTCAGTCCCTTGGATGCGGAGATTTTGGTGGGACCGGAAGCTACCAGCTTGTCTTCATGCTGGGCTAAGATTACTTTTTTTTTTTTCCAGTGGGTAGCTTTCACACTACCACTTTTTTATTGGTTTTCACAACAATAATAAAACATCCATCATTACAAACATCAAAACTACTGAGTCAGCCCCTTATTACATTTTAACATTCTGTGATCATTTCAAATCCATTTAAAAAGTCTTGAAAATTCTTTTTTTTTTTTAAATCTAATCCCAGTCCCGTTTTCCCAGTCAATAACAGAGTTCCTAAACTTGATGGAAGTCATTTTCTTCTTCCTCTCTCTATAGTAGAATAAGTTCATCTATTTCCTGTTCTTCATATTAGCAAAAGGACTCTCCACGTTTTTTTTAAAGTTAAAATCTTCTTTCTTTTCAGATAAGAGGTTTCCACCTAACCAACACTACGCAATTCCAACTCTTTTCTTTTAGCTGTTAATAAACAAATAAACTCCTCCTAAAAACAAGTACAAATACAATCAGATACATTTTTTGCTTACAGATATTCCAGTCTAATATCTACTAAAAAGAGAATGCTATAGTAAAAACTAGCCTATTTAACAACAATCCAAAAACCGGAGAGTCATACAGTTACGCTCTTAACACTTTAAAACAATCTATGAAAATGAAAGATAAGAAGAAAAATAAAAGGATAGCGTCCTTCTTACCATCAAAACTACTACATCAGCCCCTTGTTACACATCCTTTAACATTCTATAATCATTTCAAAACCATTTAAAAAGTCTTAAAAATTCTTTTTTTGGATCTCAACCCAATCTCGTTTTTCAGATAAGAGGTTTCCACCTAACCAGCACTACACAATTCCAAATCTTTCCTTTTTACTGATATTAAACAAATAGACTCCTCCTAATAGCAATTACACATACATTCAGATATCTTTTTTTTTTTTTTTGCTTACAGATATTCCAGTCTAGTATCTACTAAAAGAAAGAGGATACAATAGCCAAAAGAATACATCTTATCTAGCTTATTTAGCAACAGTCCAAAAACCGGAGAGTCATACAATTTAGCTCTTAGTCAATCATCTTTAAACTTTAAAACAGTCCAAGAAAGTGAAAGAAAGGAAGGAAGGAAGAGAGGAAAAAGATCCT
Organism: Varanus salvator macromaculatus; assembly: GCA_023646645.1. NCBI lineage: Eukaryota > Metazoa > Chordata > Lepidosauria > Squamata > Varanidae > Varanus > Varanus salvator. Next base: position 5,598,524 of record JAIXND010000690.1, on the reverse strand, counting down.
TCTTTCCTTAGCACCTTCAGAGTCACGTATCTATTAAGACGGATATTTTTCCGTTTCACCCCCCTGCCAGACCATTTCTCCAGTCGCCATTTAAAATCCGGAGCTCGTATCATCTGTTGGGAAACATTAATCATTCGCAATGACTTTGCTTCTTGCTGTAAAATCTTCACTCCTTTATCCGAGTCAATTATAGTTACTACAAAGTTCATCCATCCGTCAGCAAAAGTAAACACACCTTCCTGCTGAAATTGCCATTCATCAGACAAACTTGATAGCAGGTTATTTATTGGTTTTGCTGATTTTGTTTCTTTATTTGCCATTTTGGCTTTTTCACATAGCTGTTGCTGTATACTCTGTTCTGTCTCAGTTTGAACAATATTTTTTTCCTCCCACATAAAAAAAGCCTCGATTTTGGTAAAAAATATTTCTTGAGAAAGTTTCAGATTTAACACTAACTGGTTAATTCTTAGGAGAGATTCCTGGAGCAAAGCCATGGTCTCAATAACACAAGCAGACAAAGGGTTGGCAGATTAGCAAATGCTTTGGCAGTGGTTCAAAAGTGCAGGAGAGAAAAATAAAGATTCCTTCCTTCTTCTTATGTCCTCATACTCCTGTCTAGTTGCACCATATACATTTAATAAAAATAAAACCCTAGAGACGTTTAAAAAAAGTTTCAATTCAACTCACACAGGTCTCTTAATCTCCGTCTCCGCTTAACAATTTGGAGGGTTCTTCTTCAATCTTTGTGCTAGATTTTCCCACGAGTATAATTGCAGAAAAAGATAACCTAAAAAAAATATTTACTCAGCAATTCCGATGTTTATCCAGCTTCTAAAAATTCCACACTAAACTAATAAGATGCTGAGAACTTGCAGAGGCTAAAAAACCTCTTGTATCATCCAGCTGAGACACCTGAATTGTTCTTAGCCGATATGGGATCGCCACCCCACATCCAGCCAAAACATGCCCAGGTAATCTATCTTCACCCCTACAGGGATTGATTAGGTCTCTTGACCCCACTGCTGGAAAAAATACCAAAGTAATTGGCAGAGATAGCTAATCACATCCGTCTCGTTCCAACACCATCTTGCTTCCTGCTGGGTTAAGATTACTTGTGTAGACTTCTCTCTTGTGGTCTGTGTTGCAGGGACTTCTGTTCTTCCCAGGCTAGGATCTAGACATGGAGGGGTTTTGAGTTGGAGGAGGAAGTCCTAAGAGAAAACACTTAGGGGGTTGGAAAAGTGGGGTCCCCCTGTCCCCTGAGGGCTGTGCTGTGCTTCCTGCAAGCATTATTACAAAGAACATCAAGCTTCTGTTTAGCTACCCCTAGACAGGCTCACAGGATGTTCCCACAGCATGTGCATTCTACCCCATGCGTACCTTGCCAGCTGTTTCCTTTTTTGACCCTTTTTTCTGACCAGTGAGCATCCTTCTAGTTGCACAGGCAGCTGAAAGGGGATGGGGTGCTCTGCTGCCCACCCCAGAACCATCTGGGGCACACATCTGGCCATGAGGCAGAACCTTAGCAATTCTTCTAGGGGGTGATTTTCATAGGAACACTCCTTGTTTTTCCAAGCAGTACCATGTTTTTCCAAGCATGATCCCTCCGTGGAGCGCTCTAGATACTAAGACTCATGGAGTCTTCCATTAACACTCGAGGAAATGGCACTAATGCATGACATCGTTTTGCTCACGATTCTTTCCTCTTTTGTGGAGAAGTATCCTTAACATGAGCCACTATTAACTGTCAAAGTAGAAGCATGCATAAACAAGACTTGGAAGGTACCCGCCATCCATGCCCAGCACGCTATCGCAACGACAGCAGTCTCTCAGAGCAGTGCCAGGCTAGTTGATTTCCAGGGGAAAAGCTTATCCCAGTTTAACTCATGTGCAGATCGTGTGTTCCGTTTGCTTGTCTTTAAATCCGAGAACAAAGCAATACCAACTGTTTGTTCTTTTGTCCCCATCCTGCCTGCAAACTCTCTTAATCTGCACCTGCACCAGTGAGTTGGTGAGTGTAGTAAAACCTATTGACTTCTGTGTGCATTGCCTTTGGAGATGCTTTTAGTTATGCGCCACAATATCATACAAATGGTGAGTTGAACAATGCAGGAATTCCAAAGCACTTGTTATTCATGCATGAGGTGGGCGCAGACAACTCAAACAATGCGAGCCTTTTCACAATGCCGAACTGGCAGAACTGCCTTCTCAAGGGCATTTCGATGCCAGCGCAGTCCTAGGCCTCTTTCGTCTCAAAATGCCAAGAATACCAAGTTTTGTTTACTCCTTCTAATGTGCTTTGCCAGCCACTTGAGACGCCGTCTGAAAAGAGCTTGTCTCTCTAAATTCTTTCATTTGAAAATGCCTCTTAACATGATAGTGAAACATCAGGGATAATTAGAGAGAATGATATTGTAAACCCCCAGATAAAAGTGTGACTAATGATTAATTCTTTGGTATTTTGTCGAAGTGCTCCTCATAATTTCAAAGCTTTAGGCAATATTCTTGTAGCTAATTCTCTGATGTAGACATTTCTTTTGGTTACCAAAAAGATGATGGCTTAAATTGTTAAACTTCTCCAATCTGCTGTTAATCTCCTGTTTACTTTTCTGTCTTTTATTTTAAAGAAGTTCATCTTAAATTTTAATGTAATGTTGAATAGCGCTACACCTTGATCCTATTTCACATACATGCAGATCAACTTCTTTTGCTTTAATGCCACGTACTTTCACAGAACTGATCTCAGATCACAGCCTTAATGTATGAATTCAGATCAGGAAATCCTTATTGTTGCCTGGCATTAAGATATTAGGCTGGGAAACCTGGCAAGGGCAGTGGTGTGGGGACCCAGCACAATAGCCTGAGTACTGAGCGGGCTAGAATATTCTCTAATTTCCATGGATGCTCTCCCAGAAAAACTCTCCAGCGAGCTGCAGAGGATGTGGTCAGTGAGGCAGGAGGCTGGCAAAAACAGCCTGGTCACCCTCCATTCCAACTCAACATGCTTTCAGGGAGTCTTGCTGCCTTTGGCAAGTAGCTCATGCAAATGGAGCAGGCTGGGTCAAAAAGGAGAAACCGAGGCTGGTGCTGGGCAGGGAGCAAACAGGCTGCCCCAAGTCAGCAGCACTGGCCTTATACCATGCCTGGCACAGGCTACATGTGAACCTTTCCCTCTCTTACTTCCGTTGGCAAGGGCCTGCTGGATTGGGCAAGCCTTCCATGGCTCTGTGCAAGCAGCATCACACTCTGTGGGAAAGGGCTCTTTGCATTCTCTTGGCCATACAGTCTCTTGGTTTCCAGGGGTGGGCAGGTGTCTCCAACTGCCTCTCCATTTTTCAAGGGTCCTCCCAATGCCTGCATGGAATGAACCAGCAAAACGAGTGATGCGGTGCAGGGATGGGAGGCAGGGCTTCATTAGGAATGTCCCAAATGCACCTATACCCCCAAAGGATGCAGGATGCTCTTGGCCTTCTTGGAAACATTTCTCAAAGGAAAAAGGATGAGAACTTTGCAGCATTCTGTTTCCACAACCAATAGCACATTATATTTTGAAAGGAGAGGTGGTGGTCCTGGCAGACTTCAAAACAGGAGCCCACTTGCTCACACATGTTGACAGATGCCCTGTTGGGGACCGCTCTCAGAAAGCAAAAAGGGGGAACAACATTACAGAGCAATCCTGCTGAGAACAAGAGGAGAAAAGAACTCCAAATTCCAGACAACTGGTAGCAATCTGGTGTTTATTTTCTGATTATCCCTTTTCATCTATAATGCATTCCTCAGCAATGCTAGCCATGTCATCAACAAATGTTACTTTCCCATTTTGCAACATGATAGGCAAAATTAAGTAAGCGTTCAGATCGCTTCTATTGGAGAAAAGGGATAAATGATTTGTGGCCCAAATAATCGAAGATGCTTGGAGCACGCATTGGCTGTTGCTGTTTGTTTGCAGTGTAGGAGCCCAGTCCTATGGAAGTTTGCTTGGAAATCATTCCCATAAATCCCAAGGAACATTGCCTTGGATTTGCAGCTTCCATCTTTCTTGGAGAAGTTGGTGTCCTGTGCTTACTGATTAGATTTGGGCAGGAAATCAATGCTTCTTCTATGATATGTGCCAGCAGCTGGATTGCATTTGCTTGTAGTATTATTAATAATTAACAATAATAATTAATGAAAATAATACTATACTGCAGCCAGTGACTTGGGTTCTCCACTCAGCCATTATCAGCACCTGCAAGCACCAGCCTTCTTTAATTCCTAAGAATTTATTTGGACTCACATGTGGCATTTATGGAAAATGAAAATGGAACTGGGGGTTTTCCCTTTGGGTTGAAGCAAGCCCAGTTCCTAGTAAGAAACTCAGCTAGTGAAAACTAAGTAGGCATGTTGGAGAACCTTCAAGAACCTCTTTGTCAACCCCTCATATTTGACAGAAACTAGTGTGGTATCATGGTTAAGAGCACAGGAGTGGGACTTGGGTGATCCAGGTTATAGTCCCTGCTCTGCCATGAAGCCCAGTGGGTTACAGAGATTATCAGTCCCACCTACCTCATCGGGCTGCTCTGTAAGGACAAGACTGAGAAGGCGGAAAATTGTGTAAGTGGCCTTTGTTTTCTTGGAATGAAAAAAGTGGGATAGAAATATAATAAATACATGTTGCTATTATTCAATATGTATAGTGATAATAAAAGAAAATGTAAAATAATGAAATGAAAAGTCAGTTTGTTTGCCCTGATTATGTTTCAGCATCTTTATGAAGAACTATGCCATCTGCTCTCAAAAATGTTTTCATCCAATTTCCTTCACTAAACTATATTTCTTTCACAAAAAAGAAAAGAAAAAAAATAGTATCCCTTTAGAGTAAAACAAAATTAATTGATCTTTCCTGAGTAACACATCTTACTCAATTTATAAGCTACCAGTCCTGGGAGACCTCACAGAATGAGAACATAAAATGAGAAAATTGAGTTTCTTTCCTTCATTCTCTTTGGATAACATAGGCCATGGAATTATTTTCAGCCCTTGGAAATTTAACTGGGAAATTCAGAAACGAATCCATTGTCTTGCACCATGTTTCTGTAGGCATAGGGCCATACAATTCTGATTCTGCTCTGCAGTGACCGTTTTGATGTTATTGCCATGGATTTTCAACAGAGAAATTGCCACAGGAAGAAACCATGAAGTGCTTGCCTTCACTACAAAGTGAAGCACCACTGGAGAAAGGGCCTTCACTAAACCCTTTCCCTGTGTTTATGCTGCTCTCAGGCAAACCTCAAGGTGTTGAGATGGTAGTCACAGGGCTTCCCTTTGCATGCGTGCACTCAGAGCAATCCCTTGGCACAAAGCCTGGATTTCCTGCCATGCTGCAGCTGGAACGCTTTCAGGCGAAGAGGGAATTGTGTTGTGGTGTTGATGTTTAAGGTGATATTCACTGAATGAGCCATAATTTGGGCTGAGGTGGAGCATGTGTGTATTTTAGCTGTTAAAAACAGCATTGGAAAGTACAGATATTCAGAAGGATCTTGGGTGAATCCACCATCTAAATTTTCCTTTAGATATAAATACTGAAGCACAAGAGCTGGCCTGTCTCACATCCTCTTGTTGATACTTCTCAGAATATCCCCAGCAGTCTTCCAACTCTCAGGTATTTGGCTCAACTCATGCATTACAAGAACTATACATGGATTGCCTGCCCTTTTCCACTCAGCTTTGACATATCTTTAGGGAGATGTCTCCTTGGTGGTGGACCCAATGGCATCATCGTTTTTTCAACAACCGTTCTTCCGCTCCCAAATCATGTTACTAGAGTATAATGGAAAGGAAACATAGCAAAGTGTTTCTTTCATCAATGGGGTAATGCATGAATTGGACCTTGATAAAGTATTCAAAGAAGAAGGAACATTTCTAAAGGAAGTCTGGGGAAAGAAGATAGAGCTTTCCTGTTCCATATGTTTTTATGGAAATAGGAAAGCCTCTATCTAGTTCTCTAAGTTCAGAGGCAAGATTTAGCATGTGAATTTTCTTATGCCATTTTGTGCTTCCTAATAAGAGGTTCTTGCCTGGATCCCAGCCTGCATACACATGAAAAGAAGCCCTGGGGACTACTGTCCTGGGAGCAGATTATCTGCTTTCTCCGGCCACAACACTCTTTTCCAAACATTAAAAACATACCCCTCACTGAGAAGTGGACACTCTGCTTGCATTTAAAGTCAGCTTTTCATTTCTGAATATTTCCTTCTAGCACAATTCAAAACATTAGTGTTGGACAATAATATGTGAGCAGGACGAAGGAAGGAAGGAAGGAAGGAAGGAAGGAAGGAAGGAAGGAAGGAAGGAAGGAAGGAATTGCAAGTAAGCGAGCAAGCTTAGGAGTCTGCACTAGGGAAAATATGTTGTTGCTTTTTGGTGGGTGGATATAATAACTTTTTGTCCCTGGAGGAGGTCACTCTGTGCGTGTGTGTATGAAAGCATAACTATTTTATGTTTTTGCATACTGTCTTGGGCATGTTGCTATGTCCGGAAGGGGATTGCCCCCCCCCCCCACAAGACGCTGATTCTGAGATGCACCAGTCCAGCACAGCAGGTGAGAGGAAGAAAGCAGAAACAACCTTGCACTCCTCGTTAAGCTAAGCCGATGCATGCAGGGCTCTCCTTTCAGTGCACAGATCATCAGAACTTTCCCCCTTCCCAACACTGCCTGCAAATATGAATGACAGTGCATTTCACTTCAAAAAAGCCAACACATTCCCAAACTTGCAAGCACATTTGAAACATGTCTCTGCTATTTTTATTATTATTATTTCAATGCGCTTTTACACATGCATGTTTCAGCAGCTGCTGCTGCATTTTCATGCTATAGCACATTTTCTCTATTTGAATGAAAAATAAAATACTTCTCCAATGTAAATTGTGGCAGTGTGGTGGACCAAACTTCAAAGTGCAGCTCAGAGAATGCGGCAAGATTGAGCATCACTGGTTTTTCCAGCCACAGATCCAAGGCTTTTCAGAGGGCGAAGATAAGGATCTGAACTAATTCCAGGAAACAATGCCTAGAATGCCTCCTCAGCAGCTTGATCTGGGCACCGGGCAGTATATGTGGTACAAATTTAATTCAAATCACTAACCTGTATTTTTCTAATCAGGACCACTTGATTCTAACATGATCTTCAGGCTTTAAAACAATTTAAAGATGAAGCCATGGAAAATTTCCATATGCTATTTGCTACTCCAGTCAAAATGTGAAGTTAAGCTGGTGCTGTACAGGGATGGATGCAGTGAAAGACTCTGCAGTTTTCATGGAACCTAGGAACACACTTTAAGCACTCAGTCTGTCTGTGCAGAACTGTGGAAGCCTGGCACAGTAATAAATAAATAAGTAAAAAACACAAATAAAGAATAGGATAACTCCCCAGGGATTCAAGTTTGGGCCTTTCTCATTTTTTGTCCATACAAAACTTATGACACCAGCAAACTTTTCTGCCAAGAAATGTTATTTTGAGATACATTTTGGACATAACCTTTCTCCTGGGAAACCACCAACATTTAAAATTCATGTTTGCTCCTTCCATGCTAGAGCTCACCTTTCTTTACAGGAAGAGCCAGGCTTTACAGGAAGAGCCAGGCTCTGTGAGATTCTGTTGCCTTGATTTAGGTCACGTTAGATGCCTGAATGTGGAATACTTGAGAGTAAGCTAACTACACCCATTGACTGTGCTGAATAGCCAAGGTAGCAGAACTGGAGTGTGAGTATCTGTTGGTTGATTTCATTTTTTTTATACAACTTTTTATTAATTTTCAAAACAATACTAAGACATCCATTATCACCAACATCGAAACTACTGAATCAGCCACTTACTACACATCTTTTAATATTCTGTGATCATCAAATTCCTTTAGAGAGAGAGAGAGAGAGAGAGAGAGAGAGAGAGAGAGAGAAAACCTTTTTAGATCTAAGCCAGGTCCCGTTTCTCCAGCCAATAATAAACAAAAGTCCAAAATTTGATAGAAGTCTATCTTCTTTCTCCTTCTGTGATGGAATCAGTTCATCCATTTCTTACAAAGTCCTGTTCTTCATATTAGAAGAAAGACTCTCCAAGTTTTGTAAAGGTCAGTATCTTCTTTCATTTTTGATAAACATTTCAGCCTGACCAACTCTACACAGTTCCAAATCTTTTCATTTTTCTAGTGACCAACAAATAGATTTCTCTATAATAATTACAAATATGATCAAATGCATTCTTTACTTACAAATATTCTAATCTAATATCCACTAAAAAAGAAAGAAAAATAAAAGAGAAGTTCATATCCGCATGTCTAAAATCCATTCATCTTCTTTAAGGACATCTTATCTACCCAATTTAACAACAGCAATTTTCTATTATGTTCTTTAAACAGGTTTTCTTTAAGCTAATTTAATAGAAAATAATAATTATTTATTTCATTATCTGCGATCCCACATACTTGTTGCATTTCCTGTGTACTCTGTTCTGCTTTGTTCATTCCCAACATCCTGAAAAAAACCTTGAGTCTGTCAATTCCCTTTTCCTGAAGATTCTGCAAAGCTTGAATTTTATCCAAAAATATTTCTTGAGAAGATCTTATAGCTGATAAGAGTTGGTTAATTGCTGAAAGCGATTCTTGTAAACAATCCATTGTTTCAGCAACACGAACAGACAAAGGATTGGCAAGTTGCCAGATATTTTGGCAATGGTCCCAGAAGCGCAGACGAACAAATGAAGATTCCTTCTTCCACGTCCCCCCTCTCCCTCTTTTCTTCCTTTCCAGTCTACTTCTATCAATGCACCGTATATTTTCAATAAAGTTAGACCCTAGAGACACTCATAAAATAAGCTGAAGTTTAACTTACACACAAGTTCCGAAGTCTCTATATTTTCATTCGCCGCTGTGGTAATTAAGAGGGTTCTTCAGCTCCTTGTGCCAAATACTGCTTTCCTACGGGTGATTGTTGCAGAGAAAAGATAGCCTAATAAAAATATTTACTCAGCAGTTCCAATGTTTGTCCAGCTTATAAGATTTTCTACGCTAATCTACTAAGATGCCGTGAACTTGCAGAGGCTAAGAAAACCTCCTGTATTGTCCAGCTGAGACACTTGAATTGTTCTTGATTGATATGGGATCGCCACCCCACATCCAGCCAAAGCATGCCCAGGTAATCTATCTTCACCCCTACAGGGCTTGATTGGCTCTGTCGACCCTACTGCTGGCAAAATACCGGAGTAATTAGCAGAGATAGCTAATCACCTCCGTCTCGTCCCGACACCATCTTGGAATCTCCTGTTGGTTGATTTCAGTGTCAGTCCATTTACAGAAAAGATTTTTTAAAAATTGCTTTAATTCCACAAAAGGACAGAAACACATTTCTTTCCAGATTAATATCTGCTCAAGGATTTCAATAAACAGGGACAACTCCATCTTGCATACCACACACAGTTAGATCATGTCTCCTTTATTTTATTGTCTATTTTAGGCATGGTAGACTTTGGGACTGGTAATGCCTGCCATGATTAAATTATATCTCATTAAATTCAGGGGTCTGCACTAGGCATGTCTATGTCTGGATCTAACCAAACATTTGATATCTGGTAGTAGTCTTTGGACAGCATTTGACAGCTGATAGGCAATGACATTTGGTGAGGAGTGTCACCCACTCGGCGAAATCTTAGTCATGGAACAGCAGGAATTTAACTGAACTGCAGGAATTTAATTGATTCATTAGTTAAAACAACAATGATTTCATATGGATAAAAATATTTGAAAATACCTTGCAAAGTTGTGATGGGGACCTAGTTAATCAAGCCAAAGCAATTTTATAAAATGGATACACTGACTGGGCATTGTCTCTTTCGTGCTGTGTAATGGTGCTGACCTTATTGCTACACTATTATAGCTTCCCTATAGCTTGAAGGACCTGATCTTGGAAGTTAAGCAGGATCAGGTCTGGCTGAAATCTGGATGGGTGACTTAAATGTTGTGAACCACCCAAAGAGCTTTGGCTATGGATGGTATGGAAATGTACTGTGATAGGCAGATATCACACTGGTTTTCAAAGAAGACTTTCCTCCTTGGATTTTCTTCTTGTACATTAAATAGATTCTAGAGGCACTATCAGTTCACAATTTGTTCAGAAATGGTGCTGTTGGATCTTGCATTGGTTGTTTTCAAGTGTGAGCTACCATATCACCGGAGGTCAGACTAGATGGCCCGGGAGGCCCCTTCTGACTCGCTCTGTTTCTATGTTTCTATGTTTCTATATCCTAGAAATCTCTTCTGGGCTGATCCATACAAGGAGGAATCAATACAGGTAGAAAAGATATTTTGAGGTAGAACTTGAGCAATGTCTGATATGCATGTGAAGAACACTTCTCTTCAATTCTCTCAGATGGAAAGTTATAGCATATCACATTAAAATATTTGATAGTTTACCTCTGAATGGGTTTAGCTTGATGAATATGATCTTGATCAATTCCAATATGAATCTCCTGATCCCAGTCCAGCCCATGCCCAATTATCTGAGCATAATAATCCACTTTTTCACTTTCCAAATGTTACTTTGCTTTGTTGTTGTTATTGTTGTCTACAAAAAGTTGCATCCAACCCATCGCTACCCCATGGACAACATTCCTCCACCATCCCTTGGAGTCCACCTAAGCTCACATCTACTGCTCAGTGACTCCAACCAGCCACATCATCCTCTGCCGCCCCCTTCTTCTTTTGCCATCTATTGTTCCCAGCATTAGGCTCTTCTCCAGGGAGTCCTTCCTTCTCATTAGGTGGCCAAAGTATTTGAGTTTCATCTTCAGGATCTGGCCTTCTAAAGAGCAGTCACGGTTGATCTCCTCTAGGACTGACCAGTTTGATCACTTTGCTGTCCAGGGGACTCGCAGGAGTCTCCTCCAGCACCACAATTCAAAGGCCTCAATCCTTTGGCACTCAGCCTTCCTTATGGTCCAGGTTTCACAGCCATGCATTGCAATACTTTGCTTTAGAAGGTCTTAATCTATGTCTTTGCTGCATAGTTTGAGATAAAATGTATTTTGAAATGTGTACTTTGAGATAAAATATGATTAGAAACATTTAATGAAGGTTTCTGCATTTTTCCCAAAATTTGCAGATTAATGCAGAAGAGAGATGGGCAGACTTATAGCTGACTGCATGTGAAATGGCACAGACTGGCAATAGACTGATTTTCCCATCCCTACATGTGATGGTTCATTTAATCTAACAGAGTTTCATACATATCATCCTTTGGCATTAAGGTGAGATAGTATTTGATAAGCAATATGAAATAGTTCTAATTAGTAATTGGTCAGTCACAGAAAAGGTGCTTCCCTGAAGCCAGCAATAAGAAGTGAAGGGGGTAACTTGCCCAAGGATCTAACTGCAAAGTCTTCCTCATTCTAGTGGGAAATGATTCCCATTGTCCCCAGCCAACAGCAGGCAATGGCAGCTGTAGTCCAGTATGTATGGAGGGCACCAAGTTGCGGAAGGCCAGGCTATGGTAATGATCAGAGCTCATTCTTGCTTTTATAATTCAGTTTGTAGCAGCAGAAACAGAAAGATTAAATATGAAATATAGTCTGTCACTTGCAAAATCCACTGAGCCTAAAAGGTCTAGAAAGGGATATCAGCCATAAATATAGCAGGGAGAGAAGCAATTTGCAAACATTAAGCATAAGCCAATATGAAAATACTCCATTTTGCTGCAAGCGGTAATGATTGGTTAGTTGTTGGGCCTCTGAATCTCGAATGCCAAATGAAATGAAACACTGTTAGACCAAGAGGATGCGAGACATTTTGCTTTCCCTTTAGAGAAGCCTGTTCCACTCAGATGACTCTCAAGATGCTAAAATTTTTATTTTTGGTAAGCATTTCACTGCACTTCTTCAGGCTGATATTTAGTTGCTAAATCTCTACGTACTGACTGCATAAGCCAACAGTTTCCAACACTTTCCTTGTGAACACTGAGTAGGATCGATGCACCAGTACAGAGCAGAAGGGTTTAAGAGCTATCAAGAGAACCAACAAAGAGCAGTAGAGCAATAGAATTACACTGGAATGGTGACCACACATCTTAAGGCATTCATCTTATCACAGAAACATTGAAATGGTATCCAGTTGGGGAATTTTTCTTCCTCAGTCTGAGAAGGTGCAAAAAGCATTGATCACCCTGCTTTTCCTAAAAGGTGTGTGTGTGTGTGGGTTTAAAGAATGTGGCGCTCTGCCCTTTATCTTTTTTTTTTACATCATTATACTTTTAGTCTTATGATTTACCCAGAGAGGTTCTGAAATTAGTCCAGTCCATGGTCCTGCACAGTCATTCATATCAAGACATGATAACTGGACCTTCTCAGAATGACAGTGATCATTTTGATGCCATTTTGCTCATTGATTGCTTTGCCAATTCTTCAACCAAATGCCAAAATAAATGGGAATAGCATGCAAAAATCTAGATGGGCATCATTCAGAGGCAGATCCAAAGGTTCAGCGACATCTCTGTCAGTATTTTGGGTGTGGAAGGCTTGTAGATTAATGTTGAACCAACATCAATCACCTCAGCCGGGAGAACCTCCAAGTAAATATGCAGAAGAATAAATGGAATGAATAAAGACAAAGGAGGGGAGCCCATTTCACAAAAGCATTTCTTTTTGAATTATGGTGATTTTGATGGATGTTTCATGCAAGCTGTGATTGAGAATGGATGCTGTACAAAGTACATTAAGGCTGGGTTCACTCCTGACAAGAACTATGAGAGTGGAAACATGTCCCCTCATTTGCCCTCTCCTGAACTCACATACACCAGAGGAGAGGCTGAAGCTGAAGGCTGAAGGCTAAATGAAACCAAACTCCCAGTGACATCAACTTCAGTGAACCATGCTTAGCTTACAGCTTGGTTCAAGAATAGCTGGAATCCAAAACAACAGTTTGATCTTGACGAGTTTTGGCGAACAACAGCTGCTCAGGTTTCAGTGATATGGGAACAGTGGGAACTGGGGGAATTCTTTCCATTAAAAAAAGAAAAGAAAAAAAGAAAGAAAGAGGATGGGGCAGGCAGGCTAGATGAGGCCCCTGGGCCAGGGTCTCATTCATGGTCTATGTTGGGGTTTCAACATTTTTTCTCCAGGCCTACCTGAAGATGCCTGGGTCTGAACTTGGATCTTTTTGCATGCAATGCGCCCTCCCCCTCATGGAACAATGTGACCCTTCCCTAAAGGGCAGATGGTGTGTTCTCATGGACAGAGTGCTGATTTTTCTGGGAAGATGAGAACACACTCCTTACATGCCCTACTAGAGTCTAGAGAATAATGCATCTGTTGAAGATACTATATGCACTGGGATGAAAACGCTTCCATGTATTTGTTTTCAAAATATGTATTTAGAAAGGAGGTTTATTTGGCTTTTAGAATCCATTAGACTGTGGAGTGGTGATCACATGAAGTTTTGCTGTTTTCCCATGAAAGAACAAAACTATTCCTCTTGACATTGGCTCAGTTTATCAGTTGATCAAAAGGAATCCATGTAGCAATGACTGGGACTGGGGACTGTTTGTGTAACTGAGTTTAAGTGGAAAGATGGGGAAAATCTTTGGCACCAAAGAGGGAATGTCCTCCCATGCAAATGGCTGCTTTAGAAACAGGCATCTCCTTAGCTCCATAGCAAGGAAGGAAAAGGGCCAACCCTACGGCTGCATTTGCCATACTCACCCCTACACACACACATTCACACACACCCCTCCAAGCTACTTGCTCTTTAAACAAAATGGAACTAAGTGTGCTAAACGGAACATGCATTTCTGTTTGCATTCAGCAGTTTCCATTTTTTCCTCCAAGACAAGAATGCCACGGAGCTCGTTGCTTGTGGAAGAAAGGAAAGTGGTATCCATAATGGTGTCCTTTAGGATGGGGTTTTTGAGACTTCTAGGAAATAGGCCACCGAGTTTTATTCTTGGTTTGCTACAGCCACTGGTCTAATGAGTTAGTGTTTTGAGTATTCCATTCTTATTTGGCAGGACCTGATCACCAGTTGATGGGTTGAAAAGAAGTTTTGTTTTTGCATCGAGTCAAATTGTGTTTTGCTTTTGTTCAGAACTTCCTTGCTTTTTCCACAGACCCATTGCTTCAGGATATGTCCTTTGGAAATCCCTTCTTCTTGCTTGCAGTTGGTGTTCCAAACTTCAGGAAGAGGTTTTAGGCTTCCTCCAATATTACTGTAGTGCACTTGAAACGTCTTCTCCCAAAGTTGCAATGCAAAGAAGAATTTTAAGCATTAGTTGGGAGAGAAAGTCTGTTGTTAACTGTAACATTGATTTAATATATACTTCACTTAGCGAAAGCCCCTACAGGTTAGCAAATGGATATCAAGAATTTTGAATTATTCAGATCCCTGGGTAGAGTTAACCACTTCCAGATTCTTTTGGTTAGTGAAATATTTACCACCATCAACTATCTGCGGGTAATTCAGCAGAGATTAATTCCCTAGAAAATGGTTTTGATCACTTTGCAGGCCTGCTCCAATACAAAAAATACTGAGAGAGTTAAAAGTTCTCTAAGCAAACTTCACATAATAAGGACAATATCACTCAAAATCAAGCAAATTATGCCTCAGATTTAATGAGCTGGTCCATCGGAGAAGCAGCCTAAGGACTTTATAGACTTCTCTGCACTACTTTCCCAAAGAGAGTTTCTAATATATCTGCTCTGTAAATACAGAATGGAGGTGTGCTATTTTCATTTCTTTTCCCAGTTTTAGCAATATTTTTCTATGAAAAATCAGCTATATCATTAAAAAAAGAGGTTGCCTCTGCAAAAGGGAGCACTAGACATTCACTGACTGAAAAGAAAAAAGTAAATTATATATTGCAAGAAATATGTGTGTGTGTGTGTGTGTGTGTGTGTATGGGGATGGAGAAAGAGAGAGCGAGCGAGCGTGCAAGAGAGCGAGCAAACATTTGAGTGAGGCCTACTTTTGACCTTAGCAAGGTCCTTGAGATTCACTTGATTTTCTACTTGGTGGAAACATGGTGCAATGTTGATTGGTGAAAAACATGGTACATATTTTTTTTTTACTATATGCAAAGAGTCTGCTACGGCCTTTACAGCCCAACATGTCTAGAAGCCCATCTCCTTAGGGTCTGAGGCTTAGGTCTAGATCTCCATCATCGTATCCCTTGGCACCATTGCACCAGCACAGCCCTCGTTGCTCCCACAAGGCTCCTGCTCCGTCTGATTTTCCTTTGGTTGGTTATGGTTTTCCAACTTAAGTAAGCAAACCCTGTACTTTTTGGTTTGCTTGCTTTTCGCTTCACCAGTTTCCCTCCATGAAACTAGTATTCAGTGGCTCACCTCTCCCATTTTATGAGTAGCTAAGGTGTCCCATGGAAACCATTTTGTGAGTGTACCCATATCAAAATTCCAAATGTTCCCACTGATCCAAAAGGTGGGGGAACCTGAGGTGTGGGGTTAATTTGGTATTAGAAGTGTGATTCCTGTTGCATTAAAATTTGATTATAGAGGAGTTGAATTCAATGGGAATTAACATGCACAAAAGTGGTTAACCACCTGAAAAACTGCAAAAGTCCAAGACAGAGAAGCATCCTTGGATTTCAGCCTCCCAGAGGTAGATGAAGGGGCACTGGAGGGACTTCACCTAACAGCTGTTCCTGAGCACAGAAAGTGCTCTCACATTCCATTTCTTCCTTTCTGCTCCAGGAAGGTCAGTGCAAGAGTGGAGAGATGCCTGCAGGCAATAAAAAAAAATTAACGAGAACTTTTAAATTTATTGTGTTAATTAATTTGAGGGGGCACCGGCCATCATAAATATGAGGAAGGTCTGACCAAAGTCAGTCTCTTCCTACAGAAATATTCAGAAGGCAAAAGGGAAACCAAGCCCCATCTGTGTAAAAAGAGCAGATTTTGTGATTAGGAAGCCGTTGCGCTTCTGAATTATTGCATAGCTCGAGTCGTGGCCATTTCCTTCTAGGGCTATCAGCATAATAGGAGCGCAAGTGGCCATGTGAACTCTTTTGCAAATATTTATGAGGGAGTGTGTGAGTTTAGTCAGCGGACAAATTCACCAGCCTCTCTGTTTACCTTTCACAGAGAGATGCCTTCTGGCTCGAGGAATGGTAATGTCACCTTAATTGTGTTCCTTCCTCGGCTGGCATAAATTATTTATGCGGCCGCTTCTTTATTTTTAGCTTTCTCAAACTTCCACCTGCGGCCTCTGGGGTGGAAGGGCTATGTAGCTCTTCCATGAAGTAGAGTATTATTAAAGAGTATGACCTGGACAGATTTGTTTCCTCCATGAATCCCCCCTGTCTTGCGATGTCAGTTAGCAATCAACAGTAGCTCCGTCTTTTTTCCTGGAGAGTTTATTATGTCACAACAGAACACACTGTGGATACAGTGGATTACATGTCTATTACCCGGTCCTTTTCTTTGCCTTTTCGCCTGCTCTAGATATCAGCGACAGAACTGGAAACGATTTTTATATGCAGGAAAATAATAACTTTACTAGAACAGAGTGCTTGACTCACCCAGACAGCTTTCTCTGGTGGAAGATGTTTAAAAATTAAAAGGGGGGAAATATAGATTTAGGGCAGCACATAGTTTTAATGTATGGATTTATTTTTTACAATTTTGTTAACTATCCTTTTTGCACAAGTGATCCCACAGCACTGTACACAATATTTAAAAGGGAAAAAAATCCATAGACAAAATACTACAAAGTCAAAGCTAATAAAAACAATATCAAAGCATCAAGGGCTCTACAATCGGTAAACCAGGCAAAAACTCAATCATCATCCCAGTTAAAGCATGAACATAGTTTTGAAATGCTAAAATTTTAAGATTTGATTTCAAAATATGAGCAAAAGGGGCCATTTTAATTTGGTGCTTAAAAAAAGGTGGGGGTGTATTTGATTTATGTATTCCAAATTTAAGGCAATGCAGAATCCATCACTTCTGGAAATATACTGTAATTTCCCAGTGATCTTGTTTTAGAGGCAGTCTTCCTCCAAAGATCTTAATGCCCAGGCAAGATACTATGGGCAGAGTGGTCTTTCTGATATTTTAGCCCCAAAAACTTAGGGTTCTATGGGTGGCATCTTGAACTGGGCTTGATACTAAATAGAGAGAAAATGTATCTCCTTATGAATTAATGGAATAGGACTCCATTGAACCAAACCAGTTAGAATGCCAGGCCCTTAATTTTGCATTAGGTTGAAGTGTCACATACAACACATTATATTAATTCAGCCTGGATGAATTAATGAATTGCCATGGCAAGGCTATTCCTATCCAGAAAAGGCAGCTGCCAAAGTTGGGACAAGGCCACCAATGACACTTGAGTCTCTAGTGATGGTGTCGAATCAAGAAGCATGTCCAAGATATACCCTTGCTGTTCAAGGTGAGTTTAATCCCAAGTACAACAGGTTGGATACTAGTAGTCGCTCCAGTTTGAGAATATTGAAACTCTTCCCCTTCCTACTGCTCCACTGCAATTTCTCCCTCTACCGTGAACTTGACATGATGCCCTTTATGTGATGGTAAATATTGTTGGTGGGGGTCCCAAGAAGACAATGGCAGTATATTGAGATTGTGTACCATTTTGATTGGATCAGGAAATAAGTGGGATCCACAGCAATGGGAGGGGGACTCACATACCCACAACACTGCCCATGACCATCCGAATGACCACCAATGACCATCAAAAGCCACCAGTGGTAAGATACACCCACAATAATGCAAGGTGGACCGCAGGAAGAAGCTCGGACAGTAAGCCAGTCAACAAACAAGACACTGTTTTATGTCTGGTTGGGAAAAAAGGAGCTTTGAGAAGCTCCAAGTGCTCATTGTTTTCCATTTGGGCAACAGGTCAGGGAACCCAGGTTCCATTTGGATGCCAGGAAACACTTCCTGACCATTAGGACTCAGAGGGTATGGAATGGGCTTTCACGGGAGGTGGTTGAGGCCCCATCAGTGAGGGTGTTCAAAGATAGACTGGACATGCCCATGGTGGGCATGTCGTGAGTGGAGCCGGCTGGAGCCGGGGGTCAGACTAGATGGCCCGAGAGGCCCCTTCTAACTCACTCTGTTTCTATGTTTCTATGTTTCAGGTGCTAATCTGAAGACTAGAATGGGGTGCCTCCTCCATTCTCTTCCACACAGAACATAGACCTAAAAATGAGTAGTGTAGCTGAATTTTCTATCTAGTTATGGGCACATTCATTAGGGGAGGGGCAAAAAAGAAACCATAGGAAGGGCTGAATATTGTAGAGGCTTTCTCAGGGCTTCAGGGCTTGCCTTATTGTAAGGAGGTGGCTGAAGGGAAGCGGTGGGTGGGCATTTCATTTTGCCATCTTGAAACGTCTTTGCAGCCTTCCTGGGTGCTTGGCCTTTGGAAAAGCAGCCAAGAAGATCTGATGAAGGGGTTCCCTTCTTGATGCCTTCCACTGCAGCTCTTTACAGCCATCCTGAAGCAAGGTGTTTTTTGGTCTGAGTTGGTTGTTTTTAAAAGCTTCTTAAATAGCATCCAGAGCTCCTTACTCAGCTTTCAAGCACTCAGCAGGCAGAAGCACCAGAAAGCCTCAAGGGAGGAAGAGGCTCTGGAGGGATTTCAGAAAGCTCAAGCTGCCAGAAAGTTTGCAAGGGAAGAAGAGGATAAAAATGGAAATATGAAGCATGGATAGGAACCATTCAGGCACTTTTACCTTGTACTAAGGTCAATCTAGACAGCATACTAAAAAGCAGAGACATCACCCTGCCAACAAATGTTCAAATGGTCAAAGCTATGGTCTTCCCAGTTGCAGTGTATGTGAAAGCTGGACCATAAGGAAGACTGAGGGCTGAAGGATTGGGGCCTTTGAATTGTGGTGCTGGAGGAGACTCCTGCGAGTCCCTTGGACCGCAAGGTGATCAAACTGGTCAGTCCTAGGGAGATCAACCCTGACTGCTCTTTGGAAGGCCAGATACTGAAGATGAAATACTTTGGCCACCTAATGAGAAGGAAGAACTCATGGGAAAAGACCCTGATGCTGGGAGCAATTGAAGGCAAAAGGAGAAGAGGATGGCAGAGGTTTAGGTGGCTAGATGGGGTCACTGGAGAGGTGAGTGTGGGGTTTGGTGTATTCTTGGGGATGGTAGAGGACAGGAGAACCTGGAGGAATGCTGTCCATGGGCTTGTGAAGAGTCAACTTTGTGAATGAACAACAGCATGATCAATACTGGATCCTTGCACCCTGAAAGACATTTCTGAAATTCCCTACATCCCTCAGAAAGTGTGAGAAAAATGGCTTTCTCTTTTGCAGGAAATGAAGAAGCTGTGAAAGGGCAGGTGGAGGTTTGGCAGTTGGAGAAGCGGTGTGGTGCATCATTAAGGTGTCCACCCCAGGCTGAAGAGGTTTCTGCCGAAATCCCTATTCAGCCATGAGGTTCAATGGCTGCTGAGCTTCATCTTCAAAATAGGTTCACCTGCATGGAGCAACATGAACAATTTACATAGAGCTGCAAATAAAAGTTGCAGTGGATAAAGGACCCTGCTGACATAGGAGCAACTAACTTACCCTGTCAATGACTTTGGATCACTCAGTTTAACTTACCCAGGGAGAGTTTTCATCAGAAAAATAGGGGTGGAGAATGCTACCTTGGGCTCCCTGGAGGAAAGTTATGCGTTGGGTTGTTATATAATATGATCCAAAGAGAATCTGTTTATGTGACTCCAAAACTCTTTCTTCAGACTCAGACAAGCCCTGTAGCAGGTGTCTTCTGGGGCTCCCTGCTGTTTGAGGAAGTAGCTTGTTGTGTGCACAACCTCACACCAATGTCAACTCTTCAAAACTATCGACTGCCTCCAACCTAGATAGCTGTAGGCTAAACACACAGTCTGGCCTATTCTGCAGACTTCTAGGAGTTTATTACCAGATGTATATGCAGGGTGTGGAACACTCCAAAGCACTATATAAATGTTTTCATACCTGAAAGCACAAAGAAATATAATTTAAGGCAATGATTTCATATTGCAGTGTTCTCTGAACTTCAGTCAAGATGAGCCCAGAGGTGTGAGAGGATGGGGGAGATTTTCAGGGGAAACAAAAATGACGTCGTGTTGTGTGTGTGTGTGGAAGGGAACTACTAGTTTATTTACTTACTGTTGCAAGATAACAAGGGCTTCATTCTTTTATCCACATTTTTCCTTTAAACTTCAAAAAATTCAAGAGCATTGAAGACACATTTTCAAAGTGAATAGAAGCAGAAATGCCAAGCTGCGCACCAAGTCGGTGCGTGGGGCGGTTTTCTTGGCTTTCCTTCCAGCTTTAAAGAAAATAAGAGAAGAGAATGAAGCTCTCACCACTTTGTAATTGTGACTAAAGTAATAAACCCCTCCACCAAAATGTTTGCACCTCTGGAACTTTGATAGGATTTCTCCCTCACCGGGCCTCCAAGAATCAACTCAGTTCTTGTTGAATATTGTAATGACAGATTTGCATATTCACTCTTCCTTGAGAAATGTCGTTGTTTATGAAATACAAAGCTAGAGCCTGGGAAAGTTTGACCAGCTGAATAGAACAAAACATCACAGTTATCTTACCTCAATTATTCAGAAGCAGTTTTTGTTTGAGTTCAAAACAAAATCCTCCACATTTCCCACCATTTCACTGAGGAAATATTGGGATGCCAAAGAAAGAAAGAACATTGCTTGAATTTCTATCCATACTTGTGGATAAGCAAAATGGCAGTTCCTCCAAATTCCACTTTGAACCATGTTCCAACTCATTTCCGTATCAGATTTTGAGCTTTGTTTATTTGTTTTTGCTCATAAATTATGTGTATTTTCAGGGGAATCCCTCCAAATGTTTGCATCAGCTGTGCACATTTTTAATGTATGTACTTCTCTCCCATAGATTAAAGAACACACGCACTCTTGCATGCACATTTCTCAGCCTGCCTTCTCCAAACCTGGTCTCCACAACCAGGCGCTCGGGAGCCTTTCATTCCATGCCACAAGCAACTATAGCTTTAGGGTTTTTTTCCAGCCAAACATCTGAGTTGCTCACACTGGCTCTGCGATTGGCATCTTGGAGACTTTTCTTTCCTTGTCCACTAAAATACCTTGGAATGAGGATGCCCGTGTCTTGCCAGAGTGGCTGCGTGTGGAACTGAGCAGGGGGGACCTCTGTTGGAGTCCTGAATGTAATGGGTTGAGAACCGGGGTGTTTTTTCAACCCCTCCCAACAGTTCCTGGGAGCAGCCTATCCAGAAAGGCCTGTTGGGCCTGTGCATGTGTCTTCTGGGACACTTTCCCTCATGGTCAGCCTCTGTATCTCATGTTTTTTAGATAGCAAGCCTGCAGGCAGGAACTGCCTTACTCATTTCACATAAGCCACTCTGGGAGCGTTTTGGCTGGAGAGCGGGATAGGGCTGTGCGTGTGTGTTTTTTAAATAATTCCTTCATAATAAATAAGATAATGAGGAATGACTTCTAGAAGGTCTCACTGTTTCGCTTCAAAAAGAGATACCCTCATCTTGCATGGATTACTCAACAGAAATGCAAGCCAAAAGGCAATACTCATTTCTATTGCATAATTGTAGTGGCATGGCCTTGGAACAGGTGTGCTTGGGGGTGTGGCTTTTGATGGGGGCCCTGAAGGGACCCCCCCCACTTCTCAATTTGCCAATGCACCACTAAACGCTAGTTTGCCTTCTGGCTTCCCTCACTGATGGCAGCATCCACTTAGGTACAACCGTCCACCGGCCAACTTTTGCAGCCACCAAATACGTTTTCTAGTCTTCATCTTCGTTCATTAAATCAGCCCACATCTGTGCCGCTAACAGTACAAGTCACGGACACACCAGGAACAAAGAAATAATACGGGCCGTCGGAATCCAAATCAAACTGAATGCCAGTGTTTGCCTTTCCTAAATGCAGCCATTTTATGAACGGGAAAGTGCTATGCCCTGTTTCTTAGGTGGGCAGAGAAGCCTGTGACGATAATAATAGTAAATAGGATTAGATCCCTGAAGAATCGTAGTTCCATGGGAAATCTTGAAGTATTCACAGCTCTCTCCATTGCCCGGGCATTTCGGTAGCGAGCTTGATGGTTATCAGCATTCACAACGAGATCTCAGAATGTAAATTGCCACGATTGCCTGGGAGACTTGCCTACCTCAACTTTAAACTGATGAGTGAGTGTGCATGCATGCAACTGCAAAGCCGAGCTCCTGCAGGAGGTGAATGGTTTAATTAATCGGCAAGCTTTTTATGTGCATGTTTCTTTATAAGTCCTGATAGCAGCAGCTCAAGATTAATTCAAACAGCAATCATTTCATAAGGGCTTTAGAAAAGTGCTTTCACCATACCATAAGCACAGCCAAAACCTAGATGAATAAGCAAAATGCAGGTGGTCAAGCAGAATTACAGCTGAATATTCTCCTCACTGCATGTGGCAATGGCATTGTTTACTGGAAATTTGCAGTGCATATGACAAATGTGTGTGATTATAGTTCTGACAAAAAAGAGGAAAAATCAATTTAATTAATTTTCCACTTTTATTAACCTAAGAGGTATCTGCAATAGGTCATTATTCTCGTTATGGCCATTCCCTTCTTACAGCATGGATGGTCTGCTGGTCTGATGCAGGGATGCTTTTCTCCTTCTTCCTTGGCTTCCTTCTTATTTTAAGACCATGACTAAGGCTACCGATTAGCCTTACGTCCATTGTAGGAAAAACAATGGAAAGGCTCATAATAGAGAGAGATCTAGTGATGCTAGATAGGGAAGGGAGGCTGACAGCCACACAACATGGCTTCCGCAGAAACAGGTCCTGCCAGACAAACCTTGTGGAATTCTATGACAAGGTTTCAAGATGGCTAGATGGAGGGGATGCAGTGGATGTGCTATACCTGGATTTCAGCAAGGCCTTTGACAAAGTGCCCCATGATATCCTGGTGGAGAAACTGAGGAGTTTTGGGATACACCAAAGCACTGTCCGGTGGATTAGGGCATGGTTGACTGACCGAAAGCAGAAGGTAACCATTAGCGGGGAATCGTCGGGATGGCAGCCAGTGACAAGCGGGGTCCCCCAGGGCTCTGTCCTGGGGCCGATCCTGTTTAATCTTTTCATTAACGACATGGAAGAAGGGGTGAACAGTCTGCTGATCAAATTCGCAGACGACACTAAAACTGGAGCAGTGGCCACAACTGAGGAGCAGATACACCAGATCCAAAAGGATCTGGACAGACTATGGAAGTGGGCAGGAGACAACAGGATGGCGTTCAATGTGGAGAAGTGCAAGGTCTTGCACTTGGGGCATAGGAATAGCTGTCATAAGTACAGGTTAGGGGACAAGTGGCTGGAGAGCAGCACTTGTGAAAGGGACCTCGGGGTACTGGTTGACCGCAGGCTAAACATGAGTCAGCAGTGTGATGCGGTGGTCAAGAGGGCGAATGCCACCCTTGGTTGCATAGCCAGAAGTGTGGCTTCTAGATCAAGAGAGGTATTACTACCACTCTACATGACTCTGGTGTGCCCGCAACTGGAGTATTGTGTTCAGTTTTGGGCCCCTCATTACAGGAAGGATATAGCCAGGTTGGAGTCAGTGCAGCGTAGGGCCACAAGGATGGTGGCTGGTTTGCAGGGGATGGGGTATGAGGCGAGACTGAGGGAACTGGGTCTCTTCAGCCTGGAGAAGAGGAGACTCAGAGGGGATATGTTGGCAACATACAGGTATGTGAGGGGGTGTCACATGGAGATGGGGAGAGGCCTGTTCTCCCTGCAGAGGAAGGCAGGATGCGCTCCAATGGAGCAAAGCTCAGGGAGCCAAGGTTCCATTTGGATGCCAGGAAGCACTTCCTGACAGTTAGGACCCCGAGGGCGTGGAATGGGCTTCCACGGGAGGTCGTTGAGGCCCCATCGGTGAGGGTGTTCAAAGATAGGCTGGACATGTACATGGTGGGCATGTCATGAGCAGAGCCAGCAGGTGCCGGAGGTCAGACTAGATGGCCGAGGAGGCCCCTTCTGACTTGCTCTGTTTCTATGTTTCTATGTTTCTACCCACTTGTTCTCCCTTGCAGCTGATGTGCCAAGGGAGTTCTGTCCACGCCACCCCCTCCCCAGCTACAAGGCTTTGGAGGGGTGAGTTAGAATGGAAGGGGAATGAAGGTAGGAACATCAGCTGTTTCCTCTCACCTAAAATTGTGCAGTTGAGCTTGGATTGCAACTACAGCACCTTGGCAGTGGGGGTTACATCTTTTCTTCCATGCATGTGTGTGTGTGAGTGAAATCCCACCCTTCTTTTGCAGAAGGGGAGGGAAGGGGAGGGGAGGGAAGAAGCCAAGGGAGAACTCCCCACTCCATTTTAGTTGGGATTAGGCACACTTCCAGGAGAGCAGGAAATGCCAAAATGCATGACTCCACCATGGTCCTCTCCAACCAAACATTTAGTGTTTTCCTTTTGGAAGTGGAGTCCTGTTAGTCCTGCCCCCATGGTTGCAAACATCACTCAGTTCTCACAGGAAGCACCTCTCAGAAGAAGAGAGCTTCACACCTCGGTGTTTGTGTTCCATGTGATGAAGAGCAGGCCAAGAATCAATTCTGCATGGATGCATTGAGCTCATGCGGTCCTTCCTTAGATTGGTCTCTTGCTCTCAACTTAACCTGCCTGAAAAGATATTTGGGTTGGGGGGACACAGAAGGTCAACTGGATGCTGCCTGAAGCGCTTTGGGTATAAGGCAAGGCATAAATAAAACCAGTACATATATACAACAAAAAACCATGAAAAACTGTAATTGCTATAAGAATTTGTGTCTGTTCTGAACTGCAAACTATATATTGGGAATCATCTACTGAATTCTGTGATGTTGCTACAAATAGAATTTTATTTCTCTTAGAGGTTCTTCTACACTATTTGCATTGCATGTTCTATGGCTTTGGAAAGGAAAGGTTTTTTGTGGTCTCAGTCTATGCTGAAGAATTCCAGAAAATAGAGGCTGGGAGAGACTGTATAAAAAGCAGCTTTTGCCGAAGCTATATTTCAGTGGAGTTGGGGAATTCTTTGGGACTTGCTCAGACAAACGCGGGGTCTCCCTGATTTCTATTTTCCCTCAGGTTCTGGAACTTCTTGGGCATTGTATATTGCTACTTTGGAGCCATGACATGCTCCAAAGTAACTGGACAGCAATTATCATACCAGAACCAGGAGAAAAATATAACGCAGCCAGCTTTTTCAGTCAATTTAGAACCCATTAAGAAAATATACTTTAGTTCTCCAAAGATGCTCATAAAAGATGAGCCATTTCTGAATTTACTGAGGAGCTTTAGCCATGAAGTGCCCCCATAAAATAAATAATAACTACATGCTCCCCATAGCAAACTCAATGTCAACATAGGCTAAGATAGGGCTTTTCTGACATGCTTGTTCTCTCTCTCTTTCTGTCTCTCGGGCCATTCCATCATGCTTGGTTCACACAGATACAATGGAATTCGAGAAACTCTGATGCTGCTACTGTTTCTATTGTCATTTTAGCTGTTTTATAGGCTTTCTTTTAGAGTTGTTCATTGCCTTTGGTTTCTGTTGGACAGAACTAACTGCCCTATCTGTGCTTCATCAGAAAAGGACCTGTAAATGAGAGTTGTGGGGATTTTCCATCTAAAAATGCACTGGATCACTGCCTAATGCTGTAATTCCATTTGCATTCACCTGGCTTTACATCCCATTGAATGCAACAGTTTTGCATAAGCATGTAATGGGTCTATGTCACAACATAATATTGTGCTGTGGATATTCCAGGAATACTGGCTTGCAAAAAGCTTCCAACATGAAGAGGAAACTCATTTTTTAAAGCATGTCAATAAACTCAGAGCACTGAGAACCAGGTCACATGGCCAAATATTCTAATAAGAAAAGGAGTCCAAGATTGGTGGAAATGTTCTTTTAAGGAAATCCTAAAGATGCAATTACAAACAATTGAAAAAGGCAACAGAAGAATCCACTGTGACTTCACAAAAAGCTTAGGGCTGACTTGAAAACACACACAGAAGCAAGCAAGCAAAAACAAGAACTGGCATACTCAGGAAGTGAAGGAAGGCCAAGCTACAAAGGAAGTGTTTAGAAATCCAGTTCTGGACTCAACAGTTTAAGAAAGATGTAACTAGAAAAGGTTCAGAGGAGGGCAACAGATCTGGGGACTGGAAAGAAAGCCCTGTGGGTTGAGGTTGAAAGAACTGGGCATGATTAGCCTTGAGAAGAGAAGGCTGAGGGGAGATTTCATAATGCATGAAAATTCATGAAAGATCTCTGTCTCTCAGAGGAAGGTCAGGGAATCTTCTCCATCATCCCAGAATGTAGAACACAAAATAATGGCTCTAATTATAGGGAGCCTGATTCCAGCTGAACATTGGAAGAAACTTCCTGATTGTTAGCGCAAGATGCCACGCAACACATTCAGTGGGGAAATTGTCCATTCTCCCACACTGGAGGCATTCCGTGAAGTTGGACAGCCATCTGGTATGATACTTTACTTTGAGTCCTGCTTTAAGCAGGAGTTTGGGCCCTTCTATTCAATGTTTCTCTAATCTAACCTTTATGCATCTGAGCTTGATCTCGAATTGCTCTCTGCCAGCATTCAGAATTTTAAGCTCAGCATGCAGGGACCTCTGGAGAATTCTGATTGCTTGTGTTTTCAGCATGTGTCTCTGTATCAAAGTAAATTGTGAAACCTGATTTATTTGGAAGCTCAAAGGCAGAAAGCTTGATGAGACGCTATTAGCAACTGTCACACAGCATTCTGCATGATGTCCTTGCCCCCTTTCACATCTTTGCTGTGGGTCAGAAGGTCTGAATTACTGTTCTAATTGATGGACATAATCATGTCTCTTGAGGAATCAAAACAGAATGTCCCAGTGATGTTGCAATTGTCAGGTTGCATATGCAGGTAACAAATATTCTGCTCTTCTAAGCGGTAAGACTTTCCAGGACCACAGTCCTCGCCCACCTTTGCTTTCCCTTGGAAATGTCTACTTGCAGCTTATTGGCTTTTTTCTGTTTATTTGCACATGTCGGGTTTGACGAGAGGTGGAGGCATCACTGAAACCAAAGTTGACCACTCCCACATCAGAGAAAGAGAGAGAGGCATCTCAAGATGCTATTCACCATTCTCCTATGGGGACCAAATTTGGCTCTCCATAGCAAAGAGTCTTCTTCAGGAAGCCTGGGACAGGGAACTGAGTAAGCACGCCAGCACACGAAACAGGAAATTCAGGCATCCAGGATCCTTGGAGTGGAGGTTGCATGTATCTCCCCATCTCTGCCCTGGGTTTACTTCTCACGGGCTGCAGGGAGTAGCTTTCACTGCCCTATTCAAAGAAAGATGATGAGAAACCTCAAATGATACAGCAGAATAGATTTTAATGCTGTGTGTGCTTGTGTGTGTGCGTACAGGTTAGAACGGGGTATAGTTGCAAACCTTCTTCCTTCCTCACACAGTGAAATACAGACAAATATTCTGGGAAGCTAGTGCTGAAGCAAATATAATGTGCACCTATAAATTAAAGGGCTCCCTTAGGAAAATGAAATTTCACAGTGTAATTACCCCATTTCTTCACAGAAAACAAAGAAATTTATGGAACTAATTACCCTGATAATGGAGAGGACCATCCCTTCCTGTGCCTTTCATTGCAATCCAGCCTAAAAGGAAGATATGGGGAAATGTAATTCAGCAAGCTCCAGAGTGGTCCCAGCGTTTTGTGTTTCTTCTTATTAGAAACAGAGCCAATTTAATACTTTTTATCATTACCAGATATAAACAGCTTGTGTAATGAAGGCGGTCCTGGAATGAAATCCAGCTTGAATTCTAACTTACTAGCATATCTGAAAGAGATGAAAAGTCTTTAAAAATCCTTCCTGTAAAGATTATTGATTATTCCATATAATCAATGTGTCTGTCCTCTAAGCTCACGGGCCACACTCTTGCACAGCAGATCTGCCTGGGGCACGCTGAAATGGATGAACTCCACCCTTTTAAGCATGTGCAGGATGGTGGATCAAGTGTTTGTAAAACAACAAATGAAATGAGGTGTGATGTTTATTTTGTGGGGCAATGGAGCTTTTGCAGAGATTTGTTTCCTTAGCCTACAGTATGCGCAGGACATGCATGGATCATGCAAATAGATATTTAATCTGGGCATCCACATGGAACGCAGTGCACATTCTTTGCCTGTAAATGCAAATCCTTGATGTGTCCTGGGAAAGACAGGAAAGGACCCTTGCCTGGAAGCCTGGAGAGCGGCTGCTGGTCCAAGTCAACAGGCCTGGGCAAGATGGTCACTCATCTGATTTGATACCTCCTCCCTTCACGGTAGCCAGTATCAACATTGCATCACAACCCAGGATGTGACCAAGAAACAATTAGGGAATGCATTGTTTTTACTCAATCAGTTATTATCACATTTATATCCCACCTTCTTTCCCGTGAAAGGAAACGAAGGTCGTTCTAGGTTAAGCTGAAAGGCAGTGACTGGTCCAAAGTCACCCATTGAGTGTCATGGCTGAGTGTGAGGAAGAACCAGAATTTCTTGAGTTGAGGTCCAGCATTCCAACCACTAAACCGCCCTGGTTTTCCAGCTCTGAGGAAGAGGCAGGATGGCTGAGAGGACAATGCACTGAGTTCTGAAGGCTGGCTTGTCAGGGGAGTAGTTAACCTCTGCAGTGGTGTCACCTGTGTTCTCCTTCGTGAGACATTTCCGGAAGTCACAAGTAGCAAAAAACCCTCCTCAGATATGGGTACCTTCCTGAATTGCACTGGCTTCAAGATTTATCTTATTTCATGGACAAGACACATCACAACAGGAGATGGAATGAGGACAATCCAATTATCTAGTAATAAACAGCACCAGCACTTTCTACTCTGTCCTTCCAGGAAAAATGGTACTTGTCTTCTGATCCTTTTCCTAAATAAGGAGAAGCAAGTATTTGAATGACTGAATTCGCACGAAACATCTCACTGAAGTAGGAATCTCAGTTTTCTTATTGCATCTTGGTCTCTACCAATCTCAGTAAAGTTACTGTAAATAAATTGGCTTGATTTATTCCTCTTCATTGAATAAAATTTGTCAAAGCTAACAGCCAGGAAAAGTAATGTATTCATTTGTGACAGTGATTCATTTTTTTTTTTTTTTTTGGTCTCTCTTTGATCGTTACACCTTGACAATCCAGAAAAGTCAAAAGTAAAGGAAGCTTTCGAAAGATCCCAGCTGTGGGATAATGGCCACAAAATAGCCTGATGTCTGCAATTTCAGATGCAAAGGTAATTAATTTAATGGAACATGCATTGAGGGAAACTAATGAAAGCAGATTCTCTCCCTTATCAAAATCCTGCTCCAAAGTACAAATGCCACATATTATGAAAATATTATTCCTCCCTCTACACAGCAACAGTCTCAGAGAAATCCAGGAAAGGATATTATTGTTCTTTAAAAAAAAGCTACTGAACACATTACTTGCATGTTGGATAGCTTTTGTTACTGGCGTACATGTAATGTTACAATGGTAATCCTGTTACTTTCAATGTTGCAAATGGTTAAATCAATGACCATGTACTTACATGGATTGTGTGTGGGAAAGATAGCACTGTCTTTCTCTCGTGTAAATAACTACCAACAACAAATTGGAAAACCATCCAACCTCCTGAAGAAAGTTAGAAGACAATATATGACCTTAGATTATGCAGGTATCTCCACCATCAGCTTGCCAACCTCTGACCCTGTGGACATTAGCAACAATACAGGTACCGTCCAGTGTAAGCAAGCTTTCCATATCATAGCTTAGAGACATTCTACATATTACAGAGTAAGATCTAAGCTGTGTCCCCCACCCCAACTCCAGTGACACAGTATGACCAAATAACCTGAAATACTAACATCATCTTATAACTGAATTGGGAATTGTTTAAACAATGATAGAGAAGTTATACTGTGGGGAATTCTAAAGGAGGCTTCTTTTTATTTAATACATTCAATACAAGTAAAAACAAGCAAACATTTGGCACAATATATATTGTTTTCAACTTTAGCAGCTACACTATATTTGTCTTTCAATTTTCTATCAGCAGTCATTTATTTTGCTTTTCATTTTCCTACTGGGTATTGAAAAAAAGTGAATTTGTGACTTATATGCAACATTGACTTTGGCATGATAAACTGGGTTACTTAACCACACTTTGATATTTCAAGCAGTGCCACAACGCTCACTTCATAAGCTTTGGAAGAACAGTAGCTGCACAAGAGAAATGGTATTCACACAACAAATGCATGAACAAGAAATGACAGACGAGCAATGCACCCAGAGTTTCAATCTGAACGGGAGAGACATCTTGTACTTTTGGGATCCAGTCTGACGGTGACTCGAGATTGGAAAAAAAACATTTATTTCCTTCCTGTTCTACAACAGTAGCCTCCAAATAATATGAGGAGGATGATAACAGAAAAAGCTTTTGGCATGACACTGAAATGCTTTCCAAGAGAGAATGCATGACTGCCTTTTAGTTGTCATTGAGTTAGTTGGCGTTCTTTTTCTTTTTTGAGGAAATGATTATATTAATGCCCCTAAAGTAGGAGTGCATGTTAATACTCTGAATTAGTACTTGGCTTTTTAGCAAATTTTGAATCTTTGCATTACTGTAATATTTTGCTTTAGTTTTCTCAGGATTGTGCTAGCAAGCTAGGAAGTGGAAAGTTTGGAGATGGGCAGAGATTTGTGAACAAGAGACTAAAGTCTTCAATCTTGGAATACATTTGTGTCAGAAAATCCATGAAAAGAGAAAAAGAAATAATAGCAGTAGTAGTTTTTGGATAATGAATGTAATCATACCAGAGAGTAGCTCTTATTGAATACAGTATGACTTCCCTTCCCAAAAGAGACATGTGATATGACTAGATTGTGCCCAATGTAAGTCTTGCTTTGAGAAGAAATGTTCAAGACTTATTAAACTAATGTTGAAAGCAATTCCTTACTGGAGGACAGGAAACACATGAAGTGATAAAACTACATGTGCTTCTATCCCTCTGGCATTCAATATGTTCTCAGAAAGCAGTCTACAGAATTCCGAAAAGGTGGCGTTTCTGGGCTGTTGTGTAAGGACATTTGAAGATCTTATTCTGTCCAAATCTCAAGGTGAAATTGAATGGCCCACACCTCCAAGAATGATGTGCACATTCCAGCATGACTGTTCTTTGGATTGTGCATTTTTTCCATAAAGTTCTTGGTGCAAAAGGATAGGTATGTAATTTTATATTTTAGGAGATAATACATTTAGAAACATGTACAGTCTGTTTTGCTAAACTATGTTCCAGCATCAAAGCATATATTTTCTGACTCAGTTCCCTGAGCTACTGACACCATCATCTCTATTGTTTTGTTGGTTTTCAGTTTTAGTTTGCCTGGTCTATCAATGTATCTAGACACTGAGGTTTCCAAAAACCTGATGAATTCCTACTAGGCTTGTGTTTCTTTGATCTATACCAACAACACATAATGGTGGTCAATGTTATTTACAGAAAAATGATATGTTTATATATTCTGCCTAGCTGAAAGTTTCTGAGATAGCGAGGGGAGTATGTCTCTTCATTTCTAGCTTGTAGTATCCCAGTGGATTGATGCTGCAAATGAGGTGTGTAGGCAATTCGCTGGATTCAATTTATGATTAATAAACAGTGAGGATGATCCCACAGTGGCTGGCAAATATTGAACTGATTGAGAAACACACGCGCACACATTCCAGCAAGTATTAGCTGGTGTCACCTAAGCTACCTTCTGAGATATTCTAGGACCCAACACCTTTATCTGTTCCACTTGTGTATCTTGTTGCTACCATGCCCGCTTCAGAAGCAAAGATGTAAATAGATTTATCATATGTGTATTTACTTGTGCACTTGTAAACACACACACAAACACACACACACGAACATACACTCTTTTTGTTACAACTGAGGACTTGAGATAGCTCTAATTCATTTAGGATTGATGTTATTTGTCTGTCTAGAGAAAGAGAAAAAGAAAACAAAGTCCAATAGCTACCAACATTCTCTAGCTAACCTGGGGGGATTTTTTCTGTCTGAATATGCATAAGGTTGAGCCTTAAGTCAGAATATTTAGGGACAGTTGGTGGGATCATAGAATGGCAGAATCAGTAGGAAGTTACATCAAGATCAGAACATGTAAATACATCTCTGAACTAATCTAACTCTTCAGCTAAAGAGACATCAGGGTACCTGGACCTATAACCCACATTTTGGAGTGCTCAGCACCCATGTAGCCCAGTCCTGTGCATGTTTCCACGAGATTCAGCCATCCTGGCTTCCAACAAACAGTGCATTGAATTGCAAGACCAGTGACCCGAAAAGTCCCACAAAAAGCCTTACTGCAAATCACATGGATTGCTTTTCTTTAAAAACAACAACAGCTTCCTTATGGCTATAAAGAATCCATGCAGCTGAAGGGCCATACACTGAATTTCAAAAGAATGGCTCATGGCGTTATCATTGCTGTGTGTGGCAACCGGCAGCTCCCTGTTTGGCTGCGAGCCAGTCAAACCAACTGGAATTGGCAGGAAAACACAGAAAGCTGGACCTCAGGGATCTTAAGCCATCTGACTTGTTGGTGGCAGAGGATGGGGCTACAGCTCTGTAAATAAAGGCTGCTTGCAGAGTTTGCCAGAGTTGGAATGAGAGCTCCAGCTGAATGGCACAAGTGTTGTGGTGGTGAGTTTTGTTCAGCGGAGCAGGCACCTTCATCGCCTTTCTCTTGCTGATCCAACATTCAAGTATGGAAGGAAATTTTTTCAGTGCTGTGCCTTGCAATTCAGGTTTTACTTGCATGCAACAGCTTGCACACAGGGCACAGGATAAACATCAGTAAATAAATGTTTCTTAAAACATTTTAAAAAGGAATGTAAGCATCTGGGAGAATTGTACTTTCTCCTGGGCAGGAGAAATTATACCTAAAGAAGGTCAGCATTTTAGTAGCATCAGAAGAAATAAGGAAACTGGAATTCCTCTCCATCCCCACACAGAAAATAAAATATCAACATGATCCAACCATATTTACATGTCTCAATATATCACTGTTTTCAGCACATAAGAATTAAACATGAACTCAACTCTACCACTGAGATCACTTCCAAGTTGCATGCAATTTAGAACTGGACTATTGGCACTGTTACGTACATCTTATAACCAATGGTTAATATTTGTTTATCTTCTTCCAATATTTCTGCATGGTCCTTTAATGTTTTACTTTGGTCCGGTTTCTGCCTGTAATAAAGATGTATTGTTATTATAATGTTGCATTAATTAAATATCTTATTGATTTTATATACCACCCCATTTTCATAGGCTCGGTGGGGTTTACAAGAAATTGAAACCAACAACAATTTGAATTTAGACTAACAACATGAATATTGAATAAAACTAATCCGGGAAGGCCGACCAGAAGAAAAATGTCTTTAACTTCCTCTTGAGGGTAACCGTCTGGGGTATCTGACACATCTCTCTGACAGACCATTCCATAATTTAGGGGCAACCACTGAAAGAGTCTGCTGGGTATTTGACATTAATCTTGCAGAAGCAGACTTCAGAAGATCATCCCCAGAGGACCTTAGCAAGCAAGGAGGGAAGTATGGGAAAAGGCACTCTTGAAGGTATTTTGGACCTAAGCCATGAAGGGCTTTAAAAGTAATTGCCAACACCTTGTATGGCATCCAGAAACATATTGGCAGCCTGTCCAGATGTTTTAATATCCTTGATAGATGGTCTTCCTGGATGGTCTTCCTTGTCCCAGAGGCCAGCTTGCCTGACATATTTTGTACTAGTTAGAGTTTCCAGAGTAGTCACAAGGGCAGCCCCAGGTAGAACAACACACTGGAGAACTGAGACATTGCTAACCTGTGCACTACTGTTTTCAAGCCGTTCTCCTAATACTTGAGCCTAACACTTCCTGCTTTGATTGTAAATACTGCATGAAAGTCTTGATGTACTTCCACCATGCAGCATGATCCATTTCAGACTTAGTATTCAGACACCATAGTTACAGGCAGGAAGTTCAGCTACTCTGACCTTGGAGTTCTAGTATAAGCTCAAAAAAAAAAAAAAAAAAAAAGGCCTGACTGAACTGGGAGCAAGCACTTAAGGTCTGATCCAACATGTCCAAAAATCAATACAGGCCATTCTCTACGCAATACCCAAGCATCATTCCATTCTAATTGCAAGTCAATCCCTCCTAGACTGAAAGAGCATTTACAAATACCACAAAACTCAATGAATTAAGCAGTATTTAGCTTGATTTTTTTCTGCAAAGAAACACAACCTTTTAGAGCATTCAACAGTGTTGAATGCACTCATTGATGGTCTGTGCACAAGGACGGTGTCCTCTTGTTCTTTCCAGAAAAGCTGTTTTGGGAGGACTGATTGAATTTTTTTGTGGCTATAGAAGTACAAATTTGGTATCAGGATCAAATGCATCCCATATACAACCATATTAATAAATTGCCTGATATAAATGATTAAAGAAGAGATCGTTTGCAAGTAAGCAAGTCATGCATTTGTTGGACACTTCCCTGTTCATATTGGATAGGAACATCACAAGTGATTCCATCTCTTTCAGGCAGATGGTACCCCCTCTGCTTCCCACTATAGCAAATATGTGATGTAAATAGAGCAACTATAGACTTTATTAATCCTTGTTCTGGCAAGACTATTTGTGTGAATGGTTGCAAGAGCGGAATCCCTTCTTAGGGCCTGAAGTCTATAATGGAAAGGAAGGCAGGATGCCCCTGAAAAAATATGAGTAGAACTGGATGATGTCCATGGAGTGAGACTTGGGCCCAGGAGGAACATTCCCACAGCAATATCATTCAGTAATTACAGGATGAAACTGAGTGCCTACAGAACAGGATAAGTAGTTGCAGGACCACAGTGACTGCCAATGCAGCAATGCAGACAAGTATCTAGAGGATCAGAAAGAGTGCCGGTGGAATGGTCCAGCCTTAGGTAAGTAGCTGAGGAGTCAAGAGGATGTGGCACTGCGTTTGCTGTGGAAGTAAGAAAGTCTTTCTTTCTTCCTGTTCTTGTATTCACCTGCCTGTTTGTTTCCATACTGGAAGCTCTCTTTTCATATAGCCATTCTGACCTTCCAGTGATCATGTTGTTCCTTTCTCTTCTGGTCTTTGTTTCTTACCTCAGGGTCCTTTCTTCTTCTCCCTTGAACTTCCACTACTTAGGAATCTAAATGGGCAGTCTCTGGTCATTGGTCCTTGTGCCTACAATCTGTCAAATCCATGTGGCTCAGAAAAAACTGGTCTGCTGTGAAATCCGTGAGTTGAACTCCACAGCAGAGTGCCTTTTAAATCCATTGCAAATTGCTCCAGCATCCCAACTTTAGTACAGAATGAACCAGGCTTTTTGGAAATAGAAATGCTTTTTTTCACACATCTGGACCTGTGGTCAATAGAGCAGTGTCTATTCCCCGCCCCCTGCCCCCACTGACAACTAGCATCAGATTTTTCTTAGCTAATTCCCTGTCTTGGAAAAAGTTATCAACTACAGATCTTCTGAGACCATGTTAATCTGATGTCAGTTTGTCAACAGCGTCTGCCCAGGTTTTGAAGCACTGTTGGTATCCTCATACTCTTTCAGCAGGTAACTCTGTGGGGGAGTCTCATAATTGGACCAAGATGACCCAAAAGCAGGATTAGTACATTTTGCCCAAAGTGGTAGTCTTCATGGGAAAAAAACAGAACAAAACAGTTGGTTGGCTCCCAGGGAGGGTTCTAATTGAGACCTGTTTTAAAGTTCAGGTCTGTAAAGGTGTTTTGCAAACCTGTGGGATAGCATTCAATCTTGATACTGTGTGTAGTCATGTGGAGGACAGTGACTAATTGGTCTGCGATAAAAATTGGCAAACTATTGTCATGTGGATTGAACAGAACCAGTTCAGAATTAAGCATTCATGCACATAAGTAACAGATGACTTCAAACATCATTTGGTGAGATGGCTTCAATTCACTCCCACTCTGCCTGCATATGGTTTCAGCTACCACAGTTATGACTTTAAGGATATAAAAATGTTAGAAAAGCCACATTGGATCAGACCAATGGACCGTTGAGTTCAGCACTGCATTCAACCACTTCTCCAACTGGTACATCCAGGCATGGCACTTCTGGAGAAGACTACTAGCCACTGATGGCATCCTCCATCATTGTCCAGCCTCCTCTGAAAGTCATCCAAATTAGCGGCTATCAGCACTTCCCATAATTAACTATTCACTGCATGAAGAAGTCCTTCCTTTTATGTGTCCTAAACTTCCTGCCAATCAGCTTCATGGGATGACCTCCTTTGGATTCCAGAGGGAGAAGGGGGGAAATGCCCTCCTCTCCACCCTCTCCACACCATGCATTATGTTAGACACCACTGCCATGTCTCCCCTGACCTGTCCTTTTCCTAGGCTAAACAGTCCTAGCCACTCCTGTAGCCACTCCTCACAGGGAAGTGGAGGAACAATTACTTTAAATTATTATTACCTCCCACAGTAAGTCAATGAACATTAAGGTGAGGTGGGTGAAACTCCTTGAAGCACCTTTCACTCATCACCATGGCTGAGGACTACCTGGAGCATGGATCTGTAGAAGATCGACAGCATTTTCCCCCCGGTGCTGTTGCGGCACACATGCTGATGAAAGGCTGAGTAACTACCAGGCCATTGGGAAAGGGTTAAGTATACCATCCTGTGCTTACTTCCCTGCAGAAATGATCTTCACAGGGGTCAATGGAGCTTACCTCTAGTTAAATATACTTCGGGATCTCCAATTGGATGAGCTCTTCTTTCCAATTGTCCAGGTCAAACCCTCTCCATGGCTTTTTCTCTTAAGAGGAAAAGGAAAGGTGTTATGGTGTTATGTTATGTAGAGCTTAATTATGGGATAAGCTTTGAGATTTTAAGCATTACAATCTGGGAATATAAATACTTAATGTGAAATACAACTCTTCATGTGGAAATGGGTGACTTAGAGGGGAGCTGGAAGGGCTTTCAGCTGCACTGTTTTAGACCTGTCTGTCTCAGGACTGAGTGTTTTCCTGCCCTGATACCTTCATGATGACACCCATTTTAATTATAACTCTGCTTGAAGAGTTTGAAATGTGCTGGATTTCCAGATGTATGATTTTGCCTCACCACTTATTAGCTGCTTTTCAACTGAACTCTAAAAGGAGCTGACAATACAACATGCATTCTTGAAACACATTTACTTCTGCACCTAATTACTGATTAGGTCTGTCTGCAGTAAAATGTTGATAACTAAAAAAGTTAATTGTGGGCAACGACAGTGACTTGATTTGTATATCTGTATCCATCACAGAGCTCTTTTCATACTTCCAGCATGAGAAAATAGGGCCGTTTTTCACCCTCTTCAAGAATTACTAGAGAAGACAATTATGCTAGGGAAAGTTGAAGGCAGAAGAAGGAGGGGAAGACCAAGTACAAGATGGATTGATTCCCTCAAGGAAGTCACAGCCTTGAGTTTACTGTGCAGGACTGTCCAAGGGAAGACATTCTGGAGAGTGTTCAGCATAAGTCAGAAATGATTTGACGGCAGAAAACAACAGCAACTGACAAGCAGTGCAAGGGAGAGAAGCAGTCAACTTGTGCTCTCAGTATCATCCCTCACTGATAGCACAGTCTTACAGAGGGCTCCCAGAATTAAAGCAACTTGGATTCATGCATGACATTCCTAGGTTCCAGCCTGAATTCTTCAACTCAGGATTGATATCTCAATACACAATTAGTCACACAAAGTGAAATGAAAAGTGTAGATTTTGTTTGACCACAAGATCTGTCATGCCCAACCTGGGTCGGATCATTTATGTGTATCTATGATATCCCTTTGAAATATGATGCTACAGTCCTCAAGTAATAGATGTGGCTTATTGAGGCCCAGTTCTCATTCATGAAATCTCATTATGATTCACTTGACTTATGCTAGAAAATAAAGTGCTTATTTTGTGTTGAGAAGAGTCCCACCTAGCATAAATGAAGGAGCAAATATACAGTTCTGGAAGCAAAAGAGGCTTTTGAAATATGATCTGCATCTATTTAATGCATTCTATGAAAGCAGGAAAATTATTATTTTCTGATTCTCATCTGAGGACTGCTGCAGTCACTCAATAGGTCTTACGATGTAGATTCCAATACTTCCACTGTCTTTTTGCAGAAAATTAATTCAAGACCATCATAGCTATGAGCTATGTCGTGCAGGGTCACCCAAGACGGACAGGTCATAGCAGAGAGACAAAACATGATCCACTGGAGAAGGAAATGGCAACCCACTCCAGTATCTTTGCCATGAAAACCCCATGGACAGTACCAAAAGGCAAAACGATATGACACCGGAAGATGAGCCCCTCAGGTTGGAAGGTGTCCAATATGCTACTGGGGAAGAGCGGAGGGCTAGTACTAGTAGCTCCAGAAAGAATGAAGCGACTGGGTCAAAGCCGAAAGGACACTCAGTTGTTGATGTATCTGGTGGTGAAAGGAGAGTCCAATGCTGCAAAGATCTTTACTCCATAGGAACCTGGAATGTAAGATCCATGAATCAAGGCAAGCTGGATGTGGTCAAACAAGAGATGACAAGGCTTAACATCGACCTCTTAGGAATCAGTGAACTAAAATGGACAGGCATGGGTGAATTTAGTTCAGATGACCATCAGGTATACTACTGCGGGCAAGAATCCCTCAGAAGAAATGGAGTAGCCTTCATAGTCAATAAAAGAGTAGGAAAAGTAGTACTGGGATACAATCTCCAAAATGACAGAATGATCTCAGTTCGAATCCAAGGTAAACCATTCAACATCACAATAGTCCAAGTCTATGCCCCAACCACTGGTGCTGAAGAGGCTGAAGTTGACCGGTTCTATGAAGGCCTACAACACCTTCTAGAATTAACTCCAAAAAATGATGTCCTCATCATCATGGGGGATTGGAATGCTAAAGTAGGAAGCCAAAAGATAACCAGAATAACAGGCAAGTTTGGCCTTGGAGTACAAAATGAAGCAGGACACAGGCTGGTAGAATTTTGTCAAGAGGATACGATGGTCATAGCAAACACTCTTTTCCAACAACCCAAGAGACGACTCTACACATGGACATCACCAGACGGTCAACACAGAAATCAGATTGACTATGTGCTCTGCAGCCAAAGATGGAGAAGTTCTATACAGTCAGTAAAAACTAGACCAGGAGCTGACTGTGGCTCAGATCATGAGCTTCTCGTTGCAAAATTTAGGCTTAAATTGAAGAGAGTAGGGAAAAGTGCTAGGCCACTCAGGTATGACATAAATCATATCCCGGATGAATATACAGTAGAGGTGACAAATAGATTTAAGGAATTAGATCTGATAGACAGAGTGCCTGAAGAACTATGGACGGAGGTTTGCAACATTGTACAGGAGGCAGCAACTAAAACCATCCCAAAGAAAAAGAAATGCAAGAAAGCAAAATGGCTGTCTGAGGAAGCTTTACAAATAGCTGAGGAAAGAAGGGAAGCGAAAGGAAAGGGAGAAAGACAAAGATACATACAATTGAATGCAGAATTCCAGAGAACAGCTAGAAGAGATAAGAATGCCTTCCTAAATGAACAGTGCAAAGACATAGAAGAAAATAATAAAATAGGGAGGACCAGAAATCTCTTCAAGAAAATTGGAAACATGAAGGGAACATTTCATGCAAAGCTGGGCATAATAAAGGACCAAAATGGCAGGGAACTAACAGAGGCAGAAGAGGTTAAGAAGAGGTGGCAAGATTATACAGAAGAACTATACAAGAAAGAGCTTAACATCCCTGATAACCACAATGAGGTGGTCACTGACCTCGAGCCAGACATCCTGGAGTGTGAAGTCAAATGGGCCTCAGGAAGTCTGAGCAACAACAAAGCTAGTTGAGGTGACAGCATTCCAGCTGAGCTATTCAAAATCCTGAAAGACGATGCAGTAAAAGTGCTACACTCAATATACCAGCAAATTTGGAAAACTCAGCAGTGGCCACAGAATTGGAAAAGGTCAGTTTACATTCCGATCCCAAAGAAGGGCAATGACAAAGAAGGTTCAAACTGAGGCACCATTGCACTCATTTCACATGCTAGCAAAGTGATGCTCAAAATCCTTCAAGCTAGGCTCCAGCAGTATGTGGACCGAGAACTACCAGAAGTACAGGCATGATTTCGAAGAGGGAGAGGAACTAGAGATCAAATTGCCAACATACGCTGGGTCATGGAGAAAGCTAGGGAGTTCCAGAAAAAGATCTACTTCTGCTTCATTGACTACACTAAAGCCTTTGATTGTGTGGATCACAACAAATTGTGGCAAGGTCTTAAAGAGATGGGAGTCCCAGACCATCTTATTTGTCTCTTA
Source organism: Varanus salvator macromaculatus (assembly GCA_023646645.1). Taxonomy (NCBI): domain Eukaryota; kingdom Metazoa; phylum Chordata; class Lepidosauria; order Squamata; family Varanidae; genus Varanus; species Varanus salvator. Next base: position 5,558,063 of record JAIXND010000690.1, on the reverse strand, counting down.
GAAACCTCTATGTGGATCAAGAAGCAACAATGAGAACTGGACAAGGAACCACTGATTGGTTCAAAATTGAGAAAGGAGTTCGGCAAGGCTGTATACTGTCGCCCTGCCTATTTAACTTATATGCAGAGCACATCATGAGAAAGGCAGGGCTAGATGAATCGCCAGTTGGAATCAAGATTGCTGGGAGAAATAGCAACAACCTCAGACATGCAGATGATACCACTCTCATGGCAGAAAGTGAAGAGGAACTAAAGAGCCTCTTGATGCGGGTGAAGGAGGAGAGCGCAAAAGTTGGCTTGAAACTTCACATTAAGAAAACTAAGATCATGGCATCCGGTCCTCTCACTTCTTGGCAAATAGATGGGAAAGAAATGGAGGTAGTGACAGATTTCATTTTCCTGGGCTCCAAGATGACCGCAGACGGGGACTGCAGCCAAGAAATTAAAAGATGCTTGCTCCTGGGGAGGAAAGCTATGGCAAAGCTAGACAGCATAGTAAAAAGCAGAGACATCACCCTGCCAACAAAAGTGAGTATAGTGAAGGCTATGGTTTTCCCAGTTGCAATGTATGGCTGTGAAAGCTGGGCCTTAAGGAAGGCCGAGCGCAAAAGGATTGAGGCCTTTGAATTGTGGTGGTGGAGAAGACTCCTGCGAGTCCCTTGGACTGCAAGGTGATCAAACCGGTCAGTCCTAGAGGAGATCAACCCTGACTGCTCTTTAGAAGGCCAGATAGTGAAGATGAAACTCAAATACTTTGGCCACCTAATGAGAAGGAAGGAATCCCTGGGGAAGAGCCTAATGCTGGGAACAATAGATGGCAAAAGAAGAAGGGGACGACAGATGATGAGGTGGCTGGATGGAGTCACTGAGGCGGTTGGTGTGAACGTGAGTGGACTCCGGGGGATGGTGGAGGACAGGAAGGCCTGGAGGAATGTTGTCCATGGGGTCACGATGAGTCAAACACGACTTTGCGACTAACAACAACAACAACAAAAGTGTAAGAGACTTGGGTCACCAAGTTTCCTGTAGTGACAAGTTCTAAAGTTAAAGTAATTGCTCAATTCTAGGAAATGTTATGGGAAGCTGATTATATATCTGTTTCTCTTGCAGAGCATGATGAAAGCGCAGAACGGGAAACAGAAGAGAAAGCAGGAGCATGGGGAGTGATTTAGGCCATAGTCCTCAGACTACTTTGTTAAGGATGGTTGCATCTGAATTCCTTTGAAGTCAATAGAGATAATCTGGAATAAATGCAGACAATTACCCCTAGGTTTACTTCCTTGCTTAAGAAGAGAGTTTGCTCTCTAAAGAGAGAGCATGAAGAGGGGGAAATATTAGAGAGCAGACTTTGAATCACCAACCCAGGAGCTTCTCCATGAAGCCAAAAAGTCAACAGGATAGCTTTAGTATAAATTGTTTCAGGGATTACAGTTCTGCAAACCATCCAGATCAAAGAGTAATAGATATGAAAAGTGGGACCTGGAATTGCAGTGTGTAATGACAACTATAGTATTACATTTATATCCCACCTTCCTTTCTCTTGCAAAGAACTCAAGGTAGCCTACAACGTGCTCCTGTTCTCCATTATTCCCTTGCAGATACATCCCTATGAGGGAGGTTAGACTAGCTGCCACATTGCGGTATTGGATCTTGCCAAAGCTCCCCTTATCCAGAATAGCCATTGAAACCCAACCCTCATTGCCCACACCCTGTCAATCAACTCCTCCCACCCCTTCCAGGACTTGTGGAAGCAGCGCCTCTTCCTCACCTGGCCAGCCCTACTAGCAAAAAAGTTCTTTTGTTGAATAGCTGCTCTCTGATCCAATCAGAGACTGCGTTTTGGGACACAAAATCAACCAAAGGAAAACTTCCAAACTGGGGTGTTGTGAGACCTGCTGGGTTGGCCACAGAATTCTTTGGCCAGGTGTGGATGAGGAGGAGGAGAATAGCTGGGCATGGGCAAGTGCACAGAACCTCTTGGCCCTTCCACGGGGTTCTCCAAACAGCTTCCTATTTAGCTGCTCCAAGTGCTCCATCAAAGATAACCTCCTCCCATTACTTCCGCCAGTCCAAAATTTCAAAAATTTTAATGAAATTGCTACACGAATGGGTGCTTTTTGTCATAACTTTGGAAACATTGATGCAAGAACAGCAACAAAATATGCATCGCCATGAAAAGAAATAAAGGATTGGGGTATTGGGGCGACAAGGTAAATTAACTTGGTTTGCAAACAAATGTGCTTGGATGCGTCTGTTCTCATATGCGTTAAATAAAATTATGAACGAAAGAGCAAACCATGTTATTCTGAGAAGTACACAATAAACCAAGACATGTGCTGGGTTTTTAAAAAGACTCCAGGGTAAACAGAGAAACCTCCAGCCTCACGGTCTAAGAAATTAAACTTGATTTTATGAGCTGTTTTGTCCTTCTTCTGGAAATTACAAGAATCTGGGGTTCCGTTTCATCCCCACAGCAAATTACATTGAGATTCACTTCTGTGAAACTTCATTATTATATGTGTAGGAACTGGTTGAAAGGGTTTGCGTTGTTTTAAAATTCATGTTATATCCCCTATATCCTTTCTCCATGTGTGTGTGTGTGTGTGTGTGTGTATTGAGGATTAATTCTGCAGTCTCTTACCTTCAGTCTCTGTCTCATACATAATATAGTGTATAAGTTACAGTGCTTTCCCCTAATTTGTCTGTGTTTTCCCAATCCTTCATGTGTGACTTGCTTCCCTCCCAAGTGTCCTTTTTTGGCAAGCCAAAAGGGAGCCAGAAATCCTTGCTGATCTACTGAAAATCACCCAGAGAGCTATCTTTGGATAGAAGAAAGCATCTTTTCCCCACACCTATGCAGAGGTTAAGACCAAAGTATCATTGGCTCCACACTGTAAGACAGCTGGTGGGGTGAGACAATTTGTCCCAGCCGTGGAACGCGACAGGTAAATGTCACTGCCTCATTTTCTAAATCACCGCAGCAATTTAGCAATTGGGAATCTTTGGAGATCTGGTCAGTATGACTCGTGCAGGCTCTGACTCCTTCTGTCCAACAAGAAGACTTGTGTCAGCAGAAGAGGTCTCCAGTGGAAGTGGCGACGAGTTCCTTGCATATGCAAATAAATTTGCAGCATTAAGAAATTAACTGCTACAGCATTAACTTGTGGGCCCTTCTTGTAAAGTTATAAACTGGGTATAGAAAGTGGAGAGATGTCATGTGTTTTGTTCCATCTCAAAATACTACCTTTTCAGGATATCCAATGAAAAGGATCAGCCTTAAATGCAGGAAAGATGAAGGAGACCATCCCACATTACATGATTAACTCAGTGACTTTCACTGTGATGGAGTGGAGGATAGATGCTCCTACAGAAGGAAAACAAACAGGATTACACAACTGAGTGGACATATCTCTGGGTGTAAAAAAAAAAAGAAGTCATGGACCAAGTTAGTTTTCTGCCAGCCATTTCTATGTTCTTAAAGCTTTCCTCATCTCAGGAAGGGCATGGAGATGTCAGCAACCTCATTTCTTGTGCAATAGGCTTTGAAGATATGACTGGCACCATCTGTAAGCTACCCATATCTGCATCTTGACTGCGTCCCCCTTTTCAAGATAACCTTCCAATTCAAGAAGGGATGGACCCAGGGCCTTTGAAAATGCAGGTTGGGTTATCTCTCAGCTGCCTGGCCTGCTTCAAAGTTCTTCCTGATCAGATGGGATGTTTTTAGGGATCTTCTGAGAAACAGGGAGATCATTCTCTTAAAGCTTTGTTTGCTGTGCAGGGACAGAGTCAGTGGTGGTGCTTCTCATAGGTGAGAACTGAAGAGAATTTGCCCTCTCCAATGCTCTCTCTCTCTCGCTCTGTGTGTGTGTGTGTGTTTTGAAACCTCAAGTTTTCCCCAAGCATGGTCAAGATGACCAGATGCATCAGTAGCGGATATCTTCACAGCACCTTTCAAGGTCAGCCTGGAAGTTGCTGTGCAGAATAGCAGCCAGCATGCCTGCCTAAACAGGTAAATGGTATTCCTGGCTATTCTTGATCTCAAGCCTCTCCAGGTAGTCTCCAGACGTAAACCAAAACTGTACTGCTGGGACTAATTTGTTACTACCTGCATTATAATCAAGGGGGAAATGTGTATCTTTTCCACAAAAGACAGTGCATCAGAATGGTGCCTAGCTGATGCTTCTTAATTGGCCAAGTGATATTTTGGTGCATGTTCTTCCAAGATTGGAAGGTCTGCTCCTTTGGGGAATCAGAACAATAGAAAACTGACTCAATCAGCTGCATCTCCTTGCTAAAAGCAGGTGAAAAAGCATAAAGAGCTTTTTAACTTTCAAAGCCATGCACTCCTGGCAAAGATTTTAAAAGCATTAATCAACTTATTTTTTATTTGTGGTGTAAACATGCTTAAAAGTTTTAAAAGGGAAGTTTGAAATTGTGTAGCTAAGATGGATAAATGTCATGTCTCATTCATGAGCAAATGATTTGCAGTAAATTTCCTTATAGGCAGACTGCAGTGCAGAAGCACAAGGAAACGGGGAGTCACAAAATATTTTTTTCCACATGCAAAATAAGTAAAAAAGGGATCACCAATTTGGCAGTAAGTAAAAAGAAGGCAGAGTTTTAGGATCCAAGATGGTACTGCATTCTACCTGAAGCAAGATTTCAAGGTGAATTTGGAGTTACCTGCTTCTGCTAACAATCCAAAATAGTTTTGAGAAAGCAGAGACTTTGGCTGGTGAAATTTCTTAGAGGAATTCTTCATCTCTCTCATTATGAGAGCTTGTCAAGGTATGACCTTATCACTAGCATGATGATAATATTTATGGGGCACACACAGTGCCGTTTCCTTGAGTTATGCAGCTATTTTCAGGCAGATCATATAAAGTTCTGGCTTTACTTGCTCCCACATTTTCTGCTGATATCAGCAAAGGCGACGGCATGCGATAGGAAGAATACTACAAAGGCGCAAGGGTGAGGAGCCCAAGTAATGGACTAGGACATCCCCAGTGGCTCCAATTTATCCAAAGCGCTATCGGGTTCTTTCCAGCATGGTAAAAAGAGTGGTGAAGATGCTTTGCTTTTGTTTTCTATCCCAGGTATGGCTTTTTAAAAAAAGATACTTACCCCCGTTGCTTCATGATTGGACATCTGCTTTACTCCACAGACATTCCTCCTCTGCTCATTGCCGTAGTCACAGAAAGCCTCTTTTCACCCACCTCAGAGTTCCTTGAAGGGGCCATTGGTACAAACCTCCACTGAGGAGAGGGAGAGCTGCAGAGAAATCTCTGAAGCAGCAGCCTTTTACACACACCATCACTGGAGACTAAGGGCCGGGATGGGAGGAAATGGCTGAGCCTGACCCTTGAACCCATCATGCTTCCCCTGCCCAGAATACCCAAGCATCCACAACCTCTCCCTGGAGCATCAGAAATGGAGCTGGCAGTTGTGGAAGGGCAGAAATGCAGAAATGCACTCTCTTGCGCATGGAAGAGCCTGGGAAGACTTGGGCCCACAAATGCTCCAAAGACACCACCTTTCAATAAGGGCACACTTTGAACTAATAAGGATCTGAATGTACATTCTGAGAAATACAGAGGATGAGGAGAGCACAAATTGTTACCAAGTGGATTGTGGAAATAACATGAGGACTGATGCATAGGCGGCCTAGTGCGATGTTTCAACTGTATGTACAGAATATATCACATTTCCTGCAATGTGTTATACAACTTGTACAAATCAAAGGTCTTTTCTCCCCTCCAGGATACCCATATTTCCCCCTTTCCCCCTTTTCTCCATTAACATAATCATCTCAGATTTATATCCAGTAATATGGCAGAAGTGGGATTGAAGTCCCTTTAAACTGTCATCCCATATTTCTGAACAACCATTAAAATATTTCTAATATCCAGAAACTGAACAGAAAATGAGTAATTAGATCTCGGGAGTTCTAAATCTTCCACATTTTCCTATTAAATTTATCTCACAGTTAACCATTATTAATGTGAGCAATTGGTCTCTATTTTTCTTGCAACCTCCACATTATATCTAGAGCTACTAAGAAGAATAAGCTCGGCCCCTGTACTAAACAAAAGCCACTCTTTATGCTTAGATCTTGGGAAATGCGTGCATAATTTTCCAATTTACTGTACTTGAAATGCATTTAATTCATAAGATATATTGCTTTAGTCAATGCCTGTAAAATAATTTTGTGTAGCTTTTAAGTATTTCTAAACAAAAGGACAGGGAAAGATTTTTTTTCTAATGAATAAATAAAGCATACAAGGCTTTCCCCCTCCCTCTTATTCTTTCATGTTTTAATTAGCACTGTGTAAATCTGCTTGGAAAAGCAAGTCATTACCCCCTCCCTGAAAAGTAGTTTTCTCCAATGAAATTTTAAGGGTGTACATTCATACCAAGGGTATGAATGGTTGGTAAATTCAGACATGAACAAATTTATAATGGACCAAAGGACAGGGCTGTTTAAGCCAAGGGACTTCATCTTTACCACAGTTTTCAGTTCAGAGAGAAAATAACGTAATCAATATAATTGGCATACATAACATTTGCATTGAGAGGCCACAGCGGATGCCCATGTTCCATGTCCCCTTGCATTTTGATTGAGCAGGTCTTGGAGATCTTTTAGCATGACCAAAACCATCACTAGAATCAACCCCAGCAGATACTAGCAAAGGTTTTGGCCTTGAACTATGCCTAAGATCAAAGTGAGAAGTCCACTCTGTATAAGAACTCTGCAGAAGATGAGTAATAATATAATTTAAGTACTCACCCAGAATTGCCACAGTGGCTTTGGAGCAACAAGCTGTAAGTAAAGTTGAGTTACGCAAGGAACGGAAGCCTCAGAGACGGAGATGAAGAGGCATCGTCCATCTCCTATTGAGGCTAGAGTTGGGACCCCTCCAGAGCCATCTGGAACACAAGTGAGATTTCTATATGGATACTTTTGGCTCTGTTTGTATGAAGTAATATAGTAACGTTGGTCTGGCATGGATGGAGAATGCTGCTCAAAGAAGTCCTATGTTTTTTGTTTATTTTTTCCTTAATTCTGTACCCACAATTTTATTTAAATCGTTCATTAAAAAAGAACCAGTCACACTCAGCATATTTCCATTTTTGACAACTAGATCTGATCCATGCAACTTTATTACTAGTTCTCCTTATGAATAGCTGAATGAAATGGCATTATGTGGGCAGGATGCCGATGCTGTAAATATTAGATATTAACTGCTGCAATTTATTTTGCTTATTCGAACTTTTGATATGCCTTGAAATAAAAAAATAGTTTTAATGAACTAATGAAATGCAAGCACTATGCTACAATGTACTGAAATGCAGAGTAATGTTTAACATTTGTACTTGGCAAATACTCGGAGTGTTTCATGTGCATTATCTAGCTGTGGTCCTTTTCAACAGCCTTATTTTCTCCCCCGCTGAGGGGCAGTGGGGAACTGAGGCTGAAAGATAGAGAGGTGGTGTGCAAAGACCAGCGAAAAAATGCAGGGCACAGGTGACGTTTCATCTGGGTAATTCCTGATTTGTAGCTCAGTCTATTAGCCAGTCTGCTACTCCGGTTCTCATTATCCATTTTTAGAGTAACACAATATGGCTATTATGATGAGGTGTAGGTGCTGCTATTATATTCAGATTGCTGTCGTTTTATTTTCTGTCAACTCCTGGAGCACAGTGTTAATACGAAGAGTGTGCTATAAAAATAAACTGAACATTACTATGGTTGCAGCTAAAAGGAGGCTCAGGTGACCTTTTCCTTCTCTTCCTTGTTCCTTCAAGGACTTGCTACTCTGGAAATGGGACCACATGGCTGAAAATCCCCAGCTGGGCTGTTTTCTGGAAGATGGATGGAGTTTCCCCCAGTGTCCTTACGTTAGAGCACAACCCTATGGATCAGTCCTTTGGTTCAGTCCTCCAGGCAGCATCGCAAGAATTCCCAGGCTGTTTTCTCTCTGAACATGCAATGTGATCACACCTTTGGGGTGCTGTTTGGAAACCCCAAAACTGGGAAGCAGCTGAGATCCCTCCCTTTGCTAGTTTGAAGCTGGAAAGGCAGGAAGAGATGTGGAGAGATTTTCCTTCCTGCCTTCTGGTCTCTACTATTTGCACCAGCTGAGCTGCCTGCCTGCCTAGGAAAGATGCTTCAGAGGGGGACAGACGAAGGTTGGAGGAGGATCAGAATAAACTGTATCCTGACCTCTGTGGTCTTCTCCCTCCACACTTTCATCCTTTTCCAGGTTGCTTTCCCAACTTCGAAGAGGCAGCTGGTGTGGGGCAGATCAGCCAGGGCAGGGGTGAGATCTCTGTCTCACCATTCAGAGGTTAAAGCACTGTGTCTGACTTCTGCAATGGTTTTTCAAACTATCCTATGGCTCCTGGAACTCTCACCAAGGGGCCCCAGGTTTGTTTTATTAATTAACATTATGATTATATATCTATATCTATCTATCTATCTATCTATCTATCTATCTATCTATCTATCACAATAGCTAAAATTGTTCTTTTCTCCCAGTCTTGCAGTTACTCCATGGTTTCCTGCTTTTTCTTTTTTTTTTTAAGGTCCCTCATGTTCCTTACATTCTGGGAAGGGTGGGGAAGCTGAAGGCTTTTTTTTCCAAACAGAAAAAGAGATGCAGTGTGGAGATGCAAGAAAGTGACAAAGAACCTTGCAGCTTCAATAAGTGGCTACAAAGCTCTGTGTGTGGCACGGAGGGCCAGCCTGAGGGCTTGGCACATGCCCATTTAACATTTGGGGAACTCCTCCCATCTCCTGTCATCATCTTCGCACCCCAGGCCTGACAAGCAATCTGGAAAATGCCTGGGCAGGTTGCAGAGCTAAATTCTGGAGTGGGTCACACAGACGTGTTCCTTACGGAATGGCTTCAGCACCAAGGGATGGCTTGCATCTGAATCAACCCTCACAGATTTACTGTTGCTCACCAGACTTCGTATTGCCTCACAGCTTCTCTAGTGCTTTTCACTGGAATCGATCCCCACCTTCGGGTGGCAACCATAAAACCTTCAGCAATCAAACACTATGCAGGCATGTGTCTGAATTACTCCCTGCCTGTACGGACATGTTTGCATTTCCCTGCAGGAAAGAAGGAAAGCGTACAGTACATGAAGCATTGCAGAGAATCCTGATTTTGCAGCTGTATTTTTCTCATAAACACAAATACATGTGAGTGCAACAGTTTGTCTGTCATTGTTGCATTGGTCCTTTGTTCATAGTCTTTACAACCCACTGAAGCATCGTATGTGTTAAAGAAACAGCTTTTAAATTCAAATGCAGGAAAAAGACTCCCCCCCGCCCCCACCATTTCAAAACACATTCTAACATTAAAAAGTGTCCACTCCGTTCTGTATTTCATTATGAGCTGGTGATTTTTCATGCCTTCTCTAAGGCTGCCACATCAATCTAAGATGCTAAAAATTTAAAACTTGGTATTCCGGTTACAACAGCTATCAGCAAACAGAGGAAATGAGAGCAGCTTGTGTTGCCACAGCAACCAGTGTTGCCAAACAACAGTCTTGCAATGCTCTGTGAGGTTTTAACGTTCCAGCTGCTGGGAGACAGCAGCTGACATGACGGAAGAAACCAAGCAATTGCATGAGAATCCTCTCCTCAACCCCCCGTGAAAATATTCTGGCTTTTGCCTTTGTTTCACTTTCACTTGTGAATACTGTCCTTCTAGGAGATCCTACATGCCCAAGTGTCCAGGTGGAATCTCTAATCTTGCACCTCCTTGATGGCCATTTGAGTTAATCCTGCCACCTTAAAGACAGCTTTGCTATGTATTGGAATGCATCCAGACTATTGATGGGCAGAAATCTAGCAAGAGCAGAAGAATGGATGGAGGAAGAAATTTTGCAATCTCTCCTCCTCTCTTTTGTCCTAGCTCTGAATGGTTGGGTGACTCTTCAGAGCTGCAGAAGAGGAAATGTGGGAAAATGCAGCAATGGGGGAAGCGGGCAAAGGTTGCTGGCATTCTGTTGCCCTTCTTCCAACAGGAACCCTTGGCTGAATCTCCATCTAATCAATGAGTAGAAAACCTTCCATCCACGATTCTGTGCAGGCTCTCCAATCTTAGAGTGTCCACACCAGCAATCTCCAGGGGTATGGAGACCAATTTCTCTCCCATAGAACCAGTGGTGAGATCGGAGTTGCCAGATCCTCCAGAGCGAGGACCAGAAATGCTTTGCCTTCCAGTGCATCCTCATACAGGTGAGTGGTAAGCAATATCCAGGTCCAAAGAGGCATGATGGAGATAGAGAAATGAGTACAGATGCTGGGCTATGCCTTTTGTGTACTTTCAATGTTCTTCGTCAAGGAATATACATCACATCCCCATTGCAGGTTAATCTATACATTCTCCATTATTCAGTGGCAGGCAACATACTTCAACTAGGTACTAGACACATTCTCACCTTGTAATCCAAACTGCAGGTTTTCTTTCCCTGCAACCCTAAAGCACCACTTCAGAGCTTTGCTTGGATAAAATACAGGGCTCTCCATAGAAGAACTCATATTTAGGATGGAAAAGCCTTCATGTTGTAAAATATAGAAAATGTTCATAGATGACTGACTAGAGCATGTAGTTAATTAGTGAAGTGGAAACTTGTTTTCTTCCCAAATGGCATATGTAGCTCTCATCAACCTGAATGAAAGGTACTTCTATCCTATAGCAATCTAGGCATTGTATTCTTTGTTCCTTTGCCCTCTAACATTTCATTTTTCTTTGTACTTTTTCTAATTGGCTGCTTTTCAAGTACCAAAGAATAATTTCTGAAAGCAGGCAATGGAAGAGGTCCATTATTCTCTATTAATCAGTTTATTATACTAATTAGTCTTTCATTTGTAGTGTTCTGCAACCATAATACCTTCTAACAAATATGTCTGAGGCAGCCTGGTGAGGGACAAGCTGGATTAGTCCCACTAAAGCTTATGCTTCATTTGTGTGTGCAGAAATACCCCATGTGAGTTGCTTCCTCTCATTTCTGCTTGCATTTAAAATGGACATATTTCACATTGATGCAACCCACATGTTGAAATTTAGAGGCTTGTGGCCAAAATTCATCAGCTTCTTTCAAATCGATATGCAGTTCATCACCTTTGCAACTCCTGGCCATACGGTCTTTTTCCCTCTTGTCCATTCCTTCTCCCATTGTTCCTTCCTTTCTCATCCCTTCAGCCTTTCCCCTCATTACCCAGAAGAATATAACTTTTTTTCCTTTCAGCCTGCTCTTTTCTCAGGTGTTCCCACCTTTCTGAGCACATGCTTCTTCCAGCACTTCTTCTCTACACTCTTCAACCTGCCCTGCTCCTCTAGGATTCCAAAAACTATTGCCAGTTTAATGTTAATGGGGATGTATTTCATATGGTATGAACAGGAAATTTAAGAAGCCTGCTGAAATAGTAAAAATGAAAATCCAACCCTGTAACTCAGTGCAGAGGCATATTTATTGCGAACTATGCCGTTGGGGGATTGCTCATCATGCTAATCCACCTTGGCAATGACCTTTCACCTTGCCTAAGCCATCCACTGGGCACCTAACTAACAAGCAGACTCTGCTGGGCTCGTTTCTCTTCCTTCACAGCGCTCCAGAAGTCACCACTGAGGACTCCAGGTCAAGATATAGGCATCTGCTCCCCCCACACCATGAGTGCAAGCCTTCCTCCCCACTCACTGAAGCCCCTCCCTTCACCAGGGACCTGAGATCCCTGAACTGAGAGTCCCAACAAGGCTCCCAAGGGGCACGTGGGAGAGAAGGCACTGGCAGACCACCTTTGCGCATTCTTTCGTATGTTATTGTTTTCCTAATCAGACTGTGGAACACGGAATTTAATGGTTCTGCAAGTCCAGAAAGAGCACACCTGCCTGGACTATGTCCCGGCGGGGTGGTTGTGGGGCGGGGTCCTGTTTACGAAGTGAAGCTGGCACTGTACATTAACCTAGAAGAGGTGTGAAGGGGTGGGGTTTTCCTGTGCTCTCACTGGATCCCAACTGACTCTTTTATTGCTTAAGAATGAGTTGCGAGTCCCGCTGTAATGTCCTGCATGGTGTGGAAAACAACTTCTCCTGAAGGATACTTTGCTGACCATTGCAAATTGCCCCTTCTGTGCTCAAATGGACAGCTATCAGGTTGTAGTGAGTGTGTTTGATGGTAGCCCTCTGTGATCATATGGTAAAGGCCATCATAGAGGATGTTTGGTCTAGAGTGTCCCCTCATCTTATGGGGTCACCTTTGTGTGCTGGCCATGCAGGGATTCCTTGATGGATAAGCCAAGGTGGAAAGTGTTTCTCTAAGCTGGAAAACCACAGTTTGCTCCATGCTGAGTCCTCACCTGAAGTTGCAGCCATTGCTATTTAGCAGTGATAGTGACTCTCTGTTCCAGCCCATAAGCACACAGATTTACTGATGCAATCCAGATTCCTGCAGGATTGTGGCCAATGCCATTCCATGAAAGGGTCAGCATGAATTTTAAGGGTTCAACCCTGGTTCCATGGAAGTGGGCTTGAAGCTGGAGAGGAAAGAGATGGAGCCATGGAAGAGCTGCCACAGCAGTTCTAATGGACCAGCCGATAGACCTGTATAATAAATGAGGAAAAAGGAATGGGTTGAGTCAAGGAAACACAATCCCAAGGAAAATGATGGATGGATATACAAAGCCTAGATGGGAAGGATGTGGGAGGGTTGTGGGAGCCAGACGAAATGGAAATGAGACATCAGGCAAAGCTGCAAGTGCCATATTAGAGGACATATGCATACCCTCTGAGCCTGTGTCTTCCAAACTGGCTTACCGAGTCTTTCCTCACCAGCATCTCTTCCACTGAATCTTTCAGCTGATTTCCTACAGGGATCCACCTCTGATTCCTACATGAAGCCTAAGCAGGAAAGTTTAATATTGTGAAATGCAGCATAGCACTTAGTGAGGCAGCTAAAGCATGTGCCTGGGAATTAGAACTCAAGATAGTCTGATCTGCAGCAGCGCTTGGAATCGTTCTGCTTCTCAGAAGTGCCAGGCATTTCAGAGCAATGCATGTCAGGATGAAAATCAGACCTTATGTGAGAGCTGCTTTTCGTGGGGCTTTGGAAAGGGCGACGTCAGATGTAGTGAAGTCAAATTCCATGTGCATTTGAAAGCATCTCATAGAAACAGGCATGGGGTCTCTTTTTTGACGGAAAATGGGATCTGTAGGTGAGAGGCCCTTTCCTGTATGAACTTGATCATCACATAGCCTTTCTCCCTAAGTATATTTTATCCCTCTGAGCTTTTCATCAATGTGTCTCTTTTCAGTTAAAAATAAATAAATCCCACTTCTTCCTCTTTCTGGTTTGTCCCTAAGAAATAAATGCCTACACAGTATCTTATGTTGCATGCAAAGGCTGTATAGGAACACACATTTATATAGGGTCTATTTCTGAATAGGACAGATGCTGTCCTTATGTTCCCTCAACAAGCACCTTGGCTGTTGAATACAGGAGTACAGATAAATCTATATGTAGGAGATGAGCCCATTTCTCCCAAAATACAGCATTCCAAGATGGCTACCTAGCTGGATCTGAACAAGAAGAGGAGGGAGGAATAGAATTCCCAGATGGTATGCTAAAACCAGCATGCCCTGAGATAAACCAAGGTGCTGGTGGGGACCAGACAATCTCTATATTTGGGGAGTCAGAGTTGTGACAGATGTAACATAATTGGCCCCATTGTCCAGTGTAAAATCAATTCAAAGAGCAGACTAATCAAGTAGCATCCGGTGTTCCTGCCATCTGACTCAGAAACAGTGGGAACCTCCCTGAGGGTGAAGCTAACTCTGTTTGCCTGAGAAGGGAGAGGAAGATTCGGTTTAGAAACAGCTTATTGACTTGAGCAATAGTTCCCCTAATTATCTGGCTTCCTGATTCTTGCTAACTACCTCTGCAACTACTTTGTCTTGATCACAAAGCCAGCCTGGCCGGCCAGCTTTAACATAACAAGAACTGTAGCTGGAAGACTCTTGTCTTAATCTTCCATGGGAGGTGGTTGAGGCTCCATTGGTGAGGATGTTCAAAGATAGGCTGGACATGCACTTGGTGGGCATGTCGTGAGTGGAGCCAGCTGGAGCTGGGGGCAGACTAGGTGGCCCGAGAGGCCCTTTCTGACTCACCCTGTTTCTATGTTTTTATCTGCTAGGAAGGCAAAAGGCAAATTGGACCAGCCTCCAATTATGTCTTTTATTTTCATAGGTATTTCAAGGTCATCAGAAAGGAAAGAATGCTTGAAACATTTATCTGCAAAAGCATATGTGCAGGGTGCTTTGTTTTAATTGCTTTTGCTATGTCTAGGGTTCCCCCTCCTTTTAGATTTGGATCATAGTGGCATTCCTCAAGTTCCCACTTTCATCTAGCATATGCATATATTGCAGCACAAGCACTAATGCATATCTGTTCACCCTTCCTCTTTGGAAAAAATTAAATTAAATACAGTTTTGGGGATAAGAAATGTGGCTTTGAAAGTGTTTTGTTTCCCAGGAAACTTCCACCAGCTTCAAATACATGGTGCTGAATTTGTGAATAAAAGAAAGTAACAAAATATTTGCAATTTGTGCATCCTTTCCCTTCTATTGTGAGATGCAAATATATTTTAAAAAGCACCTTTGAAGCATACACGTGTACAAAATAATTATGCCATTTACAAAAGAAAAGTAGAAACATAAAACAAAGCAAGTCAGAAGGGGCCTCCTGGACCGTTTAGTCTGACCCCTGGCTCCAGCTGACTCCACTCATGTAATCCCCAACATGTGGCTGCCCAGTCTTTCCTTCAGCACCCTCACTGATGGGGCCTCCATCACCTCCCTTGGAAGCCCATTCCATACCCTAATGGTCCTAACCATGATGAAGGCTGGTTCCTTGAGCTTGGCCTCATTGGAACACGTCCTGTCTCCATTGAAGGAAAGAACTGGTCACAGCCCTCCTCCACATGACATCCCCTCACATACCTATAAGTTGCTAAAGGATTCCCCTGAGTCTCCTCTTCTCCAGGCTGAAAAGACCCAGTTCCCTCAATCACTCTTCCTATGTCATCCCTCCCAATCTGGCAACCCTTCTTGCGATCCCACACTGAACCGATTCTAACCTAGATGAGAAGCCTAATTCTAGGAACTCCGTTTTGTTGGGGAAATATAAATTGTTCATCTCATGTGGTTTAGACCTGATTTCTTTGTGCAGCTTCTTATACGTACTTTGGATGAGCACCAGCAGTTCATTAGAAGCATGGGATGGGTTGAGGCAATCAAGGCTATGTGCACTGAAAGATGACCACCAGCAGGGGGCGTACTGTTTGCACTGCTGGGAGCAGAAGCAGCCTGTTTGACTGGTGAGAAGCTGGGATTTTCTCAACACCTGGCACATAGATCTGGAATAGTTTTTATATGCACTGGTATAATTTCCACTTCTGCAGTGCAGGTGAGGCTGTGCACCGACATGTCCTTTTTCAGAATGACTCTTAAGAACCATGCAGATCAGGATCAAGAAAGATGCCGTAGTACTTTCAAGCAGTCTATTCATATAATATATCCATACTCTATTTATTAAACCAAGATCAAGCAAGATTTGAAAAAGGCGGCAGCAAGATCAAGGCTGTCTGGAGAATATCAGCCATGCTATTTAAGGTTTTATGCTAAAATTTACTGCACAAATACCAATTATGCTTGTATAAAGATAAAGGGAAAGTGTGCCACTATACTTTGAGAACATTTTATTAACAATGGAGTCGTTTCCTCGATGCAATCTACAGATTATACAGGCTATGCATGTGTGAGTGTGTGGCAGGGTGTGGGGAGAAAGGGGAAGAGAGAGTGAGAGTAAAAACATTTGAAGACCTCTGATCTTTTTTTCTTTTATTGATTCCTCCCTCCCTCCCATCTTTCCATTTCCCTTTTCCCCCTCTCCTCTCCTCTCCTCTCCTCTCCTCTCCTCTCCTCTCCTCTCCTCTCCTCTCCTCTCCTCTCCTCTCCTCCAATAAACCTGTTGAGTGGATTGCATCCAAGTTCACACAATATTTTCCATCCAAGTGGAACATTCTACAACTGCTTATGGTAGATTAGAGACAACAGATTCTTTTTGCACTTAGCATGCTTACTAAGGATTAGCACTTACGTCTCTCCTACATTTTTCCCCCAGCATGGTCTCACTAGTCTTTCAAACATCCCAGTATGGTGATCCAGTTTCCTCCCCTATTTCACCTGGGGAGGGTGGATTCAGAGCATCGAAGCCACACAAGGGACTACAACTGCAATGAAAATAAGGTACTCCAAAGTTAGAGCAAAGAAAGTAAGCACGGGTGGCTCTCCTTGCTCTGGCACAATCGGGTTTAAGGCTGCTTCTACGTCCAGGAGAAGAAACTGAGGGGAGGTAGGGTTCTTTAAAGCCTACAGAGGTAAGGGCTGGACCTGCCCTTTCCTGCCTCCCTTAATCACTGCACCACAGTAGCTCTAAAACAGAACGCTACCTGGTATTTCAAAGCATAATCCCAAAAGTAAGGGAAACCTGGGTCTACGAGAACTCATGCTTTTTCAGAGGTTCTAAGTCATGCATTATGCATCAGTTTATACTAAATAAATGTACTGTTGCCACAGCTCCACAGTGCCGCAAATTCTTCAAGCCTGGGCATGGGGGAGAAATGTGTTGGTTCATTGAAATATGACAATAAGTAATTGGCACTTCCAGAGTCTAAACACAGAATGAAACAGATCTTCAGATGAAAACCATGCGTTCCCTAGGCCTGTGCAGAGTTGCAAGGGGGTGAGGGATTCTGAAAACCTGAACATTCTGAAAACCTGAAAACTGAAAGCAAAAACAGCATGGATTTCAAGACACAGAAATGTTTTTTTTCTGATGGAAAAATGCCAATTCAGAATGCATACAATGAATGCTTACAAAATTTGGATACATTTTGAAAGCTGGACCCAGGAATGTCCATGCTGGGAAAAAATGAAGCTCTGCATGCTAAAATGAATTCAAGCCAGAATAAACTTCATGGGGGAAATAACACCTATGCCCAAGCATTCTTGGATCCTCATTACAAACAAAATGCCACCTTAAAGAGGTGGGTAGCACTTAGATCTATCTTTTTACCCTTATTCAAGAGAAAGTGTGGGAACTAGATATAAATCAAGGCAGCAGGGAAGACAATGCTTTGGGTCTCTTTGGGGAATGTGGGGATAAAATGTTCTCAATCTATGGTGGTTTAATTTATGAATGTGTTTAGTTTTGCCCCATCTTTCACTGGTCCTTACCAGTCCCCAGAGGGGTGATTCCAAGAGTTGCGAGACTTCTCCACACAATGAAGTACATGGTCCATGAACTGCCAATCTCTTTAATGTCTTGGCAGCCATCTCCGTAAACATTAAGGGAAACCAAATGCATGCTTAAATAAATATAATAAAATAAACTATTAAATCCAATAATTAGTCTCATGCAAATCAGCATTGCTACTCTTGAGAAAGGACTTAGTGATGGTTAAAAACAGCCTACAGATTTTAAGAAGGCATATTTTGGCTCTGGCCTCTTGGCAGAGCAGCAGAGCAGCAGATGCACAGGCTGGGAGAGAGTGCTGAGTGACCAGGGGACTGGCGAAGGCAAGGCAGGAGCTGGGGCAGGGGAGCAGAGGGCCAGGAGCAGCAGAGAGGGAGGGGGCAGGGCCAGAGGGGCCAGGAGGGAGCAGACAGGCGGGGCCACTGGCCTGAGGGACTGATAAGCCATCATCCCTTGTCTGCGTCCCTTAGCTGCAGTTCGGGCTGTACAGAGACTTCCTTCCCTGAGACAGAGAGGTTTGTTTGTTTGGTTTGTGCTTTGCTGTGCTGTGCTTTGCTTTGTTTTTCTTCCAATTTAAATTTAAGTTTACTTTATCCTTGTGTGTGTGTGCGAGTGGGTTTTTGTCTGGGAGAACTGGGCGAGTGAGAGGAACTGCAGGACTAACAAGGCAGGGGATCAAGGTAAGGTCTCAGAAGGGTTGCAGATGGCAGACCAGGAGATGGCCTTGGCGGGAGTCACGGGTGTTGCTGTCCGCTGCGAGAGCTGCGATATGTTCGCCCTTCTCCCCCAGGAGAGGCAGGGATACACTGGCCCTTGGTGCAAGCTGGTGACCCTGCTAGAGGAGGAGGTGAGGTGCCTGAGGGCCAAGAGAGCTCTCCAGGCCCCCCTGAAGCAGCCCCCCTCTAGACCGAGGGTTGAGGGAGAGACCACGGGAGGAGCAGCTGCGGCGACATGGAGGCATGTCACCCACAGGGGGAGGAGGCCAGCACGGCTCCTCCTCCTCCTGGCACCAATCTGGAGCTGGGAAACAGGTTCTCTCCACTTGGGGAGGCTGGGGCTGATGAGGCCTCGGGGGACCAGCAGGACCCCCAGCCTGGGACATCAGGTGGCAAGGGGGCCACTGCAGGAGAGGCAAGGGCCAGGGCACAACTGCATACCAGCACCGGGAAGGTACGGCAGCGGGTGATTGTTGTTGGGAACTCCCTGCTGAGGGGCACTGAGGCGGTGGTGTGCCGCCCCAGCCTGGAGACAAGGGAGGTTTGCTGCCTGCTGAGCGCATGCATCCGGCATGTGAAGGACAGAGTGGAGCACCTTGTTCACTCCGGGGGTCTCCAGCCACTCCTGGTGATCCATGTGGGCACAAACGACGTGGCCAGGCAGGGGGTGATCGGGATCACCAGGGACTTTGAGGCCTTGGGGAAGAAACTCAGGGAGCTGAAGGCCCAAGTGGCCTTCTCATCAATCTTACCTGTCCGGGGATTTGGGCCAGGAAGGGACAGGAGGGCCTCTGAGGTGAACGACTGGCTTAGGGTGTGGTGCCAGAAGGAACGCTTCGGGTTCCTCGACCACGGCACTCGTTTTCTTGCCAATGGACTTCTGGCAAGGGACGGGTTACACCTCACGAGGATGAGGAAAAGGTCCTTTGGAGATGCTCTAGTGAGCTTCATCCAGAAGACTTTAAACTGAGCCAGTGGGGGGTGGGTTCAGGCCCCCCAGTAACTTGTCTGCACTGGACAAGTGTGCGGGGAGGATCGAGGCTCTGGGAGCAGGGCTTTAGAGATACTGCAGGGACTGACAGGACTTCTACAGAGAGGGGCCAGGTACCAGGGAGGATGGGAGGAAGGAGGATGCTGGGCACTCCAAGGAAAGGAAGCAGTGGGAAGGAGTTGAGGTGCATGTACACCAATGCTAGGAGCATGGGTAATAAGCAGGAAGAGCTTGAAGCTCTCCTGGGAATAGGAGGATATGATCTGGTGAGAATCACAGAAACTTGGTGGGATGAAAGGAAAGTCTGGAATGTGAACATAGAAGGGCATCACCTGTTTAGAAAGGACAGGAAGGGAAAGAGAGGTGGGGGCATGGCTTTATACATCAGGGAAGGGATAGGATGCAGTGAGATAGAATGCAGCACAGATGGGGATTTGGTAGAGGCAGTCTGGGTGAAACTTAGGGGTTTTGAGAGGGAAAGAGACCTGACAGTGGGGGAATGTTATCGCCCTCCAGGTCAACTTGAGACCCTGGATGATGTCCTGACAGGCCAGATTCTAAGGATATCTCAGGGGAGAGACACAGTAATTATGGGAGATTTCAATCTCCCGGATATTGCTTGGGAGACTCACTTGGCGACATACAGGTATGTGAGGGGTGTCACATGCAGATGGGTAGAGACCTGTTCTCCCGTGCATAGGAAGGCAGGCCGTGTTCCAATGGAGCAAAGCTCAGGGAACCCGGGTTCCATTTGGATGCCAGGAAGCACTTCCTGACAGTCAGGACCCCGAGGGCGTGGAATGGGCTTCCACGGGAGGTCGTTGAGACCCCATTGGTGAGGGTGTTCAAAGACAGGCTGGACATGCACATGGTGGGCATGTCGTGAGCGGAGCCGGCTGGTGCCAGAGGTCAAACTAGATGGCCCAGGAGGCCCCTTCTGACCTGCTCTGTTTCTATTAAGTTTAGTGTTTAACCCTTGACAGAGATGCAAAACTGCCTTCAATGTTTTGAATATGACTCAGCACATGGGGAGAGAAATGTGCCTTGTTTGTTTACTAGTCACAGAACTGCCAAGCGTATACTCATCTTCCTTCTGGTATATCAATCTGACAATCTTTCTGCCTAATCTTGGAAGGAAAGGGAAAAACATGTGCAATGAAAAGCACTTAAAATGATCGTTTGGGATTTGAAACACTTCCACAAGAATAATATTTGGCAAATGCTGTGATTTTGTCACAAAATGATGTGATTCCTTTTCTTTCTTGCCTTTTTTGCTTATGAGAAAGGAATACATAAAATATTGGCCTTGTCAGAGTTTTTACATTTCTTCTTTTGTGTGTACGCATTGCTTTTTTCCCCTTGTTAATATCAAAAGGGAGTTCTTACAGACTGCAACTTAATCAACACACAAATACACATTGGCCAATTTCATGACAGAGCAATGTGGAATATTGCTTTGCTGGAGCTGCAAGGGAGGAAATCAATTTTCATTCCCAGAATTTGACTTTTCATTTTTTTAATTTATCTAGATTAATTATCTTCCCGTCCATGAAGACTACAACTACTACATTTCTCCAGTTTGAATAAAACATTGAGACATATTTCTGCAAATCTGTAAACTTAAAAATATACACATTTTTATTTATTTTTTTTTATTTTTGGATTTATATCCTGCCTTTTTCCTACAAAGGGCTCAAGGCAGCTTACATCATTCTCCTCCTCCATCTTATCCCCACAACATTTGTGTGCATTAAGAAAGTACACAATATTTTTCAAACCGCATCTCACATCAGAAATTAGATTCCAATGACACACTGTGTTCCGTTCTGTGTTTAAGTTCAGGAAGAGCAAAGTTGCTGTGTTTACACTGGAATGGGAAGCAAATGACTTTCTCATGCATCCCCTGCCATATTGCAAATAGGGAGACCAAGGTCTAGAGAGAGCAGATGGCCTAAACCCATCCGGTTTGTTGACTTCCTGTTGCTTGTTCATCCCCTTGGACAACATACCAGTGTTCCTTATTTCCTTTAGGATGGAACAGAACTTTGCAGAATCTGTCTCATCAGAAGACGCAGACTACCTCTCATGCTTGGGCAGGTCCTGCAAGAGGAGGTCCATGAATGCTTCTTCATCAGGGCACCTTCAGGATGTGGAAGAGGGGCACTGTGAATGGGCATGCCAGCTGCCATTTTCAGCTGCCAAACGTCTTCCCTGCTTGTGGCTGGTGGCAACAGTGGTGGGTATGGAAATGAAGCCCATGAAAGCTGGGCTCGCTTAGCAGGAACTCAGACTGTGAGTCATCACAAAGTGGACCAGAGTTGAAGAAGCAAAACCAGAGAATCCAAAAGATTTTCTGAGCACGAGGGATTCCTCACACATCCCTAATTCAAGGATGGGATCAACAGTCTGATTCCCAGACCAGTAGAGCCAGAATACTTACATTTTAAGCATGCACCAATAGTTGGGGATTTTCAAGCCAATGGCAACTCAGCTCTAAATATTGAAATATTTGGGTCTCCCCCAGACCAGACACTTTGTTCAAATACATTTTAAATTGTGAATTATGGAATGTTATTTATTATGATTAAAGCTTCCATGGTAGCTGAGTTTTTGCAAGCTCACACAGCTTCATTCTACAATTCTCATTACACAAGGTTGGTTCCCATAGTTACACTTACGTCACTGCACACATACACTACCTGAAAAAGCAGAACAATTGAATAAGCACACACCACCATTGTGTAACATGAATTGATTTTAGCTATTGCATAATTACGTTTCCCAAAAACCCAGCAAGAACACTTGTCTATCACAATTAAGAGTTCTATATTCTGTTATGACTGGACCAACTGCCTTGTTCTGTTTATATTTAGGAATGCTTAATTCCATTTCCCTCCCATGTGCTACAAGCTATTAGTGGGGAAATTGGATGGCCACTTCCTCTGTGTTTCTTTCATGTCTTGAGAGGCAGGAGGCACAGGGAAGGCTTTCCCAACATGTCTGCAATGTTGATATAAGGCAGACCATGCTCTGTATAGTCAAATGGAGACAACCTGGGGCCTGCCAAACGTGTGTTAGGCTCTGGCAGGATCTGTTCAATGTTGCTGCCATTGGGATTGTTTTGTTCTCATCCCAGACAATCAGCAGAAATTGGCTTCTTGAGGTGCTGGTGGGGGAACATATATGGCAGAGCATTGCACCTGTGTGGGCTTCACATACAGCAGCAATCTGTACCCACAGTGGAAAGGAGGTGTGTGTTATTTATTGAGAAGGAAAAGGAGTTTAGATTTTTTTTAATGTGCTTGGAAAACCAAAGCCTCCTCAAGCAACAGTTGGGAAGTTTTAGGAACTGGATTTTTGCAGATTCTAGTCCTCTCTGATTTGATCCTGTCTTCCCAAACTGATGTGTCTATCTGGACATAGTGTTATGAACAAGTGTCTCCCCTTCCTTGTTCCAGCAGATTAAGGTAAAAGGTTTCTAAACTGTATTAATCTAGGGTGGCTTTCAATACAGACTGGGTTGTAATACGATTGTCAACAAGGAGAATCTATCAAGGTAGTGCTCAGGAGTAGATTCCAAACTGATTCTCTCCCTCCTCCCTTCTCTCTCAAAAAGGATTGCCTCCACCCTCAGGGAGGTCCATGTGGTATCAAACAGCTGAAAGATAAGGTATTACTTAATTCATATACTCATTTGACTTCATTATGTTCCGTTGGGTGAAGGAACTTAACCCCTTTCCCTGGACCCTCTGTATTCTACAGGTCTCCCCACAAACAAGATGCCATCTTCCCCAGACCCTTGGTAATTTGCTTTACCTAGGCATTTCAGTTGTGCATTCCAGCTCGTCCTCTTCTTTGTCTAGTGCCCTGCAGAGTCAGAGCTTTCTAGCTCTTTGAGAGAACTGGTCTTAATCCCTACACTTAGTTCTACACCGAAGTTTGGGCTCTTCCATGTCTTCTGACATGGGTTATTTGTAAAAAAATATTTTGCATATATTTTGAAACAAAGTCCATTTAAGGCACAATCCTAGACAGCCATAGAATGATTAAGAAACCCAGTTCCAACTCACTCTGAATTCACAGTTGTGACTCCTACCTCCAGGCACCATGTGGACTGCTTCTCCAAGATTGCAAACATGTCGTCAAGGATTTGAGGAGATTGGAATGGACTTGAATAGACCTCCCAGTCAGAAGGGAGAGGACCAGGGTCTCTGCATATGAGGCATCTTGACAGCACTTTAGCCTCCTTTCCATCCCTCTGAAGTACCATAGATTGGGGCAATTGTCATGAGTCCGATATATATGTGTGTGTGTGTGTGTGTGTGTGTGTGCGTGCAAGTGAATCAGGAAAGGTATAAGAGGTAGGCAGGGGCCCACTCACAGGAATTTTGCCATGCCCTCCTCTAGACTTGGAGATTTCTCATATAAATTTGTAAGTTTTCTGCTGAATCATGGTAACTTTGGGTTAGTGTCCAGGGTGTGGATAGTTGACTAACCAACATAGGAAACTTGGCAACTAGACTAGAGTCTAAAGTCCCATCCTAAACAAATCCAAATCTTTATCCAACAGGTCAAGGTCAGTGCCAGGAGAAGAAGAACAAGTTCAGTCTAAGAGATGAAACCTTAGTCAAGCAAGCCAGAGGTCAAGAAAGCAAGGAAGCAATGCAAACAGGAGTGGGTAGCTGAGGGCTGCAGCAGCACGAGAAAAATTAGGGGCCAGGAAACTATGTGTCGTGCCTGATGCCCTGACAGAGACAGCACCTTGCGGGGAAAGGTCAAACACCCAAAGAGAGAATCAGACATCAGAACAGGATTTATACCTGAGACCCTGTGGCCAAATGTCCCTTCCACAACCTGGCTTGGAAATAGCTGAGCAGATAGCCATCCCTCATCCTGACCCTTTACCCATTGGGCAAACAGCCAAGCCTCTGTCAGACCACGAGGGGCCCGAGAGAGAAGGCAGTATAAGTTCTGCTCATGGAGAGCTTGGACAGGCTGCCCCCCTTCCTCCTGACATTGAACCTCCTGGACATGACACAGGAGACACAGGAGGTGGGGTCGACTTGTCCTGCACGATCCTCAGACGTTCTCTACGCCGATTGGAGCAGAAGGAAGCTTTGTCCCGCCTCAGGGGGGAAAGGTGGGAGAAAGAAAGGTAGTCCCACGTGGGTCCCTGAGGGACGTCACTAAGGAGTTAGCAACTGCCTTGTAAAGACCATTGCAGTAGAGCTTATCTGTAGCGTTGTAAATCTTGTAGATAAGTAGCAATAAAAGACTTTAGTTTTATTGCCTGCAAAAGTGTGGGTCGTTTATACTGTGAGTCATCACTCACAACACTATGTGAGGTCCAGGAAGAGGAGCAATGTCTAAGAGTTCACATCACAACAAGCGAGGAGCACTGGAGCAAGTCTGGAGACCTTCATTGCCAAGGATGCTTCTAGAAGGAAGAGCCAGTTCTTCAATGACTTTCCCCCCAGGGCTCCCAGGTGGTGCTCCTGGGACCACTGACAGCAGCAGAAGATTGGGACAGTGATCCTGCAATGACCAGGGCTACTCTTTTGGTGCTTGGCCAGCAGATGGAGCCCTGGATTTGCCTTGGATCCTGACACTATTGCCTCTCTTCCTGAAATTCCTCATTTTCACTGGATACTACTCTGAAAAACTCTGAGCTTTAGGATACAGTCTTATTTTGAGGATCATAAAATGCTGAATTGAAACTTACATTCATCCAAGGTAACCTTGTCTTCCTGGCCCATATTTTGCTAGAAAGGCTTTTTGGTCCATTAGAAACACAGAGAGGAGGCTGGTGAGATCACTGGATGCTTTCTTCTCTGGCCAATCCTCCCCTGCCCTGCCCTGCCCTGCAGACTGAAATGGCCCCATCCATCCCTTTCTGGAGTCAATTCCCAACCTCAAAGATGGGTCAACATGATTCTTTCTGTAATGACTTGAGAGGGAGAAAGGTCAGAGCTCTCATTCCTGGATCTCAGGGTACCATGTTGTCTTCCCCCTCTGACCTAGGAATGTGAAATATAACCCCCACCCCCCAATGATCTGCAGGGCTTGTGGATCTGGTCCCTTAAGACTATAGCCTGACATGGATTTCAGATTTAACGTAAAGGAAACCCTGGCCAGTCTTAAGAATAGCTTCCACTCATGTCATGTCAACCAACTGCCCAGCTACAGTTGACTGTAAGAAACAACTCTCTTGCTTAGAAGTGCTTAGTAGTTACTTAGCACATTTTAATCATCACTACAGCCTTTCTAGGTTTTTTTCTAAACTTGCAACGTAGATTAGCATACTAACTGTGATTTGATTACTTTATATTGGTTAATTTTTATTCTCATTATAGTTCATAATATGGACTGCACTGTTTTGTTGTCTATTAATTGCTCAACCATCTTGAAGACTCTTGGGGACCCAAATATAAATTAATATAGAATAATAATCATTCCATAATTGCTGGTGCTACTGGCTGGCCTGGCCAGGCCATGTTTTTGCAGCAGGAGAGAAATTTGAAGCAGGAACTTCTTGGCACAGTTCACATTCTCAGCCACATCATCCTGCTCAGAAGAAGCAGAAAATAGCACTACGTCTGCAGCCAACCTTTATATCCTTTTGTTTCAGTCCTGAATTAGTAGCCTTTCAAAGGTCTCAATATGCACACTTCTCACTGGTGCCACGTAAACCAAAGGTCTCTCTTGCCAAACAGGCCATCAGAACTAACATTGATTTCAGCTTCCAAGGGATGGATCAGTTTTCTTTTTCCAATGTTCTTTCATCCTGAACTGCAATGCTGCTCTGCACGATTCTGATCCCGGTTTCGATGCCACCCGAAGCCCTGATCCTGCCTCCTTGCTAAACGGATGCTTTGTGCAGCCACTACGGCCAGCC
Source organism: Varanus salvator macromaculatus (assembly GCA_023646645.1). Taxonomy (NCBI): domain Eukaryota; kingdom Metazoa; phylum Chordata; class Lepidosauria; order Squamata; family Varanidae; genus Varanus; species Varanus salvator. The sequence goes on along the minus strand of JAIXND010000690.1, from coordinate 5,532,131 downwards.
AGTTCCAGCTTCATGGCCGTGTGGCATTTCGGTTGACTCTTCCCAGGCCTGGCCAGGCATCCGAGGCTCGTTGATTCCTGGTGCTCATATCTGTGATTGCTGTCCATCTGTGGCTTTTGCTGCAGAGTCATGCTAGGCAATGAATACGGAGGAGAATAATACGGGCTGGGGAAAATAGCAAGGCTGCCTTGGCAAATACACGCTATCTACAATCTGTCACCACAAGAAGATTACAAGTGTTGCCTTTGGGTCTCATGTCAATAAACAACTGCATATAGATAAATGCAAACCTGCACCCAGATTGATAGTGATCGCCGTCCTCTCCAACCACACACACACTCCCTGTCACCCTCAACAGTAAAGCTGCCAGCACAATTTTAAGCTCTCTGTGTCTACACTCCACCGCTGCGTTGCCTTCGTGTGGTCTTACCACTGCAACCGAAGCAAGTCTGGACAAGAGAGATGCAGTGAATTGATATGGAGTTCGTATTAAAGTATGAAGCTGGAAGATCTCCACATTCACATTGAGGTGCTGGCAAAGTCCGTCTTTTGCCCAAGTGGGACATCTGTGCTTAGCTTAAAAATTCACTTTTGCGCCTGCCTGAAAGTGACCAGTAAGGATGCGTAAATCAGCCAGACCTGAGTGCACAGAAGTTCTACAAATGTCATCTCAAAGCTCATTTCAGCTCATGGCTATGTGAGATGGTGATGCTTTTTCTCCTATTCACATGAAAATCCATGCTTATTTTTGTGCATGATTTCTCAATGTATGCATCAGCTGTGCACATCCTGGAAATGTATAGATTCTTGTTGCATATTTATGCATACTTTTCAAAAATACATTTTTATGCATTTTTTCCAAATCTACCCATGATGCTGAACACACTTTTGAAAGTTTGCAAATCACATTTCAGACTTAGAAATGTATGGATTTTGACTGCAAAGTACATTCAAGTCTGAGTTTTCTCTTGGAAGTAAACTGGGCAAATCTCGATTAAAAACAAACTGGACTGGATTTTGCATATCATCTTAAAGAAAGCTTTGCTGTAGCAGACCAATGGTACTTCTCTAGTATTCTGTTTTCGACAAAGGGCAGAGAGTGGTTTCTTGGAAGTTCATAAGCAAAGCCTGAAAAATAAAGTTTGTCACTAGCTTTTCATATTCTGATAAATGGTCCCTTTTGAACACCAAAGTTCCATCTGGCTATCATATGGAATAGGGCTAGGAATAGTGAGTCATACCATCCTTGAACAATAGACCAAAATATAAAAACATACAGTGAATTTAATAGGAAAAAGAACACTTTCTTTTTTCACGCCTTTCTCCAAGAGTTTTTCACCCAAAACTTACAGGCTGAAATATTGGCTTATTGGAAGCTTTCACTACAACTGCCTTTTCTTTCCTTTTGATTGTTTTAAAAAATCTTTCCCACAGCTAGAAGTATTGAATGAAAGCAGTGGGTATTTACAGAACTCCCTCAAAAGCAAACCACTTCATTTTTCCTTGCTATATTAATTGACTGAAATGCAGGAATGCATCCATCCCTCCATCCCTCCCTGCCGGAATTGTTTCTAAAATAAATGAAGAGGGAAGCAGCTGAAAATCTGTGCAGAGTTCTGAGTCCAAGGACTGCCACCCAATAAGCAAACCTGTGCTATTGTGCTTTGTTGTAGGGGCATTCCCAAGCTATTGGTAGATACCAGACCCAATCCGTGCCACCTGAGCTGTCTAGCTGTTCTAGGGCCTGCTCCAAAGTAGAATAGGGATGTGGCACATACATGCTCACATGAGGTATGATCTCTATGCCAGCTTTGAAAGAGGTTTGTGTTCGTGTGTCAAAATGATTATTTAAAGGAGACGAATAATGGCAGCTTCTCTGCATCAGTGTGTTGCACAAGCTCACAATCAAACCAGGCCAGGTTTGACTTGAAGATTTTATGGGAAAGGTTTGCTCTTTCTGCTTGGGCACAACAGATGTAGGTGTTCATGAGACTCTTGTTTTTGTGCACATGGTGTGCCATTCAATCCCTGACCAGGATTGTGAGTGTGGCCACATGTCTTTTGGAAACGCCCATAGACTGAATCAGTCCCACTTTAATCTGTGGAAGGAAGTTGCACAACTTATGAAAGTCACACAAACATCGCATTCAGTTACAATTTGATTTGCAGTTTTCCCATGTTTGCAGAACAAGCGCTAATCTGAAACTGAAATTGGCCATGGCACAAGCTGTGAGATGATTTTCAGAGAATCTTGAACTTTGTTCACCCATCCCTAGATGAGGAACTTTGAAGGATGTTGATCATATATGGTCCTATGCATGCCAATGCTGAAGGAGGTATAATTGAGCTCAGTGGGACATACTCCTAAGTAAATGTATAGAGGATTGCAACTGAAAGCAGTCTTGATAAACCATTGGATTTTCCGATGAGGTAGCAAGCATGAGCTTTGACATTTCCTTGTTTCCTCCATCTTGGTCCATGCCCATTTCTAACATTAACTGTCCACCCTGCAAGTCCACACAGAGAACTAGAATTCGCTTTCTTCTCTTAAGAATATTTTGCTCTCTTTTTGTGGAATATTCAGATTTTTATTTTGTTCAATGTCCCTGCTGTGGGCACGTCTGATTGGCATCTCAGCTAATTAGCCCATGAGCCCAGAATGCCCTCCCTTTGGGGAGCATGGGCAAGAAAGATATCTTTATTTGACAGCTGCTGCTTTGTTTACTTGCTTGCTTGTTTTTTGTTTCATTTTATATTTTCCTTTTATATTGAAATAAGAAAGAAAATGGGTTCTTCACATATCAAAAGAAAATAGTCTCATGGAATCTAGGGTGACACAGGAAGTTTGGTACAATAACAGAAATAAACTTCTCATCTTAAATAACACAGAAGTCAGGTGTTCTTAAGGAGTACACTTTTCTTGCAGAGATGGGTATTGTAGCAGAAAGCTGGAGTGTGTGCTTATACAACTCCAGAGTATCTCCCAGATATTTGTCCCTGAATCCAAGGGAACTCTGGATGCCCAATGGAGGGACCAAGGAAATGAGTTTTTCTGAAGCTATGGCCTTATTCTAATAACAAGACCTGTCATAATTCTCCAGAAGGAAGCCTAGTTTTGTATGAGTGGTAGCCATGGAATAATGTTTGTCATCAAAGTAGATCAATATCCCTATTTGAGATATATGGAAGAGATTGCCTTCATGAGAAGCAGCTCAATCCTTGGCATTCTAAAAACTTTCACCTTGATTCCCAGTGCCTGGTTTGGGTGGACTAGCTAGGTATTACCAGTGGAGATGGAACTGAACTGTCTATCAGACACATTGATACTGGCTCTTGTTTTGTTACTCATTTATTCACATAGCAATATCTCCAACTGCCTGCATTGTGCCATGGATCCAAATGAGCATTTAAAGCAAGTGGGCTTTTGATTAATTTATATTCTGTTGTGTTCCCCTATTTCTCAGACCATGTGGTTTGCAATCTCCTATGTCAAGCCCTACGAGAGTCTTTAGCAGTGCCCCAACTCTGTATGCCCCTTTTATTCCCTTGCCACAATATTCTGCCCGTTTTCAGCAAGAGGTCAGTTCAGCACTAGCGTATGTAGCTCAGGGTATTGATCCAAACAATCAGCCAGTGAATTAGGGCTGACTTTTCCAAAGAACATTTCCTTCCCTGCATCTTGTGCTGCATAGAAAACTATCTTGGAAACAGAGGATTTGAAAAGGAGGACTGGAATGTGGCACTCGAGTCTGTTGTCTGGGGGGCGGGGGGGGCAGAAGGCATGTTGCCAAGTCTCCCTCACCCTCTCTCTCTTGCTCTGATTATTCCCTGTCATTATCTGTCTTTATTATCTACTTTTAACTGTTTAAACCTTTTATTTTTTCTGACTTCATGGTTTTCAATTGCACTTTTATCATCTTTTTTATGAACTATGTAAACCGTCCAGAAAGCTTGGACTGAGGAACAGGAAAGAAATGCAAGAAACAAACCAATAAGGTGGAATTAAGCTCAACTGCTACAGTTCAGTCCTTGGGAGAACAGGAAAAGTTTCAGGGGAAGCAAACCACTGCCACCATCAGCAACTTCCTTACAGTGGTAGGAATGGAATGTTTTAGTTTCCATGACAGCTTCCCTCCACCCATTATCCACACATTTTGGATTGGATGCTGGACAGTACGGATCATATTTGGTCCATTCACTGGTCAGGCCATCACCACCCACATCAGTTAGACATGCAGACCAGTTTTGTATAAAGCCATTTTGCTGGGTGCTTTTCTAAGTTTTCTAAGGTGCTTGTCTAACTTGGCAGTTTCAGATCTTCTTTTCCACTTCAAGCTGAGAACTCAGGGAAATGATGGCTGGAAGGAGATGGGTTTGCCTCACCCTGTTACACTCCTCTTCCTTCCTGGTTTTCACTGACCTTGAATCAGGGCTGGTCCAAGAAATTTTGCTAACTGGAGAGGCCAGCCGTTTTAAAATCCATGCCTTCCTGTCTTCAGCTTGTTGCTCTGGGTGCCACTGAAGCAGGTCAGTTCACATTACTGAATGCCAAGGCTTGGCTTCCCTCTTGTGTGCTGACAGCAGAACAAGGGGGTATTCTTCCTTCACCTCTGGACCTTCCACATTTTGATAAGCAGCCACTGTGATGGAGATGGACAACTGGACATTCACAGCCTTTGACCTGCAAAGCTCATGGGCTCCAGACAACACTGCTGCCAGTGATGGATAAAGGAAGCTGTCAGCCAACGCATCTGGAAGGTCACACTTATTGCCCACACCTGCTCTGAAATATACATGGTTCTCAGTTCCTACAAATGGACAAATGCTTGCAGAAACACAGAAAGATGTGTTTCAGCAGGAAAGGGCAAGAAGGTCTTGTGCCAACCAGCCACAATGGCGACATTCCTGGCTTAGCTGCCCATTGGCCTGGCTGCACAACACCGAGCTCCTTTGCACCCTGGGAGAGAGGACCACCCACGCCCATCGTCTCTAAACCTTGAACTGGTGCCCTTCCTTTGCTTCACAGCTGCTTGTGGGAGGCATCAACCCTTCTGTGTATAAGTCAGCTTGGACAGGTGAACTGGTGGAAATCGAGATGGGCCTCCTTCACCCCAAAGTGAGTCACTTTTCTGGAATGTTGGATCTGGTTCTGACATCTTCCCAATGCATTTGGTTAGTTCATTAATTAATTCCTATCTTCCCAGTGGCCACAGCTTTCCCTCAATCTGCCATTTTGCTTCTGTGCTGTTCTCAGTTTAAAGAAATGTACAACATCCCTTTGAGGGTGGCTAAAACACCATTCCATTCAACCATATTCAGCAGATATAATCATGTTGTCATTTTCCATATTTGCAACATTTTGAAAAAGAGCCATACATATGCTGCACATAACAATCTAAATCAGCAACAACCACTTCTGAATTATAAATATTCTTTGGCGCTTCTTGAGAAGTGATATTTATGCACTATTGTTTTCAGGCCTTGTAGCTGCCATCTGCCTGTTTATTGTTTTATGTTTCCAAACAGAGGACAACAGATTATTATTATTATTTTACCCTTCTGCATCCATTGTTTATGTAGATGTGGGTTTTTGTCATAGAACTGTGCATCTCTAATATGCTGTAAGGTCACTGTTAAATGTAAACAGAAGCTTTTTGTGAGATGCAAGGGAAAATACGTATCCAATTTAAAATGCACTCTTAGAATAGATGACTTTTCCGAAAAGTAACTTGTCAACTAAATATCTGCAAGTGTTTGTACGAAGTGCTTAATTGAGTTCTCAAAAGCAGCCAATCATTTCTGACAACTGTAAGAGTAAGTATGTATTTAGGCATGTTTAGTTCAATGTGCAAAAAATGTTGCCTGCCAATTACGGTGAAGCTCCCGTTCCAGCTCAAGATCTCAACATGAAGAATTTTAGTATATTATCACTGGGGAAACAAGCTTCAGCCCCACTCTTATGGGATTCTCACGTACATCATCCAAATGGCAAAGAGAAGCCTGCCCTAAAAGGTTTCTGCCCAGAGCAAGAGAAGGAAGAAAGGCAAATGGAAGGAATATGCATTCAGTAAAATTACATATCTTAGTCTAGACTGAGTAGCAATAAGGCAGTAATCTGGTTTAACAGGAGAAAATGACAGCATACAAAGGGACAACATTGAAGTTGTCAGATTTTTGTTTTCCTCATGAATTCAGAAGTTCTTACTGGTGTGAAACATCAGCAAAACTCCCAGCTTCCATGTTGCTTAATGTGTACACACACAAACATAAATAAAACTAATGTGCGTGTCCCCAGTGAAATGTCCCCAGTTTTAGCTTCCGCACATTCTGGATAACACGTGAAGAGGCCTTCCGTGCTGAATGAATGCATGCATTGTCAGGTGACTTGGTGATGCAAGGGAGTTCTCCGGGAGTTTGACCAGGAGTCTTCTGGCAATATGGGAAGACTCAGAGGACCAAAATGTGGGGCATCACTGCAGGTCCCAAGCATGCCATCCCCTCCATCTCAGTTTGGACATGAAGCAAAGCGAAATTTGTGATACTGTATAGCATTTTTTTTCTGATTGTGGGCAGGAGCAATGCCTGTGACAACCTTTGCTTCCAATTGTTGGAATTTGAGCCAACGTGAGACAGTTTTAACTGAAATTGGTAGGGTGTTTTAATCTCTGTGTGTGCGCATCTTGCATGAAATAATTCATGTAATTCAAATCATGCACTACTGGACAGGATATTTCTCCAACCTAGAACTATCTGGACTCTGCAATCTGCTTCTGAGATCTCCTGATCTCCAAACCCGAGGCTCACTTGGTACCAACGTCATCATCTTTTCAGTAACAGGTTAAAAGTTTTTCTGCTCCCAGACATTTTATGGCATACCATAGGACATGTCACTGCTTCAACAGCTCTGGTGTTAATTGCAATTGTTTTAAAACTTTAATTGGGATTGTATGCGGTATTCTATAGTGTTCCTATTTCATGATGGTATTTTTACTTTATTATCTCTTTTACATCGTCTCGGACACAAATTGTTGTGAGCTGCTCAAAGAACTTTGATGATTGAGCAGGTTATCAATGAAATAAATTAATTAATAATAATGGCAACAGCTAATATAATGAAATAAATATATAAATCATATTGGGGGAGCCCCAGTAAAATAGTATAGCCAAGAAACATTTACTATGTGGGTGAAAAGTAGCTGGCACACACTTCTCTTACTTTCTCTGCATGCTTTCCACACTGCTGGAGATAAATTCTACATAAAAGGGCTCTCCCTGCATTATCGATCCTGCTAGTGACTTCCCTTATATTTTTGCCAGCTCTACAATTACCCAGTAATGCCCTGATTGTAACACATTATGGCTTGTTGTCCTCTGCAGCTATAAACTAAACTTGAGGCCATCTAGAACACAATGGAAAAGTTGTGCTATGCTTGCATTGAATGAGAAAACCAAAGAATTGCTGGAATTAAACAAATTAATCATTTATCATTATTTGAACAGGATGTTCATTTGGCCTTGAAGAGTTGCATAGAATGCTAAAAAGCCTGGAAGAGCAGGTAGCATCTAGGGAATTTTTGCAAGTGAATGCTAAAAATAGCATTTCCAAGCTTAGGCTATCAAGGGCTTAAGGGTGATATGGAGGGATTTAAAGATACAGGTGTGCTCTTTTCTTTAATATCTGTACCTGTGAATCAGGTCATCCAACCCACCAAGCTGAATGCAAACCATCATGTGTTGTGCTTTGATAACTATTTCCAAATCCCAGTTAGCAACAGCAACCCCTGTTCATACCTCAGCAGGGGTTGTTCACAGTCTTTTGAATGCTAGTGTGACACACACGGCAGTGCAATCCTAACTGACTTTAATAGGACTCATTCCCAAGTACCCAGATCTAGAACTGCAGCCTAAATTTGTTTGAACAACAGATGGCGGGATGGGTACAAACTGCAGAAAAAGGCAAAGCCCAGATGCAGCTTGTGTGCTCGGACCCTTCCTGCCCCTTCATCCCAATGTGACTTTGTTGAAAACCTTTTCACCCCATCCTATACACAGAAGTCTCAGAATGGGCCAACAACAAGGGCGTAGCATATCTATAATAGAACCCCAACTAAAATAAAAATGAAGTCTTAAAATAATGGGGAGCAAACGTTTTGGCCTGGCCCTGAAAAGAATAAAGTATCAGCGCCAGGTGCACCTCTTTGGGGAGCATGTTCCACAGCCAGAGTGCCACCATGAAGAAGGCTCTTCTCTGGGTAGCCACTCTCCTAATCTCTTTCAAAGAGGGGTCTGGTAGAAGGACCTCCAAGCCAGATCTTGAGGGGCAGGCAGGCATGTAGGGAAGGGAAGAAGACGCTGATTCAGATAATCTGGTTCTAAACCTCTTTCAGTGAAGTGCTAATCAGCACCTGGACCCAGGGACACTTGGGAAGATGCTGTGAGAAAGCGCTGCTTTACTCTTCTGATCCCCTGATTGGACTTCAGGATTGGCCTACAGAGATGCTGCTCTGTGTGGAACTTGTATGCATTCCTCACATGCAGGCTAGCAGTCACATGGAAGGCTCTGTGATAAGCTTGTCTGGAGTAAGACAGTGGGGTGGACTGTGTGCCCCACAAGAACACAAATCATGCATTGCTTTAACTACCCAGAAAGTGTTGGCAGTTGGGCAATGAATGAATGGATATGAATGAGTGCTGTTATTAGAACCCCAAAGGGTATAAATTGCAGCATATAAATGGAGTCAGGTCCTGTGAAAGAGATTCAAGTTAAGAAATGCAACCCGTGTTCCAGTCAAATGCAAACTCTCCATTCTCAGTCTTTCTCCAGGAGGTGTTTCTAGTCAAACTGGACTGGGGCAATTTGCAGGCAGTTAGCAGTTCAAGACACTCCTCATTATTCACTACCGGTGCCTTCTACAACTTTTGGAGGTGTGTTTGTCAGGGCTTGCAAATGACAAGCTTTGGTCCTTTGGAAGCCCTTCTTCTATGCCTGATCTTGTCGCACTGCCAATTACCTTTTCTCCACTTGCACAAATGGGATCATCCTTTGCAAGTGCTGCCAAACACATTCCCGCTTTCCTTCAAATGTTTCCCTCTTCATCTGGTCCCACTGAGAAATCACTTATGCGTAACTGTTTTCTTGCCTTCTCAATCCAACTTTTCTAATCCACCGGCATCTTTAGCTACTTAGGTTTCCATCTTTTTGCTCTTCTCTCACCTTTTAGTGTGACAGGCAATATATTCTCCCTTGACAACTTGTGTGTGTGTGTGTGTGTAATCAGCACAGTATGTGAAGTGTTACACCTTTCGCCCCATCATTATCCATACCTATCATTACTAAATCACCATTCACAGCACTGCAGAGTGCTTCCTAATTAATCTTTCTTTTAAAAGCCTGTGTTGAGAAACTGCTTTGGTTAGTGTTTCATATGCTTGCATGTGCTAAAACAGAAATAAGCCAAACTTCAGATGGCCGTTACCAGTGGAAGAATTCAAGTAAGACTAATTGCTGATCTTTAAGCAACTGCAGAAGCTCTGTGCTCCCAGCTTCTCATCCCCACATGGCACCTGCCACATGCCAAGTTGAGGGGTGTTCAAAGGTGGGAACATGTGAGAATTTTTCCCCAGTGCGCTGTTAAAGCAAATGCTGCAACAGGGGCCTCCCAGAACTTAATGTGCACCCAATCATAATCTGCAGTTGAAGTATGTACACTCCTGAGCATGTGATGTACTTCAGGTAGGTTGGGTGAAGGTGTATGGGGGATATAGGAGAAAAGGAAGAGAGATGGGTGCAGAGACCCTTGGCCTTTCAAAGGGTATGAAGCCTCTGGACAACTTCAATCATGAAGGGAAGCCTGTGACATCCAAGCCACTGCCTACAACCAAGTCCTTGAGAGAAGAGATGCTGTCCAACCATCCCACTGCTTTATTTTCAAAATAAATAAGCTACTGTTCATAAATAAGTTCAGTGAGAAGGGGGGAGGGGAGAGAGAGAGAGAGATCTCACAAGCACATCCTCAACAGTTCCACCGGCAGCTTCTGGCCTTCCAAATTTGCCAGCCATTAGGCAGTTTATTCATCAGTTCTACCTTATTCAAAATACTATTAGTGCTGCATTAACAATCTGCTCCCCGCAGTGTTTCTTTCCTTCAAGTAAACTCTCCCACAGCTTTTGTCTTCATAATTGCACATTCACTCTTCCTGTTCCATGTTGAGCTTCAGAGAACTTCGCACCTAAATATTTTATCTCTTCTTCATTTATTCTAGTGGGCTTACAGATCCTCTGCCCAAATTCTGTTTGAGTGACCCTCTTTACTCTTTGATTACTCTAACATTGCAAAATGTACTGTCCATCAGAAGAACATAATTAATAATTGCAACAATCACAATTTGAATGCCATGCTTTCTGTGTAAGCCTCAACTGCTGTTCGCTTAAGTCTTCCCAGGTAATGATCTATATCAACCTTTCTAAGGAATGCATTCATCCTGTGGCCATAGAAGGGCATATTTAGGTTCCACTCCACTACTCCCAAGTCACTATTTTAGAAACGGACTCCCCAGAAGTCTCAGTTTAATACTTCCGAAAGCTTCAGCTCTGAAAGAATGCAATCAAATTGAAACTATGACAAATAATCACATCGTGCTTAAAATTTATACTTAAATTTCAGGGAGCTTGAAGCCATGATTAGAGTTTCAAGACCTGCTTGGTCTCATGAACTTCCAACTTCCAAAGCAGGGCCATACATCCAGCACAAACGATTATCCAGATTCCCAGGCAGGGGCCAGATTCAAAGCAAATTCAGTTGAATGTGCAGAGATCAGAAACGGAGCCTGGATGCACCAGGATGTTAGTGGTAGGGATGTGTGAGGAATCTATTTTGGGGGTGGGAATCTATTGGATTTCATGGGCTTGGCTCCTTGATTTTCTTTGCCACAGCCAAGGAATGGAGTTCAGCCTGTCATGCAAGCAGGATCCTTATCCATGCTTTTGTTTATGCTTCTGCAGGTGATGTGGAAGGAGGTTGCTGGTTGCCAGCATAGAAGGAACTGTGCCAGCTACCCTCTGAAGTGGGAAAATCAACCTCAGAACAGGGGAAATGGGGATGTTCCCATGGAGAGGAAGCAACCAAAGGAATGATGATATGAGTAGCTCTGAGCCTCTTCGTCTCCCCAGGATCCATGGCAAGATGGATCTAAAAAGCCCAATTGGAAAAATGTGCAGGGAGGGAAGATGCGGAAACATTTAACTAGAAACCTTTGAGAATAGGATTGTTTCTTAAAGCACTTCAGAGGCAAAATATCTGTTCCAAGACCTTGACTGAGAAATCCTAATCCTCTCCATCTCCTTTGTCCACAATTTTACAGCATCTGACGCTGTCGTAGCTACTCATCCAGTTACTGACATGAACTTTATCAGCAATGGTGCTATTGATGTTAATTTTATACCTTGAGAAGAAAAATGTGCATTGCTAAATACTGTAGCAAAGCAAATTTTGTAGGAAGAAAAGGAGTAATAAAAGAATTTCCCCCAATCCCAGAATCTGCTTTGATTATTTAGAAAAAAGAACATGGTTACAAATAGATATGAAGAATCCAGATAGGACACCATGATTTAAACTGTGCTCTGAAAGACTTCTCCACACATGCTTCTTAATATCACATGTTTCAACCCCATTGACTGAACATGTTCTGTAAATCTAGATGTATTATGCAGCAAATTTGTTATTCATTTTAATGAGCTCTCTTTCCCATTCATCACTGATTTAGCAATGTGCAAGTTTGTGGTAGCTCTGCATAATTACAGGTGTCTGTTTCATTTTTACCAGACAAGATATAATTAATATGTAAATTTTTCCTCATTTTTGTGGGAGAGAAGGATATGAAGGGACAACAGGGAAATGTCTGGGCTATGGGGACAGTGACAGGATAAGTGGAAGGAAGGGTGAGTTTGTGTCTCTGTTGACAAAAGTAAATTATAACCTTCTGTGTCCCTTTGTTACTGACAGAACCATGAAAGTAGTGCAGCAAGTGAAGGATACAAACATGGCAGCAGGGAAAACACGAGTTAATTTAGGAACAGTAGTTAACAACAAAGGGGAAAAGATAATGACAACAAGGCTGCACCACCACGGGAAATGAACAATGGTGCAGGGAAAGGGTTTGGGGCATAAATGATAGGCACAGCATCATACCAGGTAAGGTTTTGATCCTGTAGGAAGGGATAGAACTAGGGATGGGCAGTGGGCCATGTGACGAATTTCAGGTAACATGGCAGAGAGTCAGCATCCAGGAGGTTCTACAATCAGTACCAGATGTTTGGACACCAGGGTAGCTGTGGAGATCAGCAGAGAGCAGCAAGGATGGAATGTGTCTGTTGTTGTGGTTGTGTTGGTGGTAGTGGTCATTGTTGCTGCTGTTGTTGTTGTCATGTGTTGTCAAGTCATCTCTGACTTAAGGACATCCTATGAATGAATAAGCTCCAAAAGACCCTGTCCTTCAGGATCTGCTCAGATCTTGTAAAATAAAAACTGCAGCTTCCTTAATAACATTAATCCATTTCATAGTTGGTCTTCCTCTTCTTCTGGGTTTCCCTAGCATGATTGGTTTCTGCAGTGAGTCTGCCTGCTCATGGTGTACTCAAAGTACGGCAATCTCAGCGTCATCATTTTTGCCACCAGGGAATGTTCTGGCTTGATTTGATTTAGGACCCAGTTGTTTGCCTTCCTGTTGGTCCAGGTAATTTACAAAGTTCTCCTCAGCACCATGCCTTGAATGCATCAGCTTCCTTTTGGTTTGCTGTCCTCACTGTACAGTTTTAACACCCATACATTGCGATTAGGAATGCACCAATGTGGAAGAGCTGGGTCTCAGTCGCCTGTGAAGTGCCCTTATACTTGATGGTTTCTCTCTCTATTTTTAGTTCCTTTACAGCTGTCCTTCCAAATCTCAGGCTCTCCTTCAGATTTCTTGGCTGCAGTATCCTTTGGAATACATAACCAAGTCACGTGTGCTAAATAAATAAAAAGGTACGCAAGGCATGCAAAATCTTTTACAATTTCAATTTCTTCATTGCAGCTTCATTCTGTAATTCTTCTGTAGGCATGATTTTTGTTTCCCAAACATTTGGCTTTTGTGCTTTCTTCTTTCAGTTTCATGAGGAATCATTCTCATTCAAAGTTCCCTCCTTCCAGTAATATAATATCATCTGCATATTTTAAATGATTGATATAACATCTGTCAATTTCCACTTTTTGCTCTGATCCTACTCCAGCTATAATATGTTCTGCATACAAATTGAATGGCTAAGGAGATAAGATACACCTTTGTGTGGTATTTTTGCCTATGGGAAACCATTCTGTTTTTAATCCAAATGTAGCTTCTTGTCCATGATAAAGGTTTACCCTTCAGGACTATCAAGTGCTAAGGAAGACTCCTTTCTTTCAGGACCATTGATCACTTCCTGTTATCATCTTCAAGGTATAGGCTGATCTTCTGAAATTATTCTGTGCTTTCCAGTTGCAAAGTATATTAATGATATGATCTTGAGTACTTCTTCCTTTTTGGAACTAAGCTTGGATGTCAGGCATTTCTCCCTCCATATAGGATAACATTATTTGTTGCAACACCTTGAGCATCACGTTGCTTGCATGGAAAATTAGTTCAATGGTCCTGTACTTGCTGCACTCTTTTGCTTCTCATTTTTGGGGATAAGAATGTACTTTGCTCATTTCCAGCCTGTGCAACCTTGTCTTGGTTTCCATATTTTCCCCCATGTTCTTTTTAGGGTTTGGGCCAATTCAGTATCTGCAGCTTGGAAAAGTTCTATTGGTATCCTATCAACTCTGGGTGTTTGTCCCATCCAAGTAGTTTTAAAGCAGCTTTCTAATCCTGGACATGTCTAAAATTCAGTTTAAAATGTACAAGTCCTTCTCAGAAGGAATTCTGAATGAATGAATTCCCACATGGATGAATTTGGATTGGGTAGCCAAGCATCACAAAATCATGCTTCCAGGAGGAGCTCATGTGGCAGTTCCTACAGAAAAGGGTCCGTGAAGAATAACCGGATAGTGCTTAAACTGAACAGGGTGTCTGGAAATAGGGACTCAACAGAATTGAAGGCGAGCATGGGCTACCTCACTAGAGGGTGACTTGATCAGAAAGGTGGCAGCACACATCGACGTTCTCATGGTCTACACAGTTGCAGAGGGGTGACCTCTCTCCCTTCATTGAGGACACACACCTCATGTACAGAAGGTACTAGTAAGTCACATGTTTCCATTTACTCCTTGGAGAATATGAAGCCTTCTGGAACAAGGCAACCTTTTAGACAAGGTGCTGAAAGGGAATGCCTGGATGCCATCCTGCAGTCCAGTGTGAGGTTGCTGACCTCCTTGACCAAACGATACCACCAGTACAGAACCTTTTCTTTCTTCCTGCCACTGCCCACCAACAAGATCTTGCGGCTCTGGACATTCATGAGACCCCAGCAGATAACCAAGAGATTGCAAGATATCAGCTATCAGCCGAGCTCTCCTAAGAGTCCTGAGACCTCCCAAGAGCAGAGAACTCCGCTGGACAGCAAAGGCCATGGCATGATGCAATTGAGTGCATCCCATCTCCTTCGCCTGCCTGGAGTGCCTCAGCTTGCTTCAACACATGGCAGTGGGAAAGGAAGATCAGAGATAGGGCTGTACCTCCAATCTCCACATGGTGGCTCAATGTGATGTGCAGAGCGTCTGCACAAGTGTCTCATACGCACATTGCTTCTGCCACACAGACAGATTCTGCAGGCCTGCAGAGCTTATACGAACAGAGGTCGTTGTGAGAGGTAGGAACAATCCATGGAGGCTGGGCAAGGCTTCTACTGGTCCACAAGGTGCTTCTGCACCAAGCTCAGTTATCTGCCCAGGACTCCTATGCTAGACCAAGTCAATGGTCCGTTTCCAAAAATGCAAATGCAGTTGGCTGCTAATCATTATTTGACCATTTTTATCCATGCACGGCCCAGTGAGATAAGGTGCTGCCATCTGTGTTTGCAATGTTTTGTCCATGATGGGACCTGGATGATGGGCTGCCATGCAGAATGGAAAGTGACTGTCCATCTGTCTTCCCCCTCTGGTGTTTTCCCATTAAAGTTACTTCTATATAAGTCTATGCACTGCAAAAGTAATGGGGTCAAACTCGGAATGACTAGATCAGGATATGGCAAAGGTTCCTGGTTTTGAATAGAGGGGCAACCAAAGCATCGTCCTCATGTCTTTACATTACCACATTGCCTGCAGAGTTGGGTTTTAGGCAGCAGGAAACAGAGCTGTGCTAAGGACTTGCAACCAAGAAAACGTTATTTGTTTTTCGGCGCCAGGCCAAGACCTTTTTATTTAAACATTATTTTAATTGTTAATTTATTTATTGTTTTTATATTTCTGCCGGGATGTCTCCAGATTTTTAATGTATTTGTATAGTTATTTATTTGTATTGGAAGCCGCCCCGAGGCTTTTGCGAAGGGGGTGGCATATAAGTGTTCCAAATAAATAAATAAATAAATAAAACAAAGGAAGATTCAGAGCTAAGAAATGTACCAAAATACATTGAAGCTTGAAGGGCCATTGTTGTGTAAACGAAAGCCTCATTCAGCCATTTGCTTGAATGTGTGAAGGCTTTGAGCTGGTATACAGTTGACTCCTTGCATGCCTGGCCCACCTCCTATATTCAGACCTTGCCGTCACCATTGGAAAGGGTGTTCTGCTTGCATTTGCTTGGATGTAAGTGGAAATCTCCCAGTCATAGAGAACCCTCAGAATGCACAGTCCCATGGGGGAGTCCTGTTTGTGGTCAAACGAACAGCAAAGGCTTCACCGAATGGGATGGGCCAGACACCTTGGAGTTCTTTTAGATCAGAATAACTCATATTGCACCCCTGTATGCCAAGCTCAGCCCAAACTCAGTCTTGGAAGGCCCAATGGGTAGTCTAGGTAGGCAGGAGCAGTCCTGAGCGGATACTTCAGTGCCCAGAGAGACGTATTAGGGTGGCCGTGTGCCCTTTTTATAGAGGATGCTTCCTTTTGAACTGCTGTTACAGAACCTTCTTCTATTTAAAAGGCACCTTTTACTTAGGAGGAGAAATTGTCTCCAGTTAAAGAGATATGCTGCTATCTACTTGTCTACTCAAAGAGAAAGCCCAGAGGCCTTGAAGTTGCCCATCAGGAGCTCATGGGCAGCAAACTTTGCATGCATTAAAATATGGCCACAGTTTCCGAACTTTAATGAGATGCACTGTGTTCCTGCTTAAATTATAATCATTTCTATTTCTGCATCTATTCCTATACATTAGCATATGCAAAGGTAATGAAAAGTGGTGTCCTCATTTGTCCTCTTTCTTGGCCACCTTAGAGAAGGTAAAACCACCAAACCCGCCTGGTCTTGGTTCCAGCAGCCCTGGCCATGTGTCCTCATTGTGCTTGACTCCACGGAAGGGCAGCATGTGTGGCTTGAGCAGGTCCACGATTTTCAGCAGCATACCTAATTCATGGTTGCTGTAGTTGTTCTGCTCATGTATGGGAGTTCTGTTCATAATTAGGAATCATTAGGAGCTTGGCTTTTCACATCTCTCTTGTACACATCATGCACACACACACACATGGACACACACACTTTCAGCCCTTGCTCCGCAAATTAGAGCTGTGATGGACTTAGAATCATAGAATCATAGAACAGTAGAGCTGGAAGGGGCCATGAAGACCATCGAGTCCAACCCTCTGCTGTTGCAGGACAGCAAGTCACACCATCCCACTCAGCTGGCTGTCCAGTGTTGCCTTGAATGTCTCTAGGGTGGGAGCGCCCACCACCTCTCCAGGCAGCTGGTTCCACTATTGTATTGCTCTGACAGTGAGGAAGCTTTTCCTGATGTCAGCCTAAATCTGGGTTGTTGCAGCTTGAATTGATTATTCCGTGTCCTACACTCTGGCATCAGCAAGAAGGGATCCTGACGTTCCTCTTTATGGCAGCCTTTGAGGTACTTATGTCCCCCCTCAGTCTTCTTTTCTCAAGGCTGTACATGCACAGTTCTCTCAGTCTCTTCTCACAGGGCAGTGTTTCCAAACAGTTGCTGGTTTGTGGCAGGCATCCCTGCCTCTTGCATTGCCTTTGCTGTTGGCTAGAGTCAACCTCCTTTTACACTGGGAATTAGCCACAAAGGCAGCGTTACTGCAGATCAGTGAGCACCTTCCCAGGGGGACCTTGGCATGTCACCTCAATAGTGCAGCTGGCTACCTCTCATCCAGTGCCTATCCAAGCCCCCCCCCCCCTTTAACCTTTGAGCTGCTTTCATTTTGCCGTGGTGTCAGAAAATGTAGCTCATCTCCTTCTGTGAACACATAACATAGACTGACAGGTTTTGTTGAAAGGTTGTGTGGCACAAGGAAGAGGAAGGGGAAGAGGAAGAGGAAGAGGAAGAGGAAGAGGAAGAGGAAGAAAAGATGGTGCATCTACCTGAATTAAGCCCCACTCAAGGTCAATATTACTGTCATGATTGATTAACAAAGTACACTAACTTTCTAAATAAAGCCACCAGTTATATTATGAGGCAGAAAAGATGCTGTTCCCCCATCCCTGCATATTTTCTGGGAGGAAGAGGGAGACAAGCAGAAAAGGGAAAGACAGATCCTTCTTTAATTTTATTTCATGTGCAATCTGTATCAGTTTTACGCAATTGGATGTGAGGAGCAGGCTTGGGTACCTGCCTTAGATTAAACAGAGCTAGCTCTTTAGTTCGTGATAGAAATTGGCATGCAAAATTTTCAGCAAAGCTTTTGGAATCAGCTACAATTAGTCCTCCGATCATGCTAGCAGCTGAAGATTGGTTTTGATTTCATTTTGGATACTGATATTTAGACAAATCTAAATCTGAATTAAAGATGACAAAATGGTGGTATTTATCATGCAAGCTATTAATATCTGGTTTGCTGATGGAACGCATTCATTGCTAGAGCAGCGAGACCGTGTGAGGTGGGGGCAGTGGATGGGGAGGGGAGGAGAGCTTCTGACACAAGGCACCGCTTCTCAGCTGAAGGAGATAAATGCGCTGCAACCTTATCCTGCTGCTTCCTTCCTTCATCGTCTCTCTTTTGTTTTCCAAATCAATCTATTCTCACAAATGTACTGCTGCAGAACAGCGTTCTGTTGAACACAAAGCACCCGTGTCCAAAACACATTAAGTAATCTGTGCATCACCTCCAAGATTGATACAAACAGCACCTAATCTGTACTTAGACCTTCAAGAGAGGTCATTCTGGTACACCATGTGGCACTGTGGTCCCCGAGGCCGCTCCACACGCTGCTTTTTAAGATGTCCGTGTAAAAGTTTCTACCACTTCCTGTTCGAACACATACAGCACTATCCAGCACAAAGCAGTCGCAGCTCAATTGCCTCACTTATATCAATGTGGTGCAAACAGAAATTCGGATTGATTACAAAATTGGGTATTCAGTACGAGGAACAGTCCCTTGGAGAAGTATTCACCCATTTTGACTTCTCCGTATTTTGTTGTGCTGCAGCCTGGAATGGAAGTAGATTTAATTGACACAGGTACCACTTGATGCACACAACATGTTCAACATTGAAATGGCATTTTTTAAAAAAATTGCACCACAGACATTAAAGAAACAAGATCACAGTTCTTGGGGAAGCACCTTTTTACTCTGAGCTTCCGTATCCTCCAATAGTTGTCCATTTTTCCTGGCTAAAATTCTTTAGCTCTGTCAGGTTATTGAACAGCAATTGTCAAGTCTTGCCTCAGATGCTCGCCTGAACATTGTTCTAAGGTGTCAAGGTTCTTGTTTTTCAACCACTCCAGTATTATTTTCACTGTGTGTGAGAGTCAATTTCCTGCTAGAAGAGCAATCTCTGCTCCATTTCATGTGCCTCGAAGACTGAAAGGGCTTTTCCTCTAGAATTGCCATGTATTTGGTCCCCTACAGTTTGAGCTCAGTCCTGTCCAGTTTCCTTGTCTCTGCCAAGGAACAAGATGCTGCAGCAGCCACCAAGTTGCACCCTGAAGATGGTGTTCTGAGGGCAATGAGCAGCGTGTGTGTTGCATCACACACAACCTTTTTCCATAAAGCTGAAAAATTCAGCCTTTTTCTTATCAGAATGGAAGATCCATTTCCATATTTCCACCATGCTCCCCATATGCTCTTTGCAAACTCCAACCATGCTTTGATATGGGTTGGTTTCTCTGAGGGCTTTCTTCATGCCATGCTGATGGAAAGCTTGGTGGGGCATCTGGTTGATAGTTGTCCCATGGTGGCGTTTGCCATCTCACCTGAGGATCTCTCCATCTCTTCAGAGCTACCCTGACCTCTTAGTAGCTTCTCTAAATATTGTCTTCCTTGCTTGGTCACTGAGTTTTGCTAGACTGAGTCATGACTAGCCTGCAGTCTTTCTATTTTGCAGTACTGGACTGAACGGGAAAGGTCATGGTTCAGGATATTGTTTTATAACTCAAACTGGATTGAAGTTCTGTGCAATGTTAACACAGAGTTACTTTGACAGGCCCTTCATCCTTATGACTTTGAGCAGCCACACTCTGATGAATTAATGAATTTTGGTTCTTTTCAGAATTAGGTCTATTTAGTCTGAGAGCACATGGCCCTGGAACTGCACACAAGTGGACTCCCTCCAACTACTTACAGGATGTGACCTCTGCTGTGCCAGAACTTATTCAGGCTTGTCATGGCAAATGGGCTTGCCAGTGAACAAGGACCAGTTTCTTTTGACTATCAAAAAGTACAGTGCCCATGATAGGATTCAAGGACTGGGAAGATCCTTGACCTTATGGATCTCTTCTCCTGCAATGGCAGGCTATCTTAGCATCTGCAGGGTCTACTTAGCAGGGGACAGATAGAATTTGTTTTCCCTCCTATGCCCCTTAAAAATCCCATTTTCTGTAAATGGGAACCTCCCACAAACTATGTTTATTCATATATATATTTTTAAGTTAAGTACTTACGTTGTGATTAAAAGGGCCCTGTCTTTTCCCTCAGGAGGGAGGTTTCATTTTAAAATGCTTGGAGCAGCTACAAAGTCCAGCCACTACTGCAGAAATTTAAAGGAAAATTCTTTGGAGAATACGCAGAAATTGTCAGTACATCATCCTGTTCCTTGACACTGTGAAGAAAAACAGGTATAGGGCAACAATCCTTTCCCCATACACTATCCATGGGTGCTTCACAGGATCTATGTTAAAACCTTATTATAACTATTAATATTATTGATTTGAATTCAGAATTCCTGCTTCTATTCTTTGTTTGACTTACTTATATATTTGTTATTCTGTTTTAATCCTCCTAGTCAAACAGTCAGGATAAGTGTTCTTATTATTTTGTTTCAGCTCTGGGAAATGCCTCTTATGTGTAGCCTGACAGGCTAAAACACAATTTTATAAATTAAAGTGCTTTTTTTTCCCTTTACTGTAAATAGCAGGTTACTTCCATCTAAAAGGGAGAAGTGTTTCCTTCTACATGCAAGTTTTCAGCCTATTCCCCTTATCCATTAGCTTTGAATCAAAGCAGGTGCTCTTATGTAGTCAACAAAAGATCTATTTAACAAGTGCAGAGGCCATAAACATTATAAAATAGAGAAAATAAAATTGCTAGCAAAGGTTTCATAGGTGATGTTTTAAAAAAAGCCAGGACCATCATTCCTACAATCCATCACCATAAGTGTAGAATTATTTTATTATTTCTCATTTTAGACTATTTTATTATATTTTTACAGTTAAATACAGCCAGTAAAAGAGCACACTTAGAACAATACAGCAAGATTGCTTTAAAAAATCTTACTGATTATGAATGGAATTTGAACAGAAGTTTGAAAGGCTTCTCAGTAGGAAACAACCAATGGTGGAAGGGACCAATAGTACCCTCATATCAAATTACAAATTATGATTCTTCAGTTGCGGCAGTGGATGAATATTTCTGTACATAATATTTTTCAGTTTATTTATCAAGCTGGTTACTCTGAAGACCCAATCATATGCTAGGCATGACTTTGCTGCTGCATAAAATTGCTTTAGAATTGACCTGTTCAAAGGTCAGGTGCAAAATAGGCATGGCTTTAGGAGTTACCTAAATGTGGAGGTTGATGTGGAGAAAGGGTGGACAGTAATCAGCAGGCAGGTCCCCAAATTTGAGACGGTTGAACATCTGTGCCAAAGAGCATGAGCCAAGTGGACTGTACCCTTTTCAGCAATATTGACTACCGTCCAGAATGGACAAATTGTTCAGGAGCCACGTGCTATTAATATCGATGGATCAAATTTCAGAATACTTCCAATCATCTATCTTCCTAGACACATTCAAGTTATTCTTCCATGGCCACATAAAGAATGGCATTTGGTGGATGGTATCAAACCTTTAAACACAGAAACATAGGGAGTCAGAAGGGGTGTCCTGGGCCATCTAGTCTAGGCTCCAGCAGGCTCGGCTCATGACATGCCTACCGTATGCATGTCTAAGTTAAGTTTAGGACATAACCTTTAGTTAAGTTAGGCAACTGAAAAAACTATGCATTTGATGCATAGTAGAGAGGTTCCTCTTTATCTAGCAAAGCAAACAAATTTGGGAAAGTTGTACACAGCAAAATTTGGAAGATGCAGCACAGACATTAGTGGAGATAGCCATGCAGCTTCCCCCAACTCCCAATCCAGTATTCCCCAGTATGTACTATGTCAATAATGCCTGGGTGTTTTAGTCTATCACTAATTTTGTCCCATATCATCAAGGCATCTGCATCCATGGTCCATTTTTCTGTGATGATCCATTGGCATCCATTCTCCAAGAAATTTGGGTTCAAATACAGAACAATATAATTCTAGACTGGCAATACAAGACTTCCTTTTATTTGGAGTATACTAAGGGTATTGCTTCAGCTTCAGCTTCCATCCTGAGCAAATAAAACTTGATAATAACGTGCTCTATTTGGTCAGGTCTGTAGTAAGTAGATGAAGTAGAATTGTTTGAAATTAGAAGAGAAGATTTGCTAAGATATTCATGCTTCCTAATCATTCTTAATTAGCACCATCATTCCTGCTTGATCTTGCAGTCTAAAATTGCAAATGAATGCCTGATAGATTTTTTATGTTGCATAAGAACATAATATGCATCAATTTTGGTAACCTTCTTCTTCATCGTTATCTCCTCTGCTGAGCCCAAACTTCTATAATTTTTGGTGGCTTATTTCATTTTATTTATGCACATCCAGAGGTGATCCTGGTATTCCTGATGACTTCAGACACAGGGATGCCACAAGAGGCAAGCATCTTGGTAACAAGGTAGGTACCAGGAAAAGGTTGTGTTAGATAATGGCCAATTTGAAGGCTTCAGTGGGTCTTGCCCAGTTCTGTCAACAAGCAGATGTACCCTTGACATCACCTCTGCAATGAGTGGAAACATCACTGGCACAGGTTTAAAGCAGAGTCTTGAAGGTTGTGAGCGGATGGGCCAAGTATTATTATTGTCAGACAGAAATGCCAGCTGCTAAAGCAGTCCCCTCCACTGGAGGGTTCGGTTTCCTCTCACTTAGAGGTTAAGATCCTAAAAATGCAGAAATTGGCATTTCCTTCCCCCAAGGCTCAGCAAATGCACAGAATGTCTGTCCAAAGGAGAAAGTGCTTCTCCCATTTGGAACATGATGGAAATGAAAATGAAGACCACCAGCAGAATGGAAAATAAGAAAGGAAGGAAAGAAAAGGCAAGGAGTCACAAAGGAATGAAGATAGTCATTCCTCAGAAGAGGAAGTGGCAGCAAAGAAGCTTTCCCGTGATATTGTCAAAGAGGAACTTTGGAAGAAAAAACATGGTGGGTGAGGCTTGCTACCTAAAAATTATTCTAGAATATTCCAGGTGAATCTCTGCATAGGAACTGCACATGCGTATGACACAGGCCAGACAGAAGGCTGCTTAGATTAATTCTCCCACCCATCCCAACGTCAAAGTAACAAGCATATTTTCATTCATTTCCACTGAGACAGAGAGAAAAAACACACCCTCTTCTTCCTACGGAAGTATAACGTTACATGCTTACCTCATCTGATTTATGAATGCGATATTTATAGCACCAAGTATGTTCCTGGGAACACTCCTCCTGGAGTGTCAGAGCTGGGTCAGTCGACAAACTGACGTAATGTCTGTGATGTACCCAGCAGGCTCACTGATTCGTGGCATCAGGAATGCCTTTCTGTAGCATTCTTAGGCACGGGAATCCAGTCTTCGGCTCCCCATGCATCCACTGCATCCCTCCCAGAAGATGCCCTATGCCTGATGGTGAAAGACATCCAGCATTGCTCATGCCAAAATAGAAGCATCTCTCAACAATGCCATGAAAACTCCATTGAGATCTCATGCAGAGCATGGGGGTTTGGACCTTCTTAAACTGCTCTCTGCCACCTTCTCATTTTATTTACTTATTTATTTAAAGATTTTCTATGTCGTCCCATTACTAATACTCTCTGGACGGCTTGCAGAGAACAAAAAACCAAGGAACAAAAAACCCATAATAACAACACCACACAATACACTGCATCCAATAAATAATGATAAAAACAAGGATAAAACCGATTAATTGTTAAAATGCCAGGAAAATAAAAAGGCCTTTGCCTGACGCAGAAAAGAATAGAGCGACGGCGCCAGGCAAACCTCGTTAACTTACATTACTTGGTATTTCGCGACCCTGGAGGCAGCTAGAAAAATTGTGTCCAGGTTTGTTGTAGTGTTTCTTTTGTCAATTACATAGAGTGGAAACAACCAGCAAAACAGAACATCTGCATCTTCAACTCATGGCCTTCTCCTACAACACAAACTTACACAAAGGGCACTTGTCTGGCACAAGAATGGGCCGCTTTAATCCTGCTCTCCAGCCATGTCCCATTTCTCCGATTTTATATATGAGGAATTCAGTTCTATAGCCCTGTTGGCATGCCTACCAGTTTATCATCTCCATCCTAAATATATACTGATTCGATTGTACACCCACTCTCTGCTCTGAAACATGGTCCTACACTAATTGGCACACAAATATAGTAATTACATTGACTAGTTTTCACGCCACAAGGGCATTCCTTCCTGCCATCCACTGGATATTTATCTGTGTTTGCTTTCCACGGATTTTAAGCGCCTTCACCAAATATCCAAGAGGAATGCCAAGTAATAGCACTGATACAATTAAAAAAGAGTTCCACTTTTTAGTCAAAGGGCTTCCACCCACCCCCTTCACCACATCTGCTGGTAAAAAGAAAATTTGCACATGCTTATTAAATATATCTGGCTGAGAAGCGAATGAAGGATCCCTTATGAAATAAAAATGCATCTATTTTAATTGTCTTCCTCAAGCAGCTTGCTTCTTGCTATTTTATTCTTTCCTAATTTATCTGCTCATGCTGAACTAAATGACAATAAAAATGCATAAAACAATGAAACAATAATATTAGAGGCTCAATCTTGATCAGTTCCAGAATCGCTACATTCCATATTTGTGACTTCTCTCAGCAGGCTGAGGTTACCATGTGTTTCTCAAATCGTTACACAGGAGGAAAAGAATAGCATTTGCCCAGCTTTCAAGCACTGTTAGCTGAAATACAGATCTAAGATATGAAATTATCATATTGATTTTTTCCTTTTATGAAATATTAGCATGATCACACTGGCAAACCAAGATGTATAATACACAACAGACCTCTCTTTTCATTGCTGCCTTTCTTCCCATTGCTGTAGATAGGAAGAAAGGAAAACAGGAAATAGAAATGATACAAAATAGACACTGAGACCATTATGTATAGATGGGAACATTCTTCAAAGTATGTTCTAGAAAAGTGTTCCAAGGTTCCTTGGAACCTGATGGGCTTCTCCTCAATGAGAAGATTAGCAAAATCAGACAAACTCTACAGATTTCCCTGTTTTCTCAGCTCCAAGTCCTCTCAATGCCAGTTCCACACAGAGGTGGTTGCTGTTTCTAAACCATAAATGATTAAACCAACACAGAAAAAATGAAAACCTTTCTTGTATCTATTTTGTAAACATGGATGAATTTTGGTGCTTAGTTTTAAATGCATGCACATATAGTAAGATAATTCAATACATTTTGTTTTGAAATAACACTTTTTTTTCTTTATGCACTACTCAAATGTGCAAGTTTAATTTCTCCCTTCTCACAGGGGTCTTGGCCAGCGTCACAATTCAAAGGCCTCAGTTCTTTGGCACTCAGCCTTCCTTACCGTCCATCTTTCACAGCCATATATTGCAACTGGGAAAACCATAGCCTTGACTATATGGAGTTTCCTTGGTAGGGTGGTGTCTCTGCTTTTTAGTATGCTGTCTATATTTGCCATAGCTCTCCTCCCCAGGAGCAAGCGTCTTTTAATTTCTTGGCTGCAGTCCCCATCTGCAGTGATCTTGGAGCCCAGGAAAATAAAATCTGTCACTACCTCCATTTCTTCCCCATCTATTTGCCAGGAAGTGAGAGGACCAGATGCCATGATCTTAGCTTTCTTAATGTTGAGTTTCAAGCCAACTTTTGCACTCTCCTCCTTCACCCACATCAAGAGGCTCTTTAGTTCCTCTTCATTTTCTGCCATGAGAGTGGTATCATCTGCATATCTGAGGTTATTGATATTTCACCTGGCAATCTTGATTCCAACTGGTGATTCATCTAGCCCTGCCTTTCTCATGATGTGCTCTGCATATAAGTTAAATAGGCAGGGCAACAGTATACAACCTTGCTGAACTCCTTTCTCAATTTTTAACCAATCAGTGGTTCTGTGTCCAGTTCTCACTGTAGCTTCTTGACCCACATATAGGTTTCTCAAGAGACAAATAAGATGGTCTGGGACTCCCATCTCTTTAAGAACTTGCCACAATTTATTGTGATCCACACAATCAAAGGCTTTAGCATAGTCAATGAAGCAGAAGTAGATGTTTTTCTGGAACTCCCTAGCTTTCTCCATGATCCAGTATATGTTGGCAATTTGATCTCTAGTTCCTCTCCCTCTTCGAAATCCTACCTGTACTCCTGGTAGTTCTTGGTCCACATACAGCTGGAGCCTAGCTCGTAGGATTTTGAGCATCACTTTACTAGCATGTGAAATGAGTGCAATGGTGTGGTAGTTTGAACATTCTTTGGCATTGCACTTCTTTGGGATCCAAATGTAAACTGACCTTTTCCAATCCTGTGGCCACTGTTGAGTTTTCCAAATTTGCTGGCATATTGAGTGTAGCACTTTTGCTGCATCATCTTTTAAGATTTTGAATAACTCAACTGGAATGCTGTCACCTCCACTAGCTTTGTTGTTGCTCAGACTTCCTAAGGCCCATTTGACTTCACATTCCAGGATGTCTGGCTCGAGGTCAGTGACCACCCCATCGTGGTTATCAGGGACTTCAAGCTCTTTCTTGTATATCTCCTTTGTGTAAACTTTCCACCTCTTCTTAATCTCTTCTGCATCTGTTAGGTCCCTGCCATTTTGGTCCTTTATTATGCCCAGCTTTGCATGAAATGTTCCCTTCATATCTCCAATTTTCTTGAAGAGATCTCTGGTCCTCCCTATTCTATTGTTTTCTTCTATTTCTTTGTACTGTTCATTTAAGAAGGCATTCTTATCTCTTCTAGCTATTCTCTGGAATTCTACATTCAATTGTTTGTATCTTTCTCTTTCTCCCTTGCCTTTCACTTCCCTTCTTTCCTCAGCTATTTGTAAAGCTTCCTCAGACAGCCATTTTGCTTTCTTGCATTACTTTTTCTTTGGGATGGTTTTAGTTGCAACCTCTTGTACAATGTTGCGAACCTCCATCCATAGTTCTTCAGGCACTCTGTCTATCAGATCTAATTCCTTAAATCTATTTGTCACCTCTACTGTATATTCATCAGGGATATGATTTAGGTCATACCTGAGTGGCCTAGTGCTTTACCCTACTCTCTTCAATTTAAGCCTAAATTTTGCAAGGAGAAGCTCATGATCTGAGCCACAGTCAGCTCCTGGTCTAGTTTTTACTGACTGTATAGAGCTTCTCCATCTTTGGCTGCAGAGCACATAGTCAATCTGATTTCTGTGTTGACCGTCTGGTGATGTCCATGTGTAGAGTTGTCTCTTGGGTTGTTGGAAAAGAGTGTTTGCTATGACCATCGTATTCTCTTGACAAAATTCTGCCAGTCTGTGCCCTGCTTCATTTTGTACTCCAAGGCCAAACTTTCCTGTTATTCCAGTTATCTTTTGGCTTCCTACTTTAGCATTCCAATCCCCCATGATGATAAGGACATCGTTTTTTGGTGTTAATTCTAGAAGGTGTTGTAGGCCTTCATAGAACCAGTCAACTTCAGCCTCTTCAGCATCAGTGGTTGGGGCATAGACTTGGGCTACTGTGATGTTGAATGGTTTGCCTTGGATGCGAACTCAGAGCATCCTGTCATTTTGGAGATTGTATCCCAGTACTGCTTTTCCTACTCTTTTATTGACTATGAAGGCTAGTCCATTTCTTCAGGGGGATTCTTGCCTGCAGTAGTATACCTGATGGTCATCTGAACTAAATTTACCCATTCCTGTCCGTTTTAGTTCACTGATTCCTAAGAGGTCAATGTTCAGTCTTGTCATCTCTTGTTTGACCACATCCAGCTTGCCTTGATTCATGGATCTGACATTCCAGGTTCCTATGGAGTATAGATCTTTGCAGCATCGGACTCTCCTTTCACCACCAGATACATCTGCAACCAAGTCTCCTTTCGGCTTTGACCCAGTGGCTTCATTCTTTGTGGCAATACTAGCACTAGCCCTCTGCTCTTCCCCAGTAGCATATTGGACACCTTCTGACCTCAGGGGCTCATCTTCCGGTGTCATATCTTTTTGCCTTTTGGTACTGTCCATGGGGTTTTCATGGCAAAGATACTGGAGTGGGTTGCCATTTCCTTCTCCAGTGGATCACGTTTCGTCAGAGCTCTCTGTTATGACCTGTCCGTCTTGGGTGGCCCTGCATGGCATAGCTCATAGCTTCATTGAGCTACGCAAGCCCCTTTACCATGACAAGGCAGTGATCCATGAAGGAGAATTTTAGGGTAAGCCTCGACATTTGATTTTAACTGTGCTTTATGGAAAATTTCCCTTGCAAACTCAACAGGGCCTTCTGTAAAACAGGCAGTCGTTCCTCCTGCAGTAGAGCTATTGAGCCATTTCATTTGCCTTTCATTTTAACATAAAGAAGTAAAAATAAAATAATGAAAAGGCAGAACTGGAAAATTCACAGAGTACCTCACTTTACTTCCATTATTATTTCATGTGTCATCCCTTTCCATGTTTCCAAAGCTCATGTTGCCTGTAAAACACCTCAACAAAGAAATCCGGAAGCAATTGCTTTTCTGTGTGCTTTGGAGATATATGCATGCATTTCTAAGTGTTGGTAAAATACCCCACAAAAAGGCTGTTGTTGCAATTTTGCCGTTCTGATGTGTGATTTGCTTGCTTACTCCATTTGTCCTGTGGGTATCACATATAGAGTGTCAGCCGCACTTCACCAAAAGAATCTTGATGCAACGCTGAGAATGACTGCACCAGTTTTGCTTTTGTGCAGTAGTTTGTCTAGACACACGTGCAGCCTGAGAGTGGAGGCAGGGTCAGAGTCGCCAATAAATTGAAAGCCAAGCCAAACTGTGCTTACCTCCCACAGTGTCCAGAACTGGATTTTGAAAAATGGAACAGATAATTCCTACTGAATTACCTCTTCTGCTGAAATAAGGTCAGGTAATTCAGAATTGCAAAATCTAAGGGAGAAATTGGAATGAGGAAAATTTAAAAAGCATCATGATTTCACAGACAAGTGCAGACAACGCCTCCTTGGAAATGCATTCTATGGTAGAGCTACAATAATAAAAAAGAAGTTCAACAGGTAGCAACATCCTTTCCCTAATAAAAAAAGGCTTGTCCATGACTGTTTCCCTGTAACCATTTAGTCCACGATACTTTTGTCACATGGCTATCATGAATCTCCCTCTTGTCTGTGAATGATATGTGAGCACATCAATTTGCCTTGGCATGATTTCGCTCTTCCATGGGGTGGCCAGCTCCAGCAAATGTGTCAGCGATTAGATGTACCATGAAGCAGGTGGCTGGAATCCAAATCCTCCTACTTAAATGGCTGGTGTTGATTGGACTGCCCATCAAGTAATGAAGCAAGATCTGCTTTCCTCCAACAGCATGCTAAACACAACCTCTTTTTGGCTTAATAGTACTTAACTTTTCTGAAAGTGAAGAAAAGAAATGAAGTGAAATTCACATTTGTCAGATTTCATGGCATGATGCTGAGTTTTATCTAATTTAATCATGTTCATCTGTGAAAATCCATAGGACATTTTCCATTTGAATGTCACAATGTCTGGCCTGCAGTAAAGGGGATTTTCAGAGAGGAAAAAACTTTTTAAACTTTGAATGTGAAATTTGTAATAAAGCCAACACAATTAAAATATTTGGAGGATTTGATAATACTGTAAGCCCAGGTAAGAATTCTTCCTGATTCCCTTTTATATAGCAAATAATTTCCAATATTTGTGAATGCCAAAATGTTAAAAGTAAATGTGAGTTCCAGAGTTTAGCACTAGATATGGGCTGCTCAGTTTTCAGATTTCTCATTTGCTCACACTGGACACGTCATTTATTTTTTGGTTGTAAAATGGACACTTTCATCACTGAAGATGCACTGAAAGATGTCTGGATGAGAATCGCTGGCCTTACGCAGTAATGCTACAAATTGCTAGCAGCTGGGGAAGCTGCAAGCTCTAGGACTGCTGGGCTGGCATCATTCCTTCTACAAGGTGAGGGGTGAAAAAGGGCCTGGTTAGAGAGGCTCTTTTGTCACCTGTCAAGGAGAAACACCGAGTGAAGCAGAACATGCAAGGTCTCCTCAGTCACTCCTCTAAAGATGCCACCAGCTGCCCGGCAGGACACAGGAATCTGGAAAGCTTCCAAGGCTTTGCAGGAGAGGGCAATTCAGCAGGATCTTCAGGGAGACAAAAGCATCTTCCCGACCTTCAGGATTCTCTTCTTCCTCACTATTCTTTGCACCATCAGCTCGACTTCCAGTCCGTATTTTGAAGTCTAAGGCACCACTTTTACTTAGGAATGGCAAAGTGAAACATTCCGCTAAGCATTTTATGTGAATGTTGGTTTGCAAGTTATTTTGCCCCTGTTCCTTACCAATGTACAAACAATATAGTGGTAGAAAACAGGACTGTTTGTCTATTTTCCTGGAGAGGCATAGACAATCCTTTTTTCTGTTTGTATGTAAACACATATATACACACGAACACACCATTGCTGAGGCAAGAGAGCAATTGAAATTGGTGGATTTCCATGAACCATTATCCCTTTTTGCTGTTCCTTCCCCAGGGGAGATAAACAGCACATGAAGGGGTATGAAGGAAAGAAAGAGCAAGAGTATAGGTTGAGGAGAGGAAAAAGTCAGAGGGATGGAGGGAGAACATTAGAGAGGCCTGGAATGGAAAAGGAAGAGCAAGATAAAGGTGTAGATGGAAGAGAAAGGGCAAGAAGGCCAGGGAGCTGGGGAGAGAAAGAGGGAAGGCGAGAGAGAAGGAAGGGAGGAAAAAGGTGAGGCAGGGGGTCATGGAAAGAAACCGCAGGGAGTGGAGGAGGAAAGTAAGTCAGTGGAAAGCTCTCTGTGTGTGGAAGATCAAGGGAGCAATTTCTGTTGTTCCTACCTGATCAGCAGCTGATGAGGTTCAGAGATGAGAACAAGAACCTGCGGCCTTGGTATTTATCAACACATACACACACTCTTATATAATATAGGGTATAGCTTGAAGTGTCTGAGCCTGCCAGATCCTGGAAGCTAAACAAGGAAAGCCTTGGTCAGAATTTGGATGGGAGACTTGGATCCTGCATTGAGCAGGGGCCTGAACCCAATGGCCTTCTAAGCCCCTTCCAACTACATGATTCACCATATAATACCTTATACTAAATATATGGTCCTGGAAATGGTGTGTGTGTGTGTGTGTGTACAGCATTTCTCATGTAAAAATTGTCAAGGAGCGTGTGTGTGTGTGTGTGTGTGTGTGTGAATTTAAGTGAGTAGTAAGTACAGAGGTGTGAGGATGCCATTAGACATCCCCACAGGTGTGGTGACATCTACACACATCTCTTTGGATAATCCAGGGTGGAAAGAAATCTAAGCCACCCTCTTTTGTCCTTCCCACTCAAAAGTCTCCAGTGATCCTTCCACACAGTCACACGAGAGCTTTCTGGAGTCTCCATTCTGTGGGAAGCAGGCATGCCACAGCAGTGGGAGCTGTGTTTCATCCAGCAAAGACGCATTGGCAAATGAGGGCATCAGCTCCCCCACCACACCAGGTACTGGGCTTTCTCAGGTTCAAAGCAAGCAGCCTAAACCACACTGCTCAAGTGCATGGTTTTGCATCAAGCATCTGGTAAAAGCACAAGCAGAGCCATACCGTACGATGCTCGCTCAACATTGACTAAAACACGCAGGCTATGTAGAGAAAGCCACTGCAAATTTATCAGGGTATGTCTGAGACACTTCGGTTAAGATTGCTCCATATGCCTTTTCACATAATAAAACTGGCTGGCATTTAAGTAAAACCAATTTTGCCTGATATTTGTTTCAAAGGATTTTTTCTGCAGCCTAGAACTGAGAATATTCAACATGCCAGAGTCTGCTGGAGGATTTTGCTCTGTCATTAATTGGCAGAATTTTCCCTCCTGTTAGCAAGGCCTAATCTGTCTGGGCCCATGCGACACTTATCACTGTCACGGGCAAGTCCTACAAGAATTTATAAGGATCCCAGGATTAATAGCACAATAAATATCCCCTGGTGCTTCTGGGCATACTTTCCAGCTGGAAAGAACTTTTCAACTATCCAGATTCTGTGAAAGACAGAGGAAAAACCTCAGGTGCCAATAATGTGCATGATTATGCATTTGTTTGTTTGTTCATTCATTCATTCCCTTTGATTTCTATTTGCAAATATTAGTGGGAACTGGCTGATCTCTGTTAAGGCAAGTGTAACCCACAAATATTTATTGTCTCTGGGTTTTGTGTAGCGTGTCTCATTGGTCCTGCAGACCACTGGGAAAGGGACTTGGGCTTGGCCTGGCAAACTAACGAGAGATAATCCCACTTCATGTGCTCCAGCCCTTCCTTCTGCTGAGTTCTTTGCCCCACAATAAAATGATACCCCGAAGATGCTGCTTTAAACCCTTCCCTAACTTGCTGCTTTCCAGATGCTTTGGATCTCAACTGCCGTCAGTCCTAGTTAGCATGGCTAAGGGTCAGGAATGTTGGGAGTCATAGTCCAAAGGATCTGAAGACAAAAAATTGGGGAGGGTGCTTTAGCCAATATCTTAAGCAAGCTTTAAAGGTTTGTAGGCCTCAGTGCAGTGAGCTCCTTTTTCTTTTAGATTATATGCAATAACACCTCCTGCCATTTTCCTCTTTTGCAACCCAACATGTCTCTACAAATTATGAGTCACTGATCAATGTGATCAATGTGCAATGTGCATAATGTCTTGGGGGTTTTTTTTGCTGCTGACTCAGTTGAGTGAAGGACATTCCAACCACAGATAAATACGGAAGCAACCAGAATCAACTTCTAAATCTCTCTCTCTCCCATGCAAGTGCACGCGCACACGCACACACACACACACACGGAGCAACTAATAGCCACCATTCTTTAAGAGACAGTAACATGGTTTACCCCAAAAGCATCTTTTCTAACTTTAGTGAGGGTACAGCTCTTCCTCAATGCAGAATTTCTGAATGCTGCATCTTCAATTAATTTTTTTCAATAAGTAATGTGCTTGAACAGATTGAACAAAGAACATTTACTAAGGGGAGACAAACAAGTAGCAAATGTGAAGAACAAGAAAGGGCTGGAGAAAATGTTCAGTGAAAGAAAATTAAATCTTCTATTTCATGCTGAAAATGTTTGCTGGAGAACTTCCACCACCATCTTGTTAGGATCCTAGCTCAAACCTTTTAATTAATTTGCAAATTAACTTGTACCACAGTGCTGTGTACAAATGACTTTTCAAAACTCCCCCATTTTTTGTATTTTTTTGGTCGGGGGAGGATTTCATGCAATTTCTCCATGGGGAAGAGACTCTTCTTCCAACCGTCTCACAAAAGGAGAGTCCATCCTTGAAGATTCTAGCACAGCTTCTTTCTCTTCCTTTTTTCTTAAGGACATTTACGAATGTAAGAGGAGCCATGTTGGATCAGGACCAATGTTCCATCCGGCATTTGGTTTGCACAGTGCTCCATCACCCACAGGACTTTTTTGCATAGAAGTACTATGAAGCCAGTAATAGACAAGGAGGTGAGCCATGCTGTGAATTCAGCAATGCAGAAAGTGACTTTCAAAAAATAAATAGAAGCTTTTCTTTCATGGCACATGTGA
This sequence comes from Varanus salvator macromaculatus, assembly GCA_023646645.1. Lineage (NCBI taxonomy): Eukaryota > Metazoa > Chordata > Lepidosauria > Squamata > Varanidae > Varanus > Varanus salvator. The sequence continues at coordinate 5,498,674 of JAIXND010000690.1, read as the reverse complement.
TGGTTTCACTTTAACTGATTCCTCAAGGCAGCAATTTGGGAGCAAGAGGGAACCCATGTCACGTGTTCACATGGGGCCTGAAACAATGATAGTTTTAGGGTTTAATCTATAGTACTTAGCACTTTATTCCTGAGCTCTCCGTGTCCTTGGGAAGTTACTAGAAAACAGAAAAAGCAAACCCCCCTTGACAGCAAGACCAATGAGTCTGATCTTCAGACGCCCACATTTAAATTTGAACTTCATTTCATGAAATATTGCCTGCTTGTATCACTTCACATAGTGACCAGAAATGTCACTGCTACACAAGCATAGATAACATTAAAATGTGTTGACCAAATACCAAACTATCCATTTTAGTGAACTGTTTAAAAAAAGGAAGAGCGTTATTTTATCTATCACCAAAATGTTACCTGTCTTTTGCAGTCTTGCATATTTTTTTACATCTATCACTAGTGAGCTTTCTTAAAGTCAGACCATTGTGTTAAGTAAAACTGTTCTTACTTCAAATAGGGAAACACGCAGGTTTTTTTCTTCTTGCAACAAATTATTTAGGTAATTAACTACATTTATTGGATACTCCACCCTTCCATAAGATGCTCCCAAGTCATTGCAAGGCAAAAATATGAAACCTAGATTCAGTGACAGAGTTTTCCAAAAAAGTCTCAGCTGAATCATTTTCCATGAATTTCTCTGACTTTTTGGTGACTTATATTGATTTAGAAAGTTTGGTTTTTTCATAAACAAAACAAACAAACAGCATGTTGTGTTCATTTTATTTGCCGTTAAGGTAGCTCAAACCTTTTATGAATGGCCAAATAAGTAAAGAAAGAAATACTGCCAAAGTCTGAATATTTGCTTAGTGGAAAAATGAGCAAAGTACATTTGATGTTTTTTAAATGCTGCATGCAAGCAGAAATATGCCATTAAGGAAAAAATTGCTGAAATCTGGTAAGGAGAAAATAGAGGGTGGTACTTAATTATGCCCACCAAATTTCTAGCTCTAATAGGTGGGAAGGTATAATTTAGTGATGTACACTTTAGAAAATATGCAGATGATTTTCAATACACACATTACAGCTGAAGAAACACACAACTTAAAATGAACAATTTAAAAACTCACAATTGAGTTGTGTACAGTTTTTAATGCATTTTTAATCCACATTGTCATGCTTCAGTCAATAGAAGAAAGTACACATTTTGAAAAATTCACAATGTTCACTTTCAGAAATACATTCACTTCCCAATAATGGGCATTACCGCTTGTCCTAGGAAAGTGCCTATAGGGTTGAAAACTTAATGTATTGTCAAAACTGAATTAGTTGACTGGGGAAAAGTAAGGCATACACTGAACTTAAGATGATCTCAATATTTTAGTCAAATAAAGTGAAATCTGTATTTGGAAATAATTTTATGCGAATACCTGTGCCCGCTCTGTGAGAACCGAACAGTGTGCTTTCCCATACATTACTTACATTTTAATGAAAATGTGAAGACACTGAAAACTACCAGCATACAAATTAGCATGCCCTGTGCATTTGTATTTATTTATTCTTTCTATTTGTTTATGCATTTAATAGGCTTGTGTACAGCTGAACATCTTTCAGGCTAGATCTCAAGATAGTGTAACCTCTGGATGTTTGCTAGGGAAGTCAATAATTCAACTGTGCAGCTGCCAGGTTTGAGTGTAATTGTATCCAATGGTGGCTGATGGCACAGAAGGAAGGGCAGCTAACAGTCAGCAGAGCCAGGGGTGATGAGGAAGCCCATGGAAAGGCAGGGATGAGATCTGAGCTCAGCAGGAAGCCATTCCTTTGATCCGACAAGACTCTGCTCCAGCAGCAGCACCTTCCGCAGAAGGCCCACCTGAAGCAAGGGGGGGGGCGATTTGAGCACATTCCTGAGCATCGGGCAGAGACGGAAGGGAAGTCCAACTGCAGCAACACAGACTCTTTTGCATCCATGCATGCCAAGTGGAGAGAAAGCCACTTGGATGTGTCCAGTAGAAGCCCAGATGTGTGCCACAGGACTCCACTCTTGCCCTCAGCAGGGACGATTCTTACAGCATTCCCAGCGAAGCAAGTCGGATTAATTTTACTTTCTGCTCTTCTTCCCTTGCCTTTCAGCAGGGAAGTCATACAGTTCCACAAAGGGTGTGAATTGTTTGTCCCTCCCTCCCTCCCTGTTTCTCTCTCATACACTGCATGTTCCACCAGTGCAGACTCCCCAGTGTGATCAATGTGTACCACTTGTGACAACAGAACCACTTGTCAACACCTGCCACATCCAACAAGTGACAACATGGTTTGTGAGGATGCACTGCCCCCAGAAGGAAGATCTGTGTTTACATGCAGAAAGAAGAGAACAAAGAACAGAACCCCGACATGAGGCTGGACACTGTACAAGGGAATGCAGCACATTGTTCTCCCACACTCCAAGAGTTGCTGAGAAGATTGTGGGAAAGAGGACGAACTCTGGGGAGACAGGATGTAACACCATCATACTGAGCCAATCCATGGTCCATGTACCTCTCTGGGGCTTCAAACTCTCTCAGTCTCACTTAGAAATGTTGTGGGTTGAACCAAGGCTCTTCTCCCACCAGGAGGTGTTCTGCTACTGAGCTATTGGACACGTCTCTGATGTAGAGGTGATGAAGCCAACAACTCTCATATTAAAAGCTACTAAACTAGAGATTCTTCTTGTTGGATTATATTTCTGGTTTAGTCATAGCGCACCAACACATTCTAACTTGATTGTTTGTTTCACTCTCACACAAGCCTAGGAGATGTTGCTAACATACCAAAAACTCATGGTTTCCCAGGATGAAACATAGAAACAGAGCAAGTCAGAAGGGGTCTCCCGGGCCATCTAGTCTGACCTCCGGCACCAGCCGACTCCGCTCATGACATGCCCACCATGTGCATGTCCACCCTATCTTTGAACACCCTCACCCATGGGACTCAACGACCTCTCATGGAAGCCCATTCCATGCACTCGGGGTCCTAACTGTCAGGAAGTGCTTCCTGGCACCCAAATGGAACCTGGGTTCCCTGAGCTTTGCTCTGTTGGAGCGCGTCCTGCCTTCCTCTGCAAGGGAGAACAAGTCTCTACCCATCTCCGTGTGACATCCCCTCACATACCTGTATGTCGCCAACATATCCCCTCTGAGTCTCCTCTTCTACAGGCTGAAGAGACCCAGTTCTCTCAGTCTCGCCTCATACCCCATCCCCTGCAAACCGGCTACCAACCTTGTGGCCCTATGCTGCACTGACTCCAAACTGGCTATATCCTTTCTGTAATGAGGGGCCCAAAACTGAACACAGTACTCCAGTTGCGGGCGCACCAGAGTCATGTAGAGTGGTAGAAATACCTCTCTCGATCTAGAAGCCACACTTCTGGCTATGCAACCAAGGGTGGCATTCGCCCTCTTGACCACCGCATCACACTGCTGACTCATGATGAGAGGGATGCATGAAGAAAACTAGTCATATTTCCTTATGGCAGGGGAACTGAAGTACTGCATGCTGTGCAAAGGTCAGGAGAAGGTTCAGGACGTGTTTGAGGAAGTCAGTTTCTGACTTATGCTTACACCAAGGGTGACAAGTTCACAGGGAGGCTGCATAACTCATGTGCTCCAGGGAGTCTTTGATAATCTTTGGGTCACACTTAGAGGTATTTGAAAATTCCATTTTGATTTCCTTTCCTTTCTTTTTTAACCAGAACTTGTTCCATTCACACCCTCACAGATAATCCCACATGTTCAGTGAAGGTTTCGTATTCCCAAGGGTGCAATTGTGTTTGCAAAATTAATTCAAGAGAAATATGCACTTTTAAAAGGACATTTTGTAATTTCTGCATGTTCATGTTTTAATCAGTGGATGGAATATGCTTTTGGGCAGACACTTCAAAAATTGGGGACACAAATGCATGGCTTTCTGGTTGAAGGGGGTGGGGATTCTCACATCCAGGATCAAATGAGGTGGGCAATGCTCCAAGGTGAAATGTGATGACCAGCTCAAGCTTTACAAATTGCCCCATCCTAGCCATATTCCATCAGTTCTCACACAACCATGTAACACAAGTGGGGACTTTGGCTGGGCATATACCACACTCTACCAAGATGGAAGAGAAACAATGTTTTCCTGGATATCCCAGGGTGATGGAATTGTCTGTAAGGACTAGAAGAGGGGATCCAAATCTAGCCATCCAATTTTCCTCCAAGAATCATTTTGCATATAATGATCCTTATGCCAGCTGAAATTTTGGGAGCGATTGCTTTACAACAGCGATGGTGGTAGCCAAAAGATAGTGGGAATATCTGGCCAATCCAAACCAGTAAAGCAATCGGTCATTTCTTCCTTTAGGCTTTCTGCTTAGAGAACTACCAGCTCTTCAGATTGTGACTAGTGACTTGCTGCCAAGAGTGCTGCAGGAAAAGAAAAGACCCAGACAGCGGCATGTTTCCTCAGTGAGTCCCCGTGCCTTCTGTAAATTTCTTGCCCAAAATCTGAAGCACCAGTCACCTCACCTTGTAAATCTCATTTTTTAATCAAGCTAGAATTGCTGTTTTCTGGTGTGTTCTCTCCACATCTAAGAGCTGCAGCTCCCATTCTCGCTAATTAACCAGTTCAAACCCTAATTAATGCCCCATTGCTCAATCACTCCTATTTATTAAACTCATAACTCATCTTTTGTTGTACTGATTTGCCAGTAAAAGGTATTTGCTGCCTCACAGTCACTTAATGAAGCAGTTTCCCCTTCTCCACCCAGCCCCCGCTTTCTCTTGCCTTTCCCTGGCCAGTTTTCATTTCTGCTGTGCCTCCATTCCAGTTTCTCATGTTGTACTATTGTTGCATTCATAAAATGACACTGAAGAAGGAGATGCCACAAAAAAGACAGATTTTTCCCCTTATAATTATTTACAGGAGGGCTACAAAATTGTCTTAAAATAATGAGAATGAGGATGAGGATGATACAGGATACATCAAAGCAAATTCCCAGGATGATCTCACATAGTGTTCACATCCACAAACCCAGAGAGATTCGTTCTGAAAGATTCCCTGTAAGTTGTATGTGAATGGAATGTAGTCTTCACCTGTGAACTGCTTGAAAAGAGGCAGAATTGCTCTTCACAGGCGATAGCAACACAGATACAGAATGTGTATGCAGAATGTAGAAAGGTTCCTACCCTAAGGGCCTTGTTTTCTCTCTGTCTAGAGAATAGATGCAAAGGAAACAATAGAGGCAAAGTTAGAAAATAGAGTGGAGGAAAATTGAGGCAAAGTTAGATGTAACCATATGAGATCAGGGATGCTTTAGCTGGGACCCTGCACTGAGGATGGAGTTGGACTTGATGGCCTCATAGTCCCCTTCCAACTCTCCTGTTCTATGAGTCAATGTTGCAGTAACATATACAGACTAAGTTCAGACAACGTAACTTACACTTAAGGCATGAGTATTAGAGAGTGTGGCTGATCACCAAACGATGAGTTTGTGTTGAACCACGAATTATAATTTTTCTGAACCCAAGCAAAATAGCAAACCATGGTGAACAATTCAGTTTGCAACAGAGCCCAACACTTCATTTGTCTTCTTGATATGGTGTTTGTGGTTAACAAGCCATGGCTTGTTTGTGTGTCTGGGGAGGGCCAGCACAATAATCCATGGTTCCACAACAGCCCATGCACAACCCATACTTAATCTTTCATTGTAGTGTATTGTGCTGTCTGAATCCAACCATTGCTACAACAGGGAATAGGACCTGCGAGTCTGAGCCAAAGGCTTCACATGGTTGCATTCTTTCCATCACAAATGTTCCCTTGACACTAAAATAACCACCACCACCTACATGTAAGATACCTGAATACAGTCTGGATAGTGTAATAATTCACAATGGATTCCAAGGAATGTGGATTTCTTTCTATCTAACCTGCTGATTCTGCTGCAGACTGATTTTTGCAAGTCATGCAATGCTGCTGCAGACTTTTGACTATTTTTTCCCATTTTAGGGGAAGATTTGTATTGCTTCACTAATTCCATTAATTATTGCATCGACTTAAAAGATTAGTGTATTTGAACAAGCAAGCAACTGCACACAAACACTGATTGGTGCTAATACGCACCAAATAAATCTAAATACTGGTATAAAAATCTGATTCCATCAGTGAGTAGAAGACAGAATGAAAAAAGTCTGACAATCCACAGAACACAGACGCAACGGATTTAGCAAAACTTCTACATCTCTAGATGCTAATTGTTGATGTTTAAAGTCAAAATGAGACATAGTCAGCCGCAAGAGCCCTCCATTGTGTTATTGAGTGGTATAACATTCCTATTATTACCTTAGGAGACAAGGAGAAATAAGGGTGAAATAACTACAACAAACAAAATTAAGTTATTTTTTTACATGAGTAGAAGAATGAAGTTCCAGGCAACCTATACCATCTCCGAACTGGTGTAGCTGACTGATTCATGCTGCCTACACATATGGGAAGGGATCAAAAAACGAGACTGCTTGGATTTAACTCTCCTGAACTTGTCAAAATCACTTTATTAATCAGAATTTGGAGTCAATTAGGCCAATGTAAGTAAATCATAAGAAAGTTTGTATTTACAGATACTCAGCTCTACAGACACATCATCTAAAGCTCGCAGTGACTCCCAATGTTATTTCTATAAGGTCTCTGCATCTTTGCCACTCAGAGATTTGCCATGCATTTTTTCTTCGGTTCCAAATCTCCAGGAGGGATGAATAAGAAAGAGCACTCAAAAGAAGACTATTGAGGTGCTACATTAATATAGTAATTAATGAACAATTTCACCATGTTGGGAGTTATTTGGTGTCCAGCTGCCTTGGATGCCTGCTCATTGTCCCCTGCTCCATACCCCCAAGTCCATCCAGTTCAACTATTCCCAGGGTCATTTTTAGGATTAAAACATATCCTTGAATTAAAACATATAAAGACACAGAACGTGGGATGGGAATGTCGCAGCCCGCTTTCTACAGAACAATCCTCCTTGTTATGGTGAGAGAGTGCATAGCATGTGAAGTGGTACTTTCTATGGGGAAGTGTTTTATGTAAATTTTATGTAAATATGGACCCCCCCCCCCAATGCATAGGAGAATGAAACCTATTAAGACTCATGTTAACCTATTCATGTTTCTGCACTCCATATGTTCACTGAAATCTGGTTTGGGCCTCTCCTGGGAGGGGGGTTGTGAGAGTTCACTTGTGGAGGGGGAGGCTGGGAAACACCCAGGGTCTCTTTTTCAGAGCAGTAGAGTAGAAGCTGTTTGCCTGAGCCTCAGCGTAACAGACAGACCTGTTCTGGTGAGGGAATCCTGTGATAATCAGGCTTTCTGATGTTGCTATTGTTGAAGAGAGATTTGCACACCCAGAGAAAGGATTGACCAAAGAACTCTGGGGTCTTGGCTCCCTGGATTCTGGTGCAGTGCCATTCACTGATATTTCCCTGATACTTTGGTTCAAGAATCCATTTTGTTTCAGAAGCAACTCTTGAAAGCTGCCAGGAACATCAATACAGCTCTGGACAGATGCTGCCTAGCTAGTGATTATGTCCATGCCTTCCTTCATTAATTAGTTTAAAGGGAGGTGCTCCTGTAACTATGGAAACAGGCAAACCTAGGAGAATACCTCTAAATTGGCTGATCTGGAGCCCTGGCAGGAAATTTCATCCCGTCCTGAATTATTCACATGTCTCAGACACATCAGTGTATTCAGATACCACTAAAACCACTCTGATATAATTATTTGTGCTTTGTGTACTGGTAGCTCCTGATAATCCAGTGTTTTGCTGTTACCCAGCTAAATCGGCTTCATAGAAAGCAGCCCAAGCTTTTCATGAATGGCCTCGGTGGGTGGATACTGTAAATTAATCAGGTGGACAATTTCACTGAATTTCTCCAGGGGAAGTTATATTCTGTAGGACATGCAAGGGTGCAAATAAGTCTTGGTGGGACCATGGCTTTTTCTTTTTTCTTTTCCCCGCAAGAATATTTTATTTTATTATAAAATGGTGACAGGAGCTGCGCCCCCATTTTGCGTCCTCCATGATGCCACATTGTTGTGGAGCATTGTGAAAAGGGACCAAAACATCTCCCAAAAGGATGGTGAAGACATACTACAGAACATTTCACAAAATAGCCTTTTATTTCTCTGGGGATTGGAAAAGACCACTATTGTAACTTTTCTAAGAAATCGTGTTTCTTGAGAAATGTCAGCTGAGATCCACTTGTCAATCTTCAGAGTTCAAGACCTTCACCAAGGTCTTCAAAAATTATATTTCTGAGGGGCAATTGTTCCTAATCCATCATATCACTGCTTCCCAGAAACCCCTGAAAGAAACATGTATGTGGGAGGGGCAGCTTGGAGTCCCATTCCTAGCAAGATATGGAGCTGGTGTAGTGACAAAATCGATCCTTCAGTTTCCTGAAAGTTTTCTTCATCCATGGAAGGGCTCACATTTTATTGCCTCAGTTCTTTTGGTGGTGTTCTTGCTATCACCCACTCACTTTAAGGTAACCTAGGGGCATATTGACAATGCCAGAATCACCTTTTGATACCTTCTACTGAAATCATGGGACTGCAGGTGGCTCAGTGGTTTAAACTGCTGTGCTGTTGGGCTGGTTGATTGAAAGGTCGTCGGTTCGAATCCGCACAATGGTGTGAGTTCCCATTGCTCCGTCCCAGCTTCTGCCAACCTTGTAGTTCGAAAGCATGCAAATTCAAGTAGATGAAAAGGTACCACTTCATTGGGCAGGTAACAGTGTCCCATGCACCTCAGTGTTAATCATGGTGGCCACATGACCACGGAGACTGTCTGTGGACAAACACTGGCTCCCTCAGTTAGGAAACAGAGACGAGCACCACCCCCTACAGTGAGGCATGACTGGACATAATGTCAAGGGGAAACCTTTACCTTTTTACCTTTTACTGAAATCATATGCAATGTGAAAAGCCGAGAAATTCACACATTGCCTGAGGTGATGGAAGGCTGGGGCATTCAGACGTACTCCCTGGCCAGCTCATCCTGAAGATAAGCACAAGAAGAACAAAACCAGTCCATAAAGAATTATCAAAATGTTATTTTCCTTCAAAATTCTTTTTCATTTTTTCCTCTCTCGAATGGGGAAGACTGAAAAAAAAAGGATGATTTTTGGCATGGCTCTCACTTTATTCAAGGGACCAGAAACTTTTTAATTATTGTATTATGCTTTGTATTGTATTGTATGTAGGCTTTTTAATTATTGTATTATGTTTCTGCCTACAAGGTTTCTTGCGGTTGTGAGCCTCCCCGAGGCTTGTGGCAAGGGGCGGCCTATAAATCTGTAAATAAATAAAATAAATAAATTTATTTATTTATTTTTATTTATTTAAATATTTTTACACCGCCCCTTGCAGCAGCCTCGGGGCGGCTCACAACACTAAAAAATACGTTATCAAACATATACCATATTTAAAAACTATTAAATGTTTAATATTAAATATTAATATTTATTTAAATATTTAATATTTAAATAAATAAATAAATAAAACTTCCATATGGTATTTTCCAGTGTGAGTGATTTTCCTTTCTGATTTGAGTTCACGCTTAAACCCTCTCCTTGCCAAGGTGATGGCTTCTTGTATCTTCTGAATGCACCCAGAATCTTCTACTGCGATATGAAAGGAGACACGGTTTGCTCAGATGACTTTTGAATCATGTTGGTATCTTGGAATCTGACATATAGAAAAGTGTCCGTTATAAACAAAAGTGTCGCCTAGAATGATAGTCTTACATGTGGAAGTATTAGCATTCAGAACTATCATCTCAGCATAAAGAAAAGGGGTGGGGGAGAAATGTACAGGAAGAAGATAAAAGGACTCTAATGTGCATCAAAACAATGCTTTTTCATCATGCTGTGCACTAACACTCCCTCTAATGGGTCCCCCAACCAACCTTCCCAAACTCACAAAAAGCAGCGTGATGCTTTCAGCATAGCATCCAGATTTACCAATGAATGGGGTGGTGCTCCGTCTTGCCAGCTGAAAGCTTTGAGCATCTGTTTGTACAGGAATAGCTTTTACCTTCATTAATGCATAGCACAGCCAGTGTATTTCAACACAGGAAGCTGAAAACAGTCTGTTAGCATGTCTGTCTCTACCGGCAATGCTTTTGTCTCCTAGCAAGAATTGCCAGCCATCAGGGGACGGAGAAGCAGGGTGTGGAGAAAACAGGTTTGGGGGCCTTTGGGCCAGTTGAGAAAAGGGCCACATTCACCCAACACCACAGGTAGCCCTGGGTGATTTCCATGGATCATCATTTTTATCTTACAATCAAATGGTTTCTAGGTTATCAAGGATTCTGTTTAATTGCTCTCTTCCCCCAATATTGGCATTTATCCCATCAGCTACTACACCTGAAATTCAGTCCCAAGGTGCATTGCTCCATGCCTTGAAACTTTGTTCCTCACTGGTTTGCCCATAGAGGCTGGATGGCTGGAGTGACTCCTGCAGTTGCTGCTCTTTCCCAGGGCTCTGTAGTAGTTGCACACAGTTCAAACAACGTGACGAGTGATAGTGGTGCAGAAAAACCAAAGAACAGGCCATTGTTTCCAACTTGCTTTGGAAGACTAATTTACTGGGGTAAAATAACACAAAGAGAAGGTGGGGTTCAGAGAAGATGACAGACCAACAACAGTAAAACCAACCACCGAGACTTATGTATACCCTTTGTCCACAGGATTCTCTGGGTGGTTTACAGGATAAAAGTATACAATAAAAATAAAATAAAATACCACAATAAAATCAATTAAAACCAAATGAAAGACAATGGAAATGTCCAGCTGAATAAAATTTGTATATGGCATAAACAGTATGAATAAAAACAGTATTAACAATAATCTACCTATTAAAATATCTGGTGAATAAAAAGGTCTTTACCTGGGCCTAAAAAAGAGCAAAGACTGCACCAGATGCATGTTCCAGAGGTGTTCCATAGTGAAGTTCCTTCCACATGTTCCATAGAGAAGGCCTTTCTCCTGACTGTCACCCCTTTACTTCTTTCGGGGATAGTTCTCAGTGAAGGAACTTTGTAGATCTTAAGGACCAAGTAGGAGCCTTGCAGAAAGGTGTTCCTTCAGACACTTCATCTGAACCCAGCCAGAGTGTGTGTCTTTGTGTGCATGAGCATAGATGGGTGCAAACTCAGGGGTGTGCATTCCAGTAGTGGAACAGCAGAAGAAAATGTACATGGGAATGGCACCCTACAGCCCAGTACTAAAGACCTCCCTTTGCAAAACCCAGATGCAGGAGCTTGGTGTGTGTTCAGGGCATGTCTGTCTTCACTGACAAATGGAATATGGAAGGGTGTAAGCAACCTTGAGGCCCACTGGTATGACATCTTAAAGTATTGTCAAACAGGAAGATAACTTTTGGTCATAACAATTCAAAGGGATTATGCAGTCTTTCTGTCTTAATAGGTTTATAATAGGAAATGAGAAAGATGGAAGGTGTAGAAGTAGAATAAGCGTGGAACATTAAACCTGCATTTTCAGGACTACTTCACCCATTTCATTTAGGCTAGTGTATACCTCCTAGCCTATACTCCTTCATGAATCACTGCCTTGTCGTGGCAAAGGGGCTTGCGTAGCTCAATGAAGCTATGAGCTATGCCCTGCAGGGCCACCCAAGACGGACAGGTCATAGCAGAGAGCTCTGACAAAACATGATCCACTGAAATGGCAACCCACTCCAGTATCTTTGCCATGAAAACCCCATGGACAGTACCAAAAGGCAAAAAGATATGATGCCGGAAGATGAGCCCCTCAGGTCGGAAGGTGGCCAATATGCTACTGGGGAAGAGCGGAGGGCTAGTACTAGTAGCGCCAGAAAGAATGAAGCGACTGGGTCAAAGCCGAAAGGACACTCAGTTGCCGATGTATCTGGAGGTGAAAGGAGAGTCTGATGCTGCAAAGATCTATATTCCATAGGAACCTGGAATGTAAGATCCATGAATCAAGGCAAGCTGGATGTGGTCAAACAAGAGATGACAAGACTGAACATTGACCTCTTAGGAATCAGTGAACTAAAATGGACATGAATGGGGGAATTTAGTTCAGATGACCATCAGGTATACTACTGTGGGCAAGAATCCTTCAGAAGAAATGGAGTAGCCTTCATAGTCAGTAAAAGAGTAGGAAAAGCAGTACTGGGATACAATCTCCAAAATGACAGAATGATCTCAGTTCGCATCCAAGGCAAACCATTCAACATCACAGTAGTCCAAGTCTATGCTAGGTGGGTCTAGATGTATCACAAATTGGAATTAAGATTGCTGGGAGAAATATCAACAACCTCAGATATGCAGATGATACCACTCTCATGGCAGAAAGTGAAGAGGAACTAAAGAGCCTCTTGATGTGGGTGAAGGAGGAGAGCAAAAAGTTGGCTTGAAACCCCACATTAAGAAAACTAAGATCATGGCATCCGGTCCCATAACAACATAACAACAACAATCCTGGCAAATAGATGGGGAAGAAATGGAGGTAGTGACAGATTTCATTTTCCTGGGATCCCAGATCACCACAGATGGGGACTGCAGCCAAGGAATTAAAAGATGCTTGCTCCTGCGGAGAAAGCTATGGCAAATCTAGTCAGCATACTAAAAAGCAGAGACATCACCCTGCGAACAAAAGTGCATATAGTCAAGGCTATGGTTTTCCCAGTTGCAATGTATGGCTGTGAAAGCTGGACCATAAGGAAGGCTCAGTGCTGAAGAATTGAGGCCTTTGAATTGTGGTGCTGGAGGAGACTCCTGCAAGTCCTTTGGACCGCAAGGCGATCAAACCGGTCAGTCCTAGAGGAAATCAATCCTGTGCTCTTCAGAAGGCCAGGTACTGTAGGCAAGAATCCCTCAGAAGAAATGGACTAGCCTTCATAGTCAATAAAAAAGTAGGAAAAGCAGTACTGGGATACAATCTCCAAAATGACAGAATGATCTCAGTTCACATCCAAGGCAAACCATTCAACATCACAATAGTCCAAGTCTATGCCCCAGCCACTGCTGCTGAAGAGGCTGAAGTTGACCAGTTCTATGAAGTCCTACAACACCTTCTAGAATTAACTCCAAAAAATGATATCCTTATCATCATGGGGGATTGGAATGCTAAAATAGGAAGCCAAAGGATAACTGGAATAACAGGCAAGTTTGGCCTTGGAGTACAAAATGAAGCAGGGCACAGGCTGGTAGAATTTTGTCAAGAGAATACGATGGTCATTGCAAACACTCTTTTCCAACAACCCAAGAGACGACTCTACACATGGACATCACCAGACGGTCAACACAGAAATCAGATTGACTATGTGCTCTGCAGCAAAAGATGGAGAAGTCAGTAAAAACTAGACCAGGAGCTGACTGTGGCTCAGATCATGAGCTTCTTGTTGCAAAATTTAGGCTTAAGTTGAAGAAAGTAGGGAAAAGCACTAGGCCACTCAGGTATGACCTAAATCATATCCCTGATGAATATACAGTAGAGGTGACAAATAGATTAAAGGGATTAGATCTGATAGACAGAGTGCCTGAAGAACTATGGATGGAGGTTCACAACATTGTACAAGAGGCAGCAACTAAAACCATCTCAAAGAAAAAGAAATGCAAGAAAGCAAAATGGCTGTCTGAGGAAGCTTTATAAATAGCTGAGGAAAGAAGGGAAGTGAAAGGCAAGGGAGAAAGAGAAAGATACAAAGAATTGCATGCAGAATTCCAGAGAATAGCTAGAAGAGATAAGAATGCCTTCTTAAATGAACAGTACAAAGAAATAGAAGAAAACCATAAAATTGGGAGGACCAGAGATCTCTTCAAGAAAATTGGAGATATGAAGGGAACATTTCATGCAAAGATGGGCATGATAAAGGGCCAAAATGGCAGGGACCTAACAGAGGCAGAAGAGATTAAGAAGAGGTGGCAAGATTACATGGAAGAACTCTACAAGAAAGAGCTTAACATCCCTGATAACCACAATGGGGTGGTCACTGACCTCAAGAACAAGAAGGGGACAGCAGAGGATGAGGTGGCTAGATGGAGTCACTGAAGCAGTTGGTGCGAGCTTAAGTGGACCCCGGGAGATGGTGAAGGACAGGAAGGCCTAGAGGAATGTTGTCTATGGGGTCGCGATGGGTCGGACATGGCTTTGCGACTAACAACAACAACAACATACCTTCAAAACATCTATGAATGGCACAGCTGCTTTTGGAAATCTGAATTACACAGTTTGCTCACAAGGAAAGCTCACTCATGGTTAAAGGCCCTCAGTTTGTTATTGTGTAATGTGTGAATGAGTCCCACGGGGAACCTTCAATGGCCAGTAAGTTCCATTCAGATGGCTTTCTTCCATGTGAATGCCTATAACATTGGGTTGACAGTCTGTGATAGATACTTTACTAGAATAATGCTATGATGGGTATTTACAGCTTGATAATACCTCATGAGGGAATATAGCTAACTTCTCTTTCAAACTCTGTGAGCAGACTATTCATGTCTGTATTTTCTGTGATCCATGAAGTGCCTTTTAATATAAACTTCAGATGTCAAAAATTCAATTAGAAAATTCATTAGTATTTCCCTTTGCAGCACATTCCTCCCAATAATCAATGAAGTCTCTGTTTAGCATGGGGTAGGAAGAGGGCTTGCTAACACAGCATCCCGTTGAAGCACAACATTCTCATTACCTTCTCATTTAGCCTTAGTATTCTAGGTCTTCTACTGAAAAGGGAAAAAAATAAAATAAAAATGTGCCATCACCTGCTCTCATTAAAAGTCTTATCATTAGAACCCAATACCACGATTTCCTTTTTGTATGTATTATGTAAATGAAACGTGGGTGGTCTTGAAAGCAGCATGCTCTGACCTTGTTGGCATCTTGTATTTTCATTAGATTGGCACCTTTAGATTCGAACCTGCTCTAGCAGTTGGAAAGAAAAAGAACTGGCCAACTCATTAACATTCAGAATGACCAAACTAACACAACACCTTAACGTAGTATTTTACTTGCACAGACTGTCCTGGCCATTAAAAAAGAAAAAAAAATCCAATAACTCATTTTGTGAGAAAGATTTTAATGAGAGCCGAAAGCAGCACAACATAAATCAATTTGACACAAATTGTGGAAGGAAGGAAGGAAGGAAGGAAGGAAGGAAGGAAGGAAGGAAGGAAGGAAGGAAGGAAGGAAGGAAGAGAAAAGAAGGAAGGAAGGAAGGAAGGAAGGAAGGAAGGAAGGGAGGGAGGGAGGGAGGGAGGGAGGGAGGGAGGGAGGGAAACAGTAAAAGTTCACTCTGATTTCATTAGCCTGAAATTTTGTTGGGTTGCTGTAGTCCAAAGCAGGAGAGAACAGACCCCTTCTAATTTGTCAAGAAATCTGAGTAATAGAGTAACCAAGAGAGAGGGAGAGGGAGACCATGTAGGTCTCCAACTTCGAAATGACCAAGAAACCTCCTTCGATAGATAGTACCTTCCAATTCTTCAATAAAAAATAGCACATATGATGCCATTTTATGAGAGGGGCATGAGATTGTGTTTCTAGCATAGGTGTCTGGGCAGGAATTGGCCCCAGGTGACTGGAGGTTCCCTACCTGGTCCTACCTGGTAGGCATACACAATTTGTCTACAAGTCCTCCAGCTCTTGGGTTCCCTGATGCACCTCTTCACCTACCCACCCTCCATTGTGGAAACAGAAGCAGCCTGTGACGAGAAATCTAGTATTTGGATTGAGCTCTGCTACTCCTGCAAACAAAAGTTGCAGCATGGGTGCTTGATGACTAATTTAAATGTGTTTGTATCTCTGGGTCCTCAGAAACACATAGGTTCTAGAAGCCATCAAGGACAGCTTCCTTTCTTTCTTTGTTATGATTTTTCTAGGGTGCTGGAGAGAGGCTTTCAATTTAAAAACCTACATAGTTTTGTGTATACAAAAATGTGTTTGACATATCAGTGGCAAGCCAAGCCATGGTTACAGCTGATTCAAGTCCCTGATTTGGCACAATTGTGACCAGAGGAATGTTGGTTTGTTTATTTCTTTGTTTATTAAATTTGTTTAAAAGCTTCCTTTTAGAACATGCTTCCTCGACAATTTTGACAGTTTTATCAAAACTCTCTTGGCTGCTTTGAACTCACACACGTGTTGCCCACCAAGAGAAAAGTACAGATTTTCCTTTGAATGTTTGTAGGTAAAAGCTGGCAACAATGGCAAGATATGTGCTTTCTTTCCTTGGGAACACACAAAATTGTCTTTTTCAAATCCAGAGCATCACTCTGTCTAGCCCACAACTCTTGACAATGAACTACACTGGTTTTCCATTGATTCAGGAACATTTCCCAGCTCTGCAGCTTTTTTTATTTCATTTTATTATTTTATTTTTACTAAAGATGCTGCAGAATTAACATGGGTTTTTTTGGGACTGGAGAGAATCTGAAGGGAAGGAGAAATCACAGCACACATATGGGTTTGTCTCACCAAATTCACACAGCTTTCTTCACCGTTCTCCAAAAATCCTTCCTGTAGGATGTATTTCTGGTTCTGAAATGTATGAGAATCTCTGGTTCTGTTTGCAAACCATGTACACATGTCCTGTTCACACCCCAAATGTGTTTTGAACAAATTCTTGAATTTTCAACATTTCTCAAACATTTAGGAAAAGTTTCCAAATTCTGGAATTTTAAATAGTGTCAAATTTGAAAGTACATTTTAAAATGCAAAAAACAAGCAAAAATCCACAAACAACCAAACAAACAAAACTAAAACCACCCAGAGAGCTTTGGCTATGGGGAAATAAATAAATTCTATACATTTATAAAAATAAATAAATAAATAAAAATAGTTAATGGGAGGAAAGAAATTGACACAGAAATTGACTTTTTTCCTGCTTGAAATGTGCAGTTTTCCCACTCAAAAGAGATAAAAAACAAGGCAGTGAGCCAAAACAAACTTCAAAGTAATTTTGGGGGCATTTAAGTGTAATTGAAGGTGAGTTTTAGGTGAGTTTTGGCATTTCTCCTATTCCTAGCTCATTTCATATTTATTTTAGTTGAAATAACGATTTGGTGTCTTCTTGTCAGTTGAAATTAATGGCATATTGGCAAAGCTTAAGCTTGCCCACACCACTGCCATCTGCAAAACTGGACAGTGCTTTTCCAGGTGAAGAGGCAGATTACACCTGGTAGGTAAATTGAGATATTGTCTTTGCTCCCTGCTGCAGATTAATTTTCACAGGTGATGCAGTTACAGAAATAAAGTTTCCTGAAACTGTGCGAGGTTTCATCCACCCAAATCTAGAGGGATTCCTAGGATGGGCAGGGCATTTCACTGTGTTGACCTATGCATTCTGCCTCAGGCCGAGAAGCGATGCAATGGGTGGAGATCCAGATACCCAGAAGCAAGAATTCCGCGTTTAGGCTGAGTTCTGGGTCATCAGCTGCCTTTCTAGTGTGTGTATTGGGTTCTTCTACCACTCTCATTTCCACAACTAGTTAAAGCATGGTGTTAACCATAAATGCATGTTTTATGCTTACATTCCAGCATTTCATTGGATGAAAAGCCAATGGTAAATGGGCTTGGATCAAAAAATTGTGACGGCAAGTGTTCCGAGCAAAAATGGCATTTGAAGTGTCAAGTGATTTTCTATATGAAATGGTGCTATAGGCATTTTAATAGTTGGACAGATGGTACCTGGAAGATCTAGACTATTTTGGAATAAAAGGCTGGGCAGCCTCCCAAGAGGAACCAGTGATGTCTTGCTCTTAAAGGCTACATGTGCTAGGTTATGGAGAGCAGGAGAGAGGGGGGAAACTTGAGAAGTAGAAATGAAGCCGATACTTTGATTTCCACTCAAGGTAGAAATGGAACCAGTACTTTAATGCTTGTTTTAATTTCCAGATGCTCACACCAAATCCTCATTTGCAGCTGTCTTGAGTTGGCAACACATTTCTAAAGAGATAAGAACAAAAGGGGGCGCTTGCTACACAGGACATCATGCAACAAAGCTTATTTCAGAGCCAGGGGAATAAAGAGCAGCAGGTTGGGCTTGAAAGACAGGCTGGCCCTCTGCACAATGACAAGGGAGAGAGCGCTTTGCCAGGAACAGCAGCTTCCTGCCATTTGGTCAACATTTGAATAGGGGAGCTAGATGAGCGACCTTTGCAGCCAAAAACAAGCAGAAAGGGCTATGGCTAGGCACTTGCTAAGCAGAAACAATGCCTGTCTCAGCTGGACAAGCTGCAGTTGGGAGCTACTACAAGGAAATAAAACATGCATCTCTCTCTCTCTCTCTCTCTCTCTCTCTCTCTCTCTCTCTTAATATCCATATGATCTGTGTATCTTTTATCTGTCTCTCTCAGTTCCTATATCACTTTTCTGCACTATTCACTGGGGAAAATCAGGAATGTTTTCACCCATCTTCATTTAGGGGCAGTTTGAAGATGGACTCCCCTTGTGTTCTACACGGAGTGCTCCAGATATAGCAGAAAGTGGCCAACAGATTTGATTCCTGAAGCTTCCTGGTCATTCTCCTCACAGTTTAACTACCTTCGCTTTTGATGGTAGCACAGCACCAAGCCCCAGGTCAAAGTTCAAAGCACTGTTCCTGGTCTCATATCTGGAATCCAAACCATCTCAAGATGCTTTCTGTGGGCTTCAGGAGTCTTGTTTGCTTGTTTGGTTCCTTTTATACTGCTCAATAGCCAAGGCTTTTGATTCCTCCTTTATTTTATTTTGCCTCTGCCTCTATAAAATACGTATCTAGGAAACACATCCATCTCATTTCCCCTCTTTCTAGTGTTAGGCCAGAAAGTTCTTCCACATTTTTTATTGTTCTGACTCCATTGGATAAAAGAGAAATTGCTTTCCAAAAGAATTTGGAGGAAAACATTTTGGAGAAATTGTCTTGGACTAAGTTTGGGATTCTAGAGCTTACGTTCCTCAGGAGGTCACTGAGGCATGCATGCGAGTGTCCTTTCCATCGTTCCACCATATCTCTGGCAGCCTGGAGCTTCTTAGCTTCCTCACTCTCATTAAAGCCCAGAGGTAAAAAGCTTACGCCGGGACAGAAAGAACAGGCAACCTGGGAGACGGCGGAGGAAAGGGGAGAGGCTCGACAGACACCAAAACACTCAGCCAGTGCCTGGTGCTGCTTCACCATAATGGGACAAGCTCAAGAGCACCACCCGATTTCAAATAACTTCTAAAGCACCCAGAGAATGAAAGAGGGGGTTTAAATTGTCTTTCCTGGTGAAAGCAAACTTCAAGGCTTCCAGAGGACATTTCTGGCACACCACTCGTGCCATCTCTTTTCCGGAGCATTGCCTCTTCCATGCCTGCCATGAGTCTTTTAAAGAAGTAATGGCATTGTAAACATCTGCATTAGATAGCAGCACAATCATCCTGCTGAAATTTAACATTTTGAAGACTCCAGGAAAGAAGTGGAACCCTAACAAATCACAAGTAAAGCCAAAATTTCTTGAGGGACATATTCTCATAAATGTTCTAAGGCTTCCCTACTCCTGGGGAGTGGGGGAAAGGAGCTGTTGTTGACCTGCTAGCACAATTGTTGATGTTGCCTCTTGCAGCAGTGGTGAAAGAAACCCAAAACCCTAGTGGACCTGGTTGGACTTTCCTGACAGAAATGGTTGGAGAAATTTGGTGAAATAGCCCCCCTCCCCCAGTTTCTCTGCCTACAAATTGATAGGAAAATCCAGAACGGCTATTTGTGCATTACTGTATTTGTTCATCTGTTTTTTCTTCGTTTCCTTTTCATGATCCTTTTTTTCTGCTTTTGCTGTAAGGGAAAGAGTGAAGTGGGGAAGAACTGCATCAAGTCCCTTCCATACCCAGGCGTTCAAGTAAGCTTTACAAGTCTTTGTAGGTTCCGAGCAAAATGTTCTAAGCCGTCTTGAGAATGTCCACTGGGCTTTTCTATCCCTTCTGAAATGCCTTCCATCACTGGCCCAAGTGATGACCACAATACACATGAGGTTTGGGGAATGACCATTATTTCTGCTCTGCTCATGTGTCATAACTCTTGGGTGTTCTCTGGCTTTAGCAGTCTCAGAGAGCATTATAAATGTAAATGTATCTTTCTTGATCCATAGAGCCAGAAGTGCATTCCATGGTCCACACAGCGCACTGCTTCTCGCCAATAAAGTTGATGGATGTTATGGCCGTAAAAGAAGCAGATGCTGCCATTACCACTGCGCTACATGAATGATGCACGCTTGCCTTGATGTGCAGACTCCTCAACCACCGAATAAGAGGGAAATCTCAGTAGTTGGTCCAGCTGGTGTTGCGTAGGAATGTCCGAATCAACAAAGCTCAAAATTGCCAAGGTTCTCCAATTTCCACTTCAAAGCTTGTTCCAACTTATATCCCTACCAGATGGCACTTTTTTCTTTTTCTTTCAACACTCATTTTTTTTTAAGTTGGGGTGTTTTTTCAGAAGTGTGCACCAACTTTGCGAATTTTGGAAAAGCATACCTTCTTCCTCTTTCGATGGAATCATTTTTGTGCATGCATATATACTTTTTATAGTGGGCATGTCGTGAGCGGAACCGGCTGGAGCCGGGGGTCAGACTAGATGGCCCGGGAGACCCCTTCTGACTCACTCTGTTTCTATGTTTCTATGTTTTTCCCAATTCTGTTAAATTTTATTTTTCAGGTAATGTTGTGCATGAGACCACAACAGGAGCTACTACTCATGAGGAAGACCTGACCTTGACAGCCGGAGTTCAAGAGACCTCGCCACGGCTTGACATAAACACAAACCAGCCTGTTGCTGAGAGCTCCTCTGGTCTACAACCCACTGAACAGACGCCTGGCCCTTTAAGTCAGACAGACCGTGAGAAGGAGGGGGCTGCCAGGAAAGAGAAGGAGCAAGACACTTCCTCCTTTTCTGAAGCAGAGCTGACAGGACCGGAAGCTGAAGGACTCATGGGGTATGTGGACTTTAAACCCGCCAGAAACAGGAGGATTCTGAAAGCCTATGAGGTGAAAGCAAAAAGAGAACAAGAAAGGAGGGAGGAAGGAATGATGGGGGGAGATCTGACGTAGAGGGGAGAGGCTATCGCCATTCAGAGGCAAACATCTGTTCATCAAAGACTATCATTAAGAAGCTCGTCAGTAGAATTGTAAATCTTGTAGATAACTAGCAATAAATAGATTTAGTTTTATTGCTCTTGCAAGTGTGGTTAATTATGACCAGAGCGACTGGGTCTCTGGCCCCTTGACAGGTAATCACAGTTCAAGCTTGTAAAGGTGTACACTTTGACCACAGATTGTGCTCAAGTCAATTTTCCATCTTGGAACATATGGTAGGCGTATCATGAGAGGAGCCGGCTGGAGCCAGGGGTCAGACTAGATGACCCAGGAGGCCCCTTCTGACTCGCTCTGTTTCTATGTTTTATGTTTCTGTAATTTAGCTCCATGCTAGTCAAAAACAACTGAGAGAAAGTTTAACTGTCACTAGTGTTGAGTGGATAATTATGATTGAAAAATCAGATAATTCACTATTGTCCCTGTCCATTCTAGACAAGTCTACAAGGGTGAAAAATAAATGCTGAACCACCTCAGAGATGAAACCCTAGAAGTAGACAATAGAAGCAGAATTATTGCCCTGTGTTGGCCTTGTTGCTTTTGCCCTATTCTCACCAGTTTGCGTGTTAGATCCATGAGGACTGGGGGAAGGAAGCATTTTGTGCACCGAGCACTCCAGAAAGCCACCTCTGGACCCTTTGTCATCATCACCGCTGTCATCCTCTTCATTGCCAACCAACCCCAGCCTACAAACAGCCTTTTGTAAGTGACAGTTTGATTCATTTAAAATACTTTGTAGGCTGAAAAGTTGGTGGGTGTAAAATGTATTTAAAGCTCCATCTATTTACCTGTATATCCAATTCTGTGTACCCACTATGATGGTGTGCACTGAGTTACAGATGAAGAGGTAGCACATTACCAAGGTAACTAGCAATAATAGATCATGTGCATATGATCCTTACAATTGGTTTTCCAAACCTGATTGTGTATATAAGCCTTTCTTCGGAGCATCAAAGCTTGCACGATAATCAATGTTGTAATACCAAAAGAGTGACAATTACTTTTTGTCAAAAATGTAATTCAAACCATGTAGATGAATACTAGTTCTATTTCAGGTTCTTGCATTTTTTAAAAATGCCATTGTATGAAACCTTGGGAAGGAAGGAAGAAAAGAACCAGGATGCCCCTTTTAAAATAGCAAGCATAAATCAATGCCATATATGTGGTAAATAGCTAGGTATATGTAGAGTTCTGGTTTTCTCCCTGGAGTTATTTCAAAGGGAGATCAGTTAATAAAATAAAGTAAATGCCATTCATTCAGTCATGTATCCATTCATTTGGATTCATGGCCTGTCCTACCTCCACGCATGGGAGAAGCAACCAAGGGCAGAGACAAGCAGAAGAAAGCAGTCAGATTCAATGGAATGTCTTCCCCCTTCCTTGACTAATGGACAAATTAGCCGATTTCCTTTCTGTGTCTCTTTCATGTGAGTTCAGCTATATATCTTTCTCAGTTCTCTTCTACTTTGATACTCATTTTTTTAAAGTGCATGCAATTTTACATTTAAATATATATATTAAATATTTTTTTCTGTCAAAATGCACTGAGACATGAGCTGGGAAATTCAGGATGTGCAGAAGTTCAAGAAATGGTTGCATGGTTGTGAGAAAGCAGCCCAGACCCTGGACAGCCAAGTCCAGGGAACCCAATGGATTTCCACCCCCAAAGTGGACTCCTCACACATTCCTAATGCCTCATGTATTCCCTGTGTCTGGTTATTCCCTAAAAATACAGAAATTATTTCTGTTGTAGAAACAGTCTAAGGAAGATTTCCCCCTAATGCTTGACTAAATATTCAGAGATATCTCCTTTCCACCAGGTTTTTATGGCACCCACTATGTCCTCTTTAAAAAGGGGCACTCCAACTTTCCCATTTGCCTAGAAACACCAATTCCCGGTCCCGTACTGGTGATGGGAAGATGCAGTCCAAGCTGGATGTTCATTTCCCCCAGCTTAAAACCCACTCTGACTCCCTTTTAATGCTTTGCTTAAGAAAATCTTGTGTAAGATAAAATGAATCTCAGGATGAGCAAATAAGGAAGATCTGCATGTGCGTTATCATGTCTCATTTATGTAGTTAAATTTATGTCCCATTTATGGAAGAGTAGATCTGCCAAGCCTAAGATTTTGTTTAGATTTTCATTTTTCCAGGGCTAAGTTTATCCCATCTATTTTCCAAATTAGATTCGTCTGCATGGAAGTCAATGCATAGCTTTATGCTAATTTCTCCAAATGTGCACAAATATTCATACACAGTTCTCAAATGTACAAACTTCTGCATGCCTTTTCCCCCAATATACGCATTTCTGCAAGTTCTTTTTCTGATGAACAGAACATCTTTGTGCACGTTTCTCCAAAGCCACAGTATTTCTTGCACTGTATCAGATGCGGCAACCTCCTCCACCCACAAGGCTTGTTGTCGTTTTGTGATTTACATTGCACACTTTGGAAAAATCCCCACCTGGTGTTCAGCTGAAATATTTTTGCTGTGTCCTGAACTGATGCAGCAGTTTCAGCTTGTAATTCCATGACACAGTTGCCAGCTGTGTCTCCAAGTAGTGAAGAGAATGTAAAGCAAAAAGGACTTTATTCTATATGTTCTTTGGTGAAAAGTGTCTGGTCACAAAGGTTTATTCTGATATTAGATATAAATAAAAATAATCAGTGCAATTAATAATCAACATGCTTTGTCATCTTTCTATTTAGAAACATAGAAACAGAGCGAGTCAGAAGGGGCCTCCCGGGCCATCTAGTCTGACCTCCGGCACCAAGGAAATAATAATTTGATGGTAGCAGATAGACAGAGACATATTGAGAAATTAAGGATGGAGTTAATGAAAACAAAGAACTATCTGTTTAATCACTAAACTTGTTTACAGGGAGAGTAAATGTTGCATCTCCTTGTGCCCTTTCATCTCTCCCATGCCATAATAGAAAACTTCCAGGATTTGTTAAACCAGAGTTTTATGTTCCTTCTGAAACAGGAAAATATGGTTTAATTTTGGACTCTGACCGAAAGATAATATGTAAGGATTGTGTCCATGAGTCATCTGTCGATATCTTTGCTATCTCAAATCTGATACCAGGATGGTATTGTCATAGGCTCAATCTTCATCACAATATATCAACAGCTGTGTCAACTCACAAGGGGAAAAAGGGAAAAAAAAAATAGTGGAGGAATTTACTGGAGACCAGAAAGTTCCCCAAACCCCTTTTTATACTACCTACAAAAAGATGTTCTTAATTTTTATCATTTTACATGCTTAGTAAATGCTCTGATATATACAATTAGTAATGCAACTCAGTGTTTCTAAAGTAATTTATTTCAAAAATCTGGTATTATCAATGCTATTTAATTACTAGCAATCTATACATTTAATTATATTTTAGCTATGTGCCTGATCCTTAAATCTCACTATCCTTACTTTGCTTTATATTAGCCAATATGCAGACATTCTAATATTCAGTATTGGGAAAGATCAATTTATTTCATCTGATAGGTGTCATAAAATTGTCTAAACCCATTTTAAGCATCAACTGGAAAAAATACAAAAGTGAAGTTAATAAAAAGACACTTGCAGGAAGGACAGTCCTTCCCCTTCCCCTTCTTCCCATTCTCATGGCCCCATCCCAAGTGCCATACTGAGAAAACAAGGGCTGCCATCCATTGGCTACCATTACCATTTTATCCAACATGCTCCTTGCAATTAGTTCCTGTGGGAAGAGAAGGACCCCATCTTACTGGAGGTGCAAGAGAGTTCTGGCAAGGTTTACCTACCTGTGAGCTTGAGGTTCTGCTTCCTTTTCCCAAACCACCTAGCTTACTATGGGCCCAGTTTCCCATACTTTGGAGTCCTCCTCTACATTAGGTACAGCACCACAAACAAAGGTTGCAGCATGTGGCGATGTGGAAAAGTGTGTGGGGTTCATATTGTGGTGAGCATCTGCTGAATGCTGGGTACTTTTGCTAGGAACTCAAACATGGGGTGGGATAAAGCAGAGCAGGGTTAGAAAACTGAACCCAAGCAATCCAATGGATTACCTCCCAAAAGTGGATTCCTTACATTTACATCTCACATTTACTGCCAGCATGTCCCATTTGAAGCCACAAACATGAACATGGACAAATATCCAGAAAAGATATTTTAAAATTGTCATGCTGATGTCCATCTTGACCCTGACTCCCAGTTTGATTTGTGCTAATTTTCCCAGGCCTGCTTTAATGCATTGAGCAAGTTTGCACAAATCAGGTCATTTGCACAAACTTGGGGAAACGCGCCCAAATCTGCTCAAGTGCTGCTCAATTTGCATAAATTTCCCATTTGTGCAGAGCAAGCAACACTTGCAAACATTCTGCATGCAAGTGGTAAGACAATGTCCACAGAATGCTAGCAATCTTGGACATTTCTCATTTGCCTATTTCTACCAGTGCTATACTAACCTAGCTCTCAGAGTACAGCTGGGAAGGAAACTAAAAGCAGAAAGAGCAATTAAGGGAAAATATATCACCTTCTTCTGCAGGCCAACAGCTATAAATGTTCTTCACAGCCTGTCTCCGTTACCACGTCTCACCCACATACACCACTGCGCAATGTGTCCCCACAGAGCAATGGCAGCTTTTCATGGAGAATGTGCGCAGCTGTTTGCAACATATACAAATCCCACCTTCCTGCTGTAAGGCTGGATTGCTGACTGATGGCAGCGACCTGCCCACTAAAAGGCAAAATCCCTGGTGCCTGCAGAACAGTGCTTGTGACAGCTCACAGTCACCACAGTGCAGGAGAAGCACTTGCACATCTGAAGCATTGTTGATGGGGGAAAGGAGCTCAGGAGAGAGCTTTGTAAAGCTGTGAATGGTGCAGAATCATGAAGAGCGCGGCATTTTTGTAGCTGTCTTCCCACAGGTGCAATGTGACAATAAGGGATCCTTGGATGGGGTTTGGGTAGGGGTGGAATTGGGCTTCACCTGTTGGCTCTGCCTCCATTCCCAGAAAATCCCAGGATCCAGAAGAGGATTTGGATACACTGAATCCTTTTAGTGGAAGTTGAGACTCAGAGGTATGATAGGAGCTCTGGAAAGTACCCATGGTGAAGGACACAAGGAAGATGGGCTTGGCAGGTTCAGACCAATCAAGCACGACAGGAATGAGAGAAAAAAATGGATATTATTCTTGAGAATCAGTTCAACCACAAGCAAAAGGGCAATCAGCTAAGAACACATGGTACAATCCCCTTTTGCACCCTTGCTGATCTGATGGCGATGACATATGTTCATCTGAAATTCCTGCTCAGGGCGCTGAATGGCACATCTGAAGTTTGGTGTTCCCTATTCTTGGAGCTTGGAGCCCTGGTCAGGGATTGCTCAGTCCCTCCCTGTGAGACTCTGCTTGGATTGCTTCCGAAATACAGGGGTTTGTTTGGTTGTATGTTTAATGCTGGCCAGCCAAGGTAGGTCCTCTAGACACAATGACATTGGGTGTGCCAAGGATGGGTTTCAGGGTCCAAATCAGGGGTACACCTGGTTGGGTATAGGTTGATGGCCCACAAGAGCAGAGAGGCTCTCTCTTAAGGTTAATCTATTCTGAGCATGTCATCAATAAGAGATAATTGGAAGAGGACGTTTCCCTTGAGTCATCCTTGTGATATCAACATGGGCCTCCTCTTGCCACTGTAATTACCTTCCAGCCTTTTGCAGCTTCCAACCAGCACTTGGCAGCATGGCGATTATTTATTAATATTGTCTAAAATTAGTTGTATGGAGTAGATATATTTTATTTTCCTAGGTCCTCTGTCTTGTTTAACTGCAGTCCAGATATATAACTTATAGATCTGAATTCCGCTTCAGTGGTAGCATGATCCATTGCTTATTGTTGTGGGACCATCTAATGGGGGATATATCAGAATTTGCTTCTGTAATCTAATATTGCACTACAATATGTGAATGAAATATTAATATTCCCAAGGAACTTTAGATCAAATCTGCAAATAAATAGGTTTTGTCAAATCTAGAGTGGGGAACCTTTGTAATAATAACAATACCAAGCTAATATGCTTGTATTAGTGTATCACACAATTTAAATTGCTATAGCACAGCCTGGGAAGAGTGAATACAGATTTTGGTTCCTGAAGAATTAAAAAGTTCTACTTAGAGCTTTTCTCTCTCCCTCCCTCTCCCTCCTCCCTCCTCCCTCCTCCCTCCTCCCTCCTCCCTCCCTTCCTTCCTTCCTTCCTTCCTTCCTTCCTTCCTTCCTTCCTTCCTTTAATATTCAGCTTCAATAAAGCCAAACACAAACCCTCAAAACTGGAACAGCTGCTGCACAGATGCTACTGGTCTTAGTCCTTCTGTTGCATTAGGAGCAAATGCCTTAAAAAAAAAGATGAGACTAAGATCAGTTACTATAAATCTGTGCACTATTTAGCCTGGAAAGACTCAGATCAAATCAATAAAAAATGACGAGCAGGTCCTGTTCAGGTGTTTCACTGCTCAGGATTTTACACTGTCTAAAGCAGTTCTACTCCACTCTGTAATATGTTGACACTTAGCCTGGAAAGCATCACTTCACATGTTTCTCAGCTTCCATAAAGTTGGGCTGATACAACGTATGACCTTACAGAAAGAGGACAGTGGACACAAGGATGCCATTTTTAAAGGACGTTCCACATTTCCTTTTGGAATTAACACTTCAGTAGAACTTTCTGAGTGTCCAGAGCTTTCCATCAGTTCTCTGAGGAACCTCTACTGTACTAGCATAAAGTAAGCCTGCATTAGCACAGCCATTGTGAAGAGGAAGTTGAGGTTAAAGAAATGGTGGCTTGCCTTTCATAGTGCATGTAGGTCTTTTCAGTGGGGTTGCATTTTCCCTGAAGGATTAGAGTCAGACGTGTTTTGGAACACAGCCTTCTCCTGGTTGCTCTGGCCAGGAGATCTCTGACTACGTTTCGCTGATTTATCTGCTGCACCTGTACGCAGAAAAGATGGATCTGCTGCGCATACCTTTGTCACATATAAATTGGATTTCTGCAATGTGTTTTGCTTGGAGCTAACTTTGAAGAGTGTTTAGTAGCTTCCTTTGATGCATAATCAGGGCAACCAGGATTAATCGTCCAGAACCTGCTTATTGTCCTGGATCACAGCTTTACCATCTTTATTGCTCACCAATTCATTTAAAGACCAGAGTTCCAGCTTTGCACTTTTAAGTCAGGGGCATCTCCTGGCTCTTGATGAGCTGTGTGACATTTTGTGGGTGTGCCCATGCCTACCTGGCTTTATTTGCTCAATGGCCCATGCATTGTGCGGATCCTCCACCTGAAGCTTGGCTCAGGGACCATCTTTCACTGCATGAAAGAGAAGCTTGGTGGACAAGAAAGACAAGGCAGCCTAGTCTCCATTGCCAGGGAATAATAATGGCGTTCTTCCTGTGACCCACCTCTTTCCATAAAGAAGGAAGGGGGCAAAGTGTGTAAAGGAGATGCAAAGGATGGCGTTGATTGTAAACATCAACTGGAAAAACTAGAACAGTGAAGTTAATTTATATACATATAAAATCAATTTGTTAAGGCAATAAGTCAAAACTTTCTGAAGAGGGTGGTGGCATCTTTTATTTGTTTTTTAATTGATTAATTGTTGGTTGTGTTGAAAGTTTGCCTAGATAAAAAGTGGAATAAATACCTTTAGGGTCTAGAGAACCACAGGAGAACTGAGAGTCCAATCTCTAACCTTGGAATGTGCTCTCAGGACAGGGCTGGTGACCCAGGTGCTCTCCTTTCTGCATGGCCAGAAAGGAGACAAGGCCAGAAGGTCAACCTCAGACTGGAATTTGGGGCAGGAAGGGGTGCAGCGAAGTTGGGATAGGAGGCACCCTGGTCACAACTCCATCTCAGGAGCTGGGGCAATACATTTAAGGGTGGGGAAGTGCAGAGGTTACCTTCACCTTGGGCTTCCTTCCTTCCTGGATAGGACACACCTAAAGGGTGATAGGAAACCACACTGGTTGCTGTTGCCCAGGAAAATACATAGATAAAAATCTGCACAGAGAATATAAGACTCTATGAACCACTCTTATGCCCTTTGGTATCAGACTGTTCCAGAGGTCTTTTACTTCCAAAAGACTTTGATCAAAAATGTAGTTTGCAGAAGCACAATGGCCCACCAGATCCATCTCTCCTTTGGTCAAGTGGTTTGACAGGTGTGCATTGTCATAAACGTGACAGAGATGGCTCTGAGAGCCACCCTCTCCCTGTTTCAACTCTGCTTTTTATTGCCTAAAACAGCAAATCTCCTTGGAACTCAAGTCTCCTGTGAAAACAAGAGCGTTGTTCAAGGTAGATTTGCCACCTGTTGTTGGAATGTCCTCTGGAGACTGAAATATCATTCCTGCACATAACAACTCCATCTGTGAACCTCAGAGACACCCAAGAATCAAAGCAATCAATTAAAACTAATTCCCAGGGGATTAATGTGCCCAAATAAAATTTACTTCTTTAAGATATTTGAGTTCCCTTGCATAGGGAATTAATTCTGTCTGTATGCAGGAGAAGAGGTTGTCGTACATAAGTGAATATCAGGTATGGAATCCTTTTTCACTTGCCTGGCATTTTACTGAAGCCACCGACCTGCAAGATCAACTTGGGCCAGGAATGCATGGGAAAGCCATCAAGTTTTCCCATTTCAGAAGGGCTTGGATGGACTTGCAAGATGCCACCCATCATTGTAGAGTCAAGGTGGGCCATTCATAAGACATGGAAGGGACAGGTGTACCTGCAGAGCTCCTTCTTCTTGAGAGCAAAGGACATGCTAACTTTATCTCACAGCTAAAGGCAATGCCATCTTTTAATTTTCATTTTTACTCCAGAGAAAGCACAGAGATCCTACTGGATTGGGGCCTTATCTTGAAGGGTAAAAGCCTTTCACATCCCACAAACAGCAGTGGATGGCAGTTTGGATCGGAACCACAAGGGGGAGAAAGGTTGAAGATGCCTCCTTCCATGCTGTGGTCCCAATCCAGTTTGCACTCCCTCTAAAGCACATTCCACTACCCTGTGGCCTTCCAGATGTCTTGGAGTACAACTTCCATTATTCCTGACAACAAGACAGGTTGGACAAGGCAGAATAAAAAGAGTTGTCACCAGCAATGTGTTTCAAATAATGTTTGGTTTGGCTTTTATACACAGAATCTGTAAAATTCCAGGAGTTTAATACTTGAACTGAGCATTGTGTGTGTGTGTGTGTGTGTGTGTGTGTGTGTGTGTGTGTCGGGGGATGGGGAAGTGTATACCTATGTAAATAAAGAACTACATGCACACATTTTGCAAATGTCTCCAAAACACAATTTAGCTCAATCTCAGATATCTTTTTTGAAGAAGCTCTCTATGTGAAGATATCAAACAATCTGGCACTGGTTTTTTGCAAACTGCCACTTCTCATTCAGACATTTGGTTTCTTTCATTTTTCCTTTGGAGTCATACATAGGAAGAAAGTGAAAAGATGATGTTTTTCTGTGAAAGAGGCAAAACAAAAGCATCATCTGGAGACAGGCAAAACACACTTCTTGAAAGTCAACCTAACCCATCTTCTTGCTTCACAATGTTAACATGACATTTATAAAACTGAGGTGGGGGCAGAGATGGAGGGAAGAAAACTGATCGCATCCTTTTGTCTTATTGTCAAAGAATCAGCCACTTCCTGAGAATTCTGCTCCTGACGATTGTTGTGACCCAAGTGCTTTAACCTTTATTTACATCTCTCTCTCTCTCTCGAGAATAGTGAAGGAGGTGAACAAAAAAAGAAACACCACATTTAAAGGTCATCTGCGCATTGGTCATCCTGCTACCATTTGGTATGGAGTAACAACCCCGACAAAGGGATAGGAATCCTCTCAATCAAATGGCATTTACAGATTGCTTGGGACAGAGGACTAAAAAAACAGCTATAATCGCCTTCTAGTTCTCATGCAATTAAATGCACCAGGAATGCAAATAGCACACAATTAAAATCCACCACCATCTCCTGAGAAACTAGCTCTCCCTCTCATTCTATGGGGTTCTGACGGAGGCCTACCAAGAGATTGGCATATTTGCCCAGGCAAGCTGCGTCCCCACTTTCTGGACAGGCTCAGCCTCTGCTCTGAAGTTCTCCCACTGACCCCTTGAGATGTCCGGTGGTACCCACCCCACCCATCAGACGGCATGTGTTTGCATACATGTATGTGAGTATGTGGTCTCATACCAGTAAGCAACGTAAGTTTATTTCTTGCCACTAGGAACAAAGTTTAAATTCATGAGGCTGCAGCATGGGATTTCTTCTCACAAACTCTGGAGACATGAGCCAATGCCCAGGTGATGGATAACGGTATGTTTGAGCACATGTGTGAGGGCAAGTGCTTCTTCCCTGATTAAATTGTCTCCCACCAAGGGCTACCCGTAAGCCAAAGGCAAGTGCTTCTCATCGCCTGAAACAAAGCCCACATGCATGAGTTCACTATGCTTGGAACAGTTGCTCTATCTCCAGTGGCAGGTGCAGCTTGCCCATACGCACATCATACCTGCCTCTGGTGCATCCTGACTCACCTTCCCCTCCCTGTTTGCAGCAAGCCCTTTCCCAGAGTCCTGCATGGGCATTTCTGAACTGCCCAAAGCCCCCTTAGAAGACTTTATTTATTTGTTTGTTTGTTTGTTTGTTTGGAATTTTTGTATGCCGGCCCATTCACATAAGCCTCGGGATGGCTTCCAACATCATAAATAAATACATATACAAATACATACATAGAAAATCTGAAGACATCTTGGTACAATATTTTAAAACCAATAAATAAAATCAACAATTATTAAAATATTGTTTAAATAAAAAGGTCTTTGCCTGGCGCCGAAAAACAAATAATGATGGTGCCAGATGGACCTCTCTGGGGAGCGCATTCCATAAGTGGGGCTCTACCACAGAGAAAGCCCTCCTCCAGGTACTCACCTTCCTAATATCCTTCACGGAGGGTTCCCAGAGGAGGGCCTCTGCTGCCGATCTCAAGGCGCGGGAGAGCATATATGGACACAGGCGCTCCTTTAGATAACCAGGTCCCAAGCCATGAAGGGCTTTATAGGTGATAACCAACACCATGAATTGGGCCTGGACTTCGATGGAGAGCCAGTGAAGCTGGTAGAGGACCAGGGTTATATGAGAATAGCGCCATAAGACTTGCAACAACTGCCTTTTTTGTGAGGTTTGTTTTCCTTCCTAAACAAACACCATTAAAAACAAAGCTAAGATGCCTACATTACTGACTTTAAAGATGACGCCATGGTGATTTTTTGTTTCATCCCTTGCCTCTGTGTGGGAATTTAAACAATTTAAACAAACAAACAGACCAGTGAAGGGGAATATGCAGCATTCCCCATCTAGATCCAGGCTGCATGAGCTGATGGGGGGGGGGGGTGGAAAAGTTTTTGTTTTGTTTTGTTTCTTTTCACAAATTATGCAAATGCCCTCAATGCCACCATGAGCAGGGCATCATGGCCCCAGAAAATGTTTACAGATTGTGGAACCGGCTTTGACATGCAAAAAATGCATTTGGGGAGAGCTTTCAAAATATTCACGTTATCTTTCTTCAAAATTGCACTTTTCTTGTTTGAAGCAAAAGAAAGAAGACCACAATCAAACATGGGTAATGAGGTGAGGTGAGCATTAAGGTATTCAGTGATCATGAAAGCTGTTGTTTCACCCATCTCTAGTGAAAATACAAAAGCAAGACTCAGCTATACACTGTGCAATTAGCATAGCATGTAGCTCGGTCTTCAGCAAGCATTTGCTGAGATCAGAATTGGAATAGATCTTATAGCAGTAAGGAACAGTAAATGTATAAAATGATCTTGTACTGAGATCTTTCGTTCATCAAAACCAGATGTAGCCCAACTTGTTCACTTCAACCAGTAGCGACATTCACTTTTTGCAATTTTGTTGCACTGCTTCTTGAGACTCTTTCAATGGGAGATGGAGAAAATGAAGCTAGGACCTTGCACATGTAAATGATACTCTGTCCTGGTGGACCTTTGAATGTGTGAATGTACAAGGGATGTGTGGATTCCAGGACCGGCTCATGCTGCAGGGTGAAGCGACAATGAATGTGGGGTAGGGTAGGAAAGAACTGTTGTCTGAATGATGCAATGAGGCTTTTTAAACAGTCTTGATTAGCTGTGTGTGTGTGTGATTTGGGTTCTGCTTTAGGAAGCAACATGTCTTGGCTAGGTATGGACAGAACCGCATGCTTCAAGAAACATGCCTAATTTTAAACAATCTGTCTTGGCATCTTTCAAAATGTGCATTCAGGTTGTGCTAGGAGAGGAACCCCCCATTTCATCAGGGACATCCCACATTCCACAAAAAGCATAGGTTGGCGGGGAAGCTATTTGAGGACATTTTTCTAGCCTAGTCAAAACTCTTTCAGCTTTCTTGATGTTGCTTTTCCCATGAGAGCAGTTCTTCAGATTCACTTTGACATGGTATCAGTTTTAGCTCCATCTCTAATCAAGTGACTTGATCCAAAAGATCTTGTAATGCAGTAGACATACGATCTTCTGTCAACTCCAGAGGTGGTGGAATTGGACAACTGATGGTGCAGCGGTTAAAGGAATACATGATTCTTTTGGTCCTACTGCTGAGTTTCACGCACATCTGAAGCCCTGAGTAGCTTAGCTGAGCAAGAGGCAAAGGAGTGCTTGAACAGACTGTGTCAAGGGGGGGGTGGGAGTTCAAGTACCTTTGCAAGTCATGCTGTGGGCCACATAACTATATAAGAAAAATGGAAGTCAGTGAATAGGTGGCTAACATAGACACATAGAAACAAAGTGAGTCAGAAGGGGACCCCTGGGCCATCTAATCTGACCCCTGGCTCCAGCCAGCTCTGCTCATGTAATCCCAAACATGTGGTTATCCAATCTTTCCTTGAACACCCTCACAGATGGGCCCTCAACCACTGCCCCTGGAAGCCCGTTCCATACCTTAGGGGTCCTAAACTTCAGCAAGTACTTCTTGGCATCCAACCTCAAGTCTGATTCCTTGAGCTTGGCCCGTTGGAACACATCCTTCCCTGCATAGCAGGGAATAACAGGTTAGGTATGTGTTCTAACCAGGACCACAGGGAAAGAAAGCACGGGGATGCCAGTTTTCAGGAAGTCTTTCATGTGATACAACCACAAACTCCATGAGAAATATATGATTACTTGATTGCTGCTTCTTTCCTCAGAGAATTAATAATTGAGTAGCCATTCAGTTGTCTAAACAACACAAAGATGGGGAGCATTCTTTATTGAAATGTTGCAGAATGAACACTGATGCATTCAATAACACAGACGGTACCCATCACAAACTTTTTCCATGCAGTCATTCCAGCTATGAAAACAGGGTTAGGACAAGTGGGTAGTTAAAAATACTCATTTCATGTTCCCTGTCTCAATTTTTAAAAATGAAATAACTCATTAGTTTTATCACCCCCCCATCCCCCATTCCGAAATACTAAGGCAATTACTGTGACTGTTATTCTTATAGAATAAATTAGCTGTCAAGTTTCATCACAAAAATAAAACACCATATTTAATTAATGCTATCATTAATTTAAATAAATAAAGTCAATTGGATCCCTTCAACTCCCTCTCTACTCCCAGTCTGCAGTAGCAAAAACACCTGGCATGGCAAGGATCTCTGAAAGGTTTGTGAGCCTTGCTCAGATACACACCAGCATGGCAGGGACAGCATGACCTGCAATGGTGTTTTGTTGTGTTGTCTGAACCCACACAGTTATTTCTCCATGGGAAGTTTGGTCTTTGGAAAGGATGACAATAAACAAAGGCTTGATTCTCCATACAGATATGGTTTGTCATGTTGCCTGAACCCAGGGTCATAGAAACATAGAAACAGACCGAGTCAGAAAGGGACTCCTGGGCCATCTAGTCTGACCTCTGGCACCAGCCGGCTCCGCTCATGACATGCCCACCATGTGCATGTCCAGCCTATCTTTGAACACCCTCACCGATGGGGCCTCAATGACCTCTCGTGGAAGCCCATTCCACGCCCTTGGGGTCCTAATGGTCAGGAAGTGCTTCCTGGCATCCAAATGGAACCTGGGTTCCCTGAGCTTTGCTCCATTGGAACATGGCCTGCCTTCCTCTGCAGGGGAGAACAGGTCTCTACCCATCTGCATGTGACACCCCCTCACATACCTGTATGTCACCAACAGATCCCCTCTGAGTCTCCTCTTCTCCAGGCTGAAGACACCCAGTTCCCTCAGTCTTGCCTCATATGGCATCCCCTGCAAACCAGCCACCATCCTTGTGGCCCTACACTGCACTGACTCCAACCTGGTTATATCCTTTCTGTAATGAGGGGCCCAAAACTGAACACAATACTCCAGTTGTGGGCGCACCAGAGTCGTGTAGAGTGGTAGTAATACCTCTCTCGACCTAGAAGCCACACTTCTGGCTATGCAACCAAGGGTGGCATTTGCCCTCTTGACCATCGCATCACACTGCTGACTCATGTTTAGCCTGCGGTCAACCAGTACCCCGAGGTCCCTTTCACAAGTGCTGCTCTCCAGCCACTTGTCCCCTAACCTGTACTTATGACACCTATTCCTATGCCCCAAGTGCAAGACCTTGCACTTATCCACATTGAACAACATCCTGTTGTCTCCTGCCCACTTCCATAGTCTGTCCAGATCCTTTTGGATCTGGAGTACCTGCTCCTCAGTTGTGGCCACTGCTCCAGTTTTAGTGTTGTCTGCGAATTTGATCAACAGACTGTTCACCCCTTCTTCCATGTTGTTAATGAAAAGATTAAACAGGATCAGCCCCAGGACAGAGCCCTGGGGGACCCCGCTTGTCACTGGCTGCCATCCCGACGATTCCCCGCTAATGGTTACCTTCTGCTTTCGGTCAGTCAACCATGCCCTAATCCACCGGACAGTGCTTTGGTGTATCCCAAAACGCCTCAGTTTCTCCACCAGGATATCATGGGGCACTTTGTCAAAGGCCTTGCTGAAATCCAGGTATACCACATCCACTGCATCCCCTCCATCTAGCCATCTTGAAACCTTGTCATAGAATTCCACAAGGTTTGTCTGGCAGGACCAGTTTTTGCGGAAGCCGTGTTGTGTGGCTGTCAGCCTCCCTTCCCTATCTAGCATCACTAGATCTCTATTACGAGCCTTTCCATTGTTTTTCCTACAATGGACGTAAGGCTAACCAGTCTATAATTCCCCATGTCCTTCCTACTACCCTTTTTGAAAATTGGGACCACCGATGCCACCCTCCAGTCCTCTGGAACTTCACCCATTCTCCACAAGGTCCCAAAAATGGAGGCCAGCGGGTGTGAGAGAACCCCTGCCAACTCTCTAAGTACTCTCGGGTGTAACCCATCAGGGCCTGGCGCCTTTGTAATGTCCAATGCCCCGAGGAGCCCCTTGACTTCGGGGGGGGGGTGACTGTAATCTGTGCCCCTAAATCCCCAGCCTCATCTAATCTCCTATATGGATATCCCCCATCCTGCTTTGGTGGGGCAGAACACAGAGGCAAAATTGTCATTTAGCATCTGTGCCTGTTCCCTCATAGCAGTCACTGGATCTCCTTCCTCCTTATTTAGTGGTCCCACCACTTGTCTCCCCTTCCTTTTCCTATTTACATGCTGAAAGAAGCCCTTTTTGTTGCTCTTGATATTCTTGGCAAGTCTCAGCTCATAATCAGCCTTAGCCTTGCAAAGAATCGTTCTGCAATGGGCCCCCTCCTCCCGGTATACCCTTTGGTCTATTTCCCCCAGTACCCATTTCCTACAGAGATTCCTCTTTCGTCTCATCCCTCTAACTACCTCCTTTCTAACTATCCCTCTATCTATCTGGCCTGTCAGGATCCAGGGTCTCAAGTTGACCTGGGGGGTGATAACATACCCCCACTGTCAGGTCTCTTTCCCTCTCAAAACCCCTAAGTTTCACCCAGACTGCCTCTACCGAATCCCCATCTGTGCTGCATTCTGTCTCACTGCCTCCTATCCCTTCCCTGACATATAAAGCCACACCCCCACCTCTCTTTCCCTTGCTGTCCTTTCTAAAAAGGTGATACCCTTCTATGTTTACATTCCAGACTTGCCTTTCATCCCACCAAGTCTCTGTGATTCCCACCAGATCATATCCTCCTATTCCCAGGAGAG
The DNA here is from genome assembly GCA_023646645.1 of Varanus salvator macromaculatus. NCBI lineage: Eukaryota > Metazoa > Chordata > Lepidosauria > Squamata > Varanidae > Varanus > Varanus salvator. Next base: position 5,461,360 of record JAIXND010000690.1, on the reverse strand, counting down.
CTTCAAGCTCTTCCTGCTTATTACCCATGCTCCTAGCATTGGTGTACATGCACCTCAACTCCTTCCCACTGCTTCCTTTCCTTGGAGTGCCCAGCATCCTCCTTCCTCCCATCCTCCCTGGTACCTGGCCCCTCTCCGTAGAAGTCCTGTCAGTCCCTGCAGTATCTCTAAAGCCCTGCTCCCAGAGCCCCGATCCTCCCTGCACACTTGTCCAGTGCAGACACGTTTCTGGGGAGCCTGAACATCCCCGCCCCCGGCTCAGTTTAAAGTCTTCTGGATGAAGCTCGCTAGAGCATCTCCAAAGGACCTTTTCCCCATCCTCGTGAGGTGTAACCCGTCCCTTGCCAGAAGTTCATTGGCAAGAAACTGAGTGCCGTGTTTGAGGAACCCGAAGCGTTCCTTCTGGCACCACACCCTAAGCCAGTCGTTCACCTCGGAGGCCCTCCTGTCCCTTCCTGGCCCAAACCCCCGCACAGGTAAGATTGACGAGAAGGCCACTTGGGCCTTCAGCTCCCTGAGTTTCTTCCCCAAGGCCGAAAAGTCCCTGGTGATCCCGACCACCGCCTGCCTGGCCATGTCGTTTGTGCCCACATGGATCACCAGGAGTGGCTGGTGACCCCCGGAGCGAACAAGACGCTCCACTCTGTCCTTCACGTGCCGGATGCGTGCGCCCGGCAGGCAGCAAACCTCCCTTGTCTCCAGGCTGGGGCGGCACACACCGCCTCAGTGCCCCTCAGCAGGGAGTCCCCAACAACTATCACCCGCCGCCGTACCTTCTCGGTGCTGGAGGGCAGCCGTGCCCTGGTCCTCGCCTCTCCTGCAGCGGCCCCCTTGCCGCCTGACGTCCCAGGCTGGGGGTCCTGCTGGTCCCCTGAGGCCTCGTCAGCCCCAGCCTCCCCAAGTGGAGAGAACCTGTTTCCCAGCTCCAGATCGGTGCCAGGAGAAGGAGGAGGCCGTGCTGGCCTCCTCCTCCTGTGGGTGACATGCCTCCATGTCTCCGCAGCTGCTCCTCCCATGGCCTCTCCCTCAGCCCTCTGTCGAGAGGGGGGCTGCTGCGGGGGGGCCTGAAGAGCTCTCTCGGCCCTCAGGCACCTCACCTCCTCCTCTAGCAGGGTCACCATCTTGCACCGAGGGCAAGTGTATCCCTGCCTCTCCTGGGGGAGAAGGGCGAACATGTCGCAGCTCTCGCAGCGGCAGCAACACCCGTGACTCCCGCCAAGGCCATCTCCTGGTCTGCCATCTGTAACCCTTCCGAGACCTGGCCTTGGTCCCCTGCCTTGTTAGTCCTGCAGTTCCTCTCACTCGCCCAGTTCTCCCAGGCAAAAACCCCACTTGCACACACACACAAGGAGAAAGTAAACTTAAATTTGAATTGGAAGAAAAACAAAGCAAAGCACAGCACAGCACAGCACAAACAATCAAACCTCTGTGTCTCAGGGAAGGGAGTCTCTGGACCGCCTGGGCCGCAGCTCAGGGACGCAGACGAGGGACGACGCCAAGAGGCCAGAGCCAAAAGGGCTGCCAGTGGCTGAGCTGGGCCTTATCAGCCCCTCCAGCCGGTGGCCCCGCCCCCTGCTTCCTCCTGGCCGCTCTAGCCCCTCTGGCCCCGCCCCCTTCCTCTCTGCTGCTCCCGGCCCTCCGCTTCCTCCTGGCCGCTCTAGCCCCTCTGGCCCTGCCCTCTTCCTCTCCGCTGCTCCTGGCCCTCTGCTCCCTCCTGGCCCCTCTAGCCCCTCTGGCCCCACCGCCTCCCTCTCTGCTGCTCCTGGCCCTCTGCTTCCTCTGGCCTCTCTGGCCTCTCTGGCCCCGCCCCCTTCCTCTCCGCTGCTCCTGGCCCTCCGCTCCCTCCTGGCCCCTCTAGCCCCTCTGGCCCCACCCCCTTCCTCTCTGCTGCTCCCGGCCCTCCACTCCCTCCTGGCCCCTCTAGCCCCTCTGGCCCCGCCCCCTTCCCCTCCGCTGCTCCTGGCCCTCTGCTCCCTCCTGGCCCCTCTAGCCCCTCTGGCCCCGCCCCCTTCATCTCCGCTGCTCCTGGCCCTCTTCTCCCTCCTGGCCTCTCTAACCCCTCTGGCCCCGCCCCCTTCCTCTCCGCTGCTCCTGGCCCTCCGCTTCCTCCTGGCCACTCTAGCCCCTCTGGCCCTGCCCCCTTCCTCTCCGCTGCTCCTGGCCCTCTGCTCCCTCCTGGCCCCTCTAGCCCCTCTGGCCACGCCCCCTTCCTCTCTGCTGCTCCCGGCCCTCCGCTTCCTCCTGGCCACTCTAGCCCCTCTGGCCCTGCCCCCTTCCTCTCCGCTGCTCCTGGCCCTCTGCTCCCTCCTGGCCCCTCTAGCCCCTCTGGCCCCGCCCCCTCCCTCTCTGCTGCTCCTGGCCCTCTGTTCCCCTGCCCAGCTCCTGCCTTGCCTTTGCCCGTCCCCTGGCCATGCAGCGCTCTCTCCCAGCCTGTGCCTCTGCTGCTCTGCTGCTCTGCCAAGAGGCCATGGTCCTGGTACGGGACCACAACAGAGTCCACTGGAAAGAGCAGCCATTGCAGAAGCCAGTCTAGCCTTCCAGACTCTAAATGTGGACCAATGAGAAAGACCCAGGCAGGGAGTGACACACTTTGGAACTGAATTGCAGGCTCATTGGCTGATGGGTTGCATGCCAAGACTGGGATGACTGAGAGGGGATGATGGAATTCAAGTAAAGCAGAAACAACCTGGTTGTCTGTCAGGTAGACCATGGTAAATATATGTATCTTTGTTCAAAGATAGGCTGGACATGCACATGGTGGGCATGTCATGAGCGGAGCCGGCTGGTGCCGGAGGTCAGACTAGATGGCCCAGGAGGCCCCTTCTGACTCGCTCTGTTTCTATGTTTCTATGTTTCCTATCCATGGAAGCCCTGCTCAGCACTTGTGAATTCAAAGCCATGGCTTCCTTTGGAAACTTCAAAGCAGGACTCTGGTGAGTTTTCCAAAAGGATGGAAGCACCACGTTCATGTTGACACTGACATGCTGCAACAGTGCCTGTTCCCAGTGCACCACCCTGCCCTGTTTTCTGGGATAAGGTTCCATTTCGGGACCCCAGTGATATGGGCAAGACTCTTTACAGGCCAGTTCGCCTTACGGCCATTGTAGGAAAAACACTGGAAAGGCTCGTAATAGAGAGAGATCTAGTGATGCTAGATAGGGAAGGGAGGCTGACAGCCACACAACACGGCTTCCGCAAAAACTGGTCCTGCCAGACAAACCTTGTGGAATTCTATGACAAGGTTTCGAGATGGCTAGATGGAGGGGATGCAGTGGATGTGGTATACCTGGATTTCAGCAAGGCCTTTGACAAAGTGCCCCATGATATCCTGGTGGAGAAACTGAGGAGTTTTGGGATAGACCAAAGCACTGTCCGGTGGATTAGGGCATGGTTGACTGACCGAAAGCAGAAGGTAACCATTAGCGGGGAATCGTCGGGATGGTAGCCAGTGACAAGCGGGGTCCCCCAGGGCTCTGTCCTGGGGCCGATCCTGTTTAATCTTTTCATTAACGACATGGAAGAAGGGGTGAACAGTCTGCTGATCAAATTCGCAGATGACACTAAAACTGGAGCAGTGGCCACAACTGAGGAGCAGGTGCTCCAGATCCAAAAGGATCTGGACAGACTATGGAAGTGGGCAGGAGACAACAGGATGGTGTTCAGTGTGGATAAGTGCAAGGTCTTGCACTTGGGGCATAGGAATAGCTGTCATAAGTACAGGTTAGGGGACAAGTGGCTGGAGAGCAGCACTTGTGAAAGGGACCTCGGGGTGCTGGTTGACTGTAGGCTAAACATGAGTCAGCAGTGTGATGCGGTGGTCAAGCGGGCAAATGCCACCCTTGGTTGCAAAGCCAGAAGTGTGGCTTCTAGCTTGAGAGAGGTATTACTACCACTCTATACGACTCTGGTGCACCCACAACTGGAGTATTGTGCTCAGTTTTGGGCCACTCATTACAGGAAGGATATAGCTAGGTTGGAGTCAGTGCAGCGTAGGGCCACAAGGTTGGTGGCCAGTTTGCAGGGGAAGCCGTATGAGGCGAGACTGAGGGAACTGGGTCTCTTTAGACTGGACAAGAGGAGACTCAGAGGGGATCTGTTGGTGACATACAGGTATGTGAGGGGATGTCACATGGAGGTGAGTAGAGACCTGTTCTCCCTTGCAGAGGAAGGCAGGATGCACTCAACGGAGCAAAGCTCAGGGAACCCAGATTCCTGACAGTTAGGACCCCGAGGGTGTGGAATGGGCTTCCACAGGATGTGGTTGAGGCCTATTGGTGAGGGTGTTCAAAGATAGGCTGGGCATGTACATGCTGGGCATGTTGTGAGTGGAGCCGGGGGTCAGACGAGTTGGCCTGGGAGACCCCTTCTGACTCACTCTGTTTCTCTGTTTCCATGTTTCTATGCATCTGAGCAGGCCATTACATGCTCTCTCATCTGGATGAGTGTGACATGATTCCTGCTATTCATCCCATAGTTGTTTCTGCTCCAAACCAGTGCAGAGCCTTTGCTTATTGTGGGTGGTCACCAGGAGATGAAGCACTTCTGGGTGACATTGGCCACATGAAGCTGGATTTCTGGCAGGAATGGGGAAGTGAGACAGTGGCTTAGCTGCTGTTCACTGTGCAGCACATGAAACCAGATAGTGCTGAGATGCAGGATTAAAGGAACTGCTCTGCTCAATCAGATGAAAGCTCCATCTCATCCAACCGGGTGCTTCTGCAGAGACCACGAATATCAAGGCAACAGCATGCCTCTTTTCTTTAGTCTATTAGCAATGGCTATTCAGAGGAATATTATTTCTGAACATAGGAACATGGTTGGAAAATGCCAACAAATGTAGCTCCCCAGAACTATGGAGCCATTTTGGTCATTTGGGATAGAGAAACTTCACCTTCCATATGATGTTGGACCACAACTCCACTCCTACATTAACAGTGGCAATGGTGGCTGTGGTCCATGGGAATTGGAGTTTTGGTCCTACTATGTCCTATGTCCTACTATGTTGATTTTTCACATCATTGTATCGGATGTGTTGGGATAAATGGAAACTGCTTCTGTTAAAGCACAGTGGTATTTTCAGGCCAATCTTTTGTACCCTGCCTGATTGGGATCTACTCAGGTTAGCATTTGTAGGTTTTGCAAATTGCAATGGTAACTTGGGTTTTAGAAACATAGAAACAAAGTGAGTCAGAAGGGGCCTCCCGGGCCATGTAGTCTGACCCTCAGCTACAGCTGGCTGTGCTCATGTGATTCCCAGCATGTGGTTGCCCAATCTTTCCTTGAACACCATCACTGATGGGGCCTCAGTCATCCCACTTGGAAGTCCATTACATATCCTAGGGGTCCTAACTGTCAGGAAGGACTTCCTGGCATCCAACATGAAGCCTGGTTCCTTGAGCTTTGCCCATTGGAACACATCCTTCCCTGCACTGCAAGGAAGAACAGCTCATGGCCCTCCTCCACATGAGATCTCTCACATACCTACAAGTTGCTAAAAGATGCCCTCAGAGTTTTCTCCAGGCTGAAAAGACCCAGTTCCCTCAATTTCTCCTCATATGCCATCCTCTCCAATCCAGCGACCATTCTTGTGACCCTGTGTTGAACACTACCATCTCTGACCAAGAGAGACTAACCATTCAGATTCATCTGCTAAGTCAGCATCCAAAAATTGGTCCATTTACAAGAAATGTTCAATGAACTCCAGAATGCAAGGGCAATGTAAGGAGTAGTTCTGTTCTCTCCATCCAGTTTTAATCCACTGAAGTCTTCAGCATGATTTATTTTCTAGATAATGTTGCTTGATGGTGTTATCCACCTCCACTCTGCCAAGATATAAGAAAAGTTAAAGCAATGTTATGGTAAACCCTGGTGAGTGATTGACAATAGCTCACTCCCATGCCTTCTGCTGATTAACAAAAAGCATTAACAGGTTTCAGGGTTTTGTTTATTTTTAAGGCATTTGCAGAGCACCTTGAAAAATGGAAAATGTAAAGTGGTTCTTGGAAGAATAGGAACGATACATTGGCAGGAAGACAGAAGAATTGCTTCCATTCATCCAGGGGATGCTGTTTGATCCCTGAAGCTTTCTTGGTGTTTAAGCCATTTTGGCTCATAACCTTGTAATTTCATATTAAATCATTTGTGTTTTCCTTCTTTTCTGTTAACTTTCTTTCCAGCTGCATTTCTGCATGCTGCGTATACCTTTCAAATATATTTTAACAGCATCCAGCTTTATCTAGGAAATATTCTAATTTGAGTTGGACCTGTGTCTGAATTCCACTTTGAGACTTAGCATGCCTAGATCACCATGGAGAAGTAGATGTCCCTCTCCAGCTTTTGGGGGAGTTTGCATAGCACCTTCTGGATGGGATTGCCCTTCTGTGAAGAAGCAGGCTTGTGAAGCCTTCTGGAGTCAATTTTGTCACTTGAGGCTCTGGTAGCCTTAACATCTTGGAGCAGCTTTACTCACAGTCGGTGGCCCAGGTGTGTCTCTATCAAGCAAGGTTATCCTGTCTTCAGCCATCAATGCTCTGGTAACCTCCATGTTACATGGAGCAATGTGTTCTGTGTCAAGCTGCTGTGGAAGATGGTTCAATCAGTGCAGTTTGTGCAAAATTTGTTGGCAGGATGGATAACAAAGGCCAGAAGATCCAAGGATATAGCATTTTTGGCCTACTAAAAGTGACTACCCATACATTTTTAAGCCCAGTGACATAGCTCCAGATTGCAAGACTTCTCTCCACCCATGGACTTATTCCAATACATCTCAAGTACTTCTCTGGACCTGCTGAGGGAGGCTTTGAAGGTCACAATGAGGGAGAGGATTATGGAATGTTTTCTCTAAAGTGGCTCACGGAATGCCATCAATGCTAACTTTTCAAGACTAGGTTAAAACTTCCCTCTGCTTTCAGGCAGTTGTTAACACATGATGGCATTTTAAGCAGGGCCTGGGATATCTTATGATGAAATTATGAGTAAAGTATGGTTCTTCTGTTGATACATGTGGATATATTCCTGTGCAGATGGCTTTATATTATGTACACTATTCTATTTTTAAGCTTTCTGAACTGCCTCAAGAGCTTTGGCTATGGGGTGGTATAGACATGGAAAAAAATGAACGGCCTATGTGAGCACTTTAACTGGAATGTTAAGCACAAGTTGAATTCAAGCAGGAGTCCCTACTGCTGAGAAGATCTTCATCAGCTGGACTTAAACCTGATCACACATCTCCATCAGCCGAGAATGACCAAAAGCGAAGAAAAACCCAAAATATCACACGGGGGAGATGCTTAGGTATACAGAGCCTGGGAAGAGCTAGCAAGACACTGAGCACGTGATGCAAAAAACATGCTTTTTCTGGCCAGGGAAACATTAGCCGGATTACAAGTCCCAGGATTCCCGAGCAGGAAATGAAGAGCATCACAATGTTATTTGTCACCACAGTGAGGCCCACACAGCCTCTTGGCTCCTTTAGGAAATAAGATGGTTCCAACAAGTGTTTTATTACATAAGAAATCATATCTGTGCTGTTTGGAAGTGTTATTTTTTCCCCTTAATAGCTGCTTTTATGTGAGGGATGTTTTCAAGACATCCAGGTTTTCTTGTTGATACTGGGGAAGAAAGACATGCAATTCCAATGTACATTAATCAGGGGAAATGTATGCTTTATTTGGATTTTGTTTTTTTCAAATGCTACTCCAAAATTCAATATACAGATTTGGATCAGAATTTGTGACTGGAAGTTGCAATCTGCCTGTTTTGACTTCCCCTTTGCTGCGGGCTGTCACTGCAAATTCTCGAGGACACAATCCTATTACTGTTTACACAGATGAATGTTCTACAACTTGCAACATGCCTCATCCCACATCGCTGGGCAGGATCCTGTCTAGTGATGTGGGATGAGGCAGATTGCACTCCCAGTTTGCCCTAAAATAGCCTCCCCCACCCACACACACTTTTTAGCCCTAAAAACCTATAGGGTTGCATTATGAGAGGCGCTGTGGACAAGTGCACAATCCAAACCCACAGGATTTTAGATAGAATATTTTAAAGATCCAAAGAAGAAGAAAGTTACACATTTCAAAATAAATAAAAAACAGTGATAACCCAACCACTCCTGTCTGCAGAATATTCCTTTTAAAAAGTTGTTTCTTTACTTCATTCTACTTCTGTGCTGCACTATAACCTGAAGTTTCTTTGGGCAGCTTACAAATGCTGACAACTGCACATTAACACAATCAGTAAAACAAATAAAACAGAATAAAAACAATACAATTAGCAGGATATAATAAAATTCTAAAACTGGACACAGCTTGATAAAATATAACCAATAAAATTAACAACCAAAAGTAAATAAATAAGAGCAAAATATAAATTAAAAATTGAACTAACCAAAAGTTTGTTTGAACAAAAATAGTTTTACCTGGCATATAAAGGAAAGGAGAGTCAACACCAGCCCTGGAGAGCAAATTCCAAAGTCTGTGCACCACTGCTTAAAAAGTCTCCCTCCTAGCCTTCTTTCACTTGATCTTACGGGGAGGAGTATTTGGAAGAGGACTTCAGAGGAGAATCCAAGTAGGCAGGTAGGAAGATGGCGAAAGGTGCTCCCTCAGGTTCCCTGGTCTGAGGTTGTTTAGGGCTTTCTATGTCAAAGACAACACTTTGAACTGGACCTGGACGGGAACAAGGAGGCACTGCAGCTGATGGAGGATGGGCATAATGTTTGATATTCTGCCTATATCGACCTGAGGCCCCTCTAAGCAGATTGCACTAGAATGGAGAGCATCCTTAGCAGTTCCACAGGTATGTGAGTGATTATGGTAGTCAAGGAGCACTCCAGTGGACACTGGAGTGATCGGGCAAGAGATTTATGGAGATCCTTGCATGGCAGGGCCTCCAATTTCAGAAGTATGCATCAAGTGTACAGAAAATACGAAGTAATCTCATGTCTTAAACAAGCAAATACCTAGATGCAAGCTCTGATGGCTTATTTTCTTGAAGACTGCAGTGTGAGCACACTGGATCACACACGAGCACAGATGCTTATTCTTGCAAAGCTGATCGTGTGGAAAAGGGGATTGGGCAGAGACCCATTTGAAAATGAGGCCCATATGCTTCTGTCATGCGACAGCAAAGCATTAGCAGGCAATCTGTGGGACGGGCCCTCTGTGATAGGCAGAACTAGTTTCACTCAGAGAAGGAAAGAACTGCATTCTTGACTCTGCATGCTTCTTTGATCCGAATTCAAGCTGCAAAACACCACATTTTTCCTGCCCCAAGAGTGTCGCCCATGAAAGTCCAAAGGAATATATTTCCAGCCTTTACCTCCAATTCAGGGAACATTATCCAAGGAATCAAGAAAGGCTGGTCCTCTAGAAACTATAGCTCAACATTTGACAGACCAGCAAAAAGTATTTTTACTCCCTGAAAATAATCTAATATTAATTTAGACTTGTATAGATTATTTGACTATATGAAGAATGGATATAAGGCATGTGAACCAACTAACTTAACAAATCAGCAGACTTCCACTTGACCACATAGCAAAATCTATTTTGCAAAGCACTGTCTGGTCATAATGAGCCTTAAGGGGTCCAAGGAAGGAAGGAAGGAAGGAAGGAAGGAAGGAAGGAAGGGGGAGAGAGAGAGAGAGAGAGAGAGACAGAAGGAGGGAAGGAAGGAAGGAAGGATTGTACATAAAGTGAAGTCATAAACATTTTAACCATGTTATTTTATACTCTATTTATTTATTTTAAGATTGGTGGGGTTTTAATATCTGTAAACCACCCGGAGAGCCCTCTGGGCTATTGGGGTGGTATACAAATGCAATAAATAAATAAATACCAAAAACAAAAAACAAAACAAAACTGGGTTTTTCTCACACATGCATCTTGAGATCCCACTGAAATGGATGGGATCTATGGAATGCTCCTTTCCCATAACTTCCACTGTGCTCAATGCATTTGGGAAAAGATAAGCAATAAATAATTATCAGTTAGCAATTAACAATTATTTCAAAGTGTGAAGCCTTTACAGTCCTATTACTGCTCCTGAAATGAAATCACAGAATTCATTTTAAACTGAAATAGCTGGAATGATCTTTCATCTGCACACAGAGGGTGGGGGGGAGAGAGAGAGAGAGAGAGAGACTGACTTTACTGTTGAATCTGATTTTCTAGTTTTGGAATGCTCTTGTTCCAGGGCTGATAATTGGGGACCCTGCTGCTTATCTTTCCTACAGTTAGAATTGACTATCCCTGCTCACTCAGAGCTTCCTATCTTTCAGCTGGTTTATAATCAATGAAAAGATCTTCTTGCTACACTAACAACTGAGTATTTTAAGACACTTTGGTGGGAAACCTTATCAAAGGCATTCAGTAAGTATAAGTAAGCACCCTCTATTGACTGCAACAACCTTATCACAGTTATATTGACATGCTCAAAAACACAAAACCCAGTAAGGTTTGTCAAGCATGCAAACCTTCTATAAAACCCACACTGATTCTTCACTTGCATGCCATGCTTATCGACACATTCCACCATTTGTGGGAGAGTTGGGTGTGCACCTTTTGTCTGATGCTGTTTACCGATGCTACAGGCACGGCCTCAGATCTCCCAGCATCTTTTTGAAGCTTTCACAAAAGCTTGCTGGTAGCAAGATGCCTTTTGGTTATCTGATTGCAGAGGTTCACATATGGATACAATGCAGCCGGGCTGGCCAGCAAAACCACTCCAAAATTTTTACAACCAACATGCCTGCTTTTGTTTGTTACACAACTTGGGGAATACTGGATTCCGCTATTCAACAGTGGGGCCCTGCGCCAGAACAAAGAATTTTACTTCACCGGTGCTGGAAAGTTATTCACTGGGGGTTCCTGTCTGTCCAACTGCTGGTGGACAGAAATGTCTTCAGGCAGTTAAACTCACTCGAAGTGCAAAAGGATAGAGAGATGAAGGAAAGATGAACCAGCTCAAAGTACAAGCTATGAACTATCTAGTTGAAAACTCACCTCAACCACAATCAGTTCAGAATAGTCTTACAAAAGCCATTATCTCTCATCCGTCATCCTCCGTGGGGAGCAGAGATGTCAAGAAATCCACAAAGCATTTGAATGCATTTGGATTTCTGAGAATCTAACCTGCAGATTTTCCTGTGTCAGACAGATTCTATAGACTTCAAGTCATGAGTTTTTCCTACTTTCTGTAATTTTACACAAATGTAACATTAAAAATATGAAAATTAAAAAACCAAACCAAAATGCACATTTCTCCCATAGACCAGAACAGGAATAGTGGGATATGGATTTTTTATTTTTATTTTTTGAGGGAATGAGTTTTCAGAAATTGAATTTGTGCAACTGCTTACAAAAGTATGTATGCATAATCTGATTCTATTAATGCAAGGGCAAAATATGCCTGGAAATCCATGAAACTAAGACAGAATGAAGTTGGTAAGAAAGTCCAAATGGGATGACATGAAGTTGTGAAATCTACTGTATCAATGTGTCTGGATGAGGATGACAACAGCTGGATAAAACCATGGCTCCAATCCAAAGAATTTCCTTTGCTAACCATCTTGAAACCAAGAACCTGGTTGCTTACTCATCTGGACACTGTCATGCTTCCCTCATGAACTGTAATCAATAGAATGGGCCAACATATATAAGATCCTCCACACAATGGTGGAATCGTGGCTCATATGAAGAAGTTCCACAAACATGACCAGAATGCATGGCAATATGGAGGAACAGCCATTGGATGCAACCTTTGCTTCCCCTTCCATGCATGGAAGGCTCCTTTTAAGCACCCTTATTTTTAACTTCCTCTGCTCCTCCTTCCATCTCAGTAAAATGCTTTTATCCTTTCACAAGTTGCATATGTTGGTGCTTCAAGGAATAGTTTGATAACATTTCAATAATGGTAATACATAACTTAAAACCCTCAAGGTGCTTGCCATCTGAAGATATATTTATGTCAAAACTGTTAATACTGACTAGGCTCCTAAGTTCATTTTGTGTGTTCTTCCAGCAGACTTATTCTGGAAGATTTCAATCTTATGCAAAAGAAAGAAGCATAGAGGTGGTGATAGGAGGCCAGATTCTTTACTCGAACACATGGATATCCAATTGGGATACCTCTACCACAACCTCAGTTGCAGATTTACATCAGCAGAGCCGAGCAATAAATTTAGACCAGAAGCCCTGCTATACAAGAGATGAATGCGCTTCTTTCACACTATCCTTGAACTTTGCAATAAAATCCCCAATCCAACAGAAACCAAAAGAGAAGGATGAATAATGTGCCTGAGAGAAAAACACGGAGGGAGAGAGGAAAAAAAGAATCATAAAGGAATAAATTGTGAGATACTCCTCTTTTGTCCTTGGGTCACAAACTTAATTTTCTTCTCCACTTTGAATTGCTTTAATTCTTAGGAAGCCTTCCCCGATATTATGAAACATTGTCATATTAGCATTCCACAGATATATCGGTTCAGTAGAATTAGCCCATCTTCCTGTATGTGCTGGAAATAGTGTTTAATCATGAAGTAGTCGCTTTCCACAATCGCCTGAACCATGTTTTCTCCATGCACGGATGGGTATTATCCTTCTGGAAATATTTCCACTCGATGGCTGCGCTGTTTGTACATGCCAGTTGGATCTGCATTGAAATGTTCATTAACGCTAGAATGCTCTCCCTTCAGCAGTCACTGGAGACAGGAAATGGTAGGACAAAAATGAGCAGGATTAGGCCCACGGCAATGACTGGGTGCATTGCAGTACATCCAATACACGGAAGCCAAAAGAGGGAGGCAAAGTTATGCTTCCTTTAGGTATGACCTCTTCCGTAATGAGGTGATGGATCATGGCAGCCCTAGGTTAAGGCTGTGTGGGCAGAATTGGATCTCGGAATTATAACTAGAAGGCATGAGGACAGCAGGTTCAGTGGCATATACTGAAGAAATGGCTCAAACAGTGATTCGAAACAAGGTAGGGCAGAAGGGAGGTGTAATTCAATAACAGTGATGCAAATTTTGGAGTCCAAAGGGCATGCACATCAGAGTTTCAAGTTTGAACAGCACAGACCAGCAGTTCAACAGGCAGTGTCCATTTTTTTCTTCTCATGAACTTACATAGATTCTTTTCAGGCCACAGAAAAAAAGTGAGTGGAATGTGAATGAAAGGGGCAGTACAGAACTCTGGCAAGCTGCCAACATCTCAACCCGTTTTGGACCCTGACAGATTGGGAGGAACCAGTACAAAACCAAAGTAATATTTCAGAGAGAAATACTAAGGGCTAAAAACAATTGGGAAGAAAGATTCTGAGAACTAGGGTAATCTCTTGGTCAGTGCACATCCTTAGATTGCACTTGAGTCTGCATTCCGATATATAGACTCTTAGATAAAGCTTTGTTAGTGAGTGGTGCTTATTTCTGAGTAGACATGTGCAGTATTGTACTGTCAGAACTTGAGGAGTTTTTGGAGAGTATTCCTTTTCAAAAGACATTTAATTTTGGATTAAGATTTGAAACTTGATCAGCACATAACTCACATACTGAGGAAATGCCATTTTGAATCTGCCAGAACCACTAGCAGCCCACAAATAGAAGTAGGCTGGTGTCCGTTCCTCAGGTTTTATTTTTCTTTTTTAGAATGCTGAACTTTAATTATTTTTCACACCTCTACCGGCTACAGCTGGGGCACTTAGAATACTCAGTAACAGCTTGATTAGCTGGCACAAAGATACTTCCCCCCTCTGTATGAACTGACTTAAAAGTGAAGAAGTGCTATTTTTTTTCCTTTTCTCAGCAATTTGCAGTGGTAGTGGTGGGAAATGAAAATGCTTATGAAAGAGGTTGGAACAGACTTTCATAAAATGTCTCATTGGAACAGTGGCAGTGTGTGCTTACATTACTACCTGTGTGAAATGGTTAAATGGCCTTTGATCTCTGCTTCTCTTTCTCTTTTAACTTCAAACGAATTAGAAAAGCCCCTTTTGTACTTGCAGCACTGTGCAGCTCCTCAGAAATAGTTGGTACTCCAGCAACCTAACCTTCATGCTTTATATAACTATTCATTGTATGGTCACATAGCCATTTCAGAAAGTTCTACCAGAAAGGATTGAGTTGGGGATGGAAGAAGAAGAGGAGAACTGTTCAGATTTGAAGAATAAGGATGAATTAGGAATGAGAATGGAAGGAACTAATCCAAGAAGGGCTCTCAGGAAGAGAGAGTGTAGGATAAGAGAACAGATTCACTAGTAAAAGAAATTGGGGCAAAGTTGGTAGTGCTTTGAAAATAGTCTTCTGCAGGTGTTTACCTGCTCACAAGCAGGTCTTTCTGACCAGATGGGGAACATGGAATGCCAGAGGGAAGCAAAGATGCCATATATTGTCCTGGTCCCTTATTATCTTATTACTAAATGTTACTTCCTGTGAGTTGACCCAAGTCTGCCTGCTGCTTAGCAGGTGAGAAGGTGAGTTCTACCTCTAGCAGTAAGGTGGAAGTTCCCTAAGGTGATGCAGGAGCAGCATTATGTAAAGCAGATGATGTGAAGCATCTTGCTGACCAAGGAAAGGCGTAGGTGCTCAGGCACAACTTGTAACGTTGCAGGGAATCAGTGAAAGCACAATGGACAGGTGAGTGCTACTCTAGAGCAGGACCACAGTGGGCTAGGGCAACCGATCGAATTCTGCTTCCCTTCCCTGCATGTGGGGGTCCGAGTCGGCAAAGTAATATGTAGCAGCACCTTGTCAGGGCACATTCCATACCTAAAGCAATAGGTGTTGAACACAAGTGGAGGTCCCAGCAACATTCTGGCTTTGGAGAGTAATGGGGAATACCTGATACGGCTTTCCCAGCAGTTGCTGCCACCTGCTTTCTCCAGGCAGAAATTGCTTTACACCACTTGAACTGCACCTCAGAACTCGCACAAACCAATGGGAAGCACATCTCCTCAACAAACCTGAATAACATACAGAGCATTTTGTACTTGAGCTTGAAGGAAATATAATATGCTGAGCTGTAACTTGGAGGAAAAAAATCCCACGTGTCCAATTTCAGCACAATTTACCTTTCTGTACCTGTGGCAATTTTTATTAGATTGGTTTGATAAGTTGTGCAATTGTAGACTTCACTGGATAGATCAAGGATGCTAAGTATTAGGTTATTAGCTTTACAGGAGTCACTGTTATAAGTAGTATAATTCTGAGCCTTTATCTTTTCTTTTTGCAATTCAGTTTAACTAAAGAGGCCTCCTCTGCCCCCTTTTCACACTCACACACACACACACACTGAGGGAGGGAGGGACAAAGATCTGCAAAGACTACTTTCAAGAATGCATCAGTACAAACAGCATTTAGTGGGAAATTAGCATGCTTTAGTCGTCTATTTGGCACCATTGTTTAGGATGTGTTTGATTTGTGTGGATTTCCTAGCTGATTTCTTAAATCGAATCATTGATTTAAATCTCCTTAACATGAATCAATCCACCTTGAACCATTGCATGCCAAAGACCAACTACAACTTTCATATATTGAAATCAAATATCACTGAGCCCATACTGACTTTGAGTAGTAAATAACACAGCACATCAAAATTTGGCAAGGGGAATGTGTAGACTGGAGTAGATTTGTTTCAGCTGTTGTATATGCTTCTTTTCTGCAAATTATCAAGAAGGATATCATAAGATAAATTTAACTTCTACTGAGGCCATGAACTCCTGTTTCGCCATCCTGATAGCAGCTCTCCAAGGCCATAGGGCTGTGGGTTTGCTTCTTTTAATCTGCTTACCTGATCTTTAAACAGGCAGTACCTAGGATCGCATCATGAGAAGGCCAGCCTCCCTGGAGAAGACAATCATGCTAGGGAAAGTTGAAGGTGGAAGAAGAGGAAGACCAAATATGAAGAGGAAAGCTTCCATGAAGGAAGCCATAGCCTTGAGCTGAGCTAAGAATTGTCAGGGATGGGGCATTTTGGATGGTATTCAATCGTAGGGTCTCCAAAAGTCAAAAATGACTTGATTGCACATAAAAACAAGCAGCCAGGATTTGGCTCTAAAACTGCCCGCAACCCTAAGGTGTCTTTTCCACTCAGCTATGGTGCCTGCCCAATATTATCTGCCTGCCATTTTCTTTTCTGTACACAAAACAGCTTCCCTGAAAGACCTCAAGAAAGTGGGAATTCTTTCTAGCAGAAAGGAATGTCCACTGACATTTCTTGGCTAGACTTACATCAACATACCCAGCATGATCCCACTCGGGACCAAAACAGACATCACTTTAGAAGAGCACAGTGCTAATCTCTGGATTTATTTATTTTTGACCATTGGCCAGAAGAGGTGCACCAAAATGTGGGAGGGGGAGGGACATCCACATCTATTCTTCAACGTGCAGGGCTTTAGTGGTTGCCTTCCTGGAAGGTGGCTGAGTGGCGCATTTCCTTTTGCTTCTGCCATGCTTCCTGATCTGTCCTTGCAGCCTCCTTAGCTTCCTCTTGCAAAGCTCTCTAGAGGATTTAGACAAGGTCATCTGCTTTGAAGCCATCCTCCTGTCTTCTTCTTTATCTTCTTTTCCTTCTTCCTCCTCCTCCTCTTCCTCCAAATGCTAGTGCATTCTCTGCTTCTCCTTCTCCCTCTTCCTCATCTATATTTGTAACAGCAACAAAGGCAGATCTAAACACTCCTTTACAGACATGCATATTTGGACCCTACCATGGGGGTGGAGGAGATTTTAACCCTTTCCACTGTGCCAGAGCCCTGATCGTACACCTACAGATTTGACTGAAAGTCCCTTGGCTTTATGGATGTCCCGATCAGGACAGGGTCCATGGCCAAGGAAGGATGTCAAAGCTCCCCTCCCTGTCCCCATGCTGGGGTCCAACTGGAACCACTGCATGTATTCCAGAGTAAAAATGTGGGCATTGTACCCACTAGCTATGTCTCTTGTAACCCAGCCATGGGTGAGGTGCCTTTTTTCTTTCTGTCTAGATCACAAGATTTCAGTCATTTCCGAGGCTTTCCTCAAAAAGTAATTGTGCATTCTGCTCAACTCCTTCCTGCCTTAATGTCCCATATTAGGGCAAACACTGACTGGTGTCTCTTTTTATTGTACAGAGGAGACATGGATGCATCTGTGCATACTTCGGATGATGAGCACAGAGAATGGAAATGGGATAAAAGACCCTAAGCCTCTATGAAAGCATTTTTTTAATCTTCCAGGCTAGTGGACTTAATAAAACTGCATCCAGCAGCAGGAATACTATCTCAGGGTGCTTTTATCTCATTTGCTATTATCTTATTTATGATCTATGCTGAGTATTTAGTGAATGTTCCCTTAGATAACAACATGGGGAAGGGAAGGCGACATAATGCCTGTTTGCTCTGATGCAAGGGCAGCGGCTGCTTGTGAGACAGAGTAATTGGGCATGGAAGTCCTTTCAAGTCCTGTGCAATCAATCAGATAATGTTCCAGGTCTGCAGCTCTTTCTTTGGAGGAGCTCTGTTGCAAAACCGCACTTTGCTTCTGCTTTTTCTGTGCGCCTTGCTTCTCCTGTTAATGTGTCTTTTACACCACTAAGATAAACCTCTTCAAAGCCCATGGATTGGATGCTGTTGTTTCTTTCACGAAAGCCCGATACTGTAATTTTAGATGAAGCCATAACTGCATATGTGAAAGGCCATCCTGACATTGAGTATTCTACCGTATCAAGGAGTGCTAGGGGCTGACCTGTCCTAATCTGCATAAAATGGAAAAGGGTTGATCAATCCTTTTTAATTTTTCAGATGCTGGAAAGGAGTAATCATTTTACATGCACAGAACATTTAGGAAGTTTGGTGAGACTTTGCAAAAGCAGGAGCCGTTTAATAAAACCCATGCCTTTCTCAAAAGCAACTTTTACTGCCTTTCTGGAGTCCTGAATTAAAAAGAGAGGGGATGGTTTGGGCTTACAGTGTTGATGACTTTCCATTCCCTGTGTGTTGCAGTCAGCGGACTTCTTCAAAGTTCCATCTCATTTAGTATTTAATGTAAAGCGTTTGTTAGTTTACATGTAATGAAAGTCAGTGAGACGAAGAGCCGCTCTTCTCTTTCTGCTCCTCTCCAGCCACAGTTGATTTAGAATTCAGTAGAGGGAGATCTGCCGTTTGGCATCTATGATTGTGACTGAAATGGCACTGTCCTTATTTGCCAGTTTCTCAGAAAAGGGGCCTGTACACAGCAGCTTGCCATACAATTCATAAAACAGGGTTGTAATGGGAGGGATCTGTGAAAAGCGCTGCATGGACAGGATTCTCCAGTCCTGAAATACACAGATATACATGATCCTGAAGTCCTGGGACGTAATAAAAGGAGAGAGGGACAACGTGCCCCAGAAGAGGTGGGTAGAAAGTAAACGGGGGAGGTTCAAAAGTCTTTTTATGAGAGATAAAAGGTAAAGGTAAAGGTTTCCCCTTGACATTAGTCCAGTCATGCCTGACTCTAGGGGGCGGTGCTCATCTCCATTTCCTAGCCGAGGGAGCCAGCGTTTGTCCACAGACAGTCTCCGTGGTCATGTGACCGGCATGACTAAACACCGAAGTGCACGGAACGCTGTTACCTGCCCACCGAAGTGGTACCTTTTTATCTACTTGCATTTGCATGCTTTCGAACTGCAAGGTTGGCAGGAGCTGGGACGGAGCACGGGAGCTCACACCGTGTGCAGATTCGAACCGGCGACCTTTCGATCAACCAGCCCAGCAGCACAGCGGTTTAAACCGCTGCGCCACCTGCAGTCCCTTTATGAGAGATGCATTTAATTTATTATTAATTAATAATTATACTTCTATACTGCCCATAGCCAAAGTTTTCTGAGCAGTTCGCAACACAAGTCATCCATCCAGATTTCAACCAGGCCTGACCTTGCTTAGCTTCCAAGATTCGGCCACCCTTGAAGATGGTTCAGCTGGTGCTGGTGCATCAGCCAGGTTAATAACTGGGGTTCAGAACTGGTCGAAACATGTAAGACCAGTCCTGGCCTGCTTGTATTGCATTGGCTGCCTATATTTATTTATTTAAAACTTGTATATGCCATCCTATATGTGTGACATCTCAGGATGGCTTACGATCATCTCAGGACAGCTCATATGTCTCTGGTCCCAGTATGAGGTGCTGGTCTTACCTATGAAGCCTCACATGCTATAGGGCCACAATACCTCTCCCATTTGCAATCCACCCAAACACTCCACTCAAAGTCAGGGGGCTTCCTCTGAGTGCTTAACTCCAGGGGAAACGTGGAGGGTGGCAACGGAGGGGGGGGCTTTCTCAGCGGTGCCCTCAATGGAATGACCTCCCCACTGGAGCCAAGCTGCTGCCAAATGCAGCATCTTTTCAATGACAAGTACCCTTTTTTTCTGAGTCTTTTAAATATTTACCTGGCCACCTTTGTGAGGTATCATTGGATGTTTTGCAGAGCAGAGTGTCTGTTTTGTTGTTGTCATAATTCTTTGTTTTTATTATCTCTTTTGAACTATTTAATTTTTTAAAATATTTTTTCTGATTTTATGATACTTTTATTGTACTTTTATCATCTGCTTTTATTGACTGCACAAACTACCCAAAGGGCTTCAGCTATGGGGGAGTATAAGAAATGAATACGTACATCTGATTTGGAAGAATGAGAATGTCACCGGACTTCCTTTTCCCTTGGGTAAAGTATGTCATTAAGGCACCTTCCTGATTTTTGGTGCTTGGTTGAAGACTGTATAAACTTAACTCTTTGAAGGGAGGGTGTGCATGGATGTCTTTATTAGGATTCAAGGATCATAAAGAAATGTGTGAGATATGGAGATCTCTTCATTTCTACTGAAATATGGACCCATGAAGCAAATGTGCTTTCCCTGCTCTCCGCTGTCCAGCTCTTCCTGAAACCCTTCTGCTGTCCCCATATTACGTGTTATAATGCAAGTGCGGCAAGAGAGTTGCGTGCCTTTCATGGTGCATCAGCAACAAACAGTGACATGGATGCCTTTGTTAGTGTTTCCAGTTGTAGACTTGTCATGGTTCTTTTCCTTTAATGTTCCCTTGGCCACTTTCAGCGAGAATCATAGATCACATCTCAGCATTGGGAATAGACTCAAAATGCCACAATGAAGCAAAGGCCACAGTGTGGTAAACAACTAGATCTTAATGACTCCCATTGCAGCAAGAAGGAAAGTGATTACTGTGTAGCTTGAGTCGTTTCCCCATCCTCCAGAGAGAACAAACTGTGATCCCCATCATCTGGTTGCTCAAACAAAAGGTAATTCTGACAGAAGTCCCAGTTGCAAGACTTAGTATCTGGACTTATTATTTATTTCTTTAAATAACCTTTAGCATGGCTATTTGGGAAGCAGAACCTCTAGGTTGCTTGTTGCCCAGCGACACAACTGTGAGTGGGCTTCTGGGAGGCATGGCCTACACCCACAGCCAACCCACCCATGAAGCCTGAAGTGCTAGAGCGCAGGAGTGGGTTCCATTGTCCAGTGAGACTCAGCACCCCCATCTGCAGTCCACAGGTTTTCCAACCTGGTGACCTCCACCTGCTTCGGGCTACAATTTGCAGCATTTCTGAAGACTGGTCCATCCAATGTCAATGCAATATCCAAAGCACCTGTAGAATACTAGGTTTAGAAAGGCTGACCTAAAGCTATGCATTTGTTTCCCTTCTCTGACCAGGCTTTCCACTGAGTGACACAAGCATGCAGTCCTCTCTTAGCTTATCCCAGCTCCAGCTCCATCATCTCCATCTCCATCACCACCATCATTGCATTTTATATCCCACTTTTTCCTATTGTAAGGAACCCAAGTTGGCTTACATAGCTCAATTTTATCCTCACAACAACCCCGTGAGAGACTATGACTGGCCCAAAGTCACCCAGGGAGCATTGTGGCTGAGTGGGGACTAAAACTTGGCTCTCTCACATCCCCAGTCCAACACTCTCACCATCACATTATTCTAGCTTTCCTACCCATCTCTTGTTCTCTTTTACATCTAGAGATGGTGGAATCTGCCAGTCTCACTTTCTCCTCCTTTTGTTTTCTCCCCATCCACAAACATCCAGTTTGGTCCTGAGATATTTTGATCTAGGTAATAACCTTATACACATTTACGTGAGAGTAAAACTCAGTGGGGTCTTTCTTCTGATTGGACAAATGGGATTGTGCAGTCTCTCTCTTCCTTCATTTTTTTCCCATGCCACTTTTCTTATTGGTCTGTTTGCTTTTGCTATAGGCCTGCAAACATAATTATTCTCCTAATTAATTGTGTGATTTTACATTCTGCAGAACTGTATGTTCTTAGTACATTATAAATCCAACTTGGCAAACAGATAATTATTATATGGCATGCATGTTTCTGCTGCATTCATGCTTTACATGAAAATAGGTGCACACTCTAGACTTCCTCTAATGGAATGTGTACCAAGAAACTCAGAATAGTACCAGATGCAAAACGTATTGCAACTGCAGCAGGAAATTTGACCAAAATCTCCTCTTCAACAAGATGCTTCTACTTGCTATGTCACTGCTCCCTGTTGCTACTGCAGTTGCAACTTCTGGCTGACGTATCAAACTTTTGTCTGGGCTTTACCATTTTATGGTTACAGTTACTGGATTTATGCTATATCCATCATTTTTGTTCTTCTCCAACACATACCTGCACACATGATCAGAGTCCCTAAGAGGCCAGCTTGCCTGAAAAGAGGTTCAGATCTTCAGTTACTCTTTTAACTCTAGGGAATTTCAATCTGGAGGAAGACTCCATCCTGTGAAGCTTGCATCTCCCACCTTAGTCAATGGCTCAATGCCACCAGGGGAATGAGACATTATTTAGCATTCTATTGCTTAGAAGAATTGCTTCTGTTTTAATCCATATTACCTAATCACTGTGGCCCTACATTACCACAACTAATAAAACAAACGCAAACATTAGCAAACCATAAAAACTAGCAGAGTCAAAAATGCTGTGTGACTAAACCACTTCAAATACTGGAGGTTAATAATAGTGAAGTGAAATACCATCAATTTACTCCATCAACATCCATCACCTAAAGTTATTAAATCTACATCTATCATTTGACATAATAGAAATAAAGTCATTGTAATAAAATGTTGTCAGAAGATCAATACCTTTGAAAATGAATGTCTTTGGCTCCATGTATGCATTTACAGTATTTGCAGCAAGATATAATTTTCTTTATAGAGTGACCAACAGCAGGGTGAAGGTAGGATTAAAGGAAACAGAGACTCTAGTAAGTTTCCTTTACTTCTCATGCACTGAATGGCTGGTGGTTTTCAGGCGCAGTTGCTACAGCAAAATCGTTGCAGAAAAAGAGCTGAACTGTTTGTCTGCTTCACCAGCCATCACAGTAGGCGACCTTACTCCACAGAGCCGTATCACCATGTCCCATTAGTTCTGCACTGCCTTCCTTGGAAGCAGTTCTTGAAAGGTCTCAGATGCAGTCCAACTTTTCTTCCATGGATAGTTCCAACCCTACTCACATGACCCCTCTGGAACTAGAAAAGGAAGCAACTTGGTGAAATAATTTTGGAGGTGAGGATGAGAGTTATTTTTAGATGCATTTATTTTCAATCCAAAATGGAGACCCAAAGACATGTGAAAGATTTCAGGAAATTGTTCTTCCTTCATCTTTTCATCACCATTACTTGTTTTCTTGCTTTCTGGAATTTAATCCCTCTCACCCACAGCTGCCCAAGGCAAGTACTGGAGATATACTGACTCTAATTTGGCTTTCAGACAACACCATGTCATTGCATCTGGGGCAACCAACACAGCAATTTTCAATATGCCATCCGAACCCTGATGTAATCATGGTTGATCTACCAACATTTAATCTAAGTATTACTTGGAGGAGAGCTTAGGGTTGTTTAACCCATTGTCTCTATGTTCAGATACCATGGAACAAACTCTGATAAGGCTGGTTTTAAAAGTAGTGGCAAGAGCTGTGGTAAATTAACCATGGTTTGCAGCCATTATGTGGAAATGGGGACCCATGTTTCTTACTGTCTTGTAATCAGGAAATGGCACCAAATAGAATACTGATTCTCTAATTTGCTTAGCTGCATAAGAAGAGATACACTCAAAACAAATACTTAAATCAGAGAATATACAATGGTCCCATGAAAGCTGTTGTGCTACTTTGCTTCTCTGTGGCTAAAGGAATTGCTTTAGAGAAATCTGCCCAGCTTCGTATTGTGAAGTGAGCATTTCAATAGCAGTGAAGTATCATTTTGAGAATAAATTGTGTGGCTTTCTCACCACTCTCATTCTACTTGAATTGCTTTCCAATTGTGTCAATAAAATTCCTGAATACGTATTGAGCATATACTAATGAAACAGTTAATGTCAACAACGTCAACGACTAGAGGAAGAATAGAAAATGAAAGCAGTGCTGCTTGTTTTGAGAGGTATTTATTGACTGATTAGAGCAATGGTGACTATTTATAAAGGCCGGGGAACGTGTGCTGCTTAGTTGCCACAGGACCAACAAAATGTTAAATTGAGAATTAAAGTCAAAAGTATCAAGTGTCCCAAGCAATGAAGGAGATGGAGTCTGTCCATTCTCTCTCTCTCTTTCTCAGTTTCTTAATCTTGTTTTCCTCAAAATAAGTAGACATAGTTTGACACTTGGGACACTTAGACAAGCAGTTCCGTACCTTACACCTACACACTTGAGGTTTTGGCACTTTGTGCATGTGGGAAGGGGGAGTATAATGATCCATGCCAGTAAAGGCAGTCAATACCGCCCAGAAATTGGATGGATCTCAGTGGCTTTTCATGCTATTGACCAAGATATCCTTCTGGAGCAAATATCTCAGTTCACAGTGAGGCACTGCTTTGCAGTGGTTCCATGCCTACTTGGACAGCTAGCTCCAAAAGATGTTGCTTGGGGCCTATGGTTCTAGCTCTTGGATTTGCCAGCATGGGGTTCCATAGGACCTCATCTTGTCCCTCATGCTATTTAGCATCTACATGAAACCACTGAGGGGTCTTCCAATGTTTTGGAATACTTTGCCATTATTACGCAGTATTTTCCCCTTTTATCTTCAGTGGGTGAGGTTGTTGATGTGCTGAACTGGGGCCTGGCTTTGGCAATGGACAGTATGCGGGCTAACAAGCTGACGCTCAATCCAGAGAAGACCGAGATGCTGTCAGTGGGTGGTTCTTCTGATGGAGGAAGGGAACCGAACTCTTCTGCACTTCCCTTGAAGGTTCATGACCTGGGTGTTCTCCTGAACACACCTTTGTCACCTGGGGCTCAAAAATGCTCCGAGTGCCTTGCACCAGCTTCAGCTTTGTCCTAGCTATGGACCCTTGGTTACGCAAAACACAGCAGCTGGATTGACAACAGGGAACAGAAGAGTGGAACAGCCTGCCAAGCATACTCCAAGTTGCCAGGTGTCTTGCAATCACAATTCCTGATGGAATACCTCTCCTAAGAACCATCTATTCAGTTAGTTGGCTATGGTATTTGGGCTTATGCTGGCTGCTTAAACAGGCCTGATGCTTTACTCTGTGTAAGCTATTGCCTCTTTTTACATTTGTTTTAATTATGGTTTTTAAATTTTGTGCGGTAAATTTTTGTGATGCTTGTATTGTCATTTGTATTTTTTATGTGTTGTAACCTGCCCTGAGAGTTTCACCTATTGGGCGGTACAGTAGTAAAAGTAACAACAATAACATAATAGCTTCACAGTGTGCTCCCCATTCACCGTCATCGACAGCAAAGTGAAAACTCAGCCATGAATATCTTCAGTCCCGCGGATTTCAGGCGAGCACAAACACGAGTAGTGTCACCTGAACTGAACCCTGACTTTCTCCAGCACGCTTGCCTGTCCCACTGAGTCTTGCCTTGCCATGACGTGCCCAAAGTGCGGCAGCCTCAGTTTTGCCCTTTTGCCTCCAAGAGGCGATCTGTCTAGATCTGATCCAAGACCTGCTGTCTCTCCATCAGTCCAGGCTCTGCCCAAGGCTTTCCTTCAGCAGCATGCACTGAATGCATCCGTTTCATTCTGCCAGTTTCCTTCATGCCCAGCTTCCACACTCATGCACAGAGACTGGGAGTGTGCACTCAGACAGTAGCATGCAGCTGGAGAAAGAGCTGTCAACACACTTCTGCTTGTGACAATGCACGGAGTTAGCACAACCGCTTTCCCTCAAGGCATAGCTTGCAAAGGCTTCTCATCCAACAGTGGAAGCGTTAGCAAAGGCAGAGCAAACTGCTGGGCAAAGAAGGGCGCTGTTGGTCTGTCTGCCCTTCTATCATTTTGTCTGCAAAGTGAATACTCCACTTCCTACCAATTAAACCCTAGCAAGCAAATTGTGAAACGGGAATACCCAAAACATGCAGGGCATGTTTAGGAGACACAACAATTTATAGTGATAAATATCATTCATATCACCCCAGAAGAGCGAGATGGTAATGCAATTAGTATCATTTGGTGTTGATATATGAAGTAAGCTGAAAAACTCAGAGAACAATTACCACACAAACTGCACTTTTAGATCTCTTGGTAACTCTTTGGCTTAGAAGGGAAAACTAATCACATAATTGCTCTGCCATTACACGGTAGTTACCATGTAAAGTAGCTGGCACTCAGCTAACTAATCAGGTGTGATTGCAGCTTTGCAGCTCATGTTTTTCTGTCTTGTGTGAATTTTCTTTCTTTTTCCTTCTTCTTTTTTAAAAGAAAAACTATGCACCCTGTTACACATCACTAAAGCCACAGAGACAAAGCAACAAGTCAAGTATTCATAGCATCAGTAGAATAAAGAGGTTAATTTATTTAAAGTGGTATGAAAGGTTCTTGATGATGGGAATTGTGGTCCAATGCATCTGGATGGCACCAGATTTGGGAGACTTGTTTTAACTAACCGGTGTATTTTGCTCAGATTTATCTCCAATTGGTATTTTAGAATCTGCATCATAAAATCTCTTTTGTCCTCCCTCTGCTAGGAATATTTTAATATTTGCCTTATTTGAAAAGATTGTGATATTGTGTTAATTACCTGCATCAACCAAATTCCAGAAAATTGAAGGATTTCTGTAAAAACTGTGCCTTTCCAAAGGTAGCTCATATTCTCACATAAATCCCACAAACAGCCAGGGTGGTGCAGTGGCTAAGAACACAGGACTGGGACTCAGGACTGAGATCTGGGTTTGAGTCCCTGCTCAGGTATGGGTGACTTTGAGCAAGGACAAAATACCAGCCAAGTCTAGTTCACATGGTGGTTGTGAGGATAGGACTGAGAGGAAGAGAAGAATTGTGTAAGCTGCCATGAGCTCCTTGAAAGAAAAAAAAAATCAGGATATAAATCTAATAAACAAATCAAAACATTGAATACATTTTTTCCAGACTTTGCGCTTATCTTCCAGTTTTGGTTTTGATTCTTTTTTACCATTATGATAAAATGTAAAGAGCTAAGGATACTTATTGACAACTTTGTTCCTAAAACATGAACTAAATATGAGCTTTGATATGATTGTAGCCTTTTTTAAAACCCATTTAAGGAGAAGAAGAAGGAGACTTTGTGGTTAAAGTTCAGTTTACTGATCCAGGGAAGGAGGGCAGCCTGCCCCCTCAAAGAGCAAAAACTGAGCAAAAAAAATATCCCTTTTAAGCATCTTTCAGGATTGCCACTGAAATATTGCCTTAAGCCAAAACTGGAGGAAGTTTGGGGCACTTTTTAAAGCAATAATTTGATAAACTCAGGGATAAAACTAGTCAATTTTCTCAGGAGGAATTCTACATACCTAAAGTGAAAATTGAAAGAAATTTGGAAGTTCTCATTTATGCAAAATATTTGAGGCATTTCAGAGAAATCCAACAGAGTTTTCAGTAAGACTAATAACATTTCTCAGAGGGATTATCTACAAATATATTTTGCCCCAAGCAGTGATTCAGAAATTGTCCCCATCTTCAATCCACTTGAACGATGCATTTCTTCCCAAATGGAACATTCTGTCACATATCAAACTGCCTTTGCCCTGTATATTGAATAACTAAAAAATTGTCATCTCCTACTTTGGTTATTGGATTTTTTTACCTCTATCTTTTCCAGTAATTGTGGGATATTGGGCAAAATAAATACCATATTCAGCTGTTTATCTAATTTGGACAAACTGCAATCATTTTGAGACACTAATATTTATATATTCAGGTCTTGCATACCACACACATCTTCTGCAGGCATTGTAGTGACAGAATTATGCTCTTCAGTAATGTACAGTCTGAATTTCAGATCTCTAATGGATGCAAACATTTCTTGAGTCAGACAGCCAGGCCTAAGTTGGAGACTAGTTAGTTCAACAAGCATTGGCTAAAACACACTTCTGATTGCGACTTCCAGGGCTGTTCCAGGCATGTCAAGAAGTATAAGAATGACTAGAGACTGTCATTTTGTCCCACGGGTACTTGCATTTGTTCAGTGGTGAGATGGTTTGCTATTCTGAAAACACGTTACACCAGGTTTTGACTAGTGGATGTCAAAAAGCTCAAGCTCAGACATTTCTAGACACCAGGATTTTATGGGGGGAGCGGAGGTATGCATGGGTTTTTGTCTGGGAGAACTGGGCAAGTGAGAGGAACTGCAGGACTGACAAGGCAGGGGATCAAGGTAAGGTCTCGGAAGGGATACCGATGGCAGACCAGGAGGAGGCCTTGGCAGGAGTCACGGGTGTTGCTCTCCGCTGTGAGAGCTGCGACATGTTTGCCCTTCTCCCCCAGGAGAGGCAGGGATACACTGGCCCTTGGTGCAAGATGGTGACACTGCTAGAAGAGGAGGTGAGGTGCCTGAGGGCCAAGAGAGCTCTCCAGGGCCTGCCGGAGCAGCCCCCCTCTGGACAGAGGGTTGAGGGAGACACCACAGGAGGAGCACCTGCAGAGACATGGAGGCATGTCACCCACAGGAGGAAGAAGCCAGCACGGTCTCCTCCTTCTCCTGGCACCAATCTTGAACTGGGAAAAAGGTTCTCTCCACATGGGGAGGCTGGGGCTGATGAGGCCTCGGGGGACCAGCAGGACCCCCAGTCTAGGACATCAGGGAGCCACTGCAGGAGAGGCGACGGCCAGGGCACGGCTGCCCACCAGCACCGGGAAGGTACAGCAGCGGGTGATTGTTGTTGGGGACTCCCTGCTGAGGGGCACTGAGGCGGCGGTGTGCCGCCCCAGCCTGGAGACAAGGGAGGTTTGCTGCTGGCCAGGCGCACGCATCCGGCATGTGAAGGACAGAGTGGAGCGTCTTGTTCACTCCAGGGGTCACCAGCCGCTCCTGGTGATCCATGTGGGCACAAATGACATGGCCAGGCAGGGTGTGGTCAGGATCATCAGGGACTTTGAGACCTTGGGGAAGAAACTCAGGGAGCTGAGTTCCAGAGGACTGGAGGGTGGCATCGGTGGTCCCAATTTTCAAAAAGGGTAGTAGGAACGACATGGGGAATTATACACCGGTTAGCCTTACATCCATTGTAGGAAAAACAATGGAAAGGCTCATAATAGAGAGAGATCTAGTGATGCTAGATAGGGAAGGGAGGCTGACAGCCACACAACACGGCTTCCGCAGAAACAGGTCCTGCCAGACAAACCTTGTGGAATTCTATGACAAGGTTTCAAGATGGCTAGATGGAGGGGATGCAGTGGATGTGGTATACCTGGATTTCAGCAAGGCCTTTGACAAAGTGCCCCATGATATCCTGGTGGAGAAACTGAGGCGTTTTGGGATACACCAAAGCACTGTCCGGTGGATTAGGGCATGGCTGACTGACCGTAAGCAGAAGGTAACCATTAGCGGGGAATCGTCGGGATGGCAGCCAGTGACAAGCGGGGTCCCCCAGGGCTCTGTCCTGGGGCCGATCCTGTTTAATCTTTTCATTAACGACATGGAAGAAGGGGTGAACAGTCTGCTGATCAAATTCGCAGACGACACTAAAATTGGAGCAGTGGCCACAACTGAGAAGCAGGTACTCCAGATCCAAAAGGATCTGGACAGACTATGGAAGTGGGCAGGAGACAACAGGATGGTGTTCAATGTGGATAAGTGCAAGGTCTTGCACTTGGGGCATAGGAATAGCTGTCATAAATACAGGTTAGGGGACAAGTGGCTGAAGAGCAGCACTTGTGAAAGGGACCTCGGGGTGCTGGTTGACTGCAGGCTAAACATGAGTTAGCAGTGTGATGCGGTGGTCAAGAGGGCGAATGTCACCCTTGGTTTCATAGCAAGAAGTGTGGCTTCTAGGTCGAGAGAGGTATTACTACCACTCTACACGACTCTGGTGCACCTGCAACTGGAGTACTGTGTTCAGTTTTGGGCCCCTCATTACAGAAAGGATATAGCCAGGTTGGAATCCGTGCAGTGTAGGGCCACAAGGATGGTGGCTGGATTGCAGGCAAAGCCATATGAGGCAGGACTGAGGGAACTGGGTCTCTTCAGCTTGGAGAAGAGGAGACTCAGAGGGGATCTGTTGGCGACATGCAGGTATGTGATGGGCTGTCACATGTAGGTGGGTAGAGACCTGTTCTCCCCTGCAGAGGAAGGCAGGCCGTGTTCCAATGGAGCAAAGCTCAGGGAACCCAGCTTCCATTTGGATGCCAGGAAGCACTTCCTGACAGTTAGGACCCCGAGGGCGTGGAATGGGCTTACACGAGAGGTTGTTGAGGTCCCATCGGTGAGGGTGTTCAAAGACAGGCTGGACATGCACATGGTGGGCATGTCGTGAACGCAGCTGGCTGCTGCCGGAGGTCAGACTAGATGGCCCAGGAGGCCCCTTCTGACTCGCTCTGTTTCTATGTTTCTATACCATAGTTTAGCTTGCTACTTAATGTTGAATTTTCTTAGCCAGTTTAGTGATATCTGCAGAAAATTTTATGGAAATAGAAAGAGCTAATAAAGTTTCTCAGGTAGGTTGCTCATGTTACCACCAGATTTTAGTGGATGTCCAGTTTTGAGAGTCTGCTAAGCATCTGTTGATTTTTAGAGGAAAGTTAAACCAGTTTCAGTCTGACTGAACCTGAACCTGACTGAAAATGAGTGCAGAGAAGGGAAGTTAATTCAGCAGAATGTTCTTTTTCTCTAATCTCTCTATTCTATTCCGGGTTACGTAATTTACTAGTCACGGGCATCCTGTTCTTGTGAGCTATTAAAGCTGAAGATGTATCAAATATTGCCCACGGTTCAGGTTTGCAAACAGTATTAAAATGCTGCTTGGAAAGAGAGGTAGTTTTTTAACACTGCCCAAACAGTTCATGAAATCCTGTCTATGTTCAAATCTAATTAAAACCTGCATTTGTATCTCTTGTTCTCATGTGTATAGAAGTCTGGATGAAAACAACAACAGTAAAAACCATCCCCCCCGCTTCAAAAAAAACCCCCTCCTCCAAAAACCAAAGTAGTAGAAAAAATGCACTGTGAATCTGCTGAGAGAGAAAAAGAGTGGGAGAGAAAATCAATGCAAAGGTTTGTTAAGGGAAAAATTTCATGACTTCACTGCAAGCATTATCGGAGTCTTATGGCTGTTATTCTGATTGAAAATGTCTGGACAATTGCAACCCATAAACCCTAAAAGGAAAGGAAAACGAAAAGAACAAGAAGAAAGAAAAAGGGAAAGAAAAGGCGCAAACTTTCTCAGAACCAGTAATCTTTTGGGGGCAATGCCATCCTTAAAAGAGACAAAGAATATTTAATGGCTGAAAATGTCACTGTATCTCTTGGAGAAAGCTAGGGATTAAGTCTTCAATAGCCAGCTCAAGAGCAAGGTACACATTTGCCAATCACGTCCGTGATGGACTAAGATATAATACACAGTATCTACTGGAAAAAGAAGCTGAGTGATTGGTACATGAGATTATTCTCATTCTGAAAGCAGCAAGATGGTGGGGGTGGGGGTGGTGGCTAAAAACAGTTGTGGATGCTACCTGGAAAAAACTTTAAGTGAATGGTAATTCATAGTATAGAACTGGCTTTAGTACATCTGATGAACAGGCTTTTAAAATTACAAAGAAATAATTGAATGTAGAAAACTGTCCCTGCCAATCAAACATTTTCAGCTATTTTAAATTTTAAATAGCTTAAAAATCTTCTTTTTCTTCCTTAGATCTTAGACTTCCTTCACATCTCACGATATAAAGAAATAATGTGGTATCAAAGCTTATGCATGTCTGAAAATGCATGCATGGTGTTTGTGTAAATGAATTGTGCACATGAGCCTCCTCCCACACACAGTCTAGAATTGTGGTTCCCTCAGACCCGAAGCACTTAATTTATTGGTTGCATTCCTATGCTGTCCATTTAACAGTTCATAACAATTTAAAAACAAATTACAGCATTGTACATGCAATAGAAATTTAAATGGTGGAAAGTACATTAGTAAATAGAAGTAAAAAGCAGAGTAAAACCAAGTAACAGCAGATTTAAAATACAGTAAAGGATTTAGGGCAGGGTTTAAGACTAGTTTAATCCCTTGAGTGATTCCTGGGAAATAAGGAGGTCTTCTCCTGGCCCTTCAAAAAGTGCAATGTAAGTGCCAGGTGAGAAGTTAGTTCAATAGACAGTGTGCCAGGACAGAGAAGGCTCTCCTCATAGCAACAACTCATCTGGTTTCATTTGGCAGGGACTTTAGAGAATCTTGAGAACCAGTTTCCTGCTCATGGTCATTGCTGGATGATTTCAAGATTAGGAACTTCGATGAGCCATCAGGATGACCCCATTAGCTGTGGATGGACCACTGCAGTGCAGTTTTCACATTCCCACAAACTCAGTGCTCTACAACAGAACTTTTTCAACATGTTGGGCATGTATTACATATTTAATAGCCGTACTCCTGTGTGAACCAGTCACTCCACCTTAATGTGGTGGGAGGACTAAGAGTGTGAGAGAAGCCAAGAGCATGCCACCAAGAAGTCCTAAGGTGGTTTCATTGGAGACCAAGCCAAGATCACGCCTGCTTTTTAATTTTCAACACTGTGGATAGATGTGAAACTGAACAGTGAGCAAAGCTGACAGAAAGAAAAGAATTGTGTTTGAAACACATTGCTGGAGGAGAGCTTTGCAAATACCCCGGACTGACAGAAAGACAGAGGTGGGTGCTGCATCAACTCAAACCAGAGCTTTCCTGAGAGGCAAAAATTGACAAAATGAGGCTGTCATGCTTTGGACACATCATGAGATGGGAAAACCCACCAGAGAAGACATGCTAGAGGAAGTCAGTGGCAGTCAAAGAAGGGGAAGGCCAAATACGAGATGGTTCCATTTCCTAAAGGAATCCACAGACTGGAGTTGCAAGTTCTGAGTGGGGTATTGAGGAAAGCAAACTTTGGAGGGCATTTCATCATCTATTTTGCATAAATCAGAGGTGACCTGACTGCACATAGCAACAGCAACAAATGTGAGCCGCCCTGCTGAGTTGGAATGGACCAAAAACAGGGACAAACAGCTTCTTGCGTGGCCCGTCCATTCATCTCCCATATGAATTTATCCTGTTTCAATCAGAGTGTTGCACAACCATGGAAAAAGTGATCAGCAGCAGAGTATTCAAAAACTGGAGATAGTCCAAAGAAATGAACCAAGGTGTACATGCAAAGGGTAGCCAAAGGCAATTCATCATCTGACAGCAATCTGAGATGAGATAGTAGCCTAATTAGCCAAACATCTGATATGTCTAGAAGAGCACAGAACGGATGGATAGGCAGATAGTGTGGTGTTCACCAAAGCACTGATGTAATATCAGAAGGACTATTTCTTTTCTGTGCTCCCCAGTTTTTCATCCCCAAACAGCACCAAAGACTAGCTTGCCCAAAGTATGGTTGAGCATATATCAGCTGGAGAGACTGTAAGACTAAAAGTGTTGCTTAAGTCATTTATACTGTTAAAGGATTGAAAAAATGTGATTTCTTTTCATTTTTATTTGTTCTTTTATTTTTGCCACTAGCTAAATTACTTTTAGATAGTAAAATGCATCTCTGGATACAATCCCTTATATTGGCAAACTTCAAGTAATAACCAAATGAAACCCATTGTTCAAAATCAATACTGCATTTTCTACAGCTTTCAAGCACATGATGAAATACTCAATGGAATATGTGCATGCAATTGTTGCACCGCATTAAGTGTTCATGTTTTATTTAACAGAGAGGGGGAGAGAGGGAGAGAGAGGTCTTGTCAAGGGTGTAAATTGTGTTTAAAGAGAACATGCAAATATTTTCATCCAGAAGTCTTTTTAATTTAAAATGTGTATTAGACAGACAAGGAAGAGCCTAGTCTGTTGTGCCAGGACCTCCAAAGCTAGATACACAATTAGAATGCTAGACACACTGATATTTGAAACAAGCATTTTCTTCAGCTTTGGTTAATTATGGATCATGTAAGAGACAAACTCCTTGTTTGAGAAAGAAAGTGGGACGTGCTTTCCATAACCAGGAAGCACTTCCCATATATTATCAAGTGAGCCATTCCGACTTAGAAAACTGTACCTGTAAAAAGTCATGTGAAGGACTGATGGATGGAAAATGTTG
Source organism: Varanus salvator macromaculatus (assembly GCA_023646645.1). Taxonomy (NCBI): domain Eukaryota; kingdom Metazoa; phylum Chordata; class Lepidosauria; order Squamata; family Varanidae; genus Varanus; species Varanus salvator. The sequence goes on along the minus strand of JAIXND010000690.1, from coordinate 5,427,825 downwards.
CAGGCATGTAGCTTCTCGGCCTACAAATGCATCCTACATTTAATGCTAGATCCAAACGGGTTGCAAGAGCTGAGTAGGACTGGGATGAACAGGACATTTTGCACAACATCCATTCAAAAGGTCACCATAAGGCAGAGAGAACTTGACGGCACACAGAAACCTTTCCAAGGGATATTGTTGACCTATTAGAAGCTCAGTGGAACCTCAAGTGCCACTAACTGGGGGAAACAACGCCTTTCTGTGCAATTCTTAGTATTAGATGAAAAATACTGTGCAGACCAAGTAATATGCTTGAATGATAACTATTATTGCTGCTGCTGCTGCTATCATCATCATCATTATTATTTCCATTCAATAGCACAGAACTTCTTAGCTATCTTAAGCAAAAGTAATATTTCATCCACTGTTCTGTCAAGCCCCCCCCCCCTATCCTTCCTCATTTAGTTATTCTGATTCTCAAAAGCCTGATTGCTGAAACGTTCTGTCCCACCAGTACTTCCCTTGCCAAAAAACACTCCACCTTTTTCTAATGTTAAGTCTAACATGCAGTTTTTCCCCTTGCTGCACTTCCTGGATTTTCCATTTTTCCCATGTGACTTCCTCCTACCTTTTCCTCAGTTCTTGTAAAACATCCCATTGTTGACTTCAGTACCTTCTTTTCGGTTTATGCACTGCTTTGCCCTGTAGGTTCCATATTTCTTAAAGATTTCTTTACACCTAACTTTCTGACAGTGTCAATATTTTTACCTGCCAACACAGAGTAGCCCTCACCAGGTAGCATTCGGGGCAGCTCAGCCTCTTATGTGCCAATGCATCATTGAAGGAAAAGATGCAAAGTAAAGCAACCTCCGATCCCACACTGTGGAACATAATGCATCATGGAACTGCTACTTTTCAGGACAAAACCTAAAAAAAGCATAGTATGTTTAACTCAGGCACAAGCATTTTCAGCTACAAATTACCTTTAAAAGAAGTTTTCCACCTCATCTAAATTCAGAATCTTCAGGTAAGAGTCTGAGTTTCTTTGTCTCTGTCCTACGGAGAGGAATTCAATGAGAAATCCATAGTTTGTTGTTGTTCAGAGCAACACTCTTTTCTGTTATTAAACACTAACCATGGCATAGCATTGACTTGTCCAATGTGTATGCATACCAAGATTGCATTGATCCAGCATTTGTATGAAGTTCCGTGTCATTGGAAAAAAGGAGATAAACAAAGCACCTTTATCATTTTAAGCAAAACCTTCCAAAATCAATTTTCCCAACTGAGTCACATCAGGCTAATATGTGGTGCAAAATCATGCTGTGAAAAATTTACGCAGGCATTTCTATAGTTATTAGATGTTTGTGTTCGCTGGAATATAAATGACATCTTGTCTATAATCATTTGTTGATTTACTCCACACACCTGAAAAGATGCGGGCTTCTAATAATGCCAAAAAATATTCTTCGCTACAGCTATTTGTGTGAGGCAAGACCATTTTGACATTCAAAATCTGAATTGCAGGTCCATCAGAACAAGGATTGCTTGAGGAATCCAATCTTTGTGATTTCAAAGTAAAGTAACTGAATGGACCACCCCAAATGGATGTGCACATGGGAATTTCGTTATCTACCAGCCTTCGTGCTTCCTGAATTTTTTGGTGCAGCAATCCAGTAAAAATTGAAATAGCAATACAATTTGGAAAGGAAAGTTTGAAAGAGGTAGGCTTCAAGGCATGCATTTCAAAATGGATTTGAAAGTGAGTTGAAATGTGTGAATTGTTATGCAAGCAGGAGAGAAGAGATTTATCGTATGACATGGATGGGAAATAGACTGGTCTCATGTCCTTGCGTTATTATTTACTGCCACATTCAAGGAATGAGGCGGGTTCAGATAAATCGGTGCTTTCCCTGAATGCACATGTGAAGAGTATGTAGATTACACAAAGCATATGCAGCATCTTCATACAAACACTGGTTGTAAAGTGTTCAGGGGAGGGAGGCCAAGCACCATGAGGAAATCCCTCATGTCAACCCATTTTCCCCCATTGCTGGATTCATGATGTGTGAAAGACAACTGCTAAAGAGGTAGCCTGCCCCCAGTGTCCTTCAGTCCATGAGAGCAAATCTTGCATCTGCTGAATATGTGGATTTTCCAGACTGGATTTCACCAAAGTGGCAAACGAGGCCTAAGCTGTCTTTTTCCTGTTTATACTCTGGATTCATTTTTCATCACTGTATCTGATAAACTGTGCATCATCTTTGACACAAGTGGTTTTGCTTCTCCAATTCAAAAGTCCACTGCGTTAGTTGGACCAGCTTGCTGGGTTGCAACAGGAAGCTCTTGTGAATTCTGGTATGGATTCTGGGAATTCTGGAACAGGATTCATCGGTCCTCATCTCCCAGCCTGGGTGCAGATGTGAGTTTTCTGCTCTACGATTTTGCACTTGTTCAACTGCACTCTGCAGGAACAGGGAGGCACAGGTGTGAAGGTGGGAACTGATGTCCAAAGGGTGCAGCAAGACTGGATTTGGCACGAGTGTGTTGGGAACAGTGGCAGAAACAAGCACATCTTCTGGACTCAATTTCAGGCAGGACTGGATGACACTGTTGATTTTTCGCTTTTCCTTTTTTCAGGTCATAAGTTCTGCACATCCAGATTTTTGATACATTTCTTTTATACGCTTGTGCAAAAACATGATTGTATTTCTGTCCGTATTTCTTATTATGCATGTGTTTTTGCAAGAAGCTGTGTTGATTGCATGCATTTCATGTACATCCTCCTTCCTGTCCTTAGCCCCTCCCTGATAAGCTCTCCCTGTATTTAAAGTGTACAGTCAGTATGCCTAAAAGTAAAATCATCAAACAACATTTGGAGGCCTGACTAGCTACAGAGAAAAAAAGAAATTGGTCAATAAAATTGTGTGGAATTTCTGATAGTGTATCAATTCTTCTAAGCTTTTTTAAATTAAAGAGCTCCACTGCAAAATTTGGAGAAGTAAAAATGCCAAAGTATTGCTTATCAGTTTGAAAATGAAAATTATATAAGTTTGCATGGAAGTTTCTCTCTCATCCCTAAGCAAAATTGAATCCATTCATTTTTGCCAGAAGTAGACAAGGGGTGAGCACCTTTACATCATTGTAAGTAATCTATATGAAAGGCTAGTTAGAGCAAAACTATGACAAATAACAGAGTATCTTTATTTTATTGCTATTGGCTGTGCTTGTATAAACTGATTAGCACTATGTAGAAGCAATTGAATAACATGGTTTCTCTAAAATTCTAATTAAAGTGTTAATTAATTGCAGCTGCTGTACCTTAACATAGTTAATACAATTAACCAAGATGGAAAGAACAACTTGGCTAAATTATTCATGCCCAGGGCACATTGCTTCTGTTTTAGCCCACTTATTATATCATATAGTGATTATTCCAGGGAAATCAGTTTGAGTTGCTACTTGATGCAATCTACATAAGTAAAATTTTGCCTAAGAAAACTTGTTTTTAATGTGCAACTGATGAAAGAAAGACCAAGAAAGTTTGCAGATATTTTATACTTCATTGCCTTTCTGACAGCCCTTGTCCACAGATCCAGGAAAGGTTCTTTGAGTTCTAGAATGGGAGACCTAACAGAATTATTATAATCTTCTGATTAATTGACTTCTATATTGAAGCTTTAAACATTACCTTGATGCAAAAAGAGCCTGTGAAATCTCAAGACACACTAAAAATGAGCCTTTAAAGCATTGTGGAGCCTTTCCATGCTCAGACGTTCTCTTGTTAAAGAATACAAGATGGGCACATGGGCAATTCTTTGCATGTGTACTTAATATTAAGTCCCTACATGAAATAGGGACCTTATCTGCAAGTACATTTGTGAAGGACTGAAGCCTGATAATGTAGGCATTCCTGTTTCCCACAAGATGCTATCATCTTGATACAGTTCTGAAGAATAGCGAAAGACTTGACAAAGCCCATATGATAAGTAATAAGTTAATTATGTCTGTTACAGCATAGACTTAGTAGATTCTCTGTGATACCCAGGACTACTGAAGTATTACCTGCCTAATAGGGGAACAAATTCTCATTTACCTCACTGCCAGCAAAGCCCATCTGTTCCTGAAGGCAAGTATTCTTTAAAGAAATCCATCTCAGTTATACTTATGTAAGGATTCATTTTCTAAAATTGATGACCTCAATATGTAGTCAAAAACTGAGAGAGAGAAATTCTTCCAAGCCCTTTCTGTGTGTCGCTGGCCTGATAGCCTGCTGGGAATGAGAGCCCTGGGACAGATCCAAGTCATGCCCCTCTGTACTCAGAGGTGATATCATTCTGGTGCTATGGAAACAGTGCACTTAATTCCCAGGAGGAAGGAAATGTCTTATCCTATTCAGGATTAGGCTGGCCAGATTATTAGCACTGACAGGCTGTGTAGGAAATGTGAGCAAAAGGATGGTTGTCTGTGAGGTGACGGCTTCACAGCACCTTCCAGAAAAAAAAGAGCTGGTTGACCTGAACATACCACTGGGGCCAAGCTTGGGGAAGCTCTTTCCCCTCAAAGGTACTGCAAACCGCTTGACCGTGGATTCATCGCAACAACAGTGCTGTTGTTTGCCCAAGATCTGTAAATGAAGGGATGGTGTTTGCTCAGAGTTCCTAATTGAGCAACGACAAGTCTGCCTTTGCTCCCTATAGCCGCTCCTTTACTTCTCAAGCAAAACCAGAAGTAAAATCAGGGATTAAAGACTCTGACTGGATGAATTATTTGTCTGAAGCTTTGCTCACTAGTCGTCCACTGGAAATTGTTCTACAGCAGGTGTGTGTGTACTTGTGATGCTGGAAAGTAATAATCAAAATGTGAAGGACTATTAATCTAATCTAATCTATGTATAGAAGAGCTATACAAGAAAGAGCTTAACATCCCTGATAACCACTATGAGGTGGTCACTGACCTCAAGCCAGATATCCTGGAATGTGAAGTCAAATGGGCCTTAGGAAGTTTGAGCAACAACCAAGCTAGTGGAGGTGACAGTATTTCAGCTGAGCTATTCAAAATCTTAAAAGACAACGTAGTAAAAGTGCTACACTCAATATGCCAGCAAATATGGAAAACTCAACAGTGGCCACAGGATTGGAAAAGGTCAGTTTACATTCCCATCCCAAAGAAGGGCAATGCCAAAGAATGTTCAAACTACCACACCATTGCACTCATTTCACATGCTAGCAAAGTGATGCTCAAAAGCCTACAAGCTAGACTCCAGCAGTATGTGGACCGAGAACTAAGCTGCCCCAAGGCTCATGCGATGGGGCGGCATATAAGTTGTCTAAATAAATAAATAAACTACCAGAAGTACAGGCACAAAACCTGTCATGGCGGTAGAGCTGTGGGACACTGGTCCACGCAGCAGTGAATGTGGGAGATTTACAGAGATGTATTTCTCTGCAATTCAGCTCACAGCTGGAAGAACCTTGATGGATTTTACCCATTCTCATTCAAGCAGGAGCCCAGCTCCATCCAAGTTCAAATTCACACATCTATTTTTTCCCACTTCAAAGTAGTATATATTGTGATGGAATTGGAAACTTTCCCTGAATATGTGTTGAGAATACAAGGGGAAAGACTTGCCTTGCACTAACCTAACAAGGCTGCAAAGTCTCAAATGTTGAAGACTTGCTTAATTTTTCAAAGTTATCATTTATGTTTTTATTGTGATTTTTAACATAAATTCCAAATATGAAATGTACAGTAGTTCTGAACCAAAATTGAAAGGGGTCCTTTTGCAAATATTTTTGTTTCTTGGCAATACCATCTCTTTCAGAAGCTTGAATGCTGCAGGGAAGAAGTACTAAAGTTACAGCAACTCTCTCTCTCTCTCTCTCTCTCTCTCTCTCTCTCTCTCTCTCTCTCTGTGTGTGTGTGTGTGTGTGTGAAGCATAGGAGAATGATGATTGGCTCTTGCATCAAAGTAATCACTTGTAAACTCACTGGATTTTTTTAATTGATGTATTGCTTGATAATTTGATTTATTCCAGATATGAAATTGCCTACAGTCTAAGTTTACACTACCTAGGGCAAATAATATGCATGTCATTAGATTCTCCAAGGACTCCTGAGGACATCAATTCTGACATTATCTTATATGAGGAAAGGGCCTGATCCAGGTTGTAGACATTTCCCAAAACATGCTTGTGGGTGGTTCAGTTCCTTCCCTATTCCAAAATTTACTCCTTTACTCTCTGCTGCCTCCAGGAGTTCAAGAAGAGGGAAGGGTTCCTCTTGTTCCTCTGATCAAGGAATGAGGAATCCTATTTCCCCAGTCCTTTCCAAGCCACCTGGATCTTTCCAGCACCTTAAAGACTAATAAATGTATTACAGTACAAGTGTTCACAGCTGGTAGTGCCATTGTTTCAAATTGCAGAATCTAAACAGTGTGTGTGTGTTTTAGAAGGGGTGAATGGCAAGCAATGAGGCCAGAAGTCATCCGAAAGTACTGATTGTGACCATCATAGCCCTTCTCAGGACATTTGTTAATAATAACGCAAACACTCTGTCCCTGGTAAGCAAATTCACATGTATTCAAAAGCAAATTCACATGGATTCAATACTGTGATGCTGAAAATAAAACAAACCAAAATGAACACATTCTCCCTTTCCAGATCCTGGTGATGAAAAGGAACCTCTTAATGAATTGTAGCTCAGCAGTCCCTTTCTCTACTCCCTTTTGAAGATTTTGTTTCCCAGCAGTCCCTTTATGCTTGGTCAGACAGCGTTTTCAGTGGCTGGAGTGTTCTCCCGCTTCTTAACAAGTGTTCTGATTAAAATGCATACGCCTTAGAATGCATCATTGCTCAGGTAACTTGGATATTTGGGTGGGTCTTGAGGACTGATCATTCCAAATCTTGCTGCTTTAAATGTTAAAAGGATTTCAGATTACAGATATCATTGTTTAACTACTGAATAATGTACTGAAGCGAATATAAAACAACCCTCCTAAAGGTTAAAATTCCTCAAACAGACTAACATTTCGAGGTATTTAGGCAGACACATTTGAATCAATGAACTGATGTGGCTGACTAGTGCCTGTGCTAATGGAGGTATGCAAAGCTGCCTGGAGATGGATGGGAGGAATATGTTGGAATGTGAAGGCAGCAGGTTGATGAAGATAGATGCAAAAGGAGGACTATCTAGGAAGGACGAATGTGAGCAAGAGGACTAAATGAGCTTTCTCTGGCTGAAGGATCCCTAAGACCAACTGAAACATTTCTAGATGTTCTTGTTTCCATTTTTTTTTTTTTTTTTTGCATCTCAGAATTTGTATGGCGCTTTACTGAATTTCCTGGTTTATGAACAACCGTAAACCACTTGGAGATCTTTAGCTATTGAATGGCATAGAAGTGAGAGAAATATAGAAGAACAAATCACACAGGAGGATTCTTTTCCAGATTAGCCATCACCAATAAGGACCAGTTTGGTCCTTCATTTAGAAATCCCCTCCCCCGCATTTTAACTAACAGTTTCTGTTTCAGGGTCTAAGGAATTCCTGCCTGTTGTTGCTAGTCATGAAGTTGTGTCCGACCCATCGCAACTCCATGGACAACACTCCTCCAGGCCTTCCTGTCCTCCACCATCCCCCAGAGTCCACCTAAGCTCACGCCGACTGCTTCAGTGACTCCATCCAGCCACCTCATCCTCTGCCGTCCCCTTCTTCTTTTGCCATCTATTGTTCCCAGCATCAGGCACTTCTTCAGGGAGTCCTTCCTTCTCATTAGGTGGCCAAAGTAGTTGAGTTTCATCTTCAGTATCTGGCCTGAAGTCAGGGTAACTCTCTGCTACAATTCATCCAAGCTCTACAAGCTGTCTTTTTTTCTTTTTTCTTTTTTGCTGCCGCTTCAGGGCTCATTTCAACTCCCTTGAGTTTGAATTTTTACTCATATTTTCAACTCAGAATGGAAACCTATCATTTGAATTGGAAAAGTGTGTTTGCCTATGTGTATTTTCCAAAATGGTGCATTTTCCCACCTTGACTAACATGTGAAAATGCTTCTACAATGTGCTCTCTGACATGTGCTCTTTCTTTCTTTCTTTCTTTCTTTCTTTCTTTCTTTCTTTCTTTCTTTCTTTCTTTCTTTCTTTCTTTCTTCCTTCCTTCCTTCCTTCCTTCCTTCCTTCCTTCCTTCCTTCCTTCCTTCCTTCCTTCCTTTTTTAACACAAGCACAAATTGGAGAGCATTTCTAGGTAGGAAAAAACCCTCCTACTCACATTCGGGATTGCCCATGGGACACATCTGTATGGCTTGCAAACAAAAATGAAATTCTCACATGTTTCTAGTGACAGTGTTTGGCTGTGGAGATGCAAGCATATAGAAGGTCAAGAACTAGAAAGGGGGTTGAAGAAGCAAGGAGGTTAATGACCAAGACAGTGGCAGTGAATGTGAGTGTATAGAGGGCTGAGGAACTGGGAGAAAGGAATAAGATATGCTTGCGGAAAGCGCTCTGGCGTCAGTTGGCTGAGGCAAGAAAAAGTTAATGCAAGAGGACTGAGAGGTGGACAGAAGGAATTGCTCTTTGTGGCAAGCATAAGCTACAGGTAATGGAGCTGAAGATGACACAATGATCAGAAGAACATGATGGAGAAATCGGTAGCCAAGGGACCGCTGGGTGCTGGAACTTTGTGAGTCTACAAACAGGCAAAATGGCTTTGCAATGGGTAACCACTTATGCCTTGCAAAGAAGATATGCATAGCCAGAAGAAATGTCCAAAGGAGAGACACAGAGACCATCTCACAAGGTTCTGATCCCCATGAACAACCACTGCCTGGCCATCTATGCAAGTCCTTTTGCATCTTTATCTAGGTTGTGTTGCAATTTGACTTCGAGGCAGATTTGGACTGGGAAGACTGGGACATCTGGCCGCACCAGTTCTGCATTACTGGGCAAGCAAGGATTGGAGAGTTGTGACATTGGACCAAGAAGCCAAAGGGAACAACACGTGGGGCTCTTTTGGCCCACCGTTCTGGTTTTACATCGTCCAGATGAATCTCAGACACAGGCATCCTATTTTTCCCCCTCCTCCTCGAGTGCAAGTACATGGGAGAGAGCAGAAGTCTTTGCTCATGTTTTCAGGTAACCAAGATTTAGTATTCCATCATTGATCCATTCTTGATTCATTCTTGATCCATTCTTGATCCATTCTTACTGAGTCCAGAGGACAAGGGAACCAAGCAGGTTTGAGATTTGTTCATGTTACATGAAACCATCATTCACTACTCCTGTCTGAGGCCATTGACACGTAACTGTAGGAGAAGATGGTAGAAGAGGATTTCTGCTATTAGTAGCTTCTTTGACTTGTTTCTGTCAACTCCGAGATATTACTGAGGGCCACAATGCTGATGGGAGCAGAGATGCACAAAGACCCAGCTAGTGCTTTGACTTTAGGCTTCTAGTATGAGAAAAAAGTGTTTCTGCGCCATTCCCAGGAAAAAAGGATTTACTTGGAGAAGTTCTGCTCTAGGTATAAGCAGCTCTCCCTTAAGCATACGTGTTCATTCGGCAGAACAAAGAGACCGTTCTCTCTCAATCTTCTAAACCAGATTTGCTTTGAATCGCACTTCCCCTCCACACACAAACCTCTGAGAACTCACTGCCTTCACATCGCCTGTCCCAGAGAGCCTCAGATCCCAGGGGATGAAAATCAGCCTGCAGCAAGTGTTGCTTCTATCTGCTGGGCCTGATTGTACCACCATAGTGGTGTAAGACAGCAGCATGTTGGAAGAGGTCCAGAGTGCCAAGCTGCATCCTCATCCACCCCTCGCATTTCTGTTTTCTCTCCTTTCTTTAATGTGTGCCATGGAGCCCAGACGCCATCACAACGCACATCACAGTCAAGAGCTTCCTATTCTTAATTTGCTGGCCTGCCTGGTATGAAGAGCCTCCCTCCAGGCTGAGAAGCACGCAAGATAAGATCTAGGATTCCCTCCCACCCTAAAAATCTGCAAACCTTGCATTAAAATGCACCGGCTGCTCAAGAGCAGAGCAGAGTGCGAACTGTCACTCCTCCCCTGTATGTTCTGTCTCCTGGAAACTGGAATGAACCATCCTCTTACTGTTACTCTATTTCCCCATTAGGGTTGACAACTCAATTTTAAATGCGAGCATCCACAGGGCATTGTGCTGCTCACTCCAAACGGTCCCAGCAAATCAATGCCGACTGTTCTGTGCTATCTGCCATAAAACATCAGAAGCATTAAGAAAGGTTGCTATACTTGTGATTAACTCAACCAACAGCTGAGCAAATAAAGCCCAGATAACCTAGAAGTGCCTATCCATTCATGTACGCTGCCAATATTTGGCCTCATTTCTGTATCTTAATAGGATACCAATCTAATTACCAGTGGATTTATTTGAATTGATTAGTAAGTGAAGTTGTTTTTCCTGCTGACATCAAAGTCAGTGGTATTACTGTTGGCATTTATGTCACTTATTGTCCAGTTTAGCAAAATAGCAATGGAGACCTTGAATTGAGCTGCAGGGTCTTTGGCATAGCTCCCAATTAATATGTCTATCCCTTTTTAAAAGAATGAACAAAAATGTTGTTGTTGTTTACACTTAATCGACATTAAATGATCATTTGAAAATGGGGATGGATTGATTCAAGCATGTTCTGTCTTTAAAGTTCTTGGTGTTTCATTCCTTTCCGATTACGAATTCTGCAATCCAGTCTTTCCACATATGCTATGATTAAAGCTCTCTATGATGGAACAAAGGAAAGGATGGTAAATTCAACCTTACTCTAGCCTTCCTCATTTGGCCTGAAGAAGGAGAATTGCTCCCACCTAGCTTGAATCTTTTTTTTTTTAATATATATTTTATTAAAATTTTAAAACTAACACTAAAAAAAAGAAAAAAAATCAAACATTAAACATTGGATTCACAGGGTCAACCTCCTACTACATATTTTTAACATATCAAATTCAAATTAATTTATCCTAGTTTAAAAAACATCTCTAAATTTACGCCGAGTCCCGTTTTTCCAGCCAATTATAAAAAGAGACCAAGTTCGATAGAAATCAGTATCCTCTTTCTCCTTCAACGATAAAGTCAATCTATCCATTTCTGCACAGTCCAAGATTTTTCTTACAATCAGTCCATCAGTGGGCAGCTCCTCATTTTTCCAATATTGGACAAATGCAATCCTTGCCGCTGTGATTAGATGCAACATCAAATACATTTGAATCTTCCAGGTCATGCTTCTGGAGGCAGCAGCTAAGTCAGTTTCATACCCTTCACACCCGCGCCAATCCAGAAAGCTGAGGGATGGATGAAGCCAGTCCTGGCTGGGCGCAAACCACAAGGGAACACTCCTCGGTTGGTATCTCAAACTGGAGGCTTTAGAATTAGGGAAGTGAGAGAGAAGAGAATCCCTATTTACTGCCCCTCAGCTGCCCCAGTTCTACTTTTTGGTGAAGACTGATGGCAAGAGACGGAAGACAGCACCTCCTTCATCCTGCAAGTCCCTATCGGCATGAAAGTTCTGTCCTAACCTGGCCAGATAAAGATGGAGACTCAACATGGTGGGATCATGGAAATCTGCCCACTTCCTTCCATTTAAGAAGAAAAAAAAGCCAGGTCCAAAAGACGCAGTGCACTTTCTCTTGCTGTTGTCTGAACAGCCGTGAATGAATCTGGCAAGCAATGGAGTCTCTGAAAATTTAATAAGCATTTCATGTCACAGCATTTAATTGCTTTTGCTCACCTCCATCCCTTATCACCTTGGGTGCCCCATTTTTCCTTTCTCAGTGTGTCATTTGTTACCTTGGCCTGCCTTCTTCTTCCTTCCTTCTCCACATTTTCCTCTCCATATGTTTAATGTTGTACTTAAACCAACCTAATTTTAGTTTCTGTCCCTACTGGAAAGCTGCTATCCTTACATGTTCCCCTAAATGTTCTGGTGATAGAGAAAATAAATAAGTCCTTATTTACACTCCGACAGCTTCAAGCTATGAAGCAAAGAACATATTGTTATGTTCTTAGCTGGCATGGGCAAGGACCCTACTACCCTGCAACACAACACAACTAAACACAACAGTGCTACACATAGAAGAAAGCCCTATTTGTTTAGGGACTGCAGGTGGCGCAGTAGTTTAAACCGCTGTGCTGCTGGGCTGGTAGATCAAAAGGTTGCCGGTTCGAATCTGCACAATGGGGTGAGTTCCTGTTGCTCCATCCCAACTCCTGCCAACCTTGCAGTTTGAAAGCATGCAAATGCAAGTAGATGAAAAGGTACCACTTTGGTGGGCAGGTAACAGCATTCCGTGCACTTTGGTGTTTAGTCATGCCGGCCACATGGCCACGGAGACTGTCTGCAGACAAACACTGGCTCTCTCGGCCAGGAAACGGAGATGAGCACCGCCCCCTAGAGTCAGGCATGACTGGACTTCACGTCAAGGGGAAACCTTTACCTTTACCTTCACTTGAGAACAAGCTCAATTTAATTTAATGCATCAGCATTTTGCCACCAAATTTCAGCAACAATTTTTTTTGATGCCACTCCAGGATGTGAAAAAATAGACACACTACCACAAGTGCAGTCTCTAGCGAGTGGGGTCAAGGGGACCGAAATGCCCCAGGCCCCTACAGCTGCTCCCCTTGCACTGTATTAAAGAGGCCAAACAAGCCTTTATCATTTACTAGTCTTAATTCTTGCAAGAGTCCATGGGGTTCAAATTTCTGCTAGAAAAGTTTTTTTTTTCCCTCTCTAACTCACCCTGTGTGCTCTCTAATAGCCTTGCTACAAAAGTATGCAGGTTCTATGGGCAAATCCTTCAGTGTCCAGCCATCTATAGGCTGAAAGGTAATATCCAGTTTGGATAGTTATACGAGATACTTTCGGACATGGTTTGAATACTGTTTACAATCAGGGAGTGAATGTGCCAGAAGGAAGTAGAACTCATTCTCTGTGTACACACAAATATGCACCTGGTTAAAGATATACGCATTTTGGCAACTAAATGAACAAGGGGAGTAAGTATCCTATAAGAGTGGTAACAGAAGGGAGAATTGCAAGGTTAGGATAACACATCAGGCCATGCACAACTCTGTGTAATGTATCAGGTATTGACCCATAAATTAATATATTCCAGTTTTTCATCTCCTGCACATTTATAATTAAATCATGGCTTCTTGGGCATGAATTTCACAAGGAGGGCCATGCATGTGCCATGCATGTGAACCATAAATATATGAATTATCAAAACACGTTTGCAGACCTTCAAAATGGACTTACCACAACATCAGACCAAAAATCAACATGGAGGTACCTTCAGTGACCATATTAATTTGCTGGTTTCTCATTCAGGAAGATGCATGATCATGTGAATGTGAAAAATCAATGCAGCCATATATAAAGGAAAAATCAATGGCACAAGTCAGGGTACGTGCATTATGGGTAGGTTTACTGTGGATGTCCTGCGTGTTGTATCTGAACTCCAGCTATATGCCAATGCACTATACAAGACATCACCCCATAAAATATTAAGGCTATATTTAGAAGTGTTTCAGCCTGTGAAGCAAGTCCACAAAGATGATGGTTCTTGATGAATTCTGAGCAATATTGATTATTTTTAACTGTCCACAAGTGAGCTGTCAAGCATTGATTTACATTCTAAAATGTAATACAATAAGCAACACAGCTTAATGTATGATTTAAGAAAAATCTATGTACATAAACAATGTATTGGTAATTACGATTCATTTGTCAGTTATAATTGGTAGAGAGCAGAATAATTTCATTTTGCTTTGCTGAAGCATGAATGGTTTCTGCAATCTGCTCCAATCGGAGTTAATAAAGCACACCCTCTCGTTTAGAGATGAATTTGGGATGCAAGGAAATATCTCCATGTGTTGAGAGGTCCCCGGAATCTGGTGAAGTGAATGTGCTTTCACTTCCCTTGTCTGTCTCAGAAAAGTATTATGTGAAGGACGTACAGTGCCCTTATGGCACATCAAAGATCTCCCGTCTCACAAAAAGAAGATGTCAATTTTCCTTTGCTAGATCTGAAAACTTCTATCTGGGGATGTAGAGATAAGATGCAGGGTGGTCTTGCTCCACTTGGGCTTGAGTGATGTTGAGAATTTGCTTTCATTTAAGCGTGGCAGAATTCCATAGGATTTCTATTCTGGAAAGTAAGAATGGGACAACCAGGAGAAGAAATCAATGCCATTAAAATAGTTGAGACATTTTTTTTTTCTCTTTGATTTATATCCTGCCTTTTTCCTACAAAGGGCTCAAGGCAGCTTACATCATTCTCCTCCTCCATCTTATCCCCACAACAACAACCCTGTGAGGTAGGTTGGGCTGAGAGTCTGTGACAGGTCCAAAGTCACTCTGTAGGCTCCATGGCCGAGTGGGGACTAGAACCCAGATTGCCTGAGTCCCAGTCCCACACTTTTAACCACTACCCCACACTGGCTCTTTTCTTAAATTGTAATTTGTGCAAATTGTGTTTTAACACACTTTTGCAAGTGAATGCCAGTGCATTTAGGGAGGTTCAGAATGAAAAGCTTTGCCTTGTTAATATTGGTAAGTGTTTCTTGTAAAGGAATATTGTTAAAATAAGGCTACAAAGAGGATAATTTGGTCCTTTGAATTCCCCCAATAGCTGTCAAAAGAGCAACTGTCAAGTGATCAAAAGATGCACATGGATGTTTGTTCATAAAATAGATTCATGCATCCATCACACACTTTCTGGCAAGATCCTTTAGTTTGCATGTGTGGATCCAACCTCGGCGTCTTGTAGCTTTCCCATGCTTTCCTCAGCCTCAGGGGAGTGGAGAAATATCAGTGGGAGCCTGGATATGACTTGATGGCACACAACAAATTTACCAGACATGTGAATTTTAGCTGAGTTAAGGAGATGTTAAGAGAGATGCTATTGGTTTAAAAATAATTAGGGGTTATTAAATGTTTGGATTAAAAGGGATAGGAATGAAAATGTTGGCCATATAAGGAAGAAGTTACTTATATTTTGGAGATAAGTAGTACCTGGGCTGCTTCTTCAAGATGTGAGTGAGATGCATAAAAGAGCAGAATGTGGGGTGAGGGGCAAGAGTGGAAGGCAGTGGTCCATCTGCAGAGTGGGATGGGGAAAGATGAGACTCATGACATGCCCAAGTTCCAATTCAGGGACAGGGTTGATGCTGCTGGTTTGAGAAATGAAAGTCTTGCTGAGCAGAAGGGGGTGAAGGGCAGTGAAAGGGACTTTCCTTGCCTCTGAACACATTGATTAGTGAAGTCATAAGCTGAGCATTAGGAGTTAGGAGTTTCTTGTAAGATTTGCAAAACTAATAAACCATTGCAAATCACATTTAGAGCACAGTATCTCTCAAGACAGCACCATATGGATTTTCTCTGGGTCCATCTTTATGCCTTGAGCTGAAATGTTATATCCTAAAAAGGTCAAGATTGTCACACTGAAGCACATTTGTCCAACTTGACAAACAGGCAGTGTTCATGTAGTCTTTGCAACTGCTTTTACGTGCTGTTCATGCTGTCTAGGGACAGTGGAGTAAATCAGTAAATCATTGAGATAAAGAATCAGGGACTTGTCTGAGAAGTCACAACAGATTCATGCAAGAAGATGGAGCCCTCTCCACTAATCCAAAAGCCATTGCTATATCTGATGTGAAACTGTTTTCCTTTCATCCTTTTCATTCCACCCTCCAGGGTGAATGGAGGAGCAGTTTGACAGCTGTCACTCAGAGAAGCGTTCTGAAAGGCATCTTGTGTGCCAAGAGGGCACTAGTTGGAAGGCATTTATTGTGGGAGCAAGACAGGAAAGAGAACAGTACAGTTTGATTCTCCCAAGAAATGTGGAGGTTCTGCCTAGCTAGGCATGTCATGACTAACATCACTGCCCTCTCAGAATTTGAATTGTTCCATATGATCTTGAATCACAGAAACACAGGACTCAAGTGGTCATGACAAGATCAGGATGAAAGGCTTCTAAATAAACTGCTTTATTTAACTAGGCTGCCCATTTGGGGCTCCCTTCCTAATATACATTGAGCAAAGTTGTCAAAAGTAGCATCTGTCAAAGTACTGATCCCTCAGGTTCTTAGCTATGCCAGTTGACTCCAAACTGAATCCCCTTCTTCACTTTTTCTCCAAAAGGGGTTGGCTTCACCCTCAGGGATGTTGGTGCTGCTTACGTGTCCAATGGTGCAAATGGTAGACATTATTTAATTGGTCCACTCCTTTGGTTTGACAGTGAAGCACTGAGATGAGCTTACATGGCTCCCACCCTGAACTTCCTTGTTCTACAGTGTTTCTCTCCAAACCAGTCACTCACCTTGCCATTCCAGCAATGCATTCCGACCCTTAGCAAAAAAGGAGCTGTGTCATAAATTTGCCTAGGATGAGAACTTGTTTTTCAACACTAAGAACCAGATGAGAATTTCTCCTTCCCCTAGAAAAACTGAGAGCTGTTATTTTCCCCGTTTCTGTGATGAGAAATACAGTGCAATAGTCCATTGGCTCATGGCGCTAATTAAAATATCAGCTTGCATCTTTGATCCACTGTCAAATAACTCCTATCCAATGCAATTTTTAACACCTTTGCAAAATTTTAGGGCTTCAATACATTAATTCAGAGAGAGAGAGAGAGAGAGAGAGAGAGAGAGAGATCGATCCTGATTTTTTTAAAAGTAGTTATGTGCCAAATAGACAAGAGAGATTACACCTCTTTCTGTAAGGATGCCAAGACTAGCATCTGTGTGTATTGTACACCACATTAGCATCCTCTGCCCTACTGAAGAATTTCTAAATGTTTCCTTGATGACTAAGTACTTTACAAGTTTAGTGCCAATTTCCCCCTTTCATTTTCACCCCAGCATGTACTGAGCTTAATGACTGCATATTCCAAAGAGCAACTGGAAAAGTTACAATGAGTTTGTAAGATGAGAGGGTTCAGAAGTGGGACCCTGAGCTGAAAATCCCAATAGCTGTAACAATTGCTTAAGGACATGCAGTAACAGCTATACCTCTACTCTGTCCTATCCTTAGGCTCTCAGGTTGAGCTTCAGCAGTTACAGGGCTAGCCCTGCCATGGACTGGGGTCGAGCAACAGCGTGGAATTGAAGAGATAAGTGCTGGCATCAGAATACAGATCCAACTGAGATTGTGGAGTGGACAGGCTGTAATTTAAAGAGCAATGTGTCATGGGCCAGCCCTGTTTTATAACTTTTCTGAATGCCCCTAGTCCAAATGTGATGCTTCATTCTTAGTTCACCCACATGGTCTACTTTGATGCTATCCCAGCTGGAGTGTTGATGAAACTTCACTAATTTAACAAGGTGTTGATCCTGGATGCATGGCTAGTTTCATCCAAAGTTCATTAAGTTAACTAAAATCAATGGGAATTAAACATATGAGCAGCCTGATCTGATGCATATTTACTTGGAATTAAGTTCTACAAAATCTGTTGGCACTTACTTTCAAATTTATTAATACAGAATGGAACTTTTTTTTCTTGGTGATTTTGCAAAATGTAGACGTTGAGCATTCCATATCCACCCAAGTTCCTTTCATGCATTCTGGATAGTCACTAATTGTGTGAAATAGAAAGCAGGCTTACAAGGCCTGTATTGTGATCTTTGCATTTTCAGTGATAGATCAGACTGGGGTTTTGTGCATACATGTTTACAGGGTCCTCCAGTGTGCACAAAACATCTATGCATCCTAATGATACACTCATGTACACTGCCTTGAAAACCATCAAAGAAACAACACTTTCAAAAACACTTCCTGGACACCGTCATAGCAAAACCCTTTGAAAAACAGGCGTTATCACCTTCATCTTCAGAACTATGAAATTCCACAAAACTGAAGGGGCAAATCCCCCATCTAATTGAATGCACTAAAGAGAAGGGCTAGTCTTCTACCTTCAACATGGCTGAGGAACATAAACAAAGTTGCCTGGAAGGACTATGCTTACACCATCTAAAGCAGTGTGTTCCTGTGAGTGTCCCTTACATTTGGAAATGAGATTGTAGAAGGCAATAGCTTTTGCTTTCAAAGTTGCTACACGAAAGTCCAGGGAAGTTGGAACTTCCTCACCCAAGGGCCAAATTTAATTCTGGGTGAGTTCTCAGGAGCCACATTGTAGTGATAGATGACGCTGAAGTCAAAAGCTGAAGGCAAAGATGCTAAAAATATGAATGTATTTAGTTTAAACCTCTTATTCCCTATAATTGACCTTAGAAAAGGCCTTTCAGAATAAGGATATACTTGATCAGTAGTGAATAAAGCTAATATACAGAATTTGTATTTATTTTTAGCTGGTTTCGAATTGCAGAAATTATTGGGATAGCATTGTTTGTAAGGTATTAAATTTGGTGTGTGCATTTTCCAGTTATTTAAATTTGTGAAAATGATGTCACAAATCTATTTGTTTGTTTGTTCATGTTCTTTTGCCTCTCCACTATGTATGAGCATATGAAAGCGCTCAGGAGAGAATGGCAGATTTCACCAAGCCAGAAAAGAAGGCTTGGTGAAATCAGCAAGAGGACTGAAGTTTTCGCCAAGTGCTTGAAATGTAACTGCCATCACAAAACATCTGCAACATTTTTTCCAAGCATTTGCAAAGGATGCAAGTAAGAAGACTAATGACAACACAACAGCGATAACAGTGAAGACAGTAAAATTGTAAATTGTGAAGGACCTTCTTTTCTTCATGATTTCTAGAAGAAGTGGAATGGTCATCATGAGGGAGAGAAGGCCCAATCTGAAGTGCAGTTCTCCTGCATCCCGTGTGATTTCATTTTCAACTTGAAGGCAATTGGAACTGGGTTGGAGGCAGGCCAATAAATCAAAACCAGTTCCTGCTAAGATGCGGGATTTGCAGATGGACAGTTCTCCAGTTGAGAGCGATGGCATTCCACCTCTCTGTCATCCAGGCCCTCTTCCTCAGGACAGTCAAGCTCACAGGTTGGCGATGTTCCTAGATCTAGCCCAAATGATGCCAGTAGCACCAAGAGGGTTTTCACCTTAATCCAGTCTGCCAGCTGTCCCATTTCCTTGATACAGATAGTTTGGACACACCTATCTACAAATGTCTCACTTTGGTCCTTCAAGAGCCTTATGGACAACACATGGCAGTTAGAACAGCTACTGAAATTCTGAATGGACATTACCGTAAGAGTTCTGAAAGAGATCACAACAGTTCTGGAAGCATCCGTGAGCCTTCTTTAAGGCTGCTCCTGGGTACCTAATGGGCTGCCCACTGTATGGTATGTGCTCTACCTTGACAGCATCTGCTGATACACAATTTGTGTTGCCTCCACTATGGAGGTGACCAGACAGACTGAGTCTTTGGCTGACCACCTCACATGGCATCCTCCCCAAAAAGTCCACCAGGCTTCTAACTTGCTACACTTTATTGGCTGAGGGGGAGGAACTGCACAAGTTTCATTCTTTAAGTATGTTGAGGACATGTTCCATCTGCAAATGGGTACCTTGTTAGCTGATAGAACACTTAGTGGATTGATGTGTTTGTGTCGTGTGTGCGATGTGGTTATCTATCATGAATTGTATAAGACCAGGGGTCTGTTACCATGCCATTGGGCAGACTGTGCCCAGTGACTGAGGACTGTGGTTACTTTGGATTGGCTACAAAACCTCCAGACAATTTTAACAATGATTTCAAGCACTCACATGCTTTAGCAGTATGAGTCTTTTTTGTATTCTCCTGTGCCTTTTCAGTCCTTCATAAGTGTTCAATCTTCTCAGTACTTCTGCATCATGCATTCTGCTGCATCTTATATGATTCTGATATGGTATTATTCTTTTTAATATTATGCATTATATTTATGGAGCAGGTCTATGCAAGCTTAAACAGAAAGCGGATCTCTATCTCCCAGTGACAGGCTTTGCTTCTGTTGAAACTTGCCTAGGCTTGTGCTTCCTGAGTTTTAACATGATACCGTCCTCCCTAGGTGCTCCTGATGAAAGTTTTGGTTCAGCTTCTTGCAGGATTTCAGAACTGTGTGCCGCTTATGGGCTTTTCACCTTTCTTAGATGATAGAGATGAACATTCCGTGGCTGCTTCTTTCAACTACCCACTCTGGCAGTGTGCATCAACTGTGGAATAGCTTGCTTCAGATAAGGTCCTCAAGGTTCATTGACAGAGCTTCGTCTGATGGGTCTTGCTGCACCTTGACACCCTCCCTAGAGAGAGTGTAGCTTCAGTGGGGAGGACAGGTACCATGCATGCTCCCCAGTTCAGAGGAGACTGGGGTGCTAAAGACAGGAAACCTGCTAACCTTTTTTTCCTTTTCAACACAGTTCATCTTTCTGACCAGGAGGAGCTGGTTAGCCTGGCCACTTATGAATCTCAAAAAGAGAACATGTTTCACCAAAAGAGAGGACAAAATTTGGATTTACTCATGCATAGATGCATGGATGTGGATGCACATTTAGACATCATCAGTATAACTTAAAGTCCCACCCAGCATCAAGAAGAGTGCTGCGTCTGTGACTTTGCCAGCCCATTCTCCTGTCAACGGGCCAAGTTCTCCTCTTTCCACCAGCCCTGAAACAGAGCGAATGTCACAATAGAGGACGTTCTCTGGAAGCCCTTCAAAGAGAGAACTGTACTCCATAGAAGAGAATGCAGTGTGGCCAGCTTGCACCACAGTACAGGGCTCAGTGGCCTAGAGTTTTGGACTCTAAAGGAGTGGTCATCAGAGAAATTTCAGGTTACAGGGCAGCATAGAAATGGAATGAAACAAATTAACCAATAACTGATATCGATAGATAACTGAATTTCCCACATGAAGGGAGGGAGGGGTCCACATATACGTCTATCTATTGGGGGAGTCCGTGTGTTTCTCTTCTCGATATAATAGCATTGCATCCAGAGGAATAGTTCTGCTTTTATTTATTGGGGTTGGGATGCAGGGACTTCACCTGCATTTTGAAGTGATATAGCATGGATGAGTCACCTGCTATTCAGAGTGGAGTGACACAGTTCAGGGAAATAATGAAACACACAGTCCGACACATGTTTGAACTTGAATTTTGAAAATGAAAATTGGGCTCATGGTTTCCTTTCAGCTCCCAGCAATCTGAAAGTTCCTATGGACAAAACAATCTCCCTATATACTGCAAAGGTATTTTAAAATGAAGTGTTTATTTACAGTTGGCAAGTCTGAGCTAACAGCTTGTGGCAGCCTTCTCACAAATTATGTTGCTTTCTTGCAACTCCAACCATGTCAGAATAGGAGACACCAGAAAACCAATTTCGTCTGGCTTCAATGTCTGTTTAAGCAATCAGAATAGGAATTTTAATGTTTAAAAATTAAAGTCTTTGTTTAAAAATTCAACACTTAAGTCCTGCTCCGGATTATTTACACAAAAGCAAAATGGGGGAGATGATTCACAGTCGCTTCCTTTGGAATATAATGCTTCTACATCACAAGCAGTGCTGAGATCAGAAAGATGAGTTTCCCCAGCAATTGGTTGGAAAATGCCAATTGTAAATTGTACTATATTTTAAAGCACATTCTTCATGCTAAACAGTGGTGTGATTCCCCCTCCCACTGCCTTCAGAACATTTCAGAACACAAGGAAACAAAAAGAATGAATGAGCGAGAAGAAAGTTTACTTCTCAGTGGTCCAGGAACAGATGGTGCTTTTCAAATTCACAAGTCAAATCTGAATATTCATTCCCTTTGATGAATACTCGGCCTCGACTTTGTTCCATGGAAATCTATGAAATGCATTCGATTTATCATTTTGTGTCTCTGTTCCTTTCAGCTGTACTTTTAACTATGCATGAACTTGATGGAGGTCAATTTGGAATAGGCTTAATCCTCCATTCAAGTTCAAGTATCAATCAGTTAGTTATTTTGTTGTTGCAAATTTGGAAAAAAAAGATAAAAACCACATTTATAAAACATGTGCAATCAAAACACAGTGCACTGTGCAATATGGACTTGCTGTGGGCAGCTGCATACATTAGATGAAGAAAAGAGTTTCCTGGGCCATTAATGGCAACAAAGAATGCTATGACTTATCGGAAGTGGTTTTAAAATGCCAGTTGGCACAGTCTGAAGAATCATGTGATCCAGCTTGCTTGGACTCTTTCCATGCAGGTTGCAGGTGGGTGGAGGGGGTTTGAAACACACCTGTATGGAGAGAAACAAAGCAATGTCCGAGGTTGCCCAAAGCATTTTCTGTTCCAGGGGTGGAACAACATAGTGCAACTTCAGCCTGGGATGAAGAAAACGTAATATTAATATTAACTCTTTCAATGATGACCCGGATTGGCCACTTTACTTTACTTAATGGCCATCCCTGCATTGAATCTCCCTCTCTGAGATATTCATTTTGTATGTGCAAAGTGTTTTTAAAGAGAGGAGTATCCATACTTGCACCTGGAGAGGTAGGGAAGTGGAGAAATGGAGACAGAGATGGTGGGAAGTTTTCCCTTTCCCTCTCCATCGCTCACGTGGGTTCAACCCGTAAAACTGAATGGCAGTAAGCCCAGAAAGGTCTCAAGGAAATATTTCAGTGATGATGCACAGCATTGCCATAATCAAACGCTTTAGGATGATTGGCATTGGTTTCCATCACTTTACAAAAAGGTTAGAAAACTTCAGGAAGGTGAAGCCTAGTAACAATGGCTGCTAATCTAACAACCGTCTGAAATCTTACCCATTATATATTTGGACAGGCATGTTGCCTTCGTGTGTGGCTTGAAGGCTTCCCAGAGCCATCTGGCTGGCATGTTGTTGGATTTGATCAGTCTTCTCCAACTGGGGCAGATGGGAGTTGTGGGCACCAGGTAAATAAAAGCAGACATAGATACCCCTGCTTGAGCCTCCATCACAGAATTTGGATCTGAGATCTCACCAAGAGCTTTTCCTTTCCTTCTTTGCCCCTCCATAATCTCTAGATGATGCAGTGATACAGTGGGATGATACAAGTACAGAAAAAAGAAAACAGCTTTTCCTTTTCTTTCACAAATAATGCTCTAAATTAAACTGTGACGTTGAAGTGGAAAGGGAAGTGCATAATGGTGTCTAAAGAACCCATAACCAACTGTGAGGAAGAGTGAGGAGCACACAAGAAATACTTCACAGTCAAACATGCAGAATGTCAAAATGTGTAATGGAGCTAAGTATGCTTCTTGGCCAGAATGCCAGGTGGAGTTCATTGCCTGACTCTTTGAAAACCCCCATTCAAATGGAAGGGTAAGTGGGAAATTATTTCTTATGCAAAAAGTGACTGGTGCTTTCAGTCTAACAAAGGAAGGAAAGGGCCATTTTCCCAGCTTTCCTTGGACACCGAAGATTTCAAGAAAAGTGGAATTTGAGTGTATTCCTTCTCTGTTTGTTCTCTAGAGTTACTGTGCTATTAATGTCCTACATACAGAGAACACTCTCAGCTAGTCGTAAATAAACCCAGAAATTGTATTCACATCCTAGCGTAGTTATTGCATTACAAGAAAGAGCCAACTCTAAAGGTGAACTGGAGTTCAAATTTCAGTGGATGATATTGATTCTTTTTTGTTGACTGCTATGGGGTACACTCTTATGAAAGGCAGTATATAGGGAAAGAATCAAACCTGGCTAGAATGACTTGAGGGCCTCCCAAAGCTTTTAAAGCAAAGTTTGAAAAATTATTTTTTATAAAGGCTAGCATGGGATTCAACACATGGCTTAGAATGCAGCCAAGACTGAGCCCAGGAATTGTAAAACAACTCAGTTTAAGTGCTGCAGATAATGAACTCCATCTGAAGGAAAAGCCGGGAAAATAACCCCTTCCTCTGGACAGCTAATGAAAGTCTGAATAGAAATGGATGCATGAACCTGGAAATACAAATGTGTAGCAGTTACTTCCTGGCTGGATTGTAATGGCTCTGCCCCCACTTTGCAAAATTCAGCATGTGGCTGGTCTGGAAACTGCCAGAAGAATTTCCCACAATGCCCTCTGAGCATTTCCACTCCTGGGCATTGTGGGAAATTTCAGTAGCAGTCTGCCGCATGATGCCGTTAGCACTGACTACTCCTGCTACCTATTCTTTTACTGTGGCCACTAGTTTAGAGCTCAGAAATATACAGCGGGAGGCATCAATTTAAGAGGATACCTACCAGCGTGGCTGAGTGATCTGATGTAATATGCTTCCAGTTATGCATAATTTTAGCAGTGAGGCCATTATAGAGAGAAGCTTCTCCATCTCATCAAGGAATAAAGCCCTGTCCATCAAATTCAGATCAAGGATTTTTCCCCATCCACAAACCAATTTGCAAACTTTTAAAAGTGGGGGACAAACATATATTGGTAAGAGCATTGCATGCAATGACACAAACTGGCAGTAAGCAAAATGCAAATTAAGGGTACAATCCCAGTTCTGAGGTCCTGCAGTCACAGAGAGCTGCATCCCAAGATGGCTGCTCTTCAAGGATGTGACTGGGCCTTGGAGAGGATAATGAGGGATGGGCTGAGCATGGGAAGGTAGAACCAGCTAATTCCTACCAGCAGCCCAGCCCCCTTTCCACATGAGCAGTAAATGCAGATGCTGCAAATGGGGGCCTAGAGTAAGATGCATGCAACAAGGCATGGTGGAGACATCCATCGCTACTTCCTCACATCTCATCGGTCATTGTATGCAGGTAAGCCAAGGAGTTCACAGACCTTCTGGCATCTACCTCAGCATGCCTTGGGTTGTGCATGCGTTTATTTGGGAGCATTGCCTTTAAGGATTAGGGAACTGTATCACTAGATCTCTCTCTATTATGAGCCTTTCCATTGTTTTTCCTACAATGGACCTAAGGCTAACTGGTGTGTAACTTGAACTTGAACATGCATATTGTTCATCACTCCTTTTTTCCTAACCTCCTTTTTTTTGTTCTTTTCCTGAGTTCATCTAAAACATTTCATCTTTCCATTGCAGGCTTCCAAGGCAAGGATTCATTGTCAACTCATTGAAAAAGCATAAACTCACTATCAGTTCAATTGAGTAAGCATCTTCAGCTGCATGTGCCTTGCAAAGCCGAGTTTTTCTAGAAGCATCAGTGATCAGTGCTTCATTAGAAAACAATCAAGTTAAATCATGCTTAGTCATTTGCTTTTTTCGCTTGCCATGCCCCCAGCTCTTTATAATCACTGCAATATTTCAGTGAACTGCGGCAGACAACTACTTCTATCAAGCAAAATTGGCAATGATCAGCTATGGATGACTAACCACACGGCTTATGTTAAAGTGAAGTGTGCAAGGCAGTTTCACCTGCTTTTGTTTGTTTCATCTGATCGCAAA
The DNA here is from genome assembly GCA_023646645.1 of Varanus salvator macromaculatus. Classification (NCBI taxonomy): domain Eukaryota; kingdom Metazoa; phylum Chordata; class Lepidosauria; order Squamata; family Varanidae; genus Varanus; species Varanus salvator. Next base: position 5,402,525 of record JAIXND010000690.1, on the reverse strand, counting down.
AGATCACCGTCTGGCAAAACCGAGGAGGCAAATTAAGACATAATTAAATCCCCTTCCCCTTGGTAATTTAGCTTCAGGCCCAAATTTAAGCCTTGTCAAGTGGCTCCTGTGGAGCGTTCAAAAGATACCCGGGCTTGGGTCTTGACTGGGCATGGAAGAAGGGCATTTATAGCACTTTTGCAGGCTCCTGGGCAAAGATGAGAGGCACAGCTTGTGCAGCCCAGGGGGTAAATTCCTTGCAAGTCCCCGAAGGTGCTGGTGTCTGCACAGACGGTCAAGATGGTCAAGCCCAGGGAATCCCATGGATTCCCACCACCAGATGGATTTCATACAGATCCCTAGCCACTATTTGCAAGCTGCCTTGTGCTCCTTGCTAGAGAAAGAAAGCTAGCTATAAATGCAGAGCTCTTGCTACATGAACGGCTGCCAAATGTGAAGGCCATGTGCTTGAGAATATGTTTGCAAATCCATAATATAAGGGACAATTCAGTATAACAAAACATGCATGGAAAACTTTGGCACTGGAGCCAGTGGAGAGATTGCTGCTCCAAACCCAACAGGAATTAATAACTACCACTCAGTTGCAAAGTTCCTTTTCTAAGGTAAGGGTTAGTGTTTCAAAGGTAGTTCAACTTCTGTAAAGCAACTTGGAGCACTGGATCGTATGGATAACAGAGCTGTTCCATCCTGGATTTTGTCCAGGTTGTTGGACTGAATCAGTCTTGGTCCCCTTGATAGATTCCATCTATTGGGAGAAGGACAACAGGAGATTCAGTCAGTTACTGCTACTTGATATTTCATTGGCTTTTTATACCGTAGGGACCTCCTGGATCTATTCTGTGGGTTAGGCATTTATTTATTTGCAGCTTTTTTATTATTGGAGGCATTGGAGGCACTGTGTTGCTGTGGTTCCAATCCTGTCCGTGGGGCTGATTTCATCAAGTAATGTAGATTGATTATTCCTCAACTGAGTTATGGTATTCTCCAGGACATCATCTGGTTCTCGTTGTTGTTCAATGTGGGTATGGAGCTGCTGGGGTGAGCATTACCAGATTTGGAGCACAGCGCCACCAGTTGGTGGATAGCACATAGTTTTGTATTTCTTCCTGTGATAACGGAAGAAAGAGGAGATGAGCAGATTCTAGACAGAGGCTGCATGTGGGCCATTGAAATGATGCTGAATATCAGCAAGATGGAGGCACTGTGTGGGAAGGGTTCCTGAGTCTCTGGGATAGGCTCATTCATATCATGAAAGGGGTTGCACTCTCTCTAAAACATCATACTCATTGCTCCAGGTTGCATCCGTGTCCCAGTGAAGGCAGCAACTCCAGGTGCCTTTAACCATCTTTGACTGGTTTCCAGCTACAGCTTTTCCAAGGCAGGGGCTGCTCTGAAAGCTGGCACTAGTGTGGAAGGCATCAGTGCAAGTGTCGTCAGGAGAGGCCCTTTCCAGCATGCAATTCCCTTGCTGAAGGACCGGCACAGATTGCCTATCGGCTCCTGAGCCAGCTTCTTCTGCTCTGAACAACATGGGGTGGGAGGCCTGGAAAGTGCCTTTCCCGTGTCCAACCTGCTTGGTTGCTGAGCCCATCGTAGGCCGTTCTCCTCATGGTTCCATGTGGTACTTGAACTAAGGCAGCCTCACTTTTAAGGAAGCCCCTGCTTCTGGAGGTCAGGAAGACCTCAAGACTGCCTGGATTTTGGCACCTGTTTCCGTTATTCCAAGAAGCCCCACTTGCTGACCATCCATGGTTTTAATTTGACCTGGTTTTGAAATGTATTTGCATTGTTTTATGTTTCAAACCTGTTTACTGTTCATCACTTTGGAATATGCCTAGATACAGAGTGGTATACAAATAATGTTCATATTAAAATATATATTTAAAAATAATTATCACAGATATTTGGATACAAAAAATATTTCATATCATGTGGTTAAAGTTCAGCTAAATAAACAGACATCTTGGATGGTCTGCTATACTGACTCCTTTAACTTTGGGACTCAGAAACATTGGGTTGGTTATGAGTAACTATTCACCAGGATTGTTCATTGTTGACTGTCAGGAGATATAAGAAAGGGGTCGGTGGATAATGTTCCTGGCCTCCAATCATATAGAATCATAGAATAGTAGAGTTGGAAGGGGCTATGAAGGCCATGGAGTCCAACCCCTGCTGTTGCAGGGCACCACGTGACACCATCCCCCTCAGAGGGCTGTCCAGTTTCACCTCGAAAGTCTCCAGTGTGGGAGAGCCCCCCACCTCTCCAGGCAGCTTCTGGAGAGGTGTTTCTTGACATTCAAGTAGCTTTTCTGGATGAATCTGGGTTGTCACAAATTGAATTGATTATTCTGTGTCCTACACTCTGGCATTAGCAAGAAGAGATCTTGACCTTTCTCTGTGACAGCCTTTGAAGTACTTCTAGAGGGATATCATGTTCCCCCTCAGTCTTCTCTTCTCAAGGCTGAACATGCTCAGTTCTCTCAGGCTCTCCTCATAGGGCAGCTTCCAAAGCCTGGATCATTTTTGTTGCCCTCTGCTGGACCCTTTCTAATTTACCTGCATCTTTCTTACAATATGATTTATGGTTCCTGACATGACTTTGTTTACCATTTATCCACTGGTCAGTACTGTCTGCAGAACCCTGGCAGCATTCCATGTAGCATTTGCTTTATCTTCACTGTACCACAATGGGATTGAGTCTGCAGTATAAAGGAAGGGCTGGGGTGGGAAATTAGTACTTTTCATGAATGATGCATTTGTCTTTCTACAGAGCTGTTATGCACTCCTATAAAATTGGAGGGGGCAGGGGGATCAGAGGATTCAGAGCATCTTTTTAAAAGAAAAGCCATATATAGCATATTTTGCAATGCGAAGGTAGAAGCTGCATAATCATTCTTGTTTTAAGACTGTAAGGTCTTCATTTGAATAACGGCTAATTCCTTCAAGAATAATTTTATTAGCATTGCTTCTGCACCATAACATTTGTCTGGAAAGCCTATTGCAAATCTTTCCAGAAGATGCTTAAATATTTGCATGAATGTTATTATTTAAGGAGCACCAGAAAGACAAAATTCTGCACTCTCTCTCTCCCTCTCCCTCCTCTACTTGCATTTTTTGGGTTCTCCATCATTTTCAAACATTATTTTCCTAGCATCCTCGGTACACGATGTAGTGAAATTACCACTGAATTATTAACCCTATTACAACAGGACTGTACTACTTAGCATGTTACCTAATCCAAGAACAACTCCTGAGGATGATAAAAATTTCAGTAGCAAGAAGCAATGTGATCATCCTTTCGCAGCAATACCTGCATCCCCATCTACAAGACTGACCAAATATAATGCCGAGAAACTAATTCGTGCAATGGACTGTTGAGCTGCTCACTTTTGCTGGGACACAGGAATATGGAATGTACCTCGTCAGTTTCCAGCTTGGATGCCATAGGATTGTGTGTGTCACCATCCAAAGCTAAACAATATAGACTTCTCTGCACAAAGAAAACATGTCAGGAAGACATTAAACCACAGTGCTTATGTATTTATTTATTAGATTTATATACTGCCTTTTTTCTTTAAAAGGACTCAAAGTGTCTTGCAACATTTTCTTCCTCCTGTTCTCAGTCTTATCCCCACAACCTGACCCTGTAGCTTGGGCTGAGAGTCTGTGAATGGACCAAAGTCACCCTGCTGACTCCGTGACTGAGCAAGGACAAGACTCTGGATCTTTGAGTCCCAATCTTGGCCTCTTCCTGGCTCCTTTTTCTCATCCTTAGAGGGGATTTATGAATGGAGGTTCATTTGGTCATGTGAGCCACACCTATTCTTTTCAGTGCTGCAGTCCACATGAATTTTGACTGCCTCTGTGAGGTGTGACCTCAGAGCAGGGCTTGCAACCCCAGGCCAGGAAATGGATGGCTTCCCCCATAGCTTCCAAATGTGCTAACCCAACTCTCTTGGAAAGTATCCACCTGCTTTCTGAGATGACATCCTCTTAGCCCTGCCACCTTCCCCTTCCCACGTCCCATGCAAGGTGATGCTCCTTCCTGTCGTGAATCATGCCATCTTGCCCGCTTCTTCATGAGGGCAAGCGAGGAAGGACAACAGCATCAGAAATGCAGTTGGGAAGAAAGCAAAATCTTGGGTGTGTGGAGAAGGAGGAAGCTGGGCATGGTGAAGGAAGGAACAACAGAAGGGCAGAGGGCGAGGAAATTTCAGCTGGGGAGAAAGAGGAAGGAGAATGAAAGCGGGGATCCTACAAAGACGGGGGAAAGAACAGAGGGGATTCCCAGCACAGAGTTCCAAAGGAAAACTGGACCCCCAGGCCTAACCAAAATGAGATGTGTGTCTAAAAGGTCAAAAGGGTTATTTTGTGAGTGGCAGCCCAGGAAATTGCAAATGTTGTATCCCACTTTATCGAGCACAGTCCTACGTTTGGAGAGCTGGCAGAAGACTGGCCTTTGCTTCAAGTGCATTTGAAGGGATGCCTGGTGAGAGTCTGGCTGAAGGAGAACGCTGCACCAGAAGGAAGGGCTGGGCCTTGAGAAGCCTCATGAGCAGCACCTGGACCGGTGCAGGCCCATGGGCCACTGTTTTCCCACTAGGGTGGAACGCACTGCATTTCTGTTTAAAGTCATGGAATCTGTGCATAATTTGCATCTAGACTTATAAATTAGCATGTACATGGCACATGCAGATTTGGGACCTGTTTTAAAGTTCTTCTGGGACCATTATTTATTTTTATTTATTTATTGGATTTATACCCCATGAAATCAAAGGGCCGGCCCCCCACTGCTCCTCCTCCTCCTGTTCTCCCTTCCTCTGTCTGTCTCTCCTCTCCCATACAGAGTTGTTGCAGTTTATTGCTTTTATTTATTGGCACACTTCATATACAGCTCAGCATCAATGAAATATTTCTGAGTGAGGAACAATGGAATGAGAAAAACAGTGACTGAGACAGAGCTAAGTCTTGGAAAGGTTGCTGTAGGGGCTGCTGCAGTTAAGAAAGCAAAGGCTTCAGATGTGGTAGATCAATGCTAAGTAACCTTATTTCTGTTCCTTCGGGGATGAGGTGGGGGGCGTCCCAAACACCCAACCTTCCTATAAAGCTGGCAAACTGAGTTTGGCTTGGTGGCTTCCAGTTGGTTGCTCTTTTAGGTTCTTTGCAGTGCAACTCACACTTCTCCACTAAAGAATGCAATTCTTTTATCTGCTTCAGTGCGCTTTTCCCTCCTTTCTTCCCCATGCAGATGACTCCAGGAAGGCTGAACTGTACATTTTCCTCTCCGTTGTCGCCTCAACCCAGTTCCTTGGACTCCTGATGTTTCAAGACATGCTTTTCAGCCTAAAAGCAAACGTTGGCAGACAAGAATTCCACAGCTGCGCCATAGCTTTTAGACACCGGCAGATGGGCGGGCGACGTGAGACCCAGTGCAATAGTTGAATCCTGAATATAGTTGAATAGTAGAAGCATTTGTTCATCAGTCAGAATGTCATTATCACTGCCATCGTTGCAAGGGATCAAAAGGTGTAAGCAAGGCACACAATATGCCCCGGGGCTCAGTAGCTGCCTCTGCAAAGAAGATCCTGAGGAGAGAGGTGGGTTTGGACCACGTGTCGCAGGTAAGGCAATTGAGGCCTACTTTCTGTACCCTCCCCACTTCATGAAAGGTGTATCATCGCCATTGTACTATGTAACATTACTTGCACTCTCTTGAGGCTCCTTGGAACCAGGAGAAGGCCATGTACCAGCCCTTCTCACAGACCAAGGGACCAATGATGAATTCCAAGAAATCCCTCTCACTCCCTTTTACTTTGAGGAATAGGAATGTAGGGGAATCCTGTGCAAGAGAGCTTATTGTCCATCCGGCACAAAATGGAGTACAGACACAAATGAAAACAAGACTGCATTTAAGAAGGAGTCAGCATTGGATGAATAGAATCATACAGCCGGAAGGGACCTAGCAGGCCATACGGTCCAACTGCCTGCTCAGTGCAGGACTCAAGTCTCCCATCCGGATTGAAACCCAGCCTGACCCTGCTCAGCTTCCAGGATTAGGCAGAATCAGGCTTTGTTTGCTCTCTGGATCCCATGACTATTTTGTGCATTCTCCTTGACATGTCATGGTATTATGCGCATTGTGATGCACATGAATGTTATTGTAAAAAATAACACTTGGTCTTTTGTGTGTAAGCATCTGGACACTTATGGTTAGTTTTTAATCTGTTTGTTACTCAAGCTCTTATGATTGTTTGCTGCTTTAGCACTATTATCTTGGTAGAAAGGCTGAGTGGAATGAATGAATGAATATACTGAAAGAAAGAAATTGAGCATTAAAATGTTTAAATGCAGGAGAAAGTGACATTCACCTATCTCTAGTTATAATCTCAGAAGACAGGACTAGAATAAAATGGTTTTGTTTGTAAATGAGATCTCTATTTCCAGCAATTTCCGTAGTTCACCAACAAGGCAGAAAATCAAGGATTAACAATGAATACTATGAATACCCTTGTGAGATCTTAAGGATCAGGAAATGTGTTATGCTTGAGATACGCATTCTGCCACTAGCTTCCTTGTTGCATTTGCTGCAAAAGATAGGTGGCCTATCAACCACCATGTCTGGAAAATGAATACGAGTACGTTGCATGCATGCACTTCTTTTGGCTTTGAACATAGCCTAGATCTCTGAAAACCATTTCCAGGCAGTTGAAGGAATGCAGCACATACAGTACCTAGCTCAGAAATTGTCTCTGTATAACAGAACCCTCAAATACATCCTTTGACCTGTCACATTGGGTTCCATGATGATCTATTTTTGCTTATCTTGCTGCTTTGCCATGCATCAGCACCCTTTATCTACAGATCCACTTGTGCCATGTTTGCAATGAAGGTTTGAATCGCCGCTTGCCATCCATGTTGTTCTTTGCCTTTGCCTTAGCTGAGAATCCTATCTGTCATTCAGCAGTGCAGGGAAAAGACATCCAAGGGAGTCAGAGAAATGCGAAGCTGCATCCGTAAAGTACATGACAGAATTGCATGTCATTTTAAGTGTCTAATCTCCACTCCCTGCTCCCCTCAAAGATCCAATGATATTATTCTCAATTGCTTTGGGGAAATTTATTTATAACTAGAAATATTCTGGTTCTGCATGAGAAGTACAAACCGACAAACATCTCTCTGCTTCTGTTTTCAGAACAACTCTGTTAATATCTGTATTTTAAATTATACATATGTAGAGTTTATTGATTGTCTTGGTTAGGATTTCTCACACTCTACTCTTTTTTAAATTATACCCCTTGACTAGGAACCACAAGGAGAAGAAGTAAGTGTACCAGGCAGAGCTTAATCCCTGAATGAGAGATGAAAAAGACAAGAAATGATGAGATGGCTTTCATTTTCACATCCAGCACTTTGTGCTTCAAGCTTATGGTCTACTTTTTAGAGAAGACTTCACAATCAACTAGTGAATGGGGGAAGATAATTTCTTTTAAATCTCAGGCTCTTTCTAGAACACTATCTGATATTTCTTTTAACACACTATTATTTGATGCTCTCCAACTGCACAAAGGATACTTAATCCATTTCACTCTCAAGTAGAACAGCTAATTTAGCAGCAGAGGTACTTGACTTGAACAGGCTGGAAAATGTCTCTGACTTCCTAAGGTTTTTTGTGCGTGGTGCGGGATTGACTCATTTCTGTACAAACACGTTATTGAAATGTTCTTTTAAAACAGTGCTTACCTATTAAAGCAGGGCTGTTTGTCGCTCAGAGTTTGCTAAAACACCAAAAAGGTCCAAAGATGGTACAGAAATTCTTTGAATTTGATACATTTCTTCCCAGGAAAACATCAGATGTGGAAAAGGGAGTGGAATGTAATCTTTTGGCTTGCAGTTTTAGCTTCACCAGGGCTGTCCAGTTTCTGCGCTTTGGGTGTCAGGCTCCATGTCATGGGACTAATCCAGCCTCAGTACTCTATGCTAGTTCTCTCTTTGAGAACCAGGGTATTAAAAGGGGTTTGCCAGAATCTATAGGCCTTGTGATGATGCAGCGTTGGATGCATCCTGGAAAAAGGCTGGTTGTGCAAGTCCTTCTGCCACTCTAGTCTGCATCCATCACTCTGGGTGCTTTCTATGGCTTTGGTGCCAGTTGAACAGCAAAGAATTCCCAGCCCTTTAACCTATTCTTCTCAAGCGCACAGGTTGCTTTCCTAGAGACATTCTGCAGCATTTAGCACACTGCTCACATTCATGGGTTGCATCGCTCTCCTCCCAGATGGAGCACTTTCTTTCCACAAAAATTACACTTATCCTTCTGAAAAGTTTCAGGTTCCTTTCACAAAATTTGCACTTATCCTTCTGAAAGTTTTCAAGTACAAGCTCCTCAGTGCCATATGGCATTTTTGTAAAAGTTGTCAGCAAAACTATCAAAAAATCAGCACAACTTCTTGGAGAGGGGAGACTCAAAATTGTAACAGCTTCCATTTCATAAATGTATTTACCTGGAATTGGTACATTGGACTCCCCTCAGAAAGGACAAAGCTCCTAGCAGGTGTCATTCACTTCAGCCAAGATTTTTTCAACAAAGCAGTTCCCTTTCTAAAAAGCAATGATAAAATTTAAAGGCACATAGCGAAAAATGCCTTAGCATCAATATGTCTGAAAACAATCCCCTTGTAATACATCACCATGCTTCCAAATGAAATCCAGTTCAAAACAGAACAAATATACTTTATATGGGTGCCAGGACCTGTGCCATGGGAATGATCCATGCTCAATACTCTTGGTTAGACCCTGGTAGTTGGAATCAGTATCTAAATTCAAAGTGTTGGTTCTTACCTATAAAGCCCTTAACAGCTTGGGTCCTGGTTACCTAAAGGAGCACCTGCGACCATATATGCCCTCCTGCCCCCTATGATCTGCAGCTGATGCTCTCCTCTGGGAACCCTCTGTAAGAGAAGTGAGGAGGGTGAGTACCCGGAGGAGGGCTTTCTCTGTGGTGGTGCCCCACCTGTGGAATGTGCTCCCCAGAGAGGCTCGCCTGGCGCCGTCATTATTTGTTTTTCGGCGCCAGGCGAAGACCTTTTTATTTAAGAAATACTTTAATTGTTAGTTATTAATTTTATTATTGTTATATTTATATATTTCTATTTTTATAGTTTGACTTTGAGATGGGCCAATTTTTAAATAGTGTATTGTTTTCAATTGTATTTATTTATTGTTGTTAGCCGCCCTGAGGCTTTTTGCAAGGGGGCGGCATACAAATGTGTAAAATAAATAAATAAATAAAATAAATGTCATGTCATGTCATGTCCTACCTTTTTCTTGCAAGGAATCCAAGATAACTTTTGCAATACTCAAACTCGCAACAGTCCTGTAAGGTAGGTTAAACTGAGTGTCAACCCCAAATTGCCAGGTGATTGTTAGGAGAAAGTGGGGACTAGAACCCAACTCTCTCAAGACCCAGGCCCACACTTTAAGCACGCTGCCAAATGGATCAGCACTGAGGGTTGGGGAACCAGGGGAGGACAGTGCTGGAAACACAGTTCTGAAAATGTGAAACCCGCTGGTGGATTAAGTTCTGATCCAGACATAAGTCCAGGATGGATGAATCGGTTTGGTTCATCTTGGAGCTCAGAAGGATCAAATTCCTCAAATATCCACAATCAGAACGGATGCAGATTCTCAGCTATCCTGAATCAGCCTGCTTTTGGGACTCTTCTACCTTTTTCAGCGCCTTTCCAAAGCCTGACTGTACGCATGCATGCACACCGGCACACCACTCCGTCCTCTCCTCTTCAGCCAGACATCACCCAAAGACCGAATTTCTTAATCAGGACCATTCAACTGACATTTTATTTCACCAATCTTTATGTTGTTTACTTTACAAATCTGTGTGTTGCAACTTACCCAAGGAAGATACAAAACCTAGAACCAATATAACCAGGAAAACAAAATAAACATAAGCCATAATAAATATAGCACAATGAGACAGATACAGAGGTTAAAAACACCAGAATAGCAACAATAGGGAAATGGTTCATCTCCAATTAGATAATGAGCTGAATCTGCTTCCCAGCAGCCCAACTCATCGCCCAGAAGGAACCACAAAGAAACAACCTGCGACAGTCAAGCCCTAACGCACATTTCACATTATTGCATCTTTCTCTCCCACTATATAAAGTGTAAGGCAACAAAACCACACATGCATCTCCTTTTTGCTTGCTTGTGTCTTGCAGAGGGGAGGTAGCACAGCTTAATTTTATTCTGGAGAGGTAAAAATCGGGTTTGGAACAGTGTACTCTGGGCTGATTTTCTGCGATTTGAAAGTTAGCTAATATTTCATATTTGCAGTATATTTAGCGATGTACAGTATTTAAAATCCAATTTTGTTTAAAGCGAAAGGACAGTGCCACAGTGAATTCTGTTTTTATGGCTGTTGACATGCATCCATAAAGTGTGTCTTAGAAAATATTATCTGCAGCAGCACCCTGAGCTATTGTTTTACAGAGTTAAATAAATCAACCCTTTGGCATGTTATTCCTGTGAGACATACCATAAAGTCCATTTTATGATGGCTTTTTCCTTTGTCTTCTTACTGTTATGCTTCTCTTGAGATCCCATATATTATTTTTAGGCTTTGCCACTGTAGCCCTGTACTAGCAAACAAGAAACACAAAGGTCTGCTCGTTATTCCTCTGGTTTAGTAAAGAAGACCATTCATTATGCAGGTATTACCCTTATGATTCATCCATTGTATGTAGATCCCATGCTTCTTCCTTGTTGGAGAAACCCAAGGCAGTTTGCATAGTTTAATTTTATCCCTACGGAAACAACCCTAGACTGAGAGTGAGGGACAGGATTCAAACCACCAGGCAGCTTCATGGAATCCTAACCCAAATTCCCTGAGTCCCTGCCCAGCCCTTCAACCAGTGCCCCACATTGGTTCTCACTAGGAATGAGATATTTTGCAATTCCATCTATAAAATGACCAGATTCCCACCTTGAGACCAATTTGCATTATTAGTTATCTACTGAAGTTCACCCTTCTTCTGGTGGGTAACTACACTAGACATGTTTACGAGCATCTTAAGGCCTGAATTGCTTGCACACTACGTGACTACATCTACAATTACATTCCAGATTTCTTCGGAGTGGCTATATTGCAACTTCTGTACATCGCATGCCTGCATATTCAGGGCATGCCAAACTCTCCTCCCTCAATATGCTTTTGTTTTCTTTTTCCTTTTTATTCTCTGCTTCTCTTTATTCCAGCATATAGCCCAATGGGTGGGAAAACAGAAACAGAAAAGTAGAAGTTGGAAGGGTGAAGTGCGTAGACCGTTTCCCTGTACTTCTTACCTTCCCCACTCCTACTTCCCCTCCAGTTCCACTTGTGCGCGACGCAAGATCATGTCTGTGGCACAGCCTGGGTTCCACCAGCGCTTAGTGCATTTTTCATAAATGCTGTCACAATGTTCCCAGATAAATGGCAGGCAATTTAGTGAAAATTCCCACCCAAATTCTGAGATAGATATTTTGAAAAAAATACACATTTTAACATTCGGTGATCATGTTGCACCTTTTAAGTAAAAGTGACCGAGTTGCTGCTACAGACCAGATTTCTCTACGGGCAGCAACGTTGCGACTCAAGAGGGGGAAAAGTGCTTCTCTTCAAGTAGCCGCAGGAGCACCTTAGAACAGACCAGTGTCAGGATCACTCAGTCCAAGCTCAAGCTGTGCTTGGCAGTATGCTGAGGGCTGGGCTGCCTGGCCAGGACTGGGTCTCCTGCTTCTCCTTCTGCACCCCCACCCCATTCAGCTTCGCACTCCGCTCAGTGCAGTGTCCCTGCAAACAGCAGCACCTTCATTTGCCTCACCTCACCTCGGTTGCCCTCCCTCGCCTCGCCTCGCCTCGCCTGCCCCTGCCCTGCCCTGCCCTGCTGTGGACGGTTGCAGTCCCTCCAAGCACATTCATTTCTCCATATATCCTCTAGAGGCCACAGGAGTTCAGAAGATGGGGAATCAGCAGGCCAGGCCAGGCACCACTCAGCAATTTGCTCTGTGCCGTGCCAGAAGTCTTCTGAAGCTGAAGCGCTGCTGCCTTAGGAGGAGGGCGGACGCCTTGTGTGAGCGGTGGGTTGAGAGAAAGAGCATGGGGTGGGGAGAAAGTGGAAGCAAAAGAGAAAGTGTCAGGTGAAGGAAGGAAGGATTGCAGGGCAACAATAAGAGAGGGGAAGGCGTGTTCGTCATGGGGTGAGTGGGGGCACTTGCTGGCTGTCCGGACTGTGTGATCCTCTTGGGCACATGGATTCCAGGCGCACCTGAACTCTGCATCTGGACCTGCATCAGGGTAAACGTGTGTAGGCACTTGCTAAAGGAAATGGACTGTCTAGCCCTTGCCCACTCAGCTCCTCGGGCAACAGAACGTAAGTCTACTTTGAATTCAGAGTGGGGCATGCCTTGGTTAAGATAGAGGAGTGCTTAAAGCCTTTTTAAAATTTAAATATTCTGAGCCGAAACATCTTCTCCATTCCTTTCATTTATAAGGTTTAAAGAGATATAGCTGGGAGCTGTGCAGAGCCAAATCCCTTTCTTGGTTTTTTCTCCTGCAGGCAGTCTTCGCAGAAAAGCCCTATTTGCTATGCAGAACAACAGTGCAGAGCTAAGCTCTGGAAAGGGACTGGCAACGCCATTCCAGGGTCCACTGCTAGGGCCGGGATTAAAGATTTAGTCCAGATTTATAATCTGGTGGTGACTTCCACTTCATCCCCTTGTGCTCTCTCTTCTCTCAGTCTCGCTCTTTCTTAACCATTGTAGGGATTCTGCAATTAGGGTTTCTCCAGAAATCGGCATGGAAACAGGCTGCAACTGGATCAACGGAACTCCAAGGGGATTGTGGAGAATTGTGGAGTAAATTCTGTGATATGTGGTCGGACTTCCTTCCCAATAAATACGGATAAGATCTGGGGGCATCTCTTGGTGTAATTACCCATGGAAGTGACAAAATGGGAAGGAAAGTCAGGGGGCCTCCTTCCCCTCACCAGCAGAGCACCGTTACGTCTCAGGGCGTCAAACTGCCCAGCCACTCCAGTAGCCCAGTGTTTTCCAGGCATACCGCAACCCACCGGTTTATTTCAGAGCAGTTTGTGGTGTTGTCTGGAGCACACTGGCTACCCATTTTTCTGTCTTTTCGTCAGGTTGTTCAGGCTGCCTTGCCCAGTTCTACTGTTCTATGATTCTAACTATGTAAGCTGCCTTTAAGTCTCTTGGGAGGAAAACAGGCAGGAGATAATTGAAAAAAATAAAAATACATGAAATAAAAAGTAAAAGTGGAAGTGGAAAGGTAAAAGTAAAGTTAGAATGGAGGGAAGGAAAAAAAGGAAAAGGAAAAGGAAAAGGAAAAGGAAAAGGAAAAGGAAAAGGAAATAGGAAGAGGTTAGGCTAGGCTCAGAGTCAATGTCAAGCCCAAAGTCACTCAATGAGCTTTGTGACTGCATGGAGACTAGAACGCAGATCTCCCAATTTAACGCTCTGACCAAAGCAAGAAAAATCATAAAACCCTCGGCTACCTCATCCTAGAAAGTAAGGTGTGCTACCCATGTGCCCTTGCACTGCTAAGATGAATACAGCATTGTGCTGTAAGACACACACAGAGGAGTTGGGGAGGGACAGAGAGAATATACAAGCCAACAAAGATTCTCTATAAGGTAAGAAAGACGAGAAAAGATGTCAGAGCTGCAAGACTATGCATAAGCTGTGCCATCAAAGCCCTGGAATACCTGAAGGAAAGGTGTAGGCCAGCCAGCCCAGAGCAGTGATTCCTCACCCCTCAAAGACTTGCCTTCAGAAGGGCATATCGTGACATGCCAACTGCCCCACTGTGCCTGCCTTATCCTTGAAAGCTTGGAATAGCTTACCACCTGGTGCCTGGGAACCAGCCATCTGGCAACGAGCCTCCTTGGCTGGAGCAGGAGAAATGCTTTGGAAGATATCCTTGCTGGGCACATGGGAAAAGACTTTCTCCTGCAATGCTCCCAGGCTGCCCGCTGCTGCACGAAGGCCTTCTCTCTACTTCTTGCACTCAGGAAGCAAGCCAGAACTATTTAAGCTTGCTTTAATGGTTTTGCTATGCTTTTATTTCTTTGCAATGTTTTTGTTGGTTATTTGTGATTTTGCAAACCGCATTTGAGAGCAACATTTTAAACAAACTCTGCAATATGCAGGGTGCAATTCAATCTTTCCTTTTCTTACCAAGAGTGGGTAAGGGTTAAATTCTGTCTGTCTTCTGCTGCAGGTGCAGTTTAAAAGAGAGAAAGGATTGCCGTGAGCAAAACTGAGCCAGTGCCTCTCCCTGTTGAGATGAAGAGAGCAAGCGGGATCTCAGATTTGTATCAAAAGGGGTCGGGGTGTTGCACTTGAAAGGAAAAGGTCACCGTCCCCAAACTGCCACCTTCTGCTGGTAATTCACTCAGTGCCAACTGAGTCTGAATGCTTTGCTTGGGGAACCCTCTTGTGCATTGGCCGATACATTTTTGCTGCTTATTTGCTAGCAGGGTGGGTTAAACAGCATGGAGTGCCTTTTCTAACCGGCTCCATCATCCCAATCCCACTTGTTGTGGCACTGTGGCGAGATTCATGTCATGTGTTTCATGCTTCTTACTCTGAATTTGCAAGCAGGACGCGGGGAGCTTCACAATGCTAGGCGCTCAGTGCCGCGCCACGTTGTCTAACAGCAGGTGTACCTCTTGCATGACCTCTTCAGGCTTTGGAACATTTCCTGTTTTTAGGCATTGAATGTATATATACACACATGCATAGGAAAGTGATTATATACAGTTTGATGAGAGGAAATTGTAGGGTAGATAATATAGAAGCCAATGGTTCATGACAAGACTTCTGAAGAAAGACATTTTGTCTAGAGATAGAAGAAAAGGGATCATTCAGCAAGAATGCCAAGTGTACGAAAGGTATTCTCCTCCAGGAACAAAGAGGGTGTCCTGAAATGGGAACAAAGAGTCCTGCAAGAAAGCAAAGAGCTTAGCAGTGAATAAGAGTGAGAGTTGTGTCAGACTACAGTGCAGAAGAAGATGTCGGAAGAAGAGAGGTTTTATATTCTGGGCCGTAGTGGAAGTGTTTTGAACTTGCAGTCAGTGTTCCAAGCTATTTGTTCTCAGGACAGCAACTGCTTGGTTGAGTCATGGGTGTGCCATGTGTACCACTTCAGATATTTTGGCTTGGTTGCCCACCCATGATGCTTCAGAATGCTTGCTCCATGCTACAGATGGGACAAGTATCCAGATACACGCGTGTGCTTGAATATAAACTCTGCTTCTCCTGTAAGAGGAAGCCAACTGCAGTTGGGAAAAACTTTCTGCAAACGTGACTTAACTCAGATTGGGACTCACAGTCCAACTCCAACATGCCCTATGTTGCTTGTTACTTCTCTTTCATCTCCAGTTCAAAAGTGCTTGACTGTGCAGGGAATTATGGGATAACCAGTGGGAAAGAATTCTGCATGGCCACAAATGAGACACTATTTGTCACTTTTGCTGGGGACTGTATCGTCTAATTGAATGCAAGGGTGAGGCCCCTCAAACTGGGCCATTCCAAGGATTCATATTAAGCCTGAAAAATCAAAACACACTAAGAGTGATTGCCTGGAACATTTGAACAACCTGACAGGAAGACCTAGCTCTTGCCCCTCCTCTTGCAGCAGGTGAATGTTTTGGGCAACAGCAATGAAGGAAGCCGTGTGATGACGAGGACTGCAGCTCAGCTGAAAGCTGCCATGTCCTCAAGTGCAGGATCAAACCATGAAGGTCAAGAGCTGAGGAAAAGCTTGCTGAGTTTTGCTGCTCCCTCTTCTCAATGGGCAAAACCAAGTTTTGTGAAGCTGCACCGTTCACCCTTGCCACTCTGAAAGTAGATGACATATTTGGATTACCCGAATGCATCTGTCTTAAGCAGAGCTTTGGTGAGTAAAGGGAGCACTACATGACAGACAGAAATGGTTTGCTTCCCTCCTGGTGAGGTGCTGATCAGATGGGAAGGAAAGATGCTCTGTTCTTTCCCACATGGCTAGATTATTCTCACATACCTCCCAGCAGAGTGAGATTGCACCATGAGGGCTACATGCTGTCAAGTATTTCTGTGAAGGGGAGAGGGCTGGGAAAACCATTTTTGGAAGCCATATTCTGATTTCCCCAGCCTTGATCACCACACCAGCATCAAAAGAAACTATTTCTGTGTGACACCTTCTGCTATTGGCTATAAGTAAATATGATGACAATTCAACATGATAGCATTATGTCCAGGCATCTGATGATAAACACAGAGAAGCAATCTTCTTTGCATCTGCAGAATACCTACACATTGTATGAAAACAGTTTATTGTATCTCCAGGGCTGAGCTGCTCCTAAACTTTAAATCCACAGAGGTTAGTTATATCCTCATGGCAAATACTGACAACATCAACAGTATTACAAGCAGTGCTGAAAAGAAAAATCGCAGAGTAACACATTTAACATATCTAGGTCAGATTCGAAAGGGAAGAAGGATTCCTGAGACCAGAAAGATCAAGAATGAATGAGCAATGAGTTAGTTGCAGGCTTTAACTCTGTAAACAGAGATGCCCAGCCAGTCATCTCCCAAGGGGGTCAAAATGCATTGCACCAACTAGATTCAGTGCAGAGGAAAGCTATATTCCCTTCGGAGAAAGGTAGTCCAAGTCACAGGGTGCTGTCCAAGAAGAGTACAAGTATTCCTAGAGAATTAAATACCTCCATTCCCAATGTTTGCAATCGTATCACATCATGCCACCCATATGTCTTGAGTCCTCATCACTGTGAATAGGCAGGATATAAATACATGCTATAAATAATTATAAGATGGCCCCAGGAAGGTGCATTAATAATGTTCTTTCTTCTGCTTCTTCATCATCTCTTTCTCATTCATGGTATTCAGGTGCCCTGCGCACTCGTTTTTCCATTCATGGAAGGACTTGAAAGTGATCTATATATGCCTTTCAGCAGGAACAGTTTAACCGGATTTCAAAACAGTTCAATTTGGCTCAGAGAATACTTGGTCAGAGGAACTAGTGTTGTCTCATGAACCACAGTCATTTATTTATTTATTTGATTGATTGATTGATTGATTGATTGATTTATATCCTGCCTTTTTCCTACAAAGGGCTCAAGGCAGCTTACATCATACTCCTCCTCCATCTTATCCCCACAACAACAACCCTGTGAGGTAGGCTGGGCTGAGAGTCTGTGACTGGCCCAAAGTCACCCAGTTGGCTCCATGGCCGAGCGGGGACTCGAACCCAGGTCGTTTGAGTCCCAGTCCCACGCTCTTCACCACTGCACCACACTGGCTCACTGAAGTTACAGTCCCTTCAGTGCATAGAGCAGGCTCACCCAAATTGGGACTAAGCACAATGACCCAATGGACTGCCAGGCTCTTCACAGGACCCATGTTTGTAGACTCAGGACTGCAGCAAAACCAGCCAATAGGAAGCCTCATTCAGTTTCATGGATGAGAATTCTAATATATATTATTAGATGTTGCTGGAAATGATTGACAACAAAAGGAGAAGGGGACAGCAGAGGATGAGGTGGTTGGATGGAGTCACTGGGGCAGTGGGTGTGGGCCTGGGTGGACTCCAAGGGATGGTGGAGGATGGGAGAGCCTGGAGGAATGTTGTCCATGAGGTCATGATGAGTAAGGCTTGACTTTGTGACTAACGACAACAATACCACTTACTAATCACCAAAAAAGAGAATTCTTTTGCAGCAAAAATCAATAAATAAAGAGAACATCCATTCATTTATGCTGATTTATATCTATAGAGACACATTCAGAAATAATTATTGTAACATAAATAGCAATATGCTGTTTCTAAGCATATTTTCTATGATCTATGCTTCAAATGGTGGGAATTACTACACCCAGTTGTCTTGTGTGCCTGACTCAATTCACTGGTGACAGACACAGCTCTACATCCTGATGGCTCTTTGTCCTGGATTATACAGCCTTGCAAACAGAATAATTTCAAAAGAGAAGATATTCTCTAAGAGTCCTTGAAATGGAGAGTAGTCCTCTGAAAAAGAGGTTCCATGATTTTCCTATGTTTCTTTTAGGCACTCACAGGTTTTGTTTAGTTTTTTGTTTTTTAATGCAAAATGTGAATGTGACAAATTAGTGCTCTGAAAGATATATTCAATGGCAACTTTGGATTTGTTGGTGTAAATACCCATTAACGTATTGTAATAAGATCGCACACTAGTGTTATGGCTACAGAAAGAGAAACGAGTTCATTAGCATATAGATTCAATGTTTTCCCACATAAAGGACAAATAAGGTTTCTTTCTGATGCCTGTTTTACTATGTTAAAAGATGCACCCTAGAATCTAGATTACTCAACAAGCTTGACACTTAATCAAGGGAAGCCAATAAAACAGAGTAAGCTTAAGTGAAATGTGCAATCCCGCAATATTTTAGCTAAACATTTTCTGCTACCTTCAGTTTTTCAATTTTGCAGCATTTCAAGTTTGCAGGCAGTATTTGATCACTTCAAGCACATTTCCATATCATTTTTTTCTTTCAAATGGGTTCCTAGTAAATTAAATATAGTATATATAGCATCAGGTCCATTCCAATATATCAAAGAAATGGCGGGGGAGGGGGAAGGAAGTCTGTCAGGAAATAGCAAATGTATTTAGTTTTCAAAAGTCAAAGAAGTTCTTATGATCTTTTCATGGAAATAAATTTCTTTTAAGAAAGGGAAAAACAACAGCAAGATTATAGGATATTTATTTCATAAAATCAAAAAGAATGCGAGATGAAGTAAATGCATTATGAAAAAACATGTCCAAATATTATCAAAAAGGTACACAAAAATAATGCATTCTTATTTCAGTGGGCCATTCCTAAATCTGCATCACAGCATCAGGTTTTTAAGAACAGTTAACTCTTTGATGTTAATTCAGGAGAGAAAAAATGAAGCCTTCAGTGTTCGTAGTAGCTGTATTTTCAGGCTGGATTTGGTGAACCAGATATTTTAAGTGTGTTTACATTTTTTGCATGGGTCTTAAGCAATAAAAGTTTGACCTGACCTGGTTAGACCTTGGGCTCTATCTGGATATTGTTTCATTCAATGGTGTTTGTGGTTCTCTACCTGAACCCAGGTGTGTTTATTGTTATACAATATTGCTTTATTCAGACAGTACTTTGGATGTCTGGGGTGTAATAAAATAAGTTCATGCGGACTTCAGATGAATAAAAGCTGGGAAACACCAATGAAATGAAATCCTTTTGGAGCAGGGTGTGTCTGTGTGTGTGTGTGTGAGAGAGAGTGAGTGAGTGAAAGTGAGAGTAGTGGGCAGAAATAAAAACAAAGCTAAATGCTACAGTAGGATTTTCCCTTTACTGATTGCAGGCACACTGATAATTCTTTCTTACTGTGATACTTCCCCATCGACCTTTCCTAAGAACCGCTGGCCATTTCTTGGGGTTGCTGAGATTTTTAGTGGATTCGAAGCCTTGTTCTGGGTTGCACTTTCCAGTTCATAAGTGGCTTGGCTCCTTGAACATTTCTCTGCCTGCTGTGAAATGAAAACCCTAGAATATATTAGGCCATTTTGTTCAAGTTCACAAAGCATCCAAACTTGCCCCCTCTACAACCTTGAACCTGAATGCGAAAGCAAACACTTTACTCAAAAAGCTCGCATTTTTCCACATGTGCATTTGCAAGTTCAAAAGTGGTCTTTAAATGCTCACTTTAAATGTGCATTTAAACACCCAGCACACAAGCGCGCGCACACTTCCGTGCTGTAATCAGCCGGGTCATGCAGTGCACACTTTCCTAGTTCAAACAAAAAGAAAAATGGCTTGCAAACGAAAACAGCAGCTGAGCAGAGACGCAAAGCTGCATTTGGAGATGTCAGTCAAGAGCTCACACATCCCTTTCATCCCTAGAACGCACCCTGCATTGTCTATAGCTGCATATTGCATGGGAAAATCAGGGGTCATGTATCAGCAACTGGCCATGGAAGCCTGTCCAGCCTTCTAACTGAGGAACTAACTGACTGGTTGGCATACACTCAACTACAAACTGGGAAGCCTCTCGTCCTGATCCTGATCATGCTTGTTTAGACTATGTTATGTCAGGACTATCAGCACATGCACTCTGAATAGTCCTCTCGTCTTCGCTTTCATTTCAGGAAGCTAAGTCACTGCCACCAGCAAAAAACACGTTTGGTCATGTATTCACTGTCAATAAAGCATTTTCCTTCAGTCAGCCTGCACTTCACGCAATGCCAACTTTTGGGAGAGTTTTAATTTCTCTATGCAGAAGAAACTTTAGAAACATAGAAACATAGAAACAGAGCGAGTCAGAAGGGGTCCCCTGGGCCATCTAGTCTGACCTCCGGCACCAGCCGGCTCCGCTCATGACATGCCCACCATGTGCATGTCCAGCCTATCTTTGAACACCCTCACCGATGGGGCCTCAACGACCTCCCGTGGAAGCCCATTCCACGCCCTCGGGGTCCTAACTGTCAGGAAGTGCTTCCTGGCATCCAAATTGAACCTTGGCTCCCTGAGCTTTGCTCCATTGGAGCGCGTCCTGCCTTCCTCTGCAGGGGAGAACAGGCCTCTCCCCATCTCCATGTGACACCCCCTCACATACCTGTATGTTGCCAACATATCCCCTCTGAGTCTCCTCTTCTCCAGGCTGAAGAGACCCAGTTCCCTCAGTCTCGCCTCATACCCCATCCCCTGCAAACCAGCCACCATCCTTGTGGCCCTACGCTGCACTGACTCCAACCTGGCTATATCCTTTCTGTAATGAGGGGCCCAAAACTGAACACAATACTCCAGTTGCGGGCGCACCAGAGTCATGTAGAGTGGTAGTAATACCTCTCTTGATCTAGAAGCCACACTTCTGGCTATGCAACCAAGGGTGGCATTCGCCCTCTTGACCACCGCATCACACTGCTGACTCATGTTTAGCCTGCGGTCAACCAGTACCCCGAGGTCCCTTTCACAAGTGCTGCTCTCCAGCCACTTGTCCCCTAACCTGTACTTATGACAGCTATTCCTATGCCCCAAGTGCAAGACCTTGCACTTCTCCACATTGAACGCCATCCTGTTGTCTCCTGCCCACTTCCATAGTCTGTCCAGATCCTTTTGGATCTGGAGTACCTGCTCGTCAGTTGTGGCCACTGCTCCAGTTTTAGTGTCGTCTGCGAATTTGATCAGCAGACTGTTCACCCCTTCTTCCATGTCGTTAATGAAAAGATTAAACAGGATCGGCCCCAGGACAGAGCCCTGGGGGACCCCGCTTGTCACTGGCTGCCATCCCGACGATTCCCCGCTAATGGTTACCTTCTGCTTTCGGTCAGTCAGCCATGCCCTAATCCACCGGACAGTGCTTTGGTGTATCCCAAAACTCCTCAGTTTCTCCACCAGGATATCATGGGGCACTTTGTCAAAGGCCTTGCTGAAATCCAGGTATACCACATCCACTGCATCCCCTCCATCTAGCCATCTTGAAACCTTGTCATAGAATTCCACAAGGTTTGTCTGGCAGGACCTGTTTCTGCGGAAGCCGTGTTGTGTGGCTGTCAGCCTCCCTTCCCTATCTAGCATCACTAGATCTCTCTCTATTATGAGCCTTTCCATTGTTTTTCCTACAATGGACGTAAGGCTAACCGGTCTATAATTCCCCATGTCCTTCCTACTACCCTTTTTGAAAATTGGGACCACCGATGCCACCCTCCAGTCCTCTGGAACTTCACCCGTTCTCCACGAGGCCTCAAAAATGGAGGCCAGCGGGCGTGAGAGAACCCCTGCCAACTCTCTAAGTACTCTTGGGTGTAACCCGTCAGGGCCTGGCGCCTTTGTAATGTCCAATGCCCTGAGGAGCCCCTCGACTTCAAGGGGGGTGACTCTAATCTCTGCCCCTAAGTCCCCAGCCTCATCCAATCTCCTATACGGATATCCCCCGTCCTGCTTTGGGGAGAACACAGAGGCAAAATAGTCTCCCAGCTCCAGGCATCTTCATTAGTGATTTTTTATGATTAATTACCCTTCCACCGCATGACATTTTGAGCTAGTGGCTGGGTGCAGAAAATGCAACCAACCATGGTGGATTTTTTTAAAAAGTCTTTGTCAGTCTGTGGTGTTATCCAAACCCCAAATGGTAAGTTTGGTCTTCAGGAACCATGATAAGAAACATTGTTTATTCTATGGTTTTTCCATACCACCATGGTTTGTCATGTTCCCTGGAACCAGGATCATGGTTTCCACAGTCCTGTATGCAACTGCCACAGAGTCCTTTGGAAAGAGTGGCAACTGCAGGAGCCATTCCAGCCATTCAGTCTCTTTGGTCTGACCAATGAGGAAGAAACAGGCAATGTAAGCAGGGAGTGATGCAACTTGGAATTGAACTTCAGGCATGGGGCTGATGGGATGCATGCCATCCGTGGGAGGATCAAGCAGGGAGAATCGAAATCACAAGGGACTTACAAAATAATAATAACTGCTTGTCTGCTGGGTTGACTGGGGAGGGAGGAGCTTGCAGGCTGTGCAGAGTTCTTTGCCATGTTGTGTGAACCCAGCCAGTGTCTGGAACACTGTGGTGTTGGTATCAAATGTGTTCATGGGGCCAAGAAGGCTGTTTCCACATTCTCTAGTACAATATTGCCTGCTCAAGAACTGGCACCGCAGAGTTTCAGAAAAGGAGCCTTTGGAATGCGAAGCATCATCATCATCATCATCATCATCAAAAGCTTTTGTATGCTGTCCTTTATATAAATATCTCAGGACGGCTTACAGAATTTAAAACAATTTAATTAGGCATTATACCTGTTGATATTGGTAAACAAGAAATGTAACTTGATTGTACATGTAATCACTGTGGCGAGGATTGCATTTGCTCACACTGGAAAAGGGAAGAACCACCCACCAACGAACTGATCCTAAAAAAGATCGTGGACTGTGCAGAAATGGATAGACTGACTTTGTCATTGAAGCAGAAAGAAGATACTGATTTCTATCAAACTTGGGACTTTTTATTATTGGTTAGAGAAACGGGACTTCATATAGAATTAAATATGTTTTTGTCATAAATAGAAAAAAATGTGGGGGATGACCCAGCAGGTCCGATGTTTCTGATGATTGATGTTGTTTTTAGTTTTCTTTTGTTTTAGGGTTATTTTGAATAAAACTTATAAAAAAAGAATTTCAAACAATTTAAAATATCTAATAGCATCATCCACAAATTAAAACAGTGATACTGTATCAAACAATAAATAAACATCAGATAAATCAAATTAAATCAAATTAGAACAAAGCAAAAGCAACTGGAAAAATCATTAAAACTATTATCTTTTAAAATGCTGCTTAAATAAAAAGGTTTTGACCTTGTGCTGAAAATAGTATAATAGTTACTATTATCCTGGTCCCAAGCCTTTTAGGGCTTTCTAGGTCAAGACCAGCACCTTGAATTGGGCCCGGGCTTCAACTGGAAGCCAGAGGACTGGCGTCATGTGAGAATAACAGCTGGTCCCTGGCAGCAGCCTGGCAGCTCTATTTTGTACCAGCTGAAGTATCCGGACCATTTTCAAGGGCATGTCCCTGAACAAAGAACTACAGCCTGTCCCCAAGGAGAAGCTGGTCCATTAGCCCTTGTTATAAAGCCCTCCTCCAGGGCAGTTCTTGAGGCTGATCATGCTGCCACGATGTAACCCTTTTCCGTCAGTTTGCTTCTCTTTCATTCTTCAGGCCAGTGATAAATGACGGACATTATCATGCGCTTAATGGAGGGGCAGGGTGGGAAGAGAGTGCCCCGTCCAGCTCTTGGCAGGCAGTTTTGGACAAACCGCTTGGCCACATAGCGCTGACACATGACGGGATGGACTCCTGACAAGGAGGCAACTGATGAGAAAGGTCAAGCGGCAGGTGTTTCACAAAGCACCACCGGCATTCCTTCCGTCATCAGTCCAAATAAGTTGCGTGCCAGAAAAGCTTCCAAGTTTAGGAATGAAAATGCAGGAGGGAAGGCACGGCTGAACTCCGATCTGGCATTCTGTGCCCTGAGCTGGCAGCCACGCTCCAGCATGGCTGAAGTTCAAAGTACATGTTCTGCCAAGTGCCATTTTCCATTCCTTTGAGCTGCATGTGCTTTCGGCTGAAATCAGTCCAAGCAAACGATAAATCTAAGTCAGGGAAGGGTGGCTGGACAGGTTGCTCAGTCTTTTTCCTAGTTCTCTTTTGCACCTGAGGAGAAATTTATACCAAGCCCCCATCAAGAGAGCAAGCAGAAGGGAGAGAACAATCCCAAACTGGAAGAGACCTGAGCACTTCTCCCTTTCCCTGCTGAAGCCACAAGCTTCAATACTTCCTGCAAAGTAAGCCCTGTTAAATTGCCACGGCACATTTGTGTAAACATGCATTCAATTGTACTGCATTTTCACCTGGTGTGCCTGGTTTTAGGTTTGGCTTTGTTAAAAAGAATAAAAAAGAAAAACAGAGGAAACAACAATATAATGCCATGGTATCTGCACTGTGAATCTGAGAAAAGTGCTGAATCTTGAGGATTTGGGTAGTGTGAACAGAGAGATCAGGCATTTAAGTATACAGTGTATTCACTGTAAATACTACAAACACTGGATTTTGATTTTGTTAAATCTTCAGCGTGACCTTTCACAACCTGCCTTTGACAGTGTCTTCAAGCTTTTTTAATTGTGACACCAAAGACAATTAAATACTACATTCTGTCCCAAGCACTTTGATTTGCATCTGCTGCAAATGCTTTGAAAACTCATATATATGCACTTTATATGTAGCTTTCCTTCTTTTCTTCCAATGAGCTGGTCTTTACTGAAGAACAATGATGCCATTTAGTTAAATCTCTTTTCCTCTGTCACCTCTGTGGCAAAGGGGAAAAAGTCTTACACACAGTGCGAGAGATTGTAAATGACGTTATTGTAGAAGGCCATGACGCACCACTGTGAACAGGCTGTGAGTAAGGAACAACATCAAAGACAAAAAGGAAAGCATTTGAAAGCAGTAAAAAGGAGATGCTGATGACAACAGCAAGGTTCTGGAGAGATTACCAAAATATTTAAGAAGAAACAATGCTAAATAGACATACACAAAGAGAAGGAGCAACATTAGGATCAAAAAACAAAGGATTGCCAATAAGAATGGTAATGTAATACACAAAAAGGGAAAGGGACTATTCCTTTGCAGAACTGGTTGCAAGGGCTGGGGAAGTTGGGTGGCACACACACATACACACACACATGAAAGTAAAGGCAGTTATTCATTCGTATGGCATCTTGACTAACACAACAGAAGCGTGTATTTACCTAATGTCATGATCAATTTTCCCAGCTCGGTAGGGAGAAAAAAATTAAAATGTATGCAAATAGCTGTGTAATTGGTAGAGAAGTGCCTAATGCTAATATTCATAATAATATTTGATTTGGATTTGGGAGACCAACATTTAAATAATAATGCAAATACTGTAAAAGGAAAACTCCAGATGACTACAAAGTCACACAGAGACTTTTCCCCCTCCCCAAGAACAAAAAGAGGATCTAGAGAGGGTTGCTAGATTCTGGGGTTTGCCCAAAATCTTCCAGTTCTGAGCTCTTTAGGATTTTTCTTTCCCCACCCCACAATTGTCAGGTTGATGAACATATTGCACTTTTTGCTGAGGGTCTAGCAACTTAGACTCTTAGGCTCTTTTGAGGGTGAAGGAGTTTTCGTAAGTGTCAAAATGGTACTTGTGGAGGTAGTGGTGGGGTGAGCATCAGGGCCATATGACTGCCTATTCCTTATTTATTAGATTTATATCCCACCCCTTTCTCTATCAGACTGAAAACTGACTCTGCTACACATCATCTGAACATTTAGAAACACTGTCCTCTGGTCTATGTCAGCCTTCCCCAACCTTGTGTCTCCCATGTTTGGATTGCAACACCCAGAATTCCCAGTCAACAGTCTAGCCGCTGGATGGGAATTCTGGGAGTTGTGGTCCAAATGCTTCTGAAGGCCACCAGGTTGGGGAGGGCTGGTCTACATCTTGCTTCTAGAGACATTAATTCAGATTGTTTGTATCAGTTTGTGACGGAACCGACCAGTAAGTGGCATGAGAGAAAATAGGGCTCTATCTGGGAAAGTAGTGGTACAGAAAAAGTGTCAGAAGCTGGGATGGTGCAAACAGAATTCTTCTCTGTCTAGATTAAAATCTGGTGAACGGAGACTCAGGGGCATCTCTTGCCTTGGTCTTGAGTATACATTACTCTGAGCCTTGTATTTCCTGAGCACAAAATTGAGATATTGCTAAAAGCTAGAAGGATAACTCAATGGGCACAAGTCTTGGTGAACTTGTTCATGGTCTCTTTGCTTTCTCTTTCTCTTACACCCAGTTACTTTTGGCATTCCAGACATCCCAAGTTCCAGAAATCTGCTCTTTTATAGCACCCCGAACCGAATCACGGAGAATCATTCGCACTACTGAATGCCCCAAAGGCTGTTGGACACAGGCTTGATGAAGTGGGTAGACGGAGCTTTGGCAGGCAAAGCTGGTACAGAATCGCTGTTGTAAAAATGTCATTTGACTGCTGTCATCAGAAAGGGACTGTCCTTTCTCTTGTCCTTAAGACGAGACAAAGGCATTATGTGATACAAATCCTTGTCCCCAGAAAGAGTCGCAATAGCGATTACTGTACTTGCATCCCAACAGTTTAGGAATGTGTCATAACAGCAGCTGGCAAATGGGAAAATGCCAAGTATAAGTGAGAGTCTTGCAGGTCAATATGATTTACAGGGTTGCTGCGAATGCAGTTAACAAAGAAGTATTGCCGCATAAACAGAGGAAAAACACAGCAAAAAGGCCCAACTCTCTCTTGTACACCAGGCTTGGCAATAACTCCCAAAAATGCTATGTAAGCATATCACACAGCTGTCAATTTGTAAAGGGAGGTTTGTAGCAAGGAAATGAAGGTATACAGTACAGAGCCATGGAAAGGGGGAAGGAGGAGAGAGTATTAGTGTCTGGGAATATTAGATATAGATACTGTCTTCCCTTGCAATGGCCTACTTATTAATGACACTCAGGGTGAAGGTCTTATTTATTTATTATTTTTATTTTTTGAAGCCACTATAAAATTTGCAGTAGCCAGGTAGTTTAACAATATTTTGAGTTATGGCCACTGCCAAACTCTAATGCTAAATTCCAAGGGAGGTGAGAAGGGTGTTCTGTGGGGTGTGCAAGGTCCCGGGTGCTTGCAAAAGGGCCGCTTTGGATCTGGTTGCTCACAGATCCCTTGTCCTCTCAAGACTTATCAGACTTATGCTATAGAGACCTGTGCAAGGGCCATTCCGGGGCTCTTTGGATGCAATCCTATGCATGTTTTGATGGGAAATAATAGCCCTATGACTTCTAGCCTTTGCAATTGGCATGGCTGACCTGGGACATTTGGAGGTAGATGGCTTTCATCAGTCTAAACTGGGGAGCCTCAAACTTTTAAAAGGGAGTCAGTTCACTGTACTTCAGACAGTTGGGGGGCCAGACTATAGTTTGAAAAAATATGAACGAATTCCTATGCACACTGCACATATCTTATTTGTAGTGCAAAAACCAGGACAAAACAATATAATGTTTAAAATGAAAAACAATTTTAATCAACATAAACTTATTAATGTTTCAATGGGAAGTATGGGCCTGCTTTTGGCTAAAGAGATGTCAGTGTCTGGTTCCGTATTCACTCCTCTCTTCTGTATTCAGAGCCAACGCATGCCTGCAATAGGGGGAAGACCTGGTGCGTGCACAATTCACACTGGCAAGACCAGCACAGCAGCAGGAGCCAGGCAGAGCTAGCAGAGAGAGCCGGCACACACGCAGTTGAAGGGAGCGTCACAAATTGGTGTGTGCGCCGGCTCTCTGCTAGTCTCCAAAACTGAAGGAGTTTCAGTGTACACCTGTGCAGGCTCAGAGCTTCTCCGAACGAGTCTGAAAGCTGTGAGGCGTGCCGGGTAAATGACCTTGGTGGGCCATATCTGGCCCATGGGCCATAGTTTGAAGATCCCCGGTATAAATATAAGTCTATGATCTGCACCGATCATGTAATTCCATAGTAGCGGTTTGTGTCATGTGCTACTTCCTTCTTTGTGAGTTGTTCAGATGATCAAAAAAGAAAAAGATGGAAAGCCAGTAGAAGAACAAACCTGCCTTCTCCTGCTCCTGCTCCTGCTCCTGCTCCTGCTCCTGCTCCTGCTCCTCCTGCTCCTCCTCCTCCTCCTCCCAGCTCCTCTCTGGGCCAAAACAAGCACTATGTTAATTCTGTACCTAGCAGTGACACCTGAAGCTAATTGCTCATACCCACAACCCTGGGTGTCCCGTACAAGCAGTCATATGGAAGACCATGCCACTGGCAAGCAACACACATTGCAAAAACAAAGACCCATGCTCAGCGATGCCAACACTGTGAGCCAAAGGGAGGGAGGAATTATCGTCTTCTGCGGATTCAGTTAAATATGTTAATGAAGTTGTGCTCCATCTTTTGTTGCTATAGTCACCTCTGTGTCTGCAGAGCTCACGGAAATGGGAGAACATTCCTGAACACCACAGCCAGGCTTGGAATGACCCTCACTGTCAAAGATGGTGTGGCAGCATCTCTGTTACAGCACCTGCAGAGATATGCTCCGCAAACATAGAAATGGGACCCGTGTCCCGATGCTTGTTCAACTCTGCAGCTCTCTGTATTGATAAAACTCCCTTGCAGCGCAAAAGGAAAGAGGCAACACGAAGCACCTGTATAACATGAGACTTAATGCTAAGTTTTCATGCTGGAGGTGGAACAAAAGGTAATCATATTTCAGTCTGATGGATGATCTTATCAGCAAGAGTTCAAGAACGAGCTTTCGAAAGCGAGACTTTGATTAGGGAATAAGAAGATATTTTTAAATGTTCTGTTTTAGTGTACATTTGGAGCAGCTTCGGAGCTTTGTTTTTTTTCTCCTGCTGTTTTGACAGTTTTTATTTGCTATGTGCGGTGCTTCCCACCATGTGCAAAGGCAGTGGGAAATACAATACAAGGTCTAATTTTAACATCACACACACATCTGCAATGCCTGCCAAAAGTAGAATCCCCCCCACTCGACTTTTTATTTTCTAGTGCTGAACCAAGCATTTGGTTGCATTAATTCACTTTGTACCTTTTGCTTCTAGCTATGGTGTGAAGCACATTTGTTTATATCCCTAAAACGGGGATAAAGCTCCTTGAGCAACCAAAAGCTATATTAACACTCTGTTGAGTTCACAAAACTTTCTGGGATATCACACTAAGCTCTACCTTCACTTTTGCATTTTGTAAATTTCAATTGGTAGCTGAAATTTGCCAGCAATTATCCAGTACCCATGTACTGGATTCTCAGAAAATATCTATATCGTTTTGAGACATATGTGGATGAAATCTAGAATGCCACAAGTACTCCTATGCTTCAGGCAACTTAAATACCGGAGGCTTTCTTTAGCTTTTTTAACAATTGATTTGGCTTGATTTGAAATCATGATATTTGATACAAATTTTGTAAAATTCATTTTGCCAGCATAGAAATGGGCAACTTCGGCACTCACAGACCTTATTCTTTTTTGCTTACTCTGTGGTGAATTTTTGCAGCAGCCACAAGTTCTCAGCATGACATCCAGCAAGGGTGAAAGTCAAATAAAGCCCTCATCCCATAGTTCAGGCTGCCTAAAAATAGTCAAATAATTCATTTCTCTGGTCTCAAGGTGGGAATGTGACTGATTTTATAAAACCTCCTTTGCTTCTCTCAACATGCCCTCAGTACTGTGCTGAAATTTCCAGTGTACACCCACTTTAGTAGGAATTCGGAAACATCTTGTGTTCCAGGTCTTTGGCCCAAGGCTCTCCAGGTATCTGTCACTTCCTGACAGTCAGGACCCCGAGGGCGTGGAATGGGCTTCCATGGGAGGTGGTTGAGGCCCCATCGGTGAGGGTGTTCAAAGATAGGCTGGACATACTCATGGTGGGCATGTCGTAAGCAGAACCGGCTGGAGCCAGGGGTCAGACTAGATGGCCCAGGAGGCCCCTTCTGAATCACTTTGTTTCTATGTTTCTATGTATCCAAAGCTGGCAAGAAGCAGCACCACTTGAGCAGAGGATCTAGCAAGGCTCCAAGTCAACTGGTCATGCGAGGGCTCACTAAGGAGAGATGTACTATATTTCTGTGCAGTTATACTAATTATTTCTATACATGCCTCCACACATATAAATCAGGTGTCCTCTTTTGTCCTGCTCTGGGTGATGCCATGCTCCCTTTTTCGTTTGACCACCCACAACCAGCCACCAAACTAATAAACCACATTAATTTTCCAGCAGATGTTAGGATAAGTACAAAATAGGCAGGAGCTTGGCAAAGGGAAGAATAAAATTCCTCCTCTTTTAGTATAGACTCAAGAAGTTTTTCTTCTCAGCAAGAGTAACTGCACACTTTATCCCTGACCCTCACATACGCAATATGTTTTTCCCCAGAAAAACAGCACCTAAAGCCTAGCAAATAACTCGAGCTTTGCAAGTGAATATACTGCCAGCCACTGATACCCTGCTATCTATAATGGTGTTTTGCTATCACACCCTATCGAGAGCCATCCCATGGCTTATCGGTTCTGCTTCCAATGAGTAAACAAAAAAGGAATATTCACAAATGCCTGACTCTTAAAAGGGAATGAGCTTCTAGAATCACAGCAGTGAGTTTTTACCTGAAAATGCAAGGAGGAATAACTTTCCAGTTCCTGCGCTCAAGAAAACATGCAGAAGTTCATTGGTTTCTTAAAGAGAACTTACTGCATTTCAATTACATTGCAATACAGAAGTGCAGCCAGTGAATATCTAACATGCCACTGATTCCTGAGAATGCCAGCATTTATTGGAAAATTGAGAGGGGGGACCCTCAGTCAGAAGAACAGGAATGTCGGACAGGCATCTTTGGAAATATTGTTCCTCCACCTGTCATTACAAATTGGTGATGCAGATGGTGTGAGATCTGTTCTAAGGGGACAACCAGTTTGAAGAGGCTTTACCATGGACAGTTCCACCTTTGTTTGAGGAGCAACTGAAAGAAAAAGAATCATCAGAAGAAAGTGCCTGGCCCACCAACAGGAAACTGAGCAGACAGAAATGCAACTTTCCTATTTGCAGTCTTCTGCATGACAGTGTGATGTACTGAACCCCTATTCCAATTCTACTGAATTCTAAGTCTGCATCTAAACCAATAAATTTTAAGTACCTTAGTGTCTCTTCTGCCCCCCTGTTTGGGGAGACAACACCTCTTTTCTGGTGATTTGTGAATGGCCATCTGACTTAGTTCATGTGAAGGCTCACCTGAAATGTGAAGCTATGTATTAAACCCCCATTTAATGTCAAAATGACTTGCAAAAATAATACTAGCCACACTCTTTTGTTAATTAGCATGGGTTAGCCCTTCAACTACTAAATAAACTAATAATAAACTAATGGTCATAGCAAACACTCTTTTCCAACAACCCAAGAGATGACTCTACACATGGACATCACCAGACGGTCAACACAGAAATCAGATTGACTATGTGCTCTGCAGCCAAAGATGGAGAAGCTCTATACACTCAGTAAAAACTAGACCAGGAGCTGACTGTGGCTCAGATCATGAGCTTCTCCTTGCAAAATTTAGGCTTAAATTGAAGAAACTAGGGAAAAGCACTAGGCCACTCAGGTATGACCTAAATCATATCCCTGATGAATAAACAGCAGAGGTGACAAATAGATTTAAGGAATTGGATCTGATAGACAGAGTGTCTGAAGAACTATGGATGGAGGTTCACAACATTGTACAAGAGGTAGCAACTAAAACCATCCCAAAGAAAAAGAAATGCAAGAAAGCAAAATGGCTGTCTGAGGAAGCTTTACAAATAGCTGAGGAAAGAAAGGAAGTGAAAGGCAAGGAAGAAAGAGAAAGATACACCCAACTGAATGCAGAATTCCAGAGAACAGCTAGAAGAGATAAGAATGCCTTCCTAAATGAATAGTGCAAAGAAATAGAAGAAAACAATAGAATAGTGAGGACCAGAGATCTCTTCAAGAAAATTGGAGATATGAAGGGAACATTTCATGCAAAGATGGGCATGATAAAGGACCAAAATGGCAGGGACCTAACAGAGGCAGAAGAGATTAAGAAGAGGTGGCAAGATACACTGAAGAAATATACAAGAAAAAGCTTAACGTCCCTGATAACCATGATGGGGTGGTCACTGACCTTGAGCCAGACATCCTGGAATGTGAAGTCAAATGGGCCTTAGGAAGTCTGAGCAACAACAAAGCTAGTGGAGGTGACAGTATTCCAGCTGAGTTATTCAAAATCCTGAAAGACGATGCAGTTAAAGTGCTACACTCACTATGCCAGCAAACATGGAAAACTCAACAGTGGCCACAGGATTGGAAAAGGTCAATTTACATTCCAATCCCCAAGAAGGGCAATGCCAAAGAATGTTCAAACTACCGCACCATTGCACTCATTTCACATGCTAGCAAAGTGATGCTCAAAATCCTACAAGCTAGGCTCCAACAGTATGTGGACCGAGAACTACCAGACGTACAGGCAGGATTTCGAAGAGGGAGAGGAACTAGAGATCAAATTGCCAACATACGCTGGATCATGGAGAAAGTTAGGGAGTTCCAGAAAAACATCTACTTCTGCTTCATTGACTATGCTAAAGCCTTTGATTGTGTGGATCACAACAAATTGTGGCAAGTTCTTAAGAGATGGGAGTACCAGACCATCTTATTTGTCTCTTGTGAAACCTATATGCAGGTCAAGAAGCAACAGTGAGAACTGGACATGGAACCACTGATTGGTTCAAAATTGAGAAAGGAGTTTGGCAAGGCTGTATACTGTCTCCCTGCCTATCTAACTTATATGCAGAGCACATCATGAGAAAGGTGGGGCTAGATGAATCACCAGTTGGAATCAAGATTGCTGGGAGAAATATCAACAACCTCAGATATGCAGATGATACCACTCTCATGGCAGAAAGTGAAGAGGAACTAAAAAGCCTCTTGATGCGGGTGAAGGAGGAGAGTGCAAAAGTTGGCCTGAAACTCAACATTAAGAAAACTAAGATCATGGCATCCAGTCCTCTCACTTTCTGGCAAATAGATGGGGAAGAAATGGAGCTAGTGACAGATTTTATTTTTGTGGGCTCCAAGATCACCGCAGACGGGAACTGCAGCCAAGAAATTAAAAGATGCTTGCTCCTGGGGAGGAGAGCTATGGCAAATCTAGACAGCATACTAAAAAGCAGAGACATCACCCTGCTGACAAAAGTGCATATAGTCAAGGCTATGGTTTTCCCAGTTGCAATGTATGACTGTGAAAACTGGACCACAAGGAAGGCTAAGCGCCGAAGGATTGAGGCCTTTGAACTGTGGTGCTGGAGGAGACTCCTGTGAGTCCCTTGGACCGCAAGGTAATCAAACTGGTCAGTCCTAGAGGAGATCAACCCTGACTACTCTTTAGAAGGCCAGATCCTGAAGATGAAACTCACATACTTTGACCACCTAATGAGAAGGAAGGACTCCCTGGAGAAGAGCCTAATGCTGGGCACAATAAATGGCAAAAGAAGAAGGGGACGGCAGAGAATGAGGTGGCTAGATGGAGTCACTGAGGCAGTTGGCATGAGCTTGAGTGGACTCCGGGGGATGGTGGAGGACAGGAAGACCTGGAGGAATGTTGTCCATGTGGTCGCGATGTGTCGGACAGGACTTCGTGACTAACAACAACAACAAAGCCCTTCAACGAGCTCTGATGGAATGTCTGGTGTTGAAGCTAACTAAACCAAAGTGTTGCCATGATTCAGAAAGACCGAAACTGACTGGACAAGCAAGCCTGACCTCATCAGGATAGTTGCTTGTCCTGTTTCCCCTTTCCAGGTTTCATTTGCTAATGTTTGTCCACTCCAAATCCCCTTCTCCATCTGCCCTTTATCTTACTCCATTCACCCATTCTTTCCACTGTTGCATGGCACATGCAAACTTTTTACAAACATAGAAACAGAGCGAGTCAGAAGGGGTCTCCCGGGCCATCTAGTCTGACCTCCGGCACCAGCCGGCTCCGCTCATGACATGCCCACCATGTGCATGTCCAGCCTGTCTTTGAACACCCTCACCGATGGGGCCTCAACAACCTCCCGTGGAAACCCATTCCACACTCTTGGGGTCCTAACTGTCAGGAAGTGCTTCCTGGCATCCAAATTGAACCTTGGCTCCCTGAGCTTTGCTCCGTTGGAGCACGTCCTGCCTTCCTCCTCAGGGGAGAACAGGCCTCTACCCATCTGCATGTGACACCCCCTCACATACCTGTATGTTGCCAACATATCCCCTCTGAGTCTCCTCTTCTCCAAGCTGAAGAGACCCAGTTCCCTCAGTCTTGCCTCATACGGCATTCCCTACAAACCAGCCACCATCCTTGTGGCCCTACGCTGCACTGACTCCAACCTGGCTATATCCTTTCTGTAATGAGGGGCCCAAAACTGAACACAGTACTCCAGTTGCGGGCGCACCAGAGTCGTGTAGAGTGGTAGAAATAACTCTCTTGATCTAGAAGCCACACTTATATCTCCACCTTGTATGATTCTTGGTAGCCACTTGTGGGCTACTGCATACATGTACCCTGTATGTCCAAATAAACTGTAAATTCATTTGATCATACATCTCCAGTGTACCTGCTTTCTCTGGTTTGGGCACTGGCTATTCAACAGTCAGGAAATCTACACTGTCTTTGCTTATCTGGAAGCGAGAAGGAGACTCCTTCAATACCATCGGCAGGCTTACATGGAACTCGGAAGGTGCAGTGTCCTTTGTCTTCTACAAAACTAATAACAGGAAACAGGTAGGGTTGGATTCAGATTTATTCTGCCAACTGGCTAGTTGGCTAGTGGAAATGGTTTGCCCACCTCCGCCTTCCCAGGGCAGACCCCTGAGAAAGTACACAGTTCATTGAGAGTGAGGAGCTGTAGCCTGTGGGAGAGAGGAGAGATTCCTCCAACAGGAATCCAGGGAGAAGAATGAGCTCAAACCCTCCTGCTTTCAGGCAGTAGGTTCCAGACCCAACCATTGGTGTGGAGCAAGGTGCTTGAGACAGAAAGCCCGGCTGCTTGAGCAAGGTGCCATTTCTTTCACAGTTCACTGCAGGATCAAAAAAACTGTCTGTACCCGGGGCTGAGCCAAATTCATAAACGCCAAAGCATCACACAGCACCATCCTGTCAATGTATATATAGAGAGGAATTGCTGTGTGTTTGCTTTGAAACTTGGCATTTGTGAAATTATCTGTTTTCTGCTGGATTGAGCAAGCAAGGCAAAAGGTCAGATTCTAAAACCTTGATTTTATGAGTGAATATCCTGCTAACCACTAAGGGAGAGGTGCATGCCAGAGGAATGATTCAGACTCCCTGTGCTTGTAGCTGATTAACTTAAAATGAATAGACACACATTTACAAAGCTCACCCATAAGATGATTCATGGTTTTTGCATGTCAGGCTGTATCCAGGTAAATTCCAGAGCTGCGAACCAAACAAAGACACAACAAATACGAGCCTCGATCCTTGGAACCCTTGGATTCTCCACCAGAGGATAAAAGGTGAAGCAGAACGGTAATAACCTTGTAACCTTTCCTCATAGGGGAGATCATCCAGTCCTTTGATATGCACCCTTTTCTGCACCTTCCTGAGTTCTATGGAGCCCTCTGTGAGAGCCACGCTTAACAAATTCAGCATTCCCCACTCCAGCTCCTCAAAGGCAAATGAAAATTCTGCGGGTGACATAATCTTTGCATTGTGCTTTTACTATCCGGGTCTGATCCTGAGGCCTCACTAAAGCTCTCAGTCTGTTTTCCATCCATAAAAAGGAGGAAGAATAATTACCTGCTTAGGAGCTTTATTGTATGTATGACTGAAACAAGGATTACATTGCACTTTGTACACTGAGGTGCTGTAAAAATGATTAATAATCACTTCCTGTGACTGCGAGACTATATCTTCTCAGAGGCAGCTGTGTGGTGGGGTCTTAAAGGAATTGGCTCTCTGCCTGCCCTAATTTAGCACCTTTAATAATCTGATAACTGCTAGAAAACAGCACGTTAATGAAATTTAGAAATGAAATTAAATGGAGCAGTACTGGAGACACCACTGTGAACAGTGTGCAAAGGTGACTGAGAGAGAACTGAAATATAAGGAGTGTCTGTAACTAGATTCAGTCTGGAGAGAGGAAAATGCTAAGAAATCTCTCCATAAAGAAAACCTGGTGAAATATCAAGTGGCAGGAATATAATTGTAAAACAAATTACTGACAAAGATCCCTGCAGGAGATGGCAGTTCTGTTCCGAACACCAATCTGCACGCAAATAGAACTTGAGTAAAGGGGGGAATGCAATCTGACTGATTAAAGGACTCCAAGTCACATTTTATCATCCATGTCTTCAGGGGTTTATGTATATATGCATGCATTATAGGCCCAAGGAGATATCCGGGTCAAAGGAAAGGACAGGGTCCTTTCAACCCTCATCCACAGCCTTGTAAGCTCCTACCAAGATTAATGTCTTTTCACTATTTTGCCCTTTAAAAAAAATGTGGTTCCAAGGGCCAGATTTTTCCTCTATCATCTCCAGGTCAAACTAGGTAAGAGGTCTGGATCAGGCCTCTCTTCCCAAAACAGAAGCGTTGGATCTGGTGAATCCAGAGCCACCTCTGGACTACCTGCTTCTCCACACTGGAACCCCTCCCTGACAATCCAGATCTCAGGGACAGAAATTCATTCAGTTATTTACACATATTTCCACACAGTTCCCAGGTGTCCTCTTCTCATCACAGACCAGCTGAAGGTGGGACACTTTCACACCTATTGTGCAGTGCTGGTCAGGAACATTTAAAGTATCATGTGCCACAGCAGGAATAAAATCAAGTGCCCTTAGACTCCCCGCCTGCTTTGCACAAGAAATGTGGGGGATACAAGCTAACTCTTCACAAAATCAACCTACCAAGTAGAGAAGGGCATATCTGTCAAACTTCGTTGGGCCAAGCCTGTTCTGTTCTTTTTCAACTTTCAGCCTAGTTTTAATTTTTACTCTTTAAAGAAAAGGACTCACACTTTTATGCTGGCCACATTAATGGAGGCATTTAGTGCAAAACTGTAAATGTGAGTCCAAACATGCACCCATCCATTCAAATGTGTTTGAGTGTCTTCTGTGTGCAATCACTTCATGCATTTTTCAGTGCAATGCAATGTCATCAACAATGCTGCTTTTGTAGAATTCAGTACTGGATCAGGAAGGCACAGCTTTCCAAGCACTGCATTTCACACCTGCGTGTAGTCTTGCTACTCCACCCACTGACAATTTGGAAAGGAAGTCCTGGTTTGACTTTGCTCTCCTTTTTATTTTTTGCAACGGACAGAGGGAGCTCTGAAGTAGCCTCTCAAAGACTGTCTTACTCAGGAGACAGCTTCTCCCATTTCTAACCTTCCTGGAGAAGATGCTGGGTGGGCAATGCAAGGGATATACAGACTTTGTTCAATCTAATTCACAAAATCCTTCCTATTTATGAGACAAAGAACATGATATTCTAAGACTCTAAATGCAGAAAAAGCAAAGCTGCCAGCTTGTCCTATCTCTTGCCATCTTCTTACTCACAGAAGAGAACCAGATCTTTCCTGATCTCACATCATATCGAGAGCCTCATAAAAAGATCCTTAGCATCTTCGGTCTTCCTTCAGCTGATGGCATTGCGAGAGTAAGTGACCGAGCATTCATATTCAACACTTTGAGAAGATTTTTCAAGCTTTTCTTGGGAATACTGAAAAAGCCCGATTAATTTTCAGGTCAAGCTGCACAGAATTCACACATTCCTGGGCTAAGGAGGCCAACGTTTTGACTGTGCATAAGATAAGCTATATGTTCAGCCACAGGGCCAATATGGAACCCTAAACAGATACCTCTTTCCTCCCTCCCTTCACCTCCTTCTGCAAAGTCTGATTGATACTAAGAACAACAGCCTCACTTACAATCTGTTGTAAAACTTTATGAGGTTGAGCATTTTAAACAGTGCTACATTAGGGGTGGACAGAAATTACTGCAGAATCTCCTGGGAGATCTTTGGGTGATTTGCAGTAGATCAGCAAGGATGTTTGGCTCTTGGGATTTTTAGCAACTAGAAGACTCCCCCTTTCCTTCCAAATTGGGCTGCTTAAACAATAAATCCTAGAGGGAAATCAGAAGGGTTTTAGTTTTGCATCTGGCAAGACTATGAGCTCAGTTTTGGTACTGAAGGCAATGTCTCAGGCTGAACATTTGTGTACTGTATGTCGACACCACTGAGACACTGGTTGGTGGATCTCGTGGTTCCTCCATGGAGCTTATTTCTGCCTAGATATCTATAGGATCGATTTGGGCATGTCATGAGCAGAGCCGGCTGGCACCTGAGGTCAGACTAGATGGCCCGGGAGGCCCCTTCTGACTCGCTCTGTTTTTATGTTTCTATGATGTATTTTTAGTCATTTCAAGCAATACTGATGATTTTGTTAAGACTGTAACAGCATAAAAATAATGTGATTGTCTTGCAAACTGCAAGGACAGTAAGCACATTGTGGTGACCAAATGGTAAATGGGTTGTGATTTTTATTTAAGATGGCCTGCACATATGGAGAAACAACCTACTTACAGCTGTAAAAATCTGATCCCTTGATTTTGTGGGTTTGACCTCCAGCTACAGGTATTACTGTTCCATCTTGTAGCTGTCACTAGGACTTAGGAAGTAATAAACCTCAGATAAATGACTGATGAAATATCAGGTGAATGGAATGGACAATACTGGTCCAAATATTTCTTTCACACATGCAGACGTACACCCCTTGCCCTTTTTCCTGCAAGAAACCCATGGTCACTTCCATAATTCTCCTCCCCTGCCTTTTAGCCTCACAACGACCTTGTGAGGAAGGTTAGACTGAAGGTCTTTGACTTGCCCAACATCACCTAGTGAACCTCATGCCCTATGAGAACTAGAACTAGATCTTGGGTCCCAGATCCACATTCTTACCACTACACCACACTGTCCATTCAGAAGATGCTCCCCACATTGATTTACATGGAGTTCTCTAATTCTAAGGGGGTTTTTTTCAGTAGGCTAGCAAGAGGTCTCAGAATATACATATTTGCAGAAGGTATCAGTCTTAATCACTCCTCAGAAGATTTGGCATAGATTAGCAAGCCTCACGTCATAGGCTCACCTACGATAATGATAGAACGGAGACAGATTTTGAAGAAGGGTCATATTAAATGCGGAGGTGAAAGTAGACTTAGTCATTGATCTGTGAACTGTAGCTGAGGGCAAGTGTGGGCATATTTCAAGCTGTTAATTCATCTCGTGGCGTCCTCATTGATCTTTTACCCTCCGAAGTGTGAGAAGCTGGGTTTCACCCCTGTAGTTCTGCCCACTGATCCTTAATGTCCTTGGCTTCCACATTTCTGTTTACTGCAACTTCTTGTAATATTCTAGGGGGTCACTTCTCCT
Organism: Varanus salvator macromaculatus; assembly: GCA_023646645.1. NCBI lineage: Eukaryota > Metazoa > Chordata > Lepidosauria > Squamata > Varanidae > Varanus > Varanus salvator. The sequence goes on along the minus strand of JAIXND010000690.1, from coordinate 5,362,895 downwards.
GTTTTGTTGACCTGCTTTATCATCCTCAGTGAAGTGAATCCTTTATCAGTTTTCAGAGTTCTGAAAAACTTTCCCTGATGTAGGAGCCTGGGTAGGAAGCCAGCCACTTATACACTTTCCTTAATGGAGTGGCATGCTTTACTGATCATAACGGTTGAATGGTGTATTTCATTTGTGTTCATTTACATAATTTGCTGATTAAACTACATATTTAATCTGTTGACCTTTACTCTCCACTTATCCCACATTTGCAGAGATGTAATCAATGTGCATGGTTTGCTGAATATAGTTCTTATCTCATAAAGTTTGCTCAGCTTTCAGGCCTTAGGTACTTAAAATTCCATAGCACAGAAATCTCCCTGTGCCTTGCAGAGAGCTTGCTAAAAAACAAAACCAAGCCATAGGACTTCGGGAACTCTAAAACATATTAATTTGGCACCAATGGACACTTGGTCATGAAAGGCCATTATGAATGTAAGCCTGAGTTCCTTGACCAATGTTGCAAACAAGCTGCCAACAGCAGCTGCACAAGAATTGTTGCAATTTGCACGTTTGAATTCCACAGCTGCTTTGCAGTTTAAGAATCCTTGAATATCCATTTGTGATTTGTAATAAACCTGTCACACACACGTGTTGTAGGTTCTCATTGACTGTGTGCTGAGGATCTGGCTTACATGTGCTTTCATATCCCCGTACACAATTGCCCCTGACATGTAAGAGAGGGATACTTGAAGAAGATCAATGCCACATTGTGTACTATGTCACTATCCAGATATAGATTTTGGAACTTTGAACACTGCCTCTTTTGCTTTCACATTTCATGACAGTGGTGCTCCTGGTCAAGGTCTAAAAGAAAATTTCTTCTTACCTGCATGTAAATCCAAGTCCAGGGGGACTTCTGCCCAAGTAACCATGGTGATTCTGAGTCAATGCAGACTCTTCCATCCTTCAGCCTACAAAATACCTTGTACGCATACTTATTTTTACTTTTTAAACTATTTTGTTGGTATTATTGCAAATATTTAAAAAGTCATGGCAAAAAGAGGGGAGGGACAAAGAAAAGAAAAAAGAGAAAATATATAATAAAACAGATTCATATGCAGTGATAATTTTCATTCCTGTTATGGTCAAAAGAGGAAAAAGAAGCGTTCAATGCTTCCATTTGGAAGGGACTGTGTGTCCATGTTTGTGTACATTAAGTGGGATTGATAATCCTAGGAAATGCATTCAAAAGTAGCCAAAACAATAAGATCTTTGGTCCACTGAATAATGCAAGGCTGCAGTGCCAGTTTTCTATCAATCTGTTAATCCCCACGACACAGGGATGTGATTCAGCAGCAAGTGAGCAACCATAATTTTCACAGCATTTGTATGACTTCCATCCAAAATCAAGCCACTACCTTTCCTTGCTATATGTCTGAGTGAGGCATTCTTCTCATGGCATTGCCACCATCTGACCATTTTATCTGGCTTCTTCCTAGCAGTACTTTGTGTTGTGCAATTTGTGTGAAACGTCCATTTTTTGAGGATTCAGCCTCATTTTCTATACCTACATGAATAGTGCCCAGAGGAGTGAAGGCAACTTTCCACTGACTACAGGTTACAAGGAATGTTGTCCATGGGGTCGCGATGGGTCGGACTCGACTTCGCGACTAACAACAACAACAACACAGGTTACAAACAATTCCAACTACTTGCGCTCTGGCATTCTGAACATTTATTTTACTATATTCTGAAAGACTTTTATAAATGACTATTGAAGGCATGACTTTCTGCAGAGAACAAATTAATTCCTCCAAAAGTGTAAGAAGTGAAGAACTAATGGTCTTTACATGAATTCCAGCAAATGATTCCACTGCATGTACTGCGAATTAGCACTAGACAGGAAATGAGGAGCATTTTCCATAGATCTTCCTGGGATATGGATTCCACCAGCCATTCCCAATTCTTGTGATTTTCCTCACAGCTATGTTCATTATCTTGGAATAGATGACCTCATCATGCAGTAAACATCTAATGCTGCACCAAATAGAATTCCTCCTCTGCTTATCCCATGCACAACACTCCATATCCTATGCTGAGCATTACACAGCAGGTGTATGAGCTGAGACTTGCCAAGAATATCAAGGGCAACAAAAAGGGCTTCCTTCAGCATGTAAATAGGAAAAGGAAGGGGAGACAAGTGGTGGGACCACTAAATAAGGAGGAAGGAGATCCAGTGACTGACATGAGGGAACAGGCACAGATGCTAAATGACTATTTTGCCTCTGTGTTCTCCCCAAAGCAGGGCGGGGGAGATCCTCATAGGAGATTGGATGAGGCTGGGGACTTAGGGGCAGAGATTAGAGTCACCCCCCTTGAAGTCGAGGGGCTCCTCAGGGCATTGGACATTACAAAGTCACCAGGCCCTGACGGGTTTCACCCGAAAGTACTTAGAGAGTTGGCAGGGGTTCTCTCACACCCGCTGGCCTCCATTTTTGAGACATCGTTGAGAATGGATGAAGTTCCAGAGGACTGGAGGGTGGCATCAGTGGTCCCAATTTTCAAAAAGGGTAGTAGGAAGGACATGGGGAATTATAGACCAGTTAGCCTTACGTCCATTGTAGGAAAAACAATGGAAAGGCTCATAATAGAGAGAGATCTAGTGATGCTAGATAGGGAAGGGAGGCTGACAGCCACACAGCACGGCTTCCGCAAAAACAGGTCCTGCCAGACAAACCTTGTGGAATTCTATGACAAGGTTTCAAGATGGCTAGAGGGAGGGCATGCAGTGCATGTGGTATACCTGGATTTCAGCAAGGCCTTTGACAAAGTGCCCCATGATTTCCTGGTGGAGAAACTGAGGAGTTTTGGGATACACCAAAGCACTGTCTGGTGGATTAGGACATGGTTGACTGACCGAAAGCAGAAGGTAACCATTAGCGGGAAAACGTCGGGATAGCAGCCAGTGACAAGCGGGGTCCCCAGGGCTCTGTCCTGGGGCCGATCCTGTTTAATCTTTCCATTAATGACATGGAAGAAGGGGTGAACAGTCTGCTGATCAAATTTGCAGACGACACTAAAACTGGAGCAGTGGCCACAACTGAGGAACAGATACACCAGATCCAAAAGGATCTGGACAGACTATGGAAGTGGACAGGAGACAACAGGATGGCATTCAATGTGGATAAGTGCAAGGTCTTGCACTTGGGGCATAGGAATAGCTGTCATAAGTACAGGTTAGGTGACAAGTGGCTGGAGAGCAGCACTTGTGAAAGGGACCTCGGGGTACTGGTTGACCGCAGGCTAAACGTTAGTCATCAGTGTGATGCGGTGGTCAAGAGGGCGAATGCCACCCTTGGTTGCATAGCCAGAAGTGTGGCTTCTAGGTCAAGAGAGGTATTACTACCACTCTACACGACTCTGGTGCGCCCGCAACTGGAGTACTGTGTTCAGTTTTGGGCCCCTCATTACAGAAAGGATATAGCCAGGTTGGAGTCAGTGCAGCGTAGGGCCGCAAGGATGGTGGCTGGTTTGCAGGGGATGCCGTATGAGGCAAGACTGAGGGAACTGGGTCTCTTCAGCTTGGAGAAGAGGAGACTCAGAGGGGATATGTTGGCAACATACAGGTATGTGAGGGGGTGTCACATGCAGATGGGTAGAGACCTGTTCTCCCCTGCAGAGGAAGGCAGGACGCGCTCCAACGGAGCAAAGCTCAGGGAGCCAAGGTTCCATTTGTATGCCAGGAAGCACTTCCTGACAGTCAGGACCCCGAGGGCGTGGAATGGGCTTCCACGGGAGGTCGTTGAGGCCCCATCGGTGAGGGTGTTCAAAGACAGGCTGGACATGCACATGGTGGGCATGTCGTGAGCAGAGCCGGCTGGTGCCGGAGGTCAGACTAGATGGCCCGGGAGGCCCCTTCTGACTCACTCTGTTTCTCCGTTTCTATGTTTCTATGATGATGGTGATGATGATGATGAAGGCAAGATGTTCTGTATGCTGCATGACGGGTATGCAGAACATGCTTGCAATCATGGGCTGGGCACCCAACATGCAGAGCTGTGTGCTAGAAAGTCTCCTGCTAGAAAACCTTTCTGCTAGAAGGCCTAAGCGTATGCCCCCATACTCCCACCTTCGTCATGGTCTACTGGATGTGCAGACTTTGGGGGTGACCCCTGTAGGTTGTATGCATTCAGGGGGTTCTTGTGAATAGCCCTCTGGTCTTTCCTCTGACTAGGAACATTTTTTTTTCACTAGAAATGCAAAAGAAACTATTATTGTTTTGTTTTTTCTGCTTTATGTTTGAATGTCCAAAGAATTCTTGAGCAGATGGCATGACACTTATTTAGCAAATGGTTAAAAATGAATAAAAGGTGGAGTTAATTGAAGTCCAAAGATATTAAAAAAAATAAAGCATAGGGAGATAAAAAAATGCATCGTAGCCACCAGAGCCAGTGTGATACAGTGGTTAAGAGCGTGGGACTGGGACTCAGACAATCTGGGTTCTAGTCCCAGCTCAGCCATGGAGCCAACTGGGTGAGTCACAGATTCTCAGCCCAACCTACCTCACAAGGTTGTTGTTGTGGGTATAAGATGGAGGAGGAGATGTAAGCTGCATTGAGCTCTTTGTAGGAAAAAGGCAGGATATACATTGAAAAATAAATAAATAAAATAAATTTTTATGACACCTGTTGAATACCAGCTATTTAATCAGGACTGGGGAAAGGGGAAACAAGAGTAACTCCATATGCTGCTGTAGCTGGAGGAGGAAACTTAAATCTGTTTGTTTCTTTAAGCCCATAAACTCTGAGAGGGAATAGAAGGATAATGTTGGAAACGTAAGCCAGCAAAGCCGTCATATTGCAGTCCATCACTGCCACCACTGCCACCACTGCTGCAGCTAAGAACAACAACAAAGTCCACTCCTTTGGAATGTTACAAAATGGATGAATTTGGCTTACCACCCAGCCTAGCTTTTCTAAAACTGTCAGCAAATTTTGCCAAGTTGTATCATTTGATGCTTCAGTCCTACTTCAGATGGCACAGCCAGTGACCGGCTGAATTAAGAACAATAAATTCAGATTGGCCTTATTATGGACACCTTTGCTCGAGATGTGGATCTGTGCAGATTAAATTGGATGTAGCATTAGAAACTAAATGGCATCTCCCCCATTGGAAAGCAGGCTTGTAATCTGTCAGACCAATAACTCAGGCCAGGCTAAGAGTCCTGGAGATGAGGCAAAGGCACAGGATAGACATTAATGTATGCCATCCCAATTAAGATCAGTGATTGGCCAAGAAGGTGAAGCCCTCCTTCTTCAACCAATTTTTCTATTATTCAACTCCCTCCTTGTAGAAGGTTGAACAATAAGTCTCCGTGGAAACTCCCTTTTTCCTAGTTGAATGTCCTACGGGTGGTGGACGTTCTGAGAATAAAAACACAAAGTAGAGCAGGGTTCCCCACCTCCTAGATTGATTGCTACCATCTCTGTCCAAGTTGGGACAATGCATGTGTATGCTATGCTTAACAATGCAATTCCTTGGATCCCTAGACTCCCTGCTATGGCTTACACATCCAAAGAATTTAAACAGGACATTTTATATAGCAAAGACTTATTTATTTATTTTTATTTATTTAAAACATTTCTATGCCGCCCATTGCAACAAAGCCTCAGGGCGGGTTACAACATACATTAATTTAACATTTAACATTAACAACATGTAATACATTTAAAACTGGCCCATCTCGGTTATCTATTTAAAACTATAAATACAAAGATAATATTAAAAACAATAAAAACAAGATATAAATTAACAATTAAAATAACTCTTAAATAAAAAGGTCTTCACCTGGCGCCGAAAAGCAAATGATGGCGCCAGGCGGACCTCTCTGGGGAGTGCATTCCATAAGTGGGGCACCACCGCAGAGACAGCCCTTCTCCGGGTACTCACCCTCCTAATCTCACTCATGGAGGGCTCCCGGAGAAGGGCATCTGATGCTGATCATAGGGGGCAGAAGGGCATATATGGGTGCAAGCGCTCCTTTAGATAACCAAGTCCCAAGCCGTTAAGGGCTTTATAGGTCATAACCAACACCTATTGAGCCCGGACTTCAATAGGGAGCCAGTGAAGCTGACGGAGAACTGGGGTAATGTAAGAACCACGCCCAGTTCCCCTCAGCAGCCTGGCAGCTCTATTTTGCACCAATTGAAGTATCTGGACCATCTTCAAGGGTAGCCCCACGCAGAGCGTGTTGCAGAAATCCAATTGGGAAGTTACCAACGTGTGGTTCACTGTCTTCCTGCCCATCTCGCAAAATAATTGTTAGAAGAGTAACACCCTGCAGGCTAATCTGGAGCGTGTGGTGAGGAGTTGCCCAAGAGTGATATTGAGATCCTGACCAGGTTCAGCCTGGACCCAGAAATCTCACTCATTGTCCAAGATGCCCACTTGAGCTATTTAGACACGATGGAGCGGCAGGCCTCGTGGTTTAAAAATGCAGCACTAAGAACTAAACATATCATTCTACAACACTGGAGAGCAGCTAAATTCATGAATACACACAGCAGAATCCAAGACCAATGAGCCTTTGCAGATAACCTGACTAGAAAATCATCAGTTCCAATCAATAGGGGGAAAGGCTCCCGAATTGCACAGGCAACTAAAAGAATGATCCAGACTAGTACCTGTTTTTATTTGTATTTTTTCAATGTTCTATTTAACTCTTAATTTATCCAGCATTTGCTTAATGAGTTTACTTACAGGCATACAACATTTACTCTTTAAATACAGGAGGGTATCAAGGGAGCAGCAAACCAAACCCAAAGGGAAGGCCTGGGGAAAAGCAGAAAGGGTCTGTACTGTCTTGGAAAATGGAAAGAATGTAATTAACTGAATAATAAGAAGCATGAACTTGGAGGGAGTCGAGCTCCCAGGACCTTCTTGGGAGAAGGGCAAGAATATTGCAGTGGTGAATACTTCCACTTGGAAACTCCCTGGGTCACCTCTGAGAAGAATTGCCCTAGTCTAGTATGTAATAAAACAGTTGCCTTGCCCAGCTTTTGTTTCTGGTGGCCGCCAGCCAAATGCCTCTCTGAGCCCCCAGCTGAGGACAGAGGAACTAACCTCATACCCACCTCCACCAGCATATTCAGAGTGGAAGAGCTGCAGCCCAAGGAGATGCCATTTAGCTATCATCGCTGACAGCCTTTGATGGACGGGCCTTCTGTGAAGTTATTAATCTACTCATAAAGCCATCTAAGCATCAATTTATCATGTAGAGGGGCTGGTTGATGAGCCTGTGAAGGGGACCAGTTCTCCCAGAAATGGTGCTTAGTGGGATTAAGGGGACATTTTTGTCCATCAGGGGGCTTTCCTCCACAGCTACATTTAGACTGTTTCTCGAGAGATGGACATGGTGGTTAATATATTTGTTACACCTTAAGACAAGTAGTTGTTCTTGCTTGTCAGCAGTATATGGTATTTATTTGTATTTAATGCCGACCCTTACTGCCCTATATATCCACATGGTGTGAGGATGTAAATCTGCTGAACTCACACCAGGAGCATTTACATGGTTACGGATTTCAAAGTTTGAAAATTTATTGTGCAAGACAAATGGCCTTCTCTGTGAAGTGCCAGTAATTTCATTAACTTCGGGCAGATAAAAATCTTGATCTAGTGTTGCACTTATTGATTAAAGCCTACAGTTAACTTTGTTTATTAAGAGTTGGTTTTCTAGAGGAGGCTCTGATTCAAATAAAGCTTTCTTGTTAAAAGGGTTCTGCGTCTGCACTCATGAGCAACACTTAGAATATATCCAGTAAATACAGTAAGCGCGACATGGGTAGGTACCTGGGCACCCCACAGTCTTCATCTCATATCCTGCACCACAGTTCAGTTGCCAAGGCTGCACTTTCACCATGGTGCTTTTGCATCTAAGTTGTAACCAGGCTGTAGAGCATCAATTTTATTTTATTTCTTAATTCCTGCCTCTATTTAGACATTTTGTCCCCTGCTATTCTCATGAAGACTCAATCCAGTTTCTGGTAAACAATGCACAATTGGTACTAGGGCTTTGGTCTTGCTCTCAGACTCTGGAATGGACACCCTTTGAGGCATTCTCTTGTTTAAGAACGGGGTCAAAACACACACACACACACACACACACACACACACACAGAACTTGATTTTTAAAACTGTTCTTCTGGCTATTATGATTTTGGTGGTGTCCTAAGTAGTCTGCTGTGAGCTGGACCCAGTTTGGAACCAGCATTAATGTAAATCGCTTTGACTTGCCCAAACACAATGTGTCTTTTTCTGAGGAAGCCCAACACATGCCACAAACATAGTGTGCTTCCCCAGAAAAACCCATCACAGCAGCTGTGTTGGGCTGCTTATGAACACTGTAGTTTACCCTGAGGTAGAAGGCTGCTCTGTGTTTTTACTGGATCCGGGTTTTTATGCCCTGTAATTTTTGCAAACCGGCCTGGCTGCTTCCAGCAGGTGTAGAAGTGGGATCAGCCAATCAATCCAGTAATGATACAAATGGAAAACTCACTTCTATGCAAATATAAACTTTTTCATAGTTTTCTGTTGAACGGCAACATACCTTCTTCCCATCTTCCCTCTTTCTGCTGTCTGGTCCCTCCCCACCTCATGATTTGAATGCTTTGGGAGAACTTCCTGTAAGCAAGAACCCAGAGTGGTCATCAAACCTACCCACCAGAATCCCCCCAAGTCTTTCCGAAGCCCATCTACTCCATCTCACAACAACATGGGATCGCTCATCCAGGAAATTGATTATTTGCCCAGACGTGCTACTGGCAAAGACATGCCTGCAAACATCATCGCTACAGCCCAGTGATGCTTGGCCTCTCAGCAATCCTCAACCCAGATTATTCTGAGAGATCTGCCCAAGCCAGGCTTCCAGTAGCAGGAGGGTCAACAAAACAAACATGACTCAGATTCAAGGAGATGAGTTGTGTCATGGCTTGATATGACACTAATTAAACTATATTTAGAGGGCAATTCCTAGCAATTCCCGATCAGTAAGCTCTGGCTTGAGGGGTGTCAAGAATGATAGGACTTGTAAACAGGCACAGAATCCCATGAATTTATTTAAATCATTCTGAACTGCATCTTCATTCAAAATTGGAGGACAGAGTGCTCTCTCTCTCTCTCTCTCTCTCTCTCTCTCAATCTCTCAATCTCTCTTTTTCCTTCCCTCTCTCTCTCTATATATATATATATTCAGTTCAATAACACGATACAATACATCTATAAACAAAAATATGGCAAAATGGAGAGGTAAAACTATTCAACCAGCTAAAAATACAATGCCATTCTACAAGGTCACTTGAGAAGTGCTGTATTCTGATTATTAAAAACAAGCAAGGATCTGGATTCAATATCTGCCAGTACCTCATTTTTGCTTTTCTTTTTCAAAGCTTCAGTAACTTACTCCCACCATTAGTTTTTATTCTCAGCTCTGCAACATATAATATGCTCTCAGATATAATTAAAGTTAGTATTTCAGTAGAGGTCATCTTAATTAGGAATGCAACAGCTCTCTTTGAGTAATTTTCATTTTCCAGAAAAAGTGACACGTTCTTGGTTGCAATAAATTGAAATTACATAGCAATGAAATGTAGTTTCCTTTCCAAATGGATGCTGGCTGGTCTGGGTTCGAAGTGGGGGAGCCATATTTTGTTTAACAAAGTATCTGTTTGGTGGGAAATGTCCTTAACAATTCCTTATCTGGAATACTAAAAGTTATATCTAACATCACCCTAGTGGAAAAACGACAACAATTGGCCTTAGTTTACTAGTGGCTGCACAACTGCTACCAGGTCAGCACAAGTACTGCGAGCAGCAAGCAAAGTTGTAATTTGTTTCGCGAGACCCTGTGGATGGCCCTGCAGAATGAGCTGTGCAAAAGCCGACTGCCTTGTGCAACTTGCAGAAAAGCTTGCGAAACACTGTGTGCCAATTCTTGTGTGCTGTCGCGTGCAATGGTTTGCTCAAGGAAGAAAACAGGGATATGAGAAGCAATAGGGACATTTCAGGTTCAGAACAATATTGCTGGATACAGCCCTAAGTGGGTGTGCTGATTTCTATGGGACAGGCTAATTTATTTCCACAAAGGCCATGATCCAGTGGTAGGAGCATGTGCTTTGTGTGCAAAGAGTCCCACATTTATTTATCATATTTACCATATTTTTTGCTCTATAAGACGCACTTTCCCCCCCTCAAAAGTAAGGGGAAATGTCTGTGCTTCTCATAGAGCAAATATGTGTGTGCAGTAAGTCTGTCAGATGTGCAGCCCATGGGGAAGTGATGGGGAATGTACCTGTGATTATGTGCCCATTTGAGTCAGAATATTTTTTTCTTGTTTTCCTCCTCTAAAAACTAGGTGCGTCTTACGGTCAGGAGTGTCTTACAGAGTGAAAAATGTGGTATATCCTGCCATTTTCCTTTCCAGGAACTCAACGCAGCTTACACAATTCTCCTTCTCTCGGTCTTGTCCACACAACAAACCTATGGGGTGGATTGGGTTGGGCTGGCCCAAAGTCACCCAGCTGGCTCTATGGCTGAGTGGAGACTTGGATCCAGGTCTAATCCACAGGTGGGGGTATGTGAAAAAATACTTCCTAAAACCATGCAGAGATGCGGTAAGTCATTGCCCACTAGACTGGGTTACACAGGCAGATTTAATTTTTTTTACCTATTGAAACCAGGGAATTTATGATAAATTGTGCATTTCATGGCATTAATTCCAGTTACAAAATTTGAAGCATTTCTGAGTTCAGAAACACCTGAATTAGGAAACAGTATACCATTTAACAATGAGTTAAATGGTTTAAGCCTATACTTTATTCAAGTTATGTAAATAATGCAATTCTATATATTCAATGTCCAATAGAGTTCAGTGTGATGGTGACTCATTAAACACTATTTACTATTTCTGCTTCAAACATTTGAAACATATTTATTTATGTATTTATTTCTAATCCACCCAATAAGCTGAATCTGTCTGGGCCATTCACAGCAATCTATCAGATACAAAAGATACACTAAAAATACAAATACAATCAAGCACAATATATAATTATGGTAAGCAAATTTTAAACAATGAAAAATTCCAATATATGCTGGCCACATGACCACGGAGACTGTCTGCAGACAAACGCTGGCTCCCTCGGCTAGGAAATGGAGATGAGCACCGCCCCCTAGAGTCAGGCATGACTGGACGTAATGTCAAGGGGAAACCTTTACCTTTACCTTTATATATAAAAACAGCTCAATGCCATCTAAAACATTTTTAACTAAGAACCAAATCTAATTAAAACAGTAGACATACCCCATCATATGCCAATAAATGCCAATAAATTCCTGGGAGTAGAGAGTAGTTTTAACCTGACACCAAACTGTTCCAGAACCGGTGGGCCATCACTGACAAAGTCCTTCTCCTTGTTGCATCTTTCTGGGTCTTCCTTGGAGGAGGCAGTGCAAAGAGGGCTTCAAGTGCAGATCATGGGGTCCAGGTAGACCAAGGTCTGGAGAAACGTTCTATCAGGTATCCAGGTTCCAAGCTGTAATGAATGTTTAGTATCTTCCTAATGTGGAATAATATTCATTGTTGGCCTTTTTTGCAGTAGACCCACTCAAATTAAGTTGACTAATGGAAGATTAATTCATTTCAACAGCTCTACCCTAAGAAGGATGACCACTGGATATCAGGAGTGATGGTTGATCTGGTAAAGTTACATGAACTTGTACAGCCAAACCCATCAGCTGTAAAGTCAACAAGCACATACTTCCTTCAAAAGAGGATGACATAAGCTTGCTGCTTGTTTCCCCTTAATCATAAATCATTGTGTTTGATATCATAATTATTTCCACAATAGCCAATCATTATGTCGCAAATATTATGATATTAAAAACTAAGGCAATTAGCTGGCAGATGTCGTGTTTGGGGACCATCTGCTAGGTTTGGAAATTATATGTTGGATGGGACTTGAAATTACAGAGTCATAACGGAAGATCTCTAATCACAGATATTTCAGCCTCTTGGTGCACCTGTGCAAAACAGAATGAGCATTATTGTAGTTAATTGATTGGGTCAGTCTGTATTGCTCTATGTTCAGTGGAAGTTCAGAATAGGGTCCAAACATTCGTCAGTGCTGCAAAGGGAAAAAACCCTCAGATGTTACAATATGAATGCATTCCACTCAACTTCTTTAAATGTACAGTCCACAAAAGTAAGTGGTGATATAATCATTCAAAATTCAGTGGTGAATATCATTCAGTGGAATAATAGGATGGCCTTGACCCTCTTGGCTTTGACCTATTTCTCGTACTGTCCGTGAGGTCTCCTTATGTTCTAGAGGACCTGAGGCAAGTCAAAAGGGCAAAGGGTTCAGTTGCATGGAAGCTGACTATAGGCCGTGAAGCTTGGAGCCCATGGTAGAGGGGAAGACTGTCTCCGCAGTGGCAAGTTTATCGGGTAGCATGGAGAGTCTAAGAGCATACAGCAAGGTTTTTCCCAAATGCTTACAATGGGGAGCATGTATTTGTTGTCAGGTGTGCCATGTAGTCGGGAGAATCATATTAGTTCACTCTTCCCTGATTTTCCCTAATGGTAGGAAGAGCATTAAGAGTCTCATTATCACTTGATCCAATACCGCCCTGATATTTTTGGTGGTAAAGGAGTTACCTCCCTGCCCTCCATCTTGCATTTTCACTTCACCTGATATCATAGATTGCAGGCCATGAGAAGCAGGCATAGGGAGATTCCGGGCTGTGGAATGGTTACAGGCCAGAGTGTTTTCCATCCTGTTTACTGTCAAGCAAAAAGTTCTCAACTCCTTTTAGCTGTTCATCAGATCATTTCCTGCATAGCTCGAACAAAGGGAGGGAGCAAAATTGCCCCTTCAGTTGATCTTCAGTTGATCTGGGTGAGAATGGGCTGTGAATGGCTGTGCATGGTGAGTGGGAGAAAGCAGTAGACCCTTTGGGTTCTGGCCATGATGGCTTCCAGGCCAGGCCACTTCCAGTGCTGCCATTTGGGGAGCACTTTGTGACCGCTAGCAGTGTCCCTCTTCCATGCCATATAGCAGCCGTCCAGGTTGCTGCACCTGGCACAGAAGAAGATGGCTCATTTGGAGCCCACCTGGAAAGGAATGAAACCATCTGCCATTGCAGCACAAGCAGCGTCCTTTGTGCTAGAGGGCAGCTGCTGCTTCCCAACATCTGCAGACTTGCCCTCAGCTCGACTTTCCCTGAAGCCTGGGCTGAACATGAGAGAAAGCCCAGCAAACACTTGAGGAATGGACTCCAGTGGCTTCTGTCTCAACCTGGGAAGCAGCTCTTAAGGCGCTTTGGTCCTAGGACATTTCAGGTACCGGATGTCCAGAGTCACACACCAAATGAACCTAGACATCAATACAAAATAGCACATTGTCAGACCTGCACCATATGATCTTCAATTCCCTGGTAATACCACGGCAGCTGCATTCTCTCTCCGTGATCAAATATATTTCACTCCAGGGAAAATGTTCTTGTTCTGAATGTAACTTTTTGGTTTGTGCTCTGAATCTAATTTATAGGCCCCACATTCTAAGTTTAGCTTTGGGTGATCCCACCTCAGCATAGAGTGTGGTCTAGAAGACTCTTTAAATGCAATGGACTAGACCAGGAGGGAGCAACACGCAGCCTGCAGGCCTCTTGAATCCTCCGCAACTGTTCGGCAGCATAACGGAAGGGAAGAAAACACTGCTGCTTCCATGCTACATCGTACTCCCTGCTCCGTCAGAGAGAGTGATTTTGCAATGAAACAAGGCATACGCTCCCCACACACCTTGTTATAAAGTGGAAATGCAGCTATATTCTCTCTGCCAACCTTAGGTAGCAATTTGGCAGTGGTGATTTCAGCTGGAGGGAGGCAGGCAGAACCCAGATGCTCTGAAATGATGTTTGGCAAGAATCCTGTATGCAATGGTAGAAAGAGGGACTTGGAGGCACACAACATCCAGGACACAGCTTTGAACGATGCTGGGGGCCAAGAAGCAAAATATCTGGCCTGGGACACCTCAGATCCTTCAACATGGGCTAAGGAGTGTACTTGATCTTCATGATCAAGGTAAGTAAGATTCCTTTTCATGGCTCCTGGGCAGGATGCCAGACGCAAAGAAATGCCCATCTTCTCCAGAGCTTGTTCCTATGTCCTCCAGTTTCTCAGCAAAGCTGCAGCAGAAGCTCCACCAGCGTCCATACACACGTGCTCTTTGGATATGAGCTCACACGCCGCAGAGGGTTGGCAGGAGCTTCATGGCTCAAGTTCCAGGACAACATTCTAACCACACCGGTTGTCAAGTACTATGAATGAAAAGGTAATCTATGAGACAGTCATTCAGAATGGAAACTTCAGAACACCACCATGCTTAAAATGCATGGACTTTTTGGCCAAAAGGGGGAAAGGAGAAATACCTCTGGCACTTCCTCCAAGTTAATACTAAAAAGAAAAATCAAGTAACTTTATGTACTGCAACTTGCTCTAAATTTATACTCGGGGTATGCACCTAGATCCATTATCTACTTTGTGAAAATGTCAGAAATATCTTTTTGGAAATCTTTACAATCCATCACCTTACATTATTGTAATATTTGTTCAAGGCGTTTGTTCTATCTAGACATAATGCTATAATGTAGAACTCAGATTTTCTATTATTTTTATTTTTATTGCTGAAAAGCATGTTATTTGGCAGCTCTGCGGAATGTCTAGGCATTTTACTTGGATAAAACAGATGTTCAGAACACTATGGGAGCAGTATTTTCTTTTATTTATTTTGTGCTTAGTGTATGTGACTTCACGGAGTCAAGACAGGTTGTAATTTCACAGTGTAGGTGAAATAAAATTTCTGTGCAATAGCTCCATCATTCACAACTGATCCAGTAATGCATTTCTATTCTTCCCTCCGTGCCTCTGATTTGTGTCTGCTTTGTAGCTTAAAAGTAACATGTTCTGGACGAGCAGGTATGAAATCAACAGTCTCACAAATGGAGTACAGAGAATACCGACAAAACTGAGTTACAAGCCTGGCTTATACTGGATTTAGAGAAATACAAAAACAAAGCTTTCCTGTGGAAGCTATCTGCATGCTTGGTGCATCATTACAGGGAAAAACCTGTGCTTCATTTCAACACATCTCATCCTAACTTGTCCAGATGGTCAGTTATATAACCAAACATCTTTTGTTATTGGAAATGTGGATAAAACTAACTGCATTACAAAGGATTGTTTTGACCAAGGCTATTCATCTTCCATGATTCTACATTTGCAGAATCAAATGTACACTCCTGTACCACTGGACAATATACTGTATAAAAATAGCACAGAGAAGGCCATGTGGCTGTATGGCAAAGCATGTGGTTAGCATGCAGAATGGCCCGGGTTCAAGGCCAGCATTGGTCAAAGGGTCTCAGGTACAGGGGCTGGGAACAATCCCCAGCTAGTAATTCTCCTGGAGAGGATCTGATAGTTAAAATTTTGGACTAGTTTGTTTACAGTGCCATAGGATTTTTCCAGTTCTCAGCTGCAATACTGCAAACTTTCTCTGACCCCTTAGCTGGGTCCCAGCCTTTGTCCACCACTGGTCCAGTGGTTCCCAGGGCCAATTTGTAAAGTTGGTTAAAAAAAATAAAGTGAGATGCTTGTATCTGGTGGAAGTATTGGACTGAGGACCCAGAAGCCCTCACTCAGCCATGAAGTTCACAGGGTGATTTTTGGCCAATCACTGACTCTCAGCTTAGCCTTCCTCACATGATTGTCATGACGATAAAAACAACAGGAGAATTCTTTAAGTTGCCTTGGGTTCCTTGCATGGGTTGATGACAACAATGGCAATAACAACATTACTAATCACTAATTAATCTCTTAATTGGTCATGGTTCCTTATTTTCTGTATTACCCTCTCCTCTCACGCAAACTCCCCATCTCATCCTCTCTCACTGAACGTGAGTCAGGGCCCAAACAAGCATGATTATACATCCAGTTCAAGCATCTATGTTATTTGCAATTATTTTTACTCTAGTGTCGTCCAGGCACTGGGACCTCAGTGAGGCATTTAAAGCCTCTGCATGCACATGGGGGTCCAGATCCCAAATAGTCCTCCTGGTCTAGGGTAAAACGGATTTTAAAACACAGAGATGCTCAACAGGAATTTGACATAACCTGTGTTTTAGCCCTCACTACCTTTCCCCACAAGCGTCCAAGAGCAGTTGCTATTCTCCAAGAGATTCCCCTGCAATATCCTACATGTGAGCACCACCATCCCCAATTTGGTTCCTTCCAGGAGTCTTGGATTCAATCAGCTGGAGACTGTGAGCCCAAGAGTTAAGACGAGGTTGCCATGCAAAATTTCAAGCCATCTCCAGGCTGCTCAGACATTAGAATGACACTCCGGACAAGATTAAAACACTTAATCCTATTTCAGTGGAAAGTAGGAAGGCAATCTGTGAAGCAGCCCAACTCTTTTCTCTTTTCTCCAGTGGATGAGTTGAAGAAGCTGGACTCAATGGCTTGAATGTCTTGTGAAACTTTGAATATTACTTCCCTGTAGTGAAGTACAGGAATTGTCTTCTCTTGCTCTTTGTTGACGTATCCCAGACCAGTTTGTTTCTTCACAGCTCTAAGTGACATTCTTTTGCCATGTATTTATAATGAGTTAAAGGAAGGAAATAGCTTCTCGTATTTAATTGGCTTTCTTTTTAAGAAGGGCTTTGTTTCGTAAGGAAGTGGACGTCAATATGGAATGGAGCACTCCAGGGTCCTGAAGCAGTCGCTGTTCTAGCTGAGAGCATGACGATAAATCTGGCATCATTATCACAGTGGATAGCCAACAATATATGTCTTCTGGAAATTTGTATCTAAAATTGCAGGGCAGGAATCAGCAGAGAGAGAGAGAGAGAGAGAGAGAGAGAGACTGTTAAGTGGTTTCCCGAGGGGGGGGGAAACTTAGTAAAGCAAAAATTGAAATTCAGGGAAGATATAAGCACAATTTCAATAGGATTAAATATCTATTCTGCAAGAATGGAGTTACCTCTTTAAAAGGTATGCAGTGAATTAAATTATTGTCCTTTGATTTTCCTCTCTGTATTTTTCAAGTGGTAAAAAATGAAGATGTATGTCATGCAGGACAGAAGGTAACAGTCTGTGCAGTACATTGATGAAACATGATTATCACATTGATTAGAAATGTTTCTTTTTTAACATTATGAACACGCACTTAAATGGAAAAGGAGTTAAACCAGGTAGTCTTCTGCAGCTAAGTTCTCACATCATATTATACTACCAAGGTGCTATAATTAAACATTTCACAGATTACTTATACTTCAAATTCTTCTTTGTTTTATTTCAAAAGGAATCTTGCTCATCTTGTTTGCCACAGGAATCATAGATTTCCAGACCTTCCGTTATCTTATTAACTATATGGATATCATACAATCATATAATAGTAGAGTTGGAAGGGGCCAAGAAGGCCATCAGGTCCAACTCCCTGCTCAGTGCAGGACTCCCAGTTAAACCATCCCTCTCTGTCCTGTTGCATCTTGAATACCTCCAGTGTGGGAGAACCCACCACCTCCCCAGGTCATGGATTCCATTGTCATAATGCTCTAACAGTTTGGAAGTTCTTCCACTCAAGATTTAGTTATGTTTTTGTGGCTTGTGAGAAGTGTGGGCAAAGAATAGGTGAATTATTTTCTTGCACACATTTCAAAATATGTGAAACCTATATTCTAATACTCATGCATATTCATATGGGATACATAGCTGCAGATACAGAAAGCAGGCCAGGACTTTTGAAGCAAATCACAGCTATCCAAGGATCGTGCAGTAGGGCCTCATAGACCTGATCTGGGAGCTTCAGCATTTGCCACAGAGACTAAGCCTAGGTTTGTGGGTCACCTGGGATCCACCTTTGGAAGGGGTTCCTGGAGAAGGAACGCTGAAGATGACCTCAGGTTCTGGGTAGGTATATATGGGTGGAGGCAATCTTCAAATTATGTTCCTAGAAGTAGGGTTTACCTTGTATGATGGGAGAGGTAATCCAAAATATCTGGAGGGCTGTGAGTTTGGGACAGTTGCAGTAGAGCATACAAGTTTTCGATGCTGAGCTGTGACTTCCTGCTCCATCCAACCTGGGCTGTAAAAGAGCATTGCTGGGATGCTGGAAGGGTCCTTGACGACAACGGAGCTTGTGCAGCCCCCTTGCACGGTCCCAGACTGCTTGAAAGGGGTTGGGCATTGGACAAAGGGATGGCTCAATGGGGAACGGATGGCTGCAATGGCTCCTCAGCACCCACAGCCTGGTTTTCTGATCCCCCAGTCCTGTAGCGGCAGCTCTCACAGGCAAAACCGCATCCGGAATGCACCACAACAGGCTCAGCCACTGCAGCAGCAAAGCAAGTCACAGCATGAGGCCCGGTGTCGGCAGAGAAGCAGTGCTAGCTCCAAGCAACCTGGCTGCCTCAAGGGAAGGCCCTGCTTGTCAGCAGCCCCTCCCTTTGCCTTTGGCATGAAAGGGACTAATTCATTACAGGGCCAGTTCTGGGCAGAGCAGAGCAGTCTTAAGATTTTTCTCTCCTGAGGAGGGATTTTGGCTACCCAGGAGCTGTGGCTAGACCAGGTCTGGTCCCTTGCACCTTCAATTCTTCTACACACTTCGAAACATTTCTCCTTCCAGATCCTTCTAAACATGCCTAATTCTTACTTATTAAATATAAGTTTTCAGGCAGAGTAAATATGCACACTTTCATTTTCCCTCCCTCTCTTTCTGTCTTATCTTTATACTGTATTCACATCAGGCCTTCTCCTCTCTTCTCTTCTCTTCTCTTCTCTTCTCTTCTCTTCTCTTCTCGCAAAGAACCCAAGGCAACTTACGTAATCCTTCCACTCTCAAATGTTTTGACACAGCAGCCCTATGAGGTGGGTTAGAGTGAGAGTCAGTGACTGGCCCGAAGTCAACCGACTCCATTCCTTTTGTGCGGGCTTTCAGTGATGCATATATGAACATCAGTGGTGTCATGGCACATTTCAAAGGGGGGGTTCACTTCTTGGTAGCCAAAGGCAGCCTCAAGGCCATGCGTCCTCAAAGCCACGCCCCCAAACACACCTGTTCCCAAGGTTATGCCACTACGATTATGCAATAGAAATGAACGTTGCCTTTTGGCTTGCAATTCTGTTGAGTAATGAATGCAAGTTGAGGTATCTCTTTTTGAGGTGAAACAGTGAGAGCTTCTAGAAGTAATTTCTCATTACCTTATTTATTATGAATGAATGAATTTTTTAAAAAATTACAGTCATACCTGCCTCTCCAGCCAAAAATCTCCCAGACTAGCTTATATGGAATTAATAGGGCAGTTCCTGCCCATGGGCTCACTATCTAAAGACATGACTTAGAAGGGGAACAGGAAAGGAAGGGAAGAGGGAAAAAGGGAAGTCAGCACTAATTACCCACAATATAGAAACATGAATAGTGAAATTCTCCCAAGAGCTGCAGTCTGGATTGGCAATCACTGTTTCGGCTCTTTTAATTTGCTGCAGACTCTGGAGCACTGACTTGGTGTGTGCATGTGTGTGGGAGATCCCCCATGAGTCCAGGATTTAGGGGTTCCATTTTCTCAAAATATCCACCAATCTTATCTTGTGCTCTCATTGGATCCATGCTAAATCCTGCACAGTGTAGCCTAAAAGAAGTAAGAGGAAGTCA
This sequence comes from Varanus salvator macromaculatus, assembly GCA_023646645.1. Taxonomy (NCBI): domain Eukaryota; kingdom Metazoa; phylum Chordata; class Lepidosauria; order Squamata; family Varanidae; genus Varanus; species Varanus salvator. The sequence goes on along the minus strand of JAIXND010000690.1, from coordinate 5,343,144 downwards.
TCTTTGGAACAGCAAAGGGAAGCTGAGCATGTGTTGCTGAGGAGCCGAGGCTGATGAGGAGGAAAGGTGTCCTAGAGGGCACAGGGGTGGGCCAGACAGAGCTACATTGGAAACAAAACCAGGCAATTGGCAGCTTTAAGTGCCAAACTAGAGGAGCCATTAAACTTGTCATGTAACATGTATAACATTTAAAAATTGAATAGGTTCTGGGAAAAGCTGCTAATTATTGGGATCTTGGCAGTTGGTCTGCAGAAGTTTAGCCCTTTCTCCTGGTGTGTTTCTACAGAAAATGTCCTTTGGAACGGCTGGAATCCCCCATGGTCACTTTTAACCTTGTGTCTAGTTTGGCCCTCAGATCCAAGGGAAGATTTTATATCGACCATTCTGGAAATATCCATAAATCTCACAAAACTGTCACACATGCACTCACAGAAGCCTCCTTGCTTTTAGGTGTAACGCCCTAGCCATGCTGGTCAAGCCGATCTCTTTCTACTTCATTGATTCAGTGGCAATCGTATGCAAGGTGAGATGGGAAAACACCCTGCAACATCCAGCCTTCCCCAAGCAACATTCTCCAAACTTTTTCCTTCTAAACATGCATAGGATTGCACCTATTTGAGAGCAAACCTTATACGAAAAATCAATTGGTCTGGAAAAAAAGATGAATGTAATAAAAACTTCTTTCGATAATGCTCTTTCCCCAAATATTAAATTGTGTTCCAGCCAAGGGTGCACACATGACATGTCTACAGATTTGCTTCACAAATAAGCTGCACTTATTCCATTTCACCGATTTATTGCCAGGCACTTCTCAATCATCTTTCTGAATATTATACATTTCTAATGCAGTGCAAGTAAATATATTGTAACCAGGAGTGCCTGGGGACTAGATACCAGGATGAAAATTATCTAGCACACATGCAATGATGAATTGTGTGGATGTTCTGAACAGTTTAAATTCGCGGGCCCTTTTCTGCATGGCTCCTTCTGGGAAAAATCAATGGGATTTTGGGTCATGCATTCTACCTCACTGACTGGCCACAGATATGGTGCTTGGGGAAATGACGGGGGAAAGCAGAGTTCTCTGGTTGCACTTAGGTTCCACATAAAGAAGGTACATGGTGCAGTTCCAGGCAATTGCAATTATTTTCTGGCCACCATATTCCCATCCCCAGTGTCCTGGAAAAATGCTTCACACAGATCACATTGCCAGGCTGGGCATCTGCAAACTGTAGTATCAAAAAGCCTGAAGCCTGCATTTTTGTAAGCACCTTTCCTATTGTATGGGAGGGGAGAAATGCATGCAAAAATGCAGACATTAGGAGAAATGTATACAAAATTAAGGGGAGCATACCAATTTATGATGGATTCCTACAACAATGCATGCACTAGAAAGGATCAAGGAGATTATTTTAGAGGAATGCCAGCAAATATGCATGTGAGTATTCATGAGAAACTTTTACTACTGCTGCTGCTACTACTACTACTAACCCTTACAAACTAATATTGAAATGGGTTTGCATAAAGTCCCCAGTTGTGCCAAGGTAGACCCCCTGGAGCATTTCTGAGCTCCTCAACCAGTCCATTCTGTTGCAGGACAGTGTGATGTAGGGCTGAACCCAGGACCCTGCATATGTCTGCTGCCTCTGACACACCAGGTTTTGGAATGCGCAATCTGGGAAGTGGAATTGCATTTTTCACTCAGGTGGAAAATCTCCACAGCCTCTGATGCGCTTCCATCTGTGTCTGACGCAAAGAGTGCTGCCCATTTTGGGGTGGAGTCCTGATTCAGTTCTCCAGCTTTTCTGTTGCAATGGTCCTAAAAGCCTGACTGGTTGCCCAGCTAATGCATTGCATGCAAAGGTAGCACTGAAATGTATGGAATGATGCAAAGTCTTTGCACACTTTGGCTGCATTTTGCAAAATAGGTTAGGAAAATCACCCATTGACACCAGAATAAAAGAGGAGGGTATGGATCATTATTGTTCTATTCCCCAGCCATCTCTCCCTGTTTCCTCCTCTCCTCTCCTCTCCTCTCCTCTCCTCTCCTCTCCTCTCCTCTCCTCTCCTCTCCCATATGGGTGTATGTGTGTGGAAATATGTCATGGGAAAATGGATTATAGTGATTTCAGGTAAAATATAATAAATACAGCAAATGCATGCAGTCAATTCTTGCATATTAAGAATATTTTACAATATTTCATTATCATATAAATTGCTCATATATACCCTCTTTTTGTACTATTTCTGATAAATGCAGTAGTAAAATTATGATTAATTGGGACTAACTTGAACTTGTTGCTCAGAGTTCTGTCTAGAGCATATTTTAGCCAATTACATGTTCTTTCTAAGAAATGTTTTCTTCTATTAGTAGTTTTTAAATATCTGCTTACTTGTATTTTTAATAGATGGTTCCACTCTGTGAAAATGCTTCTTCAGACTAAACTTAGGAAGTTTAGGAATTCATTTTTGCAAGCTCTGTATCTTTGGCATATTCAGAGATCTCCAAAGGAAGCGAACTGCTAAGTGTTTTCCAAATTAAACCAGGATAGCTGAGAAGGGGCACTAAAACTGCATAACTCTGCAAAGATTCACAGCTTAAAAGAAACAAAAAATGTTACCAAGGATATACAAAACCATTCTTGTCATGGAAGAGTGTTACGCTTTCACACAGTCATCATATGAAAGGGCATTGTCCTCTGACTGTTATATCTTCTAGAGGTATAAAATGCATACAAAATAGCTCAAGTTCCACTTCCTGGCTCAGAAATTGAATGCCCACCTATGCAATATTTATTGGATTTTAAATTCCAGGGTAGTGGAGAATCTCCCTCTGCCTGCCAGGAAGATGAGAAAGTTTTCTCCTCTGCTTGCATGGTAGACCTGAAGTTATCATGTCTGTTAGAGCAGCATAAGGGTTAGCATTCTTATTTTTTGGTTGGAATGGGACAAGACTTCAGGAACTTGTGGGGCATGGGATCACCTGCCACTGTGAGTTTGCATTTGCTGCTATCCAACTCCCATTCCCCTTTACCCCTTTTGATCCAATTCAATCATCTTCCTTTTGTTCTTTCCTCCACCCCTGTATAAGTACCTCAATAAATGGATGTTTAACCCCCTCCGTTTGCATGCAGGGTGTGCCAATTCCTTAGCCAAGCTGCATCATTGGCCAGGGAGGGTTGTGAGTTCCCACCCAGCAGGCCAGGAGAAGTGTGGGATTTCTTTGGCCTCCTTTGGCCACCACAGGCAAGGTAGAACTTCAGATGTTTGACTCACTCTGGTTCTCCAAATTCCCTCTCAAAGCTTGATGTACTGTATTCACATCTGGAATGCAAGCATCTGCCCCTGCCCCCCATTCAGAAAAAAAATACATGCTTTCAATTATAGTCAAAATATGCAGGTTTTCTCCACAGGTTAAAGCATTAAAAGGTTCATTCAAAGAGAAGTCACACACACGGTTGCATAAGAATGCAGCTTCAAACACAAACCCTGAAGGAAGCTTGGAGAGTTGTGAACACTTTCTGACAATTGCGGTTCTGTTCATGTTTGTGCTTGGGGTTTGCAAGCAAGACATGTTTTCATGGTTTACCAACAGGGACAAAAATTCTGCATTTCTAAGTTGGGTTGGAATGTTCATAATATGATCATGGAGACTGTGCTGCAAGATGTCCCATGCAAAGACTCCCATGCAACCCATCAGATTGATAATTCCAGTGTAATTAATATTCCCCTGTTCAGAACATGAATGCTTAGCCAAATGTTCTAAAAATGCAGCACAAGTGACTCAGTGCAGAATCCTTAAAGTTTAGTTACATGGTTATTTATATCCACTGGTATTTCTCATTACCTGCGAGTTCCCCTGCTCCATGGCTTCCCATATAGAGATACTTTTCCTTGTTACCATCAATAACAGTAAATTGGTCATTTCCCTAAACCGCTCTCCCAGATGCTTCTGGCTGCTAGGATGAAATTGACTCAGATCTCCTAACTGCTGCATTTGTCCTAGATTCTTGTCCTCTTTTCAGCATCTGTCTATCCTGTTATGTTAAATCACAGTGTGACCACGTCAGTTTGCTTTTTGGCATTCTGTCTTTCTTTTCTGCTTTCACATTCTACACCCTGATTTTTTTTAAAGGCATGAAAACTATTTGGTGCAGAAGACTAGGAGTCAAATTTCTGCAAATACTGAATAAAATATGGAACACTTTTATTCTGTTTCCAGTGAATAAATACTGTGGTTCTTAGAGGTAGTTCCATTCTTAAAACAGCAAAATCTTGTATTAATGAATAGGGTTCTCCTTAGCTCTGCTTCACGCTCTTTAGTATTTTATAATGCATGTCATGTAAAGTTTCCTCTGGGGCAAAATAGCAATAAATCTTTAATAAACTAACAAAACAACATTTCAGGCTGAGTGACAAACCATGTTGCTATAAAAGTATTACCGATAGATTATACTAAAAAATAAACACACAGAGAAAGGCATTTAAAAGGTTTGCCTCTTGTATCAGAGATATGCTTCTTATATTTGAGTTTCCTTGGAATTAAACCCTGATAAATCTTTAATGAAGCATGAATGAATATACCAATCGCTTGAGAATTATTGACACATCAATATCCATAGAAAAGTGCCTTATCGCTGTTCCTTCCTTGATAAACATTATACATGCTCGGCCTTAATAATGCATGAGCTTTTTTAATTCATACTTCTTGTTGCAACCCCTGTGCTTACTCCTGCGGCAACATTATAAAAGCTGATTTTATAAATATATACATCATTTTCTGAAGATAATGTATGTTAGGTATTGCCGGTACCAAAAATTTTCCCTGATTATAAGTAAATAAGTAAATGAATAAACAAGCAAAATCTTAATTGAGTACACCTAATTGAGAAAGCGCATTTCAGTGTGTCTGTTGAGAAATTTGTTGCCCTGAATCCAATAGGACTTATTCCCTAGGAACTGGGCATAGAATTCTAAGCAAATGCTTTGAAGATTTTCCAGGTGTCCAAGAGTTAAGAATGCTTTGCTGTGCATATTTACCCATGAATATAGTGGCATTTACATCCAGTTAAGCATCAAAAGATCGTGATCACCTTGCACTTGTTGAGTTTATTATGTAAACTGCACTCTATTTAATATTTAAATCTTTAATCTTTATCCGAAAGGCTAGCCCCAAAGTCTGACCATCTGGGAATTCAAAGGAGGGACTCTCAAGGGAGGAGAATGCCACGTTGGCAGCCTGATTCCTAGCCAGCACTTCGTCCCTTTTAGCCCAGCATTGTAAGGATATTGGCTGCTCTGGGGTTCCATGTGTTGGCCAGTACCAGATGACCACCTGGGTATTCACAAGATCCATCCCAGACCCTTATCCAGCTGGGATCCCAGGGAAATGAGGTCTATAATAGTCCACATCTATTCCAGATGTGGCTGCATGGAAGGGCTTGAGGAAGTGGGCAGCCTTTCCTGGTGATCCCAACCAGCAGCTCCCCACTTCCGCCACTGCCACACTGTCTGGGTTGCTGTTTTCACTGAGCTGCCTCAGTGGAACCCCAGACCCCCTCCCTGTTCAGTCATCAGCAGCAAAAAACTGTTTGTATAATTTTTTTATTGTTGTTATGTTGTGAGCTGCCCTGAGGCTTTGTTGCAATGGGGTGGCATAAAAATGTTTTAAATAAATAAAATAAATAAAGATAAGAGAAACTGAGGGCAATGCCAGCTCACTCTCCTAGCAGGAACACAGGTGGAATAGGCAAAGCAGAGACACCAGACTGAGATGTATCCACCATCCAGAAGAGGAATGGTCACTATAAAAGAATCACACAACTTAAATGTCAACAAAGAAGAATCCGAGATTGTGAAAGATTTGGCATACCTTGGCTCATTCAGTAGTTCAGTGGGAGACTACAGCCAAGAAGAAAATGACTGAAACTTGGAAGAGCAGCAATGATGAGCAAGTGCAACAGCACTTCATGTGACACCAAAGCCAAGATGACCGGAATATTTTTTTCTTGATTGCTATATATGGGTATGAAAGCTGGATGGTTAAGAAAGCTGCCATGAGGAAAATAGATGCATTCAAAACATGGTGCTGACAAAAAGATGAGCAAGTAAGTCCAAGATGCAACCCAGCCACAATTTTTACTGGAAGCAAAAATGATGGAACAGGCTGTCGTAATTTGGGCACATTACGAGAAGGTAAGACAAACTGGAGAAGGCAACAATGCAAGTGAATGTTGAAGGCTAAAGGAGAGGAGCAAGACCAAATATTAGATAGCCTGGTTCCACAAAAGAAGTCATAGCCTTGAGTTTAGAACAGCTGAGCAAGGCTATCAAGACTCCTACATAGTCATCTTAAACTGGGGACAACCTGATGGCATGTGACAACAACAAAGATAATATGTTGAGTGTATGTGTTTGGGAAAATAAACCACATAAATATGAAGCTTTTGCAAAATGAATTTGTTCATTCTGATACTGTCAACATTGCAAAACTATATGGTTTTTAGAAGTTTTCTGAACAGGGAAATATCTCCCTTTTGCAACTATTATGATATGCAATCAATTACCATTCCATTATTTTTGTCTCATTTGCTTGTTTCCCTTTTATTTATCTTTTCTGCTATTTTGTTTTGTGAAACAACATGCAAGTGTATTTGTGTTATGATCTTGAAAGGGAAGTCCTACCCTTAAATCTCTGTGCCTGAAATTAACAGACTCCAGGTAATATCCTGTTCAGGTTTGGCCATCCAAGCTGGAGTTATTTGACTGTTTTATTCATTCCCCTAAAAGCAGAATTAGTGGTACAGGAACAGAAGCAAAGAATATTAAAGAGAAATAAAGAAAGAATCTCTGATGCAAAACTGGGGGATCCTAAGCATACCTATGCCTAGCTTTGGAGAATTCTTAATGAAAAAGCAGCTGCAGCCTCTTCTCCCAACCACGTCCTTTGCTTCCCTTTGGAAGTTACATCCCTAATCTAACTCAGGGAGTTCTCTTTTTAAAGTCTACAAGCATCTTTTCCTTTAGCTTCTGCCTTCATGGGACACTGTGCCACTTACAATTCTGTTTTCTAGAGGGCTAAAGTAATAGAAGTTTAGCAAAACAACACTTGTTTGCCGCACCTTCCAGCACCTGAGCAGTGACACTTGCAAAAAGTAGTGTAGTAACAGATGTCATAGGCTCCAATGGTCTCTCTTTACCAGGGACAGTTCCCATTTTCCAGTGCCTGTCTCTGGTAAATTGTTGTCCCTATCTTGTCTCCCAGGGTGCATTTTTTAATAATTGGGGTCATATGCACACAGAAGTCCTACAGTCACTATTCATCAGCACTTATTTCTGTATCTCTAGATGTTGGAGAGAAACACATTCAAAAATAAGCAAGCTAATTCATACTATGAAAATCACGATGATGAGTTCTTAGAAGCTTTTCTAAAACAAACAAAACAAAAGTCTCAAGCTGACTTACAACAAAATTAAGACAAATTTGAAAAGCAACCATTCAGGAATATCCCACCATCCCATTAAACAACTCAAATAGCAAGGACATAATCACTTCGGTGAATTCATTCAGAAGTCCATCATATGCTATACATGCCTAGAGAACAGGAAAGTCTGTTCTATTGATTCATAAACTTATGGATGAAGCTTGGGACAGGAAGCTTTTCCAGTCCTAACTTTCAACAGCAGGATCAAATGTGGACTCCCTGCATGCGAAGAAAAAGTTCAACCACTGTGTGACCAAGCCTCGTTTTGTATTTGTTGTGAACTGTTCAGTGTGATGAGATATTCTAGGGTGCTGCCATTCCTCCCCGCAAATACAGTCAGAACCTGTGCATGGTTGAGGATTCCATTAAAGTTCATTTCTTAGTACTCTGTCTTTTCCCTTTTTTCCCAGGAAAATGCTATGATCAGTTTACTAATGTTCCCTGCTCCCGAAGTCAGTGCAGGCCAGACTAGAGCACAACAGATGGATGAAGCAGGCAGGAAAAGCCTCCATTGATTTGTGATCAGAGGTCCCTCAAGCGATGATCGATAAGATAACAACACATCTTACAAATATACAAGTGTGTGCATGTTTCATCTGTGAGATGTTACAGATTTGAGATATACTGTATGTATTCTACCCTGCCTCGCTCCACTTATCATCTATTCTAAATGCACTTTACTTACTTATTTCCTTACTCTCCCTCTCTCACACACACACATGTGGGCACACATTCCTCCAGCTGCTGCTGGTTTTATTGAAGCCCAGGGGACACTGGGAAGGCAGGGAGGGCCAGGTGTCTGATGAATGCCTGAGCAAATAAACCCATGAGCTAAATGTGTTTGATCAGTCAAGTCCACTTCTCTTGCTTTGGCATCCCTACGGATCCCATTCTACTACGTGTGTCACCTAGCAAAATAGATGACAGATGGTGATGGAGAGGTGGGATGGGGCAGACAGAGAGAACGTAGTCCCAAGTTGCTACACCACCCCCTTTTGGAACATCCATTAGAGATGGAAGGCCGATGCTGACCTTACCACAAAATTGTCCCCATGCTGCAATGGAGTGCTTTCTCCCTTAGGAGAGGATGGCAGTTGTTCACTTCCACAGAAGATGTGAACAAGTCCACTCGGGCCACCATTTGAGTAAAGGCTCTCGCTGCTCTTTGCCCCAGAGAGCCTGGCTTCTAAGTAGCAAAACTCTTCGCATCATTGCCACTGAATTGCTCCCTCCTGGACCGTGTGTGACCGCGGCGGGCTGCTGCGGTCAATATGCGATCGATTAATGGCCACAGCTAGCTGCACTGGCTTGCTGGAATACAATTACCTTCATTGCACAAATATCTGATGGTGCATAGATGCTTATTACGGGCTTATATCTTGCTCCTTATGACAGTGGGACAATGAAGAGGTCTTCCAATAATAGCAGCTTGCCTATTGCAAGTGAAATGGCTATACTTTAGTGTGTCAGGAGAGTTTAGATATTGAGGAGAGAGGATTGACTCTCCTCATCTGTTCAAATCCAGGAAGCAGAAACAATAATGCCTATGGATTCAAGACATGGGAGAGCTCTTTGGTCCCATATCTCTCAAGAAGTCTATCCAAATGCCAAAATTTAAGTGTGGATGGGTGAGAAAATTGTTTCCTTCACATTTCAATGCAGACTTCCTCAATGCGCCATTCCCAAGGTGACATGGAAGTCAAAAAAGCTATACAGACATATGTGCTCTTTTCCAAATTTTGAGATGGAGTTTGCAAGTCAAAACTTGTGCACAAAAATGTGAGCACAAAGCACATTATACCAGGGAAAGTTATTTGGAAAAATACAAATATTAGGAAAGGTGTGTGAGTGTGGAAATTTCAGACAAAAACGCATAGATTGTTGACTTAATGAAATTTGTGTTAGAAAAAATGGGAACCTGAGCAGAAGTAAACTTGACAGATCTGTACCTTTTTAATTTTGTATGGCGTAAGCACTACAATTTTAATCATAGCATCTGAATTATTAGAACATGGGATGCTTAACTACAGCACAGAACTATAGTTCACAGAATTCCTTGGTAAGAAAGCAATAACTATTGCATAAACCTGGAAATCTTTGATGCAGATGAGTCCAGCTAGCTGGCATAATCTTAATTATTGAGTGATAAACACTATTAGGATATAGGCCTGTTTTGTAAAAATGATTAGATTACAGAGCTCATGTTTTAATATGGATTGCTTTATTTTAATAATTATTTGTAAGCATTTTACTCTTGTGCATTCCATTGAGCTGAGGAAAAGCAGAATAAAATATTTTGAATAAAATGCAGTTCAAATGAAATGAGGTAAACTGCTGGTGCAATCCAAGCATTGTCAGTCTTTCAACTCTCCTTTGAGTTTTGTTTTTAATTGCTAGGTAGATAAAACATCTCAGCAAGCACTGATTCTCAAAACACTGTGGCAGAAGTAGCTGCACCTGCTGAAATTCTCTCTTCTGAACATCTCTGCAAAATATGGATGCTCACAACCAGATCTTGCTACCTGCATGAGCAGAACCTCATTCATTTGGTTTCAGATTCCACAAGCAATGTGGTCCTTTATGAAGCATGGCTAAGCCTTCAATTTCACTTGGAATGCATCAGATATTTAGTTTGTAATGGAGAGTGTTCCATTCCAGAACCTTGCCACATGACATTCTGTGTGTGTGTGTGTGTGTGTGTGTGTGTGTGTGTGTCTTGTGTGTGTGTGTGTGTGTGTGTGAGGGAGGGAGAGAAGTTTTGATCATTTTAGCTGTGCAGAAAGAATGAGACAGCATGTGACAAATTTCATCCTCTAACAAGAGGGAGGAACCTGGTGTTTACTTGCAAATTTATTCAGCTGAAGAGCGGCTGTTCCAGGTGGAATAACTTTATAGAGAATACAAGCGCTACCCCTTTTATTATTCTGGCTGTACCTGTAGTGTCTACTTTCCACTTTATTACTATTAGGGGCACAGGTGAGTCCATTGAATTTGCTTTGTAGGGACTGTCTCGGCCTGATAAAGTGTTTCAGCTTCCAGTTGAAAAAAGATTTGGTTTAATCAGTTCCAAGAGCTGCACAACTACTGCTGCATATCTTTTCCAGCACTGGGAAAAGTAATTTTAAATGCTCAGCTGTAACCTTAAAGAGGAAAAAAAAGCAGGAGGGCAAGAGGTGAGATATTTAGTGTAAATTTAAAACTAAGTGACTGTTTTCCAGGGATGAAAATGTATAATAACAAATTGGAGTCTGAGAGCAGCTTCAATCAGGTACAAGGGATTTCAGGAAGATTTACATGCGTGTCATACAGTTAAGGTGAACAACATTCCCATGGCATGGAGACATGCTCCGCATTGGTTTCTGGGTAAGAACTGGCTCAGACAGGCAGAAGTTAGACTACCATAACTCTTTCTGGGGTCCTTCACAGCCCTGATGGCAAAATGGCTGATGTGTTGGGCAATATCCTGTCTTGTTGCTCAGAGACATGGTGGAAACTGTCAGGATCCTGTCTCTTCCCGTCTTCCTTATGGGTTCACATGCAAGACAATCCTTTGAAGTACAGTTCTTTTACTGAAGCTCAACAGATTGTGGAATGGAACAAACTCTAAATAGGCTTCTACCAAAGGTGATGGAGAAGCATCTGCCCATGGGAAGTGTTGGATCCAAACTGGAAACTTCCTTCATGCCCCTTCCTCTCAATAAAGCTTCTGGCTTCACCCTGTAGAGAACAAGACAACTCAAACAGTGAAGATCCTCCAGCCCCAAGGTCCATTTCTCCTGATGTTGCCGTACTGGTTCAAGTCCTGGGCTCACAAATGTTCTCCCTGCCCTCCAGAAAACCCTTCCATCCCTTTCAAAAACGACCAATTCTCATGCTCTGCCATAGAAACTTTGAAACTGCACAGGCCTGGGCACCCTTTGCTCCTGTATTTCCTCCTCAGAATCCAATGATGAATCAGAACAGTCGAGACAAGAGCAGGAGATGAGGAGTCAGCAGTAAAAATAAGAGAGGAACAGCTTAAAGAGGAAGGTCTTAACCTTCAAAAGGTATGCAGCAAAGAAGCGCATGGACTTTCTTAGGAAGGACAGTCCATAGCTACGTCTAGGAGACCTCTTCTTGCTTTCCATATCCTTTGCAGGAGGACTTGGCTAAATCAGCTTGGAATCAACATTTGAAATGAGCAAAGCCTCAGTAGGGATGCCTTCCTGGAATACAGTATGCTGTTTTTCCTCTCCTCTTCTGACAACCCATTAATATTCTACCTTCTCATAAACCTCTTAGAGATTGTCTATGCAGGACATGCTTTTTCCCCCCCAAAATCACATTGGGAAGAGAAGTGGAAGGGGATGCTCGTTGTTATTCAACCAAGATCTAATGAACTGCTTTAGGCTCATGAAAGTATTGTCAAGATTGTGGAGCACAAGATTCACCAACATACTTGAGAGCTAGGACTTTGCTCGGGGCAGCAACATACCCGAAGGGCCCTCTACTAACCTTGCTAAGCATGGAGGCCCCTTGAGCAACTTTCCAGTCTTGAGCATGGAGGTTTGCAAAGGCTCCTCCTTGCATTCAGTTGAGCACAGTTAATGGGCACCTCTATCAATTTCATTCTGTCCAATTTCTCATTTTGTCAACCATGGATTATTTCAGCCCCGTTGAAAAGAATAATACAGCCTGCATGAACATTCTGATGTATTATCATGTGTGTTCCCAGTAGCATAAATATCTGAATGCCCATTTCCTGGGATGCACACTTTTTGCAAGTGATTCTTCCCTTTTGAATGCACTTTTCCCTAGCTGCATGTTCTTGTGCATTTCTTTGTTGCAAACTGCATCTGAAAAGGATGAATGGAAATTTGCAAAATGGATTGAAATCCTTGGCAAATCTTCCTGTACATTCCATCCAAATCCCTGCACAGCAAAAGATCTTTAAGGCAGCTTGTTGGATGCACTCGTCCATCCAACAAAACTGCAGTCCTTCCATGGGCAGGAGGAAAGCGTCATGTGGTCGCATATGTCTTGCTTATGTTGTAGCTTGCTCTGCAAAGCAGTCAGGTACTGAAATCACTCAGTTTATGGTGCCAGTTCTGCTGCTCTGCTTGTCCTTGACTCCAACAAATCCCTTTGTGAGGCCCAGGTCTGGCTCCTTACAATACCCTTTTGTGATTTATCACAGGGTACACGACCTCCTGTGGAATCCAGAAAGTGAAGGTTTAGGGCAAAATTCTGACAAGAATGTCTGTAGGCTGGAGCATGCTTTTTCATCCAGGGTCAACCAACTGCCAGTGCCAGCAATGATCTCTATGTTGTACTCTTGTCTTAAATGCTGCAAAACTCTTCCTATCAAACAAGCAAGTTCCAACCATTTAATTTTTGTGTAGCTAAGTTCTCATATAACTGACCTATCTGCTGTGAAACATGGCTCCAATTTGATTTTCATTATGTCCGTCTGCAGCCACAAGTTGTTCCCAGAAGCCTGCAATATATTTCTTATTCTTTATATTCCCAGCTCTTGCTTCTTCTCAATACTTCTTATGTTTTACTGGCTTGCTTTATTATATCCAATAGATATACCAATGCTAGTTTTTTCCCCTTATTACCTTTCTTTGTCTTTTAAGATAATTTTACCCATTCTTCCCAGAATTTTGCTTGTTCCCTTAATATTGGGCCTTTACAAGAATTTTACATTATTCCCATCTTAACTCTTTTTCCCCACTCTGCTTCATGTTATTTTCCCATAGTTATTTGCTTTATTGCCCTTGCCAGGTATGTATGTCCAAGTCACTATGTAATATGTATTTGTGCTATCTTTTGTTCATGGTAAGCCCAATAGCAACCTCCCCATCTCTTTCAGTACATCTTTTAGTGTGAAACACCTGGTCCTGAAGTCTACCTATGATATCCAAAACAAACAACAAAAATTACAGTGATTTGATGGGTATTTGACTAGTTGCTCAAAGGCATTATTTTTCCTATCAACAACAAAGATGCACCTGTGGTGTTGAAACCAAAATAAGAGCAGATACATTCACTCAGTGCTTTAAATCATAGATGGTGATATTGATTTTTCAAGAAAGCAGGGGCTTTGGGTTATTCGGTTTGCCAAAATAATTGGTTGCATGGAATCGCTCCATGAGAAAGAGCAGTGCTAGCACAAAGCAGGCCTGGAAACACGTTGAGCTGGATGCAGGCCTTAGGAATGAAGTAGCTCCTAAGGTGGGCTTAAGCCAAGGTTGAAGAACCTGTTGCAGATGCTCCCAAGGGGTGGATGAAATCAAAAGCAGAGGTGGCAGGTCAAAAATGTGATCCTGCTGATGCTGTTGCTGACATTTATATACTGTCTTATCTGCTGAAAAGTCACCAAGGTGGATCACAATAGCTGCTTACAATGATAAAGAAGGATGTGTTTCAAAATGATGGTGATGATGGAGCACATTTTAAATGGCTTAACTGAAGGGGTGTGTTTTTCCCACCTTCTAGCACCCCTGCTGTGGACAAGAGTCAGTTTGTGAGGAATTACATGCCATATACTGTAGTTCTTGAAGAGGTATATTCCAATATGGGACAATGCAGAGGAAAGATCTTTCAGGTGTGCCTTTCAGGGTAATGGTACATCAAAGGGCTTCTCTAGCAGATCATAATATCTGGAGAGGTCCATAGAGCGACCACTTCCTTGGAGATCCAGGTCTACCAAATGCCAAAATGCCAGGATTTTTTTTTTAAGCTTTAAGATCATATTGCCAAGACCTAAGAATCAGGAGAAGCTGTGAACTGTTTAAAATGTGGCTTGGGGAGACAGATGCAAAAGCCACTAAGTTGCCAAATTATTGGTGATTGTTCATAAAGGTGGAGTCAAGGGAATGGGCTTGTGGGGAATGCCAGAATATTGCATCAGGATCCCTGTAGGGCTTGACTTGGCAGCTGAGGTTCTGCCCCCCACCCCCATTCACCCTTTCTCTCCCTTCCTTCCCTTCTGCAAGGAAAAGATGATACATGGAGGCAACTTACCGAGTCATTGTAAGACATTCTAAATGTGAAGCACTTTGGCAATCTGAGAAAGGGCTTCATGTATGTTCACATTGGGGCATTTCTAATGAACTTTCTGTATGGACTTCCAATTTCTTGGGATTATTGATTTCACCAGTATGTGGATTCAGGTTGTGTTTGCTTCCATCTGTGGTGAAATTCTTTCCAATTCCACTCTCCTGGGAAGTACAGAGCTCCATACACTGCATCACAATGGGCCTGTGCAGTCTTGTGAACACTCACACATTATTTCAATATGTGCCGGGACCCAAGATTGGGACATCTCTACGTACCTGTTAATTTAGTAATCCTGCCAAAGGATCAAAAGAATTCTGCTACACATCAGCTGCAACCGTGTACTAACATGCCAAGTACAGTGGCCATCTGTTTGATGAGTCACTTCTACAAAAAGAGAGACAATATAGGCAGTAGGCAATAATTTTCTTTCTGGACATCAATAGTCATCTGCAGACACATCAGTTAGAAGAAGGAACTTCTAATTTCTTGAAAGAGGTCCTTTGTTCAAGAAAAGGTAAATCACCAGGAGCATTCAAGCCTCCATTTAGCGTTGTGTAAATCAGCTCCTGAAAGTTCTCCAGTTTCTGTTTTCAAGTTCGCTATGATTTAACTTGATATTAGATTGCAAACTTTTTAAAAAAACTCACATGAAAATATGTGCATAGATTTCCAAATGTACTTATCAGTCAGGTGCATCCTTCATTCATTAAAACATGTATTTGTGTGTGTGTGCTTTTTTAAGAATGCATTTTCATGCTTGTTTTTTCACATGAACACATGCAAAAGACATATTTTGGGGGTCCCAGGAATTGCATCAGAAGGTATCTGAGCCCATGTTGCTCTGGAAGGGACAAAGTGGTCAAGTCCCTTGAATAGAAATGACTCTTTCGTGCCTTTATACCTCATTTGTCATTGGCAGCTAAATGTGGGTTTTACAGCCCTATTCATGTGTTTTAGTCATGGAGTGGGAGTTGCAAGGCTCCTCCTGCCCCACCCCTGATTCCCTGTAATGAACAGGAAGCACTAAAAAAGACAAGCTCTTTCACTGGAGGCACACTTGCAAAATGGATGCTTGTACCATCCTGGCTGCTGATCACTATGAAGACTGTAATCAAGTTCAGCTAAATGCATTTACAATCTCTTTTCAGATTCAGCAAAGCAAAGCTGGGCAAATTGATCCAGGCGCTGCCATTTCCCTGGAGATACAGTCTCAGAATGCCTGAATAGGGCTTACGTCATTTTGGGGGGAAAATGAGCAAGATTTAACAAAGTCTTACATACAACACGTTAACATTAAGTATACAGTATGTAACTCCATCTGTTGTTATTTTTCTTCTGAATTCAGAAGGATAGGCCTGAAAGCACCAAAGAGATCTGTGTTTTCGCTGTCTCTTATCTACCATGCCAAGTTGGGGCCATCTTTGTGGTGATAGATGGGGAAAGGATTCAATTGTCACTCCCCATAAACTGTAGTCTAAAGCTAGAGGGATTCCCTTAATTTTCCATAATTTATGACTGACTATGAAAAGAACAGAGTTTTTCCGAATGAATTTAGTCCCCAAGATGGCAAGTAGTAAAAGGCAAATAAAGTTTCTACTGCACGTGTTCGCAAGAGGATCTTCCCCCCCCCCCCAATGGATAGGTGGTCCCAGAAAACTGGATCCAGGAAATTCCATATTAGCTCTACTTGGATAACTTGTGTGCATGTCTCTTGAGAGATTATGGGAGCCCTCCTCATGTGCCCAACACCCTTCTGCAAAGTTCATTTCAAATAACCACCTGCTTTCAACAGCTTGTTTCTAATAGTGTTGCTTGAGTGAAGTTGCATTTAGCAGAAAATGTTTTGCCCTGGTTGAGAGGCAATTCTTACTTTTAACTCCTGAACCGCCCAAGGGTCTGTGCTCATCACATCAGAATGTCACATTCTGCTTAAGATGTATTTCCGAGTGCCAGCTGACTCCTCCAGGGACAGACTTGAGGCGTTTCATGCTAGTACATGTCATATCAAAGCGGTCCAATTTGTTTCAGTGTGCAAGAGAGAATGCAGATCGAGAAACCTACCTGCAACTCCTGCACTCTCTGGATGCTGCAAAGGGGAAGTGGCTGCCAAGAACAACAGAATGTGGAGCACAACTGCAATCTATCAGTACCTTCTTCTCCATTGGAGATGGGTTTGTGGAACAGATGCGGAGGGATCTCAGCAGGGGAAATAAAGAGAGCCTGGAAGAACACAAAAGCGAAGCTTTCTCCACTGAAGACTTATCTTGACGGACGATGGGCTAGAAGCAAAACTGCTTCTCATCTTCTCCCCAGTCACACAGCCTCAAGGATAATTTCTACTAATTATTTCCCAAATCTAGCATTTGGCACCAGATGTAAAGTAACTCTGAAATATCACTGCAGAAGTCTCTTGTCTATTTCCATGCCAGAACCTAGAATGAAGGAAAACGTTAGCTACATCTTTATGACGGCTTGGCTGGCATGCCTAAATGGTCAGGATTTTTATCTGCAATTCAGATATCCTAAGGACATTCTCTAGCTTTTTCTTAATCCAGCATTCCAACCACAATGTTTTCACATCGTTTCCAGATGCCGTCATGCTGCTGACAATGCAGGGGCACATTTTCACTGCCAGTGTTTATGGTCTGCGTGCACCGAAAGATACCTCCCAACTTGCCCTTTAAGCTATTGCTGCTTTTTTTTTCTTTTTTCTTTTTGACAAGGATGTATAAAGCACTTCACACTAGTATTTTGATTAAACATTGAGGGGTGCCCAGAGTCCAAGATAACTCAAGGAGTTGATTAGACCTGCAATGTTTCGCCATCCTGCTTCTCGCTTTATTTAATCTTGATATTTGACGCCATCACTCTCATACAGAAACATTTTTCTCATTAAGCGAAGGGAATGCTCTTTATCTGTGTCGGGTAATACGTATTCAACAGTATGAACAAAATTTTGTTGCTCTTGTGGTTTTGGAACCTGGACTCTCTACCCTATTTTGGCATGCTTCATTTCGGTTCTGTTTGTTTTAATTATTCAGGAATCAAACAAAATTGTATGTAATTCTGCAAAGGGAGATTCTGTGAATGTGTGGTACAGCTCTCTGACCAGCCTTCATGAAGGGAGTTGGTGGGGAATTCAGGAGAAAACATGTTAATGACACAGAGAGTAAGGAAACCTCAAGAGGCATAAAACAAACAAATGGCTTCTGCTATAACTGAGAAGCTATAAACCAGTGTGTTGTTTCTTTTCTAAACAGCATCAGATATCTGAGGAAGGTCCTGCTTCCATCCATTAAGATCAGTCACAGAGGTCCTTCTAAGGGAACCTCCCCTTAAAGAAGTGAGGGGGTGGTAAAGAGTAGCAGGGCCTTTCCGGTGGTGGCCTCCCATCTTTGTAATATGCTTATCTGAACGGTTCACCTGGCACTATCTTTGCTATCCAGGTATTTTAATAACTGCTGGAAAATTTAATATATTTATATTTTAATGCTGTTATTGTTGATGCTGTATTGAGGGATTACAATTGTATATGAAGTCAGTGTTGCTTAGTATTCTTAATGTGGCATGTTTTGACTAGGTATTTTATTGTTTGTATATCGGGTTTCCATGTTTTAAACCACCCAGAGAACCAAGTGGACTGTTGAGATGGATATTAATGCAATAAAAACATAAATAAATAAATCAGTTTCTACAAGCAAACTAACCATGTTGAAGCAGTTTCTAACTTGTTCCTATCAAAATGACATTTGTTCTGTATTTTGGTCCACCTGTTTTCCAATTTAACGTGGAGAATTTTCAAAATGGATTCCAAATTTGTACATGCACAGTTTCCCATCTTTCCCAGTCATGGATTATCTTTCTTAGCTTCTCTCTCCTTCCTAGATACCACTAATGTGCATAAATCCAAAATATGCATGATAAACTACCACAAATAAAAATAAAAAGGTAAAAAAGTACATGGATCACATCCATTCCTTTTTTATTTCTTATTTTGCAGGCTTGTGTTCTACTGCTGGTAGGATGTATGTGAAGATTGTCATAACAACATGCCAGCATCAGAAAAGTCATGCTGAATCAGACCAAAAGTCCATTCAGTCCAGCATTTTGTACACACCGTGGCAAACCAGTTGCCTACACGCAGGATGGGAGCAAGATCTCTGCCCTTGCAAGTTCCTCAGCAACCGGTGTCAACAGACATGCAACCTTTGGTGAAGGAGGTGGCCAACAGCTCCCAAGGCTGGCAGCCACTGTTGCCTCTTCACTGCCCAAGCCCCTTTTAAGGCTGTCCAGATTGGCAGCCACTACCCCTTCCCATGGTGGCGAATGCATGTACGCTGTATGAAGAAGCACTTCCTTCCAATCCTCCCACCCATCAGCTTCATGGGATGAGCCCAGGTTCAAGTGTTATGGGGGAAGAAGAAAAATCTCTCTCTCTCTCCTTTTTCTCCACACCATGCATTACTTAAAAAACCTTACCCTGTCTCTTCTGCTTTCCTTTTTTCTGAGCTGAACAGCCCCAGTTGCTGCACCTACTCCTGATGGGAGAGCTGCTCCCAGCCACAATCATTTCTGTGCCCCTTTTCTGTGCTTTTCCCAACTCATTACTACCCTTTTTTCAGGTAAAGGGACCAGAACTGGACACGATATCCTAAGCTCAGTGGCACCCAAGATTTGTATAAAGGAGTACAATCCTGCTTTCTTTTCCATTCCTAATTATGCCTAGCCTGGAGTTCACCTTTTTCACAGCAGCTGTGCAGTTGGCTGGCATTTCATCAAGCCATCCAGCACCAACACAAGATGCCTTCCTTGCTTGGTGATTGGTTCTCCAATCCTCATGCTCACAGGTCACACCTTCTTCTGCCTTCCATAGGTGGGTCTCCAGCCACATCCATGTCCTGACCCTCTTGTCATTTGTGCAAAGAGGAGGCCTTTACTCACAGCAGGCAGCTTCCCATACAGAAAGTGCACCCAGGTCAAGAGCCAGGCAGTAGAACAGATCTTGCCCCTGCTGCGTATAAATCTGTTACTGCTTCCCCGGTGAGCTCCTTCTCAGCTTGGTCTCCCAAGTTCTGCTTCCTTCCTATCGTGGACCCCATCTCAGCAGTGGAGAAATTGGCAAGTGGTGGAGTGGGAGGGCTTGATCCCAAAATGCTCGTGGAAGGGAAGTAAAGGGGAGGGCAGCTTTTTAAAGAACACTAGTCAACTCCCAGCTTGTTGCATGATGTAAAAGAAGCAGGAAATGAAGAAAATACTTAAAAATACATGTTTACATATTTTATGTGTTTACGGTACTGCAGCTGAGGCCCCAAAGTGGATGAGGGAATATGTGTCCACTTATTCTACCTTCCTCATACTAATTACTACTTAAATGTGATTAGGAATTAAAAATCCAGGGCTTTGGAGCATGAGGGCTGATGGCTATGACCTTTGAAATCAGGGAAAATGACTGACCCCAAGATGTAGTGGTTCTACCCAGAGGAGAGCTTTTGATTAAAAACCATTTCATTTCTAGGTAGGGCGGCAATAATGAAGTTACTCATGATGAACACGACATATTTGTATATCCTCAGGTAGAAGCAGGTAGCAGATGCATGACTTCTATGGACATCCCTTGTAACCAAGTCCATTATGTATAAATTGGAATTTGATTTAAGCATCTAATTTATAAATACAAGGCTTTACATTGAAACTTTAGCTTGAATTTCCAAGTAATGATTAATAAATCTGTCTCCTAAATCAGTCTCCTTTAACAAATAAACTGGGATTCATAAAATAGACCTTAATACTCAGAGTATATAAAATCCAGATTTATAAATCACAGAAATGACTGAAAATCAAGTCATATTGGTTATAAATCAGCATCACTACTTTAAAAAGTGTCACGCTGCTGAAACAAGGTATGAGACGAATGTGTCTGGCATGATAGATGCATCTTTAATTTAGGTATTTAGAAAGAAAGCAATTATGAAGCTATCCTGAAGCTCTGTTGGAAAAGTGGCACTTTCTAGAGATTACGGACCAGGAAGATATTTTGATTAGTATTCTGAAGTATTCACCTGGCCATTAGTAACTGTCTTGGCACTTCACTGTCATAACCATGGTGAGCTGTCAGGCTGTCGGTCGCAATGCTTGTTCCTTGAACCTGCTTCTTCCCCCTTCTTTCATGGCAATGTCTTTGTCAGTCACTGAAAGAACAACCATCCTGTACCTCTGCTTATAGAATAAAGTGGCAGAACCCTATCAGAGCTTCCGTTTTATTGGGGATGATGTTTCAGCTGCATTTCTGGATGTTGGTACTAAATGGGTTTCTTTAATTCAAAGGGGGATCTTAAAGCAGTCACCTTCACATTGCAGAGGGAATCGTTCTGAAGCACCATGACTGTGCCAAGGAATCTCTCACTTCGACGGATTGTCCTTGTCAGTTCAAATGGATCCAGATCGAGATTGCAAGCTGCAGACGAATCCAGATCTGAAATTTCTTTTGAGGTAAACGAGATGTAGCTGCCTTGGAAGTAACATGGTTTGATCCTAATTTAGAGGACAAGATTGGAGGTTAATTGGACTATAGAAGAATCCCTGATTAATTGGGCAGCATGTGTGTGTGTGTATTTCCCTGATGCTGGGAATGATTGACAGCAAAAGGAGGAGACAGCAGAGGATGAGGGGGCTGGATGGGGTCACTGGGGCAGCGGGTGTGGGCTCAGGTGGACTCTGAGGGATGGTGGGAGACAGGAGAGCCTGGAGGGATGTTGTCCATGGGGTCATGGTGGGTCGGAAATGGGGGTTGTCTGTGGGGTCATGGGGTCCCAGGGTCGTCTTCAGTGACTAGATGTTAGGTAATGGTAAGATTTATTTTTCAATTTATATCCAGCCTTTTTCCTACAAAGGGCTTAAGGCAGCTTACATCTTCCTCCTCCTCCTCCATCTTATCCCCACAACAACCCTGTGAGGTAGGTTGGGCTGAGAGTCTGCGACTGGCCCAAAGTCAGCCAGTTGGCTCCATGGCTGAGCAGGGACTAGAACCCAGGTTGCCTGAGTCCCAGTCCCCTGCTCTTAACTACGACACCACACTGGCTCTGATATACAAAAGAAGGAGAATTAGAATAGAAAGAACACAAAGCAGCCTAGAACAAAGTTGATATTTCACTTTAAGTCGCCGTTGTTCAGTCACACAGTCATGTTTGACTTCCGAGACCCCATGGACCATGGCACGCCACCCCCACCCGCCGTCCTCCACTGTTTCATGTTCATTGCATCAGTGACATTATCAGCACCATGACTGGGAAAATCCTTTCCTGAGATGACACTTGCCAGTCCTAAATCACACTGCCACAAAGGTTTTCATCAGCCTTGGTTTTGTTGGCATAATTTAATTTTAGCAATGCTTACTCCCTTGCATTTTACCTTTACTATTCACTGTTTAGGAATCTTTTATACAGAACAGTCTATAAATATTGTGAATAAAGTCTTCATCCTTCTCCTTCCTCCCCTATTTCTACTTCAGTTTCCTTGTCCTAGAAGTTTCTGCCTATGCTCAATTTAAGAAAATTGTGTAGGTTTTGTTTTTGTTTTCTTCTTTCCCAGACAACATCCTGAATTTGTTTGAATCAAGCTGACTGTATTCTGCATTTGGGATTCATCGAACTTCACCCCTAAACAATGAGCATTTTAGAATCCCATTGATCCCATTATTTATTTATTTCATTTCTACACCATACCTAGCCAAAGGTCTCTGAGAATTTCAGAACAAAGTATATGAACATTTAACAAGAGAGACATACTTGAATATCTTCTTTGGAAATGAGTGGTTATCCAAAGCTCAAATTTGGCTTGATCGTGCTTTCATTTTCTTCCTATTTGTATGATATGGTGGTTAATGAGTACTAAGGGAGAATGATTGCAGCCAATATGGATCACTGTATGTGTTTATGATTATGTACGTACTAAGGATTGCTTGAGTATGGATCTTTCTGTAGCCAAAGTGGTACCAATCACGCAGAAGAGACGAGGTTGATGAAAAATCTAACCATTATAGAAGTAACGACCCAACTGATCCACATCAGGACAGCAGGACTTTTAATAGGGACCAGCCCATGAGAACATACTATGCTAGTTCTCTTCTGGCTTCTGGTTGACGTTCAAGCTCAGTTCGAATTGCTGTTATGAACAGCCAAAGACCTAAACAGCTTTGGGCCATGTTATCTGAAGGATCTCCTCATCCCATATGTATGCACTAGGACCCTGAGGTCATTTTCAGGGGTCCTCTTCCAGGATCCCCTTCCAACAGAAGTGAGGTGGTTGGCTACCAAGTGGATGGCTCCTTCAGTTGTGGAATGAGCTCCCGGAAGAGCTCACCCGGAGCCTACCACATAGTCTGTTAAGCACCAGAGAAAAAGCCATTTTATTTTCCCAGCATTTTAACTGTTTCCTTTTTTAACTTTAATTTTAGTATCACATTTTATTCTGTACTGCTGGTATTCTCCTATGCTGATTCAATTGCTATTGTGTTTTTGTTGTTTTGTTGTTTTTCTTTTTCTTTGTGTGTTAACCCAGGGAGCTTCAACTGTTGGGTGGCATAAAAATTAAATAAACAAATACATAATAAAACGAATATGGGATCCAGCACCTTAAGAGAGGAGATGAGTG
Source organism: Varanus salvator macromaculatus (assembly GCA_023646645.1). NCBI lineage: Eukaryota > Metazoa > Chordata > Lepidosauria > Squamata > Varanidae > Varanus > Varanus salvator. The sequence continues at coordinate 5,319,967 of JAIXND010000690.1, read as the reverse complement.
TATAACTACTTAATGAGGACTAAGCATGGTGAGAGGCCAGGCAAGACTGATGGGGAAGAGCAGAAAATTGAGAAGGGAAATGAAATGGAATATACTGGAAGGTCATGGCTGGAGAGAATCCAGTACTCAACAGTGAAACATTTTATTGCACATCACACTTGTATATTTGTGATCTGTAATATGTAATCCTTCATGGATCACTGCCTTGTCGTGGCGAAGGGGCTTGCGTAGCTCAATGAAGCTATGAGCTATGCCGTGCAGGGCCACCCAAGATGGACAGGTCATAGCAGAGAGCTCTGACAAAACGTGATCCACTGGAGAAGGAAATGACAACCCACTCCAGTATCTTTGCCATGAAAACCCCATGGACATGAAAACCAAAAGGCAAAACGATATGACACCAGAAGATGAGCCCCTCAGGTCGGAAGGTGTCCTATATGCTACTGGGGAAGAGCAGAGGGCTAGTACTAGTAGCACCAGAAAGAATGAAGTGACTGGGTCAAAGCCAAAAGGACACTCAGTTGCCGATGTATCTGGAGGTGAAAGGAAAGTCCGATGCTGCAAAGATCTTTACTCCATAGGAACCTGGAATCCTAAGATCCATGAATCAAGGCAAGCTGGACGTGGTCAAACAAGAGATGACAAGACTGAACATCGACATCTTAGGAATCAGTGAACTAAAATGGACAGGCATGGGTGAATTTAGTTCAGATGACCATCAGGTATACTACTGCGGGCAAGAATCCCTCAGAAGAAATGGAGTAGCCTTCATAGTCAATAAAAGAGTAGGGAAAGCAGTACTGGGATACAATCTCCAAAATGACAGAATGATCTCAGTTCGAATCCAAGGCAAACCATTCAACATCACAATAGTCCAAGTCTATGCCCCAACCGCTGGTGCTGAAGAGGCTGAAGTTGACCAGTTCTATGAAGGCCTACAACACCTGCTAGAATTAACTCCAAAAAATGATGTCCTTATCATCATGGGGGATTGGAATGCTAAAGTAGGAAACCAAAAGATAACCGGAATAACAGGCAAGTTTGGCCTTGGAATACAAAATGAAGCAGGGCATAGGCTGGTAGAATTTTGTCAAGAGAATACGATGGTCATAACAAACAGTCTTTTCCAACAACCCAAGAGACGTCTCTACACATGGACATCACCAGACGGTCAACACAGAAATCAGATTGACTATGTGCACTGCAGCCAAAGATGGAGAAGTTCTATACAGTCAGTAAAAACTAGACCAGGAGCTGACTGTGGCTCAGATCATGAGCTTCTCATTGCAAAATTTAGGCTTAAGTTGAAGAAAGTAGGGAAAAGCCCTAGGCCACTCAGGTATGACCTAAATCATATCCCTGATGAATATACAGTAGAGGTGACAAATAGATTTAAGGAATTAGATCTGATAGACAGAGTGCCTGAAGAACTATGGACGGAGGTTCGCAACATTGTACAAGAGGCAGGAACTAAAACCATCCCAAAGAAAAAGAAAGGCAAGAAAGCAAAATGGCTGTCTGAGGAAGCTTTACAAATAGCTGAGGAAAGAAGGGAAGTGAAAGGCAAGGGAGAAAGAGAGAGATACAAACAATTGAATGCAGAATTCCAGAGAACAGCTAGAAGAGATAAGAATGCCTTCCTAAATGAACAGTGCAAAGAAATAGAAGAAAACAATAGAATAGCGAGGACCAGAGATCTCTTCAAGAAAATTAGAGATATGAAGGGAACATTTCATGCAAAGATGGGCATAATAAAGGACCAAAATGGCAGGGACCTAACAGAGGCAGAAGAGATTAAGAAGAGGTGGCAAGATTACACAGAAGAACTATACAAGAAAGAGCTTAACATCCCTGATAACCACGATGGGGTGGTCACTGACCTTGAGCCAGACATCCTGGAATGTGAAGTGAAATGGGCCTTAGGAAGTCTGAGCAACAGCAAAGCTAGTGGAGGTGACAGCATTCCAGCTGAACTATTCAAAATCCTGAAAGACGATGCAGTTAAAGTGCTACACTCAATATGCCAGCAAATTTGGAAAACTCAACAGTGGCCACAGGATTGGAAAAGGTCAGTTTACATTCCGATCCCCAAGAAGGGCAATGCCAAAGAATGTTCAAACTACCGCACCATTGCACTCATTTCACATGCTAGCAAAGTGATGCTCAAAATCCTACAAGCTAGGCTCCAGCAGTATGTGGACTGAGAACTACCAGCAGTACAGGCAGGATTTCGAAGAGGGAGAGGAACTAGAGATCAAATTGCCAACATACGCTGGATCATGGAGAAAGCCAGGGAGTTCCAGAAAAAGATCTACTTCTGCTTCATTGACTACGCTAAAGCCTTTGATTGTGTGGATCACAACAAATTGTGGCAAGTTCTTAAAGAGATGGGAGTACCAGACCATCTTATTTGTCTCTTGAGAAACCTATATGCAGGTCAAGAAGCAACAGTGAGAACCGGACACGGAACCACTGATTGGTTCAAAATTGAGAAAGGAGTTCGGCAAGGCTGTATACTGTCACCTTGCCTATTTAACTTTTATGCAGAGCACATCATGAGAAAGGCAGGGCTAGATGAATCACCTGTTGGAATCAAGATTGCTGGGAGAAATATCAACAACCTCAGATATGCAGATGATACCACTCTCATGGCAGAAAGTGAAGAGGAACTAAAGAGCCTCTTGATGCGGGTGAAGGGGGAGAGCGCAAAAGTTGGCTTGAAACTCAACATTAAGAAAACTAAGATCATGGCATCTGGTCCTCTCACTTCCTGGCAAATAGATGGGGAAGAAATGGAGGTAGTGACAGATTTCATTTTCCTGGGCTCCAAGATCACCGCAGACAGGGACTGCAGCCAAGAAATTAAAAGACGCTTGCTCCTGGGGAGGAAAGCTATGGCAAATCTAGATAGCATACTAAAAAGCAGAGACATCACCCTGCCAACAAAAGTGCGTATAGTCAAGGCTATGGTTTTCCCAGTTGCAATGTATGGCTGTGAAAGCTGGACCATAAGGAAGGCTGAGCGCAAAAGGATTGAGGCCTTTGAGTTGTGGTGCTGGAGGAGACTCCTGTGAGTCCCTTGGACCACAAGGCGATCAAACCGGTCAGTCCTAGAGGAGATCAACCCTGACTGCTCTTTAGAAGGCCAGATAGTGAAGATGAAACTCAAATACTTTGGCCACCTAATGAGAAGGAAGGACTCCCTGAAGAAGAGTCTAATGCTGGGAACAATAGATGGCAAAAGAAGAAGGGGACGGCAGAGGATGAGGTGGCTGGATGGAGTCACTGAGGTGATTGGTGTGAGCTTGAGTGGACTCCGGGGGATGGTGGAGGACAGGAGGGCCTGGAGGAATGTTGTCCATGGGGTCGCGATTGGTCGGACTCGACTTCGCGACTAACAACAACAATATGTAATAAAGGAAATTAATTATTGTGGCATTTAAAATGTTATAACACACTTCTAGTTTGGGATCAGTGTGTGGTCTGCTATCTTACTAGATACTGAACAATTGATACCACTTCATATCAAGGAGTTTATTTCTGTATTCATGTCAGAGAAAAGAAGAGAAAACCAAACCAGTCGGAATGATGAGTTCAACTTCAAAGCCTCACTGATAAAGTCTGTGGATGGAGATTGTGCCCTGAGACAGAAAAGACCATAAAGTACAATTACATTACTAATTAACCTCTCATTACTGGTTGCATATGCTTAGAGGAGCAGGAAATGCTGGTTATGGTAATTCCTGTGATTAAATTACTATTACTGATTTCTATTAGCATCTCCATCACAACTACAGCTCTGCATATATCCTTCAGCAAGAGTACATGTGAAAGGGACTCATCAAGGATGAGAGATTGAGCCATCCAAGAAGAGAGCATTCATTACTACTATGTATTCAAAAGAAATGCTCATTTCAGAGTCAATGCTGTATTTCATAGGTTGCTATCTAGTGATGCATATTTCATGTATACAAGATTCACACATTCTCAGGAAGTCTCTCTTTGAAAAACTTCTTAGGTATGTCCTCCAAGTTAGAGCAATTGTCTTTTCCAATTGACCCTGCAATGTGTGGACACTTGCAGGGTCTCTGGAGGATGATGCATGCATGACAGTCTGGGGAACACTGAAAGGTCCAAGCCCTATTCTGCGAACATGCTACGCTAATTCTAGCCAATTATGGGATTTCTTTTGAAGACCTGAAGTTTCCTGAGGTGTGCAACAGGCCCACATTTCTCAACGGGTCACATCTCAGTGGTGTGGATTCCAGCTTACCTTCTGTGAAAAGAACAACGTTCCCTCTTCACTTTGTCACCCTCCTCATGTGCATGGAATATATGCTCCCAGGTGTTACAGGAGTGTTGGGAATGGTGCACGATTAAGATGTCATGGTTTTCAGAAGGAGCAATGACTCGACACAAACCTCCTGGTTCTGACCTTAGTGGAAAATGTATTTTGAGCCATATGGTTTCATTCAGTATCAGCTACTGCATAGTTTGCAAAAAAAAAAAAAAAATCATTGCTGCTACTAAAAATAATAACAGGAGTTTTCACCAATCTTGGGTGGACATGCAGAGATTTGAGAAAAGTCCAAAGATATTTGGGTCTAAGTAGCAACATTTCTTAGAGGATTTCACATCCCTAGGCATAGGAGTCTTTGGATAAACATCCAAAGAACTGCTTTGGGCATTCCCAAAAGTTCATGATTGATGTGTGCCTAACAAATCATTTTTCCTAGAGGAATTTCACAAGATTGTTTCTACTGGCTGTATGAAGTGGATGTTCCCCTTCTCAAACCTGACACAGAAATTAGTATTTGACCTTTATCAGTTCTAACTGATCATTCTGGAAACATGGCAAGATAGTTATCATGAGCTAGGCCTGTAAGATAATCTAGAAACAGAAGCCAACTTCTCTTTGTAATAAGCCCCTAACATGGGGAACAGGATGCTACACGTCCACAGATCCATCTACCAGGAACCTGGCTCTGATTTGCATTGGTAACACAGAGAGCAGCATCTTCCCAGAGTTTCAGGAACATCCTTTTCTCATCCCTTTCTGGAAATTCTGGAGGTTAAGCTCAAGGCCCTCTGCATGCAATATATGCGCGCCTTGTGCTCAACAACTCATTGTCTCTGTGTGCTGTAAGCGAGATCCATTAATTTTAATTGCACTTTTAATATCTATATGGCAAATGCTTAGGCAAAATGCTTACACAGATTCATACATACTTCGCTTTCTAGAAACAGTACAAATAAATTAAGAGAGACCAACTATATGCCTTCTTTTCTGGTATGTTGAGCTGTTTCCAAAGAACCTTGAGAAGAACGAGTTGCTAGCAGTGCCATGCTTGGCTTTTGTTTTGCAGCACATTCCATGTTTCATGCCTGCTGGCGCATCTGTCCCACTGCTGACCTGGGGCAGTATCCCTTAGCAATAAATGGCAGGATCGTTTCACCCCTGCAGTGGAGCTAAAACAAGCCATCAATGCTTAGTACTGTCATGCGCATGTGCGCAGATGAGATTCCTAGGTGTGCACAAGAGATGGAGGGCTCTGGTGGGGATGGCGGCTCAGACTTGGACCCCAGTGGCCCAAACCTCCTGGTGAGTCAACGTGAGCAAGCTCTGGATCAAAGCACTTCAAGGACAGCCACTGAGCCTCCTCCCACTCCTTATTGTGGGGAAGAAGCATGCAGAGGACAGGCTGGGGAGGGGTTCTCTGGAGGAGAACTTGACACCCCTGGAGACATGGATGTGAGGGCCCATCAACACACTTGCTGGCTTGACCAATTGGAAACTCAGTGAGAGGAGCATTGGCGTGCCCATTCATAGAGTGCCCCCTCCAGAGACCAGCCCTGAACGGTTCATAAGCAGAGCATTGGTTGAATAGGTCACAGCGAGGGGCCATCTTTCTACCTGGAGTGTGTGTTTCGGAGTTTGTGAATATTTTGTAGCTGTATGGAATAAAGACTCTGTTAATAATGGCTGGAGTGTTTGCCTCATTGGGAAGGGAGGCCTAGCTCATGGCAAACGCCTCCAAGCCATCCTGCATTCATAGCAATCATGTTATGACAGAGCCGGTCACCTGTGTTGGACAGAGGGAGAAGGGCAAACCTTCAAGGAGGACCTTCCTTTCAATGGCAGCCTAATTCCATACTATGGTGCTTCTGTTGTAGCAAGAGAAGCCAAACATGCAATTAGTTCCAGTGAAAGCAGCCTGGCTGCAGAGTATCTAAACAAGTCTTTCCCCAGACTTTCATGCCTATGAAAGCTTACCCAACAGGCCTTCAGCTTTTTTCCCTGTTGGTCCCCTTCTTCCCTGTTGGCCCCACACAGCCTTCTTGCTGGGTGTTCTTTGGAGGACTTAGTCTCCTGCATTGGTCTCAAAATAAAACGCAGAGCCGATTCTCTGCTTAGGGCCATGACACAGATCTCATTACAAGCCAGTGGTACCCCACCAGCTCAGGCCGTGAATCACATTCATGCATCCAGGAAGCTTCTTCCGGACTCCCCTGCTGTCATCTTGGCACGGCTTTCTAATGCAAAGTACATAATGGCCCCACATGAGTTACAGATGCCTTCTCGTGGAGAAGAGAAACTTTGAATCCAGCCTATAATTAGGTCAGCCTACAGCCTGACACATTTGGTAGGAGAATTAATCTTCCTGGATGTATAACACAATATATTTATCTTCTTATTCCACAGTATCTTTGGCAGTCAAAAAAAATCAAGTGAGCTAATACAATTACACTGCACATAATTGTTGCTTGTTGCATACGTAGCTTTGAGAGTCAAGTAAAACAGGGAAAATGTTTTAAAGATGCATGTTTTGACAATTTGTATGAATGTACATATGCTCAGGGGCAAATTTCATGTTCATGTAATGGTGTTTATGACAAAAAACATATATAGATTTTCATTGTAAGACAACTGAAAACAAAGGGGGAAACTAATAGATCATTGCATTGAAACACAGCCATTGACTGTCCCTTTTGTTTTGTTTTAAGTTCTGCATTTATTTCCAGCAGAAGCATGTTCATTGATGGTATTGGGCTCTGTTCAAGGGGCTGGCTATTATTTTTAAAGCCCTAAAGCCCTAAACAGGCGGGCCCTAGAAGACATGTTCCCATTTTCCTCCTGCCATGGCAGAGATGATAAAAATATAAAAAATAATGCACCTTGTTTCAGTGCAAACTCCAAGAGTATTTTCCTTCATACGTACTCATAATGCTAAATACAGAACGTCCATTTTTCCTTTTGGTGCTGTTATTCCTTTGTTCTGGTTCAAAACCTTGTCTGCTTGACCTGTTTAAATGGTCTATTATGTTCCAGCTCCAGCAAGAGAGCATGTGAAAACCATTGCAAAGAAATCTGTGTATCAGAGAAACATGCAATGGTTAAGGAAATGGAATGGACTAATGAGAATGGGATGGAAAAGTTTCTTCCAGGCCTAATACCATCTGAATGCTGCATATGAACTGTATTATCCAAAGCATGATATCCTACTGCTAACAATAGCCACTTTCGCAAATTATGGTTTTCAACTCAAAGTGCATGTATTCAAAAAATAATATTAACTGGGGAAATGCATCAGAAGTCAATGTCTTTGTCTCATGTCCATGTGGAAGATGCTTTGGCAGAGCAGAATAAACTTTCTTGCAATATGCCTAGCTTTAAAGATTAGGGATGGCCAGAAACATGCTGGGCATTTTGCTCTTCTGCCTGTATAATTAACCAAGAGTGTCACTGTCCATTCATGCTTCTGTCATGTTAGGGAAAACTATGCTTTTTAGACAGCAGTTGACTGGATCTGCTATGTATCTCCATTTATTGGACAGAAGAATAGAGTCAATGTGGAGATTGATCTTTCATTTTCTCCACAGGGTTCCCAGATGTGGTCAATGGCATTCCAGCTTGTCACTTCTCTCTCTTTGTTCAGCCTGGCAGGCTAGCAAAGTGGACATTCCTGGGAGCTATGGTCCCAGGAGAGGCCTTCTTCTTCTTAGGGAATTTTGGGAAAAGCGAGCACCTTCCCACTGTCCCAAGAATTGCAACTTCAATATTCATTTCATCAGAAAGTTCGTCTCCTGCCGGGGAGACACATCCATGCTGGCTTTTGGAGGCAATCTAATGATCCATCACTTTCCAGTGAACTGAATGGGTTACATCACTGGTCTGTGTGGACCAAAGAGACTCTAGTTCAGATGCACATGTAGTTCTCATCTGCTTGTGCTTAAGGCAGCTGGGGTCTGTTAGAGTTGATATCATAGTCCTTCTGCTGCTCCTCATCATCATCTTTTTCATGCATGATCTGTCCAATTTAATTTCTCGATATTTATGTTTTAGTGAGTTTTTTGAACAGAAAAATCAATTTCTGCCAGGCCCCATTCAGGGGGTAGTATGTCACCTTCACAGCGGTATTATCTGCCTCCATTTCATCATTATCTTAGGAACATATTACAGTACAGCAAATGTGCTGGCAGGAATTACAGTGCCATTAAAATGCAGCTTCTTAATAATTCAGCCATTACAGTCATTTTCAGTTATGAATATTTGGAACCATTATGGAGTCATTAAATATTTTTTGCTTGATATAGAAATATTTAACTTGTATGTCTTGCCTTTATGTTGAATTGCTTATTTATTATTGGCAACCTTTTGATCTACGGCCCTCAGTGGGATTTCTCAGTAATTCACAAAATATATGTATTCTCTTCCTTCTTAATATTCTTTTCCCCTTCTTTACTTTCAACAAATGAGACACATTTTAATTTGCAATTACAAAAATTGCAATTAAAATCACACTTGAAATTGTGTTTTACAATTGCAAAGCGATGCATCCTAACAAGAGGAGGAGCAGGAGGAGGGGAGCAGTCAAACGGAGTTGGAGCCAAATCTCTTTTCAGATTTCTCCACTCCTATTTGTGGTCAGAGAAATTGGAGAGAATGTGTCACAGAATTTCTCTGAAAAATACTTGCATGGTTTCTTGTGGAGAAGCTCAGAATTTCTTGCGGAACAGCTGCCAACATTTTGCATTCTCCACAGTGGCCAATCACTTTAGGTGAATGTGTGGGGGGAACTGTACCCAACAGCAGAAGACATGTGGATAAAATTCTACAAAGTGGCCCAGTACAAAGTGGCCTTCCTCCTTGGTGGGAGGAAGATTCTCAAGAAAAAGTGTTTTCTGAGAAAATTATCACTAGGTTCTAATTTGAATTGAAGAAATATCACAATCTGACATTAGCAGAAGAGTCTATGGAAGATACATTAAAGCAGTTACTGACATTCTAAAGACTTATAAGTATTGCTGAACAAATGCTGTCCATTCATTCATTCATTCATTCAATTTGTTCGCTGCACCACACAAATTTGATTGCCACCAATTGAGTATTATTACTGGACGGTGACTTGGAATAGCAGATATTATAAAGTGTTTCTGTCTTTTATTGTAGAATCATAAAAAATAGAGCTGGAAGGGACTAATAAGGTGATCAAGCCCAACTCCTTGCTCAGTTAAAGACTCCAAGTTCACACATCCCTGGAAGATATCCATCCAACTGCATCTTTAATGTATCCAAAGTGGGAGAGCCTACAACCTCCCTAAGTAATTGGTTCCATTGTTGTATTGCTCTGGCAGTTACAAAGTGTCTCCTGATGCTTAGTTCGAATCTGGTTCCTTCCACCTGAGCCCATTATTCCATATCCTGCACTCAGGGATGATCAAGAAGAGATCCCAGTCACCCTCTCTGTGACAGCTGCTGTCAATTGCTTCAGTTGCATGAGAAGTGCCATCATAGCTCCACTCGGTCTCTCTTCTCAAGATCAGGCATCTCTCTTTCCGCGTCTCCTTTTAGGACTTTGTTACCCATCCCTTGATCATCTTCGCTGCTTACTCAGCTAGCTTGTCTTTCCAATCTTCAGCTTTCCACTCTGAGGCAATTATCACTCTTGTAGCTGTTATCGCATATTTGCATAATTCTGACATAACCTTTGGGTTAGTCTCTGGGACAATGTTCAGTAACATGTTCTTGGCATTCATTGGGAATTGACTGGATTTTGGGAACTCAGCTGGCCCTTTGGGGGTGCAATGAATCACTGCTAGGCAGCCTAGATGGCACTGAAGTGGAGGGACCAATTTCTTGTGTCCCTGTTCATGTGAAGTCTTCTCAGCAGGGGAATGTGAGTAAGGAAGCCCTGCGTGGAATCCCTTGCCAGCTCCAAGTGGTCTCAGGCAGTTCTTCCCCATCTGTAAGAAACTACCATGCAGCTCAAACTGCAGACTCTTTTCAAAAGAAGTGGAAACAAGAACCTCACTGAGATCGTGTCCTTAACACTCTGCTGAAGTATGCTAGAACTTGTTTCTAATGGCAACTCCTATAAATAAACCAAGACTTTAAACATTTCATTTGTTTGTTAAAAAATAGAACATTTGAACCTTCAGGGAAGCTCTCCAAGTCAGACAAACAAGGCAACATAATACCAGAATTAGCTACACAACATAGCTCATTAAAAGTGGGTGTTTGGTTGAGGGGAAAAAACCCACTCTAAGATTAAAGCTATAAGTGAAGCACAAAGGCAAAAACAGCTGAGAAGAGAAGAGAAGAGAAGAGAAGAGAAGAGAAGAGAAGAGAAGAGAAGAGAAGAGAAGAGAAGAGAAGAGAAGAGAAGAGAAGAGAAGAGCCCTGTCCGCTCCCCTGATGAATGAGATGCTGCAGTCCTGAGGAAGCCAGGTGGAATGCACTCCTTCAAGTAGCTCTTTTGGAATGGTCTCTCACATCAATGCAGATCTCAAGCATGGAATGGGTGGAGGAAATGTATTGAGATCCAGGAGATGAACCAACTGGCAAAGCTATTTCCATAAAGTGGAAAGTTAAATTGCAGAGCATGCTTAGGAACGTTCATAAAAACTTGTTTTCTTGTATTCATGGTGTCTGCTGGGATTAGTTTGAGCATTTGAAGGTATGCTTGTGTTGCAAATGAGTCCTTGAATGCATGTCAATTTCTGGTGCAGCAAGAGGTGCATGGAAGATTTTTATGCAGGTACCTGTGAAGCCGATGCCATTGTCCCAGTGAAGGAGTTTAAGATCTTGAAGTAGTATGGGTTACAGACAAGAACACAAGAGGAGCCATGCTTAATCTAACCAAGGTCCATCTAGTCCAGCACTCTGTTCACATGGTGGCAAAACAGCTGCCTAGAGGACCCCTCAAGCAGGATGGAGGCAAGACCTTCACCTGCCCAAGCTCCTTAGCAACGGGTGTATGTAGGCATGCCACCTCTGCTAAAGGAGATGACACACAGCCAGCAAGGTTGGCAGTCTGATGGCCCCCTCTTCCTCCACGGAAATGCCCAAACCCATTTTAGAGACATCCATCCAAACTGATGGCCATGCCCGCTTTCTGTGGCAGCGAATTCTCTAGTTCAACTATGCATTGCGGGAAGAAGTTCTTATCTGTCCCCAACCTTCCTTCCATCGTCTTCATGGGATGTTCCTTTTCCACCCTCTCCTCTAACTTCACAGGTCACCCACTGAGCCCTTTCAGAGCTCTGCTGAATCTGTCCGTCACGAGGACACAGCCATTCCTAATCCAATCATGGATGAGAAGGCTGATCTGACAAGTGCATCTGAAACCTGAGTGGCTGAGCTGGCCTGTGGGGGTGGGGTGCTTTGCTGGTCCATCATTTCCAACTCCTTTGCCTTGAAGCAGGCTTTGAGATGCTTCACCAGGAGATGGGCCATGCTTGTAGGGAAGGATGACGCAAGGACCATCCCCATTTGCTGGAAAGCCATCTTTCAGCCTATCAGCCACCATACCCACTCTCTCTTAAACACCTCATTGGACCACCACCCTATGGCACATGGGTCCCCTATCCCCAGACGGTTTCCCCACCCACTGCCATTATTACTACTCACGGGTTCTCTCGCTCAGCCTTTGTTATCAATGCATCTGTCTGGTTTACAGCAGTATTTTCATACCATGCTTTTCAAACCAGGAGAACTTACAGCAAAATGCAAATACAAGCTGCAAAGACTTAGATCAGCCTTCCCAGGCTAATGCCATCCAGGTATGCCGGATTCCATTTCCTATCTTTCCAGCTGGCATGGTCAACAACCCTGCTGACTGGGAATGCTAGGAGCTGAAGTCTAATCCAGAGTAGAAAGCACCAGGTTGGGGATCACAAAAAGAAACCTAAGAAACCTAAAGAAAGAAATCAGAAGAAGAGACCTAAAACTAAAATAGAGGCATGACCTTTATCCCTTGCTTTATTTAACCCTTCATCCTGACTCTTCCACCCTTCCGCATGACAACAGCCTTCTCTGCCATCTTCAAACTGCAGAATTTACTTCACTCCTGTGGTTAAAGCTGACCTTTCCACACCAGACACCCAGGAAGAAATCTTGTTACTGTTTATAATAAAAACACGGCACTGAAGGTGATTTCAAACATTGTATTAAATACACAAAAGACCTCAACCAAATTATTAGAGAGAGACATGAAGCCCAAAACATATTTTCCCTTTCCTTTTTCCCTTTCCAAAAACCTGCTGGGAAGTGTTTTCTCTGTTGTTTGGAGGTTGCAAAATCCTGCTGCTGCTAAGTACATTCTCTCCAGGTTACAATAACTTTACATTTTTTGCATTCTCATTCCCTTTTTTCTCCCATTTCCCCTTAGTTTATGGCAAAGCGCTCTGAAGTTTTCATATTGCTAGCAATAAAACTGTGCAAAATAAAGTATGTGTTTGTTGTCTTACTCTCATACTTGTCAACATGGGTAGAGTTAATTTTGGACCATTCCAGATGACACAGAGAAGGCTGCTCCAAGGTCAGGACACAAACACAAACCCACACAATATCTGGACTGCTTTGCCCCAGACTGGCAAGCACAATCCCAGCTCAGTCTTCAATGATGCCATTGCAGAGCTAGCTTTCTTCTTGCAGGACAGAATCAATTCGGGGAGCATTCAGAAATTGACTGAGTGCTGAAATGTCACTGCCCAGAGAATTTCACTCTGCTCAGAGGACTCAATGCCGGCTCATCCCTGCAGCCCTTCGTCTGCCTCCTTATCACTTGATAACTTGCAGATAGAGGAGAAAGCAGCCTTGTGGTGTTGTTCATGAATGTGAAAACCCACGGAACTAGTATTAGGATCATGTTATTATTTGCAATACATTTCTCTACTTCCTGTAGCTGAAGATCTCTGGAAGTATCACAAGATTAGGTCACCCATCCGGATTTCAACCAGGTCTGATCCTGCTTAGGTTGCAAGCTTAGACAGTGTTACCAAACTCAGCCATTCAATAGCTAGGGCAAACCCCAGACCTGAGTCAAAAGGAGCCTGAGACAAGGCTTAGAGCCAAAACCAGCTTTATTCCAGTGGACTATAGAATAAAGGGTGATGAAGGGGATGTTTGGCCCAAAGCAGTGTCTCGAAAGTTGCACCCTGGTACATGCGTTTTATACCCTAGGTAGGCAATTAGATCACCCAGTACTACATCTAATGCAGCCATACATCAACGTAGCCATGCCCCACTAGCTTCAAAGAGTCCTTCCTTCTGTCAAGGACCGGGCATTTCCCATGTCTGTTTCTTATCTGCTGGAGATTCACACAGGCTTACCATGTTCTCACTCCCTGCACATTTGCAACTTTCATTGCAGGTAGAACCAGTGTCCACTGTCCCTTGGTTACTGTACTGGAGGTCAGGCTAGCTTGCTAGCTGTGGGTCTCACAAAGTTCATTTTGTTCTTGCCCACCCTCCCTTCTGGGACAGTATAACTGTGGTGTTTTTACTATGTGACTTTCCTTGGCCAACTACTTTTGGGGTGTTTTGGGGTGCTGAAATTGGCAACAACAGGATCAGACACGTCAGGCTATATGGAAGCTCTATGGCTATACAAGCATCGTTTTGCACAGAGGCCTGAGCAGTTGATCCACACCTTCATCCAGCCACATTCTCTGGCCTGTCTGGTGTCATGGGAAAGGGGGAAATGGTACCCAAAGAGACAGCCAGGAGCAGGTATCTGTGCCAGGAATGAAATCCACCAACTGTGCAAATCCTGGCATGCTTCCAGGAGAAAAGCAGAGCTTGACATTTACATGTCAATGTTATTTCAAAAATGCGTTTCCAGGAAAGGAAAGGCACGTTGTCCTCAAGCAATATGTTTTTTATTTATTTAATTGTCTTTTTGAAAGAATCAAGATTTGCAGATGAGAGGGCCATTTCGGCTTAAAGACAAAAAATGCCATGCTAATGCTTTATGTCTCCGTGCTGTATTCCAACTGGAAATGGAGGCTATGGACCAGAAATGCAAACGAGGAAACTAATGGTCATAGGATGGATTTTCTCATTTTTTAAAGGGGCCTCTGAGAGTTTGTGTACTGAGCAGAAGGAGGAGCACGCACAATTTTGGTGGGAAATTGACTTATCATTTGGTTCGTTGGAAAGCAGTCCTCTTCATTATTTACCTGACCAAATAATGTTTTGCATTCTTCCTGCTGGAAGAAAAAAAAATCCCACCATGTCACTGAACTTAAGGGCAAAGGACTCTTAAAGTATTGCTGTGAGCCAGGAAATCCTCAACTCAAATTGCACTTCAGTGCAAACCTACCGGATGTTTGTAGGAAGCCTTGCGGCCACCACCCCTTCCTGTATTTTATCAGTCCTTCTCACCCATTTCTCACCCTCTTGTATTCACTGACATAGAAGTCACAGAAACAGAGCTCCTTCCTACACAATAGGAACACGGTAGAAAGCCCTGAGATTCCTGGCAGTGGAACCATACAATGGATCCTCCCCATGTCTGCATGGCTCTTTATGTCCCAGGGCATCTCACATTATCCTGGTGGGACAGACCCTCGCCATTGCATGCTGCTTTCTTCTTAATCTCTTCTGCCTGTGTTAGGTCCCTGCCATTTTGGTCCTTTATCATGCCCATCTTTGCATGGAATGTTCCCTTCATGTCTCCAATTTACTTGAAGAGATCTCTGGTCATCCCTATTCTATTGTTTTCTTCTATTTCTTTGCACTGTTCATTTAAGAAGGCATTCTGATCTCTTCTAGCTATTCTCTGCAATTCTGCATTCAGTTGGGTGTATCTTTCCCTTTCTCCCTTGCCTTTCGCTTCCCTTCTTTCCTCAGCTATTTGTCAAGCTTCCTCAGACAGCCATTTTGCTTTCTTGCATTTTTTTCTTAGGGATGGTTTTAGTTGCTGCCTCTTGTACAACGTTGTGAACCTCCGTCCATAGTTCTTCAGGCACTCTGTCTATCAGATCTAATTCCTTAAATCTATTTGTCACCTCTACTGTATATTCATCAGGGATTTAATTTGCTTGAGCTCCAAGCTAAGGAAGGTCCAAAGAAAGAAAATGTGATATTCCAATAAATGACAAACTGTCAATACAAATTAACTGGAAACTTCCTTTCCATTCTACTTCGAAACAAAACAAAACAAGCCAAAACAAAATGAAATGAAACAGGACAAGCCAAACTGGTGCAATCAGGAACCACCCTAGAAATCATTAATAGTACAAGGAGTACATAATACAGATATACATTTGTCTCTTTTTAATATAAACTTACATATCTCTCTCTCATACACAAAAAAACAATTTCTTCATTTGAAAACCTGAGACACCGGAGAATATTTTTTTCCATATTCAAGAGAAGAATTTTTCCCCTATCCTTGCAGCTGGTACATTTCATTATCGTTTCAGCACCCGGAGGACCAACAGAGAAGTGTTACTTTGAAACATCTTGGGAGCTGGGATTAATTTTGGAGCAAGGAAAGGTTGGTTTTATTGTGAGTGTCTCTGTGTTACTTTGTTAACTTTGCAGCTATTTTATAATTTTAGGCTGCAGAATTTCATTCAGAGGAACTGTCCATTTGTTCAATAAGATGTGTGATTGTACAGGTAAGTCTATGTTAGGATGTTTTGTTGACACATTATGGATCTCAGTCACTGTTATCCATGTTACACTAATTTAATCAATAAATTGTTTATTATATTGTTGCATGTTTTTGTACTGGGCTAATTCTGAGTTGCATTCCTTATTCAAAAGCACAATCAACAATATATTCCAGATCAGAATTGCTATGTATCAAATGAAAATTATTCTCAATTGTGTTAAATATGCATCAGTTTACATAGGTAAAACCTACTTTTTAATAGATCTGTTGATATTTTTCTAGCTCTGACTATGATAGGTCTATGGATGTAAGTTTTTACTACTGGGCTGGAGAACCATGAATATTAATTTATTTGCCTTGATAGTCACATCAATAAAAGCAAACTATTTGTACTACAGCATGAGGTCAGTGTTTGTATGATCAAACATACTTAAGTTAGTTCAAATGTATTTATTCTTAGAATGCATATGCCACCATTCAATACATATATTTTCAGGGTGCTTCAACAAATAATATGCATACCAAAAGACATGATAAAACCACAATTAAGAGCAGCAGTCAGAAGTGTATTGAGAAATGCAGTTGGATAAGCATTGATGAAATGTGTTGTGCGTACTAGTTAGTAATATGGCAAATATATTCTGAAATAATGGCAGATTTCATTGGCAGTCCCATATGTGGTAGTCTGGTCAGAAGATTGTCATAACATGGATAACAGTGGGCAGGTTGTCCAAGAGGAATTGTAGCTGTCCACCAGCTTCAAAATCATGCTGTGCTGTGGACATAGGCAAATGGTCTTGGGCAATTTACAATGATTAAGAAACAACAACCCCAAACAACAGTAAAATAGCAAATGAGAAAGTAAATACAAAAATGAAAATTCCAAAATATCACAAAAGAATTAAACAACCAGCAGTTAAAAAATAATCAAAGCAACAGAGTAAAAATTATACACCTACTGGTTTCTGTTTCTGTTTAGTATCTCTTAACCAATGGATTATTGATCTCTAGCACTGATTTAACACTTCCATTGCCTGAATGAAAGCAGCTGTTAAAGTTTGTTTGTTTGTTTCTATGCAAACATAGAAGAGCCTAAACTCTCTGGGCAGTTCACAGCAGTTAATGTAAATGCCAACTATACAATAAAATACAAATACAATAAAATACAGTGCGAAATTTTATTTATTTATTTATTTATTTATTTAAAACATTTATATTTTATAGAATTACAGTGTTCAAATTAAAAGCAGCTAATTTTCCAATATACAAAAGCATATGAGTTTATATCTGAAACATCTTCATTAAAAAACAGACCCAATTAAGAAAGCAGACACAAAAGAGGAATAGAAGCACATTTCATTATGAGACTGATGGGCTGCACATCAGATCCATTTGATGGCTTTTCATTATGGCTAAAGGTATGTTGAATATCTGGAGACACCTCATGTGATCACAGTGCTCAATGCCTCAGGCCAAGAGGTTGTGCTCAACCGCCATTTATGTGATTTGTGTTCTGAGTAGGAGCACTATAATGGGTACCTCCAATCCCCATCCTGTAGAGCTTTTCCAAAGGTCGATCATACTGATGGGCACCAAGGAATCCACAAGAATTGGATGTAGTGTATTGGCTGGAAATGGACTGCACCGCACCTCTACCTTAACCAGCAATAGCAATTGCTGTTTGGGAGTTGGCCATCCAGCTGCTCTGGAGAACCACGCATTGACTGTTCCTTATCTCATCTCTCTTACTGAAGATCACCAAGGATGTCTGGAGCTGAAGGGAATGCAGTCGCACCATCACAAGGGGCAAACATGTACAGGGGGCCACTGGTAGGCCAAACTTCATCAGGCGTGTGCTCCCATCCCAGTTGCTCCAGCAACTGAAAATAATTCAGTGGATGTCGACTTGGCAGCACTGTCAATTCACCCATACATGAAATCGCAAAGAATAGGAATCTAGATTGAGGTGAATACGACCAATTTTATCCTTAATGCAATTAGCAAAGATTTCCTCCCTAGCAGGCCTTCTTGGAAACCTGTCAAAGTTTCAAAGGAGATAGTTTTACAAGCAACTCCATGGCAGTTTAGGACATGCCCAGGGAATACGACAAGGTTACTGGAGAGAGTTATGCATCTGTTGAATATATATCTCTATGCCACCCAATGGCCCAAATGCTCTGGGTGATTTGCAGCTATAAAATACAGCAGAATAAACCATCATATAAAGCATTAAAGGGTTTTGGGGGGTGAGGGAGGGAGGGGAAGAAAAACTGGGGAAATGAGGGCATCTTCATCCATCACAGAAGACCCCACAGTTCCCATGTCAGGCAAGCATCTATTGAGAAGGTACTCCACAATGGAAAAGGGATCCCTCCTTAACAGCTACCCATTCACTTCGTTTGGTGGGAACACCTGGAGAAGAACATCTGGAGATCATCATATGGACCTGGCAGATGAAAACCAGATTGAATTGGGCTAGGAAACAAGTCAGCAGTCAGCATAGATCACAAAACATGGGGATAATATGCTCGTTTTGATTATTCCCCATTAACAGATTTACTTCCCTGTTCAGGACCAACTGAAGTTTCCAGGCCACTTCCAAAAGCACCCCAGATATAAATCATTGCAGCAATCCAGAGAAGAGGTCACAAGGGCATGGATAATTTCCCCAAGTCCACAGAAGGACATAGCTGGTAGATCTGTCTAAGCTGGAATACTGGCTAAGGTTTCTATAATAAAGCTGTGCTTAAATACCTGATTGCATCATTCGTGCATATATTTGTTTAGTGAGTTAACAAAGAGTTGACTAAATGGAAGGCACTGTTCAGTCACAGCCATGGAACTCTTTGCCAAGCAAATTAACAACAACAAACCAGACCATGAATTTGTCTCTAATAGGTACCACTAACAATGCTTTCAAGTAGCACTAGACCACAGTAGCAGAGACAGGATGGATGAGTTGGATTCTAAAGGAGCCCTTGACATCCGCAGTAGTTTCTAACAAAGTATGCAAGAAATTGCTAATGAGTAAATGTGAATGGCAGAATCGCCTACCTTTTCCTTTCCCTCCATTTGAAAAAGCTTGGAAAAGAGCAGAAAAACAGCAGAAATATGCAGCATGAATTGATGTTGCTGGCCAATGGGGAAGAAAAGAAGGTGGGGAGGGTGCAAGAGTTAAAAACAGGTGTGCAATTTCGCTGTGCTCCTGGGCTTTGCTGAGAATCCGGGTGCCTCGGTTTTACAGGCAGCACGAAGTCCATCTACAAAGCTGAGGTTAGGTGCCAACTGTGCTTTTCCCTAGTGGTGGCTATTCTGGTCACAGAGATACGTGCTTCAGTTACATACCATCTGGACGCCTGTCCTCGGATCTATATGGGGCTCCACTGGCTACTGGTCCATTTCCAGGTGCAATTTAATGATCTGGTTATGACCTATAAAGGTATATGTGACTTGAGACCAAGCTACCTGCAATACCACCTTCTATTAAGCAATCTAGGCTGGGTTTTAGAAACTTCTAGGGAAACCTTGGCCATTGCAGATGGAATTTTAATACTTCGTATTTTTAAAATTGTGATTAGATTAGTTTTACTTTTATTATTGTTAATGGCCTTGTATTCTCCCATGGGCCAACCAAATGCCCCTGAGATGCCCATGAGGTCAGTAGCCTTACTCTGCTGTCATCTCCCAGCCATTTGTAGTCAGAGGTATTCTGTCTCTGGACCTGGAGGTAGCATAACACCATCATGACTAGTGCCTGTGGGTCACCTTATCCTAGCTGAACTTTCCCCATTTCCTTTTATGCAGCTACTGCCATCCAATCATCCACTGGTCATCCTCGCACGAGATTTGGAGCAGAGCTGGAATGGTGTTCCATGCAAAAAGAGGCCTTTGCTTCGGCCTTAACTCTGTCTGGTGAAGTTCCCATTCCCACCCCTTTCATTATCTCCATAGTTAATTCATTAGAGAAGATATAAAAAGCAAACCACCAAAAATTGTCTCTGGAAGTATGTATGCTATATCATAAGAGTCTGACCTGAGTTTTCAGGCTTTCAGGCTTTTTCGCAGGGTCTATGGAAGCCTAAATCTCAGGATAATATCTCAGGAGGGGGCATAAGCAAGGAAATGGTGATTTTCTTTTCCTTAGCTTGAAAGCTTTTCCTGTTAACTCCCCTGTGTGTTGCTCACCCTCCCCTTTGAGCCATTAGAAGCCATTGAGAACTTACCTTTCATCTACGAAGTACCGCCCCATCCATGGCTTACTGGATTCCAAACGCACTTTATAGGGCATTCTCCCTCACCTGCCTCCAAAGCTATTTCAGGGGAATCAGAGAAGACTGAGAAATAATGAGTTACTTTGCACCGTACACTTTAACATGGAAGTAAGAAGCCCCATTGATTTCAATAAAGCTCACTTACAAGTAATTATAATGTTATAAAATGATGATTAATAAAATGTCATGCTTCTTATTCCAGTTCATTTACACCAGGGGATGGATTTACTAAATGTGGAACAAACCCCACAAGATTTTTTTTCTGGGGAGGTGTAATTTGGTCTATTATTTTGTTGCTCAGAGCAATGGCATGTTTAATACTCCCATTTGCATAAGTTTCTTTATTGGCGGCTGTGAGATAGAGGTACAATCATCCTCCGGGAGATGCTTCTTCAGTTTGTCACTCAGAAGAGAAGTCTGTCCCCAGTAATATTTTTCTCCCAAGTATTTTACATGGAAGATCGTAGACAGGCTAGAGCACCTGGTGGTTCCCAGGTGACACCCAGGTGAGTGTCAGGTGATAGCATCAGCAGTGTTGTGTGACTAAGGAGCTGCCATGGCATCTTTTGAGGGCACCACCTGGTAGAGATGTAGAGAATTATACATCAGAAGCCACTTGCAAGTTTGCTTTTTTCCTCAGGTATTTACAAGCTGGGCCTCTGCTGAAACTCTAAATCAAAGCCACCATTCCAAGAATAAATCCTTCTGCAGAGTATGCAGGAGTTCCTTTGGAGAATACATGTTATGAAATGCTCTCCATCTGAACGGTCTTCCAGGACACAGCGTCCCAGACCTCGACTTCATGGGATCATGGAGGCATCATCAATTCTGCCAGAACATCCATCCATGCCACCATGTTGTTGGCCTCAGCGTTTTGCTTGGTAATACCACCCATTTTATGGTTCAGCAGTTTTCAGGACCAACATCATGGAACCACTGAAAATCTATTATCGGCTAACCTAACAAAGAGCCCGTTCACAGATAATTCTTCTGGCAGAACATCCTGTAAATAGAGGTTACCATTATGACACTCCCCGTCTGGAACCATTTCCAGTGAACCACTTACAGGATCCACTTCATTTAGGAGACAATTATATGTTTTTGTCTACTATTAATTAATAGGTCAAGCAGCACTTAGAGAGATTTTAAGCATTAATTAACATTTTAAAAACTATCACATATGACACATTAATTAGATATCAATCACTTATTACTGCTACTGACATTTAATAAGTATTTTCATTTACACCAAAAGCTAAGTTGCCGCAGACACATTTCAAGGATGGAGAAAGGATGCAAGTTTAACATGTTAACTGCCGCCTACTCTTCGCCATTAGCATTCGCAACATCCTGGATCATAAAACAGCTATTGGGGGAAGGGATTCCCACAGCTATTAAATTTGTATACATAAAGAAAGAGGCTATAACAATTGCGTGATCCTTGTTTAAATATTTTAAAAGCTGTAACAGGGTGAGAGAGGCTCATTTTAGTATTCCAAATTAGAAAATTATGCAGAATTCCTTCTGCACTTGCTTCTTTTCCCTGTAAAAAATTGAGGAGACTTTGTTTTGTTGTTTTTCTTTAAGTTTCAGAAGCCATATTTTCAGGGATTGTTCCCTGTTTCATCATCTCCCTTAGCAAATATTCTGCAGATGGGCAGCCCAAGAATTTGGCAGTCAGGTATTTTAGCCCACTGCTACCCAAATCTTGCATGACGTGTAAAAGATACCTCTGACATGTAAACGTTCATCCGTACCAATGGACCTATCCTGGCTTTCCTCAGTGCATCTTCGGGACTGTGATGAGGGTGTTGCATATGATAACAGAGCAATCCCTGGATCTTCTCAGGGAATGGCAGTTCCAGAAGATCATTGCGGGTACAGAATGGATAATAAACCAGCAGTGAATGGATGCAGCTATTCCCCTGTGCTGCCTTTATGGGAAGCAGCTGATGGGATGGATTCCCCTCTGTTCCACTGCTTATGGCTATCTATCCCAAAGGGTCTAACCTTATTCAGTTCAATTTTGGACAAACTCTGGACAGGCCTTCCATGGGTCCAAGGAGCAGAGCCAAAGCATTTGAAACAATGCCACAAGCAGAAACAGATTGCACTTAGGTCTTACTGACAGCAGCAAAGGGTTCAGATGGGCATTTTGACCTTTTAGGATGGAGGAAGACATCACCAAAGCTAGGAAGTCACCCGACGATAAGTGCTCAGGCAATCTTGGCTGGCTGAATGAAGACCAGAGGTGTATTTTTATATATACTGTATCTCAACAGTTTGCACTTCTGTTCTGTTCTGTTAAATAAAACATAAAAAAGGTGGGCAGGGGGCAGACCAAAAGTAGACGGGGGTTCTCGTCTGAGATTAGGCACTCCTGATGTACGGCTTTCCTCCTCCTATTAGCGGAGTTTAGTGGAATTTAGCTAAGTTCTCCCTGGAAGTGAAGGACAAGCAATGATTGCTCTTTTGTGGGTTTGTTTGTTTTATATCTCAACTGCCCAATAGCCAAAGCTCTCTGGGCAGTTCACCACCATTTCACAAGAACACAAAAAGAAATGCAATAAAATACAGATGTAATAAAAATATAATTTAAAAATCCAATCAGCAAAAATGTAAAAACAGTTTAAATCTTTAAGGCAAATGCCATGCTTCCATTCTCAAATGCAAGCACCATTTTCCTCACTTGGTCAAAGCATGAAACAACATTTTTAAAAAACCACATGTTGTGTGAGCCCAGGCATGTGCTTCCCCCAAAAGCCAAGCCAAGCCTGGGATCCCATTCACACTTGAGGTTGCAAACAAGTTCTCCAGTAACTAAAACCTTACACTTTCTTACCTGAACTTCAAGAAGGCAATGGATGGTTCCATACCATGTCTATAAACTGAAAATGTTTTCAGAAGGGCCAGTCCTATCCCTTTCAATCAACCTCTTTCCACAGGTGTCCAGAACATCCTTGTATAGAGCTAACAGTCATTGTGATTGTTACTATTGTTATTATTATTATTACATGTGTAACTGAAGCTCTCTGGGCAGTTCACAACATTTAAGTGACCCATCTGGATTTCAACCAGGTCCAACCCTGCTTAACTTCCAAGATGAGGCAGGATCTGACTCTTCAGGCTCTATGGAAGTCATAGACACCCAATGGCCAAACTACCCTCTGCTTCCCGGAAAGGAAATCGTAGCAAGGAAAAGACGAACCTTGCGCCATTTAACAGCCAGAGAAGCAACAGCTTAAAGGAGATCATTCACTTTCCCAGCAGGAAAGAACTTTGAAACTTGGAACAGGTGCTGGGTGTGGCTTTTTTCCCCTCTCCCTCCTGAATCATTCTTCTTTATGTCATAACTTTTAGATGGTAAACCAGAAGGCAAGAACTGTTCCAGTATTAATATTTATACACCACTTCGGTAGCCTTTTATGGTTGAAAAGCAGTGTAAAGATAATTCAAAATGAAGAGCTGTGTCGCCATGCCCAGTGCTTGGAGGGATCTAGCAAGAAAACTGGAGATTTACCAAGCTTTTGCTGAAATTGTGGTTTGCAAAGGACAGCAACACATTTGCTAATTAGGGATAAAATTCCCTCTTCCCACAAAAATGTATAAACAAAAATGTTGGAATGGATTACTTTGTTCCAATTGCACAATATCCATGAAGGAAAACTAGTATGGATGAAGTGTCCTTTATTTTGTAATATGAAAATGGTTAGCCACATGTTTACATATTGCAAATGCAAACAGATTCTTCTGTATGCTTTATTTTTAGTCTTGCATTGGGTTGAAATTTTTAATTAGAGCTCCATGGTATATTGAATTATTTGGGCCTAAGAGATCTGCAGGCAAAGGGCACATTGGACCCTTTCGGAAAATGACTTGTGGTTGGATACAGGCCATTTCTGGTTGTACTGTGGCTGTGAAAGGGGTCCAGGTAAGTCAAGAAACCCTTTTGCCCAACCTGAGTCCCACACTTGCTTGGAAGTTCTCTTCTTTGGCTCTTGGTAAGAGAAGCTGCCATTCATGGAGGCAAGGGAGAGGACCTTTCCCTTCGTGCCTGCTTTTCTATTAATTCTCACCTAGGGTATATCTTCTTTTACAGAGGACAGTCCTCTATTTGAATGGCTGCCAAAGATCACTCATCTCCTTTTTGGGGATTCGTAGGGGTGATCCTATTCTTACAGCTATCATACCCTAATAAGACTGCCCCTTTTTGGTCAGAACTCCCATGACATTCATTCATTCATTCATTCATTCATTCATTCGTGTGTGTGTGTTCCATCTCTGCCAAAACCATTTCATAAAAATGTTGTAGAGAGAGGTGACTTCTCTCTATTTTCCTTATTCGGATGTTTTATTTTATTTTATTTTATTTTATTTTATTTTATTTTATTTTTTGTGATACATTTGTACATGTATCTGTGAACATCACTTTGAGTATGAGTGATCAAAGAAAAACACAGGCTTAGCATTAAATTATGGAACATCGCCCACAAGTGTGAGCGAAGAAGTCCCTTCCCCATTGCTCATATAAAGCCATGGTTAAATTAGGTGTAGAACAGAAGTAGAAACTTCCAGATGGAGCAACAATTTCATGTGGTATCCATGAGGGATGGGAATCTGTTCTGCAAAAATTAAGCATATGCTACCTTCCAGGGTGTCGGCAGAAGCCCTATTATTCTCACAGTTAACTTCTGTAAGGCAATGAGATCGTGGTTTGCTGGTGTTCACCTTTTATGGAAGAGACATGACTCAAACTGAGGGCTTCCGGAATCAGAACTTGGGCTCCTGACCACTCTGTTACATCAGTGCTCCAATTATGTGCCCTACGTTAGTTCTTGGCCCATCCCTCAGTGTTTTTGGAGAGTCGTTACCTCTCATTGTCCTCTGGTACTCCAAGGGGGAAACCTTGGTCACAGTGACAGTAGCCCAGTAGATATATTTAGGTGATCTCACCTACTGAATATAGAACTGTAGGACCATTTCTTGAGAGCCTGTGAGGTGTAGTGGTTAGAGCACTAACCACTCAGGTCTTGATTTGGGACACCTGAGTTCTAGTCCTTGCTCAACCATGAAGCTCCCTGGTAATTTTGGCTTGTCACTCCCTCTCCACACCACCTCACAAGGCTGTGAAGATAGCACAAAGAAGAGGAGAACCTTATAAGCCACCCACAAGAAATAAAGAATAAGTTGGCTAAGAGGTCCAAGGCAGGACTGTGAGAAACTGGTGAGATATTGGCTTTCAGAAAGTCCTTAGATCTGGCAGCACATTCAGTACATATTTTGTTTTCTCTAAATGATATATTAACAAATCATGCAAGAAATCAACAAGAAAAGAAAAGCTGCTCTGACTACCAAATTCTCCAAACCACCAATATGGACAGGTATCTTCCCTTACACAAGAAAATAACCTGGGATCTCAGCAATGCTGAAGACCTTTAGAAGGACTTGGCCAAGTCTTTATAGAATGTTAACCAAGATATTGACATTATCAGCAGTCAAGCAAAAGTCCACCCTGTTGCCTCAGAAGAAGGAATATTAGGGCTTCAAAGTTTTTCTCTTTCCATTTTTAGAAATTTCAGTTTAACCCTCAACTTTCCAAGTCTCCATCTGAAAGTAGATGTGTGCAGTGAACAAAGGTCCATTTTTGCAGCCCTGACTAGATTCAATGGATATTAGCAAGAACAAAGGAGAGAGGGAGCGATTAATCAGTCTATGTTCCCCATCCTGAGATGCTCCAGAAGCATTTCAAGTATCTAACCAGAGCTCATCTAGCAGACCTGGTAGAAGATCCACACTTATAAAAACTCTTTGTATGTGCATTGATTTCCCATAATTCAAACATGGATTCCCATGGCCATGTTTGAATGGCCTTTAGCCAGATTGAGATAAGCGGATGCAGGTTTCAACATTACTGAAATAAAATCAGATGAAAGATTTGGCTAGCTAGTGGTAACAGCTCTGAAAATTCAGCCTTTTGTTCTTCGTCTTTTATAATAAGCTCCCAAACTTATCGACAACAAACTGAGATTTGCCTTTTTGGATCTGTTTCTCCTCTGAGAAATTTAAAGAATGTCAACGGATGAAGGCCTACTTGATTGTTCATCCCAGGAACGTGTCATTCATTATAACTCACTTTTCAGAATTCATTGCGTCTTGACACCGCAAAGTGTCTGCTTTCCCCTCCAGTGCCTGCATTTGAGGTTGATTTGTTTACTCTGACTTTTAAAGTGACATTAGCTAATTATTAAACTCGGCAGGATATATTTCATCCTAACTTTAATGTCTCTCTAAAACACCATGGGTTCCTTCACATAGAAGGATTTCAGAGTCTGAAACCGTTGTTCGAAGTTGGCCACCTGTTCAAGCCACTCAGTCCTTACGTATATTAATCAATCATGTTGCACTTGATACTCTTTTTGAGGCTAATGGTGATTAATTGGTTGTTCGGCTTTAGGTTGATATCAATTTGTTACTATGCTCTGGCAGAGTAAATGCAGAGAATTGGCTGGATTTTGTTAGCATTTAATTGCCAAATATCTGCATTTTGAGCTTGCTCTCATGCTTACTGCACCAGGTTCAATGCTGTAACTATAGGTGCTTGCTATTTTCAGCTCTTTTTGGAAGCTGGCTGCTTTTTCTCCTCAGAAAGCCTTCATCTGGATATAGAAAGGGCACAACTGCAGGAAAAGCATGATATGAGCATGTGTGCGGGAAACAGCATGTCGAAGTCTTTTTGAATTGGCCAAATTGCCTTGATGACTTAATGCACACCATATTCTGGCAAGGCAGTGAACCTGCGTAGTGCAGAACAGGGGATGGAGGAGACTGTTGCGCAGAGAAGCAACAAATAGCTTTCAGTGTCAACACCCCATGCACGCTCTGTTCAGAAATCTGACCAGTATACTCCCCCAGTGTAAAAGCAGGAAACAAGGCTGTGAGGAGTATCCACACGCTCGTGGTGCCACATGGCCTGAAATGCCTGACCCTGCCTGATCTTGGAAGCAAGCATGTTGGGCCTGGTTGAAATCTGGATGGGTGACTTGAAAAACATCCAGAGGGCTTTGGTGACAGGCGGAGTAGAATTACAATGAATGATAATGATGATGCATTGTGGGCATCTACCACACATTCATCAAGCTGGTGCCTATCATGCTTGGTACTATATAGCTATATTGCTACTATATAGCTATATAGCTACTATAGCTCCCATCATTCTTGACCATGGGTTCAGCTGGCTGGGGCTGATGGGGGTGGGGCCCCATAATATTTCTTAGACTGTTAATTTGAGTTTCTATTCCTCACCTTATCACAGAAACAGAGTTACAGGGACAACCTTCAAAGTATACTTAATGCTAGTGTTGGAGTCACCTAAATAAAAGTTATAAATTCCATATTTTGGAAATAGAAAGCTTTACCTGCATCCCTGCTTCCCCTGCTCCCGCATTCTGCAGAGTTTCTCCATTCAGGTTCCTTCTATGGGAAAAGGAGTCCCAGAAATCCCAGGGCATGCAATTATTCAGCTGCTGGCAAATCGCCCTCCAGTGAAGAGCACAGCTGGCAGGGGAAGGATGCAGTGCAACTAATTTGAATATTCAAATACTGGCCCAGCTTGCCATTGTCTTTCTGGAATTTCCTATTCCAGACTGTAAAAAGCAAACATTGCAACTCTGTTAAATTCTGCAACTCCTGATTGTTTTGTTATCTGTCACTCAAGAGTTTCCTGTGTCATGATGTTTTTCAATTGTTTCACAATGTTTCTGTATTTTCCTTTTGCGCCTCTATCGTTTGT
Organism: Varanus salvator macromaculatus; assembly: GCA_023646645.1. Lineage (NCBI taxonomy): Eukaryota > Metazoa > Chordata > Lepidosauria > Squamata > Varanidae > Varanus > Varanus salvator. The sequence continues at coordinate 5,292,002 of JAIXND010000690.1, read as the reverse complement.
ACATATTACTCATTCAAGGTCCCATTCCCCTCCCTCTCATGTGAACATGATTGCAAGTCCATAAAACACTCTGAACATGCTCTGATCCACAGCCAGTCTTAGACTGCTCCCCTTCAGTGCTGTTGCAATTTTAGGGATTTTTGTTGCCGTAAACACACAGTTGAGTGCTTGACTGTACACTTCCACTCAGTCTGAGCATTTATTCCAAGCAGATCTGGAATCCTGACACAGGGTACAGAATTCTAACTGTAGCCCTAATACTAAATGTTCATAATAAGAGATGATAGCGTTATCTATCCATTTGCTATAGAGTTACACATTACATGTAGTTCTGCTTTTGTCTTTAGAAACATTTTTCCTTTTATCTGCTTGTGCCATTGTGCGGGAGGGACTCCCCATCATGCCCTTTCCCAGCGGGAATAATATCAGCAGTGGGAATTTTCAGTGCCAATGCAGCGCGAGGAAAAAGATGTAAGAACCCCATCCAGTCTCCATCTCCTCCTTCAAAATGCAGCCTGAGCAGCTGAACAATATAAGCAAGCATCAACAGAGAATAATGGAAGTGTGCAGAACATCAGTCGGGAAAATTAATAAATTATATTTAATGTGATCAAGAGTTCAGGACATTTGCATGACTGTGGTTGTACAGAGACAGCTGGCATATCCAAACTGAAACGTGCCACAGAATACGTACCATAGCATTTCACAAGTTTTCAAAGGAAAGAGATATCCCAGAGGACAGTCTTATGTGGATGTGGCTTTACGGATTCCTGCAGCACAATTATCCACCAACTCATATTTAATACGGAGAGAGAGATAAAAAGTCATAATTCTGCAAACACCCACTTTTTGCCATTACAAAGACATGATAGACCCAGTCCTGGGATTTTTACTTGCTTAGAATGGCTTTTGTAAGTCTGTCATTTTAATATCATGTTTGATTGTACTTTTTAAATATTAGGGTTTGATTGTATTTTTCAGTTTTTAACGTTTTGCAGACCACTCAGAAAGCTTTGACTATTGGGCATGATAGAAATATGATCAATAAATATATAAGAATACTGTCTTCTACATAAAGAATCTCGAGAAGATTAATCAATAGAAACTAACAAAACATCAACAGATGGATGATCCACATACTCTTAGGAAAACACAATATATTGTCTTATTTAGTTGGAAAGTTAAAAGAAATGAAAAGAAAAAATATGAAAGGAGGCAAGGGCAGCACTGGGAACAAAAAAGATCTGGGACTCAGGCAGAGGGGAAAAAACCTCTGCCTCAAACCAAAACCAATACAAAAAAAACCTCAAACCACATAGGAAAAAAACTCAAACCAAACAAACTGACACATTTGCCCATGTGAATTTGCATAAGCTCCGAAGTTTGCCTGTGCCATGTGCATCTTTTGATCTTGTTTCCTAAGGACACCTGTATTTGTAAAAAGTGATATATGAACAGGTGAGATGAGGGCCTTTGCTTTGGAGAGGGGAAACAGCAAGAGCAGGAAGTGAAGCACTCTCTAGCCAAGAGTAAGCTTAACCAGAGATCAGAGGTGAAAGGGTTGCAAGGACCTCTGCTCTTTTATTTTACCAAGTGTCCCTTTACCAAGGGAGGTGAGATGCATTGGTCTCCCAGAGAGCCAGGGCTCCGAGAGAAAGCTCCAGTGCTCCAGCCCTGGTGGACCACGGCTTGGCACTGGCTCCGAAAATAGGTGAATACAACAGCGGCTGCAGGTCTGCCAGGCAGGAAATCCATCCTCATCTACCTTCTTAGATAGGATTCTGCCTTCTCCACATTGCCATTGCTCTTGTTCGCCACATCCTGCCATGTATCTATGCACTCCCTCAATTAGGAAAGCATCATTTGCTCCTGGAATACATTCAAGGACGCAAGAGATGGCCAAAAGTGCTGTACCTTTGTTCTGAGCAGCTGTCTCACATTACGTTGTGCCAGTTTTGCTGTTTCCATCATTAGTTCCTTTTTTCTCATTGGCTTTTTCAGTACAGAAGCAGACTGGATGCCTGTCCTTGCTGGAGCAAGGCATGACTGAGAAACCTGACAGAAAACAGAACGCGGATCTGATGGATACCTCCGTGTTTTGTTCTCCAAAGCCAAGCAGCAGCAATACACACCCAACCCGTGTCCTTCTGAGCCATTACAGCTCTTCCATGGCAACTGGGATGGGCGTATGGAGCTCCTTGCTGCCTGATAGGACATTATTCACCTCGACCTCCTAAAGAAGAAGCAGCACCTCCTGCAGCCACAAGCCAGCTGATGCTTTGAAGAGTAACTCTAGGACAACGCCAACTAGTCAGCTGGCTTCCCAGTCTCCTAGATGATTTCATGTCTGGTTTTAATTTCCCCACTTCCCTGGATGTTTGTCATACTCCAGCCAAGAGAACAAACAGACTGCAATGTGAGGAAGAACCAAGTCCAGGGAAGTCTTCTCCATGGGCCCATTTTGGATTTGTAAGCAGTTTCTTGAAAACCCCAAGGAAATATGAGTTGACTCTTTAGTATGAAATACCCCATTAATACAGGAGTTAATAGCTCATCTTGCCTCTAGTCTTCATGTTCAACCCACATGTAATCCTCCAATGTCAAGCAACGAGAAGGTTTTAAGAGAATTGGTGGCCACAGGAAAGATTTGTAGGTGGACCTCTGAATTGCTTAGGTCCAGAAATATAAGCATTTGCTAAAAACAAAATTCACAATTTTGGCCAGGGGAAGAGCAGTTTTCCTGCAGGTGGTGGCAGTGCTGGGGAGAAAACGCTTCGTCTTCTCATCTGGACCCTCGAGATTTCCAGTGGTAGAGCTACTGATGCCATTTGCTCCTAGACGGAGGTATTGCTTCGGTTCTGCTGGGACCTTTGCACCCACATCCTCTTGGAGCAAACCAGGCACAGTGGCATGAAGGCATATCCCCTTCCTATGTGTATGGGCATATAAAGTAAATCCACTCCCAAACACTGAGAGCCAGTGTGGGGTAGTGGTTAAGAGCATGGGACTGGGACTCAGACGATCTGGGTTCGAGTCCCCGCTCGGCCATGGAGCCAGCTGCGTGACTCTGGGCCAGTCACAGACTCTCAGCCCAACCTACCTCACAGGGTTGCTGTTGTGGGGATAAGATGGAGGAGGAGAATGATGTAAGCTGCCTTGAGCCCTTTGTAGGAAAAAGGCAGGATATAAATTGCAATATAAATCACAATAAACCACAATAAACATGCTAAATTATTTGGTCTACCTTATACACTTTGGGTTTTGTCACATCCACATGTTCAGGTATGTGAACTCTTGTCCGGATATCATCTGAGCTGCCTTGAAACACTGCTTTAATTAATGTCTCCTTCCAGTAAACATTAGAGATACCCCTGATTTAGTCATCCTTCCCCCCAAATAGGCACTCCTCCTGCAGTATGTGCTTTGTTTGGCATTGCTCATAAACAGCAGTACCACTGCTGTCAAGTTATCAAGATCAGAGGCAGCTTCAGGGAACTTACCAAAGGGAGGGAAATTAACAAAGCTGAAGTGAAATTAACATGCTCTTTGACAGGCTAACAAGCTCATTACGCTATCTCAGTAATAACTGACACACAGAGAAGAAGCACAGCTCCCGAAAGCAGCTAAGTAACCTGTGGGGAGCGCAGAACACTCACAGATCATAGCAGGAAACCTAGTTACTGGCTGATCAATTAAGCCCTGGCGCCTTCCACCCTAATGCAGTATGGCGCCAGGCTCCTGGGAAATCAGAGCTGTGATGTCACTGCTGTCCGCAAGCACGCTCCTTCCAAGGGACCGGGCAGCCGTACTTGCGACCTCTCAAGGGCGCCCCCTTTCTGCCATGTGTTCTCCCATCTGGCAGCACGGGAGCTTCTGTGTCAAGCCATGACTTGCTTGCTTTTTGAAGAGAGAATCCTCCTGAAAATTGCATTTAAATATAGATCTAGAAACACAATTCCCCTCAATATTTACCGTATTTTTCGCTCTATAAGACGCGCCTGACCATAAGACGCACCTAGTTTTTAGAGGAGGAAAACGAGAAAAAAAATATTCTGAATCAAATGGGCCCATAATCACAGGCACATTCCCCATCACTTCCCCTTGAGCTGCACATCTGACAGACTTACTGCACACACATATTCACTCTATAAGACGCACAGACATTTCCCCTTACTTTTGAGGGGGGAAAAAGTGAGTCTTATAGAGCAAAAAATACGGTACATTTTTAAAGAGATTTTTCCTTGTAACATGTATTTCTTTAAATGTGCTTTCTCACCAAAAGTTAATTTTGAAGCTATGCCATGTTTCTTTGCCCTTCCCCTGCCTCCTCCTCCACTTCTAAAATTACCAAGGATAGTATATAGTCCTACTGGTTGGGACAACACCCAGGCAAACAGATGTGCAAATTATCAGCAGAAATTTTCCATGTAAGGAGCATGCCTGGTCACAGTGGAGAGCTCATTCCACATGGTGGACACCACAATGGAGAAGATGCTGCTCAGACCATGATCAGGGGGCCATGGAATGGTGGCCAAGGCTTGCCCAAATGGGAAGAGGTGATCCTTTTGATAGCCTAGTCCTGAGCTGTTTCAGACCATATAAACCAGCCATAGCACCTTGAACCTAGTTCAGTAATGAGCTGGCAACCAGCACAGTGACCATATGCTTGCGGTTTATTCTGTAAGATAAACAATAATTTGATATATTTTATAAAGTTGTAACGATGGGGAACTCCACTGAACAATCTACCCCCTGCATTCTGCACTAATTGCAGCATCCGAGCCAGTCTCAGAACCCCAGAACACATTATAACCATCCTATCTTGGACTATTACCAAAGCCAGATTCGTGTGATAGGCTAACTCTGCCCAGGAACGGCTGGAGTTGTCATAACAGCCAAAGTCAGTAACAACCTCTCTACTGCCAAAGCCTCCCATATATCCACAAACAACCCCACTAATGCTCTTGTCCCTGTTGCTTTGCTCCTGTAGGACCAGGGTGGATTCGAAGGCTTTCAGCTCTTATGGCTGGAAATGAAGTCTTCGGCTAGGCATTCCCAGCATTTTGAGTGGGGGAAACAACCCAAGAGCCCATTCATAGTCAAAAGGTTATGGGTGCCTGGAGAACCCAAGAGTGATGGTGACCTGGGAGCCTTTTGATTCTGCAACTTTGCTGTAGAGTGGCACCCATCCAGTGCCTCGAGGTCTCAACCTGGAAGCAACCTCCCATCTGAGCCTCCAGTCCCATTCAGAAATTCAAGGTGTGTAAAAAGCAAGCACACAAAGTTGGGGCCTTCCGGTCCATTTCCCTGTTGCCTGCAACTTCTGGAGAGGGACAATCTAAAGAGCTCCATGGAGACTGTCCAGACTTCTTTGGCCCCTAGTAAGCCCCCTTCAAGATGTTCTTGCTGGCCTCACATATACGACTTTTTCTGATGCCATTCCTGGAAATGTTTGCATCCGTCGCTGTGCACCTTTGTATTGCAAGACCACCTTGCAAAGGCTTGCCCTGAAAGGCAGGATAGAAATTAATTAATTAACTGTTGTAGCAATACGCTTGCAAAGTACAGCTTGTTACAGGGCAAGGAGATCTCACCCAAAGAGTTCTTCTGATGTTGCTGTTATTGGGGAATCATCAAATCCATGTGGAATTTTAGGACCCTTCGGCCAAAGGTATTTTCTGCATATTGAAGCTCTTCTGCTGCTCACTTTCTGCCACTCGCACATATCAGTTTATTTATTTATTTTATTATTCATTTTATTTGCATGTATTTATAGGCCACCTATAATTGCCAAGGTTTTCCTAGGCAGCTTACAATGTAAAACATACCAACAGTAAAAACACATTAAAAATCAGCTCGAACATAATAGATCAGACATCTATAAAAACAATTACAAGGGACCACAGCATGCAGGCTAAATGTTAAAAATTGTCCTAAAAAGATGCTGAGGGTTGATTGCCCGGCGCTGCTGCAGCCTTCTGATCTCAGGTTGCAGAGCTGCTGATCAGCAGCCAAGTTTATGTTCCAATCTGTTCGGCACTGGGGCTTTCGTGGTTTAAGTCTGAGGTGTCAATTTAGCTTGATCCCATGGAGTGAAGACCGGCATGATTGACTGCCGTTTCTGCTTTTCTATTCTGCTCTGGAGAGGATTTAGCATTGTTTTAGAGAGAATTATGGCTATTTCTATTTCTAATCTGCGGATGAGCCTCCTTTGCTTGCCCTTAAAGACTAGCCTGGTGACCGACACTCCAGTCTGACTTGGATGACAACCAGGAATGTTCAAAGGCAGATCATCCCTTTGCAAAGCCATCGGCTTATTTTTGAAGATGTTTTTAGACACTTATAGCTGCAGCTTGTAGATTTACTGGGGCCTTGCGCTCCAGCTTGATTCTCTCTTTAATAAAAATAATGAAAATTAATAACACTGGCCTAACATGCGCAGTCTTGTCAGGCAGTAATGTTAAACATAGCTGCAGGTTATGTACTTCCATTTGAGAGACCAGTATGTTGGAATAAAAGATGATAACGTGAATTGTATCAATAAAAAGGTGCTGGGGCATTTGCCTATCGCACTTGCAAAAAATTCCCAGTTAAAATAGGTTTTTAATTTTGAAAAATGCCCCAAACTCATCACATTGCTCTCATTTGCCGCTAAAAATAACATCTAAATTGTATTGACCCTTGATTTAGCCAAGAGATTACTTTCTTTCGTACATGCTTTGCTGTTATTATTGGAATTGCCAAATGCAGAACACACGTGTGTCTCCGGTCATCTTCTTTCAGCTGGCCTTTCACAATGAGCGGATACGCATTCCTCCATCCGCATTCCTCCTTTCCTTGTTTGTTTGTTTTGTGGTCTTTCTATCCTGCCTTTGCATTTAAAAGTGATCAAGACTACCAACAGCATAATCCACATAATGGAATGCAAGAGCAATAGGCTGCAAAGGGGGAAAGAGACTACAGATAGAATAGGTGGCAAAGAAAAAGTTGGGAAAAGAAAGCATCTGAGGATGCAAAAGGCCAAATGACTGCTTTCCGGAAAGGAAAGGTCTGCATCCATGGATGGAATCCATGGTCAACACAGCGGGAAGGGGAGGTAGCCTTCCCTGGGTAGCATGTTCTGCAGGCTGGTGGGGCCTCCCAGCCAAACTCTGCTCGGAAACTGGGAGAACACACAAGATAGCTTCTCTGAAAGGCTGGAGAAAGTGGATCTTTGGCAATATTGTTCCCAAATTCTTGATGTCAGCTCTGGGTGGCAGAGGGCCCGTGGACTGCCGGTCGCCCCTGGCCCATGCAGGGCTTCTGAGATGCCACTCCAGCTAAAAGGCTTCAAAATTTTGGAAACGTGGTGGCTCCAGCAGCAAAAAAGGCTGTGCCATGCCCCTTTAAAGCAAGGCATGCAGTGAGCTTGTGCCTCCTTTTAATGGCAAATTGCCCACTTTTGCGCCTTCTGGGAGAGCAATTCATCTTTTAAAGAGGACGCTTCTTCTTTTTAACTACTGTTGCCTCTGCATTGCTGAAATTCCATTGCGTGGCAGTAATTTCAGCGGTGGGGCTGATGTTGTCTGGGCACTGTTAGGGTCCGGAGGTGGAAATTAATTACATCACCAGCAAACGTCTGTAGCTGAAGCTGTTGCTGAAAGAGCCATAAACCTTCCTTTAGCACAGATTTCCAAAAGCAATTGGGCTAGATAAGAAAGAAGACAATGGGTTGCCATCCATTCTGATATGAAAACTCATGCAAATTAATATTTAACTGTTGTTTGCTTGAATTTTATTTCATTTTTATGCCACCCAATAGCCAGAAGGCTCTCTTCTCTCTTATTTGTCTATCAACTTTTTAAATCTATAGTATTTCTAGACCACCATTTTAGACCAAAAAAGGACTAGACCATTACAGTTTTAAAAAGCTCCCAATCATTATCATCCTTACATTTATCACTTACCTTTTATCCTGTTCTGAGAAACTCAAGGCAGCTCCATTTTATCCTCACAACAACCCTGTAAGGTAGACTGGGCTGAGAGCGAGTCACTGGCCCAAAGTTACCCAGTGTTTTTCATAGGGACTAGTATCCAGATCACCTGGGTCCCCAGTCCAACACTCCAATCACCACACCACACTGGTTCTAACAACATATTCAGAAGAAAATGCATAGCCAATAAAGGTGAGAATAAAAAAGTCACAATTTAGAAGAAGTGGGAAGGGGTCCAGTGGAGCTGAGCTTGGAGAATTCGGCAGAGTCCCATCCCCAAGGCAACCAACATACAGAGCAGGTATCCAAGGTCCTCAGGTGCCCACCGAATGGGATGAGTGTCCTACCATACATCTTGTTCCCTCAAGGCCCAGGCACAATTTATCAGGTACAGGGGCAGGCTGAGCTGATTTGAGCCAAGGAGATAACCTGGGTGACCGTCTAAAGCAGGTGTGTGCAGTATCACAACCTTAGGATGTAAAACCACCTAGTTTAACTGAAAGCGGCCCAGGTAATTCCAGTGGGGCTGCCTCTTGAAGATTTGTGCTGTAATACTGAGAAAGAAGTTCTCTCTTCACAGGCTGCCTGCCTGTGCTCACTTACCCTGGAGTCAGACGGATCTAAGTCCATGGGACTTACTACTGAGTAGACACATACATGAATGACTGTTGGTCCTTTTATTTTGATGAATCTAAATAACAACTTACCATACTTGAAAAACGGCAAATGTAGTAAAGACACCCATTCTTCCCATCTGCAATAGTCCAAAGATCAGTTCAGCAACCAAGAGTTCACTTTGTGTTTTATTATATAATCACATAAAACGTTGCATAGAAATTTAATTATGTATTGCATGGGTCCATGACACATCATCTGATAACAATAGAATATTTAAGTGGATTTAAATGTGTCAAAATACTCAGAATCTTAATGCACGTATGACTTCATTGTCAAATTCTTGTTCTAAAATTGAATTTCATATAATCAGTAGAAAGTCTCCAGTCCCCCCAGGCTTTTTCTTCTAGAGATTCTGTCAAATACAAGAGTAGGAACTGGTTTCTCCTATTAAATAACAGAAATAACTTAATTTTCAGGGAAAGGAAACAGAGAGACTGGTAGCAATCTCTGGGATTAGCATGTTTTGACAACATTTCACAGATTAAAATAGGAATGCATCTATATATGAGGGGGAGAATTGGTAAATATATGGTGTATATATGAGGGGTTAGAACTGGTTTTTCCATGTCATGGTCTTCTGGACTGTAACGGAACCAACACCCTCAGTAGATCGTAATATCTGGCAGGAACACAAGGGAGAAGACAATCCATTAGGAACACATGTTCTAAGCCAGGTAGGACTTTAAATATCATCATGACAAATTTTCTGGATTTGTCTCAGTAGCATATTGGCAGCCAATGTAACATCTTAGAACTGGTCTAAAACTTTCCTGGTGGCCTGTCCCATTTAGCATTTGCTGGAACTTCAACACCAGCACTGGGGACATTATTGTGATAATCCACATTGTGATAATCCTCGTTTGGGTTTACCTGTGTGCAGATCACTGTTGGCATATCAGCAAAAGTTGGGGAAAGGTGCTACTCATTCTTGTAGACCTGTGATCAAACTAGGAGCACCACAAACTATTCACCTGCTTCTTCAGAGGGAGCACACCCAATCCAGAACAGGTAAGTTTTTTAGCTCCCAGTCAAGGGAATCACCTGTCCACCAAGGATATTGTCAAGGTCCACCAGGGATATCATTCAAGGTCCCCCTCTGGACAAGACTCTGCCAATGAAGCACCAACGGATGCCACGGCCAGTGTATCAAGAGCTACCACGAGATCAAAGAAGATCAGTTGGGTTGCACATCTTTTTCTCTCTCCTAATAAAAGTGGCTCTTGATCAGTTGGGCTGAAACCAACAGAATCAAATTCAAGAGGGATAAATGCCAAGTTCCATGGCTAGGAAAGGGTGTCAAGTGGACAGTTAAAGGATGGGGGATAATGGCTTAACAATACTGCAGGCAAGAAGGATCTTAGTGTTGCTGTATTAGCCAACCTGAATATTAGCCAAAAGTGTGATGTGGTTGCAAGTAGGGATTGGACTGCATTAATAGGAGCAGAGCTTCCAAAACATGCGAAGTAGTGGTTGCCCTCTATTGGTTATGTCCCCGTCCTGAGTATTGTGCCAGTTCTAGGAAAGATATAAACAAGCTGGAGGGGGTTCAGAGGAGAGTAAGATGATCAGGCACAAAACCCTATGAGAAAGGTTGAAAGAACTGGGCATGTCTGAGAGGAGACGATTGAGAGAAGATATAGGAGCCTTTCTGAAATTCTTGAACGCTTGTCAGGCAAGGAAGGAACTCATCTCAGCCTTGCCAGCATGCCGAATGCAGAATAATGAGCCAGACTTCAGCTGGACATCAGAGAATATCCCTGACTGTCCGAGGAGGAGCCAATTGCCAGTGGAGGTCATGGGCTGTTCCACACTGGTGGCATTCCTGAGACAGTTGGACAGGCATCTCTCAGGGCTGCTGTAACCTGGAGGTCTGCACTGGGCAGGAGGTTGGACTTGATGGCCTTACTGGTCCCTCCCATCACTACTGTTCTATGATTCTATGATTCTAAGTTAGAGATAACTTGCCAGCACACAACAACCATGCTGTGTATAGATGTATTCTTCCATTTCCATTCATAGCCCATGGGTGCACTGGGACTAGGGATGTTCCCATGTAAGGAATGCATTGCCTTCTGTACTCTGGAAACAGAATTGTTTTGTGGGAATTTTCTCCCCTAACTGTATCATACCCTGGAGCGAACTGCAGAAAAGGAAACTGTAAGATGCTACAGAATGCATAATTCAAACAGGACCAAATTATGCTCCTATTTAAAATTCAGCATTGATTATATTTAATGGAAGCTCTTGAGGATGAATAATAGACTTTTAGGGTCTACTCAGAAGTAAGTCTTAGTGACTTCAATAAGGATTGCTCCCTATTTGATGTAAGGCTGAGGTCTTAATTTCAAATTTAAAAAGAAACGAAACGAAAAGAAAAAAGAAAAGCTAAGAGACAGTTGAATCATGCCTTATTCAGGTCATATTTGGGCAGTATTTTCAATGAACATTGGAGAGTCCTTTTTAAAAACATGTGTGTCTACGTGTGTTCTTGAATTCACACTGAAATATTAACTTCAGATAGAACCTTGTTTTCTTCTAAAAGTATTATACAATGTCTGTTATCTGTATCTGTTAAGACAGCCATATTAGTTCCTGCTCATTATTTTTTTCCAAACCTCACATTATTTTTTTAATCTTCAATTCTCATATCTGATCAGCAGACTACAAAGAGACAGCACAATCTAGCCAAGTATATCTAATTTGAGGTGTTCTTGATTTCAGTGGAGAAGTTAAGCACAGATTAATGCAGCTAAAATACTGTATGCCGGATATGGAATGGTAGATACATGAGTGTAAAAATAAACTAGGTAAGTACATGATATCTGAAAAAAAATAATTCACGAATTCAAGTGAGAGTTTAAATGTGCAAAATGGTGATTTTGTTTCTTAGTTTACAGAAGTTGGCAACCTGTCATGGACTACTAGAAAAGGAGATGTCCTCCTTTTCAGAACAATGACTATACAGAATCTATCATCAGTTTAATGTTTTATTGTCATCTCATTTGCTTGTCCCATAATGCTAGCATACATAACCCTAACCTTAACCCTTTGAAAAGACTTCAGCACATATTTAAATGTTTGTGATTGAAATAAAGAAGTCCTATCCCAATCCTATGCAGGTTCAGATAAAAAAAGATGTATCATTCATAGTTGCAGGACTTTTTCATAGCTAAACATGCATGGGATTGTCCACTTAAAATCCAAACCAAGCTAGTTAATGACCTGCCACCATGTATGTACCAAGAAACAAGTCAGGTATCAAGAGACAAAGGACTGAACAAAATGGAATACCAACTACTACTTGCATTTAATTTTGAGTACTGAGCAGAAGGGGAAGGGAAGATTGTCAAATCCTTCAGAATTGATTTATATACTTGAGTTCCAAGCTGCAAATCATTTACTGGTGTGGCAAAACTGGTAGGAGCAATATTAATAAGAACTGAAAGGAAAAATGTAAATCAGAAATGGAAAATGATCTAAATAATTCTCAGAATTTCCAAAGCTTGTATCTCAAGCTGTTTGTTTTTTTTCCCCTGACTGACAGGCTTCTGGCACCTGTTCAGATGCCTAAATTCGAATGCCAAATATCATTAACAGTCATGAGTAATTCTACACTATCTGAGAGCATTTATATTAATTTGCATATGCTTACATTAATCAGGCATTTTGCTCTTGTTTATTTCCCTTTCAGGTTGCTCAAACTCTAGAGACAGAAGGGGACTGAACTACCAAATTTCTGCCTCCCAGAACCCAAAGGGAAACTGTTAAGATTTCTGTTAGAAGCTGAAAGTACAATTTTCTGGGTTTCAGTATTTGCAACTCAGTGAAGGAGTTCAAAATGGCACGCTTATGGGATCTTGAGAGCACTTGGGACAAATATGAATGATCCCACCTGAGTTTTGTGCGCAACTGAAACTTGAGGAGGACAGGAAAGGACTGGACTTGGCATATTCACTTATGGTCTAAAGCAGGAATGTGTAGCTCTGCAGATGTTGAAGGACCTCGGTTCTCATCATCCCTCAACAATGACTGCTAACAAGGGCTGAAGAAATTGTAGTCCATCAACATGTGTGGAACACACACCTCCCTCCACTGCAGCTGCCTAGACTGTCTTCTGTGGGCCAGGAAGCCCCTTTGCACAGTTCATATCTCAGCTTAGCCTAAGTTTACTAAAGTGTCCTGGGGCAAGATGCCATCAAAGTGTTATCTTCTGCTGTTCTCCAACAGCAATGGTTGTCTGTCTTATGATGCTGTAACTGGTAGAGAGATGGTGATGGCGATGGAGATGAGAGCAGGGATGGGGATGGGGACCGGAATGATGGAGATATTTTACATGTTCTTCAGTATTTTAAACTGGTCTCTCCATGCATTCATGAAACAGACCAAAACATGTGTAGCACAGAACTCCTGCCTGTGTTACAGGAGACTTTTCAAGTGAAAGAAAGTCAAGCTGACCTAATTATCAGTGTTGTTGCAGATATTCAGTAAATCCTGTTCTGCCTCTTGATCCTCTTCGTCGTTATGGGAAAGAAGAGCGATGGATATGAGGTGTGTGTCTGTTTGTGTGTGTTTCCCCAGAAAGAAAGAAAGAAAGAAAGAAAGAAAGAAAGAAAGAAAGAAAGAAAGAAAGAAAGAAAGAAAGAAAGAAAGAACCTTTCAGAATATCGTTAACATGATGCACTTTTTTGCCCTGGGAAATGTCGAAGGGCTGGAACAGTAGTAGATGGAATAAAAACACAGCCTCCAAACTGTTTCAGCAAGAGGTATTGTTGCTGTTTTGGAATGGGGAAAGTGAGCTGCATCACAATGCCCTTCTCCAAAAACTGTTAGATGTATAAGCATAGTCTTTAGCCATGTCTCTGGAGGAAAACTTCTGCTTGCTTCAGTCATTTAATTTGAATGCTCTTTGGGTGAAAAATGCATCAGAAGACATTGGGATGTATAGCTTTTTTTCAAAAAAAGAATGTGCTGCAGGTGAAAGTGAATCCTTTGCGAAGGATTCCCTGTCTTAGAATTGTCTGCTGATATGACATGACCATTTTGTTCCAATGAATACCAAAGGTCAGTACATAATATTTATTGAGGATTGATATGACTCCCTAAAAGTTGCCATCAAATTCATTAAACCAGATTCTAAACCTTTGCAATGGCTCTTATCTTTTTATATTGTATTTTTACAATATTTCACCAAAACCAAACATCAGCAAGGCACCACTGGGAATATAAGGCAAGAGCAAAAACACAAATGCACATACAGGGGAAAAGAGAAGATACGTGCAATCTCACAAGAACGTTCACCGTTGCATTGAAATGATCTTGAATGCATTAGAAGCAACACACACAGTTCTTTGGCTTGTTTGTTTAGCTTTTGATATTTATTTTTCCTAGGGCAGAACTTTGCATATTAAATTTTATAGTCTTGCAGACTGTTAGAGCTACTGTACTTGTGATTAATACAACTCTGTCCATGGTTACCCCCAAATAAACGTCTCCTTCCCTAAATGATTCAGCTTCAGTGTTCATGCTGGATCCCTCCATGCTGTGGCCAAATTTCCCTTCCCAGTCCTTGGGAGGTGCAACCCATTCCTTGCCAGCAGTCTATCTTCAAGGAAGTTTAGTCATTGAACACAGAATCAGAATCACTCATGCCAACACCTGCTGCATAGCCAGGCATTTTCTCAGAGTATCTTTCTCTCCCTTTCAGTTCCTCTTCCAAGTACTGGAAAGATGAATGAGAAAACAACCTGGGCCTCAACATTCTAGAGATTCTTTTTAAAATCTCCAAAGTGACACGATTATTTCAAAGCTCAGCTTGGCAGCATTTTGAATATTCAGAGCACATCCCATGATCTAATCCTTACACTTAGATCCATATTATTTATTCATCTATTTGTTTAAGGCACCCAGTAATCCAGATGAGTTCTCTAGGTGGCTTACAGTAAAATACTAAAAAACCAACAGCAATAAAACCAGTTAAAATCACACTAAAAAGTAATAAATAAATAAATAAATATCACAATTACACAAAGTAAGCAGAATGACAGATGTCAGAATAAATAGCAAATGTTAAGACTGGTCTTGGAAGCATTCAGAGAAAAGAAACATCTTTGCCTGCTGCAGAAACAAAAACAAGGTTGATGTCAGGCAAATTTCCCTGGGGAGTCTGTTCCAAAGTTGAGAGGTACCCACCAAGAATTTACCAGGCATTTAATCCCCTTAAGGGACAGCTCTGTTCAAAGGATCTCCTGCCCAGATCTTAATGGGCAGGTGGGTATATATGGGAGCAGCTGGTCCTTTAGGTAGCCAACATTATTATTTCTGTAGCTTAGACTGGGCCACTTGAAGACCCTCCTGAGTCAACACATTGAACCAGATTCACAGTGCACTACTCCAAGTAATAAACAGGACGGGTAAGGGAAGAGGCTACTTAATGAGTACGCAGAAGACTTGCTGCAAGTAGTGCAGCGAAAAGTGTGGGAGAAGACGCATGGGAGACGTGAGATGAAAACGCAGTGGGCGATATCCATGCATGACCCACCATTAGTGCAGGAGGGAACTCCTGGTTCAGAAAGCAACATGGAATAAATAGGAGCACTCAATTCTGAAGGATTCATCAGTGGATCGTACAGAAGAAAGCTACTCTGCTGTCCTCTGGTCCATGAACCACCCATTTCCTTTTCTGAAGCTCTAACAGGTTTCATAACTGCAATGTGCCCATCAGATACTGTTGAGGTTCTTTGTAAAACTTGACAGAAATAAAATGGTTTTCGACGGTTTGAAGCAGGAAAATGATCGTGCGCCTAGATTATTTCTAATGTTTCGTAATGCTAAGCCAACGCCTCTCCCATGCTTCAAAATGCACTGTTGTCACAAGCCTTCTTCTTCGTGCCAGAGGGACACATGGCAGCATGATGTGAGAACTGGGCTATATTTGACCATGTGCAACCCTCTGAGTAAGGCTCCCAGACACATCTTGTGGCTGTCAGGGTGTTCCTGTCAGCTCCAAAAAGAAACGCTTCGCACAACTGACAGCAGAATTGTCTGTGTGTCCCAAATCCAACCCTGAGATTTGCCAGCCATGATAAATGATTGATTTGTAATATTGAACAGCATCTTCTGTTGCCTGCTCTTCCAACACCTTGGCAGTTCTCCCAGCTACAGTATACGTGTTGTACAAAACGTCCAGGCTTCCTACACTTACAGAGAAATAATTACCAAGGAACTGTTGGAATTGGGTGGGAGGACTTGTAGAAAGCTTTGAAATGGATTGAACCTTCTGCTGACGGCAGATGTTGGATCCTGTTCATGGAACAGGAGAGATGCTACTGAGGAAGGATTCAGATTTATGCTGGATGGATGATGCTGGTGAAAGTGGTCTTTCCCACACCACAGCTGTTCTAACACCTGGAAAATGCTTCATTGTGAATCAAGGAACCCTGCTTAACAGGATGAACTGGGGAGTGTTTAGGGGTCCTCCGGAAGTAGGTGGAGAGACCTTTGATGCATGGAGGGCTTCCTTTCATGGAAGACACATGCTGGGTGCAGCCCTACACATTTCAACTACTACCTTGAAATTTTCCGAATGGATTCTTTGAAATATCATTGCAATCCAAATGCAATTAAAAGGTCTGATACTGAAATATGAGAAATATTAAACTTTGGAACTTGAAAACAGATTTTTGATGAGAGTTCTGGGATTAAATTTCTTGATTTTTATTAATCTACCAGTCTTAAATGTATAGATAATGTGAAACATATGTGCTTATTAATGTTCTACAGATTTATCTGTCTTCAATGATGAAACCCTACCCATCTTCAGAGAGTCTGTTATTGAACCTAGCTGCAATTACTGTTAAACATTCAGTAGCTGTGTAACTTAGTCATAATATCCCAGTTGTACCACACATTTTAATTGGGATATTGGTACAGAAACAGATTTTCAAGTCTCCAGTGGAAAACACATGGTGCTTTTACACTCTGTATTGAATTGCAATGCTGCTAAGTTCATTGCATAAATGCATGGCA
Organism: Varanus salvator macromaculatus; assembly: GCA_023646645.1. Lineage (NCBI taxonomy): Eukaryota > Metazoa > Chordata > Lepidosauria > Squamata > Varanidae > Varanus > Varanus salvator. The sequence goes on along the minus strand of JAIXND010000690.1, from coordinate 5,275,326 downwards.
AGTGTAATGTTGAAACTATTTCCATAATATTTCCTGCTGTTGCAGGACACCAGATCACACAATACCACTCAGAGGACTGCCCAGCTTCTTTCTGAAAGAGGAGATCTGAGATTGCCCATTGGAGGTTAGCACTGTCCAGATCTCCCACTTGATGGTTATGTGCTATCAAGATGTTTCCAACATAGGCAACCCTATGAATGAAGGACCTTCCACAACAGCTCCACTCGCTCTTCTATCCCAGGGCTATGACTTCCCTTATGGATTCAACCCATCTCATATCTGGATGGTGCATTGTATTTCTATTTAAATACCATTTATTACTTTATAATAGAATTATTATATGCACATTCATGCCTTCTGTTTTGGTGACTCATCTCCTCTTTTTTTGATAATGATTAAGTGTCAGTCAATCTTATTTCAGATGGACAGCAAAAGCAGATCCCTCATTCCCACTATCATACATAATTTGATGGGTCACAAGTTTTGTGAGTCTGAAAAAATGTGTTGGATGATAGCTGGGTATCTTGTCCTCCAAGTGAAGCAACAAGAGCTATCTGAAAGTCAAAGAAACTGGCTCTTAGAGTTGAGCCCTACATTTGTCATTTTGCAAATTAATGATGAAGAAAGCTTGAACTGGGTTTGTTGGCAGATTAATCAGTTAAAGCATTAATCATTTCATAGCAGGGTTCTAAGAGGTGAGCAGAGATTCGTTAGGTTAAGAGTCCATTTTTGAGGCTTGTTTCAAGGCTTATTTTTGGGGCCCATATTCATTCTCATGCAGTGCAGTTACATTAGGAATATAAACGAAAAAAACATGAATGCAAATACTGCTTATTTCTCACATGTTAGCAGTGACTATGTATCAGATTGCATGTCACCTCATGTTTCTAGCAGCTCCTTCAAAAATCACCAAACCTAAGAAGTTTGCAATAAGAAAATTTAATTAACAAATCCAATAAGGGGCAGCAACACTGAGAAGTTTTCAGTTTCTAGGGACTGAAGAAAGAAGAGGCACTGACTTTCCTCTTCTGAACAGGAAGTAGATTCAAAAGGATCATTCTAGTATCTTCTCCATGACTTCTTTTTATCCTCTTTCTATCATCATATGTTGGTTTGTGTTGTGGTGCCATCGTAGTGTTTCCTGGTGATTTGTCGTGAAGGCTTGATAGTGAAGAAAGCTGACAAAAGAAAGAAAGAAAGTGAAGAAAGAAAATGGATTCTGGAGGAGAGATTTACAAATACCCTGGACTGAAATAAAGATTTACATGTGGCTTTTAAATAAAATAGAACCACAGCTTTCCCTAGATGCAAAAATGATGAAACTGAAGCTGTCAAACTTGGAGCAATCATGAGAGGGCAAAACTCACTGGAGAAGATAACTGTGCTAGGGGAAGTCAAAGGCAGAAGAAGACATGAAGACTAAACAAGAGATGGATTGACTCCATGAAGGAAGCCATGGTCTTGAAGTTGCAACAGCTGAGCAGGGCTGCCACAGATAGGAGCTATTGGAGGCCCTTCATTCATATGGTCACCTGAACTCAGAGATAACTTGATGGCACCAAACAACAACATATCTCTATAATTCCTGCATTCATTGCAGACTTGACAGATATACTACTAAGATTTCTTTAAAGTATAGTTAAAATAAAAATTAAAGCACAAAATAGTTTTACTGGCTTAATGCCTCTTTTAAGGCATGCTTTCATGAAAATGATGGAATAACCAGACCTACTTCAGGCATAGCAAGATATGCAGGGAGCCTCATTCTTTGTCGTTCAACTGTGCGTACTGGTGCTGATACTCAAACATGAGACTGTAGCATCATTACTCACAATGGTTGCAATTAGACACAGATATAAGTCCCTTCCACTGAAATCAGTGAAATTTAAACCCTGCATGTGTTCATCTGGAAATGAACACCATGTCAAGTAAGTGTGCATGGGATGTAATGCTACCAAGAGTATACTTTTTAATCCTGTTTTGTTTTGGATTGATTGGTAAAGTTGCATTGCACTGGCCATTTTAAAATGAGGAATAGAGAGATAAACCTTGGAAGATCAGAACAATTGACTCAAAAGTGGTAACTGCGTCAAGTTTCTGGTAAAGGAAACTTTTTCCCCTTCTTTCTGCTTTGCTTCATCACATGCTAACAATAGCCCGGCTAGTCTTCCCTGTTTTACTCTATTTGAATATCTGGGTGGCTGTTCTTTGAAATCGTTCTTTCTCAATCACCGGTACATCTTCTTCTCATTATCTTTCCCCTTCTTCAGTTGTTCAAACATTCACCCAATACATATTCCAAATATTCAGAATGGAGTTCATCATTGGCTTCAATTTTGTCCTGTTAAGTACATGGTAAGAAGCTGAGCATAACGAATGAAAAGGAACAGCCATGAATTATTTTTAAAAGAAATTTTACAAAGGTGGATGTGACAGATATTTGGAGAAGCAAAAACATATATTATGGTATAAGTCTTAGTGTAGTAGATTAAAGTGTTAAGGTACTCGATGCAGACAACAGAAACGTACTCTGCATTGAATGTTTAGGGCAAGATCTGGGGTATAAAATTGGTGGTGGAATGCTTTCGTCATACACTGGGTGCCCTGTAAACAGATTGGAATGGATGTGTGACAATTATTTTCACCACACTCCAAAATAAGTAGCTGTCTTCTCCTTTGATGACTTTCCTGCACACTGATGGTGTAGCATGCACACTTGCAGGCACACAGTATGTTTCCCTTTAAAAAAAGATATTACCACTAACATTATTAAAGAATAAATGCATGAGCATCCACCCACCATGTCAGGACTCCAGACAACCAATTTTATAGTGAAGCAATGGGTGTTGCTGGAGAAGACTCCTGAGAGTCCCTTGGACTGCAAAGAGATCAAACCAGGAGATCAACCCTGACTGCTCTTTAGAAGGCCAGATACTGAAGATGAAACTCAAAAACTTTGGCCACCTAATGAGAAGGAAGGACTCACTGGAGAAGAGCCTAATGCTGGGAACAATAGATGGCAAAAGAAGAAGGGGGCAGCAGAGGATGAGGTGGCTAGATGGAGTCACTGGGCAGTGGGTGTGAGCTTGGGTGGACTCTGAGGGATGGGGGAGGACAGGAGAGCCTGGAGGAATGTTGTCCATGGGGTTGTGATGGGTTGGGCACGACTTCACAACTAACAAAAACAATGGGTGGACATTGTATTTCAGGTGAGAGCTTTATCCTCATGATATAGCCAAATGCTAGCATCACTAAATGAAAGCTAACAAGCGAATGATTTATCTCCAGTTACACCAGATGAGGTGCATAGAGGAAGTCAGTACAGCCAACTTTTTCTTCTACTCCTGCAAGTGCCTCCTTATGCCTGAGCACATCCATGTGCAATTCAGCAGCTCTTCCTCCGAGACAATGCCCAGCCATTTCTCCAAGATGTAAGGGAATACACAGCGGGGTGGGAGGGAAAGCTTCAACTGATCCTCACCTTCTGTCTTCTGCAAGCTGGAGTGCTCCATTTGTTTTGGGCTTCAACTCACTTTCACCTGGGCTGACAAAGCCAATAGTTAGGAATCCTGCGGGGTACAGCCCAGACAAAAAACTGGAGGGCCCCATTTTGATAAGGGGAAAATTGGACTCCCTAATCCCTTTCTGGAGGTGTATCAGTCATTTCTGCATCAGCCCTCATCTTCTCAGATGCTTCGGTGAAAAGCATAATAAGAATCTCCTTATTTTGTCCTTATGAATATCACGCAAGGCAAGCTAGGCTGAGTGAGCATGATTCACGAAGGTCACCAAGTGAGCTTTGCCAGCAAGCCTGGCTTCAAAGCCAGATTTGACTCTGTTCCAATCCAACAAGCACTTACTGTGTTTTTTCTTATTAGTTCTTTTGGTGTGGAAATTGCACATGGATTTTTGAATCAACAATCATTTCAGTTTGCACAGCTTTTCTCTTTTCTTCAAAATAAATGGCGTGTATACATGAATTTCCACCAAAAAGAAGCAGGTAACATTATGCAAGAATAAAGCCCTTCTGATTACTACAAAATACATTTTTCTGCAGCCATCATCTCAATAAAGTGAGTGAACCTTGGATGCAGTCAATTCCAACCTCTTCCTTTTCATATTGAGGCAAGTCGTTTGCTTCAGTCATTAGGAGATCAGCCTCTTTTATAAGCACCTTTAGTACTGATTCCCCCCACCCCCCGATAAATGTATTTTTCCTTTCTTCACACTAAGGCTTCAATATTCTACAGACTAAAAGTGATTTTCTGAACGATACATCACGTAAAAGGGGACCATGCCTGGCTTCTGAAAATGAAAGCATTAAATCCTTCATAATCCTTAGCAGATTATAATACTTTTCCTGCAACTGTAGCCTTTTTAGAGTATTTCTAAAGTGCAATACAAAGATAAAATAAGAATTAGAAATATCGGTCTTTCTGAAGGAACTTGAACTGAAACCTATAATATTGTTGAGACAAAACCTCTGTCACTAGCATTTGAAGTTCAGCAGTTTGAACTATTCCTCCATCTACTCTATTTCCCCTGCCTGCCTGCCCCCCTTCCTTCTCTTTCCCTCTCTCTTTTTCTCTTCCTACCTTGCTTGCTTCCTTCGCTTTGTCACTTCTCATTCAACAGAAGCTTTGGGCAGTGAACAGACTTACTCGGCAACGGAAAGGAAAGCCTCATCGTAAGAGGAGCCAAGCCATGCACGGATGCATAAAGCTCGTTCTGAAGATTATGTTTCACAGATTCATGCTTCTAGCCCAGAAGGGCTTTGTGGCTCAGGCCAGTTCAGCATTCTGCGCATTGAGATCAGCTCATTATGCAAGCAGCAACAGCTGCTATTTTAAAGAGAGGCAGGGGGATATTGAAATAGGTTGCTGACAGTACATACATTAACCTTTTCCAAATATTTGGGGGCTTAGCATAGGCAGAAACACTGGCAGAGTTAGCTCTAGTGCTTTCCTACACGAAAACAAAACTTTACTTTAGCACTGCTGCTTCTGTCAGTGGCAAAGATGGAAGCCTTCTGGATGGATGGATGGATGGATGGATGGATGGATGGATGGTCATTGCAGATATTCATTAGGTGGGGCACAATGACAACCAGCAGGAAGCAAAACACCACCATCTTCACTGCATCACAATTTTAGAAGTGCTAAAATAATGTTGGTAGAATTGTGTGTATGTGGGGGGGACACATGCTATTTCTGTCATCTGTGGGAAGCTCTGAAAATTTTTTCACATCTGCATCATTTCGGAGTCCCCACAATACACTTCCCATCCTAATTTCAAGCCAAAGCTTGTCCTTATGCCACATTTAGCTTGGCGCAATGATTAAATGACAACATGTTTCACCCTCTCGTGCACACTAATTCACATGGATCCAGAATATTTCTACCAAGCCCCCAACATCTTTTGGAGACATTTCTAGGAAGGGATATGCCATAAAAATCATGGATATTTAAAACATACTTAGAAAACACTTTCTTAGATTGTTTCCCATGATGACTTAGCTGTAGCAGAAAACACCTCCACTCAAATGAATTAGTCTTGTTATGCAAACCATTTCTAGCTACTGCAATCTCATGTGCCATGTCCTATTGCTTCCCAGAATTCCCAACCCTCAGGGACAGCTTAATTGGATGGTAGACCTCTGCAGATATAGGGGTCAAGAAAAATGGAGTGTCACAAGAGCTGTGTGTGTTCAAGAGCTTCCTGCTAAGGCCGAGCTACAGTTGGGAAACACCCCTTGTCCCCTTTGCAAAGGTAAGCCAATGGCTGAAGACTGAAGCTGCCCTTCACAGTCAAATGGGACAATATCTTTCTGAGAGATGTGGCAAGCTGGTGAAGCTAGCTACTGGAGGGGCACCCTGCTATACAACCACGCCAACTGTGAGGTACCTTTGCTCACTCATCATTAATCAGGCTTACTCTTTCCCTTGTTAAAGAGAAATAATGGTTCCCACTTGCATTTCATTTCTTCTCCATGATTTATCACACTTGTATGACAATGCAGAAGACACACAGAGAGAATTGCTTTTTTTAATGCTTCAAAATGATAGGTTGGAAAACTGAAAAGTTATGTTCCTACAGCTATTATTTCGCTCTCCTGCTATCTCTCCACTTATCTTTCCCAACTATCTCCCTGTTAACTCACTTTAAACAAGCAGTACAAAAAACCCGATGACTTCAAGTGCCCTTCTTCTTTTGTTATCTTCAGTAGAATCTTTAACCAGTATTAATATTCAGCAGCATTTTTACCAGCTTGGCACTTTGAACCCATACACTTGTTAAGCCAAACCTGAAGGAGCTGAATTTTCAAGCCAATTCTCAAAGCAATTAGGATAGTGCATTCTTAGAAGAGTTTAACTGAATTAAGCTCTCCTAAGGGAAAAATCTCCTTCATGGATCACTGCTTTGTCATGGCAAAGGGGCTTGCATAGCTCAATGAAGCTATGAGCTATGCCGTGCAGGGTCACCCAAGACGGACAGGTCATAGCAGAGAGCTCTGACCAAACATGATCCACTGGAGAAGGAAATGGCAACCCACTCCAGTATCTTTGCCATGAAAACCCCATGGACAGTACCAAGCGGCAAAAAGATATGACACCGGAAGATGAGCCCCTCAGGTCGGAAGGTGTCCAATATGCTACTGGGGAAGAGCGGAGGGCTAGTACTAGTAGCGCCAGAAAGAATGAAGCGACTGGGTCAAAGCCGAAAGGACACTCAGTTGCTGATGTATCTGGAGGTGAAAGGAAAGTCCGATGCTGCAAAGACCTTTACTCCATAGGAACCTGGAATGTAAGATCCATGAATCAAGGCAAGCTGGATGTGGTCAAACAAGAGATGACAAGACTGAACATCGACATCTTAGGAAGCAGTGAACTAAAATGGACAGGCATGGGCGAATTTAGTTCAGATGACCATCAGGTATACTACTGCGGGCAAGAATCCCTCAGAAGAAATGGAGTAGCCTTCATAGTCAATAAAAGAGTAGGGAAAGCAGTACTGGGATACAATCTCCACAATGACAGAATGATCTCAGTTCACATCCAAGGCAAACCATTCAACATCACAATAGTCCAAGTCTATGCCCCAACCACTGGTGCTGAAGAGGCTGAAGTTGACCAGTTCTATGAAGGCCTACAACACCTTTTAGAATTAACTCTAAAAAATGATGTCCTTATCATCATGGGGGATTGGAATGCTAAAGTAGGAAGCCAAAAGATAACAGGAATAACAGGCAAGTTTGGCCTTGGAGTACAAAATGAAGCAGGACATAGACTGGTAGAATTTTGTCAAGAGAATATGATGGTCATAGCAAACACTCTTTTCCAACAACCCAAGAGACGACTCTACACATGGACATCACCAGACGGTCAACACAGAAATCAGATTGACTATGTGCACTGCAGCCAAAGATGGAGAAGCTCTATACAGTCAGTAAAAACTAGACCAGGAGCTCACTGTGGCTCAGATCATGAGCTTCTCCTTGCAAATTTAGGCTTAAGTTGAAGAAAGTAGAGAAAAGCACTAGGCCACTCAGGTATGACCTAAATCATATTCCTGATGAATATACAGTAGAGGTGACAAATAGATTAAAGGGATTAGATCTGATAGAGTGCCTGAAGAACTATGGACAGAGGTTCACAACATTGTACAAGAGGCAGCAACTAAAACCATCCCAAAGAAAAAGAAAGGCAAGAAAGCAAAAGGGCTGTCTGAGAAAGCTTTACAAATAGCTGAGGAAAGAAGGGAAGCGAACGCCAAGGGAGAAAGAGAAAGATACAAACAATTGAATGCAGAATTCCAGAGAACAGCTAGAAGAGATAAGAATGCCTTCCTAAATGAATAGTGCAAAGAAATAGAAGCCAACAATAGAATAGGGAGGACCAGAGATCTCTTCAAGAAAATTAGAGATATGAAGGGAACATTTCATGCAAAGCTGGGCATAATAAAGGACCAAAATGGCAGGGACCTAACAGAGGCAGAAGAGATTAAGAAGAGGTGGCAAGATTACACAGAAGAACTATACAAGAAAGAGCTTAATGTCCCTGATAACCATGATGGGGTGGTCACTGGCCTCGAGCCAGACATCCTGGGATGTGAAGTCAAATGGGCCTTAGGAAGTCTGAGCAACAACAAAGCTAGTGGAGGTGACAGTATTCCAGCTGAGCTATTCAAAATCCTGAAAGACAATGCAGTTAAAGTGCTACACTCAATATGCCAGCAAATTTGGAAAACTCAACAGTGGCCACAGGATTGGAAAAGGTCAGTTTACATTCTGATCCCAAAGAAGGGCAATGCCAAAGAATGTTCAAACTACCGCACCATTGCACTCATTTCACATGCTAGCAAAGTGATGCTCAAAATCCTACAAGCTAGGCTCCAGCAGTATGTGGACTGAGAACTATCAGAAGTACAGGCAGGATTTCGAAGAGGGAGAGGAACTAGAGATCAAATTGCCAACATACGCTGGATCATGGAGAAAGCTAGGGACTTCCAGAAAAACATCTACTTCTGCTTCATTGACTATGCTAAAGCCTTTGATTGTGTGGATCACAACAAATTGTGGCAAGTTCTTAAAGAGATGGGAGTACCAGACCATCTTATTTGTCTCTTGAGAAACCTATATGCAGGTCAAGAAGCAACAGTGAGAACTGGACACAGAACCACTGATTGGTTCAAAATTGAGAAAGGAGTTTGGCAAGGCGGTATACTGTCGCCCTGCCTATTTAACTTATATGCAGAGCACATCATGAGAAAGACGGGGCTAGATGAATCACCAGTTGGAATTAAGACTGCCGGGAGAAATATCACCCTCAGATATGCAGATGATACCACTCTCATGGCAGAAAGTGAAGAGGAACTAAAGAGCCTCTTGATGCTGGTGAAGGAGGAGAGCGTAAAAGTTGGCTTGAAACTCAACATTAAGAAAACTAAGATCATGGCATCCGGTCCTCTCACTTCCTAGCAAATAGATGGGGAAGAAATGGAGGTAGTGACAGATTTTATTTTCCTGGGCTCCAAGATCATCGCAGATGGGGACTGCAGCCAAGAAATTAAAAGGCACTTGATCCTGGGGAGGAAAGCTATGGCAAAGCTAGACAGCATAGTAAAAAGCAGAGACATCACCCTGCCAACAAAAGTGCGTATCATCAAGGCTATGGTTTTCCCAGTTGCAATGTATGGTTGTGAAAGCTGGACCATAAGGAAGGCCGAGAGCAAAAGGATTGGGGTCTTTGAATTGTGGTGCTGGAGAAGACTCCTGCGAGTCCCTTGGACTGCAAGGCGATCAAACTGGTCAGTCCTAGATGAGATCAACCTTGACTGCTCTTTAGAAGGCCAGATAGTGAAGATGAAACTCAACTACTTTGGCCACCTAATGAGAAGGAAGGACTCCCTGGAGAAGAGTCTAATGCTGGGAACAATAGATGGCAAAAGAAGAAGGGGATGGCAGAGGACGAGGTGGCTGGATGGAGTTACTGAGGCAGTTGGTGTGAGCTTGAGTGGACTCTGGGGGATGGTGGAGGACAGGAAGACCTGGAGGAATGTTGTCCATGGGGTCACGATGGGTTGGACTTCGCGACTAACAGCAACAACAACAAAGGGAAAAATAATGAATCCACTGGAAACTGATAAAGTGCCTGATTTGCCTCATGGCCTCTATATTCCTGGTAGGATTCACTTTGGTTTGAAACCAGTTTGAAAACTGTTAAACCCAACTACTGTGGATGGATAAATCCGTCAGTTAAAAGTTCCTCATCTTGACTAACGCATCCTGTTCTGGGCACCACAGTTGAAGGACACAGACAAACTGGAAAAGAATCAGAGAAGAGCAACAAAAATGATCCAGAGACTCTAAGAAGTGAGCAAGTTTAGCCTTGAAAAGAGAATAGTAAAGGGGGACATGAAACATAGAAACAGAGCAAGTCAGGAGGGGCCTCCCTGGCCATCTAGTCTGACCTCCAGCACCAGCCTGCTCCAAGAACTCTCCAAGTATTTCAAAGGTTGTCACAGAGAAGATGGCCAAAATCTCTTATCGGTCACCTGAGAGTGCAGGACACAGAACCATGGATTCAAGTCGCAGGAAGCCAAATTCCAGCTGAACATCAGGAAAAATACTTCCTGCTTGTTTCAGCAACAGAACAAGGGGACCAAAGACCTAGAGAGCTTGTTGACTTTCTCATACCGGAGGTATTCAAGATGCAACTGGGCAGCCATATGCTTTAACCTGGAACTCTGAACTGAGCAGGGATTGGACTTGGTCTTCTTGGCTCATTCCAACTCTAGTCTCCTATCATTATTTATTCTTAGTACACTCCAAATCACAGTTTGGGAATGATTGTGGTAAAGGCTTATCCATCCTGTTTTTGCCGGAGAAGTATCAACATTTGGGGAGAGGGGGTTGCGAAAGGAAGCATATACATACATCTTCTAATTAGGGATGGATTAATCTGTCAGTTTCACTTTCCCCCACATTTAATTCCTTAAAAAAACAATAACTCACGTACTTTCCATTCCAGATATGAAGACATTTGCAAATGTTGATGCATTTTCACCCATCACTACTTCCAATTAGTTAAAACAGTCAAGTGGAGTCATGAAACATCACAACTCACTGTGAAATATATTTTCTTTCATCCTTCTGTTACCCTTATTTTTCCACCACTGAATATATTTTTGTCCTAGTTCATAGCTCTGTTCAGTGCCTGCATCTTCCAGGTGATGACAGCCCCAGTAAAATGCCATGTTTTGTATTCCCCATGTTTTGTATTTTGTATTAGTCAGGGTCACTGGAATGGCCTTACTTTTGCATCATGATTTTGACCCACCGTATCCTTTTTTCAGAAGGGATTTAAACACTTCCAGGTCAGTGAATCCCTCACCATGCCTATGGGAATGGTTTTGGCAACACAAGCTTGCCTGCTGAAGTTGGCATGATTTTATAAGGCCCTTGGCCAAATTCCCAGCTGTGTAGCTTTGCGTGTGTGCTCACACGCATGCAACCGTGTTCTGATACAAAACTTTTCTGTTTCAGGCATCCAACTATCTTCAAGCCCTTCATATCATTCCTTCAGGAGAAACTAGAACAGGGGGATCAAAGTCAGGTTCGTTTCTTGGATAAGGATAACACAACACAGTTCATCTGTAATTTTCCCTTTTTTTTCTTTTTTCCTTTTTTTTCCTACCCCCATTCCCTTTTCTTTTTGCTCCTCCCTCCCCTCCCTCCATTCACTCCCCTGCCTCCCTCCCTCCCTCTCTCCTCTCCTTTCCTTTGTCTATACTTCTCTGTTATATATAAATGCATTTACTGATGTCTGTGAAATTAGTTCTTAGAAAATGATTAGAAAGTTGTAGGTTCAGAGAAAAGTGGGTGGATTTTTGCTCCCACACTGAACTGGTTTTATTCTGGTTTCATTCACAATTAACAACACCACCACCACCAGCCTTGGGGGCAGGTAGACAAATCCTAACAGTAAACTCTCTCTGTGTGTGTGTGTGTGTGTGTGTGTGTGGATGAGAGAGAGAGAGAGAGAAATGATATGTGCATCCTATTTCAAATCCGAAATAGGTGTGCCTCAGTTTGGAAACAATGGTTTAGCAACACATGAAAACCTTGAAAACAATCATGTGGTTTTCAGTTGCAAAGCTTGCAAAGTCAGAACTGACTAAAGTGTACACTGTTGAGCCACTGAACACCAGTTATGGTCTCTGGAAAAAAATTCTCTGTCTGTCAACCACACAGAACAATCCCATCCATACTATTGAAGGTGACTTTCACCCTACTCCTGAAGACTTTTATCTAGAATTAAGTCTCCTGGATTTCAATGGAACTTACTTCCATTTAAGTGGCTTACAATGGCAGTGTAAGAAATTTCAGTCAAAGACAAAGAGATTTAAGTTCCATTCTTCAAGCATCTATTCAGTGGAGGACCAAGAAAAAGCAATGAAGCACCCGTAAACAACTCAGCAAAGAAACTTCTGAGAAAATGAAAATAGGTGTGAGAGCTACTAAACCCCTCTTAAATAGCTGGATTTGGTCAGTTGGGCAAGTTTTGTATGTAGCAAGTTGCAGGTCCTCTTTGTTTCTTGCTCACAAGTAAGGATGTGGCCCCTGATCAGGATTGGAAACCCAGCACATGCTAGACACACTACGGGAGCTTCCTCTTCATCAGCCTGGGAATGCAGCTGCCCCTTCCTCCATTTGGGGCTCTATTAGTTCATCACCCATTTGGGAGAAGTGGTGGAAATGAGTGGGAGAGCGAAAGGAGAAAGCTCTTCGGTCAACACATGATGATCCTGACCTGGATCGGGGCCCCACTTGCTCACTTGTAAGTATCAAAGATGGGAGGCTGCACTGCATTTGACGTACCAGGTGGTTTGATCCTTAGTTGGTATGAAAAATGTAGCGTTGCCTTTTTTCCTTTTCAAGGTACTGTGAACAAACCACTGCTTACTGTGCTCAGAGAGAGTGAAGAAAGAGTGGAGGATGGGAGGGAGGGAGGTGGAGAGAGGGAGAGAGAGAGAGAGAGATTGTGTGCCTGACTCCTTCAACTTTGCCATTAGCTGCTTCCCCAATGGGCCTTCCATGCCCTCGCTTGTCCGAACTCTCGAGGACAGCTGCTGCTACGCAATGGGCCCTGACGTGCATGGGATTGCCAACTGTGATGCAAACTGGGGTGGAGAGAACCATCATATGGGCAGCGATAATTTGTCACAGTCACAAAGCACAAGCAGGGCCAGCTGTAAAAGCAGAAGCCTTTCCAAGTAGAGTTATCCTACTTGAAAGACTCGGTCTCAGGAGGAGCATTGTGAATTCAACATGGTGCCACTAATTATTGAACAAACAAGTTCCAAGGGCTTAGTAGCAGCAGTAACTAGTTCTTAAAGAAAGTTGTAGTACCATGTGACTGTATTTTGAGAGTTCCCCAAATTTCTCTCATTGTAAGCAATTAATGATCATGTTTTCAGACATAAGTAATGCTTTGAGCAAAGGCAGATGAACTTCAGGCTTGGAGAATCGGGTTTTGTTTTGTTTGCCAAGTCCTGGGCACCATCAATTGGATTTTCGTCCACAAAGCAAAGCATTTAGTATTAAAGGATTCTGAGCCTAGGAATTTGGTTTCTGTAGGAGAACTGCACAGAGCTCTTAATCTCAAGCAGACACAGAAAATCAATTCCTGGTTATATTCTTGATTTTAGCAACATCATTTGGCATCACAATGGTAATGGATAGTTGTTCTTCTTACCAAAGCCAAACAAACAAGTCAGAATCCTTTCAATCTACTGAAAATCACTTGGAGATATGCCAGTAGATCCTGATTTATTTTCTGCTCACTCCTATTGTTGAGGGAATAAACCCTTTGAGTTGTAGCCAACTAGCACCAAAACAGACCCTGGTGAGAATGGAAAAGGATGAGCACCATTAACTGTGCTGCTTCCTTGATCCTTCTGACAGCAGCTCAGTGGGGAGCTGGTTTTACTTGATCTTCCTGACCAGAACGTTGACACTTGCACAAAGTGGTCCTTCAAGGAGCTTGAGACACCACAAAGCCATGGTTGCAATGGGAATTTGCTTTGCACGTCTCTCAACTTTCCTGGTAAGAAAGAAAAAGGATATGTGGAACCTCTTCAAGAAAAGAGAGTGTCCTTCAGGAATTAGAATCATGCTTGCCAGCATTTCCCCTGGATTGAGTGAGGCCTTAGGGCAAAAGGTTCCCAACCCTGGTAGAAAATATGAATATTTATTCCAATGATTTGACCCAACACATAGGTGATCTTGCCTGACAATCACACCTTGAAAGGGCTGAAATGGCAGTCCTTGCCTCTTCCATATTTATTTATTTATTTATTTATTTAAAACATTTGTATTCCACCCCCATTGCAACAAAGCCTCGGAGCGGCTCACAACACAGCAAACACAAAAATAATTATAAACTATTTAAAACTATTTAAAACTGGCCCATCTCGAATAAACAAGTTAAAATACAAATACAATTTATAATTAACAATCAAAATAACATTTAAACAAAAAGGTCTTGGCCTGGCACTGAAAAGCAAATAACGATGGTGCCAGGTGGACCTCTCTGGGGAGTGGGGCACCACCGCAGAGAAGGCCCTCCTCCGGGTACTCACCCTCCTTATCTTCCTCACGGAGGGTTTCCGGAGAAGGGCCTCTGCCGCCGATCGTAAGGGGCGGGAGGGCATATTTGCATCTGCACTTACATTGCAGAACTACAGATAAGCAGAGCTTCTTCGAGTACAAGAATTATGCACAGACTGAGACTGGGTGGTTGCCATGGCTCAGTGACGGAATGCACACTGTATGCAAAATGGGTGTGTGGTGTGTTGCAAGAAGGGATATTAATGGTCCACATTTTTGTGAACTGGCCTGTGCATTTGGTTCCTTATTGACAGTGTACATTTATCATATTACAAGGGACCCAAGGCAGTTTGCGTGATCGCTGTCCTCCTCATTTTTTTTCTCACAATAGCCCAGCGATGCAGCTTCAGCTGAGAGTAAGTGACTGGCCCAAATTCACCCAGTGCACTGCATGTCAAAGTGTTTTTCAGGTCTGTTTTCACCCCTGGACTGCAACCACTAATTTATGCTTCCCAGACTAATAGGTGGGTTAGAATGCGACCTCCTAGTTCTGAACTATGTCCTGAAATGCATCTTTTTGGCCAAAATTATTAAAAGTGGGTGGGTAGAGTTAGAGAGAAGTTTGAAGTGCACTGGAAGTGACTGAGCACCTTTTGTGGTAAGTGGCGTCCTGAAAAATGAAATGGTAGCCCATCAGCCAGATGAGAACTATGTGGGTTACTGGAGCTCAGGGGATTCCAAAATCTCTGAATTCCCTTCCAGTTTTATTCCTCAGTAAGGATCATCCCACATCCGCTGTCATGAAAATGTTACTTTCCCGTCTTTGCCCTTAACCTCAAGACAAATGGAGCCTCTCCTTAAAGGTTTGTCTTCGAGACACTGAGAAGGTGATGAGATTTCATCCAGGTATCACCATCCTAGCAATTCTAGCAGCATCTATCTGATTCAGCAAGGTGGATTTCCTGCCTATCACCCCACTAAAAAGTCATCCATGGCACCGAATGTCTTTGTAGCAAAGGTCAGAATTCCCTCTTGACACAAAACTAGGAAACACTGCTCACAGGTCATGTCAGACCAGGAGGGCATCGCTGAACAAGACCTTATGGAAAGAGAACTTGCATGCCAGAGCAGCCATGGTGAGTTTGCATGATTATATTTGAAATCTCGGGGGGTCCAGTAGAATTTGAACAGGTCAAACAGAACTGGACATGGATTGCAAAGCCTTTGCACTCTGGCACCTCATTTAAGGTGTGTTTTGTTTTGCTTTAAAACTTCTGGTTGCATTTGGAGGGTTTTAGCAATCAGATCACAATCTAAATAGGAGAACCTGAAGGACTTCAGCAAAGTTTCCCTCTGTGCAGATGTCTCTGGCTTGAAAGTGGTCTATGCTAACCTCCCAAAACCTGGTGGCCTTCAGAGGCATTTGGATTGCAACTCCCAGAATTCCCATCCAGCAGAGCCATAGATGGCAAAAGAAGAAGGGGACAGCAGAGCATGAGGTGGCTAGATGGAGTCACTGAAGCAGTTGGTGTGAGCTTGAGTGGAGTCCGGGGGATGGTGGAGGACAGGAGGGCCTGGTCAGACACGACTTCGCAACTAACAACAACAAGAGCCATTGACTGGGAATTCTGGGCGTTGCGGTCCAAACGTGTCCGGAAGCCACAAGGTTGTGGCAGGCTGGTCTATGCATGACAGATAGTGCACTTCCTTCTGCCCACACAAAACCATCAGGGTCTTCAGAGTCAGCAGAGGTTCCAGTCCATACTAGTGAGCTGCTAGTACAGATAAAGGCTTCAGACCCTCCCTTTATTTGCACAGAACATTCAGAAGTTCACCAGGTAATGAACTTGGAACCCAAGAAGCCTCCAGATATTTGAGCTCTCTTAACTTCCACTGTAAGACAAAGTTTCCTGACTCTCTGGAATGGGGCTTTGGATAGAGAAAGAAGCAATCTAAGGCTGTTCAGTACATACACACAAGTGTCTTCCACTTGTACATGGGACTCTTGGATCAAAGCAGCAACATATTACTCCCAAATCAACTGAAATAGTGAATGCATGAACTTTTAAAATTTTCATGAACCAGCCATCTAAATTAAATCCACAATCCAAGCATATCATCTAAATTAAAGGATGACTAGAAGGAGGTTTCAAAGTTGTTTTGTTTTGTTTTGTTTTAAGGAGTGAACACAACTAAATAAAGGACAAACTAACTGAAACAATAAAGGTGGCATTTACATCAGAAGAAAGTCATGCAACTCACAACTTACTCTGCCTGCCTGGGGAATACTGTGAGTTACAAGCCTTTTTTTTCTGTCTGGACATGTCTGAGATGCGCCCTACATTTTGAAAGCTGCTTAATAACTGGCAGGGAGTGAATGGACTAATTTTGACTGGCGAGTTTTCCAGGAAAGTAAATGGAGCATTCAGATAACAGGAGAGAGCCAAGCAACAGTAATGGAAATGTTCATCTTCACAAACAAAGGAATAATAACGAAAGAAAGTAGTCATGAAGTTGTTCATGGAGTAATATCACATAGGAAAAGCTGAAGCATCTCACTTTGATTTCCTCTATCAGAAGTTAACTGTGTAGTTTTTTTCTTTCTTTAATTTTCCCCACATCTTATCTCTGAGGTATCTCTCTTCTTGCTTTACACCTATACTAAGACTGCACACTCACATAGGAGAGGGCTTAATTTAACCTGGTTGGACTTACTTCTGAGTAGACCTGGATGGGATTGTGCTGTTAGGACTGCAGTTCTGTTTCCTCCCATTTCCGTTTTTCTCACTCTCGGCTTTCCTCTTTTCCTCATTGCTTCTCCTTTCATAGCCTCCCCACAAGATGTGAAGTGTTGAGGGAAGCGTTCTCATTTAATGTAGGCACATTACTGAAAATGCAATGTCCAACTGGACAACAAATTCGAAATCAGATGACTTAAGCACAGGCTCTTATTCTCCCTTTCCTTTCCAGTCTCATCTCATTCAAAATGGTGGCTTGGATTCAGACATGTTTGTCACACTTGCGTTTGCACAAGGCAGCCACAATGAATTCTCCCATTTTTCTCACCCGCTGAAACCCCTGTCCCTCACTCCCAGAGGATTAAATTCTCTTTCAAAGTCACTTTTTCCCCCTCTGCTTCCTTGCAGAGAACTAACTGTTCTTTTTTCATTGTAAACAAGCACTAGAGGCTGGGAAAGTCTGGTTCAAGCTGAATTGAATGTTGATCCTTAACAGAAACCATGGATCAAAATGAATTTTGCATCTCATTGAGACACATGCCTCTACAATTTGCCAGACATTTTGATCAAAACTGTTGTGCAGACATTTAAGGATTTCTTTCCATTAACTGTGTTCAACTGAACTGTAAATGAAGACAGCATAAAATACTCCCATCCCAAAAAACAACTTTGTATTCCCTGGATGTAAAAGCAGCTGGTGACCCACAAAATGGCTAAATCCAGTGATCTTATTTTTCCAGGTCAATTCATGCCTACCAGACACTGCACAAGATGGCAGGGTGCCACAGATGGTTCTGGTATGGTGCAAAGGCCTCTGGGATACCCCCACCCCTCGGTGATGCAGAGAGGACTGCCAGGTTGGGTAACCACTTCTACACTGCCAAAGGGAAAAAAGAGGAAATGCATCATCAGAAATGATGACAAAAGACCTCCATTTCTGTAATGTGCTTATTCCATGTGTATATATGTGTATTAGATCTATGCAGCATGGAAACGGGCAGAATCCAAGGCAGTGCTTGTAGCTGGTGCTGATGCCCTTCTGCCCCACCAGCTCCTCCACCAAGACCCGCCATTTGTGGAAGGGAAATTCTGCATTCTCCAGGCCAAGCTGGCAAGTTAGAAGATGGGACAAACTGGCAGGTTCTCCTAAGGGTCCACCAACTCCTCATAATCAAAACCACACAATCGCATGTTTCAGGACTTGCTTTGAGAAGTGCAAAAACTACATCATGCAAGAGATCCATCCCACTTTCACAGCAGAATTGGTGAGACCCACCCTTTGCCACAGAATTGGTGGGTTGAAAGAAAATGAGGGAGGGAATGCATTCCCCTCCCCTCGGTAAAGCTGCTTCTTCGAATGGGGACCTCATGCTCTGCATGCAGGACTTACCGACAGAAGTGGATCCTTGCTTTCATTTTCCCTTTCCACTCCATCTTCCACAGCCGTCCCTTCAGCAGATCCATCCCTCCCCTCCCAGCAAGCATCCCGCCAAGACTCTGGTTCCACGTCACATATTCTTCCGGCACCAGCAACTCTACCTACTTGCCCTTGCAATGAGGCAGGCAGGGATGTGAGCAGAAATGCCTCGCAGCAGGGAAACACCTATACTAAGACTGCACACTCACATAGGAGAGGGCTCAATTTAACCTGGTTGGACTTACTTCTGAGTAAACCTGGATGGGATTGTGCTGTTAGGACTGCAGTTCTGATTCCTTCCATTTCCCTTTTTCTCACTCTCGGCTTTCCTCTTTTCCTCATTGCATCTCCTTTCATAGCTCCTTTCATGCTCCTCACATAACTGTGAGGAGCATCCCCCGGGAACTGAGACATCCTGTCCCCCAGGAAAGGTGTTCTGAACAGGAACTGGAACAGGAAGGCAAGGAAAGCACATCTCAGTGACTGTCTATGGTCTAGGGTCTGCCACCAGGCTGGATAAGACGGTGAACCACAGCCTCACCAACAGAGGACAACCCCCAAAGAAGTGAATCAGGAAATCAAATGTGTCCTCACCCAGAGGGACCTTCCTGGAACTGAGACGAGGCATGAAGGGGATGCCTGGTGGGCAGCATAAGCCTCCCTAAACAGGAAGCCAGCTCAGACGCCTGTGAGTGGGAGGAGGCAATGCAGCAGGTGGGCACTCAGAGGAAGCGGAGAATCCAGATCTGCAGACAGGCCAGCCAGAAGGAAAGGAAAACAACTGCCAAAGGAAAACAACTACCCAGGAATCAATTCACACTTCATTTCTAAGTTGAAACACCAAGACAATTGAAGTCTCTGGTGATCATTTGAGGAAAGCCTTGTTTTAGCTGGACCATAAGGAAGGCTGAGCGCAAAAGGATTGAGACCTTTGAGTTGTGGTGCTGGAGGAGACTCCTGCGAGTCCCTTGGACTGCAAGGCGATCAAACCGGTCAATCCTAGAGATCAACCCTGACTGCTCTTTAGAAGGCCAGATAGTGAAGATGAAGCTCAAATACTTTGGCCACCTAATGAGAAGGAAGGACTCCCTGGAGAAGAGGCTGATGCTGGGAACAAGAGATGGCAAAAGAAGCAGGGGATGGTAGAGGATGAGGTGGCTGGATGGGTCACTGAAGCAATCGGTGTGAGCTTTGGTGGACTCCAGGGATGGTGGAGGACAGGAAGACCTGGAGGAATGTTGTCCATGGGGTCGCGATGGGTCGGACACTACTTTGCGACTAACAACAACAACAATGGAAGGAAATGAGCTATTTTCCTTGTTGACTGCAATGAAGACCCATGCGGCAGGGGCATCGGCGACTGGCTGCCTCATGTTTGGCAGACAAGGAATCATTCCATGTTTCTTTTGTACCACTCTGTCCCTGATGTTTATTCTTCACAGCTGCAGCACTCCTGCATTTGCCTAGTAATTGACTCAAGATTTGCAGTTGGTGGGAAAAGTTCAATTCCGGAGATTTGTGTCTTATCCATTAATTTTATTTCTCATACATAAGGATCCCTTCCCATTACTGTTTCTATCTCAGCTTTTCTCCAGAAGCTGGAGCATAACTGGCAGGCTGCGGAGAACTACTCTGAGATGATTTGCCAATACATCAGATGGGTTTTTCGGAGCTTAAGCTTCACTTTCCTGCAATTGACAGTGGAATGATGGAGCCACCAAGATTTAGAACAGAAGGCATATTACACTTCCAAAGTATTCAAAGGTTATTTTCTATCAGGAAGAGTAAATTTCCCTGAAACAAGCCATGCATTTTGTCATGCCACGAAGAGGAATATAGATGGCTTCAGCTCTGAAATATCAGTTCAGTCCGCGATGCCCTAAGTCATTCATTGTGTGTGCGTGTGGGTGAGCTGGGAGGACCCTGAGCTTTATACTAAATCATTTATTTTTCATGACTTGTAATAGACAAGCTGAAGGTGCCGTTCAGTATATGATAGATTTCATCCTGAAGAACTCGCATGCCCTCCTTTTCCTTCCCTTTTTCCCAGCCACAGAGATCATTTTAGGAATTTATCAGCATGAGTCTGTGACTGAGAAGTCAGAGCTGCTAATATGTCTCATACATTTTTAGGGGGAATCATTGCACTGAAGCAGGGCAGTTGCAAAGGGGGCAGGATGCTCATTCTGAGCTGCAGGAATGGGGGAAGCTCCTTAGTTTGGCAGATGTCTCCAAGCCACTTTGTCAGGACGTGGGTTTGTGGGGCCAAGGATTGCTGGATCTCCCAGCACTTCTCTGGGGAAAGGAATGAACCCTTCCTGCTACCACCACAGTTTTCTTGTATCTGGAAAGAAAGGAAAAGAAAAACACATGTGAAGCTGATTTTTTCTATAAATACTATCCTCTCACATATGAATATGCAAATTAGGGCTTCACTCATCTGCATGGTTCAAGGAGAATGCCACATTATTAGATTTTCTTAACATAATTAAGATGATGTAGTAGATCTGCCTTCTGCTCTTTGTCTCAAGCTTGCAAGCTTCAGAATACTTGAGAGGGGAGCTCAATAATACAAGTGGTGTATCTGCCGCGAATATCACACAACTGCAAAAGGCATGCAGTGTCCCTACCACAACGTTTCTCCCATGTAACACATACGGAGAGCCCGGAAGCATGCGTTTTCTCTCCAGGGAGACCCCAATCAGGTCTGTCCATGGGTTGCTTGGGAAAGTCAGTGTTGTCTGGGTGCAGCTTTGGGACAGAATTCATAGTTTCCTCACATCCACATTTTTCCTGGGTAGGTCATCTGTGACTCATTCTTTTTGTCATCCATAAATATGGAGAGCACCGAGCTGGGTTCTTGGTCACAAAGTATATGGGGAAACAAAACTAACCCCTGCAGTGAAGGAAGGCATTCCTTGCCATCCGATGCCTGCTTGCTTGAGAGCAAGTTCTGCTGAGTTCAGTAAGATGTGAAGATATGTACAAGAACTTTTTATTTTCCTGGCATTTTAACAATTCATTGTTTTATCCTGGTTTTTATCACTAATTTACATGGAGTGTGCTGAGCGTTGTTATTACAGTTTTGTTCTTGGGTTTTTGTTCTTTGTAAGCCATCCAGAGACTTTTTTAGTAATGGACAGCATAGAAAAAAATTAAATAAATTATTAAATAAGATGATTTATTGCAACTTATTTTAAGGCAATAGATGACAAGCCAGATATCCGTGCTTTTGGCTCTTGGCAGAGCAGCAGAGGCACAGGCTGGGAGAGAGCACTGAGTAGCCAAGGGACTGGTGAAGGCAAGGTAGGAGCAGAACAGAGGAGCAGAGAGTCAGGAGCCCAGAGAGGCTAGAGGGACCAGGAGGAAGCAGACAGGCTGGGCCACCAGCCTGAGAGGCATCCTCCCTTGTCTGCGTCCCTTGGCTGTGGCCCGGGCTGCCTGGAGACTCCCTTCCCTGGGAGGCTGAGGGGGGTTTTTTGCTTTGTTTTCTTTCTTTGTTTTTGTTTTGTGCTGTTCTGTTCTGTGCTTTGCTTTCCTTTGTTTTTCCTCCAATTTAAATTTTCTTTTATCCTTGCATGTGTGTGTGGGTTTTTGTCTGGGAGAACTGGGCGAGTGAGGGGTACTGCAGGACAGACAGGTGGAGGACCAAGGTAGGGTCTTGGAAGTTCCCAATGGCAGACCAGGAGATGGTCTTGGCAGGAGTCATGGGTGTTGCTGTCAGGAGTTGCAACATGTTCGCCCTTCTCCCCCAGGAGAGGCAGGGTTACACTTCTAGAAGTGTGGTTTCTAGATCAAGAGAGGTATTACTACCACTCTATATGACTCTGGTGTGCCCGTAACTGGAGTATTGTGCTCAGTTTTGGGCCCCTCATTACAGGAAGGATATAACCATGTTAGAGTCCATGCAGCGTAGGGCCACAAGGTTGGTGGCCAGTTTATAGGAGATGGGGTATGAGGTGAGACTGAAGGAACTTGGTATCTTCAGCCTGGAGAGGAGGAGACTCAGAGGGAATATGTTGGTGACATACAGGTATGTGAGGGGGTGTCACGGAGGTGGGCAGAGACCTGTTCTCTCCTGCAGAGGAAGGCAGGACACGTTCCAACAGAGCAAAGCTCAGGGAACTGAGATTCCATTTGGATGCCAGGAAGCACTTCCTGACATCAGGAAGGCCCCCGAGGGTGTGGAATGGGCTTCCATGAGAGGTGGTTGAGGCCTCATCAGTGAGAGTGTTCATGGACAGGCTGGACATGCACATGGTGGACATGTGGTGAGCGGATCCGGCTGGTGCTGGAGGTCAGACTAGATGGCCCGGGAGACCCCTTCTGTCTTGCTCTGTTTCTATGTTTCTATACCCACCTACTTGGAGCTTGAGTTGGGGGTCATAGGCTTAGGAAAGTGACCCCAGTACAGCTTCTCACTGGTTGTATCATTCCACATTTGAATAGTGATGGTGGAAGGAAGGTGAGAGGAAATTAAATGCTTGGAGAACTCTGATCAGCCATTCCTAGGTGGACCACAGAAGCTGGAAGTTGCTCTTTGGAACTGCACAGATTTAGCCAGTTGACCTTGGGCAAGGTTGCCCTTAAGCCTTTCTTTGAAGCTTCACCATGCAAGAGCCTGTCTCCTGTCAGGAACAAGCCACCAGGAATATATTACACCAAAGCATTGATGCCTGTACTTGCCCTTGTTCCCTTCTGGACCATTTGAGGTGCAATGGTTACAATCTCTTGAGCTCTGAAGAATTTTAAGTCCACCATTCAGCTTTATGGGTGACCCTGGATACAAATGTCATGGGAGAAGGTATTTTGTTTCCCAAATATCATTTCAATATGTTAAAAGTCAGAGAAACTATGCCTTATGAATTGCAGCAAATCCTTTGACTGGGTGGATCATAAGACATGAAGATTGGTCTGGAAAGAAAGGAGGTGACTCGGCACTGGATTGGTCTGATGTGGAACCTGCATTGTGGACAAGAATCTACTCTTAGGACAAAATATGGAGAAATGTAATGGTCTACCGTAGGGAAAGACATCAGACAAGGGTGCATTTTATCTCCTTAGGTGTTTCAATCTGTATGCAGAACATCTCATAAGGAAATCTAGCTTAGGATCAGAGGAAGGAGCGCAAATTGGCAGAAGACACATCAGTAATTTAAGTTATGCAGTTCATATCACTGGCAAAAAGTAGCAATGACTTGAAATGGCTCCTGATGAAAGTGAAAGAATATTGCAACTTATTTTAAGGCAGCAGATGAAGGACATTTTCAAAAGCAGGACTTGAAGCTGAATAGCAAGGAAATACAAATCATGACTACTGAAGGATTACAGAATATTGCTTTTAACAATGAATAATTTGAAATTGTGAATGCTTTCACACACCTTAACTCAGTCATGAATTCAAAGGGAGATGGCAGCCAAGAAATTCAAAGAAGACCGAGACTTGGAAAGGCAGTCATGAAGGAACTAGAAAAAGTTGTCAAGTGTAAGGATGTGTCACTGGAGACCAAGACAAACTTCATCCAAACTATTGTATTTCCCATCACAATGTGAGGGTGTGAATGCTGGGAAGTGAAGAAAGCCAACAGGAAGAAAATGGGCATTGATGGAGGAGAGCCTAGGCCAACAGAAAGATGAACAAGTGGATCCTAGATGAAATCAAGCCAGTGCTTTCCCTGGAAGCAAAACCTGAAAGAGCTGTACTTTGGACACATCATGAGAAGCCAAAACTCCCTGGAGAAGACAATTGTGTTAGGGAAAGAGGATGGCAGAAAAAGGAAAGGAAGACCAAAGATGAGAAGGATTGACTCTGTAAAGGAAGCCACACCTGGAATTTTCCATGGCTGGGTAGGGCTGTCATGGGTAGGACGTTCTGGAGACTTGTCATTCATAAGGGCGCTGTGCCAAATGTAAGAACGACTGGTTATGGCCTAGCTTGGAAAAGAATGGTTCACTATTGAAAATGAACAGGAAATTGTGTCCATTACTAACAAAGTGCACATGTAAGTGTGTGTGCGAGAGAGAAAGAGAGAGAGAGAGACAGAGACAGAGAGGTAGAGGCATTTAACACACACTCATATTCATACTGCATTCAACTGGCTTCTTTTAGGATGCATGGGTGCTCAGCTAATTATTGCCAGTGTAATTAGCCTTTTGCTATCTACACAGCAATTTTCTCCACCTCTGTGCTCCACCAAGCACATCTCCTAAAAAGAGGTGTAAATAAAGCACATGCTGTAAATATTTCAGGAAGGGGACAGATGGCACCAGATAACAATATTATGCCTCCATGTAGCATAAACGATATCCTAATCTCCTTCAATTAAAGACAAGGAGGAAACACTTTCAAAAGAAAATACTCTGCCTCTAAAAGTGTAATTAAAAACCTCCTGCAGCCTTGATAACGTGACAAAAACACACAGCACAGATCCAGTTCAAATGTGTGTAAAGAGGTGTTGTTCCCGGGTTTCATATAGTATATTGTGTATCAGCGTTTTTGAATTCAAGTGCTTTCCAGTTTGAATATGTGAATTTCATAAATTTTCATCCAAGCCGAATGGAAATTAAATTCTGAGCTAACTGCACTGGCCAAATGCTGTGAGTCCAAGGACGAGGCACACCTCACCAGTCGCCCATATACCTGTTCATGCTGAGCAGCCTGCCAGAAACAGAAAGGGAGAAACCTTAATTCAGCTCTAACATGGCTGCATCAATGTTGCACCCAAAGCCATCTGCCTAGATAGATGCATTGCTCAGTTTTGACTTCTCCCTCCTTCTTTTTGCACCCCAAATAGGGAGAAACTTGCAAAGCTTAGCTAATTCTCACCACAAGCAAACTGTGGAGAACATTGAAATGGCCAGCTTCCCCCAGGACTGCGCCTCCTGGGCATGCTGACCTAATGCTGACCTTCGCTGGTGATGCGAATGGCCCTACAGCATTTTCTTTCCAGCTGGGAACCCTACTTGGCTTGGGGCGTGAAGTAACATATACCGCATTTTTCGCTCTGTAAGACGCGCCTGACCATAAGACGCACCTAGTTTGTAGAGGAGGAAAACAAGAAAGAAAAATTCTGAATCACATGGGCACATGATCCCAGGCACATTCCCCAGCACTTCCCCATGGGCTGCACATCTGAGACTTACTGCGCACACACATTCGCTCTATAAGATGCACATACTTTTGAGGGGGGGGAAGTGAGTCTTATAGAGCAAAAAATACTGTATTTGCCCACTCATCCTTTGCAGCTCTGCATCCAAAGAATCCAGCCACATCCACCTGATGACTAGGCTGCCTGAAAATACATCCCCGAAGGAAAGGATCTTCCACATTTTTCCAAGACTCTGGGAAACTATCCTATGCTTTAATGTGTATGAAGGTTGAACTGGGATTGGAACAGAGACATTCTAACAGCAACGTTTGTGTTCACAGCCTGTGGCTGATTTATTTATTTATTTATTTGAGCATTTCTATGGTGTTCATAATTAGCCATAGGCTCTCTGAACAGTTTGCAATCAAAACAAGAGCAAGAGCCAAACTAATAACTGGATAACACAATATGAATAGATTTGTTATCAGTCATAAGACACCAATGGATACCAAGATTGAATTAAGCACAAATACATAGATAGCAAATGATAACCAATAAATAATAAATGACAAACAATTAATTAAATTAATCCACAGTGCCCCAATGACAGCACAAATAAAATCCAGTATAAAATAGCATGACCATATTTAACAATTAAAATACCAGGAGAATAAAAAGGTTTTAGCCTGGCACTGAAAAGCATAAAAATTCCATGCCAGGTACACCTCTTTGGGCAGCTGATTCCACTATCGGGGTGCCACAACCAAGACATTGATAGGTATTCTAGCTGATTCTTCTAGCTTCTAGCTGAGTAGAGTATTTTCCCAGGTAAACTCAGGGAAGCAAGATTTCTTCACTAAAGTCAAGGAAAAAATATGCCTCAGATAAAGAAACTGGGAAAACGAAAAATAATAATGCTGGGCTGCTGCATCTGTTCAATTTATGATGTGTTTAGAGCATGATACAAATAAGTGGAAGGTGACATAGTACGAAGAGTAGCAGGGCCTACAGAAAAGAAAGGTATTAGTGTATTCAGAAGGACAGAATGGCTCAGAAGGACTGAGAAGTGGTGACGTAAATGTATTCTTCCCAATCGTAGCTGAGAAGTTGAAAAACGATAATTAGTTGTTCGGAAAATTTCTGTTCTATGAGCAATTGAATGTGATAAATATAAAGAGTGCAATAGATACAAGAGACTATCTATACGAAGTTCACAACTCAATGCTGGTTTTCATAGGGTGCTTCACCTACCCTTTCATATGGGCAGGATGGGACTTCCTTCAGGAAAATTGCCAAAAGGTGTTGGTCTGGGTGACAATGATATTCTAATGAGAGCTCCCCTTAAATTCTCTTAGTTTTCAGACTGCGGTTTGTGCTAGGTGTGGTGTTTCATTTCCTTTTAATGAGGGGTGTGCTCCATCCATCACTCACCCACCATTTCATCATATGCAAAGCACCCTCTGAGATGGCCTAGAACCCTTTCAAAACATGATGTTGAAGGAAGCTAGTATATCAAGAAAGACAGCCACTTCTATCCCACACACACAGATTCTAACGCAAATCGAGAAACAGTCTACACGCATTTTGCCCTAGATCTCCAAATTACTCTCGTAGCAAATATCTTGTTCTTGAACAGCCATTTCTGAGTGTCTGATAACACTCAGCCTTAAATATTACACATACCTTCCTGTGAAAGAACATGAACCTGAAATACTTATCTGTTCTTGGATTTGACCTTAATAATACTATCAGGTTAATGATATGCTTAAGGTTAATGAGCCAATTATTTTGAGACAAGACACATAGCATACAGTTGCACTTTGCTATGTAAATAACCACCAGAAGTCGGTGGCCTTGCATTGCTGTTTGTACCCGCATATTAATCTTGAGCAATTATTAATATGAAGGAGATGTTTGCTTTGCTAGCCTTAATAGCTGAATATGCTATGAAGCAGAGACACGAGTTCACAAGAAGATTAGTTGTGCTGCATTGTATGCATTGCAGACTTTGGGCAGATGTTGGCTTTGATCCAAAAGCAATTGGGTATGAAGAGCACTTGTGCAGTTTTGCATTAGAGCAAGGAATCAAATTGCATGTGGTTGGACAGCAATGCCCATCAGCCTTAGCCAACAGATCCAGGGGTGAAAGATGCTGGGCTTCTGACAATGTTTGGTGGGCCATGTATTCCCCATCCCTACCTTAGAGTCTAGCAATTGCTTCCCATCTCCCTGTACCACCTGGACATTTGGATCTCAATTGGACTGACAAGTCAGATGTTAGTAACCACAAGCAAGTGCCTTCTTATGCCCAGGATTGCTACCGCAATGAAGTTTTTAAGTTCTGGCAAAGAACTTGCTTTTCTGCAATCAGATAATGTTAGAATTAAAAGAGACGTCCCATGCGAATACTTAATGTGTGTATTATTTATCAAGTTGGGCAAGACTCACTACTATGTTTACCCTTACAAGAGTCCCATTCAACAGTGGCTCCCAGAAAAATGAATTCAGAGTATTCTTGTGCATTTGGCCCTTTCTAGTGCTTCCTGGAAAGCAGCGAAGGATGGTGATGAAAAGAGTATTAGCTGCCTATTGAAGAGCTTCTCTTAATTACCCCAATGCCCATTTTGTTACTGTGATACAGCAGCAAGACCTGAATGACATATTTCCTTCTTTTTTCTTTGTGATACAAAATAGCACTATCATTTAAAAAGGCAATAACAGGAATCACAATGATAATCCCACAAGTTAGTATCCACAGTGCTTCACTGCTAGGGCTAACATGTACACAAGGTTGCTCAGCCAAGGAGGAAAGTAAGGCACTGCAACAGGTGGTGAATTTCAGGACCAAATCACTCCTTTTTGCCATTACCCTAGGAAAGGCTCACTGCACTGTGCAAACATCAGTTGATGAGACTGAAGTCTTATCAGCACTAGTGTTCCAATGCCAGGAAACCCTAATTCAAGGGGTTCCCTTGTGGAGGTAGAAAAAGTGGGCAAATATGAGCAGTTACTCAGAGGCATTTAGCAACTAGCGATCACTAATTTCCAGTGAAACTCAAGCAGAAGTAGTGGAATGAGTTGAACGTGGAAATAGGAAGTCTTTCCTTAAAAGCAAAATATCTCTTAAAGGACTTGGGAACAATCCTTGGGAGGGCAGTTTCCAGACTGTAGGAAGGAGGGTATCTTCTTTGTCTGCAGTCCATAGCAAAGTAGATCAGCCATCACAAGTCCTGTTGGTGGCATGGAATCTCTTCTGCTCTTGGGTCTTCCCCATTGGAGCTCCAGCAGCGCAAAAGAAGAATTGTGGGAAAGATTGGGCCTGGCTCTGGATGCACCACAGATCAGGTCTCAAACAGATATGGAAAGACCATGCGAAAACACTTAGATGCAACAGGCTGGCAATGACATCACCTGAATGTCTTGTAAGGCTTCTGTGAACGAAAGATGGCAATTCCAACAAAGCAACCAGAAAAGAACTAACCCTACTTGACCGAGAGGTATGCTACACTGGGGCTAAGCTAGGGAGGACTCGGCCCTATCATTCTTTGTGCCCTCCTTTTTAACAATTTATTAAAACAGTGTACAATGTTGTCTTCAAAGTCCTGCAAACCACATGAAATGTTCCTCTGCATTTTTTTGGTGAAACTCCCCAGAATTTTCGGCTGGCTACACCCACCAGCTTTTCACCTTGTTCTTCTCTGCTTCTCTGCCCTGCAGTACTCAGCCTTTCCTCGCTCTCCTTCTCTCTTTCACATGCACATCTACCCCTTTTGGATTGCTATTTTGACACTGCCCTGCAAACCTTCCCACAGCCTGTCCCTTCTGTCACAGTCTCCACCATTGCCCAAGGCCAATACTGCCAAATAACCTCTCTCTACTGAGTCAGAAAGTGTGCTTTAAGAATCAGTTTGACAATTGAAGTGAAAGGTGAAGAACCAAAAATTAACACAACTTCCAGTAATGGTCTGAGGCACACCACATTTAGGGTTGTCCACTCTGCTGTCCAGTTTGCACGCAACAATAACCCAACATTAAAAACAAAGTGAAGCAAAATGATACAAAACAAGATGAGATGAGACCAAGCAAGCCCAGCTGAGACAAGATGAAATGAGATGAACCAAAACAAGGTGAAGCGAGATGGAACAGAGCGAGACAAAACTACAACCCAGGGCTGGCTGGCATGCACAATGGTTCTCTGGTCCTGACCCTAGAAGAGGGTCCCCTCCCTCTGTTTAGCACAGCCTTTCTCCATCTGGTGCCCTGCGTGTGCTGCCTGGGAAGGATGGGAATTGCAGTCCAACACATCTAGAGGGAAGACAGGATGAATCCATCAGACCAGCTACCAATGTAGGCAACACATATTCCCATACTTTCAGGAGCAATCCTGATTGTTGCTCAAAAACCTCCAAACCCAGAAACCAGAAGGAAGGGAAGAACGTCAGAGGGGATCTTTACTTTGTGTGCCTCCAGGCCCCTGTGCTTTCTCTAGGTGAGCTTTTCAGTTTGCATAGCGAGGGTGTGGAGGTGGAGAAAAGGATGCTGGAGGCCATGGCTGGCCTTCAAGGATCTCCTCCTCCCAGCCCATGGAAGCACTGACCTTGCAGAGGTCCCACATGGCTTTCTCCTGGCTGCTGTGAGGAACAGTCACTGGAGCTTGGTGCATTTTCTGAGCCAACCTGTCTTCCCAGGATGATCATCTGGGGACCATGGCATTGTTCTCTAAATGTTTATATGGAAAAAAATAGGTGTGTGTGTCTCTGTGTGTGTAAGTTCATTACTATACTCTATTCCCTCTCCCCTCTTACAAATGTATGAAAAATTCTCCATAAGCCTTAGCCAATCAATAGAAATACTTCAGTTTGGATTCAATTGGGACTGGCGACTCCATTCTCAGATCAATGAAATGCTGCACTTTTAATGTTGTTTGGCACCAGATGACCATAAAAGGTGGAGAAGCAAGCTTGCCTCCCCATCTCCTTCCCCCTACACTCCTTCTCAAAAAGAACAACCCCCATTCAGTTAGACTATAAGGAGGAAATGGATGCTTCTCATAGTCCGAGCATTAAGAGAGGATAAAAGCTATATTATATCTGTCAGTCTGGCAAGTAATAGAAGCAGCTCTGGAGGTAGATGGCCACCAAAATGGTATCCTAGCAACCTAGAGTGGTCCAGTTACAAACAGTGCTATCA
The DNA here is from genome assembly GCA_023646645.1 of Varanus salvator macromaculatus. NCBI lineage: Eukaryota > Metazoa > Chordata > Lepidosauria > Squamata > Varanidae > Varanus > Varanus salvator. Next base: position 5,244,783 of record JAIXND010000690.1, on the reverse strand, counting down.
AACCTAAATTATCCTTTTTCAGTATCCTAGCTTTGAAAGCTCAGGCATGACAAATGCATGGCAAAGGATGGGGATTATTCATGGGGGGAATCTTCTCCGGTTTTAAGCATGCCTGGGAAAATGGCCGGAAGGGTGCCCTCCGAGGGAACTCCAGCAATGAGGATGCTAACGTTTCATTCCATATCCATGCGGTCCCTTCATATACCCGACACTTTCCAGAACAACATAAGCAGAACAAATTTAAGACAAGGCAATGCCCCAAGGAGATTGCAGCCTAAATGTTGGTCGTCAGGGTGGTGGAGAGGAGAGGAGAGGAGAGGAGAGGAGGAGCAAGGGGAACTGAATGCATGCAGGGATTCAGTCCTGAAGCTATCCTGCATTTGCAGCTATGTTTACATTCTGCCAAGCGCTACGAACTAAGCTCAAGTTAAAAGCAGAGCTGTAGAGGAGACTTGTAAAGAGGACAGTCTCACATACTCTACTACTCAGGGTGTCTGTGCATAACATATATGGCTTTCAGAAACCCACAAATACGCATGTTCTCTTTCTCTTCCACAGGGCTGGGTGGGTTTTTTCTTGTAACCTTTTCATGGAGGGTGTGAAGCTGACACTTCAAATTTACAGCTGCTTCAGGATCCCTTCCCCCCTTGTGTATATAGCAGTCTCTTTCTAATCTCTGCTCTCTCTTCAGAAAGTCAGTGTGGTGTAGTGGTTAAGCGCGTGGGACTGGGACTCAGACAATCTGGGTTCGAGTCCCCGCTCAGCCATGGAGCCAACTGGGTGATTTTGGGCCCGTCACAGACTCTCAGCCCAACCTACCTCACAGGGTTGTTGTCGTGGGGATAAGATGGAGGAGGAGAATGATGTAAGCTGCCTTAAGCCCTTTGTTGGAAAAAGGCAGGATATAAATCGAAAAATAAATAAATAAATATTGAAGTCTATTATCATGAAAGCGTCTGCATCTAAAGTGTGTTAACCAAACAGCAGGGCCATGGGTGGAGTTCCTTTCCACATCAACTACGCCAAAAGGGTTATACTATATTTCTATTTCACCCAACACCCAAGGCTCTGGGGGATGCTAAAAAGATTAAACAGGAAAATGCAAGAGGATAAAATGATTGTTGTGAAGTACCATGGCCACCTATGAGAAATCTGGAGCTGAGCACAGTTTTTAAGCTCAGCCAATGAATTTGCAGTTTCTCTGCTAAAAAGTATGCAAAATATTATATGAACATAGGCAAAATCATGCAAAAGAACGTCAGTTGCCCACACCCCAAATGAGTCTTAGCTTTTAGCCCTCTGGCCATCTCAGCACATTTATTTTCTTGTAAAACTTAAAGATCATGTCATGTGTAGTGCAAGCACATCAGTAGGCATAAAAGGTTCAATCTAGAAAGAGAATTTTGTGCAATAGATTAAATAAATGATAGTGGAACTTACTCCAAGGTGTGTGTACATCGCAGCCTAACACAATCAGAGGATGAGAATGAAAAAGAATAATGATGTAGCAGCACCAACCCTGGATTACAGCAAACAACACGGCAAACAACTTGTATCTTTAAACACAAGCGCATGCAGTAATATCAAGCTGCAGCAAGGCCAAAAGGCCAGGAGTTTGGCAGGGCTGGTGGTTTGGCCGAAGAGGTAAGGCTTTTTTGCCACTCTTGTCAAGCAGTTCTGCAGTGGCCTATGGAAGCCCAGGGGTTGTCAGGCCATCTGTGTTCAGATGATGCAAAAAGCCCAGGGGTGCCTTACAAGCCAATAAAAAAAACACTGTTCTGAGAAGCAGGCCGGGTCCAGACAAGAAGCTAAGCTAGCTGAATCTCACACTAATGCAATCAATTGCTTAAGACTTTTGCATTTTTTTAAAAATAAGGTCTTTGGGATTTATCAACTCTCCAAACAGAATGCACACTTTGCTGACTGCACTGGAACTCGGGCTGCTGTTAAGTTCTTGAAATGGAGCATTTTTCATCATTTTGCATTATCCATTCTCCTTGATGCATCCATTATTCTCAGAGCCACTGATCATCCAACATCCGCATCTTTCAACAGAATGCATAATCATCCCTGCTCCAAATAACCTTGTCCTTTAGATGACAAGTGTACTTGTGCGCAGATTAATTGAGAACTGACTCCATCTTCCTTGCTAAGTGAAGACAAGGAAACCCATTAAGGAATTTATTCAAGAATTTATCTGGCCTTCCTTCAAAGGAAGGAAATTCAATGTGCCAAAGTAACCAGACCAACATCTTAAAGCAGTATTCATGTCAAAAACCTACAGTGCTCTCAGACATGTTTGTGCATTTACAGTCTTCTTTTAGTAATGTTTGCTTGGATCTAGTGACTCGGGGATGTATTTCCAAGTAAGTATACTTGAGATCACAGTAGACTTCATCACTCCAAAATCCTCTCAAAGGTAGTCAAACAGGACTGAAAGCCCATCAGCCTTGGATAAGCTTTTGAAAAGCAACTATCCTCTGGGTTACTCTATTGTGTAAAGGCTCTCAAGTGGGATCATCCATTACAAAAACATCTAGAGAAAGCAATTAGGAAGTGTATTCGCAAGGATCTAGTTCTCTCTTGTATCCTTCTGAGGCCTGAAAGTTAATGTCACCTGAACTCCCCAAAAAACAGGAATTATCTTCTGGAGGGAGGACCTAGATGAAGACCTAATGTCTCCCACACTAAAGGAATTCAAAACCAACAAGTTCAAAACCTGTTGGAGCAGTGGAAAAAGTCTTGAGAGGTGTATCACATCAAATAGAGAGTACTTTGAAGTCTGAATGTGTAAAAACAAATACAAGGTTTTTTATAAATTGAATCCTGGAATTTTTTGGGATCCCTCCTTATATGTAGTGATTTCCATCATAAAATAATGAAGATGCACTGGCCACTGCTGAAAATAGGAATATTGAACAAGACAAATGTTTGGTCTGATTCTACAGAACTCCCTGTTTTGTCGTGCTGTTGTGTATCATTGAGCAGGGATGGACAACCTGTGGTTCTTCAAATATTTTGGCCTTCAACAGCCATCTCCCCTCAGTATCCTTGGGACTGCACCTTTTGCAAGTTTAAAGAAGAAAAGGTCCCTTTCTCCTCGTCCCCATGCTAGCTCTAAAAGCGTCATCCCAAGGTTTTTCAAGACCACCAGCCTCCAAATAAAACATTTCAATATAGTACCAAGTGGCTTCAAGGAAGAGGGTGTGATTGGAATTGATGTGATTGGAAAAAAATTCACTGTTGAATGGAAGTGTACTACTCCAAACATTCTGCATGTCTGACTGTAGAAAGTAGGTGATGTTGCAATGAAGCTTCATGGAATTGGTCCTTCTTCAGTTTGTGGACTTCCTTTTGTGCTCTGACGTGTCTTGGAAAGCAAACCAAGAAGAACCTGAGCTACACAACCGGCAATCTTATCTCTGCAACACATGTGGCACAAACAAAGGCTGTAAGTCCGATGCACTGAAGAGGAAGACCACTTGTGCGCTCTTCACACAAGATCAATTCCTGGCAGGCAGGCAGGCACACTCAGTGTACTTGGCAGGAAATCAGACTCACAGCTGCAAGGAAAAGGGCAGGTCCAGGGAGCTGAGCCCAGAGAATCCAATGCATTCCTGCCCACAAAGGATTCCTCACACAACCCTAGTTGTGGGGCTTCTTTCTACCCAAGCACCCCTGGGACAATCCCCTAAGTATGTTTCCTTTAGGATTTGGAGTCTTCACATCACACTTCCTCATCACATCCCCTATTCTCTCCAGGCTGTTCTTGTGGGTGAGAGACAAATAGCCTTTTTAGGTATGATACAAGCATACATCCTTCCCAAGATGGCTCCATTTGCATATAAAATGTACAGAAAGAGAGCTTCAAACAACTTAGCAAAAGTTCAGAACAATGCTACAATGAAGACAATTTCCCAAGTGCTTATGTTCTCCTTTAATAAATGACTTGCATTTAATTAGTATGGAATAAATAACTTTTTCCATTTTAGTACCTTGAAGCTGCAGATATGTGAATGGAATCTCAGTTATCTATGTACTTATATTTTATATTCTTGTGTGATTTTTTCAATACCCCACGAGCCCCTTTCCTTCAGGGACAAAGCTTAATGGGGGCAGTTTGAACCTGCATTATTACTTTCTCCTAATAATACTCTTTAATTAAGAGATCAGGCACTGCAGGGCAAAATTCCCATATATGTCAGCTTAGTGTATGTATATCATCCATACTGGGACAAGACACTCTCCCTTTGGCATTTTAAAATCTAGTCATTATTCCTATGTATCTAGTGCTCAAAATTAGCAATGGGCAAACCTTCCCCAGTGGAAAATTTAATTTGCTCTCCAGGTTTCCAAGTCTGCTGTCTAATCTAAGACAGAAGTTCTTCATTATTCTTACTTCATATATATATTTGCCTTGGCTGACACCCCTTTCCTCCCAACCTGCTTTTCCCCACAATAGTGACCAGGGAAAAGATGCCACTGTCCCCTCGCAGAGTTCCATTCTACTGGCAGGACTGTCTTGGAATTACCACACAACCGCTGTGTGATGTGCTTTGCCCAGGCCACAACCGTTCCTGAAAGTGCCTGCCATTCTCTGAAGTGGAAATGCCTTGACGGGAGGTTTTCAAAGTAGGAAGAGCTTCAGAAAGAAGCTTTCTTGTTTGTGGCACTGTGGTGGCATTTGGAGAACCTGTCAGCCCAGCAAATGCTTTCTGGAATAATCATCACATGAATATCCCAAGAAGCTTGTGTGTTTACAGTCAGTCTCACTCGGAAGAATGATTTTTGTTGGAGGTTCAACAGGAAATACGTTGGCTTTGTGGCTTGGCTTACAAAGTTCAAGTTTCTCCACCACTGCTATTCAGAGCAGTCAAGTCCCTTGTAAAGCAGGGAGCAGAAATAGAGGTGAAAAAATATAGTCCTTATATTAGCAAAGCTGGATATTAATTTTAGATCATGCTGAAGACATAGAATCAATAGAAGCCAAGGAGTAAATGTTGCATAATGGTTAGATGCTGGGTTGTTATTCCTTTAGACAAAGGACCATTATTAGGTGGGGAATGCAATCTTTCTCCAGAACCAAGGCAGCCAGTAACCTAATTGTACTGACACAAGGCCTTTAACAGGAAACAAATAACCCTCCCTATTTGCTAAGTGGATCATATATCTTCTTCCCATATTGCAAGAACTATATTATATTTGATATATTCATATGAATTTCACATTTACACTGTGATACTCTTAGTGCATTATCTGTTAAGGTAACAGAACACCTGAACCGTAACTGTAAATCAAGTCATTTCTGTAAATATCTAACTAGACGGTCCAAATTTGTGTGGGGTTAGGAACAGATATCTGTAAAAGGAGGGGATAGTAATCAATCGCTTATTATCTCTCCCTACAAAACAGAACAAACAAAACAATTCGTCCACATTTCAGAGGCAAATGCTTTAAAGCGAAGCATTTGAGATTACTTTTTAAGCTGGGACTTTACTGAGTGCCATTCTATACATCGCATTATTGCATACTAATTATTACATTTCTATAGTGCCCAAGAGTCCTGGCCATCTCAAGAACTCACTGAAATGAAATTTAGTCCTCTAGTTTAAAGAAGCCCTTCATATCTAATCTGTACGGAGGAACCAAGGCTAGTTCTCCTGTGATAGATCAAGTATACCTGTTTATGGGTCTCAGAGTCTTCACAGATTTTCCTTGCTGACTTCACTCCAATAGGTCACATTATCCTTGTCTATTTAAAAAGTGTGAAGGAAAAAAAAACCCTTTTATCTCAAAGACAAGTTAACAAGGTTCAATGTAGTCAATAATGGAAGCACCAAGGGATTTTCTAAACACATATTAACTAGGAGCATATCCCTGCTGAATATATGCAACCATTCTAAGATATATAAGAGGCTGTTCCTTCCCCCTTTTCTGGATTTTTTAATGAGATTAATATGCTCTGTGAGCTTGATTGATATATACCATTCCATTTCGCTTAGCAATATACTTTCCGTTATGTTTATTACCTTTCTGCCATAAAACTGAGATCTAATAAAAAGAGTTCTGAGGAATCATACAAAAACAGAGCTGCATTTTGTTCGTTTGTTTGTTTAGGTTTTTCTGAACCATCTTATCTATTGACGACTACAATAACTCATTCCGTTGGTGACATACCAGTGTTAACATCCCATAATGTGCATAAGCTGTAGAGTGCCCTCACGTAATACCCTGCTTCTATACATGATCCAAAATACAGGAAAGCAGAACAATGGAAAGTTTATTGTTCTGCTAAGGACAATAAACCTTCTGTTGTGCTCAAGTTGTTAGATGTTTTGAACAAGGGCTTTGGAGGCCAATATCCAAATCCCTATTCAACCATGATATCGTTTTTGTGCTCCTGGTCCAGAAGACACTTTTTGCAGTCAGTTTGACCTTCTCACAGAATAGTTAAGAGAATAACATGGAGAGGAATCAAAACATGCCATCTACTTGGCTCAGGACTGCGAAGGGTACAGATAATAACAGTAATGATACAATTAACCAATGTAAGGGCATCCATGCTCTGGACTGTTCATCTGGCCATCACTGTCCTGGTGATTCCAACCGCTTGCAGAATGTTGTCTCTTTAGGAAAGCTTTTTGTGCTGACTGAACTGTTCTTGATTGGATTTAATGCTGGTTTTAGAATTGGTTGTATTTTTGTGTCCTGCAGGTTTGTTTTAGAAAAGCAGCATGGCTATTTTTAAAATGGTTTTATGTTTCAGACCACTTTGAGTGGTGTTCTGGTGTGTTTGTTTAGATGTACCAAATAAATCAACTATATCTGGTACAAAAATTAATCATTTTGCTCTCCTCCTCCTCCTCCCCTTCTTGATGAATTCTTGACTAGATATCCAAGAGTTGGCCATTATGCGAGAATTCCAGAAAAAGGCTTTTTCAGTCCACCCACCCACCTCTGTCCATGAAGATAAATGGCACCAGTGCTCGATCTTTGGAGATGTCTTAGCAGAATGTAAACTGGCATAGAACTGAAAACACTTTGCAAGATTTCTCTGACTCTTTTCCTCACTCTTGCAATCAAATGCAGCAACAATCACTCGGGCTTTTGCATCTCCTCGCTCCCTCTGCCCTTCATAGCCCCTATCCGGTGCTTTCTTCCTCTTTGCACTCTATCAAGCCCTAGCAAAGTGACATTTACAATTTTAAGGCAGCAGGGGGCTTGCTGAGCGAGGTCAAAGCACATCCAAGATCTCACTTGATATGTTTGCTTTGGCAAATGTCAAAGTGAATGAATTCTAAGTGCTGGTGATATCGTTTTTTGCGGAGGAGATAGCTTGACTTGCTCTGTCACAGCAAGTCATTAGCCCAATTAGTAACCAAAGGCTGATATTGGCTTATATCGAGGGGATTTGAGGCCGGTGTGAAAGTCTGTGGATGCTTCACACAGAGGCATGCTTTTGTACAGCTGCATAATTGATTCCTTTCCTGCCACAGTTCTACTACAATCAGGAGACTCGGCTGGTGATCAGAATCACTCCAGAAATGTGGACGAAGTAAGCTGACATTCGACACAGGGTTAGAACTTGGTGGTGGTAGTAGTAATAGCAGTAGTAGTAACAATAATACATTGCAATGATAATGCATCTCTTTAAAAATACAGATCCTGTAGTTGTTAATTCATTCAAAGACCTTGGCAATATTATCTCCCCAATATTTTCTTGCAAATAGCTACCAGTCCCAACTTTATAAACCTAACATGTGTTTGAAATAAACCATGCAATGGATTTTCTTCTATTTCCCATGGAAAAGACTATATCTTAACAAGCCTATCCAGGACATTCTAATTTAATTCTATGTATATTTGCATTGGGATACTGCCATTGTTATAGGAAATCAAAAATATCCAGGCTTTGACTGCATTCATGGTCCTTATTTGGGACTGTATTTTCACACGATGACTTGCCTGGCTACCCAAAACCAGTGCCATTGTTGCCATGTGTTATATTTCTTTATTTCTTCACTTAAAGTGTTTATATGCTGTCCAATACCAGACTCTCTGAACAGCTTACAACAAACAAAACACAGAACAACAACATACCAACAAACAACTCACTGCATCTGGCCATTAATGAAAAAATCAAAGATAAAACCAATTAAATGTTAAAATATTGGGAAAATAAAAAGGTTTTCACCCAATGCTGAAAAGAACAAAGTGACGGCACCAGGTGAACCTCCCTGGTGAGCATGTTCCAAAGTCAGGGTACCACTGCCAAAAAGGCCCTTTTCCAGGTAGCCACCCTCCTAATTTCCTTCAAAGAGGTCTGCAGGAGAAGGACCTCTGCCTCCGATCTCAAGGGGTGGGCAGGCCCATGGGGAAGAAGGCTACCCTTCAATGTGGTCCAGCCATCTTGGTGAAACCTAGAACATCTACCTCATTGGGAGGCGCAGGCCTCCTTTCTTTATATCTCACATTCAGGGAAAAAAAAATGTTTTCAATATACAGGATGCCACAATGTCTCTTCAATAAGGTTTAGTTAATTGTTGGAAATTTAACACTATCCCTGCACCTGTGTCCCACATGTTTTCACAATGCCAAAAGGCAGTTTCCTTTGGGGAAGAGGTAATAATTCAGATAAATCTTGTGATAGAAAGTTCTTTATTTAAGGATGCACATGTTCTTTTCAATCACTTATCCATCTCTTGGAACTTAATGCAATGTCAGTTTAAATGGATTTTCTGTGTCCTTTTGACAGCTAAAAAACTAATATTAAAACGTGAGAAGGATAAATAGTCACCTGCAATAGTGAAATAGGTGGAAGCTTTAATGAAACTTTTCATTTTTCTATGGGTGGCCTTTAGACATACCTGGAAAATTGACAAATATATGGATGTTGGGGTACCTTTGTCAAAGTATGTGCAAAATTACTTTTTATCAAAATGATAGTATGTTTTATATACTAATATACTAGAGATCAAACACACACAGTTACATGCACAAATCTGCACACACAGTGCTATGGATCTTTTTCCTTTCTTAAAGACTTTCAAATATTTGGCTTCCCTCCTTTTACTTTGTACTTATTTCCCTATGATTCACTTTAGTTGTTTTTGTATTGCACAATAAAATAAATACACATAAAGACAGGAGAGGAAGAAAAGCATTACGATCTGCACTTTCTCCACCCCATGCATAATTTGCAAAACTTCTGACATATCTCCTGTTACTTTGATTTTATTCCTAAGACAGAACATTCCAGCTGTTACAATCTCTCATCAAAGAAGAGTTCCTCCTACCCCTTTATCATTTTTGTCACCCTATTCTGCATTTTCCCCAATGCAGTAATTTCATTTTTCAGATGCAGCGAACAAAATTGTACACAATATTCTGAGTGCAGTCACACCAATGATTCTATAAGGGAAGTACAAGCTTGGCAGTCTTCATTTCAGATCCCTTCCTAATCATGCCTATCACATGAGGACCCCTACGGGATGGCAGGGGTTCCACGAGAGGTGGTTGAGGCCCCATTGGTGAGGGTATTCAAGGATAGGCTAGGCGTGCACTTGGTGAGCACGTCATGAGCAGAGCTGGCTGGAGCTGGAGTCAGACTAGATGATCCGGGTGGTCCCTTCTGACTTGCTCAGTTTCTATGTTTCCATGAGTTAAAAAAGCATTTCCTGCCACTATCTAAATAGCTGTTTATTGAACAGGTCCACCAGGTTCTAGGCAGCCTAAGTCCCTTTTGGTCCTCAAATCTAATAATGGGTGCCTTGAGTTTCAACTTCTAACTTTTCAAGCATTATGGATTACACTGTATATCTCTTATTTTAAGGAATAAGAGATTTCATGAATGCTTAATTATGCCTAGATGATATCCCAACAACTTTAAATTAGGTACGTATATTTCCCCCAAATTCTGCTATGTAATTGCAAAACAATTTTCATATCCATTTGATTCAGCTTTGCCGTCTTCTGGTAGGAATTCTGAATTCTGTAATGTTGAATAGAGAGTTTGCACTCTCTCACAATAAAAAAACCAACCCCCAACCTATTTAAGCATTATGAAATATCCCAACAAAACTATAGATTCAAAATGTATGTGCTTGTACAGATCTGTAGTGGATTTTCCATCTTAATTATCGACTGGCTTAGTAATAAGTAAGTCTACTATTCAGAGAACAACCAGGTAGCATCTTTCTTGCTCAGGCTGTTTGATGTCTCTGTTCGCTTTGTCATGTGGCTGGCTGCCAGGGCAGAAATGGGCACCGTACAGATAGAAGTGGAACTTTCAGGCTTAAACTTTGCAGATGACATCTGCCTTATAAATAGATCAGTTGCGGCTACATACTGAAAGACAGATGGTGTTGCAGGCTTTGCCAAGCAAATAGACCTCATAATTAATAAATCAAAGGCAGAGGTTTTCAAGCCTTTTTAAATCAGAGATTATTATCCTTGCCCCACCTATCTGAGAGGGATAGTCTTGCAAGAAGACTGCTTGTGTATTCTTCTGGAGTGTCCATTTGGTTGACAACTTTTATGGCAGGCACTTCAATGGCCAAAACCATCATTGTATTATGAAGGCTTGACCCAACATAGTAGTAGCAGAAATAAGGAAAGGACAGTAATCTAGACTAGTGAATGCTCCATTGTATGCTGGCAGACACGCAAACATGGCACACTGAAGTGAAGACTAGAAAGGCTACACTAAGTGGAATTTAATTTGCTTTTGTACTGCTGACTGCAGCTTTGCTGAACCTGATGCCATCCAGATGTTCTGAGCCCAAACCAGCACGGCCAATGGTCACAGATTATGGGAGCTGTAATTCCAAGCATCTGTTGTGTCTCACTCTTTTCCGCCCAGTCAGTTGACACCCTGAAGCAACCTTCCCAAAACTAGCATCCCCCACCTGTTTCTGGGAGATGCGTTCCATTGTCTATGATGATTGTACGGATGGGAATCATTATCCAAAACATCTGGGCATCAACAGATTCAACAAAGCTGAGCATAGAATGGAAGGAGAATTCTTCACGGCATCTTTTTTCATGATACATACATTTCCGAGCCTCTTGTGTCCAGGTGAGTAGTTTGGGAATTACTGTCTTATATTAATAGGTGATTCTGCTCACCTCCACTATAGAAAGAGCTTCTTACCACCAGAAGTTCTTATCAAAGAACTGTCTAACCCTTTTAGACAGCCTGCAATGTGTGATGGATTGGTAATTGGTAATTGATGGATCAAGTTCTTTCTGAAGGTGGAGAAGGGCACTAGTAACAAGACATTTAAGACATGTTCCTCCTTGGGGGGTTATGTTTAGTGTGGTGGGTTGCAATTTTTTTGAAAGCTTGATCTAACTGCTTGGTAAGCTGGTCTTCTGAGCCTGCACTCACCACCAAAGTTCTCTTCATTTTTCCAACCAACTAAGCTGGGATATTTGATTCTAACCAGGTTGCATCTATTTAAATCCGTTGACTTTACTGGTTTTGGTGCTCCAAATTTGGAATGCATTTTCCATGTAAATCCTTATATTTATGTAGTCTTTAAACACAGAAAGGCAATTAGAAAAATCTAAGGATTGTTCTGGGACACTTTCATAGGAACCAATCAACATGCAATTTTCTAAATCCATTTGGAACAGAATTGCTTGCTTTATGCAGTCCAGTTTACCTAGCGAAAATGGTGCTATTTTGCCTCCAAGGTCTAGTATTAAATTAATCTCCAAACAAATATGCTGTTAAGTCACGGTTAGTTATATAAAATTTAAGAGATGTGTACAGATGAGTGTTTTCTCATGCTGTCTAGCCTGTCGCTATGGAGAAGGGAATGGGGAGGAGCAAGCATTCTTCATCCCTGTATGATCGTGGAGCTTAGTCCTGTCTGTTCCACTTGACAAGGGCCTGAAGGAAAGGGCGTGTATGATGAGAGGATTCCTATGATTACTTATGCAGGTGGCAAAGGCTCCTGGGAACAAACACAGGCATTTTCTGAGCCCTGAGATTGATTAGGGCCAGGGCAATCCATTTTTGTTTGCTTGTTTGTTTTATTATTTTCCTTTTAGGAAATGTCAGATGTGACTGGGTTAATCTGAAGAGAGCTTTGGAAAGCTCACCCTTATTTCATTTGTCCCCTGAAAAATCTAAGGCAAATTCTTACACCTCAATCTGTGGACTTTATTCATGCCGTGATACCATCAACACCAGGTGATGACTTTGTGCACAGAGTTCTCTATGAAGGGAAAAAATGAGCCACTTGCACAATTCCATAACCTGAAGAAATTAGGCGAAGAGGTGAAAATAAGAGAAAAAGTATTGTGTCCCAGAGCACAAATTAGAACATATGACAAATTTAAAATAAATGTGAGACAGACTTGCGTAAATTGTTCTTAAGTAAGAAAACCACAAAGTTTTAGAAGGATAGGTAGAGTGGTTCATGCAGAGGGAGAGCTTTCTAATTCATAGATGACAGACTGAATTTCCTTCCCCTCTGATGGTTTTCATGAGCCTGTAAGTAACATATTCATAAATTACACTGAACCATGTGTGCCCTAAATTTGCTACCTGAAAAAAGACTTCAATTCTGCTTGATAGAAAGAATCATCCTGGGCCCATCATTATTGTTACATGAAGAACAAAGCCAGTTGTAGACTATTCTTCCCGCAACCTCCTCACAATGATAAAATAGGCCACCGGTAGTTTCCAAAGTCCAGAAAGCTGACCCCAAACTTTCCTGCCCTGAGGGGAAGTAGTTCTGAGAGTTCCTTTAGGGAATTGCTATAGGCTGCCCTGTACTTTCCACTAAAAGGGGAGCAAAAGTGAATAAATTTAACAGACTCTGAAATCTAAGAACTCTGTAAATCTCAGTATTTCAACATGTCAACAGTTCAGCAAACTGGATGAGTACACACACTTTCTGTGCGTGAAAGGCAATCAAATGGTCTTTGCTCTTTATTTGTCAATCAATACATTCCAACTCTCTTTCAAGTAGGCAAGTTTTTCAGCCAGTGAATAACCTTTAGTAGTAGAAGGGTCAGGAAAGAAAATATTTGAGGCTACAATCCTAAATGTGCCTGGTAAGGAGTGAGTCCTGTTGAATTTACTGGGAGATACTGCAGAATAAACATGCCTGGATGACACTACATATGTGATAAATAATTATTTCACAGACTTTAGTAATTGAGAAGAACAAGAATTTAATACTATCCATTGGATACAGATAAAGGAGTAGAGAATTCAATAAAGATGAAGTATAAAAACAAAATGCAACTTGTTTCAAGTGAAAACATACTTCCAAGAGGTGATGAATCTCATACAATATTGTGATTGGTTATCTCTTGAAGAAAGGTTTGCTTGCTTGTTTCATTTTAATATAACAAAACAACTCATTATATAAAAACTGAGAGCATACCAAAAATCAGCTTTTGTAACACAATGGAATTTTTCTCTTCCCTTCTAGAACAAGAGATTCGATATTAATCATGCTTCGTCTTTAATAATAGATTTACAAACATAGCATTTATTTTGATTTCATTGTTCTGCTTTGTAACATTGAGGATATGATTAAAAAGGATCTCTTGGACACTCACCAATAATTATGTTGTCATCAAAAGCAAGGCACCAGTAAGGAGGAGGAGGAGGAGGAGGAGGAGGAGGAGGAGGAGGAAGGGGATACACTAACATTTGGATACATTTGCTATTTCAGCATAGGCAGAAAGCCAGAATTTTATGGGATCTGAAAAAAAGCATTAAAATAACTGTAGAATAGTTCATGGTGTATGATGACAAAGATGTAACAAGCAATAATGCTGTATGATATATTGAACTCTGAAGGCACCTCACCAAGATATGACAAATTTTTAATGCATAAGTAGGACAGCACGCATCCCACTTTGGCAGCGAAGAGCCCGTTAGATCTCCAAAACCAAACACTCTGAACAGAGCGTAAGCTCTGTTATTGGCAGGCTGGCAGGATTTTTCTGGCCCAGCCCCGAGAAAGACTGCCTTGAAAACTACGATTCTCCCATTGCTGTGCTTGTGTCCTAGGAGGCAGAGCTGTCTGAGGACTCTTACAGGTCATTCAGTCCAGGCATCGTTGGATGAAAATGGGGCATGTCATTATCACGCAGCTAATGCAGCCCTGAGACTCCAGGCCAGGCCACACTTTCTGGTGCTGAGTGACATTGGCTGGCCCATCCATCCCATTCACCAGCATGCCATGCTGCTGAGTGCAAGGGACAACAGGTGGAAGGCTGGGCTGTGCCCAGTCAGAGTTCCTTTCTTGCACTCTCTCCAGCTGCCCCACCAAACCAGCCTTAAACCCTCGGGGCATCAGGTCCCTGCTTCTGGAAATGTTTTGGAGATATCTAGTTAGCACTTTCCCAACTAGTTCGCCAGCTCTGGAAATTTAGCCCTCTGAGCTACCCATCTAAAGTTATTGTTAGGCTGCCTTTCAGGGCAGAAGTCTCTTGAGGCTGCATAGATAGAAATCACGCAGAAAGCAATAAATATCTATGGAAATATATTGGAAATTATTGGAAATATTATCCAATTGGAAATATATTTCAGTATCATACATAAACACAAAAAATGCCAATTAAATCAATAAAAACATTCCAGTAAACGTCAATAGCCCAGACATAAGGGAAGGCTAACAAAAGCAGGCTCATTTTTGGAGCTTTCGTGAAGACCTGCAAAAAACAAGAACCGGTGAACCCCTGGGGGATGTTGATTCCGTATCTTTTCTTCTCTTTGTTTCTCTGCATCTGCCCAAGGCTTCTGTCTCTTAGAAGTATTTATTTCCCCTTTCCAACCTCAACCACTAAGAAGAATAGCTTTTGTTCACTTTTGCAATGTTAATGTCTGCTTCTTGACCTCTCACAAACTCTTTGTTTCTACCTTCTTCCTCTGACCTTCAGCTGAGTGCTCTGCAAATCTTTGGCTTCCTGAATAAATATCCTGATTTGAAGAATGTGTTTACCGGTGGACTGAAATTCACCATCACTCACATGCACCCACAGAGAGAGAGAGAGAGAGAGAGAGAGAGAGAGAGAGAGAGAGAGAGAGAGAGAGAGAGAGAGCTGTCCAGAAAAGGAGGACAGCTCTGTTTCTCCATAAAGGATTGCTTCAGCTAGCAGAGATTCTCTGAGGTTTCAGGTGAGAGTCCTTCCCAGCATCGGTCTCTGAAATGCCATTAATTGGATATTGCATTGCCTGCATGGCATGACCTCTGCTCCTTGAAGTTTCATCCTTCCCCTAGTGGGAACTTTCTGCTTGACACAGAGGGTCTGGATGAGTTGGCCTTCCAAAATTCCAGACAAACCCATCTGCTCTTCCTCTTAAAGGCAAGCAAGGGGAAGATAAAATTAAAAGAGAAGCAAATAACCAAAGTGTGCTCTTGCCTATGGCAAGAAAACTTTTGCTATGTTCCATAAAAAAGTCTATGCAATTGTGTGGGGGGGGGGGAATCAATATTGCCAATGAGCAACCATTTTGGCAAGATGACAATTAAAAGCAGCTCCTATGTTGAAACATCCAATCACACCAAAAGGCAGAGAGAAAGCTACACTAGGCAATTTTACCAGCATTGCATGCCTACTTGGTGCAATTATGTCCCACATGGCTTCAGACAGGTATTCACAATGCTCACATGTGCTGCTTTTTTTCCAGGTACCCATTGCAGTGTGCGCTAAACCTGAGAGACTGCTCCGTGTGAATTTGGTGGCCTTTGGGAAGGCACACTGCAAGCAGAGGTGTTTTCTTGGGCTCTGAAGAAACAGCAGCCACTCTGAGAAGGAAATATACTCAAGCTTTCAGTTGCTATCCCTCATTCCTCACCCTCCCAGCTTTTCTCTCATCCTCATTCTTGCTCTCTTTCTCCTTCCCTGACTTTCCCAGTCAACTGGTAAGTCAATGCAATGCAGTTCCTGCTTTCCTCCCCTCCATTCTCCCATAAAGCACAACTCATTTATTCAGAAGTAAATTACATTACCTTCAATGGTGTTTTCTTGGAAGTTACTCACATTGACTTCAATGGTGCTTACTCTTGGGCAAAGTGGCACAGGAGAGGGGCTGCTCTTACGTTTGAGAATAGTTTTTTGGTTGGAAGGGACTGGGGTGCACACACACACCCCACTGCTGGCAGAGGGGTGAATAGCTGCCAGGAGCGTCCTCTCCTCTCTCCCCATCACCTCTCCATGATGTGTCGACAGGGTTTTTAGAACATCTCTGCTCATCTGCAGATTCTTTACATGGCTAAAGGATTGTGGGGTGAAGCTTGTTCGTTCGTTCGTTTCAAGGGCCATTTCCTTGTATATATCACTTTCCCTCTCTGCCACGATTGCATTTGGGTGTGACACAAAATTGCATTTTCAACATGGTGGAAATTGTACCAAATTCATCAGCATGACCTCCAGCTCCAGTAAATGAGTTTTGCATAAATGCCGCCACAGCTCATAAATGGGAAGGACTGCAGTCTAGATCCTCTCCCAGTTT
The DNA here is from genome assembly GCA_023646645.1 of Varanus salvator macromaculatus. Lineage (NCBI taxonomy): Eukaryota > Metazoa > Chordata > Lepidosauria > Squamata > Varanidae > Varanus > Varanus salvator. Next base: position 5,228,297 of record JAIXND010000690.1, on the reverse strand, counting down.
AGAAGGTCAAGCTAAAAATTCTTCTAAATGCTACAGAATTGAAACAGGATGGCTACTCAAGGATTAAATATTGGGTTTATCATGGCAAATGCATCATCCAAATTTGGCTGTTCCTTTATAATCATGCAGCTGCTGTTCAATCTACAGTAAATCTTTATTGTTCAATCAATAAACACAAATAATCTCCTTTCTTTGAAATGGGGAAAAGGCCTTCCAGTTTTAAGTTCCCTCCAATACTTCCTCGCATCTGCCACATCACAAGTAAAATTAATTGTTAGTTCCTCGAACGTTGCATTCAGAGACGCCATACATTTCCCCAGAGATGTTGGAAATGCATTGTACACCTGAACAAGTGGCATTTGCCGATTTTATGGCACTGCCTGCACAGCACACAGGTGAGATGGGCAGTTTGTTTACCATACTAAAAACCTGTTGTTCTGATTTGTCTGTTTTATCCTACCCATGTCTACAGCACCCCGTTCTCTCCCCATCTCAGGAATCTTTCTGCACCAATGGAGTTTAGAAGGATGGTGGGCTTGTCTTCTGAGTGGCAAGCCTATGCAAGACTACTTGTCTCTTTAATATTATTACATTAAAACAGGAACCTTCAAACTTTGTACCAGGAAACTCTCGTTTCCTCAGGGGTTGCTCAGGAAATCCAACACTAGTGGCCCAAGATCACCAAATGATTGCCTGCCAACCATGACCAATCTTCTCCAAAAGGGCATATCCACAGGGCTTCTAGAGAAGATGACTTTCCCTACAGGTTACTATGTAGGATGAGGAAGCTTGACCAGGGTCCCAAGTTGTGTGTCCAAGAAGATTCCCCCACCAGGGATCCCCTGAGATAAAATTCAGTGCCCATGATAGATCTCCAGGGGATCCTCAGCAGACACCAGCTTTCTTCAGTTCACAAAGTTTTGAGCATAAGTGACTGACAAGTAAAATGAATAAGCATTCTCTCTCTCTCTCTCTCTCTCTCTCACACACACACACACAACCCTGCCTGCAACATTAGGATCCTCAGATCCTGTTTGGGAAGCAATTCAATAGCAGCAAAGTGAATCACGGTACTTAGCTATGGACAGAAAAAGGCTGAATACTGATCAGGAAATGATTAGCTGGTTAAATAGTGATTAGAAGGAAACAGGCCAAGTCATGTCAGTTAAAGGCTTCTAAGCAAAGAATTAACCTGCTCTTTGAAGAACAGTGCCACAGGGGCTTTTGTGATGTTACCCATTCTGTAGCACATCAGTGAACTGGTTCATGCATCCATGAGGCAGTGGAAGCAGAAACATGAGATTGTTTCTGCTTCTGCTTCTTTGGTGACTATAGAAACTGGGCAGCTTCTGAGTAGCTTTGTGAGCCCATGCTTCCATGTTATACCAGAAGTGGGGGAGAGAGAAGAAGAGAAAAAGCAAAAAAGGGAGAAAGAGCAGGGAAGATTTTAGCATAAATATGTACACTGAGCTCTGCTTCTTCAGAACCTTCCTCCAACAGGCCAAGGAATCTGAAGAATTCATACACACGGGGTGGGGGGCGAGGCGGAAGCTGCTGGCCAGCTTTTTTCCTTTTATTGTCAAGAAAATTAGCTGCACGCAGAGATATCTTTGCCTTTTGATGGGGAAGCCACAGAGTCCTGAAGAGGCAGCCCTTGGTGAGCTTGCAAGGCTGTGAAATGCACGCATCACACAGTTGTGGATGTCTGTCCCACTTGATGTCCTCAATTCCCATCAATGCAAGCAGGCTGAGTTTACCTTGCTCTATTACAGAGTTAGGGAAGGGAAGGGACAGGTTTTCTTTCTCTCTCACTCATGTACTATCTGACACCTAGTGTCAACCTGAACCATCGTATCTCTCTTTTGGTGGGCCACGCTAATGGCCTCATGCAGGCTACAAATTTCCCTCCCCAAGATGAAGGTGAACTGTAGTTGCAATTTCACCTGAGCGAATGCGTCTCCCATGATGAATATGCATTCCCATGTAATCCAGAAGTCCTTCTCCCATGTAATCAACAAAGGAGAACATGTGCTGCCAGTACGATGCATTCAGGTAAGCAAATGCAAGCATCCTAGTCTCCAAAAGCTCAGAAATCGGCACAATCAGTCCAACATATCTTGTTTCGTTCCTATCATGATGTTCTACACTCTTCTCTGCGATTTGCCATTGTTTTGAAAATGAGTACAGTCAGCAATCACTCTTCTAGGAAAGTGCTGTGATCTTTTGGTATGCAAATCTCCCCACAGAAATGTAGCATCCACTTAGCAGCTCTGAGTGAGAGCTGAATTGATTTAGAAATATTCGATCAATGTTAAGCTTATTTTTATGTGAGGCCGAGTCATTAAGAGCTGAAGCAGCAAACGAATAAATGGAAAATACCACTGGAAGTGATGTATGAAATTAACGATCAGAACTATAATCAAGGTTTTTGATAACACAAACTTCATTATCATCAGTATCAGAATTGCTTTCTCTCTAACTGGTCACAGGGGACTGGATTTGACAGAAGTGTAAACATGGGGGCGGGGGGCAGCCAGAATGATTAAACCTAAAGTTCTTCTCTGGCTTTTGGGTCCATGCTGATTCTTTCCAAAGAAATACCCATTTATATGTCTTTCCCCGTAAAAGATTAAAATACCCCTCTCTTTCCAAGTTTGAATAATCAGCCAGAGCGATGATCGAAATTACTTGTGCAAGGATCAGATTGAGCAAGAAGAGATGGTAAATCCCACTAAGCTGGGTAAACAGTAAGGGTCAGGACATGCTGGATGGGAGGGTCAAACAGATCTCAAAGAAAACTTCTATCCAGATGTAAATATATGAAAATGGTCCCTGCCTGTTTATTATCCCCACTTTTGAACATTTAGATGTGTTTGCAACATGGTAGGTGGAACGTCATTTACCAACTGGCTGCAAAGCATTGCAAAGGCAGACTACCAGACAAACTGCTATTTCCTAGATGTTCATTGGCATCAGTCACTTGCCACAGATGTGACTCCTGTATTAATGCATAAACCATGCATATTCAACATATATCGTGCTTGATCTAATAGTGCTTTTGGGGTGAGAATAGGATGGTGTGCTAAGAACTCAGGCTATAAAGCATGGTGTGTGTGTGTCCGTGTGTGTGTGTTGCGTTTAGTATTTGCCCATAACTATCATTCTCTGGGTGAATGTACAGACATACCAAAAATATTAAAACAAAAAATATATAATTCAATCAAGTGGCAGGAAGAGAATGGCCAAAACAAACAAAACAAAAATCATATTACAGAAGCAGCTAAAAGGAACTTCAAACATTTTCAGAAAGCAAAACAGCTACTTTACAACAAATTTTAAAATGTCAAAGTGCCAGAACAAGCAACAAGGTCTTTTGCCTGGTGTCAGAAAAACATTAAGGTAGGTGTCAGAAAGGACGTTGTGGGAAGGGGTTTCATCAGGTAGGGCCCACTACCCTTTCTGTCATGATGGCTCATCATATCTCGGCTTGCAGGAGTGCCCAGAAAAGCATTTCCACTTATAGACAAGGTGTGTGTGTGAGTGTGTGTGTAGTCTTCTCCAGAAATGCAGCATGGCTGTTCTGAACTCGGACATTTGCTCCATCTGCCAGTCCGACACAAGTAAAACCGGACTTTATCAGCAGATGTTTAGAAGCTTCTGGAATGAGATGGGAACAACCCCACTGTTCCTGTGTGTAAACCAGCCCTAATTTACCAGCACACACACATGAAATAATTGAAGATCTAGGATTCCAACACTGAAACGGCCCATTTGCTAAAATAACATCTGTGTTGGCAGTATATAAGTAAGAATACAGCAAGTTTAACGGTGACAACAACAGAGCCAGAGTACGCAGAAATGCATTTCAGACTTAATAGCATTTGGAATGGTTGAAGTCAATGATGGGATGCTCTAGTTTTGTTCACCATCTGAAATTTCCATTCTGTGAACGCATAATGAGTGTGACTGGAGCAATCACATTTGACAGCAAAATTTCTCTGACATTGGAAAATGCACAGAAGGTTATATTCCACAGTGTGACCCTCCAAAATCTTTGATTTTTGGCTTTTGACCTAGTTGTTCTGATACCAAGCAGCATTGCATTATGAACATTGATGAATATGAAAATAATGATGAGAATGTTGGAAGGTTAATATGGCAGCGAATAAGATCCTGGGCTCGTGTTAATTAGTTGTAGGCTGACATTTCTCACACGGTTGTGCTCCAAAACGCCATCAAAGGTCTGTAGTTTTTATTAGAACGTACTCACTTAGCCTGCTTCTCACCCTGCTGGTGCCAAAGCTTTAGATGCATTTATTGGAAAAGGACCTAAATATATCTGTAATGTGATGGTGGATTGTAGCATTCTGCCTGGAAAGATGAAAACAACCTAGCCAACAACCTAGTCAAGAACTAGGTTTATGAATTGCTTTGACTGCTACTTCCCGTAAAAATAGTAATTTGTATCCCACCTTTCTGCAGGTGCACCTAAAGAAGTATATAAAACATGACCAACACAGATTCAAGTATAAAAATCCAGCAAAGCAATTTAATAAAGACTAATTTTGTGGTATATAAACTGTAGCAGAAACCATGATCAGGTAACCATCAATTAAAATATTGCACAAACAAATGGCTTTTCCCCTTTTGTCAAAAAATGCTTAAAGAAGGGACAGGATGCCTGACTTTGAGGAGCATTCCAGAACTTCACTACCATAATTGAAAAGGCATTTTGCTTCATGAAGAAACCTTGCCTTCTATACAGAAGGGTCATGTTGTCTAGTCATTCCAAAACATTCCAGAAGTCTCCATAAAATACTAAACCAGTGGTCTAGAGATAATATCAAAATATCAGAATGGATATTTTGAGAGAAAGACATCCAAATATTTTTTAAAAAGCAGACTTTCAATTCTTGGCCGTTCATTTAAAATACTAATCTCTCACTTTTCCCTTAAGATGCTCAAAAGAACCCACAAAAATAAAGCAAAACAAAAAAGTGCAATGCATATATGTTAGCATTTCATTGAAGAAAAATAAAACACCAGACTATATAAATAAAAATAAAAACCAGCAGATTAAAAAATTCAACAGCTTAAAACTTTGAAAAATCAAACAGCTGCCAGGAAAATGAAGATTTTACACTACATTGGAAGGCCAAAATGTAGCAAATAATTGTGCTTGCTTAGCAAGGGAATTTTAAAGCTATGATAAGACAACTCCAGATGGTCCAGTTCTGTGTCCCAGCCTTGGACTGAGTTTCATGTGTTCCTCTTCCCTCCACTCTTCCTGAATTTCTTTCCTCTTCTTCCAAACATGGGTAGTTCTCATGCTCTGCCTGAAAGGCCTCACCAGGCAACCTCGAAAGATCTTCAAAGACTTCACTGCCATTCCTCTCTGCTTCTCCTCTTCAGAAGCCTCAGAGGACTCTCCATGTCAGGTTCCATTCCTGATATGTCCAGGTAGAACTAGAGAAGCTTCTTGAAAATCTGGGAGGATGCTGCCAGTCCGTGTCAACCGTATGGAGCTAGAGGGATGAGTGGTCTACATTTAGAGATCGCCTATGAACCTGCCTCCCAGTGAGGACTGGTTCAAGGGAGGCAAAAACTGAGCTGCCAGTCACACCTGTCCTCAGAGTGGTCAACCTTCACCAGGCATGTGTGGAGGAGCCGTTAATTGTTGAGTTTATATTTCACAGTATACAATCAATCCCCTCATGTTGCACAGTTTGGGAGTCCTGAAACACTGAAGAGCAATTAATGCCCAGGCCCTGGTGTGTGTTTGTTTTTAAATCACTTCTTAGCACTAATTAAAAATGAATCAGGTGTCTTCTCTTTGGCCAGAGGTAAAAGGCCCTGTGTTAGTGTACCATCTATGTGCTTATGAATTCAGAGACTGCACTGAGGATGGGGAGGGAGGCAAGGAGAGGAGGGGAAAAGAACAGCCAAACCGCTGCCAGGCAGCCTGGTCTCTTCTCTGAGTTTGAAGAACAAAGTGACTGGAAACAAATGCTGGAACAGGCCCCATTTCCAGGATTACATGCTCATTTCATGGCCCTGGCAAATGGCAGGTCTCATCCCTTCAGCTGCTTGAGATCCTGAAAGACGGCCGGTAAAGTATGCTGCAGGAAACCACATTTGATCGCACCAGACCTTGCGGCTTCCGAAGCGAATGGGACAACGCAGGGGCAGAGAAGCACCGTGGAATCTCAGCAGTGGCTTTCCATCCCGCCATGTCCTTGGCCAGGTGTGCTTTCCTCCCACTCTGTCTGAAGAAGGATGTGAAGGCCACGTTCTCCCATCTTTCCCTGGGGCCCCTGGAAGCCCATCCACTCCTGGGACCTGGGCATTTCTTGGTAGACTTTGCTGCACAGCAGTTTGTGCCAAAGTTTTTTTTTTCCCCCCCTGGAAGGGAAAATAGATTTGTATGGCTGGCAAAATGCATTTCAACAGCAGAAGTCGAATGTCACATCAGATTGAGGAGGTCTGAAGTTTAATTTCCGCTAACTGCCTTGCTTGTTTTGAAAGTGAATATTACCCTTGAGAGCGGAGTTGTTGTTGTTTTATTAAATTGGGCCGGGAGGGGGGAACAAAAGGGATGACGGTGCTGTTTTAGGCAAAAGAAGAGAAGAAATCAGTCCACATCTTCCCAAAAGAAATGTAATAATAACCAGGTGGGGAAAAGAGGACATATAAAAGGCAAACATTCTCTCTGTATCTCTCTCCCCTTCACTGCTGTTTGGAAAATTCAGTAGGCCCAGCTTATTTTCTTTTTTATGTGCACTGCAGAAGAGATTAATTAGCCATAGCTGATGTGACTGTGGACAACACAATGATAGCAGAGTGAAGCACACAGTTCTTGGCACTCTGCCTACCTGGGAGAAAGCAGGGAGTGCTTTAAGGCAGAGATGGGAGGTGGAGAGAGGACGCCACAAACCCAGGACCTGGGAACAGCTGTGTGCATGCTGAACAACCGCAGCAACAAAATTCGTTTGCTCCCATTCTGCAAAGCGCAAGTCTTGCTGAACATCAAGCTATGAGGGTGGAGAGGTGCCCTGTCTTACAGAGGGTGTCCTCTTTTGGAAGGCATCCTCTGGTTGTACAACCAGGGCTGTTTTAACAATAAAGAGCCATTCAAAAAAGGGAAAGCTGGCAGGGGTTTCAGCTCAGCTTGAATTCAGCTATATCAGTTACAGTTTCCCCCACTATAGTGATATAAAATATATCTCTATTTAAATTAATCATTTCTAAATTTCCAGGTAGATGCACACACTAGCAAATGTGGAGTTCACACGATTCTGCATCCTTTCATCCTGCTTTGTGATGATGTTTCCTCACCTTTGGTGATAGATAAGTGACGGCTGTATAAAGGGGAAATGGACAGGTCACAATCTCATTTTAGGGACACGGAGAAGGCCTGCTTTAGCGATAACGCCAACCAAATCAAAGTAAACTCAGAAATATTGCCTCAGAAAGTTGACCGGCTGTTTCTCCATGGGGCACATGAATGCTACTTATTGATCACTATTTTCTTTGCTTTGTGGCTATGAAGCACCTTTTGAGAGAAGGGCAATAGGGGACAGCAAAGGATGTCAGTTGTGCAGGCCTTGCAGTAGCCCTCTGTCCATGTTTTGCTGTGTGCCAGCACCCTTGTATTTAGCTAGAGAAGACACCTGAGTTTTTCCATGGATAGCCAAGAAGCAGTGCTGGACAAGGGTGGCAGGTGAAATGACTGTGCTTCTGTCAGTTGCTTCCCATCTTCTGTTCATAAATAAATGAGGGCAGTCCAAGACATTCTGCCACCTGAGGGAAAAGGCAAGCTTGCTCCCCTGCTCTGCCCCCAGTACCAAAAGCAACTGAACTGGCAGTTGAACCTTATTGGGAAGCCATGGAGAAGCTTCCGCCATCACAGATGGAAAGAACAGGCTAGCTTGGGGAGCTGTATCCTAATTCCCATACAATCTGCTGCCTGAGAGAGCCACTTAATGTCCCTCCATGTAGAGACCATAAATCAATTTATAACAAATTACAGCCATGATTGGGTAGCTCTAGACTCCTGATGGAAAATTCCCAGTTAAGTGGAATTGCTCCAGTGCAGCAACAGTTATGTCCTCTGACTTTGTACTTCATTGACAGAAGCTGCCTGGATGGAGCTCACGCCAGATAGTAAAAGCAAGGTGGCTTCTTTGACATTGAGGTTGTCACCACAAATACATGGGTCTTGCTTCACCTTCTGTCATCACCTTCTCCACATGTCTCCAGCTCCCATGGTTGATCATAATGACCTCTAGTTACAAGTGGCTGTATGGGAGATACCAGAAGCCCAAGGAAGGATAGGGTGCTTCACTGCTGACTGAAGCAAATTGATTGTCCCTTCTCAGTTCCTTTACCCCTGCCTGGTTCTTCTTGTCTCTTTTGGGAGCAAGAAGGTCCTGGGGATTTATCGTCAAATCAGATCAGTTCCTGGCTCTTACTTCATCTTGTTTCTGGTCCCTTGATGTGGGACCATCCAAGAGAACAAGTGGACAGTCACAACCCATGATTAGAATCCTGGCAAGAGTTCTACTTCTGAAGCCCACTTACCATCTTCCTCTTCTGTCCCTCACCACTGACCCATTGTGTTTTTCTCTATCCTTCTGTGGGACACCACTTTTCTCTGGCTCAACCCCATCCCAGTCTGACTTCAGACCCAGCTTGTTTGGCCATGATGACCAAATAATATATCCACAGAGTTTAGTGGTCCCTCCTGGCAGAGTTATTGAACCACTTCTAAAACACCCAGCAATATGTCCTTCCTGCTACCGTCCTCCTCTTGATCCTCAACAGTGCTCTGTGAAAGAAAATGACAGTCTTGTTGTACCTCCGTGCTAAGACAAAATCCCTCGAACACTTTGTCACCTAACAGTCAGATTTTTATGCATCAATGATTAGACCATTAGACATTGGCAAGAAACGATTCCCCCTTGCAATGAATAAGCCAGTCATTAAACCAGCACATAAAAGACTCCATCTTCTTCTGCACGGTAAATCTTAGGTCCATGGAGCTCAGGAATTTTAGATTTTCAGAGCATTTCTTTCTGTCCATCATCTAAAACTGTAGTAGTTAATGTCAGACTTAAGGCATTATAGAAGTGGGCATTCCAGGACCACACCAGAAAGCAGCTCACCAGTCATGTCTTATCACCCACCCATGTCTTAGTCCCTGAGCTGTGCACAGTCCTAGGCAGGCAGCAAATCAGGAGGCCACCTAAAGACCTCTCCCATTGAAAGCATAGTCCATTCTTTTTTGCCACAGTTTTACCACACCTGCCTGTTTTGATGCTGAAGCACTAACTGTAGGTTTCTCCAATTGCACAATGCGTTGAAAAACAAAATTGATGATGATGATGATGATGATGATGATGATGACGACGACGACGATGACGATGACAACTCCACCCATTGGAAGTATGACCATCCTCATTAAACATCAGTACCCACTTATAGGTCCATCTGTGCTTCTGCAGGGTTTATTGTACCCAAACTGTGAGTCAAGATTCCTCTTTTGAACAAGATGAGGACCATGAAGCAGAATAATAGTTGGGGAACATCATTATCATCACACTACCTTCATATCCAACCTTTTCTCCTCTTGCAAGGTACCCAAGGGCAGCTTCCATAGTCCTTCTCCATTCCATTTTATCCTCACAAGCACCTGTCAGATGAGTTAGACTGAGACCCAAGCCAATGAGACCCAAGCCAACTGGACCCAATCCAATGAGCTTTGTTGTCAATGGGGGACTAGAAACTGGATCTCCCAGTTCCATCATCCATCAATATCCTCCAGGTCTCAAATATGCTGGCTGCTTTCTCGTTTTATCCATACAGACAACCGTAGCTTTCTTTTACATCACCCAGTCTGAGATTATTCATCATTCTAACAGGGATCTTAAAGGTAAGCATTTCACTGAAATGTGATATAGGCTTTAGCAGAAGGTTTGGCACTGAATTTGAATTTCTCTTTGAAAGGACTGAATAGAATTTTAATATTCAGAAATATTTAAAATGTGCTCCTTTCAGTTTCCCCTGGGGAAGAATGGAGATGTTCAAACTGTGACTGAGATATTGGATATCCAGAGTTTTACAATGGCACCATGCAGGGATAGAAATACATAAACAAATTTGTCAATAGAATTGGTTGCCCCTGTCACCTGCCTGTGCTTTCAAGATTTGACCTTTGGTGGATTCTAACTCAAATTATGTGCATGGTCTTGATTGAATCAAGAAGCAGGACAGAGGCCTGGTCAGCTACATGTTTTCTAATCCATATCAGAGGGGGTGGGGAGAAAGATTTGTGAGCTTCTGAATATTCCAATTGATTATATCATAATCATTAGAAGCCATTGACAGAGTTACTCTTGTGGGTATACAAACTTTGCTCAACCTTGCACGCATAGAGGTAGAAAGAGAGTTAAAAGAAATGATTCATTCCCCCTTTGCCATTCAATGTCTAAATGGCAGGTGCTCACCACAGAGAAAGCTTGTCTTTGGAGAGTAAGTCGGACACCCAGCAGCCTTTATTCTTCGCATGATCAAAAGACGGATCTTAGTTATTCTGTTTGTTCATTTCTGGAATTCTAAATGTGGAAAGGGATCACAATTTTGCCATAATATGAAGCAGATGGCATTCAGACTATAATCCACGAGAAGATGAGCTGAACCATCAAATTCATTTTGATTGTAATCCCAAACAGTTGAAATCCAGTTCTGTAGGGAAGAATTTTAAATACATTTAAGCCAGGCAAGGTCTTTTTCACTTCCGTATGTGTTCTGTAGGTACCACAAAGGAGGGGAGTCATTTACATAGGTGATTGCAAAGTATCTCAGATCCTGAATATTTCTTCAAAACCATACCTGAGCAACAAAAGTAAGGACATCAGAAGAACTGCCTTGCTGAAAGAATTTTGCTTCCATGGAACCATCAACTCTAGCATCTTTCTTTCAAACTGCACCCAGCCGCATGCCTCAAAGAAGCTTTCTGAACACTTTAGGCAGGTGCCTTGCAGGTGCTTGCACCTTGCACTTAGCATCTGGTAGTCAGAGATGCACAATACTTCCAAACTTGAAATCACAGAGACCAGTTTTACAGCTGGCTTGTACTCATTCCCCCTCCCCAAAACAAACAAACAAACAAATAAATAAGTACTAAATGTTCTTCATTAGCATTTCAAAATATTATCCTTAATTAGCCATAAAATCAGCATGTAATTGTGACGTATGGAAATGCAAATGTGATATCCTGCTCTTTTACTTTGTACATTGGTAAACTTCAAGGAGATTTTATGTTTATTTTTATTTAATTTTTACCATCTCACCATGCCATGTATTCTACCAGATAATATGAATCATGCTTGAGTTCAAAAGTGCCCAACAGATTAGCAATATTCATGAAGGATGTAAACATCCATTGGAGTTGCAGCTTAATTTCTCTTCAGAATAGAGCACATGCTTTGTTCAGAGCAGCCTTGCAAATCCCAAAGTGGAAACAGAATGCCTTATTTGTGCAGAAATTGTATAGGGTGCATTTGGGGAGGGGGTTCATATAGCCTATGCTTACCCCCATAATTATCATTAAAAGCTTAGATAATTATATGGTACAAGGCTAACTGGAACGAATGAATGGAATGGAACTCTCCGTCTTACCTGTGATTATTCTTGTGACAGACTCCGCTCAATAATTCTCTTCTAAATTACAATACTTAAGATTCCTTAATACCTGGCATTTTCAGACCATTTCAATGTTTAGCATAACTGCCCCAAATAAAGGGAAATGGCGTAATCATATATTTCACAGGCTTAATGTTCGTGGCCTCAACATTTTCCTGTGCATTGTTCCCCGAAACACAGGTGAAGGAGCTGAATCGCTCTTCCACCCCGCAAATCAGAGTTCTCAGCTTGCACATGAACTTTTACACCTATCCTCCCAAAATACTGCCATTTCCTTATGTTGCGACACGTCTGTGTTGTCTGTAATTTTCAGAAGAACGGTCTTCAAAGTGCACCGGGGGATGAGTGCATCGTTTTTTGATTCCCTCAGTATTGCTGCTGCATAAACCTCCCTGCACCGATTCATCTGACACTTGGCAAGCAGGATCCCCTCAGAATCGCAGTAAATCAGCATCTATTTATTTATTTATTTATTTAACAAATTTATAGGCCGCCCCTTGCAAACAAGCCTCGGGGCAGCTAACAGCATATATAAAAATGCAAAATAAAACAATACACAATTTAAAACTGACCCATCTCCTAGTCTAAAATAAAAACATATAAATATAAACAATAAATAACAATAAATAATTAACAATATAAAGTTAATCAATTAACAATTAAAGTATTTCTTAAATAAAAAGGTCTTCGCCTGGCGCCGAAAAACAAATAATGACGGTGCCAGGTGAGCCTCTCTGGGGAGCACATTCCACAGGTGGGGCACCACCACAGAGAAAGCCCTCCTCCGGGTACTCAGCCTCCTCACTTCTCTTACAGAGGGTTCCCAGAGGAGAGCATCAGCTGCCGATCGTAGGGGGTGGGAGGGCATATATGGTCGCAGGTGCTCCTTTAGGTAGCCAGGACCCAAGCCGTTGAGGGCTTTATAGGTAAGAACCAACACCTTGAATTGGGCCTGGACTTCAATGGGAAGCCAGTGTAGCTGACGGAGAACTGGGGTGATATGAGAAACATGCCCAGTCCCCGTCAACATCCTGGCAGCTCTATTTTGCACCAATTGAAGTATCCGGACCGTCTTCAAGGGTAGCCCCACGTAGAGTGCGTTACAGAAGTCCAACTGGGAAGACACCAACGCATGTGTCACAGTCGCCAGGCAGTCGAACTCCAGGAAGGGACGCAGCTGATGGATCGGCAGAAGCTGATGGAGAGCGCTCCTCGCCACTGCTGACACTTGGTCCACCAAGGTCAGCTCCTGGTCGAGGAGCACTCCCAGGCTGCGGATCCTGTCTTTCAGAGGGAGTGCAACCCCATTTAAGACTAGGGTCAGGTCCCCCACTGTCTCTTAAAGAGGCGTTGACCACCTCCAAGATCCAGGGCACAATCCCGTCCTTGGCGCTCTTTAATAGCCAAGATGGGCACGGGTCCAGTAAACAGGTGGATGAGCGTACTGATCCAAGCACCTTGTCCACATCATCAGGCCGCAAAAACTGAAATTCATCCATAAATGAGGGACAAGCCAGCATGGTTGGCTCCTCCTCAAGAGAATCTGTGTCAACAGTGGAGTCCAGCTCGTGATGAATCTGAGCAACTTTCTCCCTGAAATGTGTGGCAAAGTTATCACAGCAGGCTTTCGAGGGTGGCACCAGCTCTTTAGTGGGGCCAGGTTTAATCAGCCCCTGAACCACCCAAAAAATCTCCACTGGACGGCATTGTGAGGAGGCAATGGACGCGGAGAAGAATTTCTTCTTAGCCACCCTCACCGCCACAGCATAGGCCCGATACTGGGCTGTAAGATGTGCTTGGTTGGATTCGTCCCGTGATTTCCTCCACCTACGTTCTAGCCGTCTACCAACCCACTTCATCGCCTGTAATTCAGGTGTATACCAGAGGGATGAGTGGGCTCTGCCTGGTTGGAGAGGGTGCTTAGGAGCGATCGTGTCGATAGCCCTGGTCATCTCCCTGTTCCACATATCGACCAGGGCATCAACAGGAGCACCAGCCTTGTCAACCGGAAAATCCCCCAGAGCCCTCAGGAATCCATCCGGATCCATCCAACTCCAGGGGCAGACCATCACAATCTGGTCCATACCCTTACAAAGGGAGAGATTACTTTCGAGCTCAAACCTCACGAGGGAGTGATCTGACCATGACAGGGGTGTCAAACGTAAACTCTTCACCCTCAGATCACCCTCTTCCTGATCCATTGAGAAAACCAGGTCCAGAGTGTGTCCACGTTCATGGGTCGGGCCTCTGACGTGTTGAGACAGCCCCATGGCCGTCATGGAGGCCATGAAGCCCTGAGCCACCCTGGAAAGGTCATCTCGGCATGGAGATTGAAGTCCCCCAGGACCAACATCCTGGGGGTCTTCAACACCAGGTCCGAGACGACTTCCGTCAGCTCAGGCAGGGAGTCTGTTGGGCAGAAGGGTGCACGGTAGACCAACAGAATCCCCAGTCTGTCTCGGTCGCTCAACACCAAGTGGAGACACTGCAGCCCGGTCTCGAGGGGACAGGAAGCCCCGTGAGGGAAAAAGAAGCCCGATAAACTAAAGCGACCCCCCTCCCCTCCCATGCAGGCGTGGACGGTGCTGAACTAGGTACCCGGGCGGGCACAGTTCTGAGAGGGCAACGTCTCCCCCCTCATCCATCCAAGTCTTCGTGATACAGGCCAGGTTGGCCCTCTCATCCACAATCAAGTCATGGATAAGAGTAGCTTTATTGTGGACCGACCTGGCGTTAAGCAACAGCACCATCAGGCCCGTGGGGCAGTTGACAAGGCTACCTGGCACCCGCCGGCTGGGGGAGTAACTAGAAGGAGGGACAGGTGTTAACCATCTGTCCCGCCTTCTCCTAGGCAGGACCTTTAAACCCCCACCGCAACCATAGCGACCATTGCCCATCACCACCCCAATGGTGGCCCCCACGCGCTCCCCAGGCAACATTCCTAACCTGACTAGAGATGGGCCTCTAAAAACAAACTTAAAACTTTAAAACAACTTAAAAACTCCCAGCCACCATCAGCCCCCACAGGACTTGGTCCGCCCAAGCCCAGCCCCCAAGCGGCCCCAATGGCCCTAACGGTGACCACCCTTAGGCCATCGCCCTTTGGCCACCAGCCCCAGGCGTGGCTGGGCCTTTGAGGCCTCCCAGCCAGCGTCCACTTCCTGCCTCCTCCTCTGGCCTCGGACTCGGCCCGCCCCACCCCCCTTGGCATGTCTGCCACTCACAACACGAGGGGGGGTGCAGAGCAGGGGCCTCGGTGCCGGTGGGTGCCGGTCGGTGGACGCCGTGGTGGTGGTCCGGCCTCCAAAGCAGGTGGTCGCCGTCCCGGCATCCCAGTCCCCAGCGCGATGGCTGGCAGCGGCTCCCAGTGCAGGCAGGTCCGGCCCGGCGTGGCACAGCAATGGCACGGTGCGGTGCTGCAATGGTACGGCGTGGGGGTGGGTGCGGCGTTGATAGAACCACTCCTGCCAGCCCCCCAGGCATGGCCAGGCCTTTGAGGCCTCCCAGCCGGCGTCCACTTCCGGCCTCCTCCTCCGGCCTCGGCCCGCCCCACCCCCCTCGGCACATCTGCCACTCATGACAGCGTCAAATGCTGCAAAGAAATAAAAATATAATCATAATGTACTTTAAAAATAAAATATGCAAGTAGGTAGGGCAAAACACACTGGCATTTTCTGAAATTTATTTATGTATTTATTAAAAGCTTTTCTATCCCATCCCCTACAGAATGTCTAGAGATGGCTTACAATAACTACATAGAATAGAACAGCCCCACAGCATCCGACCATAATATACTAAAACCTGAATTAAAACCAATTAAACATTAAAATAACGGGAAAATAAAAAGGGGGTTGCCTGACGCCGAAAAGAATATAACGTTGGCACCAGGCAAACCTCTCTGGGGAGCCTATTTGGCAGGTTCTCCATTCCAGATGGGCTCCTATGAGCAAATTCCATTCCCTTCTTACAAATGAGGGCAAAAACAGGACAAAGGGCTTTCTAATTCAAGTCCTTACATTACAACTGACCAGATAGGCTGGCTTTGTGATATATAAGAAGAATATTGGAGAAGTCAGTAGCCATAGACACAAGAAATGTTAGCATAGAGGCCAATCAGAAACATGTGACTAAAGTTTAAGAATTTGTTTCCGGACCACATATCTTTCCTCCCTTCAAAACCAAAAGAAGCTGAATTCACCTTCAAAGCCAGTGGTTCAGAACTTCTGATCTTTCTTATTCAGTCCACCTTTTAACCTGATGCTGTTTAACTGGATGGATGACTTTAACCCCTCCCCAGCCCCCCCATCACGGCTTGCTGCAAGGAATCCCCACCAATTAGAAACTGCCTGGTCTTCAGAGATTGCTTGGCTCATCCCTCGGTCAGCTACAAATTCCAACCCTCCTTTTCTACTTCTGCACCAGAACTTGAATGAACAAACTCTGAAGGCTGCTGAAGCCTTTAAAACTTGGCTGCCCATTTAGCGAAGAAGCCACAAAACTGTTTTCTGGAGCCCTTTTAGAAGCAAATATGAGCCATGTATACACACAGGTGGTTAAACATATTAAGAGAATGCCTTATGGCTTCTTATTTTCTTGCTCAGCCGCAATCAGCAGAGAAAAGGGTGGCACGATTTAAAAGGAAAAGGGAATCGTTCGGCAATCGTCAACATCTGTGAAGAAAAAAATATACAGTAAAATCAACCAGCTGACAAGGAAAAAAAATAAGCATCAACAGGAAGTTTCCCATTTTATCCTCTCATGTAAGAAAGAGGGAAGACTCATGAGGCAAGCAATAGGAACCAGGAAATATTTCATCCGAAGAGCCTGCTTATACCATTTGGTTTGCTAAGCTATGTGGAGTATAGTCCTTTTGCCACTGCAACAGATACTTGCCAGCTTCTAAATTGGGACGCCTCTGAGCATCGGATGCAACGCATGAGCAATGGCCATGACACTTTCCACCCCAATTGCACCTCCTGCCTTGCATTTTCTGCAGACATTAGTTTTCTGCCATCTAGATTTAAGATCAGGAAGGGAGTGGGGCGAGGGAAGCTGCTGCTCCCATTTGCAATTGATGCAACTCTGAGCTCTCCTCTGATCCTCCAGGACACCTGGTTTCCCCTCCAGATGCAACATCAAGGGGGAGCCACTGTAGCTCTTTCTGTCCCAGCTGTGAGACTAGCGGAGTCCCGGCTAGGGAGAAACCTTAGGCTAGGATCCTTCTGTAATTTCCGCCCAGTAAGTCCATCTAGCATCTTGTGTGGAAGGGATATTTGCACAGAGGGGCATTAAATCATGGAATCATTCCCTGCAGCCAGCTGTGGGAAAACCTGATCTACCACTTCAGTGAGAACTAGTCCTAACTGCAGAAGACACGCTTTCCTATATCGCCATTAAAAACAAAAAGGGCGAGCGAGAGAGATTGCTTATGTTTCTCTGGTTGACCGACCACACTGCATATGGTCAATCACATTAGCAAATGTCATGCTGAGTACATTTCTATGATGAGCTGCTATTCTTTATGTATGTAGATCATTTTTTTAAAGTGCCAGAAAATTAGCCTGCTGTTCGTTTTTTATCAGGCAAAATAAAAAGAGAATGGGTTTGCTGATTTATTTCCTAATTTATTTCTTCATTTTCTTAACATCACTGTGTTTCTACCTAGATCAATATAGTAGGTGGTGTCACTGGGTTTTTGTGATGTGTGTGATCCTTGAAACAAATGAATTTGCTATAAAACTCCCCACTTCTAGGAAGCTCAGGTATAGGTTGGCAGATGAGCCCAGAATATAGCTACAATTACAAGAACAGAAATTACAAGCAGCTCCTAATACCAGCAACAGGAATCTAAAACCCTACCATAAATTCTATTCTGGGGTGGGAAAACTTTAAAAAAATTCTATTATTTTTATCTATAGATTTATTTTAAAAGGACCTTGAGATCCACCAATCGGACTCTGGCGCAAAAGTCTTATACTTCGAACTAAACAATTCTGAGTCCAGGAATAAGTTGATGAGGGCTAGAAATGAATGAAGCCTACAGTCTTCCACACAAAAATTGACACCAGCTACCCTGAGTTCTTTTCATTTGGGGATCATAATGTAGGGCAAGAGGAATGGGTGGGGGTAGAGCCATTTTTTTACCCCTTTTGTTAAATACCTGGAAGTACAACCCACCTAGAGATCTCCCATTGGGTTCAGATCTCCTTTTTGCCTGCACTCTCATCTATCCACTCTTCCCATTTTCACCGAAGCTATTATACATTTGGAAGCTCTCTACCAAGTTGTGAGAAGGTCTAAGGGCAGCACTATTGGGTTTAGTTCTCGTTCAGTGGGAGTGCTATTGCCTTTTATCTTTTCTCATGGGCTTCCCAAAGGCATTATTGGTAAGCCAAGCTGATTTGTTGAGAAATGGATGTGGAACTTGATGGTTATTTGGTCTGGTCCAGCAGCCTCTTCTTATGCTCCATATATAACAATAAAAGAAAAGCACAACAGAAGCTATCAACAGATCTCTAGAAAACAGCCCTATTCCATGGTCCAAGCCAGAGTTTCAGCTAATTCCAGCCAGAAATTCTAATCTCTCTTTCCCACTCTTAGTCTTAATTTTTAGTTGTTCATCTGTATGCACATTCTCCAGCTGGAGCTGCCACACCATTTCCAACTACATTAAAAAAAAATGGGGCAAGATTTCCATTTATTGGGAAACCATCTCCGGTCCTTAAGTTCCATGCTGAAACATCAACCTGTTGTTCTATTGACAAAGAACTTCTCAAGGGTTGTTGTGTTAGTCTGCTCCATCAAGAAAACCAACAAAGATTGGAGACCTTTTAGAAAGTATTGTAAGTGTAATGGCATATGTTTGCAGGAACTGAAACCCATTTCTTTTAGATTCTAGTCCATGAACACTCGTGCCAAATAAGCTTGTCTTTTAGAGGAAGCAAAGCCCTTCATTATTAGCAGATATTTCTCCCAATAAAGGACAGCCTGTCAGCAACCAGAAGGCCCTTAAAGTCCTAAACTTGATTCAAATAGCCATGTCAGGAGACTCACTGGATCAGCTTGAGCAAAACTTGATGCCCTTCTCCAGATCCATGGTCTCTTGGCTGCAATTCTACAAAGGCTGGGGAAACTTTGCTTACTTGAGGTTTCTCCTAAGCACAATAATTCTCATGGTGAAACTCAAGGCTACGTTAAGCACTGATTCTTCTCTAGAAGAAGTAGCTGCTATGTTTGACCCACCAAGAAAGGCAAGTATTTAACCCTTGCAAGCTCTTGGAGGAGGGAAGGAAGAGAATCTGTCTCCCATCGACAGGGATTTGTGCAAGTTCCTTCCCACCTTTGCACACAATACCAGTAGCATGAAAATGAATAGACAAATCTCCTGCACATCGAATTTTCTCTCACTGGCATCTCAAGTTGCAGCCGGCTACTTGATATGCTCCACAGCAGCTTTGGGTACCCGGCAAACAAAGCTGGATGCCATCACTTGGAGATTTTTCAGTCCAGGAGCCCCACAAAACACTGCATCAACAGACAAATGAGCCACAAAGGTGGTCTCCTTGTATCCACATCATTAGGCACATAACTCTGCAAGTTACCAAAAAGAAAAAGGAAAGAAAAAGGGAAAGGAAAACCAAGGTTTGTGTAAGCACAAGAAACTGGGCAGGCAGGAGTCCCTGAAATAAAAGGACTCGAATGTTAAGTGAAATTTTCCAATCAGGGAGCAGAACAGCCCTTGTGTTGACTGCAAATAGCAGTAAAAGAACCTTTGAGAAGCTAAAAGACCGCATCCAGCTGCTTAGTCTGAAAAGATACAGATACAAGAAAGAAGCATTATGCCACTAACTAGAATATGAGCATGCTGGTTTATTAACTCCCATAATACAAGGCTTAACATTAAAGCTAAAAGTAACTGATTGTGGGGGTGGTGCAGGAAAACAGCCATCAATAATACACCTGTCCTATATTTGTTTAAATGGAGTTCAAGCTATGATGAAATATTTGTGAGTTTAAAGAGGATTGGTTTAACGATACCACCAAGCAGGGTAGTTAGGATGCTCACTGAGATGCTAAACAGATTTTTTTGAGGTTACTACTAATTTTGATAGCGAGGAAGTTATTTTGTGTAGCATGATAAAAATAATAGATAAGTTTTTGAAGTGTTTAGAAATGTCTAGAGGAAACTTATTATTGAAGGAGAAAAAAGATGTAATTTCACCCAACTTGGAGAAGCTCCCCTTGAATAATGGACAAGAGAAGCAGGATTTTTCAAGAGAGAAAGATGGGATTGACGCTATGGAAGAAGGAAGATTGTGACTTCTATCAAATTTGAAAATATACCATGAATTGGCTGAAAAGACGAGACTTGGCTCTAAAGAAGTTTTTATATTGTTATAAAAAGGAGTATAATAAGACTATAGTATGTTAAAAGACATGTTGTAGGAGCTGATCCAGTAGATCTGATGTGTGTTTGTGATGATGGATATGAGTGGTTTGTAGTTTAAAAACTCCAATAAAATTTATTTAAAAAATAATAATACACCTGTCTCTTCCATTTCCACTATTAATTCTTTATCAAAAGGAAAAGCCTTGTAGCATGAACACTGTATGGACAAATGTCCTTATCACATAATAATCCCTTAAATTACACAAGGAACACCTTCAAAGTGAAATACGAAAGGGCTGGATCCAGGATTAATCCTATCATTGGATCCTGCACAAACATATGTATATGGGTTGTAAACAATAATAGTGATGATGATGATGAGGAGGAGGAGGTGGTGGTGGCGAAGGCAATGGACCTTCCAATTCTGTTTCAGCTTCTGTCACTAAACACTAAACCAAGGGTAGGGCCTGATTTATCAGTCACTGCTGGTATTTCTCATCTCCTTTGCATAGCCCAATGAAACACGCATAGAGTAGACTCATTTTATCTTTGCAACAACCTTCCTTGGTAGATTAACCAAGAAATGGAGGTTCATGTTGGTGAGTTGTATGCCAAGCAGAGATAGCAAGTAGCTGGGATGGTGGGAGAGGAGACAGATTTTAAGAGGGTTTTATGCTGGCCAGGAACCTGCTTATTTCTTTCATCGCATGATCTCCTCTTGTCAAGAAGATTCTTCAGGCTCATCAAGAACTACAATATCCCATGAAGACAGGTGAGCATGTCTTAGAACACACACACAAATGAGCAGGTAATGAGGCCAGGTGGTCTTCCAGCTGTGGTTGACTGTAACTTCACTGAGGCCCAGCCAGTAACGCCAATGTTCAGGAATGATGGTGGTCCAGCTGCAATTTGAGGACCACATGCTCCTTACTCCTGCCATAAGCAATGGAAACTCTCCATTACACTTCCTTCAGTTTTCTGGGAGAGAGAGAGTGGATTTCTCTGTGTGTGTTTTTAAGTGCTGTAGATATTGTGTATTTTTTATTCTGGGAGTTCTATTTTTCTCTACTATCCTTATTAATGTTTAGATTAATTTAATGGATGGTGTCTTTTGTTAAACAAGCAGAGCATCCATTAAGTGACAATGGTAGCAAATACCTTTACTCTCTTTCCAGCCTCAGATAATTATGGAGATCATGAGTGGGGCAAACAATGATTTTCTCCACATTGGGCTATTCAGGAGCTTTACAGTTGTATTTCACATTGTATTTTAGACACAGGTGGAGCTGCTTGGAAACAGACTACCAGTTCAGTCTTGGCAGAACCGCTGAAATGTGCCATTCCACAGCATGTTGGGTTTTACATAAGCAGCTCGCAAGGGGAAAGTGTTCTTCTGTAATTTCTGATGTGCAGATCAGTAGTCTGCCATTGTATTCCAAATGTTAGAATGAAGGTGGGAAGAGGAACGCTTCTTTTCAAAATACTGAACTAAACCTTGCATGGATATAACTCAGAAGAGCTTTATTTTCATAGTTGTTGACACAATACTGGGGTGACTATCAGACATGTCAGAAAACCCACTCATTGGTTAACCTTCAAATAACCCCTGATGAAAGGGTTTGGACAATACAACAACCAGCATACACCACAGCCAATGGTGAGTTAAATAACCCATAGTAAGCCATGAGGGGTTGTGCAAACCATCTTGCCAAGGCAAGGGAAGCCATTGAGAGTCTTGCCCAAGGGCATCCCAAAACCTGGACCCAGGAAAAACAAACAAAGAAACAAAGAAATCTTACAGTAGGCAGCTCTCTCACAAGGTGTACTTGCTGTTACATTCTGATTTGGGGGGAAAATTTGCTGGCATTAAGAGGGTAAATGTTTTGATGTTGAATATCTGTGGTTCATGCATTAATGGGTTGTGTGAGTCTGCTTTCACATGACAAAACTCTGGCAGGGCCATTATGGGGTGTTGTACTAATGATCCATGGCTAATGAAAGTGTCTCATTCAGTTCCATTTACATCATGATGGATCCTTCATACTGGATCCATTGAGCATGATAAATTTGTTTTCCTTTTTGGAAATGAAAAGTGGACATTAATTATGTCTAAACTGCCATGGATTTCCTAAGGAACAATATACATTATTAATTGGCTGGGTTTAAAAAAAATCATTGAGAAGTTTCAAACATGGCCACCTAACAAAGAAAAATGTACAGTTTTCCTGAAAATGTATTGAATTTTTGTAATTGCAGGACAATGTTCTAAACTTTATCTCACAGGCAAAATAGTTTACTGGGTAGTTAAAATTTGATAGACACATTGATTATCCATTATTTCAGTTTGTGTATTACTATTATTATTATAACATATTTTCAGCATATCAGTAGATATTGATCAGCGATGGCAAAGATAAACTTCTCAAACCACACTGGTGGCTTTTTTCTTGATTATAATTTGGTTATCAAATCTATTCAAGAAACTTCCTAGAAAACTATAACTAAGGTTTAAATACCATCAGTTTTTCCCTAGGCTGCAATCCTATACAAGCTTCCATTGGTGAGAGCAAGTGCTATTGAACTCAGTACAACCTACTTCTGCATAGATATAGGATTGCACTGCAGATCTCTGCTTTTTTTCTGAGGTGTTCTGGGCACCCCAAGGGCAAAATCCTATGAATGCTTGAACATGAAACAGCCTGTAAATTCCAGCATTTCCCAACCAGCCATGCCGATAGTTGTAGGACTTTCTTCTGACTCAACGTACATAGCGGCACCCCTAAATCTTCTTCAGAACCATCAGGACTCTTGGACTCCATTGACCTGTCAGTACTTCATGGCACATCTGGACTAAAAATCACCAAAAATGTATAATGAGAAGGTCTGAGGATGGGGACAACCCAACTTCTGTGCTTTTGATACAATCCAGTGTTAGCCGGCCACGCCATTCCTAACAAGTCCCTTCAGCTGCTGACATCACAGTCACGAAAGTTACACTCTTGCTGCATATTGCATGAGCTCCAGTAAGTCTGATGCAGCTTCAACAGGCCCCATAGGGAAGCAAAACATGGGGAGAAACACTGTAATTGTGCCATGGTTTATGATGCTCATTTCCCAGCTTAGCTGCTCTGTCCATCAGCTGCAGGTGGGTCCAGTGTGGAAATACCAGGGAAGAAGAAGATGTTCTACCTGCTGGATGGGGGCAGGAGGAAAGCAACCCCATGCAACACGTTTGCTTGCAGTCCCACCAACTGACAATAGGCCCCATCAATAGTAAGCCTGCTCTGTTTCCAGGGATTAGTCCTTCATCACCAGGTTACACTCTATTAGAAATAAGATCACACAGAGCTATATTAATTTTGCACTTATAACATGTTGCTTTGGTTTCCTCTGCTACGTTCTCTTATCTTTCTTCCTCTGCACTAAAACATGGAGCTCAGGTTTTTGCAATATCAGAACACAAAGGCCCAAGCGAAAGCTGGAACGAAATAGCTGATCTCTGAATTTCCTCTGTTTTTGTGCGTTTAAGTCACTGCCTTATCTCCCCTTATTGTTCAGCGGATTTATTAAATAAAAGCTAATGCTGGAAAACCTTAGCAACAGAGCACGTACACCCTACTCAGGGATTCTGACAAACATCTCCTTTACAAAAGTCTCATACTTGCTCAAAACATCCAAGCCCTTTTTAATCATTCCAGTAGGAGATCTCTGCAAAGCATTTCTTCAAAATCCTCAGATTGTATTTAAAACATTGAGAAGGAATATGCTCGCACTGCCTCAAGCAGTGATGTCACTCCAGGAGTGACAATTAAACAAAAGCAAACTCTTTTACAACCCGCATATTATCCAGCTGGGTGACTTGGGTCACAGGGCCTCTCTCTTCAGCTGCCTTCACGGCACTTTACCTTCACCTGCACCCTGATTTTGGGACCCTGCTTTTTGTGTGTGTTGATGGGGAGAGCACATGGCAGAAGAGAGGATAAGCATGTGGACTTTTCTTGGCTCAGCTCCTGACATTTTCAGATGGGTCTTGGGATGCCTACGACTCTGGAGAACAATAGCAATCCTATTGCTTATTAGTGTAAGTGAGTAGGAGGACAGAGAGTTCATTAGAAGCTTTCTTTGTGGACATGTTAGTGTTAGTCCATTATGCCAGCAAGGCAGAGTGGGGACAAAGACTCTGTAACAACATCAGCCATTACGCAACCCTAATTCAAATCTCATTGTAGGTCTGGGTGGATATTGCTGGTTGGCGTAATTTTATTTCCAATGACAGATGTTCTCTGGATGGGTTACGAAAGTCCAAAGAGTGCAACGCAGCACAGAGCCATAAACATGAAAGGAGTATGGGATAATCCAAAGCAACGAACAGCACAGAGATATATCAAAGGTACAAAAGCACCTGTGAAATCCAACACACACAGTCCCACCAACAGTTCTGAAATGAAAAGGAAGGTCTTCACCCTGAAGCAGGGAAGATTACAACGCAGGCTTCCTTGAAGGATCTAGAAATGGGGTGATACTGCAGAGAATGGTGACCACCTTCCCAACTTGGTGGTGACAGCTGCAGGAGGCCGCCAAAGATGACTTCAGGTCACAGCGGTCAAGGCCTCGCAGGCGCCTCTTCCAGCCAGGGAGAAGAGTGCTATTTCATGTCACCGGTAGAAACAGAGTTTGGTGCATGGCCTAATCCAAAGGCACCTGAGTTGTGGAAGGGCTTGCACAGTGCCTGAAGTAGGGGAAGCAAGTCAGCAGGCTGGACTCAATTGTGTCCGCTGCAGAAGAAGTGGAACCCTTAAAGGTTTGCCTGAAGAAAGGAAGGGGGAATCCTGCCCCGCTTAAAGTTCTTCTTCTATGTAGCACTTCAGTTTAACATTCTGGAAATGGTCAAGTCTACCTGCTCCACTATAAAACATTAACATTATGTCCCGACTGACATGAAAGAATGTCAAGCGGAGAATTTATTTTCCCGCGATAGACCTTCTAAAAGGAACTATTGTTCAGAACTCTTACTAGCAAGATTTTCCATTTGCCCAGTCTACAGGGGAATGGCAAATGTCTCCACCTGAAAAATAAAATACTGTAAAGCAGTTCAGAGATTTTATACTGCAATTGTAAAGTATCTGGGAGGTTTGCCAGGCTAAGTCAAAAGAAGAAAACCAGCATTTTCTCATCTCTAATAACAATGACCTGAAGTCACGTTGAAGATTGTAAGGTCAATTTCCCTCTTAAATCGAAAAAGAAAATAAGAGAACAGATGTGAGGAGTTGCTTTTGTATTTATAAATTGTGCTGGCATCTGGGTGAGAGGATGTGATCTTGGCTTGGCATTCATTGAAGTTTTTTTTCTTGTTGGTGTTAAATTCAAATGCATGTTAATCAGGAGGTTCCTTTTAACTCGAGATTACCTTCATTAAAATGTTTAAATAAATTTGCAATACCAAATGTAGATGTGGCACAATATACAGAAATGAAGATTTTTTCCCCCCTGAGGCCAAGATAAAGAGTAGAGGAAAGCAAGCTCATCAAGCAGTAGGGGGTCTCTCTAAGTCTTTTTTTGATCCTAAAATTGGGGGCAGAGAGGCTCTGCTAGTCTCCAAGATATAGTCCTGGTTCACACATGTATATTCACCACTTTATGACTAGTATCCTGGGAAAGTGTCAATGTGTATATAAACTATTTCAGAGCTACTAACATCCTGGATGTTAGCTTGTGCTATGTTTGCAATTATTGCCAGTGGAGTAGGTTGGCACATTCTAATGCCATTCATCAATTGCATAAAGAGAAACACAGAAACACCAAAACAGAGTGAGTCAGAAGGGGCCTCCCGGGCCACCTAGTCTGCCCCTCAGCTCCACCCAGCTCCACTCATGACATCCCTACCATGTGCATGTCCAGCCTGTCCTTGAACACCCTCACCATTGGGACTTCAACCATCTCCCATGGAAGCACATTCCATACCTTAGGGGTCCTAACCACCAGGAAGTACTTCCTGGTATCCACCCTAAATCTTGGTTCCCTGAGTTTGCTCCATTAAAACATGTGGAAGGGAAAAAAGGTCATGACCCACCTCCGTGTGGCACCCCCTCACATACCTGTATGTCACTAACAGGTCCCTTCTGAGTCTTCTCTTCTCAAGGCTGAAAAGACCCAGCTCCAAACAATTACTTGGTCTGACACAAAGAAACTTGACCATAGCTGATCTGTGTCTCTGTCTCTCTGTCCCTCACACACACACACACACACACACACTCACTCCCTCAAAGAGTCGGCAAAGCTATGAAAGGGAAATGGAACCACACCACTCAACCACAAATGATGCTACTGTGGCCCTCTGTCCATGCTCCCTGAGTGCACATGGGGAAGGGCTTGCACACAGTAAGAAATCCTGTACAATTAAGGTTCTGGATCACATGGAAGACCTTGTGTGCAATTCAGTACCCTCCTAGGTGCATCCTTCGACTAAATACATGAATCTTGAGAGCATGGCTAGGGATGGTATTGGCACCACTAGCCAAATGCCATTCCCTTCCTCATCACTTGCATGTGCAGGTAGGGTTTCATAAAAAGGGTTCAGAACTCTTACAAAGTACATTCCTGAGCACCTTGTGCAAGAAGGAAGGATCTGAGTCTCAGTGTCTTGGAATGGGATCCCTGTAACTAACCCAGAGGAGAGCAATGGTCCCCATCTGTTTGCTCTGCTCTGCTTAGCAGTGATTGGACTGCCAAGAAAGCCCAGCTCGTCACCATCCGGGGTGTGCAGATAGCAAAGAGGGCAGGCCCATTTCTGGGGGTCCACACTCTGCTCCCAACGGGGACAGCCATGTTGGCCCTGGAAGGACATTCTCCTCTGCCAGTGCATTTATGCATTGCAAGCAATTCAGCCATGGTGCAGGCTATCAAAAATGGCAGGTCAGATTCCCCTGTAGGCACATTGCCTGCTCTTGCTGATCTCTTCCTCAAAGGACCTTCAGGGCATGGGGAAATCACTGGGCTATAATGGTGCAGTTAGAGTATAAGGACAATTAGCTGATTCATTGTACATATTTTCATTTGTTTCTCACTGTGAGATGCATTAATTAAAAGTCAGTTTCTTTACTCAGGCCAGATCCCTTTCATATTGTCATGAAATCCAATGTAAATCCACAACCACCAATGCTAGTACTCCAAGACCGGGAGACAAAGTATCTTTCTCCTGGAGAACCCCCTTCTCTACCTGGGTTCTCGAGGAAAATAATTTGTGTTGTGTGGTAAGAGATGCACAACGAAAGCTTGAAGACCTTTCTACTTAAGAAACTCACTGGGGGCCCCAAGCAAGAGCTGAGGAGTTTCCAGGGTTCATGATGCAATGCATTGATTTTTGAGAGACAGAGATGGATAGGTAGACAGCAAGGTACACCAATCATCAGCCTCTCCCCCTTGCGCTGAGCCTACCTCAAGAGGGACCACTGGATGTTTGGCCCAGGGGAATCATTTTGCTACCCTTCCTTTCCACTTGCTGGCTCAAGATGTCCGTATAAAATATTCAAAATCCCAGGTGACATCATAAATCCAGTGGGATAAGGGTCCTGAGAATGCTAACTTAAATCAAGCAATGTTATACCATATCTCGGAATGATAATTCAGCCACCTTTTGACCCCTTTGAGTACTGGCCCAGAGAGACTGAACTGCTGTAGAATCCCATGCATTTTTTACTTGAACATCCCACTGTATTCTGCAAAGCTTATCTCCAGGAAGCTGTGCACAGGCCCAGCCTCAGACTGAAAACTGTACTCATTTATCTGGGAGTAAATCCCATTAAAGTCATATATAGGATTGCACTACTTGTCTCTCTGCTGTCCCTGAATGCCAATGAGAGTCAAACTAGATGCAGTGTATCCAGCACATGAATTTTATTCATGCCTGCCCTGTTCACATGAAGCAGGGATGCTTTCTTTTTATTTCTGTTGCTTTTGATACATTTCAGATGATATATAGCCTTCCTTTTCTCTAAATATACAGTGATTAGGGCAGCTTATAACAATTTACATGCAGAAATAAAAGGCACAATGACAAAGTGGTCAAAATAGAAATGGAGGATCAAAGGCAGAGGATAAAACATTAGGAAAACTATGAGAAAGTTTTGTATCTGCGAAGGTACCCAGATCCTGGCCTATCCCAAGGGGCTCCTTGTCCATTAGGCCTCTCATGTTGAATTTTATTCATTTATTTGTTTACATGTATTTATAGGCCACCTGTAATTGCCAAGGCCTTCCAATTGGCTTACAATGCATAAAACATATTTACAGAGTAAAAACACATTAAAAACCAATTAAAACACAATGAATTAAAACATCTATAAAAGCTATTAAAAGGGCCACAGCATGCAGGCTAAATGTTTTTTTAAAATCCTAAAAAGATACGTCTTTGCCTGGCACCGAAAGGAAGATAGAGACGGCACCAGCAGAATTTCCCTAGGGAGGGAGTTCCAGAGATGGGGAGCAGCAGCAGAAAAGGCCCTTCACCTGGTTGCCACCCCTCTCATCTCCCTGAGGGGTGGTTCTCGCAGAAGGGCCTCCTGAGCTGATCTAAGGGGGTGGATAGGTATATATGCGTGCAGACGGGCCTTTCCCTTTCTAGGCAGGGAACTTATGTTGGGGGTGGTCTCAGCTGCGATGGATGAGAATTCCACAGACGTGTCAGAAGCAGGAATTTGGGGGTTGGAAGGGCCCAATAAAATCCAAGCAGGGCTAAATGCACCATTTTGGGACTTCTGTGCTATAATGTTCTTCCAGATCTGTTGCTGGGCATTTGGGGATGCGTGCTGCTACCTTCTTCCTTCCTATCAACACCCTTCCCTGAAGGCTTGCACACACGTTATGTCTTGTCCTGCCCTGTTGCAGGAAAGGTTTTGCCTCTGCAGAATTATCTCTAGCGCTTGGCTTCTCGTGACATGACGTTGGCATCACCACTCAGAATTCTGCAGCTGTGAGAGGGATGCACCGGTATTGCAACAGCTTCCACTCATCCCTTCGATTCCCAGAATTTTTCTCCTGTCCATTTGTGCCCTCCTTTTAGTGTAAGACTGTCCTGAGACAGGGGTAGTTGGAATTCAAAATTGTAATTTATGTGATCATTATGGAAAGTTTTAAAGTGTAATGAAAAAGGCTTGTCATGGTTGCAATTAAAATGAAACAGCTAACAGAATGGAATTAAAGAAGTACCTAGTGACTCAGTATTCTGTTTGATGCAACTTCTTTCCACCCATAGCTTCATTGCCTAATTGCTAAACTGAATTTACTGAAACAAGCTTATTGTTTCATTTTATTATCTTCTCCTCCATGATCCCTTCACAGGGACCTCTTTAGTTCCACTTTCATGGAGAGGGTCATTTAAAATAGGAAGAGTTAATATTTATGTCTCATTCATGCGATCATCGACATGGATGCTACGGTAGAGAAAAGTATTCAGACTGCTGCGCAGTTTGTCTGGCTATATCTTGCCAGAGAATTCTCAAATGATCGTGTCGTGTTTGAATCAGCCTAGGGCTGAAGCAGATGGTGAATTCATACAATACCTTTTTGGGGTAGCAGGAACATCTATAGCAAGGTTAATGAAGGAAGGATATCAAGTGTACTTGAGGTGAAAAGTTGATTTACGGAGCTAAGAAGTAGCAGTAATGAAAAAGATTGTTTCTTTTGTTAAACTGAAGGAAGCCAGAACAGAACCAGATAGACTTTCCTGATTAGTTTTTGAAGAAATCAAGCCTATCATAATGGCTTAACTAATACAGATCTTGGAAGGTCTTTCAAATTAAGATGACTATGGGATAACACAATTAAATGTATAATGTTTTTAATCTATGTCATGGCTTACATTTTATACATGATACAATTTAAAATACGAAATGTATATAAAATAAAAAGGAAGCTTTCAATGCATGCTGAGGATAGGATCATAGCAATGAGAGAGAGAATGAGAGAGAGGAAGCAGTCTGGCTATTCCATGTTCCTCCTCAGATGGTTTGGCCACAGTCTCCTCTGTGATTTTTTCCATGATGCAGCCAGGAAAAACTTAAGATAAATCTCCTGCTCCTAAATTTTTTTCAGAGCATTTTTATGAAAGGTTGCTCAGAAATACATCTTACTATATTCAGTGAGACTTATCCCCAGGTGAGTGAGCACAGTATGTTGTTGTACTGTGCTACCACATCATTTCCAGCTTATGGTGCTAAGGTAAATGAATTCTCCAAAATGTCCTATCCATGACCACGCTGTCCGGCTCTTACAGATTCCAGGCCGTGGCTTCCTTGATGGAGTCAAACCCTTCGACGTTCCCTCACACGATTGTCTTCTCCAGTGAGTCTGCTTTCTCATGATGTGCAGGAAGCATGACAGTCTAAGCTTCACCATTTTTGATTCTAGGAAAAGCTAGAGGATATGACCAAAACTGAGACCTAAATGATCATTCTCCTATTGTGAATGACAATCATGAAATTAGGGGAATCGATAGTGATAACAGAATGCTACAATATCATTGTGTTAATAATGGTGACTTTCTAATCTATTCACATCTTATCTCTATATGATGCCCATGATGACTGTTACAAAAGTTGTGCAAGTAAAAGTTTGGTGTTTACTTTTGCACATTTTGTTGTGCTACAACATGGGGTAAAGTTGCACAGAAGCACACATCAAGCATGGGTTATTATAAACAAGCAAACCAAACTATGGACCTTCTCTGAAGCAGGGTTATATCCAGTGTTCGACTTGGAAGGACTGAGGATCAGACGGCCAAATGCAAAGCAATTTTCGAGGATATTGTCACAGTCTGCAAAGGGGGAGGTTCACTTTCCTTCCAACAGGACAATTATGCTAAACACACGCCCAATTAACTTTGGAGTCGTTTACAGACAAGACCCCGAAGGCCTTGGAATGGCCCAGACAAAGCTCAGGCTTCCTTTTCATGGGGGATCCAGCAAAATTTGAAAGTTGCTGCTCATCAGCAGTCCCCATCCAAGTTGTCAAGCAGAGGATCCAGACACCCAAAGTTGATCGAGACTTCTCAAGGAAAACTCACCGTCCTAATTGTTGCAGAAATGTTTCTACCAAGGATTGACTCAAGGAGGTGAACGCTTAGGCATGTTCTAGTTTGCTTTCAGTTACTTAACTTTCTGTGCACACATGCACACATTCTCTTCCTAACGCCAGGAAAAAGGAAAGCGGATGGAGGGGAAGAAAGCAAGATAGAAAGCAAGCCAGGGAGGGAGGGGAAAGCACTACGAAAGTCATCAAGAAGCGCATGGATGTTCCCAGGGGTCACATCACCATCACAACCCTGATTGGGAGTAAATCAGGCACTGGGACAAAATGCACATGATTTTGCAGAGATGCTGGATCTCAATTATTTAAGCCTAGTTGTGATGAAACAGAATTTTTAGTATTCACTGTAACTATTTGCCCAGTGACTCTTATACAATACTGTGTGTGATGCTCTGCACCCCTTTTGTCCTTATTTCTGGGGTCCACTATATGCAAAACTGTTTTAGAGACTTTTGCTAGAGTGGTATTAATCTGATTTCGCCCAGACTTCCTGGTCAAAGGATCATGTTGTTAGGTGGGAAGCGCTCTTTCCATGCTCCATCCTCCCAGCCTTGCTGTGCGTCATGGCAGCCCCTGCAAGTGAATCCTCACCTTCTTCTAGTCTATGGACTGAAGCGGCTCACACGGAAGTGAACAACTCAAGGTGCGAGCCTATGCAGGATTAGATAGAAAAAATCCTGCAACTCTGGGGAATATCAGGCATTATGAGACTCGCTTCTGATTTGAAATGCTGTGTGTTGTAGGACTTTTTCTGGATGTGCAACACTGGGAGTTGCAAGTCTTCTTTTGCAACTGGGAAGATGGCACTCCAAGGTATGCAGAAGGAAATGTCTATCAGCCGCAATTGCTATGGATGCCAATGAGGAAGCATTTGTTGCTCTTGGCTCAAATGCAAGTGAGTCAGTGGGAGGAGCTAATATTCCAAATTCACAGCCCTTCTTTTTTGCAAACAGACCCCCTTCATTTCTGACATAGGATGTAAACAAATGAGACAGAAGGAGTTTTGTCAGAATAACAAGCTCTAAAGTACTGGAGACAATAATGTGAAGAAGAGCTGTTTATGGAAGGAGGATCCACTCTTGCATTGATCTTTAAATTCACTGGAAATCCTGTTTATATAAAATCCTGAGTGTCTGTCTGAGTGCATGTGTTGTGTGTGGAATTTCAAGTGGGTACCTATGTTATTGAATGCACGGTTGTTCTGCTGCTAACAGTTCTTTAAGTACTTCACTTATAATGAGCGATTCCATTCGGTGCATTCTAATGCAAGTACAGTGCAGATTTCATGTAGATGTGAACATGTGCTTCCACAGAGGTTCGCAGCTCTGTAGAAATAACGTGCTCTTTTGTGGGTTGATGACCCTAAACCTTTCATTTTCCCTTGGTTTAATAAATTTCACTTTAGCTGCTCTAACCGGTAATGGATGACACAGATGCAGGGCAATCAGCTGATTCATTGTACATATTTTATTTGTTTCTCACCGTGAGATGCATTAATTAAAGGTCAGTTTCTTTTCTCAGGCCAGATCCCTTTCATATGCTCACTAAAACCAATGTAAATCCGCAACCACCAATGCTAGTACTCCAAGACCGGGAGACAAAGTATCTTTCTCCTAGAGAACCCCCCTCTCTACCTGGGTTCTCAAGGAAAATAATTTCTGATAAGACTGCTACCTATCAGGAAGAACTTCTTGACCTCCTAGTCTGTCCCACTGTTCAAGCATTTCTGAGTTAGAAACATAGAAACATAGAAACAGAGTGAGTCAGAAGGGGCCTCCTGGGCCATCTAGTCTGACCTCCGGCACCAGCCGGCTCTGCTCATGACATGCCCACCATGTGCATGTCCAGCCTATCTTTGAACACCCTCACCGATGGGGCCTCAACGACCTCCCGTGGAAGCCCATTCCACGCCCTCGGGGTCCTAACTGTCAGGAAGTGCTTCCTGGCATCCAAATTGAACCTTGGCTCCCTGAGCTTTGCTCCATTGGAGCGCGTCCTGCTTTCCTCTGCAGGGGAGAACAGGCCTCTCCCCATCTCCATGTGACACCCCCTCACATACCTGTATGTTGCCAACATATCCCCTCTGAGTCTCCTCTTCTCCAGGCTGAAGAGACCCAGTTCCCTCAGTCTTGCCTCATACGGCATCCCCTGCAAACCAGCCACCATCCTTGTGGCCCTACGCTGCACTGACTCCAACCTGGCTATATCCTTTCTGTAATGAGGGGCCCAAAACTGAACACAATACTCCAGTTGCAGGCGCACCAGAGTCATGTAGAGTGGTAGTAATACCTCTCTAGATCTAGAAGCCACACTTCTGGCTATGCAACCAAGGGTGGCATTCGCCCTCTTGACCACCGCATCACACTGCTGACTCATGTTTAGCCTGCGGTCAACCAGTACACCGAGGTCCCTTTCACAAGTGCTGCTCTCCAGCCACTTGTCCCCTAACCTGTACTTATGACAGCTATTCCTATGCCCCAAGTGCAAGACCTTGCACTTCTCCACATTGAACGCCATCCTGTTGTCTCCTGCCCACTTCCATAGTCTGTCCAGATCCTTTTGGATCTGGTGTATCTGCTCCTCAGTTGTGGCCACTGCTCCAGTTTTAGTGTCGTCTGCGAATTTGATCAGCAGACAGTTCACCCCTTCTTCCATGTCGTTAATGAAAAGATTAAACAGGATCGGCCCCAGGACAGAGCCCTGGGGGACCCCGCTTGTCACTGGCTGCCATCCCGACGATTCCCTGCTAATGGTTACCTTCTGCTTTCGGTCAGTCAACCATGCCCTAATCCACTGGACAGTGCTTTGGTGTATCCCAAAACTCCTCAGTTTCTCCACCAGGATATCATGGGGCACTTTGTCAAAGGCCTTGCTGAAATCCAGGTATACCACATCCACTGCATCCCCTCCATCTAGCCATCTTGAAACCTTGTCATAGAATTCCACAAGGTTTGTCTGGCAGGACCTGTTTCTGCGGAAGCCATGTTGTGTGGCTGTCAGCCTCCCTTCCCTATCTAGCATCACTAGATCTCTCTCTATTATGAGCCTTTCCATTGTTTTTCCTACAATGGACGTAAGGCTAACCGGTCTATAATTCCCCATGTCCTTCCTACTACCCTTTTTGAAAATTGGGACCACCGATGCCACCCTCCAGTCCTCTGGAACTTCACCTGTTTTCCACGAGGCCTCAAAAATGGAGGCCAGCGGGCGTGAGAGAACCCCTGCCAACTCTCTAAGTACTCTCGGGTGTAACCCGTCAGGGCCTGGCGCCTTTGTAATGTCCAATGCCCTGAGGAGCACCTCGACTTCAAGGGGAGTGGCTCTAATCTCTGCCCCTAAGTCCCCAGCCTCATCCAATCTCCTATACGGAAATCCCCCGTCCTGCTTTGGGGAGAACACAGAGGCAAAATAGTCATTTAGCATCTGTGCCTGTTCCCTCATGTCAGTCACTGGATCTCCTTCCTCCTTATTTAGTGGTCCCACCACTTGTCTCCCCTTCCTTTTCCTATTTACATGCTGGAAGAAGCCCTTTTTGTTGCTCTTGATATTCTTGGCAAGTCTCAGCTCATAATCAGCCTTAGCCTTGTGAAGAATCCTTCTGCAACGGGCCTCCTCCTCCTGGTATACCCTTTTGTCTATTTCCCCCAGTACCCATTTGTCTATTTCCCCCAGTTGTACCACAAAGAATCCTTTGCATCAGCCCATTTCTTTGCATCAGCAGGTGCTTTGGTCCTTTCTTCTCAAAGCCCAGAAATACATAGCTTGCCAAAATCCTTCAAACCTCTTCAACACAACTGGAATTTGCTAACTGGAAGAGTTCTGTAAGAAATCCCTTTTGAAGCAATGCAGACCTATCTCTAATGTAAGTTCATGGGGGGTGCGGAAGGCAGAGGAGTGATATAAAGGGTTTATATTATAAATTATATAATTTATATATAAAGGATATATAAACCCAGGAAAGTCAATGGTTATGCACATAAACCACATTCCTAAGGATTCCCCTCCCCCCCCACAAATCAGTCCAACTTATCTAGCCTCATCATCTACCTTGGATCCCCAGTCGCATCCTGAATCTATCTGAGATGCGGAGAAAGAGAAAGACCACCTGGCTTCCTGTTGGAATGTAGAGCGGAAAGTTTTAGAGGGACTGCAAGACTCTTTTTTATAGAGAACTCCATTCAGTCAAATGGAGCTGCTTAGCAGAGAGTGAAGATTGGTATGTCCAATAACATGGCAGCCTGTATTTCTGATCTTGCCAGCCAATGAGAAAGCACCAAGGGTTGGACCAACCTTCTGGATGAGTTTAACTTCCCACTCAAAATCCCAAGGTCAATGGAAATGGTCAGGCGATCTAAGAAAAAGGCTTAAAGATGAACATGTAAGAAAAGGTTACATGTTCTTTGTGAGTTCCAGCAAAGTGCCAACTAAATGGATGCTCAAGGAAGGACTGTGGATTTATATCAGAAATAGGAAATGGCTATTAACACCTGTGTGAAAATAATCAAAATAAGTCTGATAAGTAACATAGAAACAGAGCGAGTCAGAAGGGGCCTCCCGGGCCAACTAGTCTGACCCCCGGCTCCAGCCGGCTCCGCTCATGACATGCCCACCATGTGCATGTCCAGCCTGTCTTTGAACACCCTCACCGATGGGGCCTCAACGACCTCCCGTGGAAGCCCATTCCACGCCCTCGGGGTCAAGTAAAGAGGCCATGATCTGGCCAATGAATCACATGGGTTTTAATAAGAACATAGAGCAGACATCTTTGTCTATTGCATCAACTACAATTAAATGCACTTAATCTGGACAGAATCATGCCCTATATTTGTATTGGTATAAATGTAAAAACAAGGCAAAATTATTATTTTTATTTCTGTTTTACACACTTTTAACATTCCAGTCCTCCTCCAAGGATCTGCAGAGGGCATCCACAGGGTTATCCCATTTGTACCCTTACAGTTTTATTTATTTTATTTCATTTCTGTACCTCCCCTTAGCTGAGAAAGGCTCTCTCTGGGCAGTTCACAAGGTTAAAATATACAACAATCACCAAATACAATGCTAACAACTATAAAAGCAAACATAAATAGCATTTCAATAAAGTAGGAGCAATTGAGCCATGATAACTTCACTCAAGTTAGTCTGGAAGTACTGCAGCAATAAAATACAATATAGACGATGAAGATGAAATTCTGGGTAAACAAATAGATTTCTACCTGGCACAGGAAGGATAAAGAGAATGCCACTGTGAGATAAATTTCTAAGGATGCATTGTTCCAGTTACAAAGTGAGTTTCATGACTGAGCAAGGCTTTGAACCCATACCCTTTCACTCAACTCAAAACCTCAGGCCACAATCAAATTCAGAGTGAAGCATCTTCAAGCCCACTTATTTCATTGGGCTTCAGGGTACTTACAGTGCAATTCACATCTCCTTATCAGTCTGATTATATTAGATAGGATTTGCTCCCAGGTAGGACTGGAGTCATTGTTCTGTTTTGGATCATGGCCTGGCTCTTACTTAGGATAAAAGAATGCCTCTCATTTTGAAGGCATGCCTGGACGGAGAACTGAAAACATGCTCTACCATTTCTCCCCTATTTCTTGCCGTGCTCTCAAGTCTTGATTCCCTTTTAAGTTTCAACACTAAACTTCAGAGCAGTGCCTTTCTGCTGAGTCTTTACAAGCAAATAAGTGTAACCAGCTGCCAGCAAGAAGCCCTAGTCCAATACAACTGACTTTCAGAGGCAGAAAATTGCTTAAATAGAAAGGAGTCTGTGGTGTTAAATTTGAAAGGGAGTAAAGGAGGAGGAAAATGCATTTTTTGAGTTACCTGGTTTTATGCTGGACTACAAAGCGCTCCTATATTCCAAGTGTACATATTTGATCGGGATAGTGCCTATGGTATCCCCTGAGCATACCACTTATTGGTGTGAATAAAATTAGCACCGAAGAATGGAGACGCATTGCATCGCCAAAAGATCAAACGAGCCCTTGATGCGCTAGCAATCAGCTAAAAGGCCCTCTGTAACCTACCTGGAGTTTGCAGCCATGAGGAGCATGGGGGATAGAAGAGTCTGCATGGCACAGGCTTACTCTCTTTTCCGCTTCCACAGAGCTCACGCGGCACCTGATAAAAGTTGCTGTTTGCGAGGCTCCCTCGCTATCACATTATGAAGAACCCGTTCTGCCAGCTCTTATCTGTCAAATGCTGCCATGTATATATGAGTTTCATTAGCGAGCCCAGTGCTTTTCGCCCGTTCCCTTTGGCAGGCAATCAAGGCATGTCCACATTAAGAATTAAACTTGAGTCCAGGCTGAGCCGGAGCTGATTAATCAGCAACTGTTCAGAACCCCTGAGATGAAGTGGCACAACTCAGGTGGTGCCACAAGGTCTGTTTCCGTGATCCACGCCCTGTCATAATGAAAGGGACTTCACCAGCTGGTTGATTTTGGGAGCAGTCGTAGTCACGTCTACCCAGAAGTGAGCCCCATTTAATTCAATGGGATTTAGGCATATTCATGGGATTGTGGCCTCAGGGGTGCTCCTCAAGGAAAAATGTTGCATTTTCTCATCATGCAAAACATCTACTAAAGGTTGAAGGCAGCAAATGAGTGTTACATGAAAAGATCAGCAATGTGTATCATTGCTCTATGAACCCGTTGCAAATTCAGAGTAGATTTGTGAAGAGTTCTTTGGAACATAAACACTGGAGAAATTTTGAGAGTAGCCAACAGAGTTCCACTCCTTTCTCAGAATTTCTCAGTGGGGAATTTTGCATTCCTGTTTAGGCCCAAACTATACATTATGTATAAGGTTTGATAGTCCACGGTTGGAACCAACCACTGGTCTGGCGCAAATTCACCTACTGATGATGAAGAGAAGAAATAGAGCTGCATGTCATCAGCATACTGATGGCAGCACACCCCAAAACTCCGGGTGACCCCACTCAGCAGTTCCATGTAGATGTTAAATAGCATGGAAAACAGAACAGACCCCTGAGGAACAGAACAGCATGCTGGAGAATCTACAGGGCTGAACAATATTCTCCAAAGACCTCCGTTTGGAGATGGCCCTCCAAGTAGCAGAAGAACCACTACCATGTGGTGCCCCCCACTCCCAATTCAGACAGTTGCCCCAAAAGGACACGATGGCCAGTGGTAGCAAAAGCTGCTGTGAGGTCCTGCAGTACCAACTGAGTTGTATTTCCCATCTCTCTCCTGGCATAGGCTTTTGTGAAGACCTGCCAGGTCCAAACTAGGTTTCCTCGGGAGTGTCTCTCCGCTGCCTTCTTTGCAGGCTGCTCTCTCTCACCAGGAAGAATCAATCACCTCCTGGCCCAGTCAGCTTTTTCCTCCCTACCAGTTTGTATAAGCCAAGAGGGGCAGAGATCCAATGCAGAAGCAGTTGCTTGAGACTGCCCAAGCATTTCATCAATGTCCTCAAGCTGGACCAACTGCAACTCATCCAAAACAATTAGACAAGGCTGCGCTCTGGACAAGACCTGAAACACATGCTGTAACCACACACACAGACACACACAACCTGGGCAGCATGTTGAGGACTTAATCATAGCAGTGGAGTACATTTTTCCTGCTGTAACTGCTCCTGAGTGTAGGCACACACATGTGTGCACACACATTCAGTTAGATCTACTGGGAGTTTCTTTCATCCGAACTTAAGCCATCTCTTATTTTGTTTCATGTGTTTCCTATCCATGGTTTAGAATGGAGTTGTATGAACCCTCCTCAGGGAGGAATCTTGTGAGTCTGTTTCTCACATTCTTTTCCCTGGAGTCCATCTGAGATTAGTGAGTTGGTGGTGGCGGTGGTAATGGTGGTGATGGTGGTGGTGATGATGATGTGTCACTTCCTACTGCAAAAAAGTGGTATTGAAGTGGCTCAGTGCATGTCTCCCTCTACCCATCACTACGCGGATTGTCTCCCCCGCCTCTGGTCCTCTCTCTTAGGCACATATGGAGGCAACCAACCCCCGTCAAAGAGTGGGGACAGGCCCTGGCCTTGTGTCTCTCTGAAGTGCCCCCTCCAAAGGCCTGATTTACATCCTCCACTTTGAAGCCCTGCCACCCCAATTCTGGGCTGGCAGGGAAAGACCTTTCTCCTGGGGCCAGCCCAAGAGAGGCTTCCTCCTCTCGCAGGCTACGCTAACTTCTTGCACAGGGCAAGATCTGCAATCCAGCACATGGCAAGCTAACAGTGCAGAGCACGGGTCTGTGGGCTGCTAGGGATCAGCCAAGTTCCAAGCTGGGTTCTCGCTGGGGAAAGTTGCTTCTGGTCCAGAAAACTGGGGTGACAGCTTCCCCGATGGGCTGCCTGGGTGCAGGCTGCTTGCGGTTTGGTGCATTCCTTGCAATAGCTGTTTGCTGCTTGCAAGCCTGTTGATATTTTTGGAACACTTATTCAAGATTATAAATATGCATTAATAATATAATGGGGCATCTTTGATCATATGTCACTACAAAATTCAAAGATAGCGAAAATAAAACGTATGAACATATTAAATTAGTGAGTATGGGCATATCTTGCTGGATCACTTATAGAAATAAAAAATACATATATCTGCTGCATCTCTCTGCTCACAGAATGTTTTCTTCTCCCCTACTGATATTAGATATGCTAATTTATTTAAAGTACATATGAAAGGCACAAGGTTAGGAATTTTATAGTACTTTATTCTTTGCATTCAGCTTGAAAATAAGGAGATAAATAAATCATTTGTGAATAAGACTTCTAGAAGCTGTATCCCTTGTGCTTTGCTTCTCCTCTCCTCTCCTCTCCTCTCCTCTCCTCTCCCTCTCCTCTCCTCTCCTCTCCTCTCCTCTCCTCTCCTCTCCTCTCCTCTCTTCTCTTTTCCTTAATACAGATCAGGGCCCTTAAATAAAATCAGGAACAAAATCCTACCATTAAATTGCCTTTGTATCTGGGTTAATAATGAGGTTTTGAAGCTGCAAACAATATGCATTTCCAAGGTTAAAGGAGAATTGAAAAGCTTTTATGTAATATCCCCTTAATGTTTTAGCATTATGTACTAAAATAGAAAAGTCCCATAATGGAAAAACTGTGGGACTTTGGAAGGTTACACCAAGAAAATTGTTTATAGATGTACCTTCCATCCATTGTCCATGCAATCACTAAAAAATCTAAGCTCATTTGGTGTGAACCACCCAACCATCCTTCATAACTTCTGGTCTGAATCTAAAATACAGCATTGTATTGTGGATGCAGTATTTAACTACCTAGCTTAAAACAAAATGCACATTCATAGATCTCCACCACTAAGCTGATGCAGGGTGTTTGAAGTAGGGTGCGCTGTAAGCTCAGATCTTTTCAGGAGGAGCTAACTAATTTTAGACTAACTCCTTCACTTCCTTATTACTCCCACTTTGTACTGCCTAGGAATGTTTTCCATTGGAAGATCTTTCTGGAAGTTGGTGTTCCAAATCACTGGATCTTGCTCCAAAAGTTGCATCAACGAAAAGTATCTTTTTTCAGTTTTTGATTTCTCTGTTGCCTTCAGTCTCGTAGGCATGCGCATACAAGCAAAACTCAAGTGCATTGACTTTCTCCGAATTCCACGTTGGAACTTATCCCACCTTCTATCCATATCAGATTGCTTTATTGTTTTCTTTCAAAAGGAAACATTGTTTCATAGACTTTCTTCAAATGTATTCGTGCTACCAAATGCCTGTTTTGGTCTGCAAATCACAGGGCAACCTCAGATTTCAATTGCAGATTACATCCACATCATCAGTGCTAAACCCTCCAATGTAGCTTGAAAACAATAGCATGGAAAGTTGCAATGCACAGAGGTGGGCTTTACAGAAGCAATTTCTTCCAGAGCTGCACTTCTGGGGACTTGGCTTACTTTCGGAAGAGTGATCATTGGGAACTGATGGCGTTTGTAATATTTGACTTTGATTTTACACAGAAACCGAGATGCACACACAGAGGGCTTAGGGGCAGAGACTAGCAGGAAATCTACCTCCCCATGAACTTGGGTCCACCTAGTTCTCAAAGAACCAGCAGGACTTTTTGGGGTTTCATGAATCTTCCCCAGTCCTACCTGGTGATAACGGGGACTGAAACCTAGATTTTTTACATACAAAGTGACTTTGGGCCAGCCACAGACTCTCAGCCCAACCTACCTCCCAGGGTGGTTGTTGTGAGGATAAGATGGAGGAGGAGAATGATGTAAGCTGCCTTGAGCCCTTTGTAGGAAAGAGGCAGGATATAAATTGGAGGAAAAAAAAGTGTGGTGTGAAAAGGATGGGGGTGCCCCACATGACCCTTGAGATCAGCAGGAGAGGCCCTTCTCTGGGAACCCTCCATTAAGGATATTAGGAGGGTGAGCACCCGGAGGAGGGCCTTCTCTGCGGTGGCGCCCCGCCTATGGAATGCGCTCCCCAGAGAGGTCTGCCTGGCGCTGTTATTTGCTTTTCGGCGCCAGATGAAGACCTTTTTATTCAAATGTTATTTTAACTGTTAATGGTTTTTATTTATTTTATGCTTTGGCCAGGATGACTTAAATTTATATTATATTATATTATATTATATTATATTATATTATATTATATTGTTATGTTATTTATTTGGTTGTAAGCT
This sequence comes from Varanus salvator macromaculatus, assembly GCA_023646645.1. Classification (NCBI taxonomy): domain Eukaryota; kingdom Metazoa; phylum Chordata; class Lepidosauria; order Squamata; family Varanidae; genus Varanus; species Varanus salvator. The sequence continues at coordinate 5,186,501 of JAIXND010000690.1, read as the reverse complement.
GCCCCAAGGCTTCAGCAAATGGAGCAGCATAGAAGTTCCCTAAACAAACAAACAAACAAACAAACAATCCTTTAGGGATGTCTCACAGCCCAGTGACTCTGTTTCTCACAATCTTTTCCCACAATCTTTCTCTCTTTTCTGAGATTAGTGAGTTATTGAAGATGCTGCTGCTGATGATGGCGAATGATGGTATGTCATTTTCAACAGTGATAATGATGGTATGTCATTTTCTATTGCAAAAAAAGTGGCATTAAAGTGACTACATACACACAGAGAGACAGAGAGAAAGAATGAATAAAAGTTTATATCTGATGTAACGGGCAGGACTCCCATTCTATCTTTTGTGAATGAGCCAAAAAGGGCTGATGACCTACCTAGATAGGCTCCACCCCTTCTTATTTATTTATTTATTTATACCCTCCAGTAGCCAAAGTTCTATGTATTCCTCTTCATTTACATCTATCCCACCTTTTCCTCTTTTCCAAGAAACTCAAGGCAGCTCATGTAGTCTCCACTTCATTTATTTCAGCAACAATAAGTCCGGTGAGGTTAGGCCAAGAGTCTGTGAGTGGTCCAAAGGCACCCAGTGAGTTTCATGTTTGGGTGCAAAGTGAAATCCAGATCTGCCAAGTCCCCGTCTGACATTCATGGGCCCCCATTCCATAACACGAGGGACATGCTGACAAAGAAGAAATCCAAGGCAGTAACTTCAGTCAACCATCATTCTGGAAGAGAGAGTCAGATATTATCAAGGCTGCATCCTTAGGGTCAAAGAACAACTCAGAAATCCTAGGAGGAAACAGAACTCTTTTACAGTGTTAATGCTGTGCTCCACATCTATACATATGAGTGAATTCATGGAATATCCCCCAAATGCCACAGGCCTCTGGTACTTTAACCCAAGAAAACAGAAACTCTCAGTTTGAGCTCCTGACCATTAGATCTCTTGCTCAGAGATAATTTGCTTTACTATCATATTGCAAACTTCCAGAAAGGGGCAGGCCTTCATTCCCAGAGGCTTTCTGTAAAAGAAAAATAAAACAAAATATATCAAAATTAAAAACTGATTCTCTGCTGAGTGGTGTCTCCTGCCTATTTGCCTGTCTGTGTATAGGATGCCGCCTTTGTAGACCTGCGACTTCATCCCTTCTTTCTTTGCCTCAGACCTGTGGTGGCATTTTCCACTTGGAACAAGGCAAAAAGGATTCCTATTTCCTAAGTGCTGGAGCCATCAAGCACCCATCTGGGGCCATTAGCATATTTTTCCAAACCCCAACTATATGATCCAGTCAGTGCCTCAAGGCACACCCACTGCGGAATGTTTGTAAATAAATAGGTTTTTTTTTTTTAAATGCCATAAATCTCCAAGCATCTTTCCTCACGTAGAAACAGACCCTGTCACAGCAAGACACTGAAATTTCCAATTACTTAGGGGAAAGAAGAAACAGAAGCAAAGCAAGATAAACTTTACAAAATATGTAAATAAAGTACACATTTTCTCTCCTTGTGCTGTATTCTGTTTGCTTGCTTTTAAAAAGGTAATGCATAAGCATGTGGGAAAAACATTCCTGGAACAGAAATTGAGGCTTGTGAATTACAAATATTTCCTTCCTAGCATAGATAGTTTACAAATTTCTATTAAGCGTGTGCTCTGCCTTGTTCGCTGATATTTAAGGTACTTTCTGAGGAAGCCCAATTGCTTGTGACCAGAAGTGACACAGCATATGGCAAGCAGGATAAACTGCGGCTCTGCGCTTTTATTCAGCCAGCCTCACACGGGTGTTTTTACATGAGGTAACGTGCTGCTGTAATTCTTCTACAGTCTCTCAAGCTCGCTGCATCGCGAAATGTCACTTGATGGGGTTACAGCTGATGCTGTTTGCCAGAAGTCTGCATTTACTTTGTAGTCGTCAATCAGGCTGCAGCCGGACTTTAACATTTCCCTGTGCCTGGGCTTCCTTCCCCTGCTATCGAAATGTGTTATGCAAGATGGAGAAAAGGAGCCAAGACACAGGGGCTATGGGATGCCATTTCACGATATAGTGCAGGCGTTTGCGAACGCAATACTCCTGTGCACCTGTTGGTTACAATATTTGTGCTGTCTTTACAAGGCACATTACCATCCTGGAAGTCCAAAGTGCTCCTCTTCGAAAAATGAAATGCCCCTGAAGAGCAATAGCAAGTTGGAAGGTAGTGCAGCTTTTTCACTTGACTCAGCCAATTCACAGACTCATGCTGTAAGAAGCATGTTTTTCTGGGGAAGCGGGACAATAATGTACTGGTTTGTTTAGGATCCATGACTGCATCCTAAACTTGTTTGATGTCTCTGATGGTTAGAAACCCGGCAGAAAGTCCAGGGATAATGACTGAAGCATGTGCCATTCTGACACGATTATTAACACAAACGAAAATGGTCTTGATGGGATAAATAAGATGCCCTTGGACACAAAGACTCGAACCATGTGGCATGGTCAAAATTTGTCTATCCGGGCAGTGGAAAAGCCTGGTTCTACACACAGCATAGAATCGGGCTCATGTCTCCTAATTTGGGAGTCCTAAAAAGATAGCAAATTTAGGTATGGTTTTCTGCCTGGGAGAAGTAAGAGTAGTAGAAGATTTAGTGAGTGGGTGGGTCCCCACTCCCACTTACTTACTTACTTACTTATTTATTTAAAGTTTTTGTATGCCGTTCCCTTGCTATATAGCCTGGGGACTGCTCACACAATAAATAAATGTGGCACGTGCCAGGACCTATTGAACTGCCTTTGAACGTCATCTGAACCCAGCAAGGGTGGCTTGCTGGCACCCAGGGCCCACTGGCAGTTGCAGGGCTGTGAGTGGTTTGTTGTGGTTTGTTGAATGCTGCAGTTGGGTTCTGAATGTCCAGAATGGCTGTTCGCCATTGCGGTTTTATGACTTTGTGGTGGACTGCTTGATTATGTGAACAGCTCTCAAGATGACCTGGCTGCTTTCAGAAATGTGTAGGTTCTTGATGTGATGGGAAGTGGGCACATTCATTGTTCTACCCCAGGCAGCCAGCCATCTTGGACTGAAGTGGGGCAAAATCACATTGCAGACAGCACTGGGAGACTTCTGGAAGAAGCAGATTGGACCGCAGGTGGGGTTTGGCCCCACTTTGATTCATCTCCCTCTCCCTACATGTGTTATTTAATTATCATATCAGGGAAAAGGGTTTAGCATAATCTCTGCAATTTGCTAGTTAAACAGATGCACCAAAATATGGAGAATCTGAAGCAGTACTGCTCAGAATTCCAGTTCTGGATTAGAGCTGATTGCATTTTACTTTCGTGTAATGCATCTCTGGTCTGGGTAGAGAAGCTTTGAGTGTCTGTGAAACTGTCGTGACATGACCACCACTGTTTTGTATCAAAATTTACCCCATGGGGGTGTTAAGAAAGAAACAAAAACCCCATTGGAATCCTTGCAGATTTATTTTAAATAGGGAGGGGGATTTCCATACAAACATGAGAAGAGTAAAATGTTCATTTTCACTCTCCCCCCAGGACTTTGCTCCCAATCTGAATTGGGACCATGCACAGATAGCTAAGCAAGTCACACACATTCAAAGAGAGCCTAGTTTGGCCCAAAGCCTTCAGAGAGTTGTTCTAACCATTTAGAAAGAACTGCACAAAACCTGGGAGTCTGTCCAGCAGCGTTCAAGGGAAAGGGCTGGAGCAGAGCGAAATATCAATGCCTTCCAGGGAACCTAGAGGGCCAGACTGGAACACCAGTCTAGCTAAACAAAAGACCAAAGAAAGGTAATATTTCAGGTGTGCGTCTGTGTGCAATGAAGACGGCTGGACACAGGGAACAGACTTTGCCCCATACAGACAAGTCTTAATTAGAATGTCTCCAGGGTGCTCCTGGGTGTATCTATAAACAGAGCATCCCTGCAGACTTTCTGATGAACATAAAGAGATCAAGGAATAGTCTGTCACCCCAACCACTGTCCGAACCCTTGGCATATGAATGCCTGAAAAACTTATATATTCATACACTTGGTTGGGGAAAGGCTGCAGCAAGAATGAATTAAGCTCCCCCGCTTCAGAATGACTGCCATGTGTACATTCACTCATGGAGTCCTTAATGGATTTAAACTTCCCTCATTGTGAACAAACTACAACTCAACACTGGCTTCTTCATTAGAGTATTCACACAGGTACTTGAGGATTATTTATGACTTTGAATCAGCTTCTGGAGACGCTTACCAAGAAGTTATTCCCCCTGGGCTTTGGGAGGAGGGCTCAGTCCACGCACGCAAGACAAAGCTATCAATCCACATCAGCGCCATCTCCCTGTAGTACAATTCCCCACCTTCCATTTGTGGGAGCCAATGAGGTGTGGAAGCCGAGTTGCATTTTGCCCTCACGCTCACTGGCTATGTCTGTAAGAATGCATTTATTTTAATTCTTCCGGTATTGCTGTTTACCAAAGCAATGGACAAATCAGAAATGAACAATCATGAATCAAGTCATCCCAAATCAAATTGAAATTTGAAAAAAGTAAAATCAGGGAATGACAGCAGCAAAGTAGAATCAGCTTAGCTAACATTTACAATATATCTTAAAATATGTTCATGGATTTAAAACGCACTGGGAAAATAACAAAAAGTTTTCACCAAGTTCCAAAATGATAGAAGAGTGGGTATTAGGTAACCCTATTTAAATAATTAATTTATTTTTATTTTTAGAACACCCATTCCCATAGGAACTGGGTGGCTTACAAAAAAGTTTTTTTTTTAATTATTTTTTAAAACAAGCATATTAAATAGAACTAATCTGTGCTGGTGTGTCTTTCACTCCCTCTGGAAGTCTGTGTTACCAGACACATTTCTCCCAGAAGACCAGTCCGTATTTCAGGGGCAAGCAGCACAAAGGTCCTCTGGGTAGCAGACGTTAATCTCACAGAAGCAAATGTCACAAGATTGTCCCCAGGGGACCTTAACTGGAATACATGGGCAAAAGGGTTTCGGAAGGTAGTTTCAAGTCATGAAGAGCTTGAAAGCTATCGTATTTTTTGCTGTATAAGACTCACTTTTTCCCCCCTCAAAAGTAAGGGGAAATGCCTGTGCGTCTTATAGAGCGAATATGTGTGTGCAGTAAGTCTGTCAGATGTGCAGCTCATGGGGAAGCGATGGGGAATGTGCCTGGGATCATGTGCCCATTTGATGCAGAGTATTTTTTTCTTGTTTTCCTCCTCTAAAAGCTAGGTGCGTCTTATGGTCAGGCGCGTCTTATATAGTGAAAAATACGGTAATTATCAGCACCTTGTACAGAGTCTGGAAATGGATCAGCATCCAGTGCAAAGGCTTCAAAGTAGGTGATATGCGGTTTCTCCATGATGGGCCAGAGACCAGCCTGGCTGCCTTGATTATTTTAGCCTCAGCTTCTGGAATAGACACAAGGGGAGCCCTGTGCCTTGGAGAAATCCAGCCTAGACATTGCCAACATGTGCATTACTGTTTTCAGGCCATGCTGTTCCAGGAAGGGACACTGCCAAAGCTGCTAACAGGTCCTCTTGACCACAGCTTCTATCGGTGCTAACAACTGAAGTTCTGGGTTGAGCAGGGCCACCAAACTGCAGGCTGCAGGGATACAGCCAGCTCAGGCAGCATCCCCAGAGTCTGGGGCTGGTCCTTTCAGAAGAAGGTGACCTCATCCAAAGCACACGAAATGCCAGCTTTCGGGTCGGAGGAACCGCTTAGCAACAACACACCCATCTTGCAATACCGTGCCTTAGTGCATCAGCTCTCGTCCCATCCATGACTGATCCTGGATCCCATTCCAACACTCCCACTGTTTCATCCGAATCAAATTGAAAGGAAAAATAAAACCAAGGAAAGCAGGTTGTCATCATTGTGGTGGCAGCATTGGACTCTACATGTTTGGATATCTTCACCCAGAAATTTCTTCTAGATGAGGGGGTAGGCCTTTTTTTAACAATTTGAAGAATTCATGGGCACCCACACAAAATGGCAGACAAGGCACAACGACAAAGAACAAATAGCTTGTCCAAGTGAAGCAGAGGTGGGGTCTGAGCTAGAACCCTCTTTCATCCACAATTTGCAGTGCCCTTTTTCCATTTATGTTTCTTGATGGCAGGATGAGCTTCAAAGGAAATATCTGCTTGTCCCCACAGCCTTCATTCCTAAGAGGACCCTTGAAGACTTTGATCCAGGTCAAATCCATTTATGAGAAATAGAAATGGCAGTGGTCACAGATCTTCACCAGTGGTGGAGCTAGATAATTTTACACATCTGGTATATTGTTCTCAGGGGCTTTGGAGGACGACATGTCTGCATCAGATGCAAACCACAGAGCTGTCCTTTCCCTTCCCTCAACAACCACCATCCCATTTCAAAATGCTTGCACATTCCTGAAACAAACCCCATTTGATCAGCCTGATCAGGAGTCAGCCTGATCAGGGGAAAACACTACCACTGTCACTCTAAGCATGTTGTTTAAGCTCGCATTTTAAGCTATCTTAAATCATAGCACCATCACAACCTCAGGACTACAATAAAGTGTACTTGTGTTATCCCAGCACCTCAACATCTGTCATTCTCATTTGGACCACCCCTCAATTTGGAATTGTGGACCTCTTAGATCAAGAGTGTTGTGCAGCTGTGATAAATGCATCCAATGGGGATATTTGCCATCGATGCTAGCGTGCCTACAACACGAGGGAGTGTGTTACCGTTTTGGACTGTCTTCCTAATTGTAAATCCATTGTCCCATTGATATCCATGGACCATATTACCAAGTAGGTGAATGGCAAAGTTCAGGCACCTGAGTCCAATCCTTGGGCACAACATTCTCCTATACCAAACCAAATGAATCTTGCTGGAAAAGCAACCTCTTCTAGGAATGGGGTGATGTTGCCTAGGCCCAGTGAGAGCCTGAGATTGTAGCGCACTCTGGCAGCTCCAGGGTTATCAGAGATGCTACTTTTTGTGCAGAAGCTGCATGGAGATCAAGTGGAATTTCTTGGGAATTGTGCTCAGACGGGGGCCCCGGTATTTAAAAGCTGGAAGGGAGGCAAAACATTTCCCACCCGGTGCCTGGTTCTTACCTAAAGGAGGTGAGGAAACATCACCCCATACAGATCACTTTTAAAAAAGCAGCATCAAGTGGCAAGAGGCAAAACCTCAGAGTGTAAAAGAACTCTTCATTTTTAGCTGTAAAGTTAATGCTAATGAATATTGCTAGAAAGGGGTTATAAAAAAGCACAAGATAAAGTATGGATATGTTTCTTGTGGATGTGACAAGCCTCAGCAAATGAGCTGTATAATCCCAGCTGGGTTGTTTAGTCAAGACTTAAATTAGTCCAATACTGGTTAGAATTAAAAAACGTTTTTAATCAAAGGTGTCTTTAAAAAAGAAAAAAGAAAAAACAGGATAAATGTGTTTACCACCTACAATGGCAGGCTTTTTCATGGAGCTCTATCAATAAAACCTTGAGAATACGTTCAAAGAAGCTTAAATATGAATATTTTAAGCCAGGAAATATATGAATATTGCATTGTTATATAAAATAATTGAAATGTTAATCTCTACATTGGACCATTTCAAGCTGTTTATTACAGCAGTGTCGGTTTGGGAAGTATTACACGGATAAAATGAAGAACATTTAGGGGTTATGATTTTGTAGCTCTTCCATATGCATGTTGGAATTTGTCATTGAATTTAGTCTTATTCAAGCTTGGAAACTGAATCCCGCTCAAAAAACTATGAGGATTCACATGGCCTAACAGAGATGTCCACCATGTACGGTACGCATTTGCAATTATGTCCAGAAACGGCTTCTTGGTCTTGCATAGGCATGGAATAAGAGCCAACGTTCTTTGTCTTGCCACTAGAGAGAACACTTCATGCATGGAACTATTCCTGCTTTACCCTTGTTTCTGACAATCAAAGACAAGACGAAGGCATCTCCCATGGATTTTTCGAGGCACAGGAAAGGACAACCTCCTACAGTGACAAAGAAACATTTGCCAACTAAGCTGGAATGTTTTAAGGGAGTCTTCTTGTCTCCCACAAACCATAGGAAGGATATGGGTATTTCCTGAAAGCTGGGAAATTGTTGCTCTCTCTATCTCCCCTACCTCAGTTTCTTGTGTCCACCCAGTATCTCTACGCTGAACAGGAGGCCTCATAAATTTCCCCAAACATTGTCTGCATTCCTGCAGAAAAACTCTGGCTTTCAGAGCAGAATGTGAATATGAATCCAGGTGACCCTCTTTGCATTGTGCTCGCTTATGTGGCTGGTAAAATGCATCTCCTTGTCTTCTGCTGAAGCCACGCTGCACAGGGAGGCTCAATCGGCAAAACCAATCTTAAAAATCAACAGTGCCATGTAGATAATAGCACAACAGAGCGGGCAGGTGCAGCAGATAAGGAAGAACACAGCCTAAAACATGAAAAATCCTCAATGCGGCCGATCCAAGGCTTGCCGAATAAAAACATCTTAGCTGTTTGGCAGAAGCCAAGGCGAGGAGAGGAGCTGTGGAGCAGTGGGTCAAGAGGTCTCCCATGGCTGGGAAATATGGGATCTAGGCCAGCTGTAAGCAGCAGGTTGCCCTCAGATTTCTGCAATGACAACTTCCAACAGACGTTGCCAGCATTGTCCGGGGTGAGGCATTACAGGGGTTGCAGACCAGATCACTGGGACTTGGAGAAAGACTAGTATGTTAGCCATTTGGGCCTTGGGCCCCTTTAGGATGCTGTGCAGAGGTCCTCCAAAGACCTGAATACAGATTCTTCTGTTTGGGAATTGCAGTGTTGAACTGTTAGTCCGGCATCCAATCAGTGTGTTACTCAGTGTTTTAGATCACTGCCTCTGTGGGATCTTGAAACCCTTTGGAAGGTTATCAATGGTTCCTTAGTGCCAAGATCACGGATAGTTCCCTGGTAGCCTCTTATTCATGCTAGCAATGTTTACCTACAAGTAATGTCATAGCAGCAGGAATACCTTCTTATTCACACAAAAGTTCACTAACTAACTGAACATGCTCTGGGATAGTTCAGAGCAGAGAAGCTTCTTCAGCAGGGACGCCAATGTTGGAAGGTCTCCCTGGAGGTACAGAGTAGGAATATCAATACTTTAGAGCATCATAAAATAGATCCCAATCTTAGGCTCCTCTTGGGTTTGAATTTCTGACATATAAAATCGCATCTTGTTCTTAATAAGCTATTTTATATATAGCATATTTGATGATTAAACATAATACTCTTAAAAGTCTCCAGTTGCTACGAATAAAAATCACTGCACAGCATTTCACTCAATAAAAATAATTTCTATAGGAATTAATAATCACTTTAAGGTGATTATTAATGCCTTGAAATTTTCACTTGGCTGAAAAGGAAATTAGACTGCCACAACTATTTGCTTCTTCCGGAAGCCAGTTTGCCCAGGTAGAATTGGGTATCACAGTTTTGTTACATGTGTTTGTGTGTCCCATGAAACTCTGTTCTGAAAATGGTAGAAAGCAAACACACAAAGATAGTCTTTCAGCACCTCTTCCCCTCACTCTGTAGCTGGGAGATCCCAGCTCTACCGCCTGCTTATCTGACTGGGATAAGAAGTGACTAGCAGGGACCTTCCATCTCCATGAGAAGAAAGCGGCCTTTCTCCTGAGTTTCCCATAGGCACAGATCATTGAATCCTGGTAGATGACCCAAGTGACAAAAGAGGGCTCTCCCTGGGTTTGGGTGAGAAATTCACACTCCAGTCCAAATAAAGATAAATAAATGTAAGCTGTCCTGAGGCTTTTGCAAAGGATGGCATATAAATACCCTAAATAAATAAATAAATAAATAAATAAGGGTGTATTAAAGAGATGCAGTGGGACAAAAAGGCAAAGCCAGTTGGGTATTCGAGAATAAACAAGACAGTATGAGGTTGCTAGCCTATGCCAAGCATGCAACAGTAACACCCACAACACAGGAGTCACATGGAAAGCTGCAACAACCCAGACAACAATTAGCATACTGCATCCGTAATGGGTGTAGAGCATCTTTTTGGCCAATGGGTGCACTGAGGAACTACTCCAAAATGGCTGCTATGGGAAGCATGGCAGAAGACACACAACTCACCTAAAGGGATAAGTACAGGACAAAGATGGCATCAGATTCTCAGTTCCCTCAATAACTCATTTGAATATGTGTTTTTCTGTACCCATGCAAGCCTATTTCGTACCAATACAAGCTGGTGGTAAGAAAATGTGTATCTTTCTTCTGCCTTGGTCTCTTTCTTGTGTGTGTGGGTTTATAGACAAGTGGGAAGAGTAAGCTTCTTATGCAGTTTTATTCCCATGATTTAAGGTTGAAATTCCTGTCTTATGGCTTAGTTCTGACACTAAGAGCTCTTATTTCCAACCCTCTCCTTTTCCCTTTGTCCTGTCCCCTTTGACTCTTACTCAGCTGTGTCCCCACCTCCACCAAAGAACATCTCCAAAAGTAAATTTGACCTTCAGGCTGAAAGGTTTTCCACCAATGTCATCTGCATCAGCTGTTGCCACTCCGGACCAGTGGGGGGCAGTATCACACTCAAGCAAGAAACAAGCACCCTGCTCCTCAGCAAGGAAGACTTGCTAAAGACAAACACACAGTCTAGCTAAGTAATCTGTGTGGACCTCTTGCAGAAACATGCATTGGTGGGAGTTCTGGACTGGCCTATATATCCATGGTATTCTGGAGATATTCCATTGCTGAAGGTATTTGTATAATTTAATTCTTTATGATCAGTTTGTATATTCCACATCAGCTAAGAGTTTGGGGTGCAGCAAGGAATAGAAGATGACATTGTTACGCACTTGGTGTTATGATTATTATTTAGAATTCAGGCATGACTGGAGCCAGTGTTCCATATTAATAAAATGCTTTGTTGCAATTAGCATCATTCCCCAATTCCCTCTACCCTTGTTTAACATGCTCCCTTAGCCTTTCACATAAACTGAGCAGGTGAAACACAAGTTGCTGAAAGTTCATCTTGCAAAACCCAAGACAAGATCTGGCTTTCACGGTGTGTTTGCAGCTCTGATTAAAAAGTAAGCACACCCACACACACCAAACCTGAACAATACGGGGAGAATTTCTTTTATTAAATTTGAGCTTGCTGGGCCCATTTGCTTGCATGCAGTCATTCAGTGATTAATTGACCATTTCAGGATTCCCCCAGTTAGCAAGGGGAACAAACAGAATGAATCAGGGCAGACTAGCAAGCACAAAGGTTTGTTACCTGCTCTACAACCACCTCAAAATTCACAGAAGTCATGAAATATGTCTAGCAACTGAAACAAAAGAATGGAAGCTGCAGAGCCAGAAGCAAGAAAACTCCGGAGTGTCCTCTTCCCATGCCCTCAAACAGGGTCTTGGATCTTTGGATCCATCCTGTTGGATGCAGCCTATGGAATTCCTGTGCCAGCAGGTGAGCATCCAGAAGTCCTTAGCACGTGGTTGGTGAGCTGGGTTGTTTGATGGATGACACCTCACAGGGGTCTCACGTCGAGACACAGAACCAGACTGGAAGAGGTCCTAAGGAATGAAGTGGCCACACTGGAATTCTTGAGGGTAGGAGGCGAGGCAGACAATACTGGTTCAGGAGTAATGATGGGAGAAGGCCAGACTTAGAGATTCCCCATCCTCAGATGGCAATTGGTCACAATGTGTGACCAACCAACTTAAACAGAGCCTGCAGACACGTTTTGCTCCCTGTGGGAGGTTTAGCAGCCTGACCCATCTTTGCAACCCTAAGCAGTCCTCAGACACAGGAAGTTTATCAGGCTCCTGGGCATAATGTTGCCAAACAACCAGAAAAATGCAAAAGCTTTTTTCTTCGTTTGGATCAGTTGTTGGAAAGCTGAAGGGAAGGGCATTTGAGGCATTCCTACGCACATTTTCATGCCGGGCCTTTCCCAGACAAGACGGCCTCTTACTGTTTGCTTGTACCTCTGGGTCAGTCTTGTCCAGGTACCATTTTTATTTTATTCCATTTTTAATGTCAAGAGCTGACAGCCCTGCCAGGACTAGGGGTGAGGTGCACCAACACTAATTGCTGAGCTGACTCCATCTTGACAGGTCACAGAAGATTTAGAGGTACTGCACCAACCGCTTAGCAATGACCTGACCACCTTAATAATGTTAAAAGCTTTTCTCCTTATTTTTGCTTGGGGAACTGCTGCTCAGTTGTGTCCCCTCACCATGCAGTAAAGCCAGGTATTCCTGTTGTTATTCTATGATTGCACTTCAGTTTAGACCTTGAACCAAGTGGCACTGTGGAGAAGGAGGTGTGTGCCTACCTTCCGTTATGAAGTACACAACTAATTTTCCCACCCTTGTTGCTATATTCCTGAAAAAAAAGTTAGAAAAAAAAGTGAAAGTAAAAGTAAAAATAAAAATAAAAATAAAGCTCTTTTTATTTTTAAGAGCATGCTTGGTTTTACATGTAAATCACAACAACTTCATGACTACAAGAATGCAATGGAGTTTCTTTCTGGAGGTGAAGCTAAACACATTTAACTGAGAATAAGCCCTGCTTTGGTGCAGATAAAAGGATAAGCTAATGTAAAAATACAAATAATACAAATATGGAGCATCTGGTAGCCATGCCCAGATTATAATTTTAAAAGTAGAATGAAGGGATGCTGCAGAGAGAAGGCCAGTGACCCTCCTGGTCCAAGTGGCAACTCTTGGACTGCCTCCCTTCCCCAAAGTATCGGCTCATACCTTGAATGTCTCTCAGGGCAGGAAAACATAAACCTGATAAGTCTGTATGCAATCTCTCTAAATCTCTGTTGCATTTTCAAGGGACAAGAGGCACAGCTGTGGGAAAGAGGGGGTGCTGCTATACGGGATGGGCAGTGGTGTGTGTGTAGGGGGGGCAAATCCCCCCAAATTGGCTAGAGGGGCTGTTCACATGTCCTTCCTTTTGCAGAAGGCAGATCCTGTATCTAGGCCACAAGGCTGAGAGAAAGAGCTGAATGAAACAGGGGACTAGACTGCCACTCTCTTGGGATCTGATGGCACAGTTCTCATCTTGTACATTTGTCATTTAGTGCAGGACCAAAGCATTCAGCCCATGTTGTTATGGTTTTGGGGTATGTGGGGACAGAGAATGTTCACAAAGTCTTGAAGCATAGAAATAGGCCGAGATTGTCCTCTTCCAATTCGAAGAGTTAGTGTGGTGGTTGGAGTGCTGCACTGAAGATCTGGGAGATCCAGGCTCTAGTCCTCATGAACTCATTGAGTGCCTTTGGTCCAGTCACCAGTGGACTTTGGTCTGCTCTCAGTCCAACTTACCTCACAGGGCTGTTGTTGTGAGGGGAAAAAATTGATGGGAGAACTATATGACTCGCTCTGTTTCCATAAGTTGCCTTCACAAGGGGACAAAGGCAGGATATAAATGCCATGAAGTAATAGTAGTAATTAAGATGATATGCCCTTGAAGCAAAATGGCTACACTGATGGGTCAGGTGTGTGAAAGATTTCAGATCTCATTGCTATGGAAGTACTTTTATTTGCTGCAGATGTGTCTGTTATTTACGGTTTAATTATTTTATGAAATGATGATCATGATGTTAATTCTTGTTTAAAACGATGTAAACAACCCTGGGTAGTTTTTGACAGTTGAAGAATGGAATGTGCATGCATTAAACAAAGTGTGTAAAGGAAATGGGGAAAGAACAAAAGGGAGCAAGAGAGAGAGAGAGAAGGGAACTAGGGCAGCGGTTGTGTCAGTTGAAGTATAAAGGTAAAGGTAAAGGTTTCCCTTGACGTGAAGTCCAGTCATGCCTGACTCTAGGGGGCGCTGCTCATCTCCGTTTCCTAGCCGAGGGAGCTGGTGTTTGTCCGCAGACAGTCTCCGTGGTCATGTGGCCGGCAGGACTAAACACCAAAGTGCACGGAACGCTGTTACCTGCCCACCGAAATGGTACCTTTTTATCTACTTGCATTTGCATGCTTTCGAACTGCAAGGTTGGTAGGAACTGGGATGGAGCAACGGGGACTCACCCCATTGTGCAGATTTGAACTGGCAACCTTTTGATCAACCACCCCAGCAGCACAGCGGTTTAAACCACTGCGCCACCTGCAGTTGAAGTATAGGGTGAGAAAATAGGTGGTAGAAGAGAGTAGAACACATTTTGGGGAGGAACAAGAATGCAGCCACAGAGGCCTGGTAAGAAAAGTTGCAAGGGACTCATGTGTACAGGAAAGGCGGGGATAATGAAGTTTGCCAAAATTTTCTGAACTGCACTTGGAAGCTCAGATTATCTCACTCCATCACATTTCCATGTGCAACTTGTCTGTTAGCTCAGTTGAACAAGGAAGAGGGCAAATTTCTGACTGTATTCAAACCATCACACCACACTAAGATCTATAATAAAATCTCTCTCTCTCTCTCTCTCTCTCCCTTTCTGTGTTATACTGCTAAATCACCAAGGTCTTGTTATACGAACACATGCATAAAAAATATATTTTTATTTCTACAAATTCCTCGTGTTGCAAAGGGGCAAACCTGGAGGACATGGGTTGAAACAACACTCCCTAAAGCAAGGACAGTCATGTTTGTGAGGGCAGGGAAGGACTGGGCCACTGCTTCATTGAAAGAGCGAGTCCTTGTGCAAATAAAAGACATGGTCTCACTCAGCAATTAAAACATTAATTGATTAATCAGAATGATTAATCATTTACTGCCTTCAGCTGTGCTTAATGAGAGTGTGATGAAGGACAGGGCATTTTCAGAATTGTGGAGGACTGCAAATTATAGTAGCAGCGAGCTTGCTATCAGACGAGTTCCAAGACATGGAGGGAAAATGCCATTAAACCTGCATACTCGGAAGAAAGGCTTAATGAAAGAGAAAGAGAAAATTCTGTCCATAAATTTGTGGGCGTCAGTTGTGTTGAGATGTATTTTTAATGATTTTTTCCTGTGCTATCTGGTATAGCATAGGCAGCCCAGTAAAAACAAATAGTATATAAATATGCGCTATAACTAGAGCAATCAGCTGAGTGATATAATCAGCTTTCACAAATTAAAATCAGAATACCAAAAAAGAGATGTCAACCGTCAGTTACTACTGAGGTGAATAAAAAGAGGCTTCTGCTAGATAGACATCTATGACATCAGACTTCAGGTACACCTTCTTCCCACTGGGAATCACTGAAGTCTCAGGGACCAGTTGTTGGCAAAGAGGGATACAGTCTGGGTGCAAGGAAAGAGAACGTGCATCCTGTGAAGAAACTGTTCACATTATGTGTTGACCAGGTACCCATCTAGCACTCATTGATTTTTCTCCCTGCCTGAAAATTAAGACCTACACCCAGAATCCAGGGGTTCCTCTGTGCTTATGTGGGTGAGGGGTGTTTCTCTGGTAGTCCCCAAGGAACGTCTTGCATCCCTCCCTCAGCATCTTCACTTGGTGGCATTTGGGCTATCTTTTATGTAATTCCGGCCCTGTTCTTCAAGGCCCTTAATGCAAGCAGCATAAGATATTTTATCCCTTCTAAATTGCTTTATTCTTTTTGCAGTGGATTTTTCTTTAAAAGAAAAACTGGCTTTTTGTTATTTTGGTTTGCCTAAGGTCATGTTATCATTATTGTTTCATTCTGTTTCCATGTGATTTGTTCATGTTTTGTAGGCCATGCCCAGCAATGGCAGAAGATGGGGAACAAACAGCCACACATGATTACATAAATGAAGAGCTTCAGCTGTTTACCGTGTTAAAGATGTGAATGCAACAAAAACCAGTCTGCAGCATGCATGGGAGGACCAAACTGCATAAATTGCTTTCTGCTAATTTTCAGAAATAGCAGCCATGGGGATCCAGATAATAGTGCATAGAAGGTTTTTTAAAAATCAGTTTGTCCTACTACTGCTTGGCACTGCACCCAAGTGCAGGCAGGCGAGGGAAAAGTCAAGGTCACCAAGCAGAACCTTCATGGATGGAGCAAGAAGTATCACAGTCATCTGTGGAATGGATTAGGGGAAATGAAGGGATGGAATTTCTAGTCCTGTCCTAGGACAGGGTGGCAGAAGTGGTCAGCTACACTTTTTGTCTGGTTAGTTTTCAGAGCTATTTCTCTCTGAGAAGTACCACTTAGAAGTCTGCTTGTCTCTAGAAAGTTTGTAGCAAGATTTCACTTGATGTGGGAGAACCTGTCTGGGATAGCCATGGAGTTATCTAGGCTGGCGCTTGCTAGGACCTGCCCTCTCTCTCTGCAGAAATATATAAACATTCCTGGAGGCCTGGAGGCTCTCCCAGTGCAGTCCAGTCTGTGACTGAGTTCAGTCTGTGGTCCTCATAATGGTGACCCTCCCAAACCAGTCTTTCCTCCAACCATATGCCAAAGTTTTGTGCAGTTCTGTGCCACAAATCCAAAGTATTGTGCCGCCAACCACAACGGCAGGTACATCAGATACAGGTTTATAGTTAACACACACCCAGCTTCCCAACATTGTCGTATCACTTCCAGAATGTGGAGTTCAGTGTTTGCTAAAGTTTAGTGTCAACATTTATTGTTTTCTACATACTATTTTGTGACATAAATCCAGAGTTTTTAGCAAGAACCAAAAGTAATTATATACCTTTACAAGAGCCTAGTGCAAAAATAAAATAAGATTTTAAAAAATGAGTTTGTCATGTCATTTTTGAATGCATGTTAAACTTTGTGGTAATTTCATGCTGCAAGTTTTTTGCTGCTTCCCCCAACGGCTTGCTTGACAAGCAGAGAGCTAGTGAGTAGGGTTGCAAGAATACTTTCTGTTCCTTCCTATCACCCTCATTTTCACAGCTGCAAAACTCAGCCAGGAAACCCCCATTGAACTGATCCAAAAGATGGCAATGAGTCATTGATCACCAGGAGTTCTTTCCTACAACTCCCTTCATCTCTCAGTATTGGCTGGAGGTGCTGGGAACTGAAGGCAAAAACTTTTGTATTTGTGCATTAGACCAACCTTTGGCTACATCTTTGTTGCCTTGCTCTGTTCCTATACATACATAAACACTGAACAACACAAATAAAGAGTATATTTTGAAACTGGTGTTGGTCTAAATAGAGAGAGTTTTAAACCCTCTGGGGTCAGAATTTCTGGAGAACAGTAACTAATCCACTATGTCCACTCTTTTCTGACATCTATCCTGACTTGTCTTAGTTCCCATCTTCTCTTATGGTTAATGGATCTTCTCCTCTAGACAAGATGGCAAAACACAGAGCAGGTGGCTGGATCATATTTGGGACGGGAATTTATTTCAGGACCCTGGACAGCGGTTCTGCCAGTTTCTTTCTGCTCTGCCTGGGAGCACCTGGTCAGCTCAGGAGAGACTTTCTGAAAGTGCCACCTCTCCAGTGCTATATCTGGTTCTTGAAAAGGTGATGGCTTTTCCCTGCAGACTCTGGAGTTTCTCCAGAAGGTGACAGCTGGAAGATCCAGTTGGGGACTATTTGTCAGAGTCAAAGGAACATATCACCTTGGGGAGGATGCAAGGTTCAACTTTACTTCAGGGTCCAGTGGCACATCCTCAAAGTAACCATGGTTTGTTTCTCTATTCCAGATCACACCCGCCCCTGCACAGTTGGATTTCCATTTTCTAAAAGATTTATATTGACTGCCTGGACTTGCCTGCCTTTCCGCAATACCCCCTGCTTCAGGAAGTCAACAGGCCTCACTTTTGCCTTGCTTTAGTCAGGCTGTAAAAGTTATTTTGTTCCTTATAGCTTTTGATGAGTTTAAGTATGGATTAATTTGTACTCAAGTTTGTTTTAAAGATGGTTTTATTTTATTTGGTATTTAATTTGGTTTGACTTGTAGGAGAAGGTGTTCAGAGTTATATATTGCCTCGGGGAATCTTTGGGGCAGAAAGAAAATCCATGCATATATTAATTGATAAATGTAATAGATACTGTCAATATGTTTCAGTCAATGAGAGTAGGGCAAGAAAAAGTAAAATATCTTCCTTTACACACCACTCATAATTTTATAAACTTTTCTTGTATCTTTATTTATTGTGGTGATATTCAAGATCATATGAACTTGCTTGCTATGGTTATCAATGTTTTCCCAGCCTGTATATAGTTTCTGTGTATTGATTCTACAGTTCAAAATTTCTGTAGCTCAAAAGGATTAAAGAATGACAATAGTATTATGGTTGGTAGATATTAGCTTAAAATGTCACTGGCATTTCTAATGGGGACCAAGTGAATGCATTCCCATTGGTTGAAAGGCCAAATCCATTCTTTGATGTCTCAGTTGATATGTACGAATATTTCCCCAAGAGTTAAATAAATTTATTAACACTGATATGTCACAAGATAGGTCAGGTCAAGTGGAAAATTTAAAACTGCAATCTTTCTACAAGTAAAAATATAATTCTTACCAAACTGTGATTATGATAGTCAATAAAAGAAGATATATGAGGAAAAAAATTTCTTGGGGAAAACTAATGGAAGCAAGATGGGGTTATAGTGCCCTTGATATAATTAATATCTGATCCAAATTACATTGGATAGTTGTCCAAGGTAAATAAGAAGACAATCTAATTCTGCATAATTTTCCTTCTTATGAATCTCTCGTTACATCCCATTAAAAGCCACATTTTAATACTAAGGGATGGGAAAAACTTATTTCTATTTTTTTATTTACCTTTTCCTACATTTCTTCCATCTCTTGTATGTTTGGGTGCAAGATCTACATTCCACCATGCAGTAATACTTACCAGGATCTGTATCCTTTTGTTGTACCTGATTATTACTTCTGGCATTTCCCAGTGCTGAAATCTACAGAAATGTTAAAAAGCTCTTGCTTGTCTCTTGCAAGTTTAAAGGTTGAAAGCTTTGGATGACAATTTCCCTGCAGATGCTTAGCATTAATATTAACCATCATTTACCAAAGCATTTAAAATGTTTCAGATTCTAAATGCCTACTGCTAGAGTTACCACCAAAATTCATCCAAAGAATAAAAATAATGACATTCATAGAAACATGGAAACAGAGCGAGTCAGAAGGGGTCTCCCTGGCCATCTAGTCAGACCCCTGGCTCCAGCTGGCTCCACTCACGACATGCCCACCATGTGCATGTCCAGCCTATCTTTGAACACCTCACTGATGGGGCCTCAACGACCTCCCGTGGAAGCCCATTCCACACCCTAAGTGTCAGGAAGTGCTTCCTGGCATCCAAATGGAGCCTGAGTTCCCTAAACTTTGCTCTATTGGAGCGCTTCCTGCCTTCCCCTGCAGGGGAGAACAGGTCTCTACCCATCTCTGTGTGACATCGCCTCACATACCTGTATGTCACCAACAGATCCCCTCTGAGTCTCCTCTTCTCCAGGCTGAAGAGATCCAGTTCCCTCAGTCTCACCTCAAACAGCTTCCCCTGCAAACCGGCCACCAACCTTGTGGCCCTACGCTGCACTGACTCTAACCTGGCTATATCCTTTCTGTAATGAGGGGCCCAAAACTGAGCACAATACTCCAGTTGTGGGCACACCAGAGTCATATAGAGTGGCAGTAATACCTCTCTCAATCTAGAAGCCACACTTCTGGCTATGCTCCCAAGGGTGGCATTCGCCCTCTTGACCACCGCATCACACTGCTGACTCATGTTTAGCCTGCAGTCAACCAGCACTGCGAGGTCCCTTTCACAAGTGCTGCTCTCCAGCCATGTGTCCCCTAACCTGTACTTATGACACCTATTCCTATGCCCCGAGTGCAAGATGTTGCACTTATCCACATGGAATGCCATCCTGTTGTCTCCTGCCCAGTTCCATAGTCTGTCCAGATCCTTTTGGAACTGGAGTACCTGCTCCTCAATTGTGACCACTGCCTCAGTTTTAGTATCGTCTGCAAATTTAATCAGCAGACTGTTCACCCCTTCTTCCATGTCGTTAATGAAACGATTAAACAGGATCGGCCCCAGGACAGAGCCCTGGGGGATCCTGCTTGTCACTGGCTGCCATCCCAATAATTCCCCACTAATGGTTACCCTCTGTTTTTGGTCAGTCAACCATGCCCTAATCAGTTGGACAGTGTGTTGGTCTATCCCAAAATTCCTGTTTCTCAACCAGGATATCATGGGGCTCTTTGTCAAAGACCTTGCTGAAATCCAGATAAACCACATCCACTGCATCCCTTCCATCTCGAAATCTTGTCATAGAATCCCACAAGGTTTGCCTGGCAGGACCTGTTTTTGCCGAAGTTGTGTTGTGTGGCCTCCAGTTTCCCTTCCCTATCTAGCATCACTAGATCTCTCTCTATTATGAGCCTTTCCAGTGTTTTTCCTACAATGGACGTAACGCTAACAGGTCTATAATTCCCCATGCCCCTTCTACTACCGTTTTTGAAAATTGGGACCACTGATGCCACCCTCCAGTCCTCTGGAACTTCACCCATTCTCCACAAGTCCTCAAAAATGGAGGCCAGCAGGTGTGAGAGAACCCCTGCCAACTCTCTAAGTACTCTCGGGTGTAACCCATCAGGGCCTGGCAATGCCCCATGCCCTGAGGAGCCCCTCGACTTCAAAGGACGAGACTCTAATCTGTGCCCCTATGTCCCCAGCCTCATCTAATCTCCTATACGGCTATCCCCCATCCTGCTTTGGGGAGAACCCCTGCCAACTCTCTAAGTACTCTCGGGTGTAACCCATCAGCCTTAGCAATGCCCCATGCCCTGAGGAGCCCCTCGACTTCAAAGGACGAGACTCTAATCTGTGCCCCTATGTCCCCAGCCTCATCTAATCTCCTATACGGCTATCCCCCATCCTGCTTTGGGGAGAACACAGAGGCAAAATAGTCATTTAGCATCTGTGCCTGTTCCTTCATATCAGTCACTGGATCTCCTTCCTCCTTATTTAGTGGTAAGGAGGAAGGAGGAACTTGTCTCCCCTTCCTCTTCCTATTTACATGCTGAAAGAAGCCCTTTTTGTTGCTCTTGATATTCTTGGCAAGTCTTAGCTCATAATCAGCCTTAGCCTTGCGAAGAATCCTTCTGCAACGGGCCTCCTCCTCCCGGTATACCCTTTTGTCTATTTACCCCAGTACCCATTTCCTATGGAGGTTCCTCTTGCATCTTATCCCTCTAACCACTTCCTTTCACATCCATGGCAGCATTCTTCTTCACCTCCCGACCTTACTGACTAGAGGTATCATCAAGGCTTGTGCCTCCAAAACCTCCCTTTTGAGTGCCATCCACCCCTCCTCAACTCGCTTGCCTTCCAGTAACCTATCCCAGGAGACTTTTCCCAGTCTGGCCTTCAGTTGGCCAAAGTTGGCTCTCTTGAAGTCCCAGCTTCTAGTGCTCGACCTGCTACACGTCCCCAGTCCCCTGATCTCAAAGCGAAGGATGGAGTGATCACTCGCATCCAGAGCTCTCCTAATCTGTACTTCATCTATCAGCTCCTCCCTATTGGTCAAGACCAAATCAAGGATGTTTCTCCCCCTCATTGCCTCTCGGACCCTCTGTGTGAAAAACCCTCTCTCTACAGCTTCTAGGAAGTGACATGACCTGGCTGTTACTGCGGAGTGAGTCTCCCAACTAATATCCAGGAGATTGAAATCTCCCATAATTACTGTGTCCCTCACATTCCTATGATATCAGAATGCATATGTGTTGTTGATTTTTAAAACTATTTAATACTAACTTTTAAATGACAGTATCATCACAAGCACCAATTAATAAACACCAGCTTCATGATAGCGCAGTGCAGAGTTGGTGTATTTCTCCTATAGATTTACAGTCTGAGTAGGGCAGATAAAAATCAAAGGAAAACACTTATTGTCATAGTTTATGAACTCTTACTTGTAGTTTATCAGATAGAAGTCCATGCAGACCAGGATAAGCAGTGCAGGTTCATGAAATACTTTTCCAAACTTATGATAATGGTCCATGCTCACACATCCATAAATTCCAGTTGCCATAGGGAGGTGACCACTAACAGCAGTCGTGGGCCATATCCCATTCTGAAGACGTATTACTGATACTGCTGGTAGGAAGTCAAATTTGAAGGGTTACTGGGTAGCTGCAGTGTTAGAAGCTGCAATTGCATGCAGAGCATACGGCAGAAATTTTTATGAAGTTTAACTCTGACTCACAGGGAGCGAAGAAAATGCATTGGAGTGATTTCGGTGACTTTCCCAGTGCCTGAATTGGGAGACGGGGAAAGAAAGCGTGATTATTTTCTTCCAAATTAGGCAAGATTCCATTACATGAGCTGTGAAGAACAAATAGATTTCCGTTCACATGAAAAAGACTGGAATGGCATCCCATCCCTCCCTGAACGCTGGAAATGCATGTGTGATTTGAGTGTCATCAACGCAACACCAGCTGCCTGGATTTTAAGATCCCCTAAAGAGGGCCCACGTTTCATCCCAGTACCCTTGGAGGTACACAGGTGGTCTCCTTGGTGGATACTTCCATGATCCCGAGCTCTAGATTGGCCCTTCTGAACTTTTCTGCATTATTATATTTATTCTGTCTGGTTTCTTCTATTTTTGGTTTGCTGCAGAATTGAGATTTGAGCACAAGAAAGATTGTGTTTCTTTCCCTGCTTTTCCATTGCATAACCTGTAGGGGGCAGAGAGAACTAGGACAATTACACCAGTATAAGATGTGCTTATTTCACTTTCCCAAACACTTTCTTTGCTAGAAAATGACTTGCCTAAAGTGCTGTTTACTATTGTTGCATTTTCTCTATGGACTGCCTTTCTTCTTCTTGCAGGAAACCCAAGTAACTCATGAGGTTTACCTGCTCTCCATTTTATCCTCACAACAACCCTGTTCAGGGAGCCCATGGCTGGACTGAATCCATCCAGTGAGCTTAATGCTTACTGGGAACTAGAATCCAGCTCATACATGTTCCAATTCAACAATAACCACCTTCCTACATTGGTTTCAGAGCAAAATGTCATCCATATATCATCCAATATGCTTAACACTCCCGTTCTCCGCTTGGTAATCCATATGTGCATCTCAGGGTGAATAGTGGGGGAAACGGAGGAAAACATCAAAACACAGGGCAGAAGGAATGTCAGGGGCAGGTCTTCTCACCTCAGTGGAAAGCAAGGCAGGCCTTTCCTTCTCCTTTGCTAGCAAAGGAACTGCCTTAATGCAGAATGGAACTGACAGCAGCATTGCCAAGGGAGCAGTATCTGTGCACGAGGGTGAATGGCAGGTAGGATTCTGCGCTTGTGCAAGACCCTGGGTAGAAAAACGGGCTGTGAATGAGCTACTGGGCTGTTCATAAGGGCCTGGAACAGAAATGCAAACTGCCCATCTGACTGTCATTTACCCATGAGTACATATGGCCAGTCTGAATTCATTTTCCAGGCAGGTGGTTCTCGGGAGCTGGAAACCCCAGCAACCAAGGGCAGAGATGTGCTCATGTGGGGAGCCAACACATTGAGAGCCTCAGCAAAGCTGTCTGGAGCACTTGCTTGCTTGCCCTTCGTGTGTGTGTGTACGCACGTGTGAGCCAGCATCGTTCTCACACCATACACATCTTCTATTTCAAACCATATATTAGTATAAGCAAGGATTTAAAGGGCCACTTTCATTTTTCTTATTTTGTCTCTCCCTCCAGGGTTACAAGCAGAATTATTTCCTCACAAGACAGTGGAATGGTAAGTTTCAAAAATATGTATCTGGAATGACCAAACAGGAAAGAGCTTTCTGCAGAGAAGGCTGGATCTATTGAAATGCAGGCATCTCTCTCTCCTGCACCGTGTGATAATGCAACCTTTGTATTTGCTATTGACCATGAGTTCTGAATTAATATTAAGTCTGTAGCAGTATTATTTAATGCATTATACCATGTACCCATACCTTAAGTAGCTATGTAGTTCATTCCCTCTTTAATTATACTTGATGGGTCAAATCCAAAGAAAATGTGAACCATGTCCTTGAAAACCCGTAACTAGATCTTTATAAATATTGTAAAAACAATAATTTTTGCATCAGTATGGCAAGCGAGTAGCAAAGAGCTTGAAGAATATAAATTGGATGTTCCCTAGAAGAATTGGAAAAGGTTAAAATTCATCCTTCTAACTGATAGGCTTTCTTAGAGAAATAACAGGTGCATTGAATACAAAATACTGTGTTAATTTTTAGATCCCTGTACTATGTATTCTTTTACAGGTATCGTACCTACACAAACCCATATCAGATGCTTCTAATACTTTAGAAAGCATTTATTTCAATTCTGTTTTCTTAAAATATGTGCATACTTTCTGAGCACTGCAGCAGTGATAATATTCTGTTTTATGGAAGAAACCTGTGTGATGCTGCCTTCCAAGAACTGATAAAGCTGATCCACACATAAAATTAAGCCCAAGAGGTTGAATGTAAGATCAGCTGAACCCTGCCGAGAAAAGTTGCAGCATCTCCAAGCCAACTTCCCTACCCAAATTTGTTTCTGGTTCTGTTAGCCTTTCCACTTTGCATTAGTTAACAACATTTTTACCCCCTAATTCCAGCAGACTGGTGAGCATGTATATAAATCGGGGGACATGACCAAAATGAGAAGTTTGGAGGAAAAAAGTTTAGCTCTTTATTTATTTCCTGAGTCCTCTCATCCCATTTTAAATGTCTGAAGGTTCTTAAGTTAAGTCCTTCCAGCCAATAAATTTGAGGTGTACAATTACTTGGGAAAAGGAACAAGTAAAATTGGTTCTACTGGCAATTTAGCTCGGATGCCTAATATGAATATATCATTAGCAGCTGCAAGTTAAGGCAAGGTATTTAAGCTTCCTATTAAACAGCACAATTAGCTTGTTATGCTATAAGAAAACTGTGCAGGCCAATCTACTAGGAGAACATACACATTGTTGGAGCAGTTGTATCTATTGTGCTCCCTCCTTCAAACCCATGAACCGCACTGACAACAGAAGTGTGTTTTCTTCCACACCTGGGTCCATGTGCCTGGAGTTTTGATTGGACTAGGGCTCTCAGGTGTGCACACTCAGGTGTTTAAGGGCACCCAGCAGTGTGACTCATACTTCACACTGGAAAAACACTTTCCCTGGAGAAAACCTGGAGGTTGTCCGCTTGCAAAACATGTGGCAGGAGACAACTGCCCTTCCCACAGATGTGCTTATGCAATTAATTTGTGATGTGAGAATGAAGGGATAATGCTAAGTACAATCAAAGGCACAAGAGTCTCCTAATTCTTATTTGTGAAGTGTGCAGAGATATGAAGTTTGCTCCCACCTCTCTTCAAGAAAATTAGGAAATGCATGTGTGCACTCTGTTCTGAAATGAGAAGGGTGCTTTTCTGTACAGCAACTTCACACCTTCCAGGAATTCATGGTCACAGGACTGACTCACTAGACTCTGGCCACCCGCACTGCATTTTGCAGTCAATTCAGAGGAGGGCTTTCATTGTCAATATATCCTCTTTAAACTGAATAACTGGAGCGAGCAGGGGAGAGGCGGGCTTGCTGAGGAATGACTTGCAAATACCGCTGCCAGGTCCATCCCTGGACCTGAATTTAAAGTTATCACAAGAACACTGTTAACATTTATCTACCTCTCTGTGGGCCAACAATTGAAAACCTCTCCCAAAGTTTCCAGCTTTGGCATTTTGTTCTGATTGATGGCCTCTATTAATGCAGGTGGTGTTGTTTAGCTTTAAGATGCCCAGAGGGTAGTCAGCTAGTTAAAACAGCAAATGTAACTCATGTCAGCTGTTTAACCCCTGAAAGTTTTTAAGGAACAATGATGGAAAACCTGATCAATCATTCCCATTAAGTGTTTGTGAGCATCTTGCTTCCAAGAGGCATCTTCAACTGAGCTTTCAGCAGTCAGTGCTCTGTTTATCTAACATGGCCACTTAACATTCCAACTAGTGTTTGCTTTATATATTGGATGAGAATGAAAACTCTGTGTTTCCACTTTAATCATCAGAACTTTCTATGATTTCTGTCCCCTTTGCAGTGCTCAAGGCCTGTTACAGATCAAAATGCATCAAGTTAAAACAGTAATTAATGTCAAACGGCCAGCCACAAAAGGCCCCATTTAATTAAAAAGTTCTAATCTTTGATTAAACCTTATCACACATTCCTCTGATTGCAAACTGTTGTCTGGAAAGCGAAAGTAATTGGTTACATAATCTATTGTCTCTCTCCTAATTGACACCTGCTAATTGTCTCAACATCAGATGGCAACAGATGCATTGCACATGTTAAAAGTTAATGGTGAAATTACAATTCCTTTGAAGTCCGTGGGAAAACTTTCATTAATCTTACCAAGACAGGATTTTTCATCCTGATTTTCACATCAGAGGATTTTTGTTAATATAGTCAAATGATTTGGAGTTGGTTCTCAGATTTCCTTTATGAGTCTGATGTCCCTACTTGCTGTAAAGTTGGAATAATCTTGAATTGCTTGTCCGCTGTTGTGTATTTGTCATGGAGTCAGCATTCTGACTAGCATTGTCTGGTCCTTGGCCAGGGAAATGCACACTGAGGAACATTTAAATGCTCTGGAGCCCCTTAGTGAAGTTGTTGAATTGGCACAATGCTTCCCAACTTGGCTACTCAGCAGCTCACACAGATGGCACACTTGTTTGTTT
Source organism: Varanus salvator macromaculatus (assembly GCA_023646645.1). Taxonomy (NCBI): domain Eukaryota; kingdom Metazoa; phylum Chordata; class Lepidosauria; order Squamata; family Varanidae; genus Varanus; species Varanus salvator. The sequence continues at coordinate 5,159,923 of JAIXND010000690.1, read as the reverse complement.
AACCAAGACTCCCATCATTCCAACGGAGTAATGCTATCAGCCTTGCCCAACCTGCCACATTCCAGATGTCTTGGACTACAATTCCCATCACAGCCAGCATCATCTGGAAGTGACTGTCTGGGGAAGGCTGTGGTATGCCAGTAAGAGAGCCATCTTGGCCAAGCAGCAGTGCAGAAATCCAATAAATAAATAAATCTCACCCAGTTTGCATTTCTTCTGCTTCTGGACAATGCCCTGAATCCAGGGCGATGACTTTCTGGGTCTGAGGGGGAAATCTCTGACTCCCTGCACCTCCTTGAAGTAGCCAAAGTGAAGGGCTTCACACACATGATTCCAATTACATTGAACAACTCTGAAGGCAGAGCTGGAAGATTCTCTCCATCTTGAGACTGAGACCAGTTCATAATGCTGTCTCTCATAAGGAGTTTCCTGATGAGTCCAGAGGCACTTGGGGGCAGGCTCCAGTCCTGGCAAACTTCTAGGACATTTAAAATCGGAGGTGAGCAGCACAAGCCGGGTCCCTGACCTCAAGAGAGGCTCCTTGGGGCCCCGTGTTGAGCAATTCATTTCAGACCTCACCTGCAACTTTGGCCGCACTGTCTCGGGTTAAGACTTCCTGAGTGGCACCAGCAAGTCAGCATTCCTGGAGAGTAATGGGCCAAACAGTTTGACTGAAAGTCTCTTTTTGGACAGACAATTCATAATCCAGCCAAACAGCTCACTGTTTCTTTCTATTTTCCCCCCAGCATATGTCTGAGCCAAATTAGAGTAATATTTCAGTGTGGCAGCACAATATATTTACATATTTAATTTTAAATAATTTACGTTGCCTTCTTGCTAAGATAGTTTTATGCAGGCTGATGTGCTAAACTTTCCATGATTTATGGACTGCAGACTTTATCAGTATTGCATTTTCCTATGCAAAAGGCAAGAAACGGTACTCAGACCAGCACATTTCCCCAGCTGTAGAATCACTACTTTCTAAGATTTAGAAAGGAGAATGAGGGGGGAAAGCAACCGTTCCCCATGCGGAAAGCATCAACCTTACCCCCAGGATGTTGCCCTCTGGTGACCTGAACATAGTTATTCAGTTTTGTTCTGTGTTACTTACTTGACTGTACATAATGCAGCATGCTGCTGGAAATGAATTATCGTGAAATGGTTGGTTTTTAAGCAACAAGGACAGTAGATGTAGTATGCAAAAATCCGTAACCTCTTTTCCCTATTTTATGGATGAATGACTTTTTCCTTGGTGAATGCATATTTAAGTCCACCAGAAGCCCAGTCTATGCAAACTAATTGAGTTATAGCTACACTGCTGGTCCAAACCAACTTTCTAGTAATTTTCTGGTGGTTCTATGAAGAAGCCAGAACCTTCTAAAAGAATTCTCCAAACCTTCACAAAGGTCCCCACAATCTGTGAGGGAAGTCACAACATTCAAACTGATATGAAACTAATAAACATTTATAGTGCAGTACCCATGCTCAATTTAGTCAAGATATGGTGGGAAGGGATGAATTGCCAAGAGTAAGGAATACCCAATTCCAGAAAATTTGGCTTGCTAATGTCTATGTGTAGATGCAACTTAAGAAAAGATTGTTGCAATGTGTTGTTAGGTCTTCTCCAGCTTACAGTGATCCTATGAATGAAAGCCCTCCAAGAAGTCGTATCTTTGAACTTCTCTTCTAAATTCATGGCTGTGGGACTCATTAAGGAGTCATTCCATCTCATGTCCAATCTTCTTTTCCTCCTTCTTCCTTCTACTTTCCCTAACATGGTCGTTGTCTTCAGGGAGTTTTGCCTTCTCATGATGTGTGTCCAAAAATACATCAGCCTCAGTTTTGTCATGGTTGCTTCTAGGGAAAACTCTGGCTTGCCATGCGTCAGTCCTCCACCCCCATGTGTTGAATGCATCCATTGTCTTCCATTGTGAAGTGATCAGGAATAGCGATCACCAATTCTATCAATGCAAAAATGATATGTATGAAAGATTCAACATGTTTCTATTCAACATGAGGGTGTTCAAGAAGAGGCTGGACATGCACATGGTAGGCATGTCATTAGGGAGCCTGCTGTAGCTGGGGGTCAGACTAGATTAATATTTGGAACTATTTGGATGTTGTGATGCATTTCATTTCATGCTGCTTTTACCGTAAGACTGTCCAGAAACAATAGTAGTTGGAGACTAGACAGCCAGCCAGCCAGCCTGGGAGGCTCTTTCTGACTCTGTCTCCGTTTCTCTGTTTCTTTGTTTCTGGACTCGAGGGCAAACCAAAATGGTCAGATGGGACTTGGATTCAGGATGGGTGATTAATTTGCACTTTATTGCATGATTATCCAGTTTACATCTCCTGAGGCCAAATACATAGCTGAATGCAATTTGTCTGCAGTGCGTTTCACAAAAGAATGAAATATGTTTGACGAGAGTGTACATGTTTGAGAAATGGGTGATGAAAAATGTGTGTGCTACTAAATGCTCATAAGGTAAAGGTAAAGGTTTCCTGGCCGAGGGAGCCAGCGCTTGTCTGCAGACAGTCTCCGTGGTCATGTGGCCGGCATGACTAAACACCAAAGTGCACGGAAGCTTTAATCACTGAATTCATGTGTAGCAAATGTACATATTCAGAAAATAAACATTTTTGGAAAATGTACAGAAAAATACAAATGCATTTCTGGATGGGATAAGGATACAGATTTTAGTTGCTTGTGCAGAATCTTTTTCTTTTTTAAATGGAAGCCATGTGGTCAACCGAGGAATTTGAGATGTTACAGTTTAGCCAGAGCTAAAGCTAAACAGTTTATCAGCTCAATGAAAATGAAGTCTGGACAGCTTTGTACAATAGTACATAATTTTAAGTATTAAAATGGAGAACTATAATTATTGCATTTTATAGGCTTGAATAATGCCTTGAAATTCATCGTGTCCTTGATTTGTCCTATCTTTTTCCTGAAACAACCCTGCGAGGTAGGCCTGGAAAGAGACAGTGGGCTGCTCCAGCTGTCTCAGTAAAGTTCACAGTTGAACAAAAACAGTAACTTGCATCTATCCAGTCGGTTTTCAACACTACTGCATTGGGTCTCCACAGTGAACTCTTACAGGAAAAGTTGCTCTCTTCATTCATTGCTACTAGTGCTAGATTCTCTAAAAGTCCAGGAAATCACATGTGTGGAATACCTCTTGGGAGGATGCTAGCAAAACGAAGACATTTTCCATGCTGACAAAGAAATGTTTACTTTGCTATCCTTATTCCTGAGCTTGAAAAGTCACTGTAGGGAGAAAAAGGTGTCACATTTATGTTTTCCAATTCTAAGCCAGGATTGTGACTAGAGGGTTGTCAAGAAGCAAGCCCATCCCATCCCATCCTCATTAAAACGTTTTTTTCTTCCCCATCACCTTCTTCTAATGAGAATTAAAACCTCCATTAGAGCATTCCAGACCTTGATGCTCATTGACTGGAGCCAGGATGGGTCAGTTGTTCACGGCTCCAAACATGCTTCACTTTCACAGATTCCAAACTTGTGAGATCGTTGAAACTCTGTTCCTTGATCCAACAGAAAAAAGACTATTTATTTCATAAGCAGGAGTAAAAAGCAAACAAAAAGCCAATATCCCCCTGGTCACTCTGCAGTCTGGGAATTCCTGGGCTTTTTCTGTCCTAACAACCATGGGATCGCATCCTTCAATGGTTAAACTGATTCAGACCTATTATACCTTATGATGAGCAAACTTACCTCTCATGATGGTTGAGGCCCCAGCAGTGAGGGTGTTCAAGGACAGGCTGGACACGCACATGGTAAGGATGTCATGAGCCGAGCTGGCTAGAGCCGGGGGTCAGACTAGATGGCCCGAGAGACCCGTTCTGGCTCTCTCAGTTTCTACGTTTCTGTGATTACCTTGGATAACAAAGAACTGACACATGTTAGTTCAGATGGCAGTTTTCCCTTGAAACAAACTCTCATTCTGCCTGAGTGAACTTTTCTGCCTGCACAATACCCAAGTGCATCTTTGGAATCAGAGTCTGGAAGAGCAATTGGCATGACGTTGTCCATCACCACATTAAATACCCCCTTCCTGGTGAGCTTTTGTTTGTTTGTTTCTTGCACGGTCTCTCACAGAATCCCTCCAAACAGCAGCAACAATAAATAAAGTGCATGTTTACTTAATGAACAAGATGGAAGAAAGTGGTGTACAAACAAGAGTAGCTGAAATCCAATTGGATGAGTGTGAGCGCTGTGACATCATCACCAGTTTACCATAAACAAGAAAAAGGTTAATCCAGCCAATTCAACACATGCATAGAACTAGCATTGTTCAGACATAGTTGTGCATATTAAAAAGCTTGCAGTCCATTCCAAAATAATAGCTAATTTGTAATGGCCAGCCTAGGCCCATTACAAAGCTAAGTACAAGCTAAGTTATGACCATAAACTTTTCTTCAAACAATGCATGAGATCTTTTATTTGTAAATGTATACATGCATTTGTTCATTCTTCAATATCTCAGGAAAGCACCCATGAACTGGCCCATTTATTCAGAGTTAATGAATTGATCAATTAATATATGAAAGGCAGGTAATTAATCAATTAATACAGTTTGAATGGTTAGTCTCCACATCCTTGCAAGTAATTTGTGAGATTTTGTTGCTTAATGAACAAATATCTAAATTGTTGTTCAAGGCATGTTCCTGCCACAAGCTGGTTTACACTAAGAAATTAAAAAATACACATCAGAAATGAAATTGATATTTAAAAATAATTACAGTTCAAAATTGTGCATTTAAAAACAATATCTTTGAACATGTAAATGTCTTTGAAGCACAGTTCATTAATTCAATGTAGACTGGGATCATTTTTCTTTTCAAGCTTATCTTAAAAATCAGGCTATGTCTCCTTGTAGAGGATGTTTTGAAACACAGGGGACCACCACCAAAGTGGCCCTGCTGTAGCCTAAGAGCAGCAAGGCCTTGGATGCTGTCTGAAATCTTGGCCTACAATTAGCAGTCTAGATGTTCATCTTCTTTGTCATGGGAATCAGAATTTCATCATAAATATGGTCTAACATGATCAAGGAACACTAGATCTTCCCAATCCTTAAATTGATTCAGCGGACTTTACCTGGGCTCAAACCTCATTTGGAGGAGAGATCTGTGGATACCAGAAGGACACTGGAAGCTCAGAAGTGTTTGGCTTTCTAAACACAAATGGCTTTTAGGTTTATGCTCAAGTCCAGGATATGCAGTTTGGTCAATCTTGCACACAAATATGAACCAAACGAGTTCTTCACCCATCCTAAGATTTACAGGCAGTCCTTGCAGGTTAACTACATATATATTCTTATCTAGCTCAATGTGAGAGTCGCTTTAGCGCAAATGAACACGTGTCATTAAGTATTTTCAGGCTCAGGAACCCCGTCGTCCTCAATCTGAACTAAAGACATTTCATTCCTGCAAGGCAAAGGTCAAAAGGGGTCATCGTCCCTTCAGAAATATTATAGCAGGTAAGTTTTTAAAAGCTGCATATTCAACAGATTTCCAGTAATTAAGTTTTGCATTAGGAGTTCAATAACCTCAGTGTCAGTTTGATGACCTGAAATACCTCAAATTGTCAGGATAGCAAGGATGGGCTAGCACTTTGCATAAAGTTTCCCAAATATTCATTTCATGAAGGTCGAGTATGAGTCTTTCTAGTGACTGTTGGCTTCTGGCCATTTCTTGATAAACAGAGCCTAATAGTTAGCTCTAACCCCTATGATGTGGCATTTAAGCCTGAATAGATGTCCATTTGGAGTTGTCTGTTTTCTATTCCTGTAGTGTTACTGTCTGATCAGATCCATGTGACCATGCAATGGGAAGTGCACTTTAAAATGCAGCCCTTCTTCCAAACAAAATGTGCCTGCTCTTTGACAACACAGCAGACTCCCCAATGAAACCCGAAAATGATTATCCCAAGTTAGCCCTTTGGCAACCTGAACTGTTGTACATATTAAATTAGAACAAGTTGTGCAGTGTGTGTGTGTCTATGTACAGGGGGATCAACACACTCATTTTGCCTGCAAGTGCAAATTTTCATTAGAACACACATTTTGGATATCGGACTATGATCTCGAAACGAAGGCTGCTCATGGCAACCCAGTGTAGTACTGCCGTCTCCATTGAACTGGCTTTGTACAACAAATGATTTGTGAGCAATGCACCCATTTTTTAAATTGTTGCATTCATGTTCTGAGGGGTTGTGTCTCTTCTCAACCCTCTCCCCGTCCCCACACATGGGCACTGGCAGACTCAGGCTGTATCGCACCACTTTAGCTGCCATTGCTGCAGGAAGTGTCGGTGTGGAATAATGCTGGCGTTTGCAAGGAGGGGCACTGGTGTGCGACTGTTTTACGCAGGCTTCTGTGGGGGCAGCAGATCTACCACTTCTGCAGGCTATGGAGTCCAGCGTTCAGCCCTGTCCATGAATTCAGGCTTCCACATTTTAGAGTGGACTTTTGCAGAGAGGAAAAGCTGTCCCTGGAAGGGACTCCCACGCGTGGACTGCAGGATCAGGGACACAGCTAAGCTGGCCCCCGTCTGCGAATGCCCCCGTCTGCCAAACTATGATGAGATCTACGCCATGTCTGTTTAAATCATCACAATAAATTCTACATTTCATTTGCTTATTTATTTAATTTCTATACCACCCAATAGCTGAAGCTCTGAGGACAGTTTACATCAATGCATAAAAATGCAATATAAAATACAGGCACCATTAAAAACATCATTAAAGGTTTACCGTAAAAATGTGAAACTGACTTTAAAGTACGTATTAAAGTTACATCAGCTCATAAAAATTTGCATCTGCATTAGCATATGCCTGGGAACCTGGACTTTGAGGAGGAGTACAAGAAAGGTTTGGCTTCTTAAAATCAGATCCATGCCTCCATCATTACTGCACATGGCTAAACAAACAGAGTGGCTGACTTCACCATGCAATTTAGCCTTGAGGTTTTTTAAATGCACATCTCACCATGTAAAGCAAAGCAGGAAACACAAATCCATCTAGATATTTTTGAACTCTGGCTCCCATTCAGTCCAGACAGTTTGGCTCAAGGTCAGGATCAGGGCAGGCAGTTAAAAAAAAAAATCTAGAGGGCGACTGAGTGTCTGTTCCTGATGTAATGTGTGAATGCAGTGAGCATGTGTTTGCAATTCTGCACTCTCAGGATTGCCTGCAACTATTGGTGGGGTCATTTATATAAGGAGAAGGCTCTGCAGGGATGCTCTGGCATAAATGTGGGATGAGCAGCAAGGACAATGTCTTGAAACAAGAGCATTGTTCTGGTAGAAACAACCCGTGTTGGTCAAAGCAGTAACAATGATGGAAGGTTGTTTAGTTGCATTGCTGTAGAATGTAAGTTTAACTTTCTGGAGAGCGAGGTCAAGCAGCTGCTAGCCATAAAACTTTGTGGGTAGGGGAAATACACTCCTGGGTGCTTAGGAAAAATCAGATACCGGATGACCATCATGGCATGGAGTACGTGAGCAGACAAACCTGGCAATAGTAAAACTGGGCTTGAAAATCTATTTGAAAGAGCAATCATGGTTCCTTGGACTGGACTTGCACCAGACTTGTGCTCTGAGGTCCGTAGCACCCTCACAGATCCTCACAAGGGGACAGAGATGTCTGTGTTTGATGCTCCACTTTGAGACGAACACTTAAAAGATTTTTGGTGAGTACCAAAAAATGGAATGTGTGAAGATTTCCTCCGTTACCTCGGCCAGAAGCAACCAAGCCAGAACTATCCTGGTGTGGGTTGAGTTTCCAGGTTTCTCTTCAGCCCTAGTTCCCCGGACTTGCAGAAAACAGCTGGGCTTCTGCACCTATGGATTTATAGCAATTCATCCTCATCTGAGGGTTAGCAGATACACGAAGGTCCAGTTTAAGTTGTGCACTTACGAGATGGTGCAGGACTTTCATGTTGTGCTGAACGGGTCCCAGAGCAGTGCATGGCTATCTTCTAAGGAGGGTGCATTACAAATGCAGGCACATGTTTTCACAGAAGCATGCGTAAATACTTGTTTCTGACATCACTGTACTTAAGATTGCTTTCCTGGGCAGATAAATGCACAATTTCGGATTGATTCATAACACAAATAGAGCTCTCAGGGCTTTGTGGAGGCCTCAAGGGGTGTTTTTGTGTGCCTGTCTTACATCCCTGTGGAAGAACACGCTGGAGTCTCCTAGCTGCTCTCATTTGGTTCCTTGCAAGAAAGATGAAATAAAGATGTGCCAAAGAAATAATGTGGCTCAATTTAGCTCCTCCAAGGGCTCAAGGCAGCACACGTGATCTCCCCGATATCTTCACGTCACCCCAGCCAAAAGTAGGTGGCCACCAGTGAGGCTGATGTCCAACCAGTGGAATGCCAGAAAGCGGTCTGTGCTGGCACCTATTTTATGATTAAACATATGCTCAGCTTTCCCAGAAAATCAATGCATCCAGCCCTAAGTGCTCTTACTGGGGAGTAAGAGCATTGGCATCAGTGGACGTAGAAAGATGCTTAGGGTCATGAGGCCTCTCACTTGCCTTTGCCTGGATCATGCCCTCTCCTCCTGGCTGCCATAAGGTCTGGGTCAGCGGGATGATCCATTGTAGGAATATAGGATCACAAAGATGAGACACTATCTGCACATATGCCAGGCTTTTCCCCAAGCTTTAAGCTCACCACAGGGCTGCCTGGCTGCTAATTGGTATGCTTTCCTCAGAAGAGTGGAAATTCTAACCTTTTACTTGACAGATATGTGGGTAAAATGCCACATCACAATTTGAAAGCTTATCTACAGTATGCTCTTTACCATTTTTGTTTACTCTGGGAACTCACAGAAGAATATACAAATATCGAGGCGGCGGGGCGGAGGTGTGGGGGAGTCCAAACAAAAGTATAGCCTAAAAGGTTGTTTCAACAAATGCTTCAACAAGCCGCCGGCAGCTGGTTTTCAACTCTGTTAAAAAACAAAACTGCCATCCCCTTTCCGAGCATTCAGTGGCGACCTGTTTTGGCACAACGAGCTCCTCTAAGTTCCAGGCTGCCGTGTGGCAGTGGGAAAATGACATTTCCCTCCTACTGTAACAACCTCTCTTGGCGTAGCACTTTAATCTCCCCCTATGGGGAAAGTGCAGGGATCCCAGGGCTAGCCAGAGATCTTTCTCTGCCAGAGGCGATGCAGCTAGTCGCCAAACCATTTGTGTCCAAAGCAAGATGCATGGCACTCAAAGCACCTGAGAGAGAACACCCCAAAAGAGCTTATGCACTTCTACGGCAGTGAAAACACAATGAGTGCATTAACAAGAACACTTTCCGTGTAACATGTTTTGTTCAGGGATTTCCATGTTCAGTCCCGCTGCAAAATGCCAGGCTGCTATCGCCATGCAGGCCAGGTTTTTCTCCTCTGTGGATGCTACACCTGGAAGGGGGTCAGAGAAGGATCCGTTTGCAAGTGGAGCCTAGACAACTCAGGAAATCATCACATGGAAGCTGCTCTTCCATGCTTTGAGTGCTTGATGGACAAGCACAGTATTGGAAGGAGCCACGAAATGTGAGGATGCACACTGGAGGCTGTATGGGAAACCCTCCAGAAGCTATCGCAGTTTTTGGCAGTTGCGCCAGAGTATACTTCTAAATGTGTACCTGCAATCTGTATGAAATTTTGGGGGACATCATAATCAGGGCCAAAACAAGAGCAGCACCCCCTTTTCCCAGGGAGAGATCCCAATAAATGTATTGTGAGCAAGGGGAGCTTTGTGGGGTCTGAAACTGGAAAACTATGGAAAGAGTTTTCTGCATCTCCAATTTCCACAGTGACAACTGCATATAATGACTGTGATGCGACTAAAAGTCCCCAAAGAACTGATGGAGCAATTCTTCTGCTAAGGTTGAGTTGCTGCAGGAAGCAGTCTTAATGCCACGAAGAAGAAATGGAGAGGGACACCAGGTGAACAGGATTTGTACCACGAACACCACAACAGAAGGCTGGATTGGTGCAGAGGTTCCTTTGGCAGAATGTGGGGAAACGGGGTACCCCAAGGAGATGGGCATGCCAAATTCCCTGAGGCACGGTTGCTTTTATGCTCGGAGGAATGGGGCAGCTCCACACTCACCTTGGAGAGGAGGGTACAGTGTGATTGAGTCCATCCTACGGTCACCCTGCAAATGGATCTTGGGGGTTTCTCATCCCTTGGGGGTTTCTCACCCCTCAGCAGAAATCCAAGTTAGGATGATTCTATCACACTCACATCACTTCCTCTTCGATTGAAATAATGCAGTTAAACTTCCATAAATATTATGAAAGGACACTTTCTTTTCTATCCTGATACTGTGGGAATTACATACTTTTCCCAAGAATTATGATATCAGTTTCATGTTGACCCATTTCTATTTTCTTATAGCAAAAGGGACAGGGGGGTAGGGAAACAGGCTTGCAATTTAAACCACAGTGCTTGTGATTCTCTAAGATTTGAAAGGAGAAAAAAGAGGGGAAAGAAAAATTCACAGTACCAGGCAATAGCGGAGTTCACATGTCACTTGCATGGTTTCCATCATGCACGGTTTTTCCTCTGGTTGCACCTGACAGATGGGCAAGTAGTTTCTATCTTAGTGTGGTTTTCGTTCTCCTCACTCAATCCTCCCACAGGTGGGACATATCCCGTTACCACCACTTCTGAAACTCAATCCATGCTGGACTCTGTGGTCGCTGCATGCCAGGACTACGGAAACAATTTTGCCAGGTTTGGAAGCCTAGAGAAACCATGGCAAGGCATGGAAACATTGAATGGACTGTTGTTAACCATGGTTACTAAAAGCAAAACATACCCTGGTGAAATACTAAACAGGGTTCATATAACACAACAGACCATGCTGCAGAAGAAAACACCATGGATTGTTGAGTTCTGCAAACCCACACAATCTTGCTGTCTTATACATATACACACCCACAATAAGAATACTCCAAATAAAGTCTACTTAGAGCACAATCCGATTCATGTTTAGACAGAAGAATTCCTACGATTCCTGGGATTTCCCCATGTCAGCGTTGTAGGATTTTTATCATGCATTCATGAGAAACTTGTGAAGCCTTCAGATCCTCCAGTCGGCTATTGCCAGTCTGGATAGACACATTGCTACATGCCTTCCCATCATCCTGGGAAAGCTGCTTTCCATCTGCCTTTGCCCATTACATGTGCACCAAAGATTCGGGGCCTGCCTCATAATACTAGGATTCACATTCACCTAATTTGCTTCTGGCAGTAGCCTTGCACACATTTGCTGGAATGAGAGCCACTGATGGCAGAGGGCTTTACTCTTGAGTAGACAGTCATAAGCTTTCACTGCTATTTGCAGTAGATTGAAGCTGTTACAGTATGTTTCCCTACAACATGCGGTTAGCGGTTGGACATATTTAGAACCGCAAGGTGTGTTCACTAGCTGAGCTGGCTTTTAAAATCATAGTAGACAAATCCATGGAGGAAAGATCTATCAGCTGCTATCAGTCATAATAACTAAGGAAAGGCATCACACCACAGTTTGCTGATGAGAAGCTCTGGGCAGCCTTTGTGCCTGTGCCCACCTTTACAAAGAGAATGCTGTGCTAAGGTGGACCTGGTGCCAACCAGGATGGCTCCTTCATCCATGTCTGTATCCCACCATCAGGAGATGCTGGGGTTATGGTGCAAAGGTTAACATTTACATGTGGCACTGTAAATTACTCTCAAATTTGAATGAATGAATAGAGAGAGAGAGAGAGGGAGAGAGAGAGAGAGAGAGATGTGTGTGTGAATGGCTTAACTCATTGGGGAGGCAGGCTGTAACATCTAGAATCTTGAATATCTAGAATACATTTTACCTGAGCACCCAAAAGGGCACTCAGATCAATAAAAACCAAGGAGTCCCAACTGAAAGGTGTAGCAGAAGAGGAAATAGGAAGGGGAGGGAAGAGGAAAGAAAGACCATCAAGTACTTAATTCTTAAAGTTGCCTATCTTATACTGATTGGCTATGTAAGCAGTTTAGGCAGCCAGGTGGAATGACTGCTGGGTGAGATTTTCTGGAAAATCCAAAGACAGAGCTGATGGAATACTTATCTGCCCCACTGCTTTGCCCATATTGAGAAGGATTCCTAAATAAGGTTTTCCACCTGGAACCTCCATTTGATCACTTCGAGTCTCATCCAGGCACCTGGGCCTAATGTGGACTGAAGCCTGGTCCCAGAATCACATCACCCCCAGCTGAATCCTGATGCGAGCAGGCATGCCAGGGCACTTCTGGGTCAGGACGGTGTTCAGCTCTGAGCTACAATCATTGGAAGAGAATCCAAGGACAGCCGGTGCAGCACAGAAGTTAGCATTCTGGACTGGGACCGGTTCCCACTGTGATCCGGGTTCGAGTCCCCACTCAACGGGCAACTTTGGGCCAGCCACTCTCAGCCAAACCTACCTCACAGGGCTGTTGCGAAGCTAAAATCAAAAGGTGGGGGGATGATGTAATCCAACTTGAGTCCCCTGAAAGGAGAAAAGAGCCAGGTATAAATATAATAATCACACATGTATCTCATACTGGTGCCATTTCTTATAAGAATTTCAGTTAAGCTACACTTCTGCTGTGAAGATTTGGGGTTTGCTCCTATTGAACAGAAAGCGCCTCAAACTAAGACTGTGTTCTTGCCTTGGGGATGTGTGTGTTTTAATGTGCATCTTCGCTGTTTCCTTCCCAAGCTATATCAGCCCTTTCCATCCACCCTCAAGGCTAGAGTCGGTACAGGGGACCATTCCTCCTCATGTTGCTTCCAAACATGCCCCAAACGCCGTAGTGCCAACTCTGTACACTAGAGGGAGTCATAGCCTGTGTGTGTGTGTGTGTGTGTGTGTGTGTGTGTGTGTGTGTGTGTGTGAGAGAGAGAGAGAGAGAGAGAGAGAGAGAGAGAGAGAGTAAATATATTTATTTTCCCCCTTCATAGAGTAGCTAATACTTGGTGGAAATTTGCAAGAGATCTGTCCACTCAAAGAGTGACATGGGCTCACAGGTTTTTGAGGATTTCTTTGCTAGACATCGCAGGATTGTCTGGGGCAGAGGGACACGGGCTGCAAGGGAGAGGAAGAATTTCCCAATGCAAAGCCGGGGCGCTGATCTGAAAGCGGAGTCCGCTGTCGCACGGAGCCTGCTCTTCCCACCAGTCGGCCCTGTTCAGTTCCAGTGATTTCCAAGCCGCAGTTAATGCGTGCGCACCAGACACAACACACTTCTCTCTCCCTGTCCGTGTATCGCTTCCCCCCTCTCCCCCTGTCTCTCTCTTGCCAGGCATTGGCGTGATCTTGGTGAGCAGCAGAGCCGTTCGAATCACCCTTCAAAGCTGCAAAGTGCCGAGATGGGAGACGGCTTGGGGGGCGCGGGGGAAGGAGCAGAGGCGCAGCCAAGGACTGGGATGCGAACCCTCCAGATTTCTCTCTTGCAGCTCAGTGATATTAATGAACATCCCCTCTCCGCAAAGGCGGGAGGTTATCCCGAAAGCGATCTCGCCCCTGGCCACCCACCTCTGCCTTCCCAGCCAAGCCAGGAGTCTTTCGATAATTTTGATAATTGCCCTCACGATCCGATTCTCTCTCTGCTTTCCTTATCCTAAATGATTCATGTGAGTCACTTACACGGCAGTCATTCACAATTTATAAATGGCAGCGTGGCTTTAGTATTTATGAATCGAGATCAGTGCTTTTCACGAACTCAAACGCTCACCTTTACCTGGTTCAAATGCATCCTGCGGGGGCTGGCTTTAGCAAGGAGCACGATCCCCTCCCTGCGAGCCTGGCGCTGAAGACTCAGCAAGGGGGCCAAGAGGAGCTTTGGGCGGGTCCGCAAGGATCGGGGAGAACTGGATGAGCGAGAGGAAGAAGGAGCAACCGCAGGCGCCGCGGGAAAGACGCAAGCTCTGAAGCTGGACGCAGCCAGAGTGGCTTTAGGGTCAGGCTGCATTTCTCCCCTCTCCTGCGGGTGGGAGCCTGGATTGCTGCAGGGTGATGTACCCAGGTATGTCCCAGTGGCCCAGAGATGAGATGAGGCGTTCTTTTTGTAGGGAAAAAACCCAAACAAACGGAAACCCGCGCCAACCCTACATTTTGATCCTGAGGGAATAGGGCGTGATGTTATAAATCACAACCCCCCCTCGCCCCCGCTTGGGTCTCGCGTTGCTGCTGTTGGACAGGAACTAAAGGGCCACATTGTTACTTCTAGACATATCCAGGGCAGGCTGTACCTCTGGGAAAAAGGCAAATTCGGGGACATTGCAGGGTGGAGCGATGATATTTTTGCTGTTGTTGTATTATTGAAAAGCTTCCTGTTTCCTCCCCGCCCACCCCCTTGGGCCAAGGAATGGTGTCTCAGCGAGGAAGGAAGGGAGAAAGGTGAGCATCCAGGCTAGATGGCCAAGCAGCACCTTGGCTCAGCTTGGTGCTAGAATAAGGGTCTCCTGCCCATGTGCAGAGTGCTTTTCCTCTACAACTATCCTTCACCTGTTTTGAACTATCAGGGGACATGTCCAGTGATGCAAACAGGATTCGGGAACAAGGAACATGGTTATTACTCTTCCCCTGAATCTACCGCCCATTTTCTTCACTCGTGAGGACCCTGGATGCTTACATGGCTCCATGTCATCCATGCAGCAACCCTGCGGAGCAGGAAGGGCTGAGAGTCTGTGACTGGCCCAAAGTCACCCAGTGAGCTTTCGGGTCAAGCGAGGACCAGAGTCCCAGACCCAGGGGACTCCAACTCCTGCACCACACCGGGGCTCGTTAGACCCTGCCGACTGATCCACGGATTTCTCGGGCACTCCGGTTGCGCCTACTGACCAGAGGAAGCCCTGGCTCTCAAGCCCTCGCCCGCCGAGCTTTCCTCCGGCTCCCAAACCACGAGGGCCAGAAACTTGAGCGTGCGCTTGCAAGAGCCCACGAGAGCTGGGAACGGCGTACGAGTGGAGGCGGGCGGGCGGGCGCACGCGCGTCTTCTGGAGACAGGCGACGTCATGGTGACTTGTTTCATGGGAGCTACCTGAAAGCAGCGTTGCATGCCGTAAACTTCTGACAGGCTGCAGGGAAGCCTGCGGCTCTCCGCCAAGGTGTGCAGGGCTGGGGGGAAGTTAAGGGCAGGTGGGTAATTGCGCATCCATTCCCCGGGGCCCGAGAAGCTCCCAGAGGTCCCTGCTTTGGGAGTGCCTCGCCTCGTCACGCAGCCTGGATCGGGGACCGGGTCCTCAGCTCCCTGGCAGCCCAAGGCGCTCGCGCCTCGCGGGACGTTCATGCGCCACCACGGGGGGCGCGGAGCACCCGCCGCACCTTGCGGATTGCGCCGCTCCCCGTGCAGCCTCCGCACTCGCGCCCCCCGGGAACGGGCACGCCGGATCCCCCAGCTGGGGGCCAGCCGCGCTGCGCTCAACGGGGCTTCCGTGGAAGGGAGCGCGCGCGGCTCCCACTCGGGCGAGGCGAAGCGAGGCGGCGCCAGATCGGCTCTCCCAAAGCGCGCAAGGCCGGCGCCCCCTCGTCGGCTGTTCCGCGGCCAGCGGCAGCCCCCATCGGGGAGCGGGGCCGCCTCGGGAGCCCGCGGCGGGGGATCCGCAGCGCGGCGCAAAGATGCGCGCCGGCGCGGGGGCGCTGCTCGGCCCGCCCGCCGCGGCGCTCGCCTGGCTGCGCCGATCTCATCAATGACAGCGGAGCCTCGGGGAGCCCAGCCCCGCCCCGGCAGCCCGGCGCCCCCTTCTCATTGGAGGCCGGCCCGGGGGGCAGGCCCCTTTCCCCCGGCCGCGATTGGCTGGCGCGCAGTCAGTATCAATGTTTAAGCGGCGGCGTGGGGGACTCCAGTCAGTCGGCGAGGGGCAGCGAGCGAGCGAGCGAGCGAAGGACAGAGGGAGCGGGCCGCCGCGCCAGCCCCGGCAGCTGCAGAGGGCGGGCGAGGCGCTGCCGCCCTCGCCAACTGTTGCGGCTCCCGGCCGGCGCCCGCGGCGCTGCACCGGGGGATACCGCCTGCGCCGCGCGCCGCCGCTCCGTTGGGAAGCCCTGAGCGCCCGCGGGAACGAGGGCGAGGATCGTGGCCTTGAGATAAATCAATAAAAAAAGCAGGGGACCGCCGAGAGATGTAGGATGCGCTCCTGGCGCGCGGAGCTCCGGACTTGGCTTTTTTAATGTTTTAAGAGAACGGCCGGGCAGCTGCCTTAGACGTGCCTCCGAGGCAGGGCCGAAACTTCCCCGACCGGCGCCGCGCGCGCGCCCCCGCGCGCGCCCCCGCTGCATCCCTCCTCCCCTCGCTCTGACCGCCGGCGGCTTCCCGTGTAGCGCTCGGGAGAGGGACCACCGATCGACTCCAGCCAAGCCGCTTCTGGGCGTTCCGGCGGGATCGTCGGAAAGGGGCGCAGTGAAAGTGACTCGGGGGCGAGCCCTCCCCGGCTCCGCCTCCGCCTCCCCCCCCGTGCGGATTAAAAAATAAATAAAGAGCAGCGCTTTTCTCCACCGCTCGAGGCGTCTGACGTTCTAAAGACGCGTTCTCCACTCTGCCCCCCCGCTCCGCGCCAGCTACGTGTGTGTGCGCCTCGGGAGCCGGGAAGCTGCAGCCCTCGCCCACCGCGGGAGCGACACGAGGCGCGGGGGACGGCTGGCGTCGGCGTGTTCTCGCTCGCTCCGCTCGCTCCGATTCGCTTGGCGCACCTGCGATTTTGGCTGCGGCTCCCTTGGAGGATGGCCGAGGTCGAGGCGCGTTCCTGAGAACCTGAAAGCCAGCCGAGCCTCCACAGTGAAGGAGAAGGCGCGCGCTCGCGCGGGCGCGCGTGGCTTTTGATTTCGAGCCTCCAACAAGTGGCAATAAATCGTGCCTCCCCCCCCCACCGCCAGATACCTCCCCTCCAAAAAATAGAAATAAAAAAAAAATCCAGTCTTGCAGACCCTCCGCGTATCAGGGCGCACCAACCTGCCGCAGCCGCATTATTTGTCTGGCGCTTTGCAGAGCCTAAACCGAGTCCGTGCTCGCCAGAAGCGCAGCCAGCCCCGGCCGGATTGGGAGAGGCTGCAGCCCGGGCTGGGCGCGACTCGCGGCGAGGAGGACCAAAGTGGCCTTTGCGGCGGGGAGGCCCCGAGGAGGGGACGGCGAGCGGCTGGTCCGCTTGTAGGGAGCGCCAGGGTGCGTGCGCGGAGGCGAGCGAGCGGCGATGCCTCCTGCCCGCCCGCCCGCCCCACCTCTCCCCCCGCCCGCCCGCTCCTTTTAATCTATGCGCCCAGCCATGAGTCGCCTGTTGATTTTCTCTTGACGAGCAAGACGGAGAGGCAGCGAGAGGAGGAGGAGGGCGGGCGAGCGGGAGGAAAGCCAGCAAACTGAAATTAAACTGCATCGAGCAAAAAGTGCAAAGCTCCTCCAGACACGCGCCGAGGCAGCCGCGGGAGGCGGCGATGTGGCCGTGGCGGCGGCGGCGGCGCCAGAAGCAGCAGAGGCGGAGGCGGCGGCGGCTCCCACTCCCCGGCGCAGCACCCCCAGCGCGCTTCTGACGGGCTGGCGGCTCTTCATCCGCCCCCTCCCTCGCTTTCTCCAAAGACCCTCCGCACCCCCGGCAGAGGAGGAGGAGGAGGCTCGGCTTCGGAGGACGCTCCGCGATCGCCACCCCCCTCCCCGCCTTAATTCTGCTCCAGAAGAACCAGGAAGGAAATCCGGTGTGCAGGAACTACAAATCCGAGGGGAGTTCGCTATTTTAAATTTTGGACACGGCCACGTCCCTCCTCTCCGACTCTTATTTTGGGCACCGTAGGAAGCGGCAGAGCGCGCCTCCGTCTCGGCGAGAGCAGCACGCAGGGCGATTGCGCGATGGCAGGCGGAGAGATGCGGCGCTCCGCAGCCGCCGGGCAGGCGAGATTGTATCTCTAAATGCAGCAAAAGGCTTGCCGGAGAAGGAGTCCCCGCGAGCCGGCGGAGCGAGCAGACCGCGCTTTCCACCGCCCCCCCGCCCAGCCCCCCGGTGGCCGCCGCCAAGACTTGGCCGAGTGACTCCGGGGCCCCCGCCCCGCCCGGGCCGCCCCAGCACGCCCGAGCCGGCTGCAAGTCGCTTCGGATCGGGACGCCGCTTGTTTGCAAGCGCACACGTACAAACTCTTTCTCGGCGCCCCTTTCTCTGGGCGGAATTCATCGCCGCGCGCGCGCGCCTGCGCGCGCGCGCCCGCCCGCCCGCGCGCCCGTGCCTGCGTGCGAGAGCTTTTGGAATCCCTGTATTTGCGGATATTTCTGGTTCTGGTCCCCTCCAGAAAGCGCTGGCGTGGCGCTCGCTCAGCCCTCCTCCTCCGCGAAGTTGCACAGAGCGAGAAGGGAGCCGCCGCCGCAGGAGAGGACGAGGAGGCGGAAGGGAAGGGCGCGGGGGCGCGGAGAAGCGCCTCGGACTGGCCGCCTGCGCCAGGGGCGCTCCTCTTCCCCGCGCCGGCTCCCTCCATGGTGGCGCCCGGGCTCTGCGGAGCTTTCCGAGCAACAGGTCCTGAAACTTAAGGAGGCTCGGCGAAGACGGCGCGGAGGGCCGGGCAGGGCGCGTGTGGACGGCGCCGGGGCCGAAGGCGGCGGAGGCAGGCGGGCAGGACTGCGGGCAGGCGGCCGCGCCGGGCGGGCTTGGCGCCGTCCACTGGGATGTACCTTTCCGCCTGGTGCTTCGTGCTGTGCTGGGCGCCTGCCCTGACGCTGAAGAACCTGAACTACTCGGTGCCCGAGGAGCAGGGCGCCGGCACGGTGATCGGCAACATCGGCCGCGATGCCCGGCTGCAGCCCGGGCTGCCGTCGGTGGAGCGCCCCCGTGGCGGCGCCAAGTCCACCTTCCGCGTCCTGGAGAACTCGGCGCCGCACCTGCTGGACGTGGACGCCGACAGCGGCTTGCTCTACACCAAGCAGCGCCTGGACCGCGAAGCGCTGTGTCGCCGCAGCGCCAAGTGCCAGCTCTCGCTGGAGGTCTTCGCCAACGACCAGGAGATCTGCATGATCAAGGTGGAGATCCAGGACCTGAACGACAACGCGCCCGCCTTCCCGGCCGACCAGGTGGACCTGGACATCTCCGAGAACGCCGCGCCCGGCACGCGGTTCCCGCTGGCCAGCGCGCACGACCCGGACGCCGGCGAGAACGGGCTGCGCACCTACCTGCTCACGCGCGACGACTACGGCCTCTTCGCGCTCGACGTGAAGGCGCGCGGCGACGGCACCAAGTTCCCCGAGCTGGTGGTGCAGAAGCCGCTGGACCGCGAAGAGCAGAGCCACCACGCTCTGGTGCTGACGGCGCTGGACGGCGGCGACCCGCCGCGCTCGGGCACGGTGCAGCTGAACGTGCGCCTCATTGACTCCAACGACAACAGCCCCGTCTTCGAGGCCGCCTCCTACGTGGTGGAGCTGCTGGAGAACGCGCCCCTAGGCACGGCGGTCATCGACCTCAACGCCACCGACGCCGACGAGGGCACCAACGGGGAGGTGCTCTACTCCTTCAGTGGCTACACACCCGAGCGGGTGCGCGAGCTCTTCAGCATCGACCCACAGACGGGCCTGATCCGGGTGAAGGGCAACCTGGACTACGAGGAGGGTGCGCTTATTGAGATCGATGTCCAGGCCCGCGACCTGGGGCCCAACCCCATCCCTGCCCACTGCAAGGTCACCGTGCGCCTGGTGGACCAGAACGACAATGCGCCCTCCATCGGCTTTGTCTCCGTGCGCCAGGGGGCCCTGAGCGAGGCTTCCCCTCCTGGCACCGTCATTGCCCTGGTGCGGGTGACCGACAGGGACTCAGGCAAGAACGGGCAGCTGCAGTGCCGGGTGCAGGGGGACAGCAGCGGTGGGGACGGAGCAGTGCCCTTCACCCTGGAGGAGAACTACGACAACCTGTACACGGTCGTGACAGACCGGCCCCTGGACAGGGAGGTGCAGGACGAGTACAATGTCACCATCCTGGCCAGAGATGGGGGTGTGCCCCCACGCAACTCCACCAAGTCCTTCACGGTGAAGATCCTGGATGAGAACGACAACCCGCCCCGCTTCAGCAAGAGCCTCTACGTGCTCCAGGTGCCCGAGAACAACATCCCGGGCGAGTACCTGGGCTCTGTGCTGGCCAAGGACCCTGACCTGGGCCAGAACGGCACGGTGTCCTACTCCATTCTGCCTGGCCACGTGGGCGACGTCTCCATCTACACCTATGTCTCCGTCAACCCCACCAACGGGGCCATCTATGCCCTGCGCAGCTTCAATTATGAACAGACCAAGCACTTTGAGTTCCACGTGCTGGCCAAGGACTCTGGCTCCCCGCACCGGGAGAGCAATGCCACTGTCCGCGTCACCGTGCTCGACGTCAACGACAATGCCCCCCTCATCGTGTTGCCGGCCCTGATCAACGACACGGCTGAGCTCCAGGTGCCCCGCAACGCTGGCGTGGGCTACCCTGTGGGCACTGTCCGTGCCTTGGATAGCGATTTTGGGGAGAGTGGGCGCCTCACCTACGAGATCGTGGAGGGCAATGAGGAGCACCTCTTTGAGATGGACCCTACGAGTGGCGAGATCCGCACCCTGCATCCCTACTGGGAGGAGCTGAGCCCCGTGGCTGAGCTGGTGGTGAAGGTCAGCGACCACGGGAAGCCCAGCCTGTCGGCCGTGGCCAAGCTGATTGTCCGCTCCTCAGCTGGGCCCCTGCCGGAAGCAGGTGAGCCCCAGGTGAACGGCGAGCAGCACCGGCGGCCCCACTGGGACCTGTCCCTCCCCCTGATTGTCACCCTGAGCACCGTCTCCATTATCCTGCTGGCCGCCATGATCACCATCGCCGTGAAGTGCAAGCGTGAGAACAAGGAGATCCGCACCTACAACTGCCGCATTGCCGAGTACAGCCACCCCCAGCTGGGGGGTGGGGGCGGCGGCGGAGGTGGGGGTGGCGGGGGCGGCGGCGGGGGCAAGGGCAAGAAGAAGAAGATCAGCAAGAATGACATCATGCTGGTGCCCAGCGAAGGGGAGGACAGCCGGGGACCCCTCAATGTCATGAACGTGGTGAGCAGCCCTTCCTTGGCCACCTCGCCCATGTATTTTGACTACCAGACGCGCCTGCCCCTTAGCTCCCCCCGGTCCGAGGTGATGTACCTGAAACCTGCCTCCAACAACCTGACTGTGCCACAGGGACATGTGGGATGCCACACCAGCTTCACAGGCCAAGGGACTAACGTCACCGAGGCTCCCCCGAGCCGGATGTCCATTATACAGGTAGGATACTTTTAGAAATCCCTGGGACTCTCTGGCTGCCATGTTGCATTGTGGGTCTGCAGCGGATCCTGCTGAGCAGGGATCCTTCCAGGCACCCATAAGGCTGAGTCGGTTCAGGGGTCCGGCCCACCTGATGTAGGCCTGGGTTTTGTGCCAGTGGGCAAATTAGGAGTTAGCGCAATTAAACCATGTCCACGAAGTAGCGTCACAGCACTGTGAAGCTGGTGCACAGTTGATAAGGCATACGGCAAATGTTTATTGGCCTTTTGGGGACTGGAAATGGGTGTTTTCTTCTGCAGGTTTCGCTGTAATGTTCCTTGGGAGCACACGGTAGGGGAAGGGGCAAAGGAAGTCCAGCACTTGCTCCTAAGTGAGATGGTAGATACTCCTGGTCACCTTAATGAAATAATATATGGGGTTTAAATGGTTTTATCTGAGGATATCTGCAAGTGTAGTATATATTGATCTCCACTGGTGCTTGTCAAAATGGGATCTTATTTGCAAAATGTGTGCTTTTAAATTTTAGAAAGCCCTATTCAAATGTATAAATAGACATACACATACAAATCCTTCTGGAGCAATGCCCCCTTGAGACTGCACTGCTCGTGCCAGAATGGCTAACAAAATGAAGCTCCCCCCGCACTTAGATTTGTTAGATTATGGTATGGCCACAGTCCAACCAAACACTTCAAAGATGTAAGCAAGTGCGTAAGCCTTTCGTTGAAGCCAGTGGGATTTCAGTGTGCTTAACAGAGACTGGGTTGAATCCAGTTCTGTTCTCATTTCTTTTAGGGGATTCAGTAAATGCAACAATAAGAGAGAATGCATATTGTGTTTTCAGTTAGCCAAGCAATCTTTCTGGTTGGCCTGAATTATTATTATTTTTTGTTTCTTTTTTTTAAGTAGGCAAGCCTGCTCTTCATTTGATAGCAGCTAATCAAGTGAGGACTTGCATGTGTCAAGTCATCTCAGACATAAGGATTTCAGCAGGGTCCATTCAGCTAGGCAGATGTGACTTGCCCATCTTACAGCATCCACGTGGGGAAGAATCTGGAGATGCACATGGATGTGGCAACTAGTGCCTTTCCAGGGTTTCAAAACAATTTTAAAAATCATGCTGAAAATAATCTGTGGGCCACATTGTGCCTTGACCGCAACCGACGCCTGAAATCGGAAGAATGGTCCTCAGCCAAACCAGCCACTTCTAAATCTTGTAGTGGAAATCTAAGTAGATGCCTGGCATTCTCATTGAGATGAATTTTAATCATTTTAATCAAGCTGCATTTTAACAGAGCTTTTACTTGCAAATGAATTCTGCCTTTTTAGCTAGACTGGCTTTTAGCCTTTTTCAAGCAAATCGATTATTTTAATTAGTGGGGGAAGTCCTTGGTTTGGAATAAAACTGAAGGTACCTCTCAGGGCCTGGGCATTTTCAAACAGAGCATTTAGTCTTTACAGGGCTTCTCTAGACTAAATGGGCTCTAGATGCTTGCTTTCTGGGCTAATCTACATCCCATAACAAAAGCCAGTGGACTGCTTTCCCAAAATCAGCAGGGGGTTTAAAGGTGGGGCTGTTGAGGACTGGTCCTCACTTCAGGCATACTGGTCATCTTCTGGACTTGCTCAGGTCAGAGGTGGGATTTTGTAATTTGGACAGCTCCTCTTCATTTAAAACAAGCTTTCTGTATGCTGCAGAACAATCACTGTGTACCTTATTAAACCAGCACGTACATCAGGGGAAAGGTTGCGCATACAGCTCATTTTGAGCATTAAAACACCCCTTCCAAACAGACATCCAGTCTACAGCATTGGGTTTGCATTGCCCTGTAATGACAAGAACTTGATTGACATTGATTGGTTTTGTCTTTGTAAATAGTAGGTGTGTATTAATGTTCATCTCAAAATCTAATCCAATACAAGGTATGGATCATGGCTGTGAAGCATATTAGCATTGTCATATGCTTTGTTCCGTGCTGTCTTTAATACGCTGTATTGAGACAGAGGGGAATAATTTCACACAGACTCATTTTATGGTCAAAGTGTAATGGGGGGAAGTGGGTCCTGAGGCTCTGAAAGGACATTTATGGTGGATTTGAGGTTTTCTTTCCTGTTGGTCCCACCTGCATCAAAGTTATGGCTTGCTTTCTCATTGTCACTGCAGTCCTGTTGACTTATTTCTTAGCACACCTGTACGGGCAAAGGTCCATGTCCCAAGTTTTCGCCCTGCTCTAAAAACTTTTTGTCGCTCTGTTGTGCTCTAAGAAGCCAAAGGGTGACTCTTAAGATTGGAATAGTTCTCACACCAATGATGGGGCTGCATATCTTCCTACCTTTCAGCTTCATAGGTGAATAGCTGCTGACCTATGGGGAAAGGTAACATGGGGCAGGTGGAAACCTATGGGGAAAAGTAACATGGGGCAGGTGGAAAGATGGTCATTGGAAATAAGGCCAATCTCTCTCCCACCTTTGCACCCACCAAAAGAGAGCTGGCGAATTTTCAAACCCTACCAGCCCATCTTCTTTGGCCTTCCAGCCACACTCAACTTACTTGTCCTTGTGGTGGGAATTTGATCTGATCCAATCTGACTGATGTGTAATTATCCCCCAAAAGACAAAATCTTGCATAGGGTGCAGGCAGTGAAACGATTTGGCAAGCCTTACGCCCAACATTGCCATTGCTGACCCAACAGAATTATGGGTTTTAATAACTGGACACTCCCATGAACATCTCTGTGCACCATTCCTCAGCCCACTGTTGAGCTGTGCTATGGAAGCAATTTCATTTTAGGGTTATTGTGAGTGTGTGTTGCTACCAATTAGGGGGCTGAGCAATTCTCAAAATCTGAAATTGATTTTAACAAAAAGTGACACTTGGAGAAAGAATATTAGGTTAGGGCAGAACTGAAGATAATTTGATTTATAATTCATGCATTTAAAATGGATATTTTTTCCAGTGACACTTGTTTAAGTCATGTCTTTCTTAAAATGTAAAATGGAGTAGTCAGAATATAAAATCATCCCCCCAAACTACCCCATCTCAAATCCTTTTTATTCATTGTAATAGTTACTTAAATATAGAGAATTATATTTTGCTAAAACAATGTAATCTCTATCTAGAGCAAATAATATATGTATTGATGGTACTGAATCATTAAAGAATTTAATATAGTATAAAATACCAGCTGGTAAAATGATTTGTTTTCTTCTTGAGAAGCTTTGCATGAGATCAACTATTCTTCATCCTGAGATTTATGGAAAGCCAAAACAGGAATGCCCCGCTTAACAAGGTGTTCCATGGCTTCTGTTAAATTCTTAAAATGTTACTCAAGGGAAAGAAGGAGCTCTTGAGGAACAATGGCACCTAGTGGATGTGCAAAACTCACAACATGGAGGTGATATTGGAGTGAGAGGAATCAATCAAGGGTTAAATGCTCTCCTGGAAAAATTGGGGTCTGCACACTTGTAAATAATCGTGGTTAGCATCCTTTGTTTTAGTAAAAAAAGTTAGCCCAAGAAAGGGGATAGATGGCTAATTGGTGGAGGCTACTTGGCATGAGAGTCACTGGGGCAAGTGGAAGCCAGAGAGCTTTGACTGGTGGGTGGGATAGGAAATAAATAAATATCTCCTTCAGGTCCACCCAGCCTGTAATGAAAACCTGAGGCCCTTAGGTTAGAAGGGACGTTAGAGCTGGAAGGCGCCTTGGGGTTATCCCAGCCAGCCTCTGCCCAGTACAGGAATTTTGCTCCTGAACAGCCTCAACAGAGAAGGTCACCACCCTTTTTTCCAATGGAAGGAGATGGGCAAGAATGCAGCTTTGCTTTGCTCCTGGAAAAGCTGTGATGGGGTTAGGGCTAGGGGTTAGTTTTCACCTGTTGAATATCTCCCTGCCATGCAGCTTACTTGAGGTACAAGCACCACTGTTTAAAGTGTTGCTGGCATCCACAGCTAAAGTGTCGATCAAAATGCTTTCTATTTCTATTAATTTATCTGACCATATCATTTCAATGGGTCACTAAGCATCAATATGCCTTTGATGTAGAAAGAATAAAACCTTTGCTCTTTTGGGGGTTCATACCTTGAAACTCCAGTTCTGTTTTGTTTTAGTTCATCAGGTACAAGAGCAATCTGCACATGCACCAGAATCATGTGCTCTAGTTTTTCATGGTCTTGGACATTTCATACTGGAGTTTTGAGAACATGCTATTTGAATGCTCTGCTGGGAATGTTGGGTGAACTCTTCTTGCATATGTTGCATTTCTATATGTTAAGGACTTTTCTTTTTCTTTTCCCCATTGTCCCCAAGCCTCCAAGAGTGCTACATTAAGTTCTTATGGAACACTCTTGGGTGCGACACGATGGGGAAGAGAAACGTCCCCTGATGTATATAAATAATTAGATCATATACAGTGTTATCAGTTCACCTGATGCGGACGTTATGGGCACAAGTGGCACCGTGCCACCAAAAGCAATCCAAATGTTAGGGCACTTCAAATCAAATTATTTTCTACGGGGGTTCAAGAATGAACCCCGCTCCCCATGCATACGCAACCGGGTTCTTTAAATCTCCATTCTTTACAGTCCTGACCCTCTGTGAAGTTCTCCCCTGAAAACCTCTCTAACATGTCCGCATCCCCCCATATTTACAAAATATAGTGCATCTTCATAGTAATAAGAGTTGGGGTTCAATCTTACTACAATTTAAGCCCTACAGTTTAAGTCCTGCAATTCTCAGGATATGCTGAGACTTTTAAGGCTTTTTCTGCCTGAATATGCATTGGATTGCACCAATAATATATTAAAGGTAATAAAACGTAAATGAAGCTCAATGCAGAAAGTGCCTGGTACGCGTAGAGCGTTCTGATCTCTTCTCTTCACTGTTGGGATGACCTCCCACAAAATACCAAAGTTGTCCTAGGCTTCCTGGCATGTCCTAGGCTTCCTGGCTTGTGAGCCTTCCCCTGGATAAGTAATTTACTAACATTCTCTGAAAGAATGATCCATGGTAGCCATTTCACACATTCAGGCGAGAGGGACAGGAGGCATAGGAGAAGTACTTTGACTCACCCTTACTTCAGATGTGTAATTTTCTCTGGGTACAATTGCTTTGGGCTTAGGAGGCTGTTGAGACAGACTTGTTCTTATGTAGGGTGGGAAGTCGATGTAACTGCTGGTAAGATCCTACAGGCTATTGCTTCAGTGTTCTTCTTGCATCCTTAAGTGATTAGCTCAGAAACTAATTTTGTAGCCTGCAACAGGTGGCTGGCATAAACAGTAGACTGATACCCTAATCCTGTGCATGTTTACTCAGAAGTAAATTCTGCTAATTTCAGTGGGATATACTCCCATGAGGCTCAATTGGTTTGTGGCTCTGGTAATTTGCATCCATTTAAAAAATGGCTTTATTTTTTATTCTGGACAACAAGCTGGGTTTTTCTCTATTTCTGGCTGAGTCTGGGTATGTCTAAACTGTTGCACTGTATGCAGAATCCTTGGATGCACGCAGACCAAGCTTCTCTTCATTGTGGCTGCAAAAAGGTTCATTCTAAACACCATTTTCAACAAGTGGTAATTTCTTTCTTTTTTTTCTAATGTAATGAAGTTTTATTAATATATGGATTTGCATGCACTTCTTCCTAATTTACACAGTTTTTGAATAAGTTTTATTCTTAATATATACATAACAAAAAAAACCAAAAACTAAAAAGCATCAATCATCGATAACATCAGAGCTACTGGGTCAGCCCCCCACATTTTTTCTTTTCATGTTAAACTATAAACATATCTAAGTTTATGCGTAGTCCCATTTCTCTAGTCAATGATAAAGAGTCCCAAGTTTGATAGAAATCTGTATCTTCTTTCTCCTTCAGAGACAAACAAGTGGTCATTTCTAATGTCTGAACCCAAAACTGTGATGAGCAAAAACAAAGATAATTGATCATGGTTTGAAGTTAGCTTTCCCCCCCTAAATGATGATTAGAACTAACCTTGGCTTATCTGGGTTTGAACATAACAACAAACTGGAGTTAACTGAAAGGGAAAGCAAGAACTTGTCTTCCCCACAGCTTTGCTGGAGGACAAGATTATGGAACTTCAGGAGTCTAAGGTGTGGTCCTAACATAACCCTTAAGTTTAATTTAGATTCTTTCTAAACATTCTTCATCTGTGTATAAAGGTACAAACCAAAGTTCTTGAATTTAAGCCACTGTTTCTGAAGATAGCAGGTCCCTATAGCATTTTTAGCTTACTGGCTAACGAATTAGCCATTCATTTCATTCCTGTATCATACAAGACTCAGCATCATGATGGGACAATTTCACTGAATCAGTGATGCCAACATTGTCCTGGACATCCTCCTCTGTAGGAAAAGGAGAAGTGAAGCCCACTTGTGATGAAAATCCAGTGTTTGCTGTGACCAAGGAACTCCAAAAACAAGGAAGGCAGGATTGGCCAGTTTTGGAGGGCCATGCATGGTACATATTTGGTGGGTCAGATTTATCTTAGTAGATCACATGCTCTGAATATCTCATCTAGACATTAAAGCTTGTGGCTGCTTCTATGAGTTCAGGTGAGTCCTGCCTGCCCAACTGGGGATGACTTGGCATGCCTATTCATATCACCCTTACAACATAAGGGTGTAATTCCACATCTGCAACAAAAGCAAGAGTTTTATTAAGGCTGAGGCCAGGCAGACATGCCTGGAGTACAATATTTGGCTTAGCTCACTGGCCGTGTCTGTTCCCGGTTTAGCAAGGCCATGTTCTTGGCATAAAATACCATGCTGCCTCTTCGCTTTTCCCACTTGTCCAGCCTCAATGTCTGGCAATAGCCAAATACTGTATGTACATACGTGAAACTGCACAAGCAGGGAAAATGCATTTCTTGGAAGTTCCCGTCCTTCTTTGGGACATGTGGTGGGTGGAGCAGGAGGATCAAAAGACTGCTTTGAGATGCAGAAATAAAGCCAGTGATGCTTTTCCCACTGCTTGGTCCCCTTGCAAGGGAAAGCGTCACTTCCTTATGGCCACAGGTCAGGCTGTTCTTAAAGACATAGAAGCAGAAAAGACTTTTAGAGGAGAAATTTGTGGAAGACCCATTAATTAATTAATTAATTAATTAATTGGATTTATATCCTGGCCCATTAACCAGAAAGGCTAAGTTTAAGTTCATTTAACATGTTAAACGTGTTAAACTAACTTTATCACACCTCTCTTATTAAGTGTATATGAAAGGTATGTTTTAAAGTACTGAAACTTTTTAGGCTGGAAAAATATGCTCTTAATGGAGGCATGGCAGAAAGTTTGAGAAATATATATGTGGAGCAGAGGGAGGTCTGTCTGGTCTTCCACGTAATGCAGGAACTCAGCAAATAATTGGCACTTGATTCAGGACACAGGGAGGGAGTGGCTTGTTGATATAGCTGGAAAACCCAAGACATTTTGTAGCCTGAGGCAAAGGACAAGATGGTGCTCTGGTCTTCCTCAATCTACAGAAGCCATTTGGATGGGCAACTGGGTTTTAATTCCGTGCTGATATTGTGCATATAAGATAGAGTCTTCTTTCCTCCTGAGGCAGTGGGCAAGTTTGGGGGACATATTGTGTGGCACATGGACCTGTGTCTTTGAGCAACTGGAAATGGGCAGGCAGTCCAGCAGGAGTAGCTGAGAACTGCTCTTGCCACCCAAGGCCATCATCTTCTATCCAAAGTAATGATCCTACTTCCCCTACTGGAACTTGTACACAAAGCATATAGTTATCTTCTGGAAGTCCCACCACAAGATGAAGTGATGGCCACTCTTTAGAAAATGTTTTGAGAGTTTGGTGAATTGGAATTGCCCACAGCCTTCTGAACTTGGAAGATTATGGGCAGGACAGGAGGACTGTGGAAGTGCTTGTCCCCTTGCTGCATTTCCCACCCTGCATCCAGCTAGGCAGCTGAGATTGGACACCTGTCGGAGATGCTTTGGATGGGAAAGAAGGAAGCTGGAGCCAGTATCCTGGTGGAGTCTTTCTCCTCCCCTGCTCCTCAGATGCTTTCTTCAGTCATTCTCCAAGTTCACTCTCAGATCCCCAGAGGTCAGTTGATGTGGATGAGGGGTTCTGAGGATGGATCCACAGCTTTTTTGTTTACAGGTGTCCCTAAGGCTCTCCAGATGTTGCCTAAAGGCCATGGGATGAGAGGAATTGGTGAAGGATTGGATGAGCAAAGGCAATTGCATAGAATAGAATAGGGTTGGAAGGGGTCTAATAGGCTCAGTGAGTACAACCTCTGTTCCTCCACATGTGGTCACCTATCCAGCTTCAGGCCTGTGTCTTTCCAACTTGGCAAAAGTGGCAGGGCATGCTAGCTCAAGGGCAGCTATGTGGACTTCAGAGGCAGGGCATGGCTAAGTATTGGCTAATGGTGACAAACAATGGGAGAGCCATATTGTATTTCCAGAAAGCCTGGTTTGGAAACAGAATGCTGGCTTACACGGGCCTGAGTCCTATCTAGCAGAATAGTCCTTAACTTCTTATAAATGACCTTGTTACTTAAGTAAGGCAAGAAGAATGGATTATGTTTCTTTCAAATGCAAGCACATTTGTGTGTAAAAGCCAGAGAGAGAGACAGAGAGAGAGAGAGGTGTTGATAACTGCAGCAATTTCATGCTAACAGAAAACAGGCTTGTTGGCGTGTTTTCTTTTCTTTCTTTTTTTTAAACAACTTCTGGCAAACAAGCCACACTTTCTTTTACTCCACGTTTCTGAAAGAGATGAAAGAGTTGATGGATAAAGGGAAAGCAGCAGATATAGGTTCTTTAAAGTGACACGACAATGGCATTGAAAGCTATCTACATATGCAAGTCATGCTGATGATCATAGAGAATATTTACGATTGCACTTGTGATGTGGAGAGGAGAGATTTGTAAATATAGTGGGAGCAGAGACAGAATAAGAGAACTGTGGCTACAGCTTTTTATTGAACAGCAGCGACAAAAAAGCCCATTTTGCAAGAAACTCTCAAGCTGAGAATCGCCATGGTTTGCTGTGGCAGGCAGTCCTGTAACATTTTAAGATAAAGTACAGATCGTTTCCAATACTTCCAGGTACCCGATGTTTACGATGTGCTGACAGATTACTGTCAAATCCCAATGCAACCTCATCACCAGGTGTCCATAGTAGCTTCTGAGAAGAGAAGAGACTTCAGGGGAAGAAAAACCCCATAAGCTGTGTTCATGCTGTTCGGATGTGTACTATTGTTCCACTGCTTGCTTTAAGAAACTTCGGTGTGTCTGCTGGGACAACGCTACAGTAGGAAAAGAGGAGAGACCTTTTTAAGACATTGTGTTGTCATCCCACACTGAAAGATCTAGTATAAATGCCTGCTTTTCATTTTTTGCCCAGGTGGCAATTCCCTGTTAGTTGGGGGGTATTGATGGCACTCACTAACTGGGTTCAAACAACAGGATACTTCACGCTCAAGCAATGAATATGGACTGTTGTTGAACCATGGGTTATCATGTAGTTTGAACCTAGCAGTGCTAAGAAACCATGGCTTGTTAACCACAAACAAGCCATGAAGAGAACCTAAGGTTTGTTGTTAAGTTGTTCATCATGACTGGTTGTTATATCAGCTGGGTCTAGTCAACACAATAACCCACACGTCCGTGACAAGTCACAGTTCAACAATCACCCATACCCAGCTTTCAACTCAACCCCTAAGTGTGAGTTGTGTTGTATGTACCTAGTCATCAGTGGATCAAGTGTCCTGGTTCTTAATCCTGTGCTTTAAAAATCAAGGAAAACAATGAAATTGCGTCGTCAGGACACACATTGACTTAAAAGTAAGTCCTACAGAGCTCATTGTAACTTACACTTTAGCAAGTATGCCTGTGAGGATTTTACTCATACTGTGGGGTAGTCTAACCAATTAGAATAAGGCAGTTGGGTGTAATTAATGTGAAATGTGTAGTCTGCATGGAAATAAAGATGTGTAAAATGTTGCATGAGCAGAAAACCTTCCCCACTGGATAGTTGTATAAAGAACATTTCCAAATGACCTTTTAGATATTTGTAAGTAGAAGGTCCACTGAATACATCTCGGCGGTTTTATTGCCTATTTCTCAGTGTGCATAATAATGTTCAGCACAGGTATTCTACTTTGAGGAATTTTACATAACAGTAGTCCTTACAACAACAGTGTAAAGAGGGCAAGGGTTAGAACTACATTTTTCAATTGTGCATTTTGTGATTCAACTGAACAACAGCAGCCAGGTCCCAGCAATGCTCTGAGGAGCAAATTGTATCTATTTTCCTCTTTTGTTAATAAGAAATGAATGCAAGCTTCCACACTTGTAGGTCTACATTTTGTCTAAACTTAAGTATATTCTACAAGTTCAGCTGGGAAACCAGGATATGAAATCACAGTTTGATCCTACTTGGTTTAAACTAACTTGGTTAGAGCAAACCAGTTCTCTGAATTTGATAGTCATGTGGATCTGCAGCCTGTTCTTCAAGTGAAAGTGGAATATTTCATTCCTTCAAGGTGTGGAAGAAGACAAGAGGAGACAGGGAATACATGAACATAAAGTTCATCAAAGCTCATTACCGCTCACCTAGGCTGTGGTATACACGGTTGTCTGAATGAGGCCAAGGGCTTCACTCAGGCCACTCAGTGAGTTTATGATGAAGAGAAGCAAGATTTGAATTAGGGATTTTCTGGTTTACAGCAAAAGCCCGTAGCCTCTGCTTGACATTGCTGAGACATCACAAATGGAAAGGTCACGTTAGCAGAGTTTTGTTTTGTTTTTTTTTACGAGGATCTGGAAAAGAGGTACAGCAGACTCAGTACAAATATTAGCATTGTATTACAGTGTCTTCCTTTTGCAAAGAACTCAAGGCAGCTTACAAGGTTCTCCTCCAATCTCTTTTATTCTTACAACAGCCCTGAGGTAGGTTAGTCTGAGAATACGTGACTAGCCCAAAGTCACCCAGCGGCTCCTGAAGGCTGTCTTCCACCTGGAAAGTGCAGCAGATGACAGAAATCTGTCCTCCTAGTTTTGCTTCCCCAAAACTAGATACCAGGCATGCTGCAGTCAATGTATCTTGAATGCATCTTCCGTCTGATGCCTCCTCCACTCCTCTTACCTGTTCCCTCCTCTTACCTCTCGGGACTAGAACCCAGATCGCCTCTAACCACTATATCATTGTGATGATGTCACTTCCCAGGGCTCAGAAAACTCCTCCCTACAGCATCCGTTGTGCATGCTGCCACCAAGAATGCTTTACAAACTGAGGGAAGGGTCAAAAGAAATTTGTCAAAGATCGCTTGTTTGTACACTGGGGGAGAGTTCACCTGCTTGGGGGTGGTGGCGGTTACAAATTTGCTTAT
This sequence comes from Varanus salvator macromaculatus, assembly GCA_023646645.1. NCBI lineage: Eukaryota > Metazoa > Chordata > Lepidosauria > Squamata > Varanidae > Varanus > Varanus salvator. Next base: position 5,127,303 of record JAIXND010000690.1, on the reverse strand, counting down.
ATGTATTAAACCTGGTTCTTGCTGCTTTTACAATTGTGGCACTATTCAGGGACCAACTGAGTGGGAAACCCAAATCTGTGATTCTGACTGTGGGTCCTATTTTTAAACAGAGTTGCTAATGTAGTTTCCAGCATCCCTTCTGTGCACTTTATTCTATTTGGGTCTGCAAATAAAACCCAAAAGACAAGATGCTTAGCAGTGAAACAGCTGAGAGTCGTTTAGGGTGTTCAAAGCAGGGCGTTAAAGATAATTCTAGTAATCCCTACTGCAACCCTGCAAAACAAGCCATTGCTTTGCCCTTTTATGGGGGTAAGGGGAGGTCTGAGGCTAATTAACAGCAGGCACCTAGTGAGAGCATGGGAAAGGCACAGTTTAAACCTGGGAACTTGCCAATGGCCCATGTCTTAATCACTCATCATCTCTTAGCTGAATAACTGACAATAAAAGACTTTTGGTGACCATGGATGGGTTCCCAATTCTTCATCTGCCAGCACTCTTTCATGTTCATGATGGTCAGACCAGTGGTAATGGGAACTGGAGGCACAGCAGTGTTATTACGAGCATTTAGCAAGCTTGGTTCCATCAAGGGATTCTGCTCGCCTGCATCTCATTTCCATTCTTATTTCCTTGGTCCAGGGAGCTTCGTAGCGTACCATGCCAGCCATGACCTTTTGCACTGCTTTTCTCATCTGTGTTGACATGAACTTGTTGAATCCCCACTGGGTTTCCAAGCTTTACTGCTTGCATATGCAGTCATTATCTAGACAGCTTCTTGAAGTCCTATGCAGCTTTTTCTCACATGCAAACTTGGTTGCAAACTTGTGGGGGCAAATCAGTGATGTTTTCATCTGTTCTACCAGTTGGAGGCAAATGAAGCAACAAGGGAAAGAAATTGAAGGGTAACTGCTCCACTGCAGTAATGTGAGGTACCCTAAATTGTGACTTGAACCAGGAGACATCTGACCTTCCTGCTGTCCAGTTGCTCTGGTTAGGCAGGCCTGGGCAGAGGTCTGGTTTGCAAGAGATGGTTTTCTTTTTAACTATAATTTGTTGTCTAGCAATGAATCCAGGTTATTTATTTGCTAATAATACAGGAACAGTGCACCTCTCAACCAGGCTTAGATCCTTTCACACAACCATTTTCTCCCCCAGCATTCTTTTCCAGCAATCTAATTTGGGGCGAACTTTCTAGCTGTTGCTCTTCTTAGATAATAAGGGTGTATGGAACCTTTGCAGATTTGCAGCAGATCACCCAGACAGGTCTCTGGTCTTTCCCGCCCTCTGTTGAAAAGGTGGTAACCTCCCAAAACCAGAGGTTTGGGCAGCTGTAGGCAGCATTCTGGTTTCCCAGGTATGAGCAATGTGGCAATTCCTGGGATAACTCTGCCCTGCAGGTGGTGGGTGGAGCCAGGCCCCAAAGTGGGGGCATCTTACCCCCCCCCCAAACACACACACACCTGTCTTGCTCTTGTTGAAGGTCTGAGTTTTCCCTACAGAAAGCTCTTGAGATCTTGGGAGTCCCAAGATCTTGAGATCCCTTGAGATCTGGCAGGGAGTGCCATGTAGCTGTTGAGCCACAAGTAGCCAACCTCAGTGGGAGAAGCTCTCCTATATGTAGTCAGACTATTTGTGCAAGTAGTTCAGTGCTCTCTGGATGGATTGGCAGCAGCCTCTGGGATCCCAGTCATATCCTCTCCCTAATCTTGTTTAAACAGATTTAGAAGTTCTTCCAGTTTATTTTGCATGCAAGGAATGTTATCAATGTCTCCATGCATTCTCCTAAGCACAGGTTTTCCAGGTCTTGGATTACCTCTTCTCTTTTCTGCTTGCCTATGTCTGTGACTTGCCCCTATCTTCACCTACTAGCCCAGGTGGCCACATGCTACCTTGTGGTCAAGGAGGGAATCTGTCCCATCAGTTCCCCTTGTCCCATCACTGCATGTCTTAAACCTGATCTTGCACTACCTGATCTGAAAATGGAACACTGCCAATCCAAACCTTGCTCAAATTGAAAGTCAAGCCTCCACAAAAATCCAATTTTTAGGTAAGTAGGTTCTTTGTTTAGGTTATTATTCAAATGAAGAGAATTGACATATTTTAATAGTAACAATAAAATGTTGCACAAATGCTTATGCTTTTTTGGTCTGTAAAATACTGTCTCGTGTGTGTGTGTGTGTGTGTGTGTGTGTGTAAAATAACACTAGCTCTGGGGTCTCAGTGTATTTTTCAATGGGCACAATCCAGTTGAATCCTTACCTCCGAAAAGCACGTATCTCTGTAACTTGTTCTTTCCGAGCCTTCTCTCCCAGGAAAACACCACTGTGTTGATAAGATGTCTGTCTGAAGCCTTTAGGAAATGTAACGATTGCATTTTTAAACATTCTCTGCTACAACCGTGAGGGTTAGAAACCTTGGGAAAGTGAAAGCTCTGCTGTTTTTCACAATGGATTTCTTAGTTTAGGCCTCAAGAAATCCTACAGGATTTTAGTTTTTGTTTCCTGTAATTGCTACCTGCTCTTGTGGACTTTAGCTTTGTCCACCATTTCTCCCAACATACTACTTTTTGCAAAAAGGAAAGGAACTCATTTATGCAGCTTAAATAGATGATCATGCTTTTGCATTGATTTGTATTGTTGCACTGAAATTTTGGTCGCTGTTTCCTTGGCCAAACTCACCAGTGGGTTGCTCAGGTGGAATGTCCCTGAAAGAATTGGGCTGTAGAGCAAATTTCAACAGGTCATCTTTTGTCACTGCGACATGATGAGGCCGAACTTTTCACAATTCCCTCTTCTGCATGGTATTAAAAGTACAAGAGTTCTCGCATGATTTTCTTTTCCCCTCTTGTATCTGATCATCCTATATACGAAAATGATCTACAGAGCACACCAAAATCAGGTCTCTGTCTTGTCCATTTCTGGAAACCCTTGGAAGGGGCTTTAAACAACATGAATCCCACTCATCTTTATGCATTGCAGCAAATTACGACGATTCAGTAAGCAAACAGATGGCACATTCACATAAATTGCAATAAATCTTTTCCTACTAACTGTTTTATTAAATACTTACTACCATGATGTAGAAGATACCAGATTCAAAATTAGGTCTGTACAAAGCTTGTCATTTTAATGTATGTCACACCCCCTTCCAATGCAAGACAAATAGAGATCTTAAGCTTTTAGGAAGTGTTATGACAAGTTGCAATATTGAAAATGTATTCAGATTTAGCCTAATGAACATTTGAACAAATTTACAATATTACAGAGCATCCACTAAATAAAGAGCAATTGTGAATTGAACATCATTCCATTGTGTTTCCTTTCATCAATGGTTTAATCTACAACATGCCCATCATTCTTGGGAGCATGTCCGTGGAGGCGAGGCTGTGTATTGTAGAAGAGACACTTAGTGAGGTGAGAGGCGTGATGGGAGACAAAGTTGCCTGCCCATTCCATTGCACAAACTTTTTAAAAAGGCATTCGTAGCATTGGTTACTTTCTTTGCAAGGAAACCAGCCGTGCAGAGCTGACATCACTTTCCCCCTCCCATGAAACTTGCTCTTTAAGGTGTTGTTTGCAGTAATTGAAAAGATTAAAGGGCAGTGCTATATCTTTGTAACCATTACAGCCCAGGTTCGCACATAATGCAAACCCATGACCTATGTTGTTGCATGCTGGGTTGTTACGATATGTGAATGGGGACACCCTAAGAAGCCATGATTTGTTAAACACAAATGATCCAGAAAGAGAACCTATAGTTGTTGTTGTTTGGTGACTTCTGGATTGTTTAGACCATCATTTGTCATTTTAGCGCAGGTTGTTCGTGGGTTGTTTTGGCAAGCTACAGACATGGTGAGCAAGAGTGGTTGAAGCAAGCAAACAAAATGTGATAATACTGCAGAGGCATTTAGGACGGAGTGGTTGAAGAAGAAGGCAAACCAGGGATTGAGAAAACAAACCATGGTTTGTTCTAAGGCAGGACCAGCTTTGGCTATAGAATAGTACAGCAATGAAATGAATAATAATAGCCCTGGGTGGGGCAAGAACCATGGGTTAAATAAAACACGGGTCAGCCTCACGTATGAAGTGGGCAACCTATTTAGCATTTGCTTATAAAGTATATCATCCTAGAATGAAGTTGAATTCTTTTACCATAAAATACTTACAGGCAAGATATGAAATAGTGAGGGCTCCAATACTAGATTTTACTGGAATGGATCCATTTAGGATCCATCCAGATTTATTTTTCTTCTGCTGCAAGAAATCATAATCTTTGTGTGCTCCCCTTACTCAGTGTTTTAATATGTTGGAAACCATTCAGAGAGCTTTAGTGATCAGACAGTATTAAGTGGAGTACTCACACCTGTTCTCCTGTACGCTGTAAATTCCCATCTGTCAATGGCACCCATTGCTTAAGAAATGGGGAAGTCGCATTTCTGGAGGAAAGGAAAATGAGTAAAATACCTGTTACTGCCATGGTGCAGGTGGATGACACTCACATAAGGTGATCCTGTGCACCTGTCCAGATGCAGAAATGAGCTCATACTATGCTTCCTCTGGGAAGCGCTAACTTGTGTTGTGCAATTGATGAGTCCCCACTCACACAACAGAATTGGTGGGAACGGCCACCTGAGCAATGGAAATTGAAGGGCAAAAGAAGATTGGTGGGCTCATACGTGGCCTGTAGGGTATTTCTTGTTTGTGCCATCAAGTTGTCTCTGACTTACGGTGACCCTATGAATGAACACCCTCCAAAATATCCTGTCCTTGACTGCCCCATTCACCTCTTCTAAGTTCAAGGCTGTGGCTTCCTTGATGGGTGTGCAAATCATGGTCATAATAATAGGAGGAGAAGGAGCAGCAGCAGCTGGCAAGGCAAGGGACAGTAGATGGAGGGCTGGGGATTCTTGGCAGTGTTAGGGGCCCAGGATTTAGAGCTGATGCAGTCCTGGAAATATTGTAGCAGTGTCCAGAGCCAATAGGAATTGAGTACGCACGGATCCCATCTAAGGTGGCTTTCCTTCATCTGGTTCTACCAGAGGTGTAGGACCATATCTGGTGGATACCGGGCCAGCAAAGGCTGATCTAAGACAGAAATTAAAGTCAGTGGTCCTGGAACATTCCTTAACAGCTTGCTTTGGAATGGGGAATTTACGTGTTTAATTTCTGTACTGCCCATCAGCTGGAACAGTTCTCTGAGAAAGAAGTAGTAGGAAGGGGTCTTACTATGGACAAGCAAGGGGAAGGTCCACCCATCACTCCTCCTACTTTAGTTTCTCTTGGGTGGGATAAGAGTGGTCCTGTATTCTTTATAAACTGAACCAATAATCTCTGTGGATACTATTTATTCTTCGTTAGCTTCAATTCCATATCTACCTTGGGGGTAAGTCCCACTGAACTCTGTGGGACTTTTCTTCAGTGTAGACATCCAAGTCTCTTCCTCATTAAATTCATTTTGCATTTCATTTGCCTTGTGTAATTCGAGGGAAACTTGCTTGCTTTGAACTTTCTCTTTTACAGTTGTGGGGATTTGAGAAAACACAGACATTGATTTCATCTTGTCAGTCTAGATATGATCCAGGTTTTGCCTGTGTTAATGATGATGCTTCTTTATGATAACACTCAGCACTAGTGTCTCATTGATTTCAATGGGCCTGTTCTAAGTATAACCATCTCTGGATCCATGCCAGGCTCTAATTGCATACTGATTTAATTTTATTGGCCTTGTTTCACTAAAGCAAGCAAGGAACAAGTGGTACACTGAAACATGTGAGGAAGACATATATCTGTGGCTTAGAACACATGGCTATGGGAAGAATGGAGACAGATTTATAGAATTTCCAGTTATGGGAATCTTTGGAAAGATAGACAGATAAATGTGTATTTGACCAGCTGTCAATGAATTGTTGTCTCCTGCTTTTGCATTTTCCTTTATTAGCCCACCGTGCCCCACAGTGGCTGAAGGTGCTAAAAAGCAGACATCCAAACCCTCAAGTGAATTAGAGATGATATCCCATTCCTTGTCCTCATGGGAAGACTGCTAGTCACATGAGTTGAATCCATGCGTAGTCATTAGGAACTTAGTCACTGATTATCTACTGTCGTGTCCTTTTTGGCCACAGTCGGATGAGGTATTTGCATGGGAACACTGTGAAATGCCATTTTCAGGTGGTATCAGAGAAGGAAACAGGTAGGAGGAGTGGAGCAGGCAGAAGATTGGAGATGCATACAAGATACATTGACTGCAGTGTGCCTGGTACCTAGTTTTGGGAAAGCAAAAAAAGGAAGATAGATTTCCATTCATCTGCCCCACGTTCCCAGCCCAAGGATATCTTCAGGATGACAAAGGAAATGGGCCAGTGTCACAATCGTGATTTGGGAATAGGGAAGCCCTGAAACGAGTTTTGAATAAAAACGTCTTCAAGGACATCGACTCCGTGGTGCCATTTGGTTGCAACGTTCATGTCTTGATGCTGAAGAACCTGTGAGCGTAGATAAGGGAGCCACCCACAAGGCAGAGATTAGGAATTTGCATCCTCCAAAAATTATTTTCACTTTGCCCTTTGAGTGATTGACATAGGAAATTAGTTTTAGACAGTGTTTCAGACAATCTGTTGGGATTCATGTGTCAGCCTTCCATTTGCCCATTCGAGTTCTACTGACACTATGATTACTAGCATTTGCAGGCCTTGCCCTGGAATGAATCCAGACAGTTTTATTGTACTGAAATGGCTCTCCCAGTTCATTGAGCATCTAGCATAATACGGCTGAATATGATTGGCGCGTTTACACATATTTATTCAGAAAAAAATCCGGCAGTTAAACTGCATAATTATGGGAAAACGAATCATAACAATAAAAGACCATTTAAGTTAACAAGCTTTGTGATCAAAGGATAAATACAGGTTGGATAAATGAGATTGTAGATGTAACTAATCTACATAAATAGGCTTTGGTCTGATTAGAAGAATGGAATACATTAAAATAATTTAGATGTACTTAAAAAAACACATTTGTTTCACAAGATTTAAAAAAATAACTAGAGTTATTCCTATTGTTTGTCACATTTTGATTAAAAATAGCTGCTTCTAGTGATAAATGCATTAACCCATTAAAAAAGTAACATCTAGCAGCAGAATAGAACAGAATAAGTAAGTAAAAAGTAAAATTAGTGTAGTACATGCCACATATTGAATTGTTTCCACCGTAGGTAAACTTTAGATGGCAATAACTTTAATTATTTCAGAGTATGATTGGTTTGTATGATCGTTAACATGCAGCTAGAAGGAAGGACTCCCTGGAGAAGAGTCTAATGCTGGGAACAATAGATGACAAAAGAAGAAGGGGACGGCAGAGGATGAGGTGGCTGGATGGAGTCACTGAGGCAGTTGGTGTGAGCTTGGGTGGACTCCGGGGGATGGTGGAGGAGAGGAAGGCCTGGAGGAGTGTTGTCCATGGGGTCGCAATGGGTCGGACACAACTTCGCAACTAACAACAACAACAACAACAACAAATTGAAAGTCTTTGGATTATGATAGCCTTCTTATGAGACAGTAGGAGAGTGTACAAAAACGGATGTATCATCATTACAAAGTGGGCAGAACCGGCTCTGGAATCTCTTCCCTTAAGGCAAAGAGCTTCTGAAGAGCAGAGGGTGTTGGAAGCGAGTGGCTTGTACAAGCGAGCCAAGACATCTGCTGGTCATAAGTACACTAGTGCTCTGCAAGTTGTTGCCACTTTGCATTGGAGCTGAGCAAGATTTTTGAGATACAACCAGCAGCCCTGTTGCCTGTAATCTCATCTGATTTTCTATCGCACCCTTCTTGCAGAGAGTGACATGCCCGGTTGCGTTATGGTATATCTCTTGCTGTACGGAATGCACTGCAAAGTTATATGCTGGTGAGCGAGGTCTTCTCTTGAAGACCTTCTCTTGACCGAGACATTACTGCAGCCTTCAAGCACTTCGACACATTAACATTTATTTATTTAGAGTTTTTGTATGCCGTCCCATCGCTTAACGCCTCGGGACAGCTTACGTAAATAAACATAGTACAAAAAAAATACAAATTATACAAATTAAAAACCTGATTCATTCCGGCTGCAAATTAAAACCTATAATTGACTTTTCTGATTTAAAAGCAACCAAACGAGTGGCGACCACAGTCTTACGGTTCTTAGGCATACCAAGTTTCCAGGGACTAGGTCCCATAGTCTTGGGAATGAAGTCAGTGAATAAAGTCAGATCCACAGCCTCTTGTTGTTGCAGATGGAGCAGAGATACAGAGGAGCAATTCTGGTCAGCCTGGCCACATCTGATTTGGCTTCCAGATCCCCGGGTTCCACGGCTATCAACCCAAAGTAGCAACCATGCACCAGCCCTGTAGCAGCCTTGGACATTCCTCATGGTGCAAATGAGCTTGTGTCAAAAACTTTGAACTTAAAGAAAAATAGCTGCAAAATATTTGATTGATTTTTAATTAAAGCGAAACATTAAAGGGAACATTTAAAGGACAATTTCTTGTTTACTGTCTTTATCAGAGGCGAACAGCCTTTGTAGTATCGGGAAGCCACTGCATTAAAAATCAATTGCAAGTCTTCAAAGCACTAAAATCTTCCTTGCTTTGTAGATATATACTTTAAAAAAGAAAGAACTAGCCAAAAATGTTGGAACACACTTGACAATTAGACTTGAAAACAAAAGGTAAATAATAGCATCGTCAAAATTTTGAAGGATTTAAATGTATTTTTAATAATAGCTAAAGTGGCAGGAGCTTCTCAATTTGTAAGGGTTTTTAATGAATCATTTGTAGCTAGATAGGGTTATTTTACTGGTCTGATGGGAATTTTGCTTCCATGTTGTCATCTTTTCAGTGACAGTTTGTGGTTTTGCTCTTACTTGATGTTCATGTCTATTGTGACTCCATTTCAGAAAGTGTCAGTAAATGTTTTTGCTGATCAGATGAGCACCGAAATGCATGGCTGGGCAAGACCTTTACCAGGACTAAGCTAAGCACCACAAAAACATGTGCAAAACAGAGAAGCATTTGGTCTTCTCCAGAACTCTTCATCAAGTGAGGTGGAGCACAATGCAGGGGAGACTGGCAGAGACTCAGCCTCAAGATGGAATGCACTGCCCAGAGAGGTCCACCTGGCGCCATCATTATATGTTTTTCGGCACCAGGTTAAGACCTTTTTATTTAATCAATATTTTAATATGTTTTAATACTGAATTTTATTATTGTATGTGCAGCCAGAGTGGGTCATCAATTTATTTATGCTGTTAGCCATCTAGAGACATTAGTAATTGGACGGCATACAAATTTCATAAGTAAGAAAGATGTGTAAGGTGTGAGTTAGTTATGGCTCCCATAAATATATATATTTCAACAAGATTCTTGCCAATTGCTGAGCAGTCATTTCTGCAAAGAACCACTTAGGCTGTCTTTCAAGAGAAAACTGAATGAAAGCATACGCCATTGAATTAGAAAGTTATGTAAATGTTTGGATTCTTTGAATGAAGCATGCAACTTGAGATCCAAATGCAGCAGACTAGTCTGATACTGTGAACAATGATTACTTGATACTCGTCTCTCTCTCTCTCTCTCTCTCTCTCTCTCTCTCTCTCTCTCTCTCTCTCTCTCTCTCTCTCTGCAGTCCGGGCCTTTAGCAAAAACAGGAAGGAGGCTTATTAGGAAAACTGATGGATTACGCTACGTGGCTATTGTGGGACTGTGTTTGATGGAGAATCATGAATTGTTTAGACCCCCCTTACAAGAAGTTGCCACTGCAGAATAAACAGCTTCCCAACACATCTATCTGAAACAATTTGGCTGTGCATTTCATGTGTGCTGGTTCTGCTGGGAAATCCATTAGTGTGTCCATCCTTAGGCAATGTATTTGTCAGTGCAAAAAGCATTTGCACTGGACAAATGGGTTACTTTAAGTATAGGCCCAGTTTGCATGCAATGATTTGAGTGCGCTCATTTGGTTTGTTCATGGGCTTGGTGGTATTACATCTGGCTTGTGTTTTCTCTGACAGGCCAGAGCTGGAACCCAGGCTTAGTTCTTGGCTTGCTCAGAGTAACCCAAACTTTTAAAACAGGCAAACGAACAAATTGGGTTGTCATTGGATACCAGCTGCATAAAGTCCTGATTCAGCTAAATAGCCATGCGATTTCCAAGTCAGGCGGTCTGGTCCTGGGATGATCTTAAATGGAAGATTTAGTCACTTCTTCTTCCCTTCTTTAGCCACTGTCTCTTCTCCAAGTTGGTCCACTTCTTCCTTAGTTGTTGACAACACCCAGACCAGGAGTGCAACAGATTCTCCATTTCAAAGTGAAGCCCAGGTATTATAAGGACTCATCAGATGTGCCACACTCCTTGCAACCCGACCTTGGTGGACTTTGTTGTCCTTCTGCAGTTTTATCCTGTCAAGCAAATCATTAGAGGTCCTGGAGCTCAAGCAATCTCTGCTTCCACTCAGACTTTAAATGGAGAAGATGCCTTTCTCGCTGGCATGGGGACAAGCTGCCAGGTGGCCCACATCTGGTGAGCGGAACCAGTGCTGTGGGATGGACTGAAAGTTGGGTTTGGGAGTCTGATTGACTCTGACATTCTTTTTCCTTTCGCCTTCTTTGATCTGAAGGAGGGCAGGGAACAGCACAGGGTGCTGGACTGAGAGTTCGAGTGTGTGAGAAGGAGGGTAAAAGGCCTGTAAAAGTTCCTTTCATGGACAGTTCCCATCAGTTGTGTATTAGCACCTGCTTCTGCTGGATGGCTAGGTCAAACCCGGGGTGAAGAATTTGATGAACCCTTGCACCGTGTGTTTGGCTCGGTAGGTCATTATGTATGTAGTCCCCAGGTTACGAACGGGATCCTTTCCTGAGAAAACAGAAATTTGCCTTCAAGTCAACTTCATATGTAAGAAACAATCACATTGTCACATCTACTGTGACAAAGTCTTTCTTACTGTGCTTGCTCTGATGCATTTCCAACACAGCACAACTGCGCCTTTTAGCTAGGAGACTTTCGGTAGCATTTCGCTGAAGTAATCCTCAGGGCTGGCAGTCTCATAGCTTAGCTGTTTTGCATACACTTGTGTGTAATTTGAGATGCAGATCTGAAGATCATAAAAATAATAAGAATAATAAGAATCGCCCCCTCCACACGCACACTCCTGCTTTGATGATCAGGCGCAAGATTATCCCGTGACAGCTATAAAAAAGGAAAACCTGTGCACTGTGTTCTTTCCAGATCTCTTTGTTGTTTTGCTGGATCAGATGACAGTAAGAATACTGTTGAATTTTGAGTGCCCAGAAAATAATGGATTTAAAAGCCTTTTTAAAAATGGCATTAAAATCCCTTAGAAATTATTTCAATATCTAGGCCATGCTTCAAATAAGATAAATGTGTCTGTGCAGTTGGAAGGAAGAGGGAGAAACAGAGTGCTTCAAAGGCAGATGGAACTCCACTTCAGTACGAATGGGAAAAGACTCTCACTTAACAATGCTCATCTAATAGCATTTTCTGGAGATATTGTGTGTCCTGTGGAGAATCCTTAAACAGCCCAAGAGAGAGGATGCTCATCTTTTTAGTCTCTTATGCAACAGACAGGTGATTTTAGAGCCAGATCATGCCTTGGACAGTCTTGGACAAGAGAAATGTGGTACTTTATTTTTTAAAAGTCACAGTACCTTTGGGAAACTGTATATCCCCATGTCTTGTGTTTGGAATGAGTGAAGAGAAGCAGGGAGCCCCTCAAAAATCCTTGCACAACCTTACAAGGTTCTTCCACCTGTTCAGGTGTTCTGCAGGGTGCATTAACACATCCTGCCTTCAGTTCCAGGGTTGGGATGCACCTTCCCTGGGCAGGCAGTGTAGAAGAGTGAGGTTGGCAGAGGCTGAGTGAATGCAAGTAGAACCCTACGTTGATTGGGAAGCTTAATAAAGCAGGATTCCCAGGTGCTTGGGGACGTCTTCCTGGGTTTGGATATATATGAGTTAAAGCCTCTGCAGATCTCCGTGCTAAACATGGAGAGCTCAGGAACTACAAGGTGGCCAGAACCTGCGCTTCTTATGTTTGTGTATCCTCCTTTTTTATATTCCTCCTTCTTTCCTTCCAACGAACGCAGGTTGGCTTACACCATCTTCTTTCAATCTTATCCTCACAATACCCTTGTGAGGTGGATTAGGCTGAGAGCCAGCAGCTGGCCCAAAATCACACAGTGAGCATGGTGGCTGAGTGGGGACTCGGAGTTTGTGTCTAAAGTTGTTTTGTTCCTTTGTCAAACCTTGCAGTTCCCGAGGTCTACTGATTCTGTCTTTGGGTGGCTGGTCACTGTCCTGGGACTCGAGGTAAAGGACAGTATAGAAAAGCCTTTAAATAAATAAATACACAAATAAATGGAACTCTTTCAACTGCTTTTGCAACAGTGCTTTTGTCACACACAGCCTCATGGTCAGAACTGGATGGACTGATTATGTGAGATCATTCCTTTTAACTGGCTTAGGGAAGGTTTAGGGACTGCAGGTGGCGCAGTGGGTTAAACTGCTGTGCTGCTGGGCTGGTTGATCGAAAGGTCACTGGTTGGAATCTGCACAACGGGGTGAGTTCCCGTTGCTCCGTCCCAGTTCCTGCCAACCTTGCAGTTCGAAAGCATGCAAATGCAAGTGGATAAAAAGGTGCCACTTCGATGGGCAGGTAGCAGCGTTCTGTGCACCTCGGTGTTTAGTCATGCCGGCCACATGACCACGGAGACTGTCTGCGGACAAACGCTGGCTCCCTCGGCCAGGAAACGGAGACGAGCACCGCCCCCTAGAGTCAGGCATGACTGGACTTAATGTTAAGGGGAAACCTTTACCTTTACCTTTTAGGGAAGGTTTACAGGTATGCCTTGCAAGTTGGAGTAGGTCCATCACCCATAAATCATCACCTGCAACTTTCTGGTCTCATATATCAGACTGAGGCATGCCTTGCCAGGGGTCTCAGTCATGCTGGAGGCATATGAATTGCTCATGTGCAGAAGCATCTGTATTTCCTCAGTGCGCAAAGTTCTCTATAGGAAACTGTTTGCAAAGAGGAGGATGCTGGTTTAGGGGATTTAGGGCATCCCAATCCCCTAAACAATTTTAGCCCACCTGCAGTAAGGCGGGAATGAATTGTGAGGTGCTAGGATGGAATATTCCAACCAATTGGAGATAAAGGGCTGCATGTTTCATGCTTAACAACTGATGCAGAAAGGAATGGATTGAGCTAGCCCCTCTCTCTGTATTTGTTGGGAGATGGGAGGATTACATGGAAGAATAATCTCTTTGGCCTGTCATCTGAAGGGGCATAATCTATCCTACCATTTGATTCTGCTGCTTCTGTGAATTCAGCCTAAGTTTAGCATTCTGTCTGTGACCACAGTTGGGTGTACCTACATTGTGCACCATTACATGACCTTTTCAGACTTACCATGTTTATGGCTTTATGGTAAAATAGGAAAGAATTAGCTTTTGTTTAGTCACAAAGTCATCCCTGACCCATCACAACTCCATGGACAACATTCCTCCAGGCTCTCCCATCCTCCACCATCCCTTGGAGTCCATGCAAGCCCATGCCCTCTGCCCCAGTGACCCCAATCTCTGCCATCCCCTTCTCCTTTTGCTGTCAGTCCTTCCCAGCAAGGAAGGAATTAGAGGGCATTAAATAGACCTTTTGCAGTTCATCCACAGGCCACCCTTATGTATGACATTTCTTCATTGACAGTAACATCCATGCCATGCAGTGAAGATTTTAGGGGGAAGGAGAGGTCTTTTGCTACAAGTTTTCAATGGGCTGCCATTGGTTCAGCCATTGGGGATGTCATTCACTTTTGCTCTGTTAAATAATAAGGGGGATTTAAAATCATTTCAAATTTTGGCAAGGAAACCTGACACTGACTGCACCACCCAGCTTTCGACCAGCTCAGTAAGACAACTGTTTATCCTTGCAGGAAGGTAAAATGCGAGACAACCACATTTGTTAGACAAATGAAAACCACAGGAGTTTTTGGCTGGCGTTGGCAACAGCTGACAGCTTAAAGTCCTTCCTGTCTTGCTGATATTAATAAAGAATGCTTTATGGAAAGAGATGGAGGAGTTGGAGAAGATAGAGATAAAATATGTTTTTATTCCTTCAAAGTTGCATTTCAAGCAATGGGTTTTCTATAGTGTTCCTTCTAATCAGGACTGCTCCCAAAGTAATTTGGGTTAATTAAAATGCATGCCCAGTTTCCCATCTCAAAACCCATTTTTAACCACCTGTGGCTATTTCTATTTTAAAAAGAGGCACACATATATAATTGTTATGACTCTCAGCAGTCGACATGCAAAATTTGCAATTACAATGCCTCCCTTGGGTAGATGTGTGAAATGGCAGATTAATTCACGGCAAGCCCGGCCAATGGTTGAGCTTTTCAAAAGAGACTTGCAGTTTGGCATAGCTTACTAATTATGTGGATGGGGATCCCAGTATTTCCATCATTGGTGATTTCACTTAGACACACACACACACAGACACAGAGAGAGAGAGAGAGAGTTGGATGGTGCCCTCATTCTGCACGAAGCTGTCCTAGATGCCTGCACTCACTTGGCGATCTGTGGGAGAGAAAGAAACTAAACTGAAATACCCCATTAACAATGGGCAGCTTTCTTTTCTTGGCATGCATTCCAGCTTGGCATGCATTCCAGCTTAACCAGCTAAACCAAGTTAAGGCTGAAAGCAACTTCTGCTGTCATAGGTAGGTAACTGTCCCAGAACAAGAAAGGGTCTTGAGATACTTTCAAGACTAACCCATGTACTGTCATGGCGCATATTGAACCTTAAAATCCATGACTTGTTATCTCTGGTTGGCAGTATTGACACATGGGTGCACAGGGGGAAAACATGAAAGCACTGAGGTCAAATGGCAGTGAAATCCAAAGAGTCCATCTATGGCAGTTTGCTTCAATAAAAATAAAATAAGCATACTGCCATTCCAGACAGCACTAACTGGTGCCAACTTAAACATCCTGGCTAAGTATCACCTGTATTTGATTGATTTAAAAACTCCCTCTTTATAATTGGAATTAGTATTTGAAATTAATGAAAATCCTGAATTTTGCCTCTCTTGTCTGAAATTCAAATTTGGGCTGAGGCAATTGACTAAGCATTTGTAATGTGTGTGTACCAGATAGTGCCAATTATATCATTCTAGTGTTACTGGATAAAATCTCAATCTCTCTCTCTCTCTCTCTCTCTCTCTCTCTCTCTCTCTCTCTCTCTCTCTCTCTCTCTCTCTTCATTTAATAACCATGCTCTTGATATGCTGGCCTATCTTTCTTGGCTTTGATTTTGACAGACCCCAAAAATGAAATTCCAGAAGTTGGGGAATAAATCTCCCACACTGCTGCATGCCATGCATTATCAAAACTTTCCCTAAGACACTCATCCCAAGAGCATGGAAGACTGCAAGGGGAGTAACGCTTCAGGATCAGCCATAGCACAAGGTTGGTGAGACAACATGCCTGCAAGTTGGAGAGAGAGAGGGAGAGAGGGGGAGAGCGAGCTTCAGTTTCTGCAGCTGACCCCCCGAATCCCTTGCTCTGTTTTCCTTTTCTTCCACTCCTGCCTCCCCCTTCAAAATCTGGATCGTCCTTCTCTTCACCAGGGACCTGTGTCCTTTGCTCAGATTGCATTCGTTTTACCCCGTTTTCCTCCAAGCAGCTGCCCGCTGCCAGTTTTATCTCACACCAACTCCCAGGTGGTCAACTTGGCGGAGAGGCTGTGATCGCAATAGGGTCACTCAGGGAGCCTTATGGCTCCAAGAGGAATTGAACCAAATGGAGGCTCGCCATTCTATCTGCCACACCACATTTGCGTTCTGCATTACTCTGCAAATTGCCAGGACCATGGTCGGCATTACATCACCCAGCAATTGGGCAGCAACAAGGAGTAGGTCCCAAAGCAATACATTGTGAAACACAGCAGTGTGTGTGTGTGTGTGTGTGTGTGTGTTGCCCTTCTGCTATGGTGCACAAAATGGTATACCATGCAGCTACAAAATACTAAATCAATAGCATCTTTTGATGGAATTTTGCATCCTCTTCCTTGTTCCTGTTTCTGGTTTTTATTAGTTATAGAAGAGGAAATGAAGAAGTAGGCTGTGACTTTCCTTGCTCTTGATTTTGCAATATACAGTTTTTAACACATAGTTTTGAAAATAAGCTAAAACAAATTGTTATATATAGAGGGCAGGGACTGATCTATTTTGATTTTTATTTCTAATGTCTGCTGTTCTTGTCTTATATATTTCATGGGCAGGTTGGGAAGGTGGGGGGATACTAATTATATCAGCTACAGGTGATTTTAAAAGGCAGGAGACAGGACAATCATACATTCTGCTTGCAATTATTCCCTGATCATTTTGTTGCTGTAGAGATCAGTACATCATTGACCTTACTTTCGAGTATCCTTAGCACAGTATTTTGTCTTGTAGAGATTCTTATCGCATGTATTCATAGCAAATGATTACAAAGCAATGACCATGTACTAAGTGGCGAACTCTAAATTAAGCATGCTTAATGAAATGCTCTCCGTCTGATCTTGCCCCCGGATTTGAAGGCTCCACATGCCTGCTCTTGTTTCCAAAGTGGCATCAATTCATTGTTAGTCTCTCTTCTGTACCTGTTCAAACCACGGCACAGTAATTATGCCCAGTTTCCTATCTGGGGTTTCAGTCTTCACAAGCACCTCAGTGAAATTAATGTCCACAAACAGGGCCTTGATTAGTGATGTGTGAAGGATCTGTTTGGGGAGTGGGAATCCGTCAGATTTTCTCAACTCGGCTTGCATTCCAGCCCACTTGGCCTCTATCTTAATCCCAGCTCATGGCAAGCATTTTCATGGGTCTGCAGCAGGAAGTGAGTTCTTATGACTTGCCAGCTTCTCAGAGAATGATGTCATTTGTGTATTTTGCATAGAGAATTACATGCTTTACGTACTTTGCACAAAGAAGCTGTTAGCTTGTTCCAGGGTGCATACACTTGCCCTCAGCTGGGCTCATTTCCTGGCCAGGACTGAGCATGGGAAAGAAGTCCAGCAACTGCGGAAGAGCTGGAGTTCTCCATGCAGTTGTACAATCGCTGAATAACATTCTGATTTAATCTACAGGTATGGCAGGCCCCATCCATTCTTCCACTTCCTTGCATCGTGGTGACCAAGCATGGTAGAAAAGCCAGACTTCAAGTTCTGTGTCCCACATGTGCCCTTTTCATTTCCCCACAATTCCTGAAAGTCCATGCTATGCCCTCATTCCATAATGCCATTGGGGTTGCAGAGGGAATGTAAGTGGTGGCACACTTGGCCCTGGGCAAGGAAGTGTCTACAGTGCTGAAAAGACTTCTGCCTCCCGATAGCTGGAGGTGAACTCGTGGACTGGTGGCAACACGCTACTTGGGCACTATGGTGGGCACCCCGCAGATTCCCAGCAGTGCTGTCCCTTTGGCCAGGATATAGTTTGCATATTGTTAATTCTTGATCCAATCAGCTGTAAATTAATTCTTCCGACCCCAGTTACTTAAAGGAACACATATGATGCTAAAGTATGTATACTGCCAAATCATTTAGTGCTTTGTCCCTTGGATCTGTCCTTGTGGGATTTAATCAAGCCTGTAGGTTTTGGCAAGTAAGTAAAGAAATAAAAGTTGGAGTTTGCTAGTTACTGTTTTATTTTCATACAGATACTGTGTGAATGACATGGGTGTGTGAAAGACATCTTCTGGTTTAGAACACATGTGTGTTATGGAAGGGCAAAAACATCCCTTTTGTTTCTTTGGGAAGTGTTCTTCCATCAATGACCGTTTATATGTTCCAGTGCTTCCAATTACTGTAGCAGCTCTTGGCTTTGATAGTGGCGACAACTACCTTTCCAGTCTTCTGTCAGCGCCACATGCCTGCCTCCCCTTACTCCTCTTCCTCAAGTGCTTGGTCACCTTTTGCAGTAGAAGAGGAAGCTCCTGCACTGTCCTTGTGTGGAGGTGCTACTCAACATGTAAACAACCCACACATTCACGAGCAATAAAACTAAAGTCCTTTATTGATACTTGTCTACAAGATTTACAACTCTATAGATAAGCTCTTCTGCTGAGGTCTTTGGAATGCAGATGTTAATCCTCTAATGGTGTCTCTCCCCGAGCCCACGTGGGACTAGCCCTCCTGGTCACGCCTGTCTTCCCTCTGGCGTAACAAGGCCTGCCTTTGCTCGTATCGTCTCAGAATTCTGCGATTGGTTGCTAGGGAAAAGTCTATTACGCTCCCTGCATCTCCTGTGCCATGTGCAGGAAGTTCAGCGTCAGTGGGAGGAGGGACAGCCTGCTCTGACTCCTCCTGAGTAGAACTAGCAGTGTTTTTCCCTCGGGGCTCTCTTGCTTGATGTGGGCTCGGGTGTTTGCTCAATGGGGAGGTGCAGCTACCTGCTCAGCCACCCGCAAGCTAGGTTGCGGGGTTGGCTTTTGGATACAGGGTCCCAAGCACAAGACCTCCTCGTGAGGTGCTGTCTCTGTCGGGGCTTCAGGCATGACACTTTGTTCATCTCCACCTCTACAAGAAGAAGCTCTAGGCAGTTCAGAGTAATGATGTCTCAATGAATCTTGACCTCACTTGAAGTTTGCTTCTGTCTGAACTTACTAGATGACTTGTAGGCAATCCATTTCTTGTCAGTTCTTTCTCTTCATCTGGATAATATGAGGTTAATGACTACCATATTTTTCGCTCTATAAGACGCACCTGACCATAAGACGCACCTAGTTTTTAGAGGAGGAAAGCAAGAAAAAAAAATATTCTGAATCAAATGGGCACATCATCACAGGCACATTCCCCATCACTTCCCCATGGGCTGCACATCTGACAGACTTACTGCACACACATATTCGCTCTATAAGACGCACAGACATTTCCCCTTACTTTTGAGGGGGGAAAAAGTGAGTCTTATAGAGCAAAAATACGGTACTTTAGAGGCGGTTGTAAAGATTACAATGAAATAGGGATGCAGGGAAATTTTGCAGCAGATTCAAATGAGTTTGGATTTCTGTGCATCTCACTCACAGGTTCTGCAGAAGATGGACAAATTTTTTCTTGACTTTCCTGAATGATACACAATTTAGTCATCAAAGAATGTGGAAAAGAAAATCCTGACCAAAAATGTGGGTTTCCTCCATAAACTAAAGTATGAGAATGGACATGGGGTGATTTGAGCATTGCCAACAATGCAGATTTGTGCAAGTTGTGAAACTTGAAAGGAAACCCAATTCTGTTCAATGAAAAGATGACAGAATAGAAGGCACCTGACAGTCTAGAAAATACAGATGGAACAGAATTAACAAAGTCTGTCTATCCCTACAATAATGCATGTGAATCATTTTCAAATTTTCAGCGCCTTTATATAAATGCTAATACTATGTTTCTTACAAGAACACACAGAGATAAACCTCTCCATGATGCTGTTCAGATCATTTTACTAATCGTGTTGACAGGACAATAATTCGGATCCCCTCCCCTCTGCCCACACTTTTTTTGCGAGTTTTCCAGATTTGCTTGTGCGCAGGGGAATACTTTTTAATAGATCTTGTTTGCTCTGCCCTTCCTCTCCCGCCATGACCTTTCTGTTTTTTCAGTGAAACAGCAGAAGGAAGTAAAAAACAAAAACAAAAACACAACTCTTCCCTAGAATTAAGTGTGAATGGTGCACCTCCAGGGAGCCACATGAGTGTTAAACCGCAAAGAAAAGAACCATGAAAATGATATGGAAGTGATGAAAAAGCAGCAGTGAGAGCAGAGTTAGATAGTGAAAGGACAGAGGAAGCTCTGGATAATGTTCAGGTTTTACATTTTATAGGACACTTAGAAGTGAGATTCAAAATTCTTTAAAGTATCCTCAAGCTTTGTACTATTTTAATTAATTTCCTATTCACTGCTACTAAAATGCCAACCGGCTTGTAATTATGTGGGCTGTTTGTATAAATTTTATTATTTGTATATATTTCATTATTTGTATATATTTTATGCAAAGAGGAGCTGGGTCTGATACTTTTAATACATGGGCAGATTGCGCGTTCTGACAGTGGGAGCTTGTGCAGGGTAAGGAAAGTCCCCTTTGGGGACTTACCTACTCTTGGTAACAGTTCAGCGCCCTCATCCTTCCATGAGGCGCAGCATCTTTCAGTTGGTGGTGTGGATGTGCAGAGCCCTTCCTGGGAATGTTTGCTACTCCTGTTTTAATCCCTTGATGCATTCTTCAACATTGCTCAGACACATTGCTTTGGCTGTGTCTTTGATCAACACCTTAGCATTCCCCTTTGGACAAAATTCAGTACAGCAAATCCTTTTGGGAATGCTAAAATAGGAGTTACACTGCACATGCGAGCCCTCTTAGACATCCCTTTCCTTTCCAGATGAAAGTACCTGTGGAATATGTCCATTGGCCTGTATCTCAGTGTGGAATGGCTTTCGGGAGACTTGAAGAAGGACATTCCTCCTCCTCCTCCTTGTGCCTCAGCATATCTTCTTCTTATTCCCATTCCTAGTGGGAAATTATTAGTGCAGGAGGGATAAAGGGCTCCCAAGCTCTTCTCTTTGGTTCACTGACGGAGTTGAACCCTACCATCAAAGCAAGGATGGAGCTAAGTTCCTGGAAAACACAGATTCCTCTTCCTTCATTGGCTGAGCTTTCATGACCGTAATGGAAGGAGATGCTTGCCAAGAAAAGCTGGCAGGTGACGAGAAGGGTGTGCCCTAGAAGAGGATTGGTGGGCAGGTTTCAAGTGCTGAGCACCCCTCTCCTATCTTGAAAGTTCTCCTCTGCAGAGCCCTTTGCCCTTTCATGAACTTTATGAGAGGAGCACAGGACTGGCAGCGTAGCGCTTCCCTCAAAATGTGGATTTTCATTCTAGGACCGGTCTGAATTATGCACAAACCCAGCTGAGCACAGCCTTCCCATTATGCTTTTGTGTTTCGTGGACAAGCAAGACCAAGGGAAGGCCCTGGGAACTGTGTTTGGCGTGGCTGGTTGCAAACCCTGCAGGTCAGCTTGCTAAGAGTGGACTGACGCGGCTGGGTTTGGGGTCTCCTGCTGCTAGTATAATTCACAGGCTCTTAATTGTCTCGTTGGACAAAGTAATTTCAAATCCAAATATTAGCTAGACCCTTGAAGTGAGTTCGCTTACGGCACTACCCAGCACTTTTAAAAATTCAATTATGGTACTTAATCCTTGGTATTGTTTGAGCCAATACTACACACACACACGCGCACACACACACACACACACACACACACCCTCAGGTTTAATCGTTTCTTGCATATTCTGCCAGTGTGGTTACAATGTACCCAATGTTCAACTTCATCAGGGTATCCATTAAAACAAAAGAATAACTTAACTTCTTAGAGTTACTTAGTGTGAGAGCCACCCACCTTTCCTAATTATTTCCTGGATCCAAGTTACACAAAGATCGTATTTCTGAATTCCAATTCCAGCGAGAATGCTAATTACAGGGTGGCACAGAAGTAGAATAAACACGAGAGTTATCATGCCCTTTGGGCATTCCGTCGCATGCATTCTTTCCCTCTTTTTTCCTCAACACAGGTCCTATTTAACCAAGGTATGGACATGGATACACACACGGGCATACCCACAGCCACACACACCCACGCAAACGCAAACACACACTTTCCTTGCATGTGTGATTCAAAAGAAGTATGTAAAACACATGACCCATAGGTAATACTTTGTGATAAGTGAGTGGGATTTAATGTGCCATTGATGGTGCTATATTTACATCTGAAATTCATGTAGCAATGAAGGGTGATTAAATAGCCATTCCTTCAGTTGGTGAGATCAAATTCCTGCAGTATTTATCCATCGTCAAGATAATTTCACTCACTGTAACCTCTTAATCCCATTTCACAGCTTTTTTGCCACCATTGGCTAGTTCAATAGATAGGAAGCCAATTCCATCAGCATGGGAACCCCTTTAATAGGATTCTGATCAGCCTTATTGACGAGCCCGGCTCTCTTAATACAATCCAGGATATTACGCTGACAAGGGGAAACAAGAATGACAAGATCTAGCTGCGGCTTAATGACAGGGAGGCACATTTCAAAGTTTAGTTTAGTTTATTTCCAATGTGGTTATTGTTGGCAGTGTTGCTTCAGTAAATCATACATACCTGTGGTGAAGGAAGTGAATATATTTTATAAAGCAATGCAGGAAGGTTAGAACAAAATATATTTTGTTACAGTTTCTCGCACTTTTGTCTTAACTTTGATGTAAGTGAAGCTGAGCTTTGTCACGTAGCCTTCATAGAACCTTTTAAAAACATTTGTCTCAGCCGTGCCACTCGTAAGCTTTGACATGTTGTGAATTATTTCAGAAATCTTAGGCTTTTTCTTTTCTTTTTTTCTAAATGAATAGCAGCTGTACTGAGTAATGTAATAATGTGCCATGAATTTCATTAAGTTTATTTATCGACTCGGCTGGGTGATGGCTGAAGGAAAAGCTATTGTGTTCTCTCCTGACTAGCAATATTTATATACTGTTATAGTTGGCACTTCTTTCAAGAACCTCATCTACCTTCTCAGAAGAGTAGTTTATCTTAGGAAGCCCAGTTGAGATACCATGAGATTCATCTTCGGCTCGCTTAATCAGTCAGCACTCTTTTTTCCCCCTGAAATCTTCATGAAGATCAAAGGCTGGTTGTTTCAAAAGCGGAGGCAGGAGATTCAAGGAATTCACTATCGAAGTTGTTTTTAGGGGAAAAAAAGTACTTGGACTTGCATTCAGAAGCATGCTGTGCTTTCCAAGAGAGGATAAATTTATTATTTCAGGCATATGGTATAAAGTTGAATTCAGAAAATTACAGTCCTGGTGGGCTGCATCTTAGATCTCTTGAGTCTTACAGATGACGATTACAGATCATTTGAAGACATGGTCATTGTGGTCACTGGACTATATGGTGGAGGGAGCCAAACTGGATGCAAGTTCAACCTAACTTCTGAATATAGCAGGTCTATCAGGGTCCCAGTCATGGGAACCAAATCTAGGATGCATGTTTTCTAGAATTAGGCTGAATAAATCGTACAATCATAGAATAGAAGAGTTGGAAGGGGTCATGAAGGCCATCAAGTCCAACCCCCTGCTGCTGCAGGACACCATGTTACACCATCCCACTCAGAGGGCTGCCCAGTTTCCCCTTGAATGTCTCCAGTGTGGGAGAGCCCACCACCTCTCTGGGTGGCTGGTTCCACTGCTGTATTGCTCTGGCAGTGAGGAATCTCTTCCTGATGTCCAGCCTGAATTCAAGCTGGGTTGTCACAGCTTGAATTGATTATTCCGTGTCCTACATTCTGGCATTAGCAAGAAGAAAGCTTAACCTTCTTGTTAATGCCAGAATGATCTTGAAAATGTAAGGGGGGATATCAGGTGGGTTTCCACTCCTCTTCCTCCATGTGTCCAACCATACATAAAATTTCATGTTTTTCTATCGATGTATTTTTATGGATTGGAAGCCACCCCGAGGCTTATGCGAATGGGGCGGCATATACGTTGTCTAAATAAATAAATAAACAAACAAACCATCATGGTTATACTGTTGGTATACTGTGGCTTTCATTTATTTTCTTGGATATTTATATACTGCTTTTCATGATTTGCTAGGGAATACAAACAGTTAAAATAGGGAAAGAATAACAGCAGCTTATTAGAATACCTATGCTCAGCATAAAGTCACATGGCAGAAGGGATGGGGAAATTAATTTACAAATGTAAGAGCCTGGGAAAATACCTCCTGAGACTGGAGAACTTTTCACATTACTGGGGCACCTCCAGTGAGCATCTTAAGGCTCAACTAAGCGCATACCGACTCAGCTGATCATTAGGCATTCCGGTCTCCCTATGTCAAGGGCTTGGGAAATCAAGCTAGACTTTCTTTGACCATAGCGCAGAAGCCTTAACAACCGGTAATCTGCCAAAATAAATATATTCCTTTTGCCTGTTTTCTGTCCCAGTTTCTCTCACAGCTGCTCGCTCTATTGCAATTAGCTGGGGATCATATTTAGAGCCACGCTACAAAAAGCATATCAAAACTATGCTAAAAAGTGAGAAAACCAGCCAACATGCTTCTTCCCCATCCCCTGTGTTTGCTGTCAATGTTTGCTGTCTGAAGGGGATTGAGAAGTCTCCAGTGCTGGATGCTTCAAACGACAGAAGCAGCACCGCCTTTGGTAGGTGACAATACATGTCTGGTGAGCATTGTTCATCTCAAGCTGTGAAGGCCCACCATTTTAGGTTGAGAGATCCCAACTTTGGGTCTTCTCCTTGCCATTCTTGCTCAACCAACCACTGCATTGTCTCCTTCCCTTCTGATGTGGACAAGGTTAAGTTGACTGTCCCGTGTCCACTCCCATGTGGAAGTGCTCACACCTCTACCCTTGTGGAACTGCGTTCAATGATTTGTACATGGTGATTAGTATATTTTGAGTATAAATACATATTTGAGTAAAATATAGTATGTTTTGAGCTATGTGGACCTTCGGCAGTCTTTCATCCAAGAACTGTATTTCTTAGTCAGAGGTTGTCAAGGCTTAAGCCTTCTGGAATTAACCTTAATATTTTATTTATCTATGCATTCCCCCCTCCCCCAAAGCAGAGTCCTACATAAAACACAAGTATCCATAAATAGAGTGCTTTCAGTACAATGCAAGCATTGCTTTTCTACTTTCCAAGCTCTTCTCCCAGAATTCGTTGAGCGCTGGGGTCACCCCAAAGTGTCAGTGACACAACCATGAGCTCTGGCAGGCGTTCATCTGGAGGTTATTCAGTCTTGGTGAAGGTGTCTTGGGAACTGGTTTGATTGTCCTGTCCATGTCTCTTCTGTGTGTTTGGCATCTGAATGCATGTTAGGCCAGCAAGCAAACCACTACATTAAAAAAATATGTTAAGCGTATTTGCATTTTTTGTAAGCACCTTCAGGAGCAATGCTTGCCAGAGGCTTTTTATGTGTTAGGACAACCTCTTCAGAAAGGAAACTAGAAGATCTGGAGTGCCAAATAAGTGCCTTTCGGATAAGTTTGTGGAGGCTTTTGGAGTGAGGTGCCATCAATATATTGTATCAATATATCAACACTCAAGATAGGATGAGTTTTTAGAAATTGTTGGCCAAGACCTTCTTGGCAAAGGGATGATTTGGTTCAACACTCCGTGGAAAACCTTTTAAGCATCTATTCCCCCACCTTGCCTGTCCTAGAATACAACTGGAATAGCTGGAAGTATGTAGTAGTAATAGCCAGCCAAAATTTTCCTAGTCTGCTGAACCTTCTGGCCAGTTGCCTGGGCAGAAAGATGTAAAGCCAAAAATACGTTTTGTTGTTGTAGTCTAATAAAATGCACGAACATAGCAAAGAACGAAAAGGTGATAGTGGTGATTACAAAATAGAGAACAACATTCATGCCATGTCCTCTTTCTCTTGGGAGCAACCCAGGAGCACTGCGCCAACTACTTCTGTCCTGTTCAGTCTCAAAATCACACCCAACCTTTCGTGACCCCATGGGCAACATTTCTCCAGGCTCTCCTGTCCTCCAGCATCCCCCAGAGTCCACCCATCATCCCAGTGACTCCATCCAGCCACCTCATTCTCTGCCGCCCCCTTCTTCTTTCACCATCTATTGTGCCCAGCATTAGACTCTTCTCCAGGGAGTCCTTCCTTCTCATTAAGTGGCCAAAGTATTTGAGTTTCATCTTAAGCATCTGGCTTTCTAAAGAGCAGTCAGGGTTGATCTCCTTTAAGAAATCTAAATCTAAATCAAGCTCTGACCACTACACCATCCTAAACATGCATCCAGCAATAGTACTCTGCATGTGCTCAGAAACTGCAGCATAGCTTTGATAGTTTTTTCTTTGAGAAGTCTTATGTTGATTTCTAATAAAAAGGAAATGGTCTGCCAATACATGCCAGGTATTTTCTTAAAGCTAAGGCTATGTAAGTGCTCAAAATGATATATACACCCCATTCTGAGCCAGAATATATCGTTATTCAGAATATATATTAGGCAAAGCCTAACGCTGGGAACAATTGATGGCAAAAGGAGAAGGAGGCAGCAGAGGATAAGGTGGCTGGATGGGGTCACTGAAGCAATCGGTGTGAGCTTAGGTGGACTCTGGGGATGGTGGAGGACAGGAAGGCCTGGAGGAGTGTCGTCCATGGGGTCGCAATGGGTCAGACATGACTTCGCGACTAACAACAACTAGCAACAGGCAAACCATGGCTGTTTCATTTTCTTCGAATGAGGGTTGGCAGAATGCAGTTCTCTTGTCTTGCATTGCTACTGCCATAATGTGAATGGCTGTCGCACTGAAGGGGAAATACTTGGAATTAAGGTTTCTAGGAGAAGGACTGGAATATGCTTGAATGAGATATTAAGTGGCAGTTTGATAAAGGGTAGAGATGTTCCACTTCATTTTTTTTAGTAATGTTTAATTAAAAAGCAGTTAAAGTCTGCAAAGACATTTTGCTTTATTACAGTTTCAGGTACGAACACCAATATGTAGTAAGACCAGCACTGCATCACATTTTGAAAATGTGATACTTGTTCTTGTAATTCTAGGGGAAAAGTAGGAATATTCCAGCAGCCTCATATCCATACATCTGATTAATGTTTAAGCCTTTGTTAAAATTGGAGAATAAATCTTCCCCTAAGAAGACATTTCTTTTCTGGGTACATTCTGAGTATCAGGATGTGACCTTCTGAGTTTTTGACTTCTTCAAGAAGGGCTAATTATTGGGCTTGATATGCAAAAAAATAATAATTCATGTGCAGTGCCTACTTTTAACATGTTCTTTTGCATGACCAAAAATGCAGAAATGTTTATGGGAGCAAGGGAGAATGGACCTCTGCATTAGAAATATGGAGGTCTGATTTGTTCTTGGCAAGTTTCCTGGAACTGGGGTGGAAAAGCAAGCAAATACCTTGAACCCTAGGATGGCAATTTCTGCCAAGCATTTGGAATCCAGAAGAGTTTGGATGAAATTCCCTAATTAGAGTTGTTGTTTAGTGGCAAAGTCGTGCCCGACCCATCGCGACCCCATGGACAACATTCCTCCAGGCTCTCCTGTCCTCCACCATCCCTGGAGTCCACCCAAGTCCACACCCACCTCCCCAGTGACTCCATCCAGCCACCTCACCCTCTGCCGTCCCCTTCTTCCTTTGCTGCCAATCATTCCCAGCATCCCCTGATTAGTAAGGACATTTTATTTTAGAAATGAGTAATTGATCGTTTCAGCTCTACCAGTGTGAGAGGGCAAGGTGCAGTCTAAATCATCGCCCTTCATTAGCAAATCTAATTAAACATTATCAGACTTTGAAAAAGGATCAAATATAGAATAAGTTATTCTCGGCAGCCTCTGCAGCAATGCAAAGCTCTGGGCTTGTGCAAAGCAACATTTTGCAATGATCTAGAGCATCAAGAATTGAGGCCTTTGAATTGTGGTGCTGGAGGAGATTCCTGCGAGTCCCTTGGACTGCAAGGCGATCAAACCGGTCAGTCTTAGAGATCAACCCTGACTGCTCTTTAGAAGGCCAGATGCTGAAGGTGAAACTCAAATACCTTGGCTCACAAATGCCTCAGTTCATGACCAATCAAGTCACAAACAGAAATGTCATAAAAATTTTGTCACAGGTCACGAACTCTGCATTGGGTGACGATTGCAGTCATGCTGGGGGAGGGGGGGAGATTGCCGTGATTGCACCCGTGTTCCTGCCCAAGCATGCCTGCACCCGCCTCCCCCCCCGCCTCCCCCCCATGCACCCGCAATTGCACCCGTCTCTGCACAATCGCTGGGGTGGGGAGGAAATGGCCATGATCTTTGTTGTTCTTGTCACTTTGCTTCAATTTTTTGTGAGTAAAAAAAATAGTTACAGAATGGATTAACCTTACTTACATTGACCCTTATGGGGAAATTTGACTTGGCTCATGACCAATTTGGGTCACGACCAGAGTCCTGGAATGGATTAAATTCATGAGCCGAGGTACCACTGTACTTTGGCCACTTAGTGAGAAGGAAGGACTCCCTGGAGAAGAGCCTAATGCTGGGAACAATTCATGGCAAAAGGAGAAGGGGACGGCAGAGGATGAGGTGGCTGGATGGAGTCACTGAAGCAGTTGGTGTGAGCTGGAGTGGACTCTGGGGGACAGTGGAGGACAGGAAAGCTGGGAGGAATGCTGTCCATGGGGTCGCAATGGGTTAGACATGACTTCGCAACTAGCAACAAGAGCGTCAGAAGGTGGGAGCTGGCCCTTTACCCTTTGGGTGGACAGATACTGCGAAACACTGCGTTCTTGCAGTTCTCTTTGACTGTTGCCTGGAACTTTAGAAAGGAAATAATGTTTTCTTAGGCTGCACAGTGTCCTTCTGGTGTTGCTCTCACTTCTTGGTCTGATAACACGGAGTTCATAAGGACATGGCTCTTTCCTTCCACTCACTGTCTTGTTGGGTGGAATCTGCCCCTTGAACTGAGCAATTTATTAAGATGTTTATCACCACCACCATCATCAGTAATGAAAGAGAAAAAATAATTAGAACCAAAATTAGAACATTATTCTAATTAGAACATTATTCTAATAAGAACTCAAGACTGTTTTCCTTTTTCCTCTTCACCTCCTTTTCTCCTGCATAGTATAGTTTAAATTGTAAACCTGAGTGCAGAGAGCACCTTGTTGCTTATTGATTGTAACCTCAGTGGGAGCCTTCTTGACCAAAAATAAATAAAAGCAGATATTGTCGCATGGTAGAAAACTATTGGGAACAAAGAAGGTCTTCAATAAAATCATGAGTGATTTCAGATACATGCAGCATTCCTTAAGAAAGTGGCAGGGGAGATGGGAGTGGGAAAAATTAAAAGAACTACTTAATGGGTTCTTCTGTGATCCATGAAATAAACGTATTGCAAATAACGGATCATATATTTACAAAGCAAATCCATTTTGCATGATTTGGGACCAATTCCCCCTGCCCCCAACTTGACATTGCAATTTATATCACACATACCTTGAAATAAAGCAGTTATCTTGAAATGGAACGGCTTCCTACAATGAAGTAACTGTTCCATTTTTGTTGCTGCCCACCAAGAGTTTCAATCAGGATCAGCAATAGAATAAGTTATTCTCCATAGTCTCTGCGTTAATGCACACTGAAAGCTCTATGCCTGTGCAAAGAAAATTTTGGAATGGGAGCTGGCATTTGCTTTTCCCCTGGGTGGTCAGATCCCAGTGAAACATGTCCTGTGCATTTTTCTTTTGACTGCTGCCTGGGACTTCAGAAAGGAAACAATATTATATTTGGGATAAAGCAAGACTCACTGGAGAAGACAATAATGTTAGGGAAAGATGAAGGCAAGAGAAGAGGAAGAAGACCAACTATGAGATGGATTGATTCCATAAAGGAAGCCACTGCCTTTAAAAAAAAAACTATTATTAACATTATCATGATTATTTTCATTAAAAAGTAGAATACAGAAAAAGAATAAAGATATCAAGGGATTTTCCACAAATATTACATATGATATCAAGATCAAAACAATTTGCAAAAATCAGTAATTGTTACCTCTTCTACAGTAGTTAAATTAATTAGTACTTAACTGAAACTTACAGAGCAATTATTCTAGTTTATAATTTTCAAGACTGCCTTCTTTTCCATTCCTTTTGAATGGATTTTGAATAGCAACAAAACATTTGTATTGAAATTATAACTCACCGATGGTGTTTTTACAAACTGTGTTGAGTAGATTGTATGCAATAAAGGGAGCTATGGCCTCGAGGTTCCATGAGCTGAGCAGGGCTGTTGAGGGCAGGATGTTTCTGCAAAGCACTGATTCATAGGGTTGCCACAGGTCAAAGGAAATTGGATGGCACATAATGACAATGTGCCGTGAAGTCGCACTGTCCTTTCAGAATTACCCCACCTCTCCGTCACAGCCTTCATGAAGACATACTGCTTCCTTCCCATCACTGTGTTGTTGGTTTCCCTCCACCATTGAATTGATCCATCAGACCCCAATGATACAGTCAAGATAAACACGGTGATGGTGAACTCCAAAGGTCAAAGCCAACTTTAGCCAACACGATTATCCTTCTCAGATATCAGACCACAATTGAATGGAAATAGTAATAGCTTTGTCTTGGGATGGCATCATGCCCTTTAAACTTCATTGTCACCCCTTCCTTTGCTACCAAGGGCAAATCAGTGATGGTCTCATTGGGTTACTAATCGATGCATTAGTTCAATGGCTCGGTGGTGGATGTTTCCCAACGAGGCAGTTGAGGGAAAGAGACAGTCCTGCCCTCATGAAATTGTTTATACTGAATGTAGAGGTGAGGTTCAAGTCTAAGCTGGCTCAACACAATATCATCATCCTTCTTACATCCAAGTGCACAGAACTGTCTCTACTTTGTCACTGTAATCAAGGATAAAGACCCTCACAGTGTCCTGTCTTTGCCATGTGGAATGAGATTCTGAATAGAATTAGTACATAATAAACCTAAACACTGGAGGACTTACTTCCAATTAAAATTGTTTTATGCCTTGCAAATGGAAATTCTGTAGGGACTCATAGACCCACAGTGTTGCAAGGGAAGGTTTAGGCCATGAGGTCCACAGTCTTTGTTTCGGTATCTGCAGCCTACCATCTCCCTCGACAGTTCGCTCCATCATCTGACAGCTCTTCCATTAGGATGTATTTGCTGGTGTTCATCTGTAATCATCCTTCCTGAAAATTAAGCATACAATTTCATGCCTTCCGGTCTTTGATTACAAGGGACAGGATACAGTTCTGCTCCATGTAGCAACCTTTTAGCTACTTGTCACATGTTTGGTTCATATACACATGTAGTTATTTAAAGTGTATGCATTTATTGACTGTACCTGCTAAGATGACAAGAGTTGAAGATTATCCTAAGAACACTGAGGTGGCACTCAGGGGTATCTGCCCCTGCAAAATCATCATCATCATCCCTTGAAACTCATGGGGTTTGAACAGGAAAACTTCCCAGTGGATTGTGCCCTAAAAGAATTCTCCACTTGTTTTACTAATGGTAGTATGAATATGTTCAGCTTTTCCTTATACTGGAAAATACAAAAAGATCTTCCTTAAAAATTCTTTTAGAAAATTATGTTATATTCGAAAGTATGTTTTGCTGTCAAAAGATTATCTCTTCCTTCCTTCCTTCCTTCCTTCCTTCCTTCCTTCCTTCCTTCCTTCCTTCCTAAACTTCATGTCCGCTGAAGCATGCTCAATAGAACAAGTTATTCATATCACAGTGCACCTTACATGAAAACATACCCACACAATCCTGTCCCTTCAAGAACTGCCTACACTGTGAAGAACTGCCTACATTTCCTCCAAAATGCTAATGCCAAATGTCTGATCATTATTATCTTTTTGCCTCTGCTGGAAACAGCAGGTGAGGAAGAGATGAATCAGGGTAGGAAGTGTTTTGTGCAGCCTGAGCAGCCTTCCCAAATGAAAAATCAAGGACTGATATAAACGAGGTGATGCATTCTGGTTTTGCTCCAACAATGATATCCATTTGCTCGCGCGCAGTGCCTGTGCTCTTTAGTTGCTAATCAATCATGCAACGTTAGTTAATTCCCCTCACTTCAACACCTAGGAAGAGAACATGCCTTTATTTAAGTACACTGATGTACAACCAGCCAGCACCAAGGGGCACTTTTAAAAGCACAGATGAAGTCTTATCAGCCGTGCCTATTAGCAAAGATGCTCACAAATATAACCTGAGAACCCCACTTTGCACAAGGAAAACTCCTGAAAACTTTGATGGCTCTGAAAGGAGAGCCTTTTGCGGATTCATTGGCATGAGACAACCTTTTCCAGCCTGGGGCCCTCCACACATTTCAGACTAAGATTGCCAATATTCCTGACTCTTAGCCTCATGTCTGGGCCTGATGGGAGCTGTAGTCCAGATATCTCAAGGGCATTCGATCAGGGACCGTTTACATAGCCTGTCACTGTATGTTCTTCAGTTGCCAGCAGAGTTTGCCTGAAGTGAAATTCCAAAAACTTCTTTCTCTGACTGAAGCACTTGAGGCATGTCAAGGGAAGCACCAAGAAGGTCCATCTGTTTTTCAGATGACCATTTGTTGATCAATCTCTGCCTGATTGTAAGGCCCATCTTTGTGGATGATGCGAGCACTGAAAGCCAAGACGTGGCACACCAAAATTGGAACGTGGAGTCTAAGGCACAAAGAAAAGGAGATGCGCCCTTTACCTGCCTCTCTTTCAGTCTGTACCTCAAGAAGATTGCAGGCAAACTCACACCAGCCTTGGGCATCTGAAGGGGTCTACACAAAAGTGGCACTACCTTATGATGTGGAAATACGGCATATTTATCCAAAGATTTGCCAGCTTGAGAGGCATTAGCTTTCTCACCACACAGTACATTTGCTCTACCAGTGCTTCATAATATGCATACATGTTCACTTTCTTCCCCTTGCTCTCCCTCTCCCTCCCTTCTTTCTGTTTGCATGCTGCTTTACAAGCCGTAAGCTAAAAGGTGATGATATCTTTTATACTTTTGACCCTGCAATGTGACTCCCAAGAGCTTCTCCAAAATGCCATTTGCTCAAGTCTCCAATCAATCAATCAATCAATCAATCAATCAATAAAGCAAGCAAGCAAGCAAGCAAGCAAGCAAGCAAGCAAGCAAGCAAGCGTGGACATTTGGGAGAGTGGGCAGGCCTGATCCTGATCCCAAGTTCAATAAACCCTGACAGTCATATCTATTGAGTAAATACACAGGTTGCCTTCCAGATCACTGGTATCAAGCCATTGGTCATGCCTGAACCAGGCTACTCGGTCAGGTTGCTTCTTCTCGCATTGCGTGTCAGAGGACCAGTCTGCTTCTTCACATCATTCTTTCATTTAGTGGCATGTCAACAGCAACAAGAAGACGTGAACTAGCTTAGTGAAATAAAAACCTGAGCAATGAGGCTGCAGAAGCTGCTCTTGTCATAACTGTTAGCCTCATTCCACATGAAAAGTTGTGATAGAGAATAAAGAGCGTCAGCTTCACCACAGAAGTTCCTTCAGCTGCTTCTGATGCCTGCTTTGAGATCCTCTTACCTCTCTCCCAAGCTCAATATCTTGTTAAGTGAGTGCCTTTCTCTAAATTCAAAGTATTACCACAATAGCCTTGAAGTTCACAGGTCATCTTGCTGAGCGGCTCCCATGTGTCATTTTGGATTACATCTCCTGGTGGTTGGAGAGATGGGAGCGACTCATGCAAATATTGCTGAAATATTTTCAGAGAAACGGCACTTCGCTCATACTCCTGAAAGGAACTTAGCTGCTTGAAGTGAGACCAGCCGTGTTTTAAGCCTTCCATTCCGTGGCGTAAGCACATAATCATCATGTGAAATGGCTCAACAGGATACACTCAGGCTGATCCTTGGTCCTGGCACAGGCAGATTAGCAGAACAGAAGAGTGAGACTGATACATTTCTCTGCTGACCCACCAAGTTACCTGCCTTCCGTGTGTTGCTGTGTATACACACTAGCCTGAAAGAGCATACAGATGAGGTGGGGCTATTTGGTTGAAAGGGCTTTGAAGGTCACTGCCTGCATCATAGACAGAGTTTAGCTTGGTAGAGCAGAAGTTCTGTGGACCTGAGACCAGTGCTGGGGTTTTGGGACTGTGGGCAGGTCCTGGGCTGGTTTCCCTGGTCCCAGGAAGGTCACCTGTGGTGAGTGGGGAGAAAAAGTGGGGAAAGGGGGAAACAGGCAGCTCTGTATTCCACAGGAAAGGCCTTGCCATCTTCCTTTTCCCAGAATTCCTCCAGTCGCTACATCAGAACCCAGAGGCATTCTGGGGATATGGAGAAGATGCCTGGATTCACCATACTTGATGTTTTTCATTAAAAACACTGACTTGGTGGTGAAGAGTTTTTTAAAAAAATGTACCAAAAGCAAAAGGAAACCAGTGGTGGCTGGGGCTGGAGCTGGAATTGGCATTTGCTTAATCTTTTCTGATGCTGAAATGCACTCAGCTTTGTGACATGCAAAAGAAAAACACACTATGAACTGAAACATAAATATGTAAGGAATCTGGGCTTGAGAACTGAGCTGAGCATGATTATCACAAGCAAAGGTCAATGTAGATGAA
This sequence comes from Varanus salvator macromaculatus, assembly GCA_023646645.1. Taxonomy (NCBI): domain Eukaryota; kingdom Metazoa; phylum Chordata; class Lepidosauria; order Squamata; family Varanidae; genus Varanus; species Varanus salvator. Next base: position 5,093,081 of record JAIXND010000690.1, on the reverse strand, counting down.
CATGTTGGTTGGCCAGTTATGGGGAAGTGATAATTAGGTAGGGATTAGTGTGTCAGTTTTAGAGATGCCACCCAAATTTTGGAGGATTCCATGGAGAATGGCAGTGATGTCTGAACTGAGCCAAGGTTGAGGTAATCGATGTTATCACAGGGTTCCACCATTTTGCTCCCTGTGGTTAGTAACCCACCACTGTCTGACAGCACGAGCCCCACATTTCTTCCCTGAATTTGTGCAGCATGGAAGTCCCGTGAATGGAAAGAAGGCTGAAGTGCTTTAGCGACTGAGGTTGCAGAACACCCAAGGTTGCCTTTTCTGTGCAGGGCCAGAGAGAAAGCTGATACTTTCTAACTCCAAACACCGAGATGGAAACAATCAAGCAGAAAAACCAACCAGCAGCTCTGGCTCATTTCCAGATCAGAACTGGCAGGAGTCACCCAGCCCTAGCAACTGTCCTTAGAGCTAGAAGCCCTGGGCCTGGGGTGTCCGTTCAGTCGACAGCGATGAACTGCGCTCTGCACCATGTTTGACAGCCTCCCTGGATTCACGGTGCCCGTGGTATATTTGCAAATGCAACCTTCAACCAAACACAGCAATGCGAGGAGCTCCTGCTGAGAATGCCAGCCATCCACTCATCTTTTCAGAGATGCCTTCCCTTCTCTGCTCCCTGACCCAGTTTTACCTTCCCTCTTCCGCTTCCTCACACCCCAGATATCTGGTGATCTGTGGCCAACAGGCTTGGTCCCCAGTGGGCTGCCTTTGTGATCACCCAGCCCAGTGTCCCTCTCCTAAAGTTTATTGCTGCAGTCACGGTACAAACAAGGATGTACGCATGCCTCCGTCTTGTGCTGGCTTGATGAGATTAGACCTACAAGGATCCACACTTGGAGACTTTGCTTGCCTTAGGCATGGTGGATATGGGCTGCTTTGCTTATTTGCCTGGAATTTTATTGTTTCCTCTAACTGGCATCGCAGTGGGTGACGGAGATACCGTGCTTTCAGCACTGTGCATTTCCGGGCACGGTTTATTCCTGTGCATTAAAGATTCAGATCAAAGCATGTCCTGAACGGGGACAGCCCACTGCTGCCCTGCACTTTTCTCCGCCTGCTGTGTCTGCCTTCTGCCAGCGCCCTGGATAATGTGGCAGAACTCAGAGATGCTGTAGAGTGCCTAGGCACAGCGTGAAGCGACGCAGAACACAAGAGCAGCCTTGTCACCCAGTCAGCTGCAGGAGCAATGACAGGCACACACAGTGGTTGGATTTCTGTGAAAGATGCCACCTCACTCTAGCTCTGCTTTGCCCGATGAAGTCCAGCAGAAGATAATCAAAGAGGCATTCAGTGCGAGCTTTTGGCTGCCTTCCACAGATCCTATAAATACTCCCTGTTCTGCAGTGAGTTACCTTTGGCTCATTCAGTTGGTTATAATAGGGTTATTACCAAACCCAGGGTATGACCCAGTGGTAAGTGCTTCTGTTGATTTTATTGCAAGAGAAAGAACTCCACGCCTGGCACTGCAGTCCTCTATGAAAAGCCCATTGCAAGTTCCACTGAGCCCGCAGCCATTTGCTTCTGAGTAGGCCCATACAGCATCGTGCAGTAGCTGCTGTGTTGAGATCTGTGAGATTTGAGATGCTTCCAGAATGAAGTTTGCAGTGTTGCTGTAACATGGTGGAGATGGTTGGTCTTTCTCTCGTTAACAAATATTTTGTGACAAGTGAAAAAGAAGCGGTGGGAAAACTTGGGAGGGTCTTAACTGGCCATTCATGTCACTGTTGGGACTTCCTTCTCCCAAAAAGATCTGTGAATGGAAAACGACCAAAGCAGAGTAAGAACCCATCTTCAAGCACCCTTTATCATCTTTCTCTGGATTGTGATAATAGATTCTTTTTTCTGGCTATCTGCTAATTAATGCATTTTCAGTTGACTCATCATATAATTTCAGTGAACAATTGATTTAAAGCAGTGGTTAAAGGTAAATAAATGTGCCTGTTATCAGTAGTTTACCTTGCATACCTTTCAACTCTTAGGTACATAGCCAAGGATGCAAAAGAGATTTAAAATCCAATATTTTTCAGCGCTATCCCCGGCTCCTGGAAGGAAAGTCCTCCTTTAACATTTTCTGGATTTTTCTCTTTATCTGCCTGCATATGAGAATGAAATTTCCTCAGGAATAATAAAGTGTCCTCAAGTGTCATCCATTAAAATGGACCTTCAGTGATTATTTCACTAAAGCTGCAGAATATGTTCCAGGCAGCGTCAAGCACTTCTTAAAAGAAATGTTTTCAATGGGAGATTTTAAAAATTGAAGCAGGCTCTTCACATTGCCTATGAAATGGAACTTCACATTGGTAGGACGGGGCTCCGTTGAATTCTCATGATTACATAGATGAAAATTAACCGTGGGCTTTTTAAAATACTGAACGTATTGATTTGCAGTGTGCCAACTCCCAATCCTTGGAAGCACTTGCTGAAGCCTATATATATATATGAGAGAGAGAGAGATTACAAGTGACTAACATGAATAGCCTGAAACTCTCGTGTGCAATCGAGGAAGAATGCTGCAGTCTGTGTAGGAAGTTAATAAATACGTGGCAGTACCACCGAAAATGGCATTAACTTCTCTCACCCTTTGGACATATTCAGAAGACTCATGTTTTGCATCCACACAACGTTGTCACATGTGCAATTAACATAAGAGAAACCAAATATGTGTTTGAGACAGAGGCATAGTTCATACAAACAACAGATGAGGTTCTAAACATCTTTAATTGCGTTCCAATAAAACAAAGTCTTTCCCCATGAAAAAACAAGTATATATAAAGAAACAGGATTCGTTTTTCCTGTCTAATGGATCATTTTCTATGAGGATTTCTTTTTTTCTTTAAATACACATTTTCACGGGATTCTCCATCTTCACACTGAAGTGGTATCATCATACCTTTACAGTTCTTTACCAACCTTTTACGATTCTCTCTGTTCTTTGCATGAACTAGGTCTGCAGGTGCTTTGGCATTTGCAATTGTCACATTTCCAACTGGGATGCCAAATAAATAAATGTTAAATCAGCTGCTTCCTCATAACCAATACCTTCTCACCACAATTAGCTGATGATTGCTGAAATGATGGTCATCAGAAGAGAAACACTGCCTGAGAAGAGGAGGTGTTGGCCTGCTCCGATTTGCAGACCATGGTTAGAGAAAAGCCAGTGAGAAAACCCTCATTGGCAGCAAAGTGCCAAGCGTGTTTTGGGGTGGAGTCAGGCTGCAAACTGAGGAGGGGAAGGGACACCAGAATTCAGCAACCTGAAGTTGCTGGCCAGCTGCAACTCTGAGCAGCAATACTTCAACTGTGGTTGATCCATGAGATGTTCCCAAAATGTTCCTTCTCATGCTGCCTCAGTCCAGCAGAGATAACAAACCTTGGAGAACAACCCACCTTTCACAGCCTACAACAACCCTGTGTTCTTTTCATGGGCTGCTTATGGTTCATCCATGGGTTGAGTGTGGGTTGTCAAGTCTCACTGCAAGTCCTAGTTGCTCCCTTCTGATGCTGTTCTCAAGCCCCAAAGCCTGTGTCAAAGGACGGTTAGCCTGAGAAATATAGTCTTGGGATAAACATGGTTATTTTTAAGTTTAGGAAGCTCCTCTGTTTATCCTGAATAGCTTAAATAAAAATCATTCGCACAGATCCATGCTTAACCCTTCAAGCATCTTCCCATGCTCACAGTTCTCGCATTCCCAGCTGGACGTATTGCAAGATTCTTTAAGCATGTTGAGTATGAAAGAGACCTAGGGAAAGCTACCCTGAAATCTATTTCAGAAAGAATCTTAAAAAGCAGAGCTAAGCGAGACGACTGGGTGGAACTCGAGATGCACCAGCCAGCAAGGTACTAGCCATGCGGATTCTTTCAAAGGGTGTCTGGTTCAACCCCTGGACAACCCCTGTGAAGTCTGTGGTGCCAGCAACAGCCGGCTGGTGGGATCCACAGCTAGGACTGGGATCCGCAGCTGTTTCACAGCCTTCCATTGTCCCAGAGTACTACTTCCTTACGTAGTGCAGACTACATAAAGAGGGGAATTCTGCTAAAACCAGGGAGATTGAGACATGAGGACAAATCACGATCGTCATGTTCCATATACTGTTGACTATCCTTTAGAACTGTATAGTTCTTTGACTGCTTTTTACTTGTTCCTTTTAGCCACGTTTTTGAAACGCTTTTTAGTATTTTAGAAAAACGTATATTTCATGACTTTTACTTGTGTGTAATACAGCTTGCAGCTTGCCCTGATAGCTCACCCTCCTTGGGGTTCCCAGGGTGAGGCACTGGCCTGGAAATTGCTCTGCGGCACACACCATCTCTAGAACCAGCTCTCCTCTGTGCTTGTGGCGAGTGAAGCAGCCGCGTGCCATGGGAGAAGGCCCAGTGCAGGATCGAGGTGGTCAGGGGAAAGTGACGAAGGTGCAAGGAGGGACTGTCAGCAGCCACGGAGATGGGGCAGAGATGCTGCGAAGTTGGTGGTCACAGAGCTGATGCGCAGTGGTGGTTGGAACAGGGGCGGCTGTGTCTGAGATGGAGGCTGTGACAGCACAGACCAGACAAGTGACTTTCAGTGTGTCTCTCGAGGCACCAAAGTACCAAGAGAGGCTGAGGTCGTCCTGGGCAAAGGCCAGGCTATTCTGCATTATTTTCCCTCGAGATCTTCTGTATTCTGTAACACAGCCCAAGCTGCTGGAAACAATGAATGCTGCCATCTGCCCAATGAACTCCTGTTCTCCATGCATCTGTATCCCACTTGTTGGTCCACAGTGGCAGGCATAAGGACACAAATTAGAACTGGCTTGATGATAATAATGATTGATTATAATTATATTTATATTGATTATAATTATACAATTGTAGCAACAAAATAGAACTTATTCATGTAGTGAGGGTGCTGTATACCCAAATTTGCAACAACAGAGAATTCCCTGCTTGCCACTTTTCAGCTTGGGCATTGGGCAGAATTCTTGAAAACTTTCCTGCTGAAGCAGGAGGCCTGTTGTCAGCCTCTTGAGCCATGTAGCTGGTGTCCTTGTTGCGGAAGGTGAGGGAACTGGCTGGGATACAGAATTGGGATCGGGGCCACATCTGTTTCCAACACCTTTGGCAACATTAATCACAGGCCCCAGAACAAAAATCTGTTGTCCACCCCACCCCCCTTAAACTGATAGAAAAGGCAGATGTACCAATTTAAGGAGAGCAGAAGTAGCTTAAACGCCAACATAGAGTCCTGAGAACAAACGCCTCGCTGGGGCAGCAGACCACGTCCATGTCTCTCCCAGTGCCTGATTTACCCTAGTTCAGATTACACACTGGGCCACATTAGCATGTGGCGGGTGAGCCACACCACTTGTTCAATATTTGTGTGCAGGTATTGACCAATCGATTTGCTTGTTTTGATGCATGTACTGCACAGCTGTGAAATGCCATCAGGGAAGTTGACAATCATAAAAGCAAACAGTACCTGAAACAGAAACACGATGCTAGAAAGTAAAGCCATTAAACGGTGTTAAAAATATAGAAGGCATTGAAGAGCCAAACAGTCAGAAATAAGATTTGGGGAACTGGATGCCTGAATATTTCACCACAGGAGAAATATGCACGCCTAGTAACCTGCTGCACCTGGGCTAGCCGAGAAGTCTTCCTTCATAGTTCTCTCAATTTTTCTAAGTTTGTAAATGAAATAAACAGTCTATTGGCAGTGGCGAACTGTTTGCCTGAAGAACTCCTCTGAAAGCTATGCGTGTTACAGGTGATATTGGATGAGACGCTCATGTGGGTACAGCGCGGTCTTTTGACCTTGCCTAAGCTTATATGAGCTTTATATGTCTACCTAATTGCAAAGCATATTTTCATGTCATTTATGTAAATCACCCTTGTTTGTTTTAGCAGGTAATTTGTGGACCAGGATCACTTAATTGTTCTGAGTACATAATTATATACCAGCAGTTTCCAATTTAATTAAAATGTACAAATCTGAAGATTAAGGGGAAATATTTTTTGAATTATTAATCATTTCTCCTCTAGGAAATCTTGTTGCTCTGCAGGAGATTTGTCCAGTGTGCAACTAGATGTATTTTTTTCCTTCTCTTTCACAGACAGACAATTTTCCCGCAGAGCCCAATTACATGGGCGCGAGGCAGCAGTTTGTTCAAAGGTAAGGCCTATTAAATAACTTTCTCTGCTTCCCCATTTGCATTCTTGTCAAAATTGCTTTGCCAGAGAGTTCAATTCAAATTGGGGAAGGTAAATGCGAGTTTAACGTATTCTCTCTCTCTCTCTTTTGCTCTCTCTCTCTTCCTGGGCACGCCGATCAGTAGTTCCACGTTCAAGGACCCTGAGCGAGCGAGCTTGAGGGACAGTGGGCATGGAGACAGCGACCAAGCGGACAGTGACCAAGATACTAACAAAGGCTCTTGTTGCGACATGTCGGTTAGGGAGGCACTCAAGATGAAAACGACTTCAACTAAAAGCCAGCCACTCGAACAAGGTGAGTGATGCGGCTCCCGCTAGCAAAGCCTGCCTTGATTAGAGCCCCATTACCGCTGCCCCGGCAGTTTGTCACACAAGACAAGCCCGCTGATAACACGGCCAGCAGAAATGCTAAATCTTCCTGTTGTTCTTTGTGGGGGTATGTGTGTGGAATAGACACACACACGTGTGTACGTGCACACAGAACCATTTGCATGTGTCTGTGTGGTTTATATACCCACGTATGTATTAATTAGAAGCACAAAATGGAGCACACCAGGCTGTTCCAGCAAAGATGTACTGTAGCATAATTGTAGCATCTCTATTTTTACCATGAGACTATGGCTTGTATCCAAAGAACCCTGTGACTCATTCCCAAGGGGCCACTGGAACTTTGAGAAAGACATTGTGTACTATGCTCTTAAACTAAAAAGGAAAAACACACACACACACACAATCCAGGTGGGTTTTCCCATGCCTGCGGCTAAGCGTAAAGCAGCCTTTTGGATTCTAACTTGAATGTTTATTTTTCTTGGGGAGTTCTAGAAGTGTGAACCCTAATGCCATTTTGCCCTGGTGTGCCTGGAAGAGTCGAGCTGGATTCCCATGGCCAGAATAATGCTTTGGTTCATTGCGAGTGACCTTCCCAGGTGGATAGGTGGGAAGCTGCTTGGCTGAATGCTCCGCTGAAATAACAGAGCCATGCATTTATGATAGGACAGAGCTTTCATGTGTGGCATAGGAAAATAGTGGGCACGGTGTGTTTATGTGTTTCGGGGCGGCGGGGGGGAGTTGTCTGTCTGTTTTTTTGGTCTCTGTGTTGCCAAGTTGGCCGGAATAGCCCTTGAAGTCAAAAGGGATCCCTGTAAAAGTTCCGGCCATCATTTTTGTTCCCTAGATTGGTTTCATTCTCAGATATAAGCACATGTTGCAACTCCAGGCATGGTTGCCAGCTATGCTGTTCCACTTGAGCAAATGATGTTGCCCTTGTGGAAATGAGGTTCCAGTCCATGTGCAGGGCAAGGATCTGGCTAAAGTTACCTTCCCACAAGCACAGTGGTGCAACAGATTGCATATTACGTCTGTGTAATTCGTTGTGCAACGGATCACACATAGTTCACGTGCAAAGTGTGGTGCAGATAGTTGCTCAAGCATAATGGGAACCACTTGTGCAGGGAAAGGTTTCAGTGGCATATCGCCAGCAGATGGATGTTGTTGGAAACTCTCCGGTGGTTCCGAGTAATTGCAATTAAGATCAGGCTCCTAAATGGTCAAATGATGATAAAGGATCCAGTTCTCAAGGTCCTGCAGCTTCCAGTCTCTTCAGCACATTGCAACGGATGCCGCTCTGTGTCCCACCTCAGTAGTTCCAAAATTCTGCACCTTCCCAGAATACTTTCTCCATTGAATTGTCTGCTGAGGAGCCCCAAGCATCAGCCCTGCGCCAAGCATTCTGGATGGCATCCCAGGGCTCACTCACAAGGGGTGCTCTCACAGTTGCCTCTGGGGCTTGGGCACATACGGTGCCATGCGCCTCATAATTGCACATCACAGCAGAAGATTCTGCCAATGGACAACCCATATTTCAGGGCAAGCAAGTGCCAAGAACCTTCTGAGAAGCTGCCCAACCTTCCCAAGTTGGAAACACAGCTGGAAAGCAGCTACCTCGCTGAAATACTTAGAGGTAGTGTAGCTAATGCAATCCTGGGCTGATGACACCTGTTATCAAAGTCCTCCATTCACATCCTACAAAAGGTTTACCTATAGGAATCTGTGACACTACTTAGAGCAAAAGAGTCCCTGGCTTATATTTTAGGAGAATAAGCATCTCCATTCCATCCAAGTCTGTGTCTGATTTGGCTTGTGAGCGATTTGCTAATTGGAAGTGCTGTTTATTTTGAAAGAAACCCACCATTTCCTTTCAGCGCCAGCTAAAGTGAGTACATCAGCACTGTGTGTGTGTGTGTGTGTGTGTGTGAGAGAGAGAGAGAGAGAGAGAGAGAGTTGTGCATTCTGCTTGTAGTCTTCCAGGCAGTGAGGAGGACCAGCGCCAAATTATTTTGAATTCAGTTTCCAATCTCAGTTAGTCACTTCAGCTTGTTGTGTGGAAAATGATTCACAGCACTGAGGATGTTTTAAAAATTGATTAAGTCTTTCCTAATGAGAAGCTATATTTATAATTAAGCAGAAATACATTCTAAGCTTTCTATTAATTGGTGATTAATTAGAACTAGATTTTTGCCTCCAGCCCAGTCCAAATTGTACCACATTCATCGGGAAAAACATGCTTAGCTTCATTTTCTTGATCATGTCAAGAAAGCATTGTGTGTCTGTGCATGTGTGTTTGTTTGTTGTGCAGAATGTTTAGAAAATGCCTTTGCAATTTATTTGGTATACATTTGAGGGAAAGCCTCATTCATTACCCTTTTTCCAAGAAATAATTGCAGAAAAAGTGACCCCCCCCCACCTTCTCTCTAGCCATAATGACTCTACTTATAAATGGACATTGATCTGTATAGAGATTCAATATTAGATGTTTCTTTCTCTAAAGAATCTTTTGCAACATAGCTCCAACATATAGAAAACACAGAGTAAGATTTCTGAAATGTTCCGTACGAAGTATTGCTCCACTGTGGGACAAACTTCCAATAGATGAAACAACTATTCCCATTTCAAGGAAAGTTCTTAAAGAACTGTTTGTCAGAGGCAATGTTGCCATTTCTGACTTCTCTTACCCTGGAATTTGAAGCTGGTTTTAAAGCTCTTGTTCCAATGATACTTCTGTAGGATTTTGGAGGAAAGCTCTTGTTTCAATGATACTTCTGTAGGATTTTGGAGGAGAGCTAAAGCTTATTTCTCCGATTTTATTTTTTGTGTTCTGCTGTCCTTTGAAAAACTGGAGCAGGACCTTCACTTTAGAAGAACACTGTGAGGTCAGCTAAGATGAGAAATAAGCCACCAAACAAGTTTGTAGCTGAATGAAGGTTCAAGGCTGGATTCTCACGTCTAGGCTGAGTTCTTTGACCAAGAGCCACGGATGCATAGCTGCTGCCTAGCCTAACCCAGTCCCACAGCCAGGGTGTGCTGGTTGCCCTGATGACACCATCAGCCCCCACTTGGAGAAGAAGACACCAAGACCGGCTTGCCGGGTAGACACCAGGTAGGCATCTTGCCTCCAGCCAGCTCCAGAGAAACTCCTGGAGGACCAGGCCCCTTAATGCAGCACTTTCCCCTTCTTTTGACAGCCTTAGAAGAAGTTGCATGAGCTGCCTGGAGCTGAGGCTACTGCAGTGGTGAGTCCACTCCCCAGCAGGGCCACCACAGAAGTCTGTGCCTTTCAGGGAGCCAGATCTGGAGGGATGGAAGGCTCTTTGGAATCTTGTTTGGAATGGTTGCAGCTCCTTGAAACAAAAGGCTTGTGGGTTCACCTGGAATCACTGCTGCCCTTGATGCTTGGGAAGGCTCCATGGCATGGGTGCTTCTCCTGGGCTCAGCTGGTGGCCCAGCTATGCCCCATCAGTGGTTTCAGTAGTCCACTCTCAGGTCAGCTCAATTGCTTGAAGACTCTCCAGAATGCTACAGCCAGATTGAGAATGAGACCAGAAGTTCTAAGTGTGCTCTGGTTTCCTGTTTGTTTCATGGCCCAGTTCAAAGTGTCCAGACTTATTAAGCCTACATGGCTCAGGACCTCAGTGCCATGCCTCTCTGCATCTGGAAGTGTGTTTGTGTGTGATGATCAGCATCCAACACACCCTCTCCTGAGAGGAACTTGCCCAAGGGAAGTTGAGAGAGTAGAAAGGAAGAAAAGGACCTTTTGGTAGCCCTCCACCCAAGTGTGGAACATTCTCCACAGTGAGGTCCATCTGGCATCAGTGTCGTCATCGCAGACTTTTCTATGCTCTACATGTTTGGCAGTGCATAACAGAGTGTCTTAATTTTGACCTGGTTCTGGTCAGATGATGCTAAATCTTTTGAAATATCTGAGTGTTGAAGTTTGGTATTAGATTTTATAATGTGAGGTGCTCAGAGAGCTTTGACCATTGGGAAATGCAGCTATGTGATAAATGAAAGATCACTGGCAATAGAACACATAGCACTTAATTTGTTAGGAACATCTGTTTGCACAAGGCCTCCCATAATGAATAGGACAAGACACTAAGAGTTCCTGATACATTAGAATGCCAGGAAATATTTATGGCACATTTCCAAAAGAGGCATGATAGTCAAAAGGCTGTCGAACAGGATGTTAGATCAGCTGCTATACTTATTAATTACACTGGCAAACCATGTCCACTTTAGTTCATAATGATACCAGTAAACACATTTCTGGACAGCTTTGGAGGTGGCTGTCTGTTAAAATTGGATCTATTTTGGAGACATGGCTGGATTAGAGGGTTGCCTTTACATAGATTTCATCAAGTTGAGAAGCTCAGCTATTCCCAGTTTGATTCCTCTCTCAACGTTCTGGATCACACCTTCCAGAATTAGCCATGGGAGCTGGGCTGATGGGAGTAAGTTGAATTCACTTGTGGAGTACCAGCATAGGGAAACATGAAAGAGATTGTCTGAGCTATTCCAAACTCAGTCTGGAGGGGATGCAGAATGGGAATGTTTACACATGACCTTGCTCAGAGATTGGAGGTGCCAAAATTGAGCAAATGGAATGCTGATAGCTATGAGACAAGAAAGCTGAAAGCTTCATGCAGTTTTATTTGGAAGTTTTGGAAGGCATGATGGAAGGCATTGCAGTGGCCCACATATTTTAAACTAAAAAACAAAACAAAAAAATCCAACATGGGATGGTTAGAGAAGTAGCATTGGTAGTCCTGTGAAGTCCAAAAGTAAATAGATAAATGGGGTCTAATCACCAATTCCTATTGCTTACCTTGTGATTACACACAGTGTTCTTGCAAAGTTTTTCATAGGTTCCTATTTATCAAAACCTGTTCATGCAGCCAGTTGATATTAACTCTTCTGTTCTTTGCATGTTGATCGGAACAATCTGCTATTCTGAATGCTTGCCGTGATGGACAAATGAATAATTGTGTGGGGGTATTGTGTGTCTTTTTCATGTCTTTGGATACATACCTAAGGAAAATGAAAACTGAGGATGTCCAGGAAGTATTTTACAAAATTAGTTGAAGAAGCAATGATATTCCTTGCTGCAGATATTCCAGTAAAAAAGAGTCACTTAAAAAATTAAAGAAGGCCAATTGAAGCAAGAGAACAGATTGTTCCTGGTTTGTTTTTTAATTAGTGAGGTGGTTATTTGCCAGTCCCAGCTACATCATTAGAGCTTGCTGTATCTTTAGTTTTGAAGAAACATTTACAAATTTCAAAATATGAGGCAGCACAGGCAAGTAAATTAAATGTTCAAGGAAGAAATCCTTTAATTTTGCACTGCTAAACCGGGAGAAAAGGTAACAGCAAAAGAGGAGCAAAATAGTTTGGCTTACCTTGCTCAACATGTTCATACCTACGAAGACCAAGTGATGCTCAAATCCAGTTATGCTGGACCCCAGGGAAGACTGGGCAGTTGTCCAGATCCACAGCCACCCAAACAGTCGGGGAGTAAGCCAGGACATGGCCTGTGGAAATACTGCTCAACCTTGTTTGGAAGGGGAAGGGATTCAGCATTCCTCTTTAGGTTCTTTTTACTGAGCATGCCCTGTATGTCTTCTGTCCTCTATGCATGAGAGAGCTCCATGCCTTTTTATACGTGCCATCTAGTTGTGTTCAGCCTCATACATGCAATAAATAAATAAAGGTACACACACTTTTAGTGTAAGATGCAACATAGCTTGAGGAATTTCACCGTTCCAGGATTTGCTTAGAGGTGTGATTTGTGTTCCGTAGAAGAACATTTAAGATTTGGAGCAGTGCCATTTAAAAATACAGTAGAACACAAGAGAGGTAATAGTATCTTTTGTCTGTGAGAGCAAACCTGTTTATTGGAAAATTGGAAACCTTGGAAGATTAAAATAAGAATAGATGTCCCGAGCTTGGCTTGGTATCCTTGGGAATGCCTCTTGGCTTCAATCTTTCTATCTCAGCTAAACAAACACAGTCCCCTTTTCTCATCTCGCTAGACAAGGCACAGTTGAAAGAGGAGGCATAATGAAGGGGAAAGCCCAAGAATATCTGCTCTTCAGGAAATGTTGCTTAAAAGAAGGTCCTCAGGCAGCAATGTTTGCTCTGAAATGGACTCCTCTGTAACAGCAAACAGAAGAAGAATGAAAGGCCCGGGTGCTTGGATAATTTTTGGCAGGTGGCCCAAAGGAAAAGCAGCTTGTGGAAGAGAAAGCGTAATTTCTGGGACAGAAAATATTGGGCGGTATGCAAACATGTCCCCTTTAAAGTGTTCATTCTGGATTCCTGTAGGAAGCCTCTACCTGCTTTTTCTATAAAAGTCTCCAGCTGTCTCAGAAACTTATTTATGCTCTCTGATTCACTGGCCTTCCTAAGCAGCACCTTCCGTATGTTTGCTACTTTTTAAGGAAGATGGTTCAGCGTGATGTTTTGTTTGTGCACATCCTCAGACAACGAGGCCCTGAAAAGAATCCTCATCAAGGCTTTTGAAACCTGCATTGTTAACTAGGGTTTGCCATTTTGTCTCTGCTGGCGCCTTTTGTGTTCGGTGAAGAGTGATCACTCCTTCCAAAGAAGGACAAAAAGGACGCAGATTTGCACAGTATTCGCAAATGCTGAGATGCGTTGGTGGATATGAATATCTTACACCTATTATTACATTTTTATTGAATTACATCTATTTACTTATTTATTTACATATATTCATAGGCTGCCTACAATTGCCGAGGCCTTCCTAGGCGGCCTGTAAATGAATAAATAATAAAATAAATAAATTTGTCCAGTCATTCTTTCCTTTGCAAGGAACTCAAAGTAGCTTACAAGGTTCTCCTCTTCCTGATATTTTCACAGCAACAACCTTGTGATGTAGCTTAGGCTGAGACTCCGTGGCCGATCCGAAGTCTTCCAGTGGACTTCACGGCTGAGTGACAACTGGAACCAGATCTCCCAGATCCCCTTTCAGCACACGGAACCAGATGGCTCTCAAAATAATTACGAGACCTGAGTAGAACTGCTGAGTAGAACTTCATTGCAGGGAAAATTACAAGCGGATGAGCTGACCGCTGACTCAGCTCTCCAGGTACAGTGTCTAGGTCCCTCCCAGTGCTGTCCTTTCGGATGGTTCTCTCAACTGGGTTTGGCTCAACTGTATATGATGGGACATTGTGACATAGGAGACTGGCCTAGCAACATTCTTTGGAAGGTCTGCAAACCAGACGTTTCTCTCTGCTATCTTACCCAAGCCCAGGAAAACGATTTCAGTTTTCTGTGACAATGGCAGAGGTTGGAAAAAGAGAAGGCAATCAAAGATAAGCTTTCCTTTCAGCCCGACAGCCTGAATGTCGTAAGCATGATCTAGTGCGTTCGAATTTAATGTGGAATTATGCAAATGACACTTTTCTCACTATTCATGAACGAGGAGACAGCAATATATCAGCCATCAAATTTTTCCAAATTTCGCAGTGTTGTTTACAAGTAAAAACATGCACACAGAAGTGTGAACCAAAAATGCACAGTTTGCAAAACTGTGGAATTGCGAAAGTACAGACAAAATGCATGTGCTAATTTCATTTAAAAAAAAGCCAAAATTAAGTCTCATCCTGATATATATACAAAATACTATAAAAGTACAACAGAAATAAATATGTACAGAACTCACAGAATGATGCTGCAATGGAGTGGGAAAGTTTGGAGAAATAGGGAACTGAAAACAAACCTGATAGATTTGTCTTATAAGTTAACCCAAGACCAAGTTAACTACCTTCTTTCCTTCCCTTTCTGAAGAAAAGAGCTGAGAATCATATATGCAAGCAGCAACATAGTTGAGTGCGAATCCATATTTAGCCAGGGCTAAATCCAAGAAGGGATTGCCAGCAAGCTCAGGAGAACCCAAAAGTTTGTGGAAAGGTTTTAGGAGAAGAAACCCAATTCAACAAGGATTGAGCAAACAGTATAACTTTGATTTGTACTTATGACCTGAACTGAAATACCATTTGTGCATTTTTATTTCTTTTGTGTATTATTTACCATGCTAGTAAAATGGGTATACACTTGAGGATACCCTGGAAGTCTAGTTAACAAGAAAAGGAGATAAATTGAGTGGGCAACTGCATTGGAAGATACAGGAAAGCTGTACATGGTGGTAGCAGAGGAAAAGGAGGCAGAAGAAGGAGAAGGAGAAGGCGGCAGCTTTTCTTCTGAAACCTTCAAAATTAGTAGGAAGTCTGTCCAAGCTGCAACATGGCGCTTTGGCTGGCTGGTGGTGCTTGGACTGAAAAGAGACTGCAGACTCTTCCCCGTGGCTCCTCTTTTTTGGCTTCTGGAAAGACTGAGGGTGGACAGGGAAACTATTTCCTGTTGACATTGCAGAGACTCGAGCGTCTTCAGCTCAGAGCCTCTTCCAGGTCCCTCTTTTCCCCCTCTCTCTGCTGCTGACACACAGATAGGCGCAGACCCTTTGGGGCACCAAACCTTGCTGGAACAAGGAGCTTCCCTGCTCAAGTCAGGATTCGCAAGGCCTCCGCAGAGCGACTGCTGCTCTGACAACAGCCGGGGCAATGGAATTTGCAGCACTGGCTGTCTATCAGGCAAATTTAGCACGTTTACCCATCAGTGCAGCACAAGACAAAACTGTATCACACTCATTCCATTGAATTGTTTGGCAGGAGGCAAGTCTGGCATTACCGCCAGGGAGAGAGCTCTTTTCTTCTCAGAATGTATCCAGAATGGAAAGATGTTTCCCAAATGTCATTTCAATGGTGGCAAGTATAATAGCAAACAAATTACGAATTGTTCTCTATTTTCTGTTTGCCTTGCTTCTTCTGCAGCCACGAGCTAGAGTTAGTATTTGTTTTGTTTCCTTATAAGGTTTAAAGACTCCTCTCAGTTATCCTGCTGAAGCATTTCCATTTCATTTATTTTATGATGAAGGCTTCCTTCTTTCGTGGCATATATTTACCACAGGCTGGCCACCCGCAGCAGTTCCCCCTCCTTTTCATGCAGCCACCCCCTCTTCACACCTCCGGTAATCTGATGCAGACAGCCTTGCTCCACGTCTGCTGTTTCACAAGACGCTGTGCCTTTGTTGCTTTTCACAGTTGCACCCTATTAGACGTAGAGCTGGATTGCAACCTGTTAATTGGATCATGACAGACTTCGCTTGAATGGCATCAGGGAGAGATAATCAAATGAATTAAGGATAACGGGCTGCCAATCTTCCCTTTCCTTGCTCCTTCTGCCTTTAATACAAGTCAGCCTAGGCCTGTGACACAAGGGGTCCCGTCAGTGCATCCACGAAGCAAAGCCTTGCCTGCCTGGGAATCCACTTCTCTCCTCTGACGGGGACAACAAGTGGATTGGTGGACCTCCTTGTCATATTCAGACGATTGACTGCCTTTGTTTTCCGATTATTGGTGCAAGACGTATTTATTTATTAAAAGCTTTTATAGGCCGTCCCATTGCAAGTGTCCAGAGGTCAGACTAGATGGCCCAGGAGGCCCCTTCTGACTCGCTCTGTTTCTATGTTTCTATGTCTTGGGATGGTTCACAACAATCACATATAAAAATGGCACCACATCCAGCAATTCACAAGGAAATCACAATTAAAACCAATTAAACATTAAGATAATGGGGAAATAAAAAGGGTTTCACCTGGCACCAAAAATAAAAAAGCATTGGTGCCAGGTGCAACTCTCCAGGGAGCGTATTCCACAACTGGGGTGCCACCACAGAGAAGGCCCTCCTCTGGGTAATCAATTACCCTCTTAATCTCTTTCAGGAGGGCTCCCAAAGAAGGACCTCTCTCTCAGACCTCCTACAGCATCATGGATACTCCTTTGAAATTGGTCACTGTAGAACCTCGGTTTAGGCACTAGAATGGAGCAACCCTTGACCTTTTAGCATTCTTGACCTTTTAGCATTATTCCGTTGTTTTTTTCATACTAGAAAGTCTTGTAACAACTCCCTTTTATGTTTTTTTGAAATAGTAATGTTAATAGTTTTTGCTATAGTAATAATTATAGCTGCTAATAGAGGAGAGCAACAGCTTCTCATTCCTTCCAGACAAAACCAATGGATTGGGGCAGTTCATTAAATGCTTTCATCTCCCAAATCTTACATTAGAAAGTCTGAATTTGAATTTTTAAAGTTTTTATCATTTTCAGGGGGTTTTTTCCCTTATCTCTGAAACTAAAAGTTTTATGCTCAAACTTGTTATTCTCCGTTGTTTAGAGAGTATCCAGCTGTGCCATTCTGTTGGCACAAATGGAGTGACGTTAGTGGAAAGCACGTTCTGAACAATGCTCAAAGCAAGAATCCAGCAAAAGTTCTGCTTGCAGAGCCATTAGGATGCATAGTCCATGTTCCATTAACACAGTGGGGAACCATTTGCAAGATGGAAGATTTGGTGGCATTCTGCTAGTGCCATTGTAGTTTCCCAAATGGCATCGCTGGTATTGGGCTTGGTCCTGATCCATCATAAAAAGTCCCTTCCCCAAAGTAGGAGTCACACTTAATTTTTCATATTAATAGTTGAACTCTGAAGCCAAAGGCTACATTCCCAATTTGCTTTACCAGTGCCTGATCACACGGTGAAGTCTTTCAACTGCAGTTACATTATATAAAGCTGCAAGTTTTGAAATGCATTTAGTGGTTTTATTTATTGAAATACATCTCTACCACTTTAGAAGTTAAATCCTTGAGCAGGCCACATTAAAATACACCATAGTGCATGGTGGCCTAGATGGAGTGGTGCAATCCAGTAGCTTGCATCTGGTCACACTGAAGCCATCAGGGCAGGAAGTTTTAATTAATCAGGAATTAATTTTATTGATAGATAGATAGATAGATTGATTGTGGGATGGGCTTTTCATCCTGACTAGCAAGGACAATTCAGAGGAGGAAGGAAGGCAAAGGCACACCCTGGCCCCCTCTAGTCTATTCTTCATCTTGTCCACCAAAAAGTCTCTGCAGCTCTCCAACTTCCACCTTCAAAGAGGGATCTGGGCAAGTCTTCTATTGGAGGTGCAAGAGGGCAGAAGAAGGGACCTCCAGTTCCCTCTTCCATGGTTGGAGCACTTCCTCTGTCCTTGGGGAACATGCAGCGGCATTGTTTTGTCCCTGGATGAGCAACCAAGATTGATACCCAAAATGTAAAAAAAAAAAAAAAATCACCAGACTATGAATTCATGATCAGGAGAGGTCAGCTTAACAGAACTTCTCTAGAAACTGCAGAAGTCTGCATTCACATTCATGAAGCAAGTGAGCTTTGGATCTGTGAAACCCTGGTGTTGCTGAACTGGGCCAACACTTACCCAATGAGCAGTAGCAGATTGTTCTACTGCCTAGAATCTAGGATATGGCCTACTTAAACATCAACTTGTTTAAATAAGCTCCATTGGCATTGATAGGAAGGTTAAGCACTTGTTTAAGTCTCAGTGATTAAAAGTGTTCATACAAATGAATCCTATCAACTATGCATGAATTATTTTTAAATAATCTATCCCACTGTTCAAAAAAACCCATAAGGCTTCTCAAATTAAAAAAGAGACAACAGCAAAGCAGAGCAGAGCAGAGCAAAGTGAAGCACAGCACAGCACCGCACTGTGCAGCACGCACTCAGGATTCCACAACACAAGGGTTTCTTGCTCTGGTTCAGTTTCCAGTCTCTCCATTGATCAACATGACAATGTGTTTGAGTACAAAAGGATGTTAAGAGCCCTTGGAAAGGTAATTTTGTGTCAGGATAGAAGTGTGCTAGTGAGATCATTTCACAGAGAATTCTCAGTGCCATCAATAAACTACAGTTTCCAAGACACAGTGGTAGTGGTATTATGGCATTTAACTGATATAAATTAATATAACTTTGTGGTGCAATATACACTAGGATCTTGGTTGCAAAATTATTGATCCAAGTTGCCAAATTAGTCCAAGGAAAAGAACTGTGCTTCAGATGTACTGTGAATGTCCATGCCCTAATCGCTGCAGCCCTGCCATGATTTTTAGGCAAAACTATTTAATTCACCAACAACGGGGGCTTTCTAAACTTCATGGTTATTCATGGTTTCATACTAGAAACAACAAAGAAAAACAAATCAAAGCTGCAAGCCCTGGAATAACTCTCTGAAACCAGCCTGATAAATACTGGAACGAGCCCCCCCACCCACCATAAAGCAGTGTCCCCCCCCCCTCTCTCTCTCTCTGAACAGGACTTAGCACCAGCATGCTCTTTGGAATAGGACATCCTGGGTTCATGTAACATGAGTCGGTCTATAACTCCCCAATAATGCTTTCCCCAGGTATGTGACCAGTTAGTGCTTACCTCTCTAGCTGAGATTGTGGCCTAGTTTGGGAGTCCCACCCTAAAATGACACAACCTGTGAAATGTTGTTCACCGTTGCTTCCTCCCATAGGTTTTTCCCCCTGGACAGAACATCTTCTCTCTCATTCTCTCTGTGCCCAAAATGAGAATAGCTGTCAGACCGCACTCCTTGTTCTGACGCCACCTAAGAAACTTTATGTGCAGGAGTACCATCCACTCCAACTTGGTTACCCCTAACAAGGTCAGGTAAGAAACTCCCTTGCTGTTGTATGTTAGGACTTGCACGCAATACCCATTCTTCACTTCCATCTAACCCAGGAAGCCACAGGTGAAGAGCAGAGCTGGGCTGCTGATGAATAGGCCACAGGGTTGAACTTACAGCCCATTGCCCTTCTTGTCCCATTTTTATTTTTTGTTTTGATTGTGGGTTGATTGGTTTCTGTGTTTGCTACAAAGAGCTGTGCAACTCCCGTACCTTCTAACCTAATGAAATATCCTTTAGCCAAATCCCACTGGACATAGCAATGTTCCAGGTCCCACCAGCTCTTTCTTAAACTCTTTGGAGAGGAATAAGTGCATCTGTTCAACCACCTTAGTATGCTGTTTGTTTCGTGAGAAAACCTCTTTAGCCAGTTTACAGAAGCTGCGGTTGTCCTTCCTTTGCAGGCAGAGAGCGGTTGTGGAAGGGGAGTCCATCACATCAGTCCAAGTCATCAGCTGCTCACCTTGGAGCATCTAATGGCTGACTTTTGCCTAGGTTCTCAACATGTGGACTACTTTCTGCAGAAGCAGGAGCAGAACCACACGTTGAGATCATTGGCCATACTGGCTGGTGCAGATGTTGCCAAAGGACACGCCATCTAGAGGGCACTGGGGAGTGTGGTTTCCTTTGCTGGGACCAAGAGGCCCGGGCCTTGCACTGTAAATGGTGCTGTGGCAGATGTGGCTGCCTTGCTTGAGGACTCCGGCTCTGTGTGCTTGGTTAGAAAATGGTTAAAATGCAATTTTTGCTGAGAAGGCTGAGATAGACATATCTGTGAGATCTGGGAGCTACTGGTCAGAGTCCAAATGTTCAGCTCACTAGAAAGACTTCCATTTATGTTAGACTTTTAAGCCTGCCTAGATTATGTTCCTTCCATGCAATGGAAGCTGAAGTTTTTTGGCTTTTTTTCAGGTATATATGCTGATTTTAAATGTTGGGCAGCCAAGTTCAAGAGTGTTGGAAAATTTCCACTAAACGAAAATACAGTTTGGACTGAACATTAAAATAAATGTTTCTTTGCAGCCAATGTAGGGTAGCTGGAATCAGAAAAGGACCAGGGCTATGTGCTCTTAATTGTTGCAAAGAAGAGGGAATTTCATTAGAGATGCAGCGTGTCAAGTTGCACCTGGTAAAATTCCTGCCACACTTCAGGTAAAAGCAAAGTACCCCTGTTTTGCTCAGATTTATTACATGTAGGGGTTGCCAGCCAACCCATCAGAAAAAAGCAAAACAAAAATGTCCTGACTTTTTCCCCCTTTTGCTTGTTGTGGGTAATTGCCACAATGAATAAGGAAACCCTGCATCCATTTCCTTAGCCCTCACTTTTTAAAGCAATACATCTTAGGCAAACAACAACAACAGGTTTTGCTCTTGGCTACATACCAAGGCTTGCCCAAAATAGTTGAGTGCAGAATGTCCAAGAAACAGCAGGTTCTACCCAGTAGTAACAGCACCATGAAAACATCCTGGGGCACACTTTGTCAAACTAGTTAGATTGTTGGAAGAAAAACAGCAGTTTGTTTCATGTTACCATTCCCACCCTAAACGCATTTCTCTGAAGTCGGGCCGAATGACAGTGATGCTTAGAATTGCAGCCTCGCTTCAGTCTGCTGTAACAATTATATTTTAACCTGCATGCCCCGTGTGCCTTTACTTCAGGTAGAATTGGGGGACCAGCAATGGGGGTGGCATCTGGGCAGGAAAGAGTTCCTTGTTGAGGCGGGGGACACTTCCTTTCATGGTTTCTTTGATGCTATCCATGCTGCCTAGGTAACTATTTTTCCATAACTTTAATTTTTGCAACCATAGTAGGAAGTTGAGAAAAGATACTGTAAATACATACTGACTGCTCAGAGCAAAATTCATGGCATTTTCAAAATATCCATAATTTGTTGTTTAGTTGCAAGGTCGTGCCCAACCCATCAGGACCCCATGGACAATATTCCTCCAGGCTCTCCTGTCCTCCACAATCCCTCAGAGACCACCCAAGCCCACACCCACCACCCCAGTGACTCCATCCAGCCACCCCATCCTCTGCCGTCCCCGTCTCCTTTTGCCGTCAATCACTCCCAGCATCAGGGTCTTTTCAAGCAAGTTTATTTTATTTATTTATTTATTTGGAAATTTATAGGCTGCCCCTTGCCACACGCCTCGGGGCAGCTCACAACAATAAAACAACAAATTCTAAAACATTAAAATTTCCAAATACTAAAATACACAAACATTAAAAACTGGCCCATCTCCAGGTCTAAATTAAAACCATCCCAATATAAATAAATTAACATTTAAAATATTGTTTAAATAAAAAGGTCTTCGCCTGGCGCCGAAAAGCAAATAAAGACGGCGCCAGGCGAGCCTCTCTGAGGAGCACATTCCATAAATGGGGCGCCACCGCAGAGAAAGCCCTCCTCCGGGTACTCACCCTCCTAATATCTCTCACAGAGGGTTCCCGGAGGAGGGCATCAGCAGCAGATCGTAAGGGGCGGGAGGGTGTATATGGTCGCAGGCGCTCCTTTAGGTAACCGGGACCCAAGCCGTTAAGGGCTTTATAGGTAACCAACACCTTGAATTGGGCCCGGACTTCAATGGGGAGCCAGTGAAGCTGACGGAGAACTGGGGTGATATGAGAACCACGCCCAGTCCCCGTCAGCACCCTGGCAGCTCTATTCTGCACCAATTGAAGTATCCGGACCGTCTTCAGGGGTAGCCCCACGTAGAGTGCATTACAGTAGTCTAACCGGGAAGTCACCAACACGTGAGTCACCGTCGCCAAGCAGTCGAATTCCAGAAAGGGACGCAGCTGATGGATCAGCCGAAGCTGATGGAAGGCACTTCTCGCCACTGCTGACACTTGAGCTGTCAAGGTCAGCTCCGGGTCGAGGAGGACCCCCAAGCTGCGGACCCTGTCCTTCAGAGGGAGTGCAACCCCATTCAAGACTAGGGTCAGGTCCCCCATTCCGAAGCCCGAACCACCTACCAACAGGACCTCCGTCTTGTCAGGATTGAGCCTCAGTTTATTGGCCCTCATCCAGCCCATTACCTCGGCCAGGCACCGGTTCAGCACAGCCACTGCCTCACCTGGATCGGTGGAGAACGAGAGGTAGAGCTGGGTATCATCAGCGTACTGATGATTCCGCAGCCCACACCTCCTGATGACCTCTCCCAGCGGTTTCATGTAAATGTTAAACAGCAAAGGGGACAAAATGGAGCCCTGAGGAACTCCATGGCAAAGCTGCCATGGCGCGGAGCCATAGTCCCCCAGTGCCACCTTCTGGAATTGGCCATTAAGATAGGAGCGGAACCACTGCAAAGCAGTGCCTCCAACTCCCAATCCCGCCAGCCTATCCAGAAGGATACCATGGTCGATGGTATCGAAAGCCGCTGAGAGGTCCAGGAGAACCAACAGGGACGCACTCCCCCTGTCTCTCTCCCTGCATAGGTCATCATACAGGGCGACCAAGGCAGATTCAGTGCCAAAACCGGGTCTGAAACCGGACTGAAATGGGTCCAGATAATCAGTTTCATCCAAGAGTGCTTGGAGTTGTCCCGCCACCACCCGCTCCAGCACCTTGCCCAAAAACGGGATGTTGGCCACCGGTCTATAATTGGCGACCACCTCTGGATCCAAGGAAGCCTCCTTGAGGACTGGCTGGACTACCGCCTCCTTTAAAGGGGCAGGCACCCGGCCGTCTCTCAAGGAGGCATTTACCACCTCCAAGATCCAGGGCACAATCCCGACCTTGGCGCTCTTTAATAGCCAGGATGGGCACGGGTCCAGTAAACAGGTGGTTGAGCGTACCGATCCAAGCACCTTGTCCACATCATCAGGCCGCAAAAACTGAAAATCATCCATTAACGAGGGACAAGCACGTACGGTTGGTCCCTCCCCGAGAGAAACTGTGTCAAGGGTGGAGTCCAGTTCGTGACGAATCAGAGCAACTTTCTCCCTGAAATGCGTGGTGAAATCGTCACAGCGGGCTTTCGAGGGTGGCACGAGATCTTTTTCAGGGCCAGATTTAATCAGCCCCTGAACCACCCGAAAAATCTCCGCCGGACGGCATTGCGAGGAGGCAATGGACGCAGAGAAGAATCGCTTCTTCGCCGCCCTCACCGCCACAGCATAGGCTCGATAGTGTGCTCTAAGATGTGTCTGGTCAGACTCGTCACGAGATTTCCTCCACTTACGCTCTAGCCGTCTCCCAACCCGCTTCATCACCCGTAACTCTGGAGTGTACCAGGGAGATGATCGGGCTCTGCCTGGTTGGAGAGGGCGCTTAGGAGCGATCGTGTCGATGGCCCTGGACATCTCCCCATTCCATATATCAACCAGGGCCTCAACAGGAGCACCAGCCTTGTCAGCCGGAAAATCCCCCAGGGCCCTCAGGAATCCATCAGGATCCATCCGACTCCGGGGGCGGACCATCACAATCTGGTCCGCACCCTTACAGAGGGAGAAGCCACTCTCGAGCTCAAACCTCACGAGGAAGTGATCTGACCATGACAAGGGCGTCAAGCATAGATTCTTCACCCTCAGATCGCCCTCTTCCTGTCCCGTCGAGAAAACCAGGTCCAGAGTGTGTCCACCTTCATGGGTTGGGCCAATGACATGTTGAGACAGCCCCATGGCCGTCATGGAAGCCATGAAGTCCTGAGCCGCCCCGGACAAGTCCGTCTCGGCATGGAGATTGAAGTCCCCCAGGACCAACATCCTGGGGGTCTTCAACACCAGGTCCGAGACGACTTCCGTCAGCTCAGGCAGGGAGTCTGTTGGGCAGAAGGGTGCTCGGTACACCAACAGAATCCCCAATCTGTCTCGGTCGCCCAACACCAAGTGGAGGCACTCCAGCCCCGGCCTCGAAGGGACAGGAAGCCCCGTGAGGGAAAAAGAAGCCCGATAAACTAAAGCGACCCCCCCTCCCCTCCCCTCCGGGCGTGGACGGTGCTGAACTAAGTACCCGGGCGGGCATAGCTCTGAGAGGGAGACACCTCCCCCCTCCCCCGCCCAGGTCTCGGTGATGCAGGCCAGGTCGGCCCTCTCATCCATGATCAGGTCATGGATGGTGTTGGCTTTATTGCGGACCGACCTGGCATTAAGTAACAGCGCCGTCAATCCCGTGGGGCAGCTGACAAGACTTCCAGGCACCCGCCGGCTGGGGGAATAACCAGAAGAAGGAATAGGTGTTAACCATCTGTCCCGCCTTCTCCTAGGCGGGACCGTTAAACCCCCAATGCGACCATAGCGACCATTCCCCATCACCACCCCAATGGTGGTGCCCACGCGCTCCCCAGGTAACATAATTAACCTGACCTGAGATGGGCCCTTAAAACACTTAAAAGATTAAAACTATAAAAAGTCCCTCGCCCCGGAGAGCCCAGCCACGGTCCAAAAAAGTTCAAATAAGAGGCCCAATGACAAAGTCCCTGGCCAGCCCAGCCCCCAAACGGCCCCAACGGCCCAAACGGCGGCGACCGCCCTTGGGCCGTCGCCCTTCGGCCGCCGGCCCGAGGCCGCCGGCCCCAGGTGTGACCGGCGCCTTGTAGGCCCCGCGGCCTCCACTTCCGGCCTGACTTCTGGCTACCGGCCCCGGCCTCGCCCCGCCCCGCCCTCCTCGGCGTGCCTGCCACTCACGACACGAGGGCGGCGGGCTCGGAGCAGTGGCCTGGGTGCCGGTGTGTGCCGGAGGGTGCTGGTGGGAGCCGCGACGGCTGCCCGGTGGGTCCGCGGCGCAAGGGGGGCGCAAGGGTACCGGCAGGCCGTCCGGGGTGTTGTTCCTTTTGATTAGGTGGCCAGAGTAGTTGAGCTTCATCTTCAGTATCTGGCCTTCTAAAGAGCAGTCAGGGTTGGTTTCCTTATCCATAATTAGAAAATGTCAATAACAACTTTTAGATTCCATTATTAGGGATGCAGGTGGCGCAGTGGTTTAAACTGCTGTGCTGCTGGGCAGGTTAATCAAAAGGTCGCTGGTTTGAATCTGCACATTGGGGTGAGTTCCCGCTGCTCCGTCCCAGCTCCTGCCAACCTTTCAGTTCAAAAGCATGCAAATAGATATGTAGATAAAAAGGTACCACTTCAGTGGGAAGGTAACAGCATTCCATGCACTTTGGTGTTTAGTCATGGTGGCCACATGACCACGGAGACTGTCTGCGGACAAATGCTGGCTCCCTCAGCTAGGAAATGGAGACGAGCACTATCCCCTAGAGTCAGGCATGACTGGACTTTAATGTCAAGGGGAAACCTTTATTTAGGATGAAAAGGGCAGAATTATCTGTTAGATAATTAAAGGACAGAATTATAGGACTTACTGAAGGCAAGAAGAATGCCTGATTATTTAAATTATGTATCCTGTCCGGTATCTTGTTTTAAACTCAGTTTTCTCTCTCACACACGAATCTTTACATCCATATAACTACACAATGTTAGGTTAGACTCCTAAATTGAACATACAACCTCCAAGATTTTGCTGCTTTTTAAAGCTTCTCAAGTTTATATTTAAGCTATAATGTTATATGATACTTAGTTTTTAGAAATAGATGACAAAGAGGGCATGATTTGCACTACAGGTTTTTGTTAGATTTATGTCATGTCATGGTTCCCCCTGAAAATTGTGAGTTGGTGAGGATAGTATGAAAGATGTATTTGAGATCTCAGCCTCCTACCTCCAAAACTACCACTCACATGTGAAGAGGGAATGAGTGCTACACCAGTTTTCATGTTTAGTATTTATCTGTCTTCAGTGAAGTTGGAACCCCACTGCAGATATTATGGGATTTTAGCATGCATCCAAATACGCAGGTGCTGGAATGAGATTCAGAATGAGTTTCAGAATGATGCAGTTGTTATAAGTGATGTAAAAGCAGAGGATCGGGTCTGGAGAAATAAATCAGTTTGTTACCTATCCTTGTACGTTATGGGGCTCATTGCTATTCTAAAGAATGCCTTAACCCATAATTTCCATAAAAGAGATGGAAATCTAGCTACTTAACTTGGCTTAGTTGTGAAACTCAATTAGAATTAAATTGTAGGCATGGGTGTGTGTCCGTGTGTGTGTGTGTGTGTGTGTGTGTGTATCCAGTTATGTAAATTACAAAATTAGAACATGCACATAATTAAATGTGACAATGGGCCATGTCCTCCTTCTCAGAAGAAAAATGTTCAGAAGAGGAAAAATTAAACTGCATCATCTCTGTTGTTTTTGTCTCTGAGAAAGACTGGTAGCGGTGCAGAACCAGAATGTCTGCATTGACTGCTAATGTTTTGGTGCAAGATCATGGCAATTTGGTATACCCGCAGCATGCGGTTTATAGCAAATGTGCAGTTTAGCACAGATTTGGCACAGAAGGAGAAAGCGCTGCAGTCGTATCAAGGCTGCATACAAGTAGAAGTTGAAATCCAGAGAATTCAGGGCATGCAGAAATGTCTTGATCATGAGGTCATCTCAAGTGGAAAGCTTTTCAGAGCAGCAGAAGGGTAGACAAGGAACCATGGAGAATAACCCATTGAGAAATTGTCTTGGGTGGTCCACATTCATTACTCTTGAGGTGTGCTTCTGGAAGAACCTTGCATAATGTCCTCTAGAGAAAGGATGACCCTGGAAGCATCTAAGATAGGTACAAACAGAATGTGCCTGCATCTCACCTTCTCTTCTAGTAGAATCAAGAGCACCCTCCCCAGTCTGGTGGCCTCTAGAGGTTGTGAACTTCATCTCCCATCAGTCACAGCCAGCATTTCCAATGATGAGGATTGCTGGGAGCTGAGTCCAAAGCAGGGCAATTGCTTGGGCTAGGATGAGCAGTAGTACCATGTTCAATGTCAAGATTATTTCTTTTATTTGATAATGTAGGATCCTAATTTTGGGACCCTCCTTGCTTGGGTCTATCTCCATGGTTCCAGTTCCAAGTTGCTAAAGTGGAGGACAACTCTTTCACCTGATGTCAGGGTGGTACAGTGACTGCATGCTAAAGAGAAAAAGGTTCTGCACTTGCTCTAGTCCTGTAGACAAGAAAATTTAATCTGTTGTTTCTTAGATGCAACCGCATACAGCTTTAATTGCAGTTTTAGATTTAGATGATCTATAAACCTGTAGTTATATGGTATGAAGTTTGCATGGCTATAGATTGTGATTTTTTGTGCAAATCCTGAAAGAGAAATGTCTGGAGCTGTTAAAAGATATGAAGAATCTGGGCAAGAGACTATTTTCTTCTTCATGGAATTTACATCTCCTCGTGATAGAAAGTCTTGACATTTCCGTTGTCCTGCTGACTGGCTTGTTTTGGAACAAACTGCTTTTCACTGTGCCATTCATAAGACAATTGTTCTTCACACACAGTTACCTCCCTACACCTTCAGATGTGTCAGTTTAGCCTACTGCAGTTCCAGATATTTGTGATAGAGTGATTAACAAACAAATTAGGACTGGGTACCTTGACATTTAGTATGTAGCTAATAGCTAAATGGCTTTAGTATAAGTAGTAGCTACGTAGAACCTCCATGCTTACGGGCAATCAAGCATACAAGGGACAACTACATGGGACAAACATGGCTTTTATTGGTTCTGCTCCTCTACATAGTTCCCACTTGTCCATGGTGGGAAACCACATCTTGACTTCAGCGCAACTTCAGTTGATTCAGTCGCACTTTTCTTGTGTTTCCATCACTGGCTTCCTTGGACTGAGAATATTTTTCTCTTGAAGCTCAGCTGATGGTCTCCAAGAAATTTCCTTGTCCTGAATGCTCTCTGAGCCTTCTGTTCTTGAAAGCAGCAAAGATTTTTAAATGTCAACGTAAGTGTTATTTGGGTCTGAAATATGCCATGAGCAACAGATACTGTGCTTGTTTCCCCTCTTTCCTGATGGCACATGCCCTTTTTAATATGGAGGATCTGCTGTGAATATCTTCCGAAGGGGCTGCTTGAGACTACACGGTTTTAGGGGCAAATGCTACATAATTTCCCATGAGCAGTGTGCCAAATTACATTTCCTTCCATCTGCTTCTCCATGCAATTCAGAAACGGAGAGCATTCTCCACTGCCACAAAACAGTGCCGTGGCATCGACACATCTTTCCTGAAATTGTGTAAACACAGGACACAGATGTGGGAATGAATTCTGCTAATATTCATCCGTGAAGTCAGCTGAGATGTTCGTTTGAAAAAGCAGCACTGAAACTGCCTGCAGATGTCAAGAGTCAGGAGCCCTGCATAAGGGTTGGGAGTGGGCCGTGAGTAGGCTCATCTCAGCCATGTGCTTGCTGGGTGACCTTCAGCAGACCGCTGTCTCTCACCCTCCAGAAGCACCAGTATTTATGCAACAAGGGCAGTCTCTTTGACAGTCTTCTCCAGTGTCGTGTCTTCCATGTATCAGTAGCTTTCTGGAGTCCCATACAGGTGTTCTGAACATCACCTGCTCCCCAAGCCTTGGACCTAACCTTAGACACTCCCACACACTAGCTTTGCAATGTGGCACAAATACTGTAAGCCTGCCATGCAAAGTCATACAGACTATGGAAATAATGTATACGATTGTGTAGAGCTTTGGACATTTAGGAAGTCAAATATAACTTAAATGTGTACGTTTTAATAAGTGAAGCTCAAACAGGCTGCGAATTATCTCAGTGCCACTCTCACTTCTGCACTATATTGTGAATTATCTGGAAACAGGAGCACACACAAAACACTAATTTCTGTGTTGCTAATCTTACAAACACTTGCTTGGGATAAAGCCCTATTGTACTTAACAGGATTACTTACAATTTAAGTGTGTTTAGGATTAGGTTGCAAATCTGTTATTTTTGCTGTTTGTTTTACTGATATAATTCTTCCTAAAACTGTTTTTGCTATCCTGATTGCTTTTTATCTACTCTCTCCCTCTTTCACTCTGCCCCCGACCCTGAATATGATTGTTGCCTAAATCAGAATAAATAAATTCCCAGTGCAGGTCTGTCTAGTTCCTGTCCAACAGCCAAAACTAGAAGCTCCAATTTCTATAATGGCATTTTTTCCCCACAAACATTTCTTCATTTGGGGTACTTAACTTACACTTTCCCAGCTGGGAGTAAGTCTCACTGTAAAATTGTGTATACATGAGTGTTTTGGTTCAGTTGAATTGTTTTTTCAGATAAACTGAATTTTTATGTAAGTGTAATTATGTGAAATATCAGATGTGCAGAATGTAGCAATGATTCAGTGGATCAAAGCAAGCAGTGGCTTCTCTGTTTTCTTCCTTGTTAGCTAAGGCTCTTCAAGAGCCCTTCCATTGGGTCAGGTTATCAAATTAGAAATGAATTTTCAGTTGTGATTATCTTTTGCTGAGAATCATTACAAATTACTGGTGGAGGAGTATTGGAAAGACAACAAATGTGTGTGTTTACTTTGCCTATCTCACCAGAGTGAATAAATTAAAGTTAATTTTAGTCCATTAATAGGGCAACCTCTCCTCAGGTTGTTTAGACTTATTGGTCAGAGTTAGGTGGAGTTGTTAGTTATGTAGAAGCTGATTGGATTAGACTGCTCTGTTGTCCAGTGTAATTGATGGGTAGATTACAAACTAAGTGGATATTACAAGAGATACAGAGCTATTAGTACTCTGTGTCTGTTTGTCCTTCCCTTCCCATGCAAACCCTTGTTGAAAATGCTGGGCCTAGAGGTCAGTGCCCATGTCTCATCAATTCTGAATGAGCTTTTAGCTCTTACTGAGAAAAATCTTTTCTTGCACCAAAATCAGCCAAAGCAGAGACACAGAATCATGATGTGTGGAAGATGAGAAATTGTTTTGCAAGATGCCAAGGACTGGCTGATTGTTCACTTGTTGATCAAAGCACCAAGTGACGATTTATGAGCCTCGCAGGGCCATCCAGCAGATGACACAGGTAGGGCTGCCAGACTGTGTCACACCACCTCAAAGCCTAAAGCTTCCTGAAAGAGCCCGTTGCCATGCTGAGCTGCCATTCAGCAAGTACAGAGAAATCAAGAGGGGTGAATCAGGCCGGAGGCTGGAAAAAGCATGATGCTTTTGAAGGTGGTGTGACAAAAGCATCACTGCTGGTGGTCCATCTGGTCATAGTTGGCCCAGGTGTATCCTTCCCAAATTTTCAGATGCTTTTCCACTGACCAGAGCCAGACATTCATCATTTCTCCTTAGACCTTGCAGTGGAACATTGGAAAAAGGCTTTGCATGTTCTGCATTGCTTCTGAAATCGGCTGTACCTCTTTGATCTGAGGTTACAGTGGGAGAATAGAAATGAGTGTAAAAAGCCATTCCTATGGATGCCTTGACAAGTGATAGCTCTATAGCATCACCTCTAATTCTCTTAAAATCTGCTTTCTCTCTGCAGCCTGAAAGACGCCCTCTCTGTTTCTTCTTTTGTTTTGTTTTTACAGAAAAAATGCTTTGTTTTTTTATATTCTTAACCCTGAAGACTTTTTCTTTAAAAAGATTAAAAAAAAATCCTTGAGCAGTCACTTTTGGTCAAATGACTTGAGGGCATTCCATGCCCAAATAAAGTTCAAAGGCAGTGTAAGTGATATGAATAATGTGAGCTGCCCTGCAGCTCAAAAACCTATCTAGGCTGATTATGTAGCAGGACCACAAATGTGCCAAAAATGGGGCGGGGGGGGGGGAGGTTTGTGTATTTGCTGCAGGCACTAGAGAGAGAGAGAAATAAGGACATGCAGTGCTGGTTTAAACTCAGCAATATATTTACTCAGAGATCTAGCACTAATCTACTTGTTTACTTTAGGTCACTCCGCCATCCGGATCATCATCGTCGTTCCCATTATTCAGCACCTCTCAAGTGTCCCCATGTATTACCTTTTCAATCCTTTCACCAGGCCAGCAAAGCAAGGTAGTTTCGCTATCCTTGTATCGCAGTTGTTGTGTTGCCAAGGAGAGAAGTGTGAGGCAACTTAATCAGCATATGGCTTTGATGAGCTTTGAGCCAGGTCTTTCCTGATTCATGCCTCCCTTCTCCCAGGGTGGGCAGACTCACAAGGATGAAACAGTCTCAGACCCAGTTCATAAACTTTCCCTGGAAACCTGAATCCAGTGAGAGTCAAACAAACTTCAGAATAAGTAGCAAGCAACAATTCAGGGCCAGGGTAACATCACCGCCCATACCTCAGCTGATTGCTTTTCTTTTCTGATGGTCCATGAGCATCTTGCCATATTTCAGCACCCAGATAATCT
The DNA here is from genome assembly GCA_023646645.1 of Varanus salvator macromaculatus. Classification (NCBI taxonomy): domain Eukaryota; kingdom Metazoa; phylum Chordata; class Lepidosauria; order Squamata; family Varanidae; genus Varanus; species Varanus salvator. The sequence continues at coordinate 5,061,723 of JAIXND010000690.1, read as the reverse complement.
TTTCTGATGTCTGACATGAAATTCCCTTGGGGTGGGGAGGGCCAAAAGTCATTAGTCAAAACACAGTTGAGCAATTCTGATGGATTAATGTTTGTGATGGGAAGCATTGCCAGTATTCTCTCTTTGTAGAAATTGTTGCACCCTTCTGGGGTCAGACTGGGGTTGTTTGTTGTTTAGTCTCAAAGTCGTGCCAGACCCATCACAACTCATAGACAACATTCCTCCAGGCTCTCCTGTCCTCCACCATCCCTCAGAGTCCACCCAGGCCCACACCCACCACCCCAGTGGCCCCATCCAGCCACCTCATCCTCTGCCATCCCCTTCTCCTTTTGCCATCCATTGTGCCCAGCATCGGGGTCTTCACCAGTGAGTTGTATCATAATTTAAATTTCTAGCCACCCACCGCCTCCAGGACCTCCAGATGTTTAAACCAGAACCCACCACTTTCTGTCACGGCATCATTGCAAAGATAAAATAGAAAATGTGAACAAGAGATGCCACCCAGAGTTCCCTGAAGGAAGCATAGGATACAAATGTCAATGGATACAAAGACAAGTAAAGATTAGATGAATAGAATGGGACAAATGCTGGAGAGCCCACATTGCATTAGGGAGTAAAGAGGGAGGTTCCAAGGATGGAGGCCTGGTCCAAAGTCATTGCCCAGTTCCGGGTAGGCTGGCTTTGAGCAGATCGCTGCTTCTCCACCTAATTGATTTCACAGCATTCAGGGGGTAGAAAATGCACAGCGCTTCAAGTAGCTAGAATCAGGGCAAGATCTGTGATGTGGCTAATAGGACTGTGTGTCTTTCTGCCTTCTGATCCAACTGATTTCATTGCACTTGGAAAAGTTGAAATTAAGAAAAATGAGGTATGTGAGGATTTGCCACGTCTTGAAGCTCTGTTTTGGTAGACTAATCAACTGTGATGGAGTGCTCATGGAAGACTTGAGATGGTGGGGGTCTGTGTAATAAAGAAAATAAGGAAAGCGAAGGATTAAGTGCAGAGAAATGGAGGCTATAGAAGATGCGGTTGAATTGTGCTTCAGCAAGCTTCAGTAATTAAGGCATACCATATTACTGGGGTACTGTAATTTTCCTGTTTTACTGCATTTACAATCCATCCTCAGGAATCAATAGACAATATGCAGAACTAGATTTAAGCAAAATTAAGAATACTGCAAAGTGGTTCTACTTGGGGTTATTAAATGCAAATTTAATTATTTACTTTGATTATTTAAATTAGATTTCATCTCCATGCTCATTTCAGTTCTATATGCTTAGACCCATTCACATCTTTGAACGATGGGAATTCTCACTGAGATCTTGGGTTAATCGAAGCCATCACCCAGGGTATTCTGATTCTAAATTTGGAGGTGTATGCACAAGACTGTTGGCCTATCGCTGAGGATTTTTCTCAGTTGTGTGTAGTACATTATACACAGTGCACCCAGGTAAACATTGCTCATTGCTTTCAGCAAACTTATGCATGACCAAGGGTGCAGTCCTGCGCATAGTCACACATTTTAAAAAATCCCCTGCAACTCCCGCCTTCTGCAGCCAGCCATGAAGTCTACCTGGAAATGGTACGACCTTTTGAATTCTACCTGCAACGTTTCAACATGCGTGCTACTAGAATGATGCACACCATTCTGTAATTATACAAAAGCATGGGACACATATCATTAAGGTGTTTTTGGAAGAGATCGTTCTTGAGGCTATAAAGCACAACAATGCACAGGCTTCAGATGTACATGCACAATTTAGTTTAGAAAAATGGTAAACATGTGCATAAAATTTATTTCATGTGACTTATTTTTGAGAAAAGTTTTAAAAAATTAGACAAGTCATTTTTTAAACAGTACCCCACCACATTTAAGATTCATAGAAAAGCAATGCATGGTATTTGTGTCATACAAAAAGTTAATTACACTGCATTATAAATAATTCATTTTAAATCACTTGATAATGATATTAATATGGAAGCCACTCCGTCTGCTCATTTGTTACAGATAGGTCTTTAAAGAACTATAAATCTTGGCAAATAGGTTTAGGAATCAGTAGGCATTTAATAAACATACAGTCACAGACTTATTAAATCCAAACAAATTTGTACTGCAGACACTTCAAGGGTTCCATACTGGGCAGTTACATTCATCTTCACTCAAGATGTACCATTAATTTCAACTACAGCCTCATCACACGCATCGCAATGCTGTTGTCATTGGGAGAAGATTTCATCTCCTAATCGCTGGGATTAGATATGCAGTTTACCGAGCAAGGAAGTGCCACCAGCAAGTCAGTGAGGATAGCCCGAGAAAGCATATGAGACATCCTTTGCTGTGGTCAAATGCTGATCTTCTTATAGTCCAACAGAACACCATCTGTGCCATGGAGATGCCATGGCAGAACTCCAGGAGTTCAATAGGCCCACTATTAGTGGAAAGATAGGGTTTCTTTTCTTTTCCTTGAGAGCCAACACTGATGGTTCAGTTTGGATACATGGTTCAATTTGGATGCCAGGAAGTACTTATTGACAGTTGGGACCCCAAGGGTATGGAATGGGCTTCCACGGGAGGTGGTTGAAGCCCCACCCGTGAGGGTGTTCAAGGAGATGCACATGGTGGGCATGTCATGAGTGGAGCCAGCTGGAGCCAGTGGTCAGACTAGATGGCTCGGGAGGCCACTTCTGACTTGCTCCATTTCTGTTTCTATGATGGAAGGAGTTGTATGTGAGTTTCTCATGTATGTTCTACAGTTTGTTGTTTTATACTGGCAGGTCAAGGAAGGTATGGCTTCCTAGCAGAACCCACACCTGTAAAATGAGGAGATCACCAGACACAAGTTTGTGGGGACAGGTTGCAGCTACTGAGTGCTTAGAGAAAGACACAGCATGCTCCAAGATCCTTTTCTTTCTTGTACCCCTTTCTTTAAAGGGATACACATGGCTAGAGAGAGGTTGAGGAGGCGCAAAAGAAGATTACTAATAATGCAGCAGAAGGCCCACAGTGCCGGCGCAATGCATAGATGTTGATTTTCAGTTTACTGTGCTGAGGTTTTCCAAATGTCTTTTGGGTATCCTGTCAAGCCGCATTTCTTCTGTCTGCTCAACGAAAAGCAAAGTGTTGCTTCCTAGCTAATGCAGAATGGTTTGATTCAACTCTCTACCTTGCAGCAAAGTGAGGCAGGTGACTGCGATGGGAGATTTGGCACCCCAGTGCCGCTTGGCGGGGTGGGACACAAACAGACCTTGGGGCACAGTCTGCTAAGAAGTCCTCCTGCACAACCCCGACCAATAGGAACTGTGCAAGGGTGTGATAGTGAGTGCTGAAGTCTTGGTAGTTGGTAATCAGGCACCAAAGCCAGCTGCCCCAGGCGGAAGGACTTGGCTGGCACCATTGCCTCGGCTTCCATCCATAGCAACATAGTGAATGGTCATAATCAGGCAGGTGAGGAAACATCTGCTTTTTCCAAAATAAGCTGTTACTTTGTCTAAACGGCAGTAGATCTGTATACACGTGTGTGTGTGTTTTTCAGATGTAGATATTTTAATACCCATTTTAAGCTGAACTAAGCTGGTACTTAAAATAGCTCTCTGACATTCAGAATAATGGATATGAAGGCAAGTGTAATAAAAATTGTCAGTAAGGTGCAACATAAGCACTGATTCAGCAAGAGTCTTGCTCATTTTAAACATTTTATTTAGTCGGAAAGATCTGCATCTGTGAGAATTAAAATACATAATTTGCTCTCAAGCTTACCCACCCACACGTACAAATGGGCATAATTTACACCTGTGTAGCAACAGTTTGGTAAACACCTGCCTTGAACAGAAGAAAGGGAAGGTGAAAAGATAACCCCAACTCATTAACTCATTAGACTTGATTAACCAGGTCCATATAATTAATTAATGGATCCAGCAACCCCAACTTTATTTTAGAATCCACTTGCAAAGTGGAGTTGCTAAGTTACAACTTGGAGATCTGCACTGTGCCTTTAAATTAAGAACATGATGCAAAATAAAATAAAAATAACATTTTTAATGTTTTAAGATACAAAATAAAATAAAAATAACATTACACGCTTACTTTTTCACCAGTCATTTATATGCCCCTTCCACGTACCCCAAAACTGGTGTTCAGCAGTGCCTCATAGAGTAGTGCCATGTTTGTAATGTGGAGGCAGAAGCACTGGAGATGAAGGGCTTACTTTCATGTATGTGTTCGTTCCATTTGAGCTGGTCTCTAACCAAAGCTTTCAGGATGACACATGCATGAAAAACAAATACAATAAAGCCAGTGATAGGATTTTAAGCGGGCAAATTATGAACAGAGCTACCAGGCATCACATGAGTAGTACAAGACAAGCACAATATGAAGGAGCTTTTGTCCCTGGCTTCCTCTAAGAAGGTAGCCCAGCATACATGGATTTCTCAGACAGATGTCCTCAAATCCCCAAGCAATTCAGGCTGCGGGCATGCTATTTTCTGTACCTTGTTTGAGACAGTGCATACATTTCCCATCTCTAAGGGAAAGGCAATTTCCCTGCTGAGAATCAAGTGCCTTGACATGGACCGCGATGTACATTGCAGCTTGAAGACCAAGGCGGAATCATTTAATTCAGCCTATCAACACAGCAAATTTATCATTTGAGCTTTTTCTTCCATGTGAAATAGGCTGTCGGCTAGTGGGATTTTGCCCCTTATGAGACTCTATGGATAAACCTTTCCCTGTTCCCAATTAATTTGTGGACAAAGTTTTGGGAATAAGACTGAACCACAAGCATTTGAATGGGGAACTTCAGGAATAGTTGAAAGTGCCAAGTAATTCATCCTCCCTCTCCCTCTCGCTCACACACACACCATCTGCTCTGGAGGGGATTGTAGGAAACAGTCACTGGATGTTTGACAAAATAATGTGTTTTCTGAATTGGGTGTGGATCAGGCTGAGCTCCCACCTTGCCATTTGCAGAAAGAACTGTCTGTTGCCCCATTTCTTTTACATACCAAAATTAGATACACATTGAGTAGGAATATACATGGTATTATCTATGGATTCTGCAATCAGCCATGATACCATTCAGGCCTAGCAGCACCCAACACGTACTTTCCTCATTTCCCTCTTGGCTTGGTATGTTAGTGGGAGACAGAAATAGAGGGGCAAAATAAATAAAGGGAATCTGGGTCCAGACCATATTGAATTAGACAAGGATGCTAGGAATATGGTGTCCGAGCACAAAATCGGTAATGGCAAACCGAATTCCATGGTGAAGAAAAAAATGCACCAGTAAAGTTCTTCCGATTGTAAATTCAGGGTTGTTTGCATGTATGAATGTTACAGACTGATGGGTGTTCACATTCTCAGTTAATTTCATTAGCAGTGCTGTTAAATATAAGAAGCAAAATATTTATGATGCAGATAAATAGAGTGGAAATCCGTGGATAAAACTGAGTGGGTAGAGATTCTTCTTTTGGTCTCCTCATTGATGATGCCAGAAGTTGAGGGGCATCACTGAAATTGACTGGAGGTCTCAGTAAAGCAAAAACTTCTTCAGATAATTCATAATTAACTGCTCTGAAATGTGAAGAGGACCGTTAGGCTAGACAGTGTGAAAGGCAAATTCATGGCGGTCTTTCGGTACATGTTAGCTAGAATAGCAAAAAAGAATGTCCACATTCGAAGACCGCATACTCTAGATACCAGGCAATAGGGGAAAGGGTGAAGGGGAACTATTTTCTGTTCATGCTCTGCCTTGGGGTAGTGTTTCTCAGGGGTCATCTGAAACCATTTTTGGAAGCAGAATGTTAAGATGAGATGGGCCTTGCTCTGCCCAAGCAGAACCTTTTTATGTTCTTATTTGGAAGTATATGGCGCCAGCTGTAAATCTTTGACACAGTCCTCTGGAGTTGGGTTAATCATTGTCCCATGCGTCATAAAATTTGGTGTGTAGACTGTTCATTTTACCCCACCCTATATTATTTCTTTAGTGTTTTTCCTACCATCTTCCAGCTTTGCTGTTTGAGCGAGGCAGGCAGATAGCTTAGCAACCTTTCATTATTAATCTGTTTTCACTCTTCCTTGGCCCTTTGATACGCTGATGTGGGTAGACAATGATATTTTTCTATTCGAATATTCTTCCTAACAGCGGAGCACAGTAGGCCTTCACAATCAAGTTATTCTATCGTCCTTCATAAAGCATTCTGCCATTTGGTCTCATATAATGCCTCTTTCATTTTCCTTCATCCCCATTTATTTTAAAAATAACACTAACACAGAAATAGGCCATCTAAGGTCCAAAGCACACATTGCTTCTACTCTGTATCTCGCAGTCATATCTTGTTTCTGTTTTACTTGAGTGCCTGGTCCATATTTAAAACCCGCTTCTAATCCCTACCAGGATCCATCAGGTGCCCTGTGTCTACACTGACATAAAATTATAATTTAAAAAGATCTAGCTGTCTGATACACAGACCTGAAATAATGTCCATTTATTTATTTATTTATTTATTTTATTTTTCAATGTATATCCTGCCTTTTTCCTACAAAGGGCTCAAGGCAGCTTACATCATTCTCCTCCTCCACCTTATCCCCACAACAACAACCCTGTGAGGTAGGCTGGGCTGAGAGTCTGTGGCTGGCCCAAAGTCACCCAGTTGGCTCCACGGCCAAGCGGGGACTTGAACTCGGATCGTCCGAGTCCCAGTCCCATGCTCTTAACCACTACACCACACTGGCTCTCTTGGGCTGTAAGCTAGAGGAGGAATCATAGTCCTTCATGTTGAGCCCATGTTTTTCATGCAGCAGGTCCAAAATCCAATTCTTGACATTTTAGAAGTATCACAAGTATCATTTTCTTTTCAGAAAGACTAGAATATTCAGCTTCAAAACTTAAGATAGACAGGGAAAATAGTAGGCTCATGGCTCATTTAAAACATGGATGCACATTGCTTGATTCATCTTTGTTTCAACATGCATGTGGCAACTGGTAGTTGTATGGGAGTAAGAAAAGCAAGGTGCTTTGAGGTGATAGGAAAGTTCTGTCTGTTGTGTGTGATCCATGATAATCTGCCCCATATTATTTACCAGTTCACAGATTATGTTTCAAGCTTCATTGTTGCATTGGAGATCCAGCGTGCCACTGTGGTTGGGTGGGAGAGACCTAGTTTCAGAGCCTCTCTAAATATTGAATCTCACTGAGTGAAGACCAGTTGCAAACTAAATTTTGGCAAAAGGAGTTTCTAAGGATAAAATGGGGGACCTGGGTAGTACTGGAGGAAGGGTAAATACCACTTTATTAGCATTATTTGTCTTTATCATCATCATCATCATCCACAGCAGCAGGAAACACGGTACTGTAAGGTCGGAACAAACTTTGGTCTCATGACAATTCTTGAACTATCTCTGGAAAGGTCTTTCTCTGCTCCATTTGAGTTCTGTTATGGGTTCTTAGGAGAGGCCTTTTCTCACGCAACAGCAAGCAAGTGAAGAGCAATTTTCCCCTCCAGCTTTTGACAGTTTCACTCTGGATGCCATCTGGATTCACTGGACTAGAAGAACGCAGCTGTCTCCATGTGCAGCGAGTGGAACTCTGCTTCTCTCCTAGGAGGCCCCTATTGATTTTGACCTGGCTTGCAAGTTCGTTTTGGATAGTCCTGAGCCAAACAGGGGCAGTGAGGCTAGTTCTGTGAACATTTTTGCTCCAGAAGAATCCTTCTGTTTTCCCAGTGTTTCAGCTTGATGCACAAACAGAAGCAAAACTGTACAGCATTCACCCTCCATGCTCTCTTTCCCGATACTCTCCTTCCTGCAAGCTGGTGACTGCACAGCCCTCGTCATAGAAAAAATGCACTGATCACCCAATCCTAGTTGGCCAGGTGAGAGACAACCTTCACCCGGAAGACTTAGCCACAGCACAGTGTCATTTTTACCTGTAATATTTATGTCCCACCTACTTCATAACAACAAGTCCAAAGCAGCTGGTACAGCCTCCCTCCCCTCCACTTTAAACAGGGCCCAGCTGCCACTGGGCAGAAAGCTTCAACTTCAGTGTGTTTCAAGATACATTAGTGGCCTGCAGTAATGATGTCGAGAAGCTGGATGCAACTGGCTGCTCAATAATCGCACAGCTTCTAGCAGGCAAAAGCCAACTTTTAAAAGAAACGATACGAAGGCAGCAGCTGTGGCCCAGGGTTCAGGGCTGTGTGTAAACCCAGCCATAACACACATTTTTATGTCCACACACACTCCCTCCTTCTCTCCCTCCCCCCCTTTTGCTGCACACATGCGCATGAACACCCATTGCATTAATGCTGCTTATTATTGAAAGGACCACAAACCAATGAGACCAGTCTGCATTTGAAAGCAATATTTATTGGAATCAATTTGGATGCTGTTTGGAACAATGACTTTAAAAACCAGTGGCTTAAAGAGGACTTTTATAAAATATGAAATCTACAGATTAAAAAGAAGCCCTTATGCAAAGTGTTGAATGGTTGTTGTGAATAATGCCACCCTTGGTTGCATAGCCAGAAGTGTGGCTTCTAGATCAAGAGAGGTATTACTACCACTCTACATGACTCTGGTGCGCCCGCAACTGGAGTACTGTGTTCAGTTTTGGGCCCCTCATTACAGAAAGGATATAGCCAGGTTGGAGTCAGTGCAGCGTAGGGCCACAAGGATGGTGGCTGGTTTGCAGGGGATGCCGTATGAGGCAAGACTGAGGGAACTGGGTCTCTTCAGCCTGGAGAAGAGGAGACTCAGAGGGGATATGTTGGCAACATACAGGTATGTGAGGGGGTGTCACATGGAGATGGGGAGAGGCCTGTTCTCCCCTGCAGAGGAAGGCAGGACGCGCTCCAATGGAGCAAAGCTCAGAGAGCCAAGGTTCAATTTGGATGCCAGGAAGCACTTCCTGACAGTTAGGACCCCGAGGGCGTGGAATGGGCTTCCACGGGAGGTCGTTGAGGCCCCATCGGTGAGGGTGTTCAAAGACAGGCTGGACATGCACATGGTGGGCATGTCATGAGCGGAGCCGGCTGGTGCCGGAGGTCAGACTAGATGGCCCAGGAGGCCCCTTCTGACTCGCTCTGTTTCTATGTTTCTATGTTTCTATAATGCATTATTTCAGAACAAAATATGCTATTTTGTATTGTGCAAAAGAGAAAGATCTTAGCTTCCAGAGAAGTTAGGCCAGATCATCGTAGAATAAGTATAACAATGGATATTGTGCCTATTAAGAAGCTCTGGAAATTCCAAAGAAGGAATAGCTGGCAACGAACCTCCCTTAACGCACACTCTCACGCAGCTCTAGATTCAAAGAGTTACAGTGGTAAAGTATCACATACTTTGACATCTTTGTCATCCTTAATCATGGATCTCATTATGAAGTTTTAAAATAATTACTACTGAGAGAGCCAATCTGTAGCATCAGCAAGAAGTGTGCGTTTGTGTTACTAAAAGCATCAGCGACTTCTATTGGAAAGGAATGGCAATGAAAGACTATTCCCCTCCCCCACCACAGTTCTTGTTGTTTATCAACTTAACCCCCTTCCCTTTCCACTACCTGTTCTTGCATGCGCATGGGAAAGAGCCCAAGTCTTTTGTTCTCCCCCTCACCCCAACCAAAGAGAAGCATCCTAGAGAAGGTGAGATGCTGACTGGGTTCGCATGACACGCAAAACCACCAGGTGGGCAGCTTTGTATGTCAGGCAATGGTTTGTATGCCTATAAAACTTCCCAGGTGGCCATGGCTTGGACTGGAAGTTGGAGAGGCTTAGCAGGTCACATGCCAAGCCATGATCAAGCCAAAACAATAAAATTTCCTTGGTTTCTTTTATTGAAGTTCCTTCAATAAAAGTGAAGGAAGGTGGTTTCTCTGGTCAAGGGACTCTGGTTGCTCCGTGCCCACTCCTTTCCATGCTCAGGCATGAGCACAGGAGATCCAAACTTGCTTGGATTGGCTTCTGTGAGAGGAGGCCAATCCAAGTGGGCCCTTCCTCTCTGCCCCCCGAGGCCATTGAGTGAAGTTTTCACTAGGCAGGTTGTGGGGCAGAAGCTGGGCCATGGGGAAAGGTCCTCTCACTCTGGGCTTGAATCGTGGTGTTAACTGGCTGGTCCCCTGCCCTCCTTGAGAGTCTCTTTCCCATGCTCATGCAGATGTTGGGAGAGTGGTCACATGGAGTGGAGAAGTAGGTGGCTTCCACATTCGCTCCTGCCTTTGCTTTCACTTTCACTTTCGCTTCCACTTCCACCTTCACTCCTCCTGGTCCAGAATGGTATGAGCTAGGATACTCCACTGGAGAACGTCAGCGGAACAGGGGAGGCATAGACACTATGCCCGATCATTAGTCAGACATCACTGTGCTCCCCCAAAACTTTACCTGTACCTCCACCTGGGATCAAAACATCGTCGGAAGCCATCCCTTATGATGGAGAAAGCATTAAATGGCTCGTATTCATGCCAGTCATCTACAGAAACTGCAAGCCTCTGATTGTAATGTTCAGTCAACAGGAAAAAAGCAAACCCTGCTGTGAGCCTGTTCTCAAATCTTGGGTATTTGTGCTAGTTTGGCACAAATATTAGCATATATGAATGACAAAAATCTTGTCATTTATATGAATGATCAGTCCCTTTCTCCCTTCGTAGGCAGGAGGGTGGAGAGAATAAAGAAAAGAAGACTCAAACTTGAAGACTGGCAGCATGTGCATCTGTTGAAATTCCTCCCACATCTTCAGCTGATTGACAGCTTCAACAAGCTGTTAATTGCCCACTTGGTTAGCTTTAAATGAGTCTTAATTTTTTTGGATTTGTGATGTAGATTTGCAAGAATTAGGAATTAAGTAGGTCTAATTGCCTGCGTTTTCTTTTGTAGACCATTCAGGAAGATGATAGTAACATTTAACTGAAGTTTATTCAATAGTTCTTTTCATTGCTGATTCTTGAGCTGCTTTCCATTTAATAGGAAACAATGGCTCCGTTCATGTTATATATGTTCTTGTTTCTTTGTTTTTTGCCCTTTAGTTAGAATAATATATGCTTCTAGTCCTCTAGAGGTCTTGTGTGCTTGCTTAACATCAATAATGAGAAGAACCTCAGTCAAGACTGCAAAGACATTACATCCTTTGACCAATAATGTTCACTCCCTAGCTGAGACCCATGGACTCACCTTGTGGTTATCCAAAGGGGCCATGTGTGATGGAAGAAGAAGCCAGGATTCTCAGCGGGAATGCATTGCGTGTTGATCAGCACATTCAGCTCATGCATTCTCTCAGCTCTGGCTTGGCTCTTCCTGCTAATGCAAGTGCCCAAACAGGTCCAAAATAGCACTTCTTCTGCAATCTGCCTCCTTTCTGATTACAGTTCCCATCAGCCCCAGAGTAGAGGTGAGATTATCTTACCTGGAATCCAACTCTCTTTGGTTCATGGGCTTCCTCTCATGCTCAGCCCAGTCTTACAAATCAAGTTGAGCTGCAGACACTCATGGGAGTCTGGCTGTACAACAAGCACATGTGGGGTGAATAAGGGGCACAAGTCATGTGCGTGGAAGAGGGATGTTGCTTGCGCGGCATTTGTATGACACACAATTCCTGGTGAATGTCCCATGAATATTTTGCATACTCACCAGGAAGTTTGACTTGTGGCCCCAAGTAGTCCAGAGAGCAGAATCCAGGAAGTCCAACAGACTCCTGTCCCTAAAACAGATTGCTTACACATTCCTTACCCCAGAGTATGGCAAATCATCAGGCCTTATGGTGGTTCTATTCTTAAATGTCTGGAGAATGTAGGTGAGGCTAAGTTTGTTTATCAAAATTAGGGCCCCCTTCTCATACTCCTTACAAGCCACGATTGTAGGCTAAAATTTATTCTGGGTTTGCAAATCCTGGCTTGTTTGAGGAGAAAACAAGCCTCTAGGCTTGTTTCTAGGGTCACTGGATCAGATGACGCATCATCTAAACCCTTCATGATTTACTTAACTGCTCATGCAGGGAGCAAAACCAAGTAAGAGTAAATGAGCCACATAAACCAACATACTTTATATTCACAGCATGGCAAGTTCCTCAGAATCCTGACTTATCGTTCTGTACAAATACAGTCACGTTCCCCCTTATCATTTCACATTTCCTGAAGTGAGCTTGGTATTGAATCGGAGCTCAGCATTGAGTCTTTGAGAGCCTCAGCCTAGAGTTCTACCATGTTCAGAACAGCTCTTGAAAACATTTTGAATTAGCAAAGAATGTAAAAAAAGAAAAAAAAAGAAAGGGAAAGAGAACAAAATGAGTTAGACTTTCAAAAGACAGAATGTTTCTCAGAAAGAAAGTCAGTCATGTGTGTAACAGACTTTGATTATAGTATTTTCAAAAGGAGAAACCATTTTTAACCATGAAGGCACCTGAAACTATCAATTCCAACCCATGTTAAACAGGGAGAAAGAACATAACAGAATTCTGAAGGGTGCAATGAAAACACTCAAGAAAGGAAGTGTTCCACTTCCACCCAGTCCTTTCCATCCCCAAGTTTCTCTTGGCTCAGGGTAGAATTTTTTAGATTACTGTCACCCTCATCATGTTTAAACGGCGCTTTTTGCTACTATAACTGTGAACGTGGTGAGATGTTTAAATGGGCATAAGGTGTCCCGTAAGGACATTATTATTTATTTAAGCAAGCTGTTCATTATAAATAGGGAAAAGCTTCTGAATGTAAAATAAGTACTCCTGTTCGACTTATCTGTTTCTGTTTCTAAGGATCCATAGAATACATATGCATGCTTGGAGTTGGTGGCATGCTTGTAAGCATCTCTACTGGTTAAGAGAGAAGAATTGGTTTGTAGCATTGATCTGAAACACATACATGAACATGTGATGTTCTAAAGATCCATCATTTGGGTCCATTCCAGGCAGAATCCCAGAATCCTCCTGTCCAAGTCATCCTAACCTGCGGATTGGCCAACCCCATATAATTATTTGGAAATAATCGTCATATGGCAAAGGATTCACTTCAAGTCTTCCCCCCAAATCTTGTGTGACAACCCAGAATCTGAATGGATTGGATTAGCATTGTTTCCACTTGATGCACACAGGATATTCAACTCAGTGACGGTGCAAAGTATTTTTTTGTTTGCATAAATTTTTAGTAAACAGAAACAAACTGCCACTTGTTGGTTGATATTTCCCCCCTCTGCTGTGTAAATGTAGTTCTAATTGCTGCAAAGGTACTTTTAGTTATTGAGTCAAGGGGGCAACCCACAAGTATTATTCTGTTCGTGTTTACTCAACTTTTGTGCTGAAATAAGTATTTTTGGTACCTTCACCATGTACGCCAAGTGGTAACAATGCAAATTAAATCCATTTCAGTTACAGATTGTGATACAACTCAATGTGGAGAAGTCAAAGTACACATTAGCAAATAGATTTAAACGTGCCAACAACCAGATTATCTTTCTCCATAGAACAACACTGGTACAGTATAGCACCAACCCTCTAAGGTTTGGTTCATCACACACAACCCCTCACCTGCACACAGCCAAGAACACCTGATTCAGAAGCATCCGGAAGCATCAGATCTGCATACCCCATAGGATTGAAGGGAGATGGCATTGCACTAAACTTTGAAAGAATAGAGCTTCTGGGATCCATTCCAGGTAGTAAATTAGCTTAAATCATGTTCATGCAGTATTGAGCATTTCCTTGCTTGATTGTCTTAATCATTTCTGAACCATCATGTAAAAGAATATCAGAATTGGAAAGCCTGAGAAAGGACCTCCATTTTCCTTTGCAAAAATACTAAGAATGTCAGCCTCTACTTTCTCTTCTTCTCTCTCTCTCTCTCTCTCCATAACTTTTCTGCCTTATGTGTTCTTTAGTAATTTGGACTCCTAATGTGCACAGCATAAAAATATAGATTGAAACTAAGGTGCAAGATAAGCATAACAACATAAGTGATGTTCTGAAGCTTATTGTGTCTGGTATGGAACAAGCTGAGACTAGTTCATATAAAACAAATCTTTATAGTGCTATGGCAGTGAGCTCTTCTCACCATGGGCAAGCCTGCTGTGGAACGGGATTATATCTTGTTGCATGTATAATAGCATTTCTCCCAAGAAATAAATTATACACCAATAGATGACTGATAGTTTGAAGTCAGCAATGCCTGCTGTTATGCATTAAACAGCATACTTGATTCAGCTCTGACTGTTTGCACTGGCTCCAGATGTCTGTTAATATGTACTTTGCTTTAAAGAAGGGAAGGCTGGCATGGCTGTAGAGAATAAGAGGAAGTTTCTTCTCCATTTCAGCCTGATGCTTTAAATGAATGTGATAGGATTGCTTTGTAAACCTGTTCTCACCCATGTTCCTTTGGAAATACCTTATGGATGCCTGCCCAAATCAAGCCTTTCTAAAGAAGCTGGAATTTTGGTAGCTCCTACAAAAGGGGTTGGAGTTGTTTTCCAGCTTCCTGAGCACTTTGAATCTCAGGAAAGCGAGCAGGAGAGAAAGGACTCTCAGTGAAGGCAGCAACTGCCTTTTCATGAGCAATGGTTAGTCATGGCTTTGATGTCTCTTGACAGTTTGCCTTTTGACAGCTGTCAAGAAGGGAAAAATAAGAAGTTTGGTGGCTTTTCTGGGTGCCTCATGAAGCTTAAGAGCAGACACCTCCTGGACATTGCTCAGGTGAAGCAGGCCATGGTGGTTGAAACAAAGAAAGAGCAGGGTGTAAACAAACTGTCCCTAGCCGTCAAAACAGAGATCACCTTTTGTGATCCCCAAAAGCATAAAATGGACAAAAAAAGGCAAGACAAGCACAAAAGGTTCTGTGATCACAAGGAGGACTTGGAAACAGTGCCAGGCAAACTCTACTTGGACGCTTCTGGGGAAGCTGGTCCTGGTGGAGACCCAGGCAAGCTTGGTAAGAGCAGCCAAGATCCAAGCCAAGCCAGTTTGCAGAGTTGCAAGTCTAACTCAGGTCACAAAGAACACAAAATGTGGAAATGAGTATAAGATTGGCCAGTTTTACAGAATGATCCTCTCATGATCCATGCAAACTGGAGGATGGCCACATGTTTCCCATGGGCTGAGTTGCACAAATTTTGCACAAATCAATCTGGATACAGCTCACTCTCAGGTGCTGATTTGATCAAACTGTGGACATACCATGATCTGTACAAGCTGCATAATTTACCCAAACTGCAAAAATGCAGTTTATAAAAAGTGCTTTATAAAAAGCATGTTCTCGCATGGCCCATTTTAGAGATGGGTGGAAAACTAGGCTCTCTTCCTGTCACTCTGTCAGAAATAGCAGGAAGTCTCACAAACTCAAATGAGCCAGACTTCTCAGCCATCACACTGCCCTTAGCAGAGCTGGAGACAGCCCTGTTTTGTCCCTGGTTGATTAGTATACACAGTATTCTCAGCTTATGACACTCTACTACAGTTACTAATTTAACATTATTCCATATTTTTCTTTGTAACACCACTGTTCTGGGTACAGAGAAACCCAGGATCAAATCCTTACTTAGATCTTTGCTAAGTCACCCTGAGCAACTTAGAGTCATGGTTGGATAAAGGAGGAGGAGGAGGAGAAGGAAGAGAGATGAAGAAATGAAAACCCTTAGTCTATTATTTCAAGCAGACACTTAACAGGAAAACTGGGCATGCACTGAAGCCTATTTCTCAGTAAGCTACCAAACCTATATCTAAACGACAGCATTTCCAACTGCCACAGTGTACTTATTTCTCTGAATGCTCAGTGCTGTTTCTTTTATTGAAACGCTTGGATGAAAGATACCTCTGGGCGCGAGGGACTCTTGTGTATGTGCAGAACTATCTCTCATGGCAAGCCTCTCCTGCAGTGATGCAGCCCAAACACAGGTTTGGGCTGCAAACCTTCATAAAACTGAGCCCAAGTTTAAACAAAGCTGAGCTTCGTAATTGTTGCTCCATGTGTTTTCAACCCTGGCAATATTGGGAGTACACAGAACTGGGGGCTTGTTGCAAGTAAAGAGTATGTTGTTCCCCATGACCTCACTTTTTCACACCAGCTGCCAGGCACTGAAGTCCGACGCTTACTATCATGTGGCCAGCATGTAAAAGACACTAGAGGGTTCTTGGACTCTTTCATCTGCTCTTTCTACCTACCAAATCAGAAGGGAAGGAGCTAACCTTTCCAGCCAGATTACGGAGAGAAACGTTTGTTTTTCATAATCAGAGCTCAGTGCGCAATCTCTGTTTATTTTGATCTTCAGCTTGGTGTAAATAGAGCTCCAGGCTTACTTGACAACTATTTAGCTTACAGCACAGACTTAAAGCATTACAGCCTAATGAGAGATTTGTCAGATTAACTTTTGCTACAATATTATAGTGTCCCAGATAATCATTACTTATGGAAAAACGTGAATGGGTTAATGTTGCTTTTGCACATGTGTCTCTGTGTAATTTACATGCTATTGATGATGCTTACTTGGATGTCAGTGGGATTTTTGAGTGCGATTGATGTCAGTTCTAAAAGTTTTTCTGGTTTCCATATACAAAGAAATATAATGTTCCTCAAGTAACTAAAATTTCATTTTAAGCAAGACTACCTTTTCAGCTTCTCTCTGAAGCATGCTTAGTAAGTCTTCCTTGATCAAATAGCTAGCTGACATCTTTCCTACAAGACTCTTAGATTTATTTTCTATGTTCTTTCAGCATTTTTACACATTTTAATCTTGTTGTACAGTTGTCTTGGTTGGCTACTGCATTGCTGTTTGATGCACTCATTTGTTTCTGGCATAAGTCATAAAGTTTAATTATGACTCTTTGTGTAATCTGGTTGCATAATTGGCTTTTCTACTTATTTTTACTGTTGTTATTATTTGACATAATATTATGTACTTAGGACTGGTCTTATGTGGGCTTTATATAGTTCTCTGCACATACTTGGTGGTTTACATGATTAAATAACATAGATTCTTATGAGGAGCTTATAGTTTAAAATAGGGCTTTATACTAGATAATCTCCAGAGTGGAGGCAGGATGGGTGCAGGGAGACAGAGTGAGCTTCTCCAAGGTTAATGGGGACAAGGTGAAACAGAGCAGGGACTAGCAGTGCTCACTGCTGGCAAGGATGTAGGAAAATGGTCAGATCATGACTGCTTGGTGTACAATAACTACTTTTGGGCCACCAGACAGCTACACTGAGGCGGCTGAGGGAGCAGACAGAGACAGAATTAAAGATTATGGCAGCCCAGAGCTCAGGAATGGCTAGCCCAGGAATGGGTTTTCTGTGCTAGAGCTGAGCTCAATCCGTTCACTTCTTGTCCATCTCCGCCAGCCGCCACGCTTCCTTCCTGTCCACAGCCTCACTTGCAAAGGATGAAACTTCTCGTTCTTGCTTTTGTTAAGCATTTAGGAGTCAGAAACTTTCGTGCTGTATTCATTAGCTAGAATAATTCTTAGATTTAAAGGAATTTTCATCTGAGGGAATATTGATGCCTTGATTTTCTTCTTGTTCATTCTTACCACATTTCTTTTTTCAGAAACCTCATTGTAGGAGACATCCTATGGATTCATCTTCCTCCACTGTGTCTCTGTGTGTTTAATGATTAGTACCATAAAGAAGTGAGTTTGATGGGGTGGGGTGGATGGCTATTATTAATACTCATTAGCATGACCTGATTTCAGTGTCATAGCCTGATCCTTCATTGCGGATTCCAGACATGCTCATGATCTCTCAAATTTGTGCATAATTTTTGTGTCACACCCAAGCCTGAGGATAGTATAAGCCACAAGGCCATAGGGATCACTAGTTTGTTTTGTTCACGGAAATCATAGTGTTATCATAATGTGATTTTATAATAAAATGCCAAATAGTAGTCCACATCTATCTCCAGACACCACACGGGGCCTCAGTAGGAAAAAGTAACATGGTTATCACAGTCTTCAAGCTATGGAAGCCTAAGGAGACATATTGTAAGACAGCTTTTTATAATCCTGACTGCTAAGATCTGAGGCGTTCCAACCCTGTTTCTAGTGACATTTTTGGGCTGCTCTTTTCCCATCTATCTTCAAGCCTTCCTGCAGGAAGCCTTGGAAGCTGCTGTCCAGAATGTTCAATACTACGGCATACTCCAACTAATTTCTACAGAAGTGAGCAATAAAAGCTAAAGTCTTCAGTGACAACATCGTGGAATCAGCAGACTGTCTGTCTTATAATAAAATATCATTAGCTGATATTTTCGACAGGTTTTATCTTTTCTATTAGTTTTTATTTTACAGAGAGCCAGTGTAGTGCAGTATAGTGTAGTGGTTAGGTTCTGCGCTGGGTCCTGGGAGAGTCAGGTTGGAAACTCCACACACTGGGTGACATTGGGGCCAGTCACAGAGTCTCAGCCCGGCATACTTCACATGGTTGCTGTGAGGATGAAATTGAGAGGAAGGGGATTATACAGTGGTACGTCGGCTCACAAACACCTTGGTTCACGACCAAATCAGGTCATGAACAAAAATTTCATGAAAATTTTGACTTGGGTCACGAACTCTGCATTGGGTGGCAACCAAGATTGCAGCCATCTCCCCACCCCCCGAGTCACAGTTGCGTTCATGCAGGGAAGATGTGCGTGATCACAGGCGCACTCCTGCAGGAAAGACGGGCTCAATCTCGGTTATCTCTCCCCGCAACCAGCACAATCGCAACCATCTCCCCACCCCCTCTGAGTGGGGAGATGGCCAAGATCATGTCCATCTCTTTCTTCCCCAGTGTGGCCCACTTGCACCATCTCTCCCTCCCCCAGTGTGCCCGCGATCGCGCCCGTCTCTCTCTCCCCCCGCCCCAGTGTGCTGGGATGACGGGCACCTGCAGGGATGACAGGCGCAATCTCGGTCGTGCTGGGGGGGTGGGGAGATGGCCACACTTGTGCTTGGGGTGGTGGGGGGAGATGGCCGCGATCTTTGTTGTTCTTTGTCACTTTGCTTCACATTTTTCTGAATAAAAAAATGGTTACAGAATGGATAAACCTTATTTACATTGAACCTTATAGGGAAATTTAACTTGGCTCATGACCAATTTGGGTCACAACCAGAGTCCTGGAACAGATTACGTTCATGAGCCAAGGTACCACTGTATAATGAGTTCCTTGACAGAAAAAGACAAGTGGGATACAAATATAATAAATAAAATGTTGACACTGCTCAGTTATGTATGTTCTTCATTGTCACGTTCTCTGGTTGTAATACCAATAATGAACTAAAAGATCTTACGTACTACCAGACTGCCATCCCCATCCCAATACTGCCAATAAACAATATACTCATGGCTTTTTCCAGGAGTTGTTTTAGGCGCTAGAGTCTGGGATTTGTCATTCAGTTGTCTTTAACAATTTTTTCGGTATTTCCTCTTTCGTGCCAAACTGTGAGCTGTTTCTTTGATTTCTGTGTTGAAAGCAATTGTGGACAGTTTGGAACAAAAGGTGGGTTTGTAACTTCAGAGATGTAAAGAGAGCGCGGGAATGCAGTGTTTTTCCCCCCAAAGTAAAAATTTTACATTACTAAAGAAATGTCCACATTAAATATGCACATATTTAGGGCTACTATTAAAGGATACTTTCACCCAAAACCACAAATTTAATCTTTTATTTAAAAGGATGCCTCCAACATGAAGGAAGGAAGGTTTGCTTGTTGCTGGTTTTGTTTTTAAGAAAATTCAAATGTTGCTACTATCAGATTCAAAAACAGGTTTTGATATGAGAGATGTTTCACATCTAAATTATTTTTAACCTTCTGCTTGGAGGAAGGAGGCATCATTCAGGAGTACAAAAGAGAGATAATCTTATAATCTTCAACTTTTTGTAACATGGCATTCAACCCACAGAATTTATATTACTTTTAATGGGTTTCTAGTGATACTTAAAATGCTGTTCTCAGAAAAAGGCAATTGTGTGTGTTATCCATTGGCAATTTAGGTTCTGTTTTCCTGGTTTCCCACAATGGATTTCCGTGGAAAATTGATCAGCCACGTTCCCACCCAAGGGTTCTGGTGGAGACCAACCACTATCCCAGCCTTTTGCAGAGAGGAAAGCACAATCTACACAAGGTTGACTGGTGTGTGATTGTCGACATGTCTGAGTGTGACTCTGGAGCTAGCAATACCTGTGGCCCTCAGAACCAGGAAAATTGTGCATCCATGTGCTTCTGATATCATTTGGGAAGAGCAACTAGTTGTATCTCCTTTCTGTGAGGCTTTGAGCTAAAAGCACTCCTGGGAAACACACCTATGGACAAGTCCAGCTGAAATCAAAGCTCTCAGCTCTTGGTCCTTCAGAAACGGGGAAATAGAGTTATTTGCTTTGGTGCTGACTTCATAAACATTTCAGTCAAAAAGAATGGCATGTAGAATAGTCTTGCACTTGGGGCAAATCTACAGCAGTGACATGAAGTTTTTGAAAAGTAACTCTTTCTTCCCAGGGCATTCTGAGAATTGTAGTTCTGTGAAGGAAAAGCTGGGGATGCTAGCACCTTACCAGTGATGAAATGATGGATTGTCAGGCTCTTTGAGGGCAGCATTGCAGCCAAACTGCAGTTGGTTGCTCCATTTAGAAGTATGCCTCAGGCTTAAATCTGAACAATGGTTTCTAACCAAGCTTCATGTGTTCATTCAGCAAGGCAAGATGTCTGTATTATTACTTTTGACTGCTTTTGTGGGTATCCACTGTTAATAATATAATGTCTGCATTTCATTCCCCCTGGTATCCTTGTTTACAACCCATGTCCAGTCAATAATATTTCCTGCATCTGATGAAGTCCATGAAATCTTTGCCCATGTAAGGCTTTGCTACGTGACTCGTTGTAGTCAAAATTATGTCATGTAGAACATCATTTATGGACATCTTTAGAGGAGCAGGTGCCAATGCTAATTTCTGCACGACTTGGATAAAAGCCATACCATCCAATTGTGGAAATCACTCATTATATCCTCAAATGTTTTGCAGGTGGCAACCCTGATGGGTAGCCATTATTCTGCAGGGAAAAGCTGCAAATTATCCAAGCATGACCCTTTTTAGGATTGACATGTTATGATTAATTTGGTACTGAGGCCTGACAACCTGAGTATCAATTACATTGCAAGACGCAGTCCTAAGATTATGCTTTCTGCAAATGAAAGCTGCCACTGAAGGGGGGTTCTGTCTGTGTTAAATTCCTGAATGTTTCTTGGAAGCAAAGCCATTTCCATAGATCTAGTCACCTTTCTTGCAATCGGATAGCAAGAAGCTTTCCACTGCTTTCCACCTATTTGAATTTAGTGTCACGTTTAAACAGCTGTTCTCTCTTGTTTACCCTTTCTGCTAATGCTGTTAAGAAAACATTAATTTGTTTATCCCATTGTTTTGCTTTATGTATGTATGAATGTTTTCTTATTGTGACCTCATTTCCATTTGTTCCTCAGAATCTTTACTCATTGTAATAAATGATCTGTTTAAAATTCAAAGGCAAGCAAATATGTCAAACTTCTGCCTGTTTGAACTGAGTAATTCTAGATTGCTAGAGTTTCAGAGCAGAGCATCTATCCTTCTCACGACACCTCCCACATTTTTGTTACTGTCTGCTGAATGGCAAATGTGATTTACCAGAATCATGTCTTTGAAAAATGAGGATTATTTATCACAAAAGCAAGTACTCCTTGTAAGGTTTTTATTTGATGCTAAATTGGACTCCTAGCGAAGGATGCATTGGAGAAAGACAAAAGATGCATTGGAGAAGTAGGAAGCTTGGTGCTCTCCAGATATTTTGCACTTCAAGGTCCATAATCCTTGGCCATATTGGCAGGAGCTGATAGAATGTGTAGCCCCAAACATCTGGATGGCAGGTTTCCTACTCTGAGTTAAAGTGTGAAGTGTATTTCTCTATGTTTACATTTATATGAGATTAATGGAGTCTCTTCATGGGCTTGCTGTCCCAGAAGAATCATAGTTGGAGATTAAAGGCATAATTTTCTAAAGACCTCCACTCAGGAATATATAGATGTGTGTGTCTGTGTATTGAGAAGTGGGATTTAATGGAAATTGATATAGAGAAAGGCTCTTAGGATGCGTTCCTTACCTTAACTAACTAACTGTGTCCAAATTTTGGAAACTGGGAATGGAAGCAAGTTGTCTTTGCATTCACTTCATGTTGCATTTGGGGTGAGCCAAGTTGTTTATGCAGGCTAACCCTCTCTTGAAGGGTGCATCCAGTTTTATTCAATTTATTGTTCTTTCATCTCACCTCTTCATCTGTACTGATACCCTTCTACAGTTGGGGGAATTATTACTTTCTCTCTTTGTTGATAAATGCAGTAGCATTGTGGGAAATTCCAGAATGCCAGTTTTTGTATGTGCATGTGTATATGTGGTAGTTATAAAAATGATATTAATTCCAGTAGTAATTCACAGTAATATTAATATTAATTCCAGTAATTGCAGTAGAAATTAATAGTGATTGCCTTGAAATGACTTTTTTTGGAGCAATCCTATATATGTCTACAGAGCATTAAGTCCCTCTGCACTCAGTGTGGATTACTCTCCAGTAAAAAGATATAGAATGTTAGCCCTTGGTGCAATGCAGTGCATTCTTGGACAGAAATAAATCCTATGTATGTTTAGACATGCATGTCATTAGTATATTAATCTCAGGGTTGTTTGGAATTGATTCACATCAGTGCTTTAAATTTAAATCAGTGAAAAGTATCCATTTCATTTGCCTCTTAGGAATAATGAAGGTGTCTTTAGGAGCTTTCTAAATGAGTGCGTTTTGAAGACTTATTTTCAGGTGTTTCCACATGTTGTATGCACGCACTTTAAAAGCAGCCGAGAAATAAAGAGACATGAAAGAAACATCTGCAGGGCAACTCCATGAATGTTTTGAGATGCCTGTTATTAAGTACACAACCTGTTTTATGGTTTAAGTTTGTATAATTATGTTCCAGAAGAGGCAGAAACAACAGATGTTGAATACAGATTGAAAAATTCTTAAAAGAGGCTCTTTAGATAATTTTTTTAAGCACTACAGTTGCTTTCAGTGAGATATATTTTGGCAAGCAACTTAGACAGCAATATATTTCTCAAATGCATTGCCCATTTCAGTAAGATTAATGTCAAATAAAGTATTTCTTCTCACATCTGATCAGTTGAACAGCTCCAATAATCCCCAAGTCAGTCTTTCAGAAACAGATGAATTTTTCCTCCAGTAACTTCATAAAGCAGATTAAATGAATATGATATCAGGTCAGAAATGCTGTGAGTGCTGTGCACAATGAGCTTTTTTCCCTCTCTTACAAATTAATTGTTTTACTCAGCATTAAAAGAGAGAGAACAATCAATAAAGGAATACAACTGTCAAGGCCTTTGTGGAATAAACATCATTACAGCAGAGTTATGCACTATATCCAGCTAAATAAGGCATTGTGGAAAATGTCCATCATTTATTTGGAAGGCTTTAATTGCCTTTTGTTTAAGGATTGGTTTGCACACAAGCCTATCAAAGTTACAAGGTGGAGCAGCTGCCGTGTCATTCCATCATTGCGTGCATGCATCTAGTTAGCATGCATTTGGGATTGCGAGTCTTCCCTCCTTGCCTGTCTTGGAAATTCCTTGCTTTGTGGGGAAGAAAACTTGGCTAATTCAGCATCATGACAGCCCCCTGGCTTGATATGAATCCACTTTCATGATTTTCAAAACACTTCGCATTTCCCCATTTCCAGTAACGAGCCAGAAGTAATCATATGACTTTCATCATATGCCAGTGTAATCTCTGTGGCAAAACAATTTTCTTTGGTGATGTGGACCAGCCCAAAGGGAAGTGTGCCTGGAAGAAGGGTGTGGGGTGGATCTGTCATTCTTTTGCCAAGATGCATTCCAGCCAAGATGGGGCTGGAGTGGGAAGATGGCGCTGCGGTGGTCTATGAGACTGCATTTCCCCTGGCCAGGTGTTCTGTTCAGCAGTCTGCCGAATTTTGGATAATTCTCCGTGAGGATAAATGGCAGGGATGGAATACTGGTTCCCATAGCTACCATCCACCCCGCTGCTGAATGTTTACCTGAGTTAGACTAAGTGTTCTTAGGAATGATGCTGAGATCTCACCCAATGGAGCTGAGTGACTTTAACATTCGCTCTGAGGCTATGCTGTCCAGAACATAACAGCACTTCAAGGCCTCCATGATAACCTTCTTCCAAATAATGTGAGGTTCCATTTGTACGGCTTTTTTGACAAGACCAGATGATGGTGATTTGATTGTGAAGTGTCAGTACGTGTTTCCTGGTGGAGTTTAGACTCACAGGAACTCCTAAACCTTGCACAGGCGTGAACTTGTTAGAAAGGTCCACGCCCAGAACATGATGGACCTAAATAGCTGCTTGGTTCCATGGAAGTCCCCCCTGCATGCACACACAGACGCACACATCTCAGCTGGTGATCATGTCAAAGCCTCAGCTGATCAGTGGGATCAGGGATTGTGTCCCAGACAGCTGTCACACTTTTTCTGGACCTTCCTCTGCTTGCTGATGGAACTAGATGAGCTTTGTGGATTTCCAGGAGCTACAAGAAGTGACATTTCCTTCCACGGGAGGAAAACGGGCCACATCCAACTGAGCAGAGCCAAGAGCCCATGTTAAGCCCCATGGTGCGGCAGTGAAGATTGCAAAGAAGTCGTACTTTTCCCCACGTTTGCATCAACAGAGACCAATGCAGCAGAGCTTCCTCATGTAAGGAGAGACCCATTACATCCAGGATTGGACAGAAGGGAACAGGATGAATTGCCTGGTGAATACTTTTGGCATCTGCTCTGGCTTAGGTTCGATCGTTACAGCAGATCCTAGGATGTCCCTTGGACATCTACTTGTCATGTTGTGATACTGTCCAATTTCTTCAGCCTGAGAATAGCAACCACATCCTTGGTTCTGTCGTGATGTGTGCCCTTGCACATCCTGGCTAGCCAAGACCACCAGGGGATGCTTAAGTGAGAGGCCAGGAGAATGGCAAATGCATCCTTGATGGCCAAAGATAGTGAGATAGTTACTGAAAACAAATTTCGGTTCATGCATTTATTTTACAAGCTGCAACAAAAGAAGTTTCACTTCAAGGAATGCACAGAGCCAATAAATACAAAGTAAACAATATGAATATGTATATAATGCAGTTTGGACTGAAAATCTGTCTCCTGATCCAGTTATTTTAGATGATTTCCATCCAGTCTCAAGTATGCCATTTCAGAGCAGCTATGTACATATGTGATTGGAAGAAGCACAACGGAAAAGTAATGTAGAGCCCTCCAGATTTTTTGGATTACAATTCCCATAATCCCTGCCATACTGGACTCATCTCCAGACCTGGTACAGGATAGGAAATCTCCATTGAAAATCTAAGGCGTGGGTCCTCAAACTATGGCCTGCAGGCCAAATTCAACCCACCTCAGAGGTCTTGGACTTGTCAGGCCCTCCTGACAGGCCCTCCTGACAGGCCCTCCTGACGAGGGGAGGTGACCCCACCCCCTCGCCTCCCTCGCCGCGCCCCCCGCCCCTGCCCCGCCCACACCACCACCACCACCACCTTGCCAGTCTGCGCCCACCACCAGCACCTTTCAACTGGCCCCGTGTTGAAGAAGTTTGAGGACCCCTGAACTAAGGCCTCAAATGTCTTGGTGGATTGCTTAGCAGTGTTTCATACCATCCGTGTGATATTTTCCTCAACTACTTAGCAAGGATGGAATTGGAAGGAACTGTTTTACAATCTCATGTCCTTCGTAGGTGCCACTTTCAGAAGACTCGTATTGGGATCATCTGGTCAAAGGTTTTACTGCTGGTTCATGGCATCCCACAAGGATTATATGCTGACCTTCTCTAGAGGTCATCCAAGGATTTGGCCTGGTTGTCACCAGTGCATGGAGGATGCACAGAGCTCTGTCTTCTCGCACCAATGAAATGGCTGTAGTCCTGAATGAGTGACTGGAGGCAAAAATGAGCTAGGCAATTGCTAATAAATTAGGACTTATTCCAGGCATGTCAAAAGAAAGATGGACTCCACAATTTAATCACCTTTGGTTTGGTTCCACTCTGGCTGAAGAATCAGGTTTGCAGCTGAGATGTTATTGGATGAGTTTTGTATGGAATTCTGTAGACAGAGTGTGGTTAGCCAGATTAGACTAGTTCAGTTTAGATTGGCTTAACCACTCCTAACGAGGTCAGACTGACCAACATGATACATGCATTATTTCATGCCATCCTTTGAAACATGAACTGGTCCAGAATAAGGCAAGAGGGATATCAGATTCACTCAGCAGCACTGGTTATCAGTTGATTCTGGGTTCAGCTGAAAGTTGATGATTATATCGAATGCCCTAAAGGGCTTGGATCTGTCAGACTTTAGGGATCACCTCTTCCCATACTTCTGTGTCCATGTTCTAAGTCCTAACAGAGTAGCTATTCTCTGTGTCCCAGCTAGGATGGAGCACAAATCGGAAAGGGCCTTCTCACTGATCATGTCCAAATTATGGAGCTCTTTTCCTGGTGAGGCCCAGTTGTCTTCTCTTGATAAGCACTTCTGGGATAATAATAATAACGCCAATATAAAGAGAAAATCTGGCATGCCTCTCTTTTACTAGCTCACGCAAGCCTTGCTATCCACTGAACCTGTCTTTGATTCATCTTACTGGTGTTTTTGTTAATAGCATGCTATTGTATTTTATAATTGAATTGTTCCAAGCCACCCAGGCACGGTATATGTATAAATAAATAGCTGATTTGCTAGCATTTGGGTATTATTTTGGTAGATTAAAAAAATGGAAAGGTGGAGGACCAGCAAGTATTCAGGGAAAAAAGAATAAGCATGAGCAATTCATGTTTTTGTGCATATATTGGCGGAATATTTTCTAATGTAAAAATATTAATATGTTTTAGCTGAATTCTAAAGGAATGTAGTAAAAGTCTCTTGAGAGCATTCAACTTTATAATGCAAGTTGAGCATTACAGGACTAAATGTCCCTCCATTGAAGAAGGACCCCCCCCCACACACACACATGCCTGTGGGAAACTTGTATGGCAGAGATAAGTGTTTCTGCTAATGCTCTGATTTTCTAGGTGCTGGACAGGATGCAGAACAGGATGAGAATGAAATAGAAAATCTAGCATGGCCTGCACTTTGATGCAATATAACCCCAAGGGGCCTGTTCCAACATGACTTTTTCTAGGAGTCATAAACTGGCTCCAAGAGCCATAAGGCCGACATGTAGGGGAGCTAAAAGTAATGTTGGGGTGACAGGGGAAGGGGGGTCATTTTAAACTTCAGCACCACCAGTCTTCCCTCTACTTCTTGTTTCATAGTTAAGAGTAAAGGCGTTTAGCATATATAAGCCACACATGTGAAGGGTTCAGAGTTTGGCAAAGATGGTCTCAAGGAGTTGTATAATGAGCTGGCAGAGTTACATTAATTGCCACGTGCCCTTTGCAAATCCAACTTTCATGAAAGAATCAGAAATGCCCAGTTACAATAAAAAATATAGAGCAGATAGAGATTTTCCTCATCATTTCTTTTCTATAACCCAGCAGCAAACTTGGTTGCTATTACTTACTCTGCTTTTATTCTGTCCTCCTTCCAAAGATCAAGATAGTATACATTGTTTTCGTCTCATTCAATACATCCCTGCGAAGCAGGTTAAGCTGGCCCAAGAGTACCCAGTGAATAATACATCGCTGAATGGATTTTTAGACCTGGATCTCTCCCCAGTCCATTTCTTAGTGGTTGCTTGGAGATAACAAAATTAGTTTGTGAGTGAAGTGGAGAACTCCAGTTGACTGAGCAACAAAAGTGAGATTCCCTGTTTTTGCACTTAATGCTACAACAGATGGGAGCTTTTGGTGGTGCTGATAATGGGCAGCAAACAATCAAGAACTTGGCTTATTGATAGTTCTAAAGGATCATCAGCACCACCACATCACCACCACCATCGTAGTGCCAGTATTTGGGCAGCCTACTTCCAGCAACATTCAGGATGTTGAACCTATGAGTATCGTAACCGGAGTTGCTTTCAGTGGTTAGTGGGTACATTGGCCACCATGATGTTACAGAAAGCCCGTTGTGAAATGTAGTATCAAGTACTCACTAATATCTACCCTGTGGATGTCGCTGCATCTTTCGTAAAGTATACCAAAGAAGAGAGGGTCTTTCTACAAGTTTGTTACAAGCAAACGCAGCAGCCATTTGGGGTGCGGGATATAGAATTCAAATGACCCCTTTCCCCTGCAAATGATTTTTTCCTACATGTTAACGAAAAAATATTTTATTTTTCAAGCATTCCCGACTTTGCTTTCCTTTGCTATCCTCACCCTACACACCATCACAACTAGACTTCAGTCTGTTGATCTACTTCTGCCAGGTGAGCAAACCCTTCATCTGCTAGCTGTCTTACACTTGTGATCAGAATTTTATATGTGAGATTGTACAACTTCCTAGAGGGTCTCTCTGTATCTCTATCTTTCTCTTTCTTGCTCTCTTTCTTTCTCTCTTGCTCTCTTTCTTGCTTTTAAGTACCACAGCAGAGAATTTGGGGAAAATGTGTTTTACTGCAAGAATGGCCAAGTATTTTGTTGAATATGGTTTCTACAAACTAACTTGAAGCACATTCTCTATTGCAAATGAGCTTGATTGAACAATTTGGCTGAGTTGCATCTGAAAATCCCACGGTTGCAGCCGTTTTTATCCTAGCATGCCCAAGATGCATGATGCAAAGAGTGTATTCATCATAGTTTCTTCAGTTGCATTTTCAGTGTGCCGCATACCTTGTCAGCCCCATCGCATCCCTTACCAAGCATTCCAGGCCTCGCCTCAATTCCACCTTCTCATTTGGTAGAGGAAGGATACTTCACTTGGCCTGTGTAAGGCCGTGCCCATCAGGACACAGAAGTAGTGCATTTCTGATACAGAATGAGGCTCCTTTTGTAGCACATGAGGGCCCTCAGGGCCTTCTCTGTGGTGTCACTTCAGTTGTGGAATTCACTCCCCAGAGAGGATTGCCTGGTGCCGTCACTTTATTTTTTTTTCAGCACCAGGCCAAAACCTTTTTATTTTCCCAATACTTTAAGACCTGGCTGTTTTAATTGGAGTTTTATTATTAGCTAAATTTTAGGTTGCTGTGTTTTAATTTAATTTTAATTTTTTAATTTTTTTTACATTTTGTATTGTTAAACCTCTCATGGACTTCAGTAATGGGACAGTCTAGAAAAGTTTTAAACAAACAAACAAACAAACAAACAAACTCTTTCACTGGGACATGAAAACTGGTCAAGTGTGCTATCAGTGGATGTGTCCTTGTCCCCTTCACAGTGGAGGATTGTGGGATTGGCATTTCTCCCCATTCCTAGGCAAGAAGCAAGGCCAGTGCAAGGATTCCCCCTGCGCAGAGCCAACTGGAAACCCAGGTGTATTTCTGTCCACTGACCAGAATAGCAATAGAGTGTTGAATGTGTGGTACTGTGAATGCACAATCTGGTTGAGTTCCACTCTGTGTGGTGCGCTTATTCTTGAGGAAATATGCGTAGGGTTGTAGCCTTGGCCATCAGGAATTGACTGGGATGTCATTTTCTCATCTACTGGCACTGCTTTTTCCCCTACCTGTTTCCGCTTGCAAGAACCCAAGGCAGTTTTCATTCTCCTCCTCCTTTGCTCCCTTTAACTCGTCTAGTTCCTCCCCTTTGCAATGGTAGCTAGGTCAGAAATCGTGTTCCCTGGAAGGCAAGAGATACCAGTCCAACTGCTAAGCCACTTAGGGTTGTTCTTCCAAAGGAACATGGAGCATCTTTGTCTCCCTATTCAGTCATCCTGGCTGAGCCAGATGCCGGTGGAAGTTGCGCTGTCCTGCTGACTTCCTAATTTGCCTTTTGCATTCAGCCAGTGCTGGCCATTCCTGAGTTAGGAACAGACAAAACAGAAACAAAGGAGTAAAGCATTGCTCTCAGTAGATAGATCCATTAATCTAAATTAGAAAACCCTTCATCTAAGTGCAAATAGCCCTGTGGTCACAGAATGTTGAGATAGAGTTTTATAATTTGCATTATTAAGTCAGTGCCTTGTACCTGCCATCCTTTCCTTGCAGAAACCTAATCACATGGCACTAGGGTCATTCTTGGACGGGGTGTGGGTACAGCTAAGTGTGGTGCTTCTGAAGCCCTTGTCTTTTGATAAACTATCAGCGACAGAGTAGTTTGATAAACTACGATCTGCGACAGAGGCTCTCCTCCGGGAACCCTCCGTGCGTGAGATTAGGAGGGTGAGTACCCGGAGGAGGGCTTTCTCAGCGGTGGCGCCCCATTTATGGAATGCGCTCCCCAGAGAGGCTCGCCTGGCGCCGTCATTATTTGCTTTTCGGCGCCAGGTGAAGACCTTTTTATTTAGACAATATTTTAATTAATATTATTGTTAATTTAGGTTTATGTCTTGGTTTAGTTTATGTTTAATTTATGTTTAATTTATGTTTAATTAATTTATGTTTATGTTTAATTTATGTTTAATTTAAGTTTAATTTAAATTTGTGATTATTGTTGTTCATGTTTTTATATAATAACCTGAGATGGGCCAGTTTTTAAATTTGCTATATGTTTTTAATAATGTATTGTATTATGTTGTAAGCCGCCCCGAGGCTATTGCAAGGGGCAGCATATAAATTTTTAAATAAATAAATAAATATATATCAGCAAGTCTTGGTTGCACAGGGTTTGCCACGTGCCAAGTACCAGCTACCACAGATTTCCTGTTTCACAATGCTCACCAAGCTGATAGATCTGTCTGCGGAATCAGAGTAAACCTTTCCAAGGATTGATTTTTTTCCCATGGATAAATTGTAAAACCATGGATGGGGCTTTAAGTTTTCTGCTGTGTTTTAAAAGAGGAGATGTAGAACAGGTTCTTCTGTTTTATAGCCTGGAGCCAAACTGTCAACATAAATGATATGCAGACTTGAATACCTGAGAGTCATGCTGAATAATTTCTTTTTACCTTTTTAGGAAAAGGAGAAGCTGAACAGATTAAATACCACACAACATAGCTCATTACTGCCTAGTGTAAATTTTTTGAAAAGGCAACTTTAGCCAAAGTGGCTGGCATACTTTATCTAGTTATTACCTGCTTTGCCACACAATAAATGACAGCTGGAAAAATTTCTCCTACAGCTTAGACAAGAAAGGCAGTGATTTAGACCCTTTCCCAGCACTAAATTGTTGTCAGTCTGGAATGATTTCTTGTTTGACCAAGAGCAGAGCTAAATCATTACTAGCACACCTGTAAGTGTGCGCATATTGGAATGAGAGAAAGTGACATGCATCTGCCAGCAAACATTAGGTAATTGCAGCTTCTGATTTCATTACACTGAGCATAATATACTTTGGAGGGTGCAGAGCACTTCCCACATGTAATCATACCAATTGTTACAGCAGCCTAGTGAGGTAGGTCAGTCTGATTATTGTCATGCAGCTAAAGATGAGAGAGGGTGGCTTGCTGAATGCTACCCAGTTAATTGCTTGCAGAGGGTGTGAACTATTAGAAACAGAGAAACAGAGCAAGTCAAGGGGGTCTCCCGGGCCATCTAGTCTGACCCCCGGCTCCAGCCAGCAATACTCTTGACATGTCCACCACGTGCATGTCCAGCCTATCCTTGAACACCTGCACCAATGGGGCCTCATCCATCTCCCATGGAAGCCCATTCCACACCATGGGGCTCCTAACCATCAAGAAGTGCTTCCTGGCATCCAAATGGAACCTGGGTTCCCTGAGTTTTGCTCCATTGGAGCGCGTCCTGCCTTCCTCTGCAGGGGAGAACAGGTCTCTACCCACCTCCGTGTGACACCCCATCACATACCTGTATGTTGCCAACAGATCCCCTTGGAGTTTCCTCTTCTCCAAGCTGAAGAGACCCAGTTCCCTCAGTCTTGCCTCATACCCTGTCCCCTGCAAACCGGCCACCAACCTTGTGGCCCTACACTGAACTGACTCTAACCTGGCTATATCCTTCCTGTAATGAAGGGCCCAGAACTGAACGCAATTCTCCAGCTGTGGGCGCACCACAGTCATACAGAGTGGCAGTAATGCTTCTCTCGATCTAGAAGCCATGCTTCTGATTTGCTTCATGTTAATTAAGCAGCTGGGAGGAAAAGCAGAGAAAGCCTTGCCTGTTTCATTCAATTTGTGGGGAGATGTGTTTCTTTGCTTCCTGAAAATATGCGATCTTATTGTTTCCACGACTCTTAAATAGCGGATGTCTATGGAGGACTCTTTTCTAATCTTGCCTTTGATGGGTCTACTTTGAAGCCTGCGATGGCTGGTCATGGAACAGACACCACCAGCCAGCACATCAGGGATCGGATTAGACTTCCTCAGCAAAGAGCTGTGGCTACTCCACTTAAGTGTGGGATTGATGCTGGGAAGGGTGGCCTGTCTGCATAATGCAGATGCTCCTTCTCAGAAGATCTGGAATGATCAGTAGTTCCATCCAGCTGGCCTTGTGAAAACAGAATTATGAACTAGAAGGACATTCGTTGAATCCAGTGTGGCCTCTAAACTGCTTTGCTTTGCGCTCTTCTCCCCTCCTTGCACAATTATATTGCATGGGAAGGTTCTGTGTGCAGAGTATGACCCTCTCTTGAGACCCCTGCCCGACATGTTCAGCAGGGAGTGAGCCTGATGGAATCATGACAGAGTTGGGCCAGTAAGCGTCACGTTTTCTTCCTCACATGGCTGCAATTGCACGATGGGACAATCTGCTTAGCTTAGGGCTTTAATTTCACTGAAATCAGCTGCAGGAATGGATGGGATTACTTTGGACTTCCTTGAACAGCTTGCCTGCACTTTAAGATCAGCAAGTAAGGCCATTCTCATTTGCCCACCGGTGTCAGTAACCTGGCCTATGAGATATGGCCTTTTTCACCGTGGCCCTGCACCTCTGGCATGAGTTGCCATAAAGGCTCTGAAAATCTATGCTGCCCTTCCTCTGTTTATATCCATCTGGGTTGTGTGCTGTAGGTTTTGTTTTACACTGGTGTTGTTTTTTTTTAAGAATATTTGCTGCCGTTGCTCTTTTAATGCTGCATTTTTATCATGATGGGAGTTTTCCTATTCTGTGCAATTGTAGGGAAACTTGTGCACAGTAATGCAGCCGAGTTATTTTGAATAAAAATAGATAAACAGTTTGCAGTTCAGGTTTAAATTGTAAGAAAGATGTGGGAGGGGGGCAGACAAGGTTGTATGAAAGCATCTCTGGATTGGGATTTCATTTTAAGTGTTTCCACAACTATAAATAAGCATGGGCTACATGAGAGAAATGACACATAATTGAAAGACTCAAGGACTGGCTGATGGATTTATATTATACCATCACAATGATACATTACTTTGATTGGGATTAGAGATTGTGTACAATTATTTAATTAAAATAGCCTCACTTATATAACCATCCCAAAAAACATGCTTCCTTTCTTTTCCTTTCCCCTTTAAATTGCTGTACCAGTTTCTTTTACTGCCCAGCTTAATGAGTATTACTTTGCAACATGATTTTGGGAAAAATCAAATTAGGGGCACCTGGGAAAGAGAAAAGAAAGAAGAGAGGAAGGGAGGAGGAGGAAACGAAGATGGCAAAGACAGGGGCATGGCCTTTCCTTGGCACCGGAGACCTATTTACCCCCAATGGCCTGTTCAGCATTACTGTTTTCTGCTAGAGGAAGAGCGTCTTCTTGCTCCTGATATTCACTCACAGAGTACAACTTGGGCAGCAGCTGCAGCATCCCTAGAAGGAATCTTCATCCTTCATCCCCGTCTCTGCCTATCAAGCTAACATGTCAAGAAGATCTACAGGGCAACATCTTTCTTCTTGGCCCCTTAGGTGCATGGAATTTGGAGCAAGCGTAATAATGTGGCATTCGGCCATGGGACTCCCCACCTAAAATCAGAAATGGTAAAGCTGAGAAATTGCTTTGCAGCTTCATTGAAAACCAGGCGAGCGTCCCAACCCATTTTAGCATAGCCCATTTTTACCAAGTAGCAGGCAGACAGAACGGCCCTCTATATTGTTTGACTGTGCAAAGAGAAACAAAAGCCTTTGGACACCAGCCAAGGAAGAGTGGAATAGAAAGGCCCGGTTGTTGTAGATTTTCCTCTGCTCTCAACCTCTAGACAAATAGACAAATAGAAAAGATGTCTGAATCTTTGTTTGATTCTAGACTTTAAAAAAATCTGGAATTAGTGTAATATATGTTTGCAATGTCTCAACAGACTCAGCTCCCCACCCCCAAACACATGTACATCCCACCAGGACCAATACTTGCAAATTTTGTATGTGTCAATACACACACACACACACACACACACACACACACACACACACAGAGGCATGGACAGCCCAAGAAGTACTGCAAATGTTGACAGTCTCAAACTCCCCTTTGAAAGTTTTACTATAGGTAAGGTTAAGTGGGGCTTTCTCCTCAGCCCAGTTAAAGACATGTTGCTGGTTGGACCAAAATTCTCTGAGCTTTCCCTGAAATTAGTCTAATGCTTCAGCCAGCAGGAATCTCTAAATGGGCATCAACATTTGGTGAACTGCAGTGCTATCATCATCGTTGTCGTCGTCATCATATTTAAGAAAGATAAGCTTAGGAAAAATAATGATTTAAATGTTAGTTCTATTCTTTTACCGGTAAAGCAACAGTGCTAAGAAGAAAATGCAGGTAATTCCAATCCAATGTCTAAGCCCATGGCTACTGCTAGGTAAAAATTATACAATGGTGCAGTCCCATGCATTGGGAATTGGAGAACTTTTTTGTCTAAACTTGCCTAGGATGTCTCCTTTCTGAAGAATTTCTCCTGTTCTCCCGGCCATCTTGTTTGCTAAAGGTTGGGTTGCTGCAGCAAGGTGTTGAGTTGAACTTGTGCCATAACAGGTTGTGTGCAGTAGAGGATGCATTTAAGTAAGAATCTTGCCTCGTTGGCTTTTGCACATGGGAAGAGGGCAGATGGCCTGGTGTCCTTTGCCTCAAGGAGCAAAACACCCTGGGCAGGCCCTGCTTTGGTCTCCTTTGTGTTTCCCTGCATTTCACTGCACCTGATTGGCTGTAGGGGGGATGACTGGCAGCAGAGTGTGTGAACAGCATCTGCTAAGTGTTTGTGGTGATATGAAAGTGCTTTCTCCATACTGGATCTCTGATGCCCTCTCCTCATGCCCATGCATTTGGACCTGAGCCCCGGAATCATGTCCAGATTAGTTGATGACTGCCTCATCAAGCTCAGGCCTTTGCGTATGCAAATTCACAGTTGGATCTTTCATCTGCCTTTTGAAAGATTTGCTACACCTATTCAGGACACCGTTGCCAAGTACTGCTGTACCAATTAATCTAGAACCCCAACTTTTGTTTTCCCTCTTGCTGTGTTTTGATAATTGTTGTCTTCTTCATGATTCTGAAGGCCGTATTTTGAAAGCAGACAGGATGGGCCATTTAGTAGGAAACGGTATTATTTAGCACCTGTAAAGTTCCCTCATGTTACACTGGATTTTCTTTCCAGCTGGCTTGAGGTCAGCTAAAATACCCCCATGTTTGTAGTTAGAGTCTATTCATCACCGTACTCCACTGAACCCGCAGGTATTTTATGTGACTGAGCGAAGCAAAGGACCGAAGCTCTGTCAGAAAAGCAAACAGGACCTTTTTAAAGAGGTGAAACTCGGCAAAGTGATACAGGTATAGCTCACTTGCTGAGTGTGTTTGCATGCGTACCTGTTGGCCTGCCTCTGTACTTTGGCATATTGCGATTGATTCTCACATCTGGTCCTGCTTTTGTTTTGTGTTCCCCTTCCTTCACAAAGAACCTTTTCACGGATTCCCTGTTGACTTACCACTAGCCTTGCCTTTTTGCTCAAGAAATAATACCTTTTTCACGCAGCAGAGCCTTCTCAGTAGTAGTACCAGTTTCATGGTGCAGTTTCTCCAAGAATCATCACTGTTTGCTTCTACCTCCCGCGCAAAGAATTTCTCAGTTGAAGGAGGCATTTAACCAACGTTTGAGGCAATTGCTCTATTTGTGCTTTATTTCTATTTCAGTTTGTTTCTGTTTGTAACAAACTCATCATTGAGTAACAAACTCAGTGGTGCCGACATGCATAAAATCAGTCCCTTGTTTCTTCTTTTCCAAGCTTAGTTCCTTCATTTAGATGGGAGCCCCTCCCTGAAATCTTGTCATTTTGATAGAAATATGTGATGGAAGACACATTAATCAAAGCATGGATCAGAGGGTGGCAGAGGAGGAATTTCAGTCTCCAAGCCCATTACTGATGTATTTAGGAGATGTTTTTTGCAAGTCTTGAGTAGCCACACACCATCAAGTCGGTCACAGAGTAGCTCCCTTAACCAATTTCATGTCATGTATGATCAGCCATGACAGGACAAGGTCTCTATCAAGGATTAAAGAGGTTCTGTGATCCAAGTTGTTCTTTTGAATAAGGCAGCTGTCAAGGAGGACAATCTCAGAGATTTCGTATTAGTAATATAGCATTTTAGTCATAATATGATCCCTTCAGTGGGAATACAGCTCTACCAGCAATTTCTCCCAAATGGAACTTTTTAATGAGCCGTAAGGCTAAAGGAAAAACCTGATTAAAAGAACTGTCTTAGCCAAGATTGCTTTCTGCCATTAATAAAGTTGCTTTCGATCATGACAATGATCTTGTTCACTTAGACTCCTGTCCATCTTGCTTAATTTAGCTTAATTGGCAACCCCAGGTCCCTCCGTGGCTCTGTTTCCATGAATGTGATGAATGAGCTTGAGAACCGAGAGTGTCACGAAGCTAGCTGATTTTAACCCGTCCCTCCAAGTGTGTCTACTGGGACTCCCAAATCCTATTGGCAGGCACCGGTTCCTGAATAACTAGTGGGAGGGGATTAACCATATCTGCATTTGTGGTGTCTTCGGGGACCGCAAAAAGAGAATGCCAATTTTGCTTGCCTACCTCTAGCAAAAGAACAAAGAGAATGTATTAGAGGCAGAAAATGAACAACAAGATTTAGCAGTAAACAGAAGCTGCATCCCTGTTGAAATTACACAGCGGAAAAACAAACAGAGAAAGCCTGGTGAAAGAATATTCCTTACTGCTCTCACAGCTGAGCTCAGCAGGTGTGTTCGCCTTGACTCCCCTTCACCATCATGGCTTTACAGGAGGCAAAGTGTTCCTTTCAGACCCCACCTTCTGTGTGAGTTCTGGCTTTTGGCTAGGCTTCCATCTATCTGTCTGTGGTTTCCAAGAGGCAAAGGAATAGCTTTCACTCTGATCTAAGCCAGATGCTGCAAATACACAGGCAGAGCAGTCTTGCCATGTGCTTTTGCAAAATGAACATATATCCTACAGGTAAGGAATGGCTCTGAAAAACAGTATCCATAACCTCTGTGTGAAGGTTCAGTGCCCAAAGCTAAAAGTTAGATGCTTCCAGGGTAAGTATCTAGTCCTGGTGATCCGTGGCGTAGAAAAGAAGAATTGGCTTCTCATATCGGAGGAGGTCACCTGGTCCCGCACTGTTTCCAACAACACCCATCCAGCCAGCTGTTTTTATGAACTCAGTGGTAGGGAAATGAATAGAATGGCCTTTCCTCATAGTTGCTTCCTTGTTTCGTGTCTTCAGAGTTTCGTGCCTCTGAGCATGGAGGTTCCATTTAGCTCATCATGGCTAACAGCTGTGGATGTACCAGTCCTCTCCACAAATATGTCCAGTCATTTAAAAAAATGGTGAATTCCAGTGGCCACCATTGTATGTTGTAGCAGCAGAATTTGGAGTCATATATTTGATATTTCAACATGGACTGTGTGCAAGCTGTGTTTCTGTATAAGTGCAGAGAAAGCTGAGATTGTGGAATTGGGTGCAATTATCTGCTTTCTGAGACTCCCTGCTGTTAAAAGTAAACTGTGGGCAGGACCAAGGTTCTTACTTTTGAAAAGTGTGTTTGTGTGTGCTGGGAGAGGTGAAGCATTTAGAACACGTAGTTTGAACACTGGTAGCATTAGTCACTCGCACGCACTTTTATGTTCCCTAGTGCAAAATGTCACAATGGCAGGTGAGTAGTTAAGAAGCTGCCCTGGAACTGCAGCAGCTGCTGCTGGCGTCACATTATTCTCATATAGTATATGGCTTGTCTCAGTGGCTTGAGCCATCTGTAGCCATCTGTCCTGCTTGCTACCTAGTCATGGCCCAGTGTATTTTTGATGGACTTGCTGGAGTTGCAAGTAGGCCATGGGCCTTCTTGGTGGAAAGGCATTGGCTTAGGAGGACTTTGCTGCCATGGCCTTCAGCTTTGCTTCTGAATGAGCTGTTGGCATCCCCACTGTGGGTTTCAGGAGGGGGAGCCAAGCAATTTCAAAGCAAGAGGCTGTTTTGGAAAATACTCAACCCTGAACTGCAGACAGAAGCATCTTTTAGGAGCCTTTCTAGCCAGTGCTTTTGCATACTTCAGAATAACTCATGGCAGTGTGATCAAGCATGGTTGAAAGTCGCCCTTTCTGCTCGTGCTTTTGGCACATACAAATAACGGGCCTCCGCAGTTGTTTATGGTGTTTGTGCACCATGCGGGATCTGTGAACTTAGCAGGGAGACAGTTCCTCCTGAGATTGTACCAGCTGTGCTCCCTGCCCTTGCTAAATGACATCCCTGGGGACCGCAGCTCGGTCCTCCTGTGAGTTTTGCATAGGAAAGTCTCAACCATCCCAGCGGGATCTATCTATTTATTTGCTTCTTCCATTTGATTTAAAAATGCATAACCTTCCTCATCCCATCCTCCTGAAGCCCAGAATTTAAATTGCAACAGTAATTACCAGACAGATACAAATTTGGAAAAATAAACACGGACACTCCTTTGTCTTTAAAGAAACAAATGAAACAATTTGGAGGCTCAGAAAGGTGGGATGAAACCAGCTGAACAAATCTCTTCTTGCCTGGAAGAAAGACACTTCAAACAGATGCAACATCTTGATTTACCAGAAATATTCCAATCCCAAACCAGACTTCCCCCCCATCCAAACCGATTCCAGCCGTCTGCATTATTTGCACGTTTAAAGCAAGCACCTTCTTTGGGATGCATGCATCCATTGACTGAAGGGTTTGTGTTGTTGAACACATTCTGCTTTGTGTTCAACAACAGGTATGTGAGGGGGTGTCACACGGAGGTGGGTAGAGACCTGTTCTCCCCTGCAGAGGAAGGCAGGACGTGCTCCAATGGAGCAAAGCTCAGGGAACCCAGGTTCCATTTGGATGCCAGGAAGCACTTCCTCACAGTCAGGACCCTGAGGGCGTGGAATGGGCTTCCACGGGAGGTCGTTGAGGCCCCATCGGTGAGGGTGTTCAAAGACAGGCTGGACATGCACATGGTGGGCATGTCGTGAGCGGAGCCGGCTGGTGCCGGAGGTCAGACTAGATGGCCCGGAGGCCCTTCTGACTCGCTCTGTTTCTATGTTTCTATGCTTTGCTTCATGGGATGCACTGCAAGTTTGGAAAGGCAGATTTCAGAGAGCAAATTGCATTCAGGCCCAGCAGGCATGAATTAAACCTCGCTAAAAAATGATGGAGCAAATTTCTCACACATCCTTAACTCAGAGGAGAATCGTGAAGCACCACAAGCAAATGCACTCTGAGGTGCCCGCACCTTCCCTCACTGCATGTGAAGAAAATGACTTCCATCTGTTATTTGAGCATTTCCTCCTGTCAAGGTTAACCCTTAGCCTTCACATCTTTGTTCCCTTTCCTGTCCGGCTGCTGATAAAGCTTCACTTCTTTTTGTTTCCTAAGCATCCCTTTAGGCCTTTCATAAGCCTGTGCTTTATTCCTTTTCTACCGTATTTTCCATCCAATTTGAACCGTCATTTTAGCTTTTGTCACCCACGGGGCATTCCACCGCTTGCCAGTATGGATCCTGGAACATACCGCGGACATCCTTCTCAGTATTTTGTCCAGAGGGTCAATGAAGCTCTGAAGCAGTTCCCTGGAGGGGGGCAGCTCCACTGAAGTGGTGCTCTTGGCTCTTGATGGGTGCTCCCCACTGCGGCTGGATAGACTGGAACATGCTGCAGACTAGGAGTTTGCAAGCGACCAGGATGACCAGTGATAAGGAACAGTTTCGGAATCTGTCATGTAGCTTGCTGTGTGAGCTTGCTGGTGCCTTTTAAAGATCCCAGTGGTTAAATATGCCATGTTGGCCAGTCACTGAGCTGCAAGGGATGCAATTTTTAATACATGCTGCTGACACTATTTTAGCCTGGTTCCTTGCATTCATTTCATGGTCAGTGCCTGAATCCACGGTTTGCTTCACACTCCACACTTTCTTTCTTGCGCTTAAGATTTGTTTACATTTCCCCCCAGAATATAAATACCATGCAAGTGCATTCCTCAAAGGCCTGGCTGCCACATTCATTGGAAAAAGCAGGCTTTCTGCAGTGAAATAGAAACATAGAAACAGAGCGAGTCAGAAGGGGCCTCCCGGACCATCTAGTCTGACCCCCGGCTCCAGCTGGCTCTGCTCACGACATGCCCGCCATGTGCATGTCCAGCCTATCCTTGAACACCCTCACCGGTGGGGCTTCAACCACCTCCCATGGAAGCCCATTCCATACCCAAGGCGTCCTAACCATGAGGAAGTACTTCCTGGCATCCACCTTATTTTTCCAATATAAAATGATTTCTGATGAGCAATCTATACCCACTTCTTCCATTAATATCTGTTGACCAAAGTAGATATGCGAATGTGTGTGCATATTCATACATACCCTGCTGGTAGGCTACTTGTGGAACACACATGCAGATGAGTCTGCAAACGTGAGTTCCCTGGGCATCCTGGTACGACTCCAACTTCAGATGGAGTGTGATGCCACGTCATTTGTTCTCACCAACAGTAACATGTAGACAAATCTGAGAAAAGCATGTAACTGTGACATCATCCCATTATTTATATGGTCCCAGAAGGCCTGGTGTTGTCCGGAAGTGCATAGAAGCCACTGTTCTATTACCTATTAATAGACCTACCTATTTTTTATATGTATTTGTATAGTTATTTATTTACTAGTTGGAAGCCGCCCTGAGGCTTATGCGAAGGAGGCGGCATACAAGAATTCCAAATAAATAAATACATATTAAGCTGTCCTGGACTGGCCCTGGAAGTCCAGCAATCTGCTAGCAAAGCCAACAGAGCACTTTCCCTTCACGTGTCTCAAAAGAACCATAGCGGGGATTTATTTATAACAGAATTTCCCATAGAGGGCCCTTACATTGTTTAGACAAATTATATTTGGATTGATATTCCATGAGTCATACATAATAAAGAAAAAGAATCAGTAGAAGTCATGCTAGATATTTTGTCATCACAAATCAACTTTTTCAGCTTATGTCTTAAGTAGAGGAGACAATACGAATCAATATCTGAATATCGCAGGTCAGACTTGGAGTTCTCTCTCTCTCTCTTTCTCTCTCATTTATTTTTTCCCCCAAAAATACAGCACTACTGGCTGTGTTGATCAAAAGAGTTTGTTTTCTTGAAGCATAGCACTGTCATGAGACCAGAGGTTGCCAATGTTTGCAATGCAGATTTCTGAGCTGTTGCCTAGGACTATGGGAACCTGTTGCCACCACCCTGTGCAGAATAGATTCATCCAAAATACTGAAGCACTTGCAAACAATCCCTTTGCAAATCCATGGGACCAAGAAGCACCATCACAGGGTGGATGCCATCAGGCCTAAAGGCTTCCTTACACCTGTGTCTACCAAGAGCTCTGCTTATTGCTTTCCCCCCTGGGTTTTCAAGAGGGAGCTGCTAGTAGCCCTTCCTGGAACCTCTGAGTACCACTCTGTATGTTTATAGGTACCATGGGTCTTCCAAGTACCATGGGCCTTCTTTCAAATATGAGATGACCTCTTTTAAGAGAGAAAAGGCTTTCTTTCTAGATCCTTCCTTTTGCACTCAGGGACAGATTGGACCATGGGAAGATCACTTCCTACGACATGGCATTCTGACGGACATTTCAGCGTGTCCCAGTGTTGTTGCTCCATCAGGAATTTTGTCCTCAGTTATAAAGAAAAGGCTGTCAGACTACTGAGGACAAAAAGTGACTCCATTTTAGTTATTTAAAAACAGAAAATGACAGAGAAAAAAATTAGGTCCCTCAGTTTTGAAGGTATGCCCACCCTCACGCAAAAGTTCTTCCCATCCCTCCAACACGTGTGGAATAATGTGCATTCTTGTGATCTCCACAGATGGAAAAGAATGTTGTAGAGCTGGGGAAATGCTGAAAAGGGGAACTGCTGTGTAAGCAAAGACTAGAATATCTGGGTTGTTGAGCTTAGCCAAAAGGTAAGTAAGGGGAGATATGATGAAGGTATACAATATTGCCCTTGCTGTGGCAAGGTGGGCCAGTTCCATAGCAGAAGGGCCTGGGTTCATCTCATAAAGTTCATTGATGGGAGATTCAGGATGGATCTTCACATGGCACATGGCTAAACTATGGAATTCGCTTCCACAAATCTTATGGTGGCCACCATTTTGGAGAGATCTAAAAGATGGTCAGACAAATTCATTGGAGGAGAAGGCTCCCAGTAACTGCTAGTGCTAATGGCTATATGCTTTCTCCACTTCAGTATGGCTGTGTACACCAGTTGCTGGGGAACATGGGTAGGAGGGTGCTGATATAAGACTGGCGAGTTTCCCATGGGCAGCTCATTGGCCACCTTGTGGACAGAATTTTGCCTAATGGGCCTTTGTCTGAGCCTATGCACCTCCTCTTATGTTCTTACCACCCCCCCAAGACACCCCCGTGTGCCCACACAAACACCCCCATGAAGTATATGCCTGTTTATGCCATGAGTTTGCATGGAAACAAGCTTCAGTTTGTTTGGAGGTAAGCACAGAAGAGACAGAAACCAAACCCCTTGGAAGAAATCAGGAGGTGTACCAACATAGCTGTAGGAATTTATCTTTATTTTTCGACAGAAGACATGAACAGAAGGATGTGGAAAGCTATGTTTTGACTGCTACGGTGAGCAATGATGACAATGAAAGTCACAGAGGGAGCGCGTGTGCATGTGTGTGAGAGCGAGAAAGTACAAGGTGTCATTTTACAAAGTGACTTATTGCTACAAGAAGGGAGACTTTTACAGCTTATAGACTCGAGTGAGAATGTGAATAGTAATAAGCTCTGTAAAACAGAAGACCTTGAGCAGATTTAGCCTCTGCTGTTATAATTCATGCAGGATGTCAGCTTTTCATCCATTTCCAGGCTCCTTTGCAGAAGGGGGCATTTTTCTGAAGGGTGTGTATAAATTTGCCGATTGAAGTTTGCAGTGATTAGCAACGCTGCTGTTTTGCTTGATGCAAGCAGTAATATAAGTTTCGATGATAAGTTGTCTAATTTGATTTGCTTCTGATATGTTCATTCAGTTGATCTTTACTGGCCCCAGAACTGGAGATGCATGAGCTGCTGCCGTTAATCTACTCAAGTGATGCATTGTTTTGCCAAGAGCTCCTTCTGGTCACCCAGGGACATGTCATGCTGCTCCACAGCATCTTTGTCCTGCCACATAATTAAGTTTGATCAGGGATGATGAGTGTGAAGGAGGGAGAACTAGCAATAAGGGGCAAAATGGGAACAAATGAGGAATCAGGTTCTAGAAGAAACATTCCTAAGCAGGAGAAGCTCTTGATTGAGAGCCTGTGGACCATTTTCTTCATTACACAAAAAAAAGAGCCTTCCTTCTTTTTCTTAAATGCCAGAGCAGTACACAAGTTTGTCCATTCCAGCAAAACTACAGCGAATGCTAAGCGGAATGCTGAAGGCTGGATTTGCCATCAAAATACTGACATTTGCGATGAATTTAAAGGTTTCCTCTTAGGTGGCAGATACTGAAGTTGAAACCCAACTCCTTTGGCCACCTAATGAGAAGGAAGGACTCCCTGGAGAAGAGCCTGATGCTGGGAACGATTGATGGCAAAAGGAGAAGGGGATGGCAGAGGATGAGGTGGCTGGATGGAGTCACTGGGGAGGTGGGTGTGGGCTTGGGTGGACTCTGAGAAATGGTGGAGGACAGGACAGCCTGGAGGAATGTTCTCCATGGGGTCGTGATTGGACGGGCACAACTTTGCAACTAAACAACAACAACCTTAGGAGACACATCCAATGACTTAGGTAGAAGCCCAAAGCTTCGTTCAGACACTTTGACTTCACATATCACAGAGTGGTGGCCAGCTTTCACCAAGACTGTAACTAAGACAGTTACAGTCTCATAACTAATTATAACTTATGATCATATAACAGTATCATGACAAGGCATATCACCGGAAAAAAATTAAGGGAAGCCAAGAAAATAAACTACCAAGAGTAAGTAATCCTTTGAGGAAGGTTCCTGGCATCCCAGCTGAAGACCAACATAGTTACTGCAGCATATGTAATGGGGAGATAGGGGCCTTTTTCATCAGATGCAATAAAAGAAAGAAATTTAGGAGCCATGGTGTGGTGAAGAGAGAGAATAGTCATGACAGCAGGCAGGGCAAATTCATTGTTTGTGTCCTGTCACCCTTGCAGAAAACGACATTATTTCCCTGCTTAAAATCCACGGCTTAATTCTGTCATGTGTTTGGAATCCAGAAGAGGGAGATTCTTACAATTAAGCCTGCTTGAACACGGAGAGACAGATGCTGGAGGTCTGGCTATAAGCAGTTGCAAGAAAGGCATATGCATGGCATCAGATTTACTAATACTAGCATCCTCAAGCCCTAGGCCCTTTCCAAAGCTAAGGGGAGGGAATGTTTTTATGTTCTAACATTTTCCCTGGGTAGCTGCAAATTGGCTGTCGT
Source organism: Varanus salvator macromaculatus (assembly GCA_023646645.1). Lineage (NCBI taxonomy): Eukaryota > Metazoa > Chordata > Lepidosauria > Squamata > Varanidae > Varanus > Varanus salvator. Next base: position 5,016,889 of record JAIXND010000690.1, on the reverse strand, counting down.
GCATTTGTCTTGAGCTGAACCGCAGAGTCACATGAGAGAGGGGAAGGTAATTTTTAAACTGCTGCTGCGTAGATAAATTATATGCTTGAAAGTCAAGAGATGTAAGATATGATGCTGATGTGTATGGACAACATGAGGCAGGGTGAAAAAAGTAGCTTCAGAGGCAAGAGTTCTCCTTCTGTCAAGAGCAGTGTTTCATTTCTGCAAAACAACAAGGGCTTTGTCCTGGGGCAGGTTTTGTGGAGTCAACCCAAAAATAACTCTCTGACAGCCAGGCCTACATCCGAAGTTCCATGGATGTCAGATTGTGAGTTGGGAGCACTGAAAGTTGGCAAGCCCGACCTAAATTTGGGGAGCAGAAGCGTTGCTGGCCTCCTTGTGCTTCCCTCTTCCCAGTCTGGTAATGTTAGGATAGAAACGGTCACCAAGGACCGTATTCCTTCCCACTCCAAGGTTGACCCATGATACTGCCAGAATGATGTGCAAAAAGTTCAGCCATCACTTTTGTTTCTTGCAATAATGGTCTTCCACCAGTGCAGCAGGGGGAGTCATCTTTCCATACTTTTTGTAAAAAGATATAATGGGACAGGTCACAGACCCTCTCATTGCTTCCCTTATCTTTTATTCACCTTGGCATCTCCTTCAAGTCTCTTTGCTTGCTTGCTTTCTCCTCCTCCTCCTTGCACTGTGTAACAGCTGACCCTGAGAATGAGTCTCAGATCACATAATAGCTTGGGGAACCCTACAGATGTCGTTAGACTCCAACTCCAGTCATCACATCAGCTGGCTGTGACTGGTGGGAGCTGGAGGCCTCACCCTGGCATCACAGAAGGAGCTCTGGGACAGCTGCAGAGGGCAACACTCACAAGCTATTGTGCAGGCTCAGAGATAACCATCTTGGGGTGAAAAAGAGCATCCAGGTTTGGCTCATGGACTCAATTCTATCATCTCCATGGGAAAGAAAAAGAAATGAGAAATGCAGACTGGTGTTGGGATTTATTCTATTTTTCCAGCAGCAGAGGAAATGTAAATTTCTAGTAGTCTACAATCCTAGATGCCCATAAGCACAGCAGGGAAAGCAGTTGAAGGTGTTTTGAAAATTTTCCAAGCCATTTCCAATGGAAATGCAGCTTGCTCATTCAGCAGAGTGGACTGCAGGACATTCAGAATTATTCCGGTTGCGTGCGTACATACTGCATCCCCCATTGCATGGGGTTGTCTAGCGCTGTGCCAACACAACACCACAAGTCTGCTTTATATTTCATTTAGTATTTTACTGAGATCGTTTTCTTATTGATTGGGGAGTGGGGGGGGGATCTAATTCAGTTGCTTTGCGAGATAATGCTTTTTATTACAAAAATGATTATTTCAGAAAAAAATCCTGACAGGAGAGCACCAAATTCGCAACCTTCCTTGAATGATCTGCTAACCTCAATGCAGATAAGGCAAATGGCCAAGGTGGTTAGCTGCACAGCCTTTTGGACAAAACATGGATTTCCCATAAATCCATACAAGAATGATCTAACCTCATCCAGGAAATCTCTCACCTGGGTATAATAATGCTTTCAGTGAAGCATCGTTCTGCAAATCTGGAAGATCACAATTTGTGGGGCCATCTGGTGAAGCACTAATGAACCTACTGGGAATGTTGGTCTAATACATCATAATCACAACAGAGAGTAACTGGTTTGCGAAATTCTGCCAGTTTGCTGCCTTCGTTGTGGGAAGTGTGAATCCCTGTTTCTTTATTCATCATTTCAGGGGAAGAGAGCCCAAGCTGGTGGGTTTAGGGTTGGTGACTGACTTCTGAATTTATCCAGTGGTCACGCTTTCTAGCAGTGAGCTCAAGTGAGTGCCACCAGGATCATAGCCAAAACAGAGCCAGTGAGAAACAGGAGGACAGAATGAGCAGGCTTGGGGCAGCTAAAGGGTTTACAGAAGAAGATGCAGCCCGTGTGTGCATGCGGAAGCACGTGCAAGGTTTCTGTTTTTGATAGCTGTGCTGGGGACAGGGACATTTTGAATGGGAAATGCCACGGAGAAGACCATTTAACTCTCCCTTCGTTGCATGTGCTGGTCCTGATCAGCCTGCAGCCCTTTCTCACACACATGCCCATGCTGTATGACATGTAGCATGTAGTTTCACCCCAAGATTAGTCCCATGGAAATCAGTGGGGTCATCAAGGGTGACTGACCTACCTGGGCCCAAGACAAGGCAACCATTTTCAGAACTGTATGGGCTGCACAATTGGACAATTGCACATATATGTGGTGGTCTTCAGAGGCATCAATAAGCTGCTTCTTTTGTCCACCCAAGATTGCAAAAGTGGCTGGAGCAGTCAAGCAATTAAGAAGCCTCAATAATCAAGCCTCAATGAGCTTAGTGAGTCACCAGTTGTATAAGAACATTGAACATCCTTTCTTCTGTCCTGTCTTTCCGTCCTTCCTTCTCCACTCGCCATGATATATTTCAGTCACACCATTTGAATTAGCTGGTAAGCGACTTTGTTTTGTTTTAGAGCAGAATGTTATGCTTTTCTTTTGTTCTTCTGATGAATCTTCCTTTCTTCAACTCTCTGGATTTCCTGCAGCAAGGTCACGATTTTATCTTCTCAGATCCATCTGACAGGGCTTCTTTTCTTTTCTTTTCTTTTCTTTTCTTTTCTTTCTTGAAGCACTTTTATTATGAACTGTAGAGATACAGTCCTAGTAATAAATCCCCAATTTTCCATTGCGGGAGTATCGATGTTTATGGTTCCAGTGTGCCATCTGCCTTCCTGGAACCCAAAATATTAAAAATTCTTTCCTCTTGTTTTTAGAGAATAGACATCATTGTGTTACAGCAGACATTTTAAAATCTGTTAGGATGAACATAATGAAAGTGCCATATGTACCCATGTTTGGCTAGAAAAACACATTTGGCCATATTTTGGACATGGCACACCGACTAAGCCCGTGCAATTTATTTGGAGTGTCCCTGTTGCATCCATGCTGTTCCCAGTAATGTTTGTGTCCTCAGTCAGTGTGCATCGCATGTTTTTGTTTCATGTTGACAGTGTTCTTCCTTTTGGCGCTTACCCCACTTTTATGGAACTTAATTCCCATGATCCACCGGAGAGCAGCAACAGCAACATGGGGCCTTTACTTTCTGGTGCAAAGTCATGCTCCTAGGGAGGGGTGTGATTTAATAATAATTGAAGTGAGACCAGCCAGCAAGATTGTTCTGCCCTGTCATTTCTATACTCCTGATCAGGGACTGAGGGGAACTTCTACCACCGAGTGGTAGGCAGGCTGAAGTTGAGAATATTGGTCCCAGCTTGGTATCATGGCAGTCTGGAAAAGCAGAGCCTTGGAAAGAAGCAGGGTCACACACAGTGTAACCGTCCAAAGCCACATATAATCCTGGAGGCAAGGACTAGCAGAGCCCCAAGTGTCTGAAGCCAGGGTGCTGGTCAGTGTGGAAACAAGGTTGTGTGGGCACAGGCCTGAGCGAAAGACATGTATCCATCCAGGAAACAAAGCATCTTAACTGAAGGATGATTGTGCTTGATTGTGAAGATCCTTCTCAAGCACAGCTGTTTGCTCCAGCTGAGAAGATCTCCCCAGTCCCAAGGAGCCTTTGACTCTTCAAGAGCCTCCTAAGCAGCCTGGATCTTCAGGCACACAGTTGGTTGCTGGGTGGCTTTTGAAGGTAGTTTAACCCACCTACCTGACTCTGAAGGTACTTGCTTCAGGTGCACTGCATGTCCCTTCTGCAGGTCCTTCCTGGTCCTGCTGTTCAGGTGCTCCCAGTGCAGCCACTTCTTAGAATGACTGGGGATGCTGATGGTATTCCTGGAATCACGAACCCCCGTCAGCCCCATGGATCTTCACATTCCACACCAGCTGCACCTTTGCCCATGTGGAAGTCAGGCCCTGCATAAACTCACTTCATTCCAACCAAATCCCCATGAGGCATCTGCCACATGATGGGTGCAAGAAAGGAAATATTGTTTGTTTCCTGGGAACGATGATGAAAGCAGAAAGAATCAGAAGGAACATTGTTCTAGGCACAGTAAAATTGGTGCCTGAATCAAAGGCAAATTTCATCCTTACTGTAATGCTTTTTCCTCTGAGTCTCTTCCTTTTGGTGGGATAGCTTGAGTGAATTCTAGTAGCAGACCTTCTTTCCTTCCTTCCTTCCTTCCTTCCTTCCTTCCTTCCTTCCGTCCGTCCGTCCGTCCGTCCTTTTTTGTAGCATTCTTCAGTATAAGAACATTAACAGCCCCTCTTTTGCTTTACTTGTAAGTACTACTCCATTCTTCCTCTAAATGGGTAACAGACACATAAGTATATCCATTTACCCCACTGCAGTATGTTAGTCTTTTAAGTTGGCACAAAACTAAGGATGAACAAATCAGTCCATTTCTGGCCAGTGCTGGTGAGGATCACGGGCATCCATCATGTGCCTGTTCTGGCAAAGTTCCACATCAAACTGAAAACAGATTTTCTAAAAACTAAAATTGCATGGCCTTTTGTTCATGATTTCCCCTAAACATGTATCTTACACATAATTTTTCCTAATGTGTGTATTATAGGCAAATTTCCCTAGCTGAGCACCTTCCCTATATACCAGATACCCTACCCATCAAGGGAGCTATACTGTTTGTCCATTCGACATGGTGTCATTGGGAATGGTGTAAAGTGGCCTGACTCATTAGTGGCACCCGCCCTCTGGAAGCTCCGCCATGTGTGGTTCAAGAGGCAGAAATTGGTGTGTTACAATTGCTTCTTGAAAACACCACTGTTCATGCACTCATCCCTATTTGTAGGAGAGTATTTGCATGTTCTGCTTCATTGTTGCAATGGCTTAAGGTATTTATTGCTTTATAATCTATTGTATTGCAAGTGTTTCTGTGCAAACTGCTTGATGATCCTGGGATATTAAAGCAGCCTCAATAAAATGCACATTTCCTCCTTTTTGTATGCAAATTGCCCCAATATGCACACGTTTAAGGTGAGAGCCGCATTGCATAATTTGAGAAACGGCTCAAAAAAATAAATAGTGCATCCTAGAATCTGTATATTGATCAGAGATGTTCACATTAGATTGGTATAGTTCAACAAGCAGGCCAAATGAAATTCCTTCCCATCCCTATATAGGATTCTTGGTCTTCCAGATCTTCGGTGATACTCATCTAATCCACTTGCAGCGAACCATGAATTCTGACCAAACTGTGTCACTGAGGTCAAATATGTAAAGAAGTGATGGGTAGCACTTTCGCCCAAGGGCTCACAGGTGATAGGCTGTAGCACTTACTGGTGCCATCCCAGCATGCTTCTCTTTCCAGATGCCATTGGAGAACTGCAGGGTTGTTGTTCTCCATGGCAGCCACATGGCATCTGGTTTAGCCAGTGCTTTTTTTGTTAAAAAAAAGGTGCCAGAACTCACGTTGCCGCCAGCAGTAAGCACATACACCAATCCCAAGCCGAGCAGCAGTGCAGCATCCGGAGCAGCTATCTCTCACTATCAGATAGCAGACAGCAGACACAATAGCAGCCTGCAGGCACTATGTTAATGATGTTTGCTGCTGATCTGCTACGCCAAAATCACTTCGTAAAATCCATTGAAAAAAAGGTGCTGGAACGCTGTTCCGGTGCATTCTATGACAAAAAAAGCCCTGGGTTCAGCCCTAAAATAGTGTGTATATTTTGTGTTGGACTTAGCACCCATTGCCTGTGAGGTTATGTGCAGAGGGTATTCATGTAATTTTATGCAGCGGTGTTGAAACTCTGTTGTTTGTAGCCTTCTGCCAAAAGCTAGGCCAGGGTTCATCCACTTTCAATGTCCCCTGATATCCATGTTGGTTCATGTGGTTGGGAAAACATGTCAAACTTGGCTTCGCTATGGTGAGCGGCTATGAATAAGAACAGAAGAAGAGACATGCAAAATCAGACAAGGGGCCATCTAGTGCCATTTTCCATTCACAGGTAGCCAGCTAGCTGCCTCTGCGAAGCCCACATGCAGCCCATATCCAAAGGCGTACTGCCTCCAGTTCTGGAGGTAGCCCCCATGACTGGTAGCCATCCTTCCATCCTTTGAGTTGGTGACAAACACTACATATCATGGAAGCACACGCCATAGTCTCACGACGCATATAGTTTAATTTCGCATGAAGCAGTACTTCCACCTGTTCCAAACCTCCTGCTGCTGACCTTCCTAGGATGTCCCAGATTTTCACCAAGCGAGAAGGAGAGATAATTTTCTCCCTATCCACATCATCAATGCCTTGCATAATGTGTACACTATTATCACATCTCATTGAGCTCACCTTTTGTTCTAAACTAGAGAGACCCAGTGACCTTTTTCCATCCTGAGTTGTGCTCAGATGGAAGCTTTTGGGTGCATTGCTGAATGTTGCAAGTACTGGCAGGAGCCTGAGAAGATGGCAAGGCATGGCAGCAATGGGCAAACGCCACTTGCCCCTTATTGCGGCGCAGCCGTGAGTATCAGAAGGCACAAACCCAAACTTTGCTTTGTGGGCAGGGACCAGAGCATGGATTTAAGACCAAATGAGGTAGCAGTGGTGCAGGCAGTTTCCACAGAATGGAAACTGTGCCAGCCCATGGATACCAGCACAGGCCTGCTTATGTCGCCTCTTGATGCCAGGCCTGCTTGGAGATCCAAGTGCACCTCAACTTCTTCCATGACATTTATTTCAGGACAAGGTTCAAACCTAACTCTAACCTAACCCGAACCCTTAAGGAACCTTGAGATCATCCCTGCTGTCTTTCCCATGCTCAGGTTTATCTGGCCAGACATCTTTCATCTCTGCCCTTCCCCATTCCTTTAATTGTTTCTTTGCGGACTCTTGTGGCTAATGATGGAAGAAAAGTCCATCAGTGGTTTTTGTTTCGTTTCACTTTGTTCCACAATAGCAGACATTTGGGAGACTCTGTGGTGCCACACTTGGGTTTTGTTTCCAGTGGTGCATCCAGCATTCGGTGTGAGTCGCAGAAGCTGCCACACGCCATGACTGAGACTTCCTGTACAGGAAGCATGTGTGGTTATGCACAAGTCTCTTTCCAAGCCCCAAACTGGTGCTGTGCCACTGCGAGTCATAATAGGCAGGGCTGGGCCAGAAGGGCCAGTGGACATAAAGCAGTTCTTTGTATGCTATGAAAAGTACACTCTTGTTTATCATTATTAAAACATTTATTTCACATGTTTCCTTGGGCCATAAGGAGAAATAAATCTCTACCATAAATAGTTATGTCAGTTCTGTTTTTAATCACAAAACCCATCTTCTAATTGGAGAAGACATCCTGATAAAATCTTCTGGCTAAAATGAGCATCTAGTTCAGGGCCACCTCCTTCTCCTTCTTATTTTTTTTATTTATTTATTTACATATTTATATGCCACCCCCTTGCAAAGAAGCCTCCTTCTCCTTCCCCTCTTGCTACTCCTCCTCCTCCTCCTTCTTTTTGAGCAAAATAATATTTCTCTTGAATATGCTGAGATCTGAATTACTTTAAAAGGAGTGGGTTTTCCACTGGGTGTTTGTGCCTACCTTTTTAAGGCTTCATCATGACAATCACAATGTTATTAACACATTTCAGGGTGTAGCTCTTCTCTTCCCCATTCTTGAACAGATTTGCTTCTTTGGTGTGTGCATGGAGCACACAGGCCCATTTGCCTGTGTAATTCACACTTGAAGTAAAACTAGTGAGTGGCCACAGATGTATGTGGGTCCATGTTTTTGTGAAAACAGGGAATGTACTTGGACTATGTTCTTTTCAAGGTGATGCTACTAGCAGCCAATGCGGTGCAATTCTTATCAGGAAAATGAGTTCTCTCCCAGCACATGGCAGTCTGCAAAGAGCTTGAAAAGAGTGCAGCTATTACTAGAAGCCAATGTGGATTTGTCAAGAACAAATCCTGCCCGACTAATCTGATTTCGTCTTTTGATTGGATAGCCTCCCTAATGGATTGTGGGAATGCTGTAGACCTAGTATATCTTGACTTCAGCAAAGCTTTGGATATCCTGATTGGCAGACTAACTACAACTGGGCTAGATAGAACAACTGTCAAATGGATCCACAGTTGGCTATAGAATTGGACTCAGAGATTGCTCATCAATGGCACTTGGTGGTACAAGATCTGATTGTGACTTTCCAATGTGATATGTATTTTGGGCCACAGACTAAACAGAATTAATTCATATACTAATTCTTACTGTGCCTGCTATAGCACAATAGGATATTATATTCTGAATATAGAAGTGCACTGTATTATCTACTTCTGCCTTAAAAAAACCCCTTCTGCTGTACTGCAAAGGAAATTTTGCATTGTTCATTGCTTTAAAGTCAAGAGTAAATGTGAAAGAAGTGCACAGTTACTCAGAAATAAGTTTCTTTGATTTCATGTTGGACTTACTACATTAACTGTGCATAAGCGTACAAGGATGTGAAAGCTGCCAGTTTACTAAGATTGCACTGTTCACATCTAATTCTAGGATTACTCTCTATTTTGTAATCTTAAAACCAGGTAAAATATTTGTAAGTGCTTCTTATAATTAGTCTTTTTCATCTTGAGAGGAAGCCAAAAGGAGCCAAAATGCACATTTTGCATATTAACTCTTTACAGAGCTTCAACAATTCTCAAGAGTTACAGAGAATGTTAAAACATAGAAACATAGAAACAGAGCGAATCAGAAGGGGCCTCCTGGGCCATTTAGTCTGACCTCCAGCACCAGCCGGCTCTGCTCATGACATGCCCACCATGTGCATGTCCAGCCTGTCTTTGAACACCCTCACCAATGGGGCCTCAACGACCTCCCGTGGAAGCCCATTCCACGTCCTTGGGTTCCTAACTGTCAGGAAGTGCTTCCTGGCATCCAAATGGAACCTGGGTTCCCTGAGCTTTGCTCCATTGGAGCACGTCCTGCCTTCCTCTGCAGGGGAGAACTGGTCTCTACCCATCTGCATGTGACATCCCCTCACATACCTGCATGTTGCCAACATATCCCCTCTGAGTCTCCTCTTCTCCAAGCTGAAGAGACCCAGTTCCCTCAGTCTTGCCTCATATGGCATCCCCTGCAAACCAGCCACCATCCTTGTGGCCCTACGCTGCACTGACTCCAACCTGGCTAAATCCTTTCTGTAATGAGGGGCCCAAAACTGAACACAGTACTCCAGTTGCGGGTGCACCAGAGTCGTGTAGAGTAGTAGTAATACCTCTCTCGATCTTGAAGCCACATTTCTGGCTATGCAACCAAGGGTGGCATTCGCCCTCTTGACCACCGCATCACACTGCTGACTCAAGTTTAGCCTGTGGTCAACCAGTATCCCAAGGTCCCTTTCACAAGTGCTGTTCTCCAGCCACTTGTCACCTAACCTGTACTTATGACAGCTATTCCTATGCCCCAAGTGCAAGACCTTGCACTAATCCACATTGAACGCCATCCTGTTGTCTCCTGCCCACTTCCATAGTCTGTCCAGATCCTTTTGGATCTGGAGTACCTGCTCCTCAGTGGTGGCCACTGCTCCAGTTTTAGTGTCGTCTGCGAATTTGATCAGCAGACTGTTCACCCCTTCTTCCATGTCGTTAATCAAAAGATTAAACAGGATCGGCCCCAGGACAGAGCCCTGGAGGACGCCGCTGTTCACTGGCTGCCATCCCAACGATTCCCCGTCAATGGTTACCTTCTGCTTTCAATCAGTCAACCATGCCCTAATCCACCAGACAATGCTTTGGTGTATCCCAAAACTCCTCAGTTTCTCCACCAGGATATCATGGGGCACTTTGTCAAAGGCCTTGCTGAAATCCAGGTATACCACATCCACTGCATCCCCTCCGTCTAGCCATCTTGAAACCTTGTCATACAATTCCACAAGGTTTGTCTGGCAGGACCTGTTTTTGCGGAAGCCGTGTTGTGTGGCCCCCTTCCCTATCTAGCATAACTAGATCTCTCTCTATTATGAGCCTTTCCATTGTTTTTCCTACAATGGACGTAAGGCTAACCGGTCCATAATTCCCCATGTCCTTCCTACTACCCTTTTTGAAAATTGGGACCACTGATGCCACCCTCCAGTCCTCTGGAACTTCACCTGTTCTCCACGAGGTCTCAAAAATGGAGGCCAGCGGGCATGAGAGAACCCCTGCCAACTCTTTAAGTACTCTCTGGTGTAACCCGTCAGGGCCTGGCGCCTTTGTAATGTCCAATGCCCTGAGGAGCCCCTCGACTTCAAGGGGGCGTGACTCTAATCTCTGCCACTAAATCCCCAGCCTCATCTAATCTCCTATATGGATATCCCCCGTCCTGCTTTGGGGAGAACACAGAGGCAAAATAGTCATTTAGCATCTGTGCCTGTTCCCTCATATCAGTCACTGGATCTCCTTCCTCCTTATTTAGTGGCCCCACCACTTGTCTCCCCTTCCTTTTCCTATTTACATGCTGAAAGAAGCCCTTTTTGTTGCTCTTGATATTCTTGGCAAGTCTCAGCTCGTAATCATCCTTAGCCTTGTGAAGAATCCTTCTGCAATGGGCCGCCTCCTCCCGGTATACCCTTTTGTCTATTTCCCCCAGTACCCATTTCCTACAGAGGTTCCTCTTTCATCTAATCCCTCTAACCACCTCCTTTCGCGTCCATGGTGGCATTCAACTCCGCCTCCCCACCTTACTGACTAGAGGTATCGTCAAGGCTTGCGCCTCCAAAACCGCCCTTTTGAGTGCCATCTACCCCTCCTCAACTCGCTTACCTTCCAGTAACCTATCCCAGGAGACTTTCCCCAGCCTGGCCTTCAGTTGGCCAAAGTTGGCTCTCTTGAAGTCCCAACTTCTAGTGCTCGCCCTGCTGCACATTCCCAGTCCCCTGATCTCAAAGCAAAGGATGGAGTGATCACTCGCATCCAGAGCTCCCCTAATCTGTACTTCATCTATCAATTAAAAGTGTATTTTAAATCTATTAAAAGCCAGGCTTATCTATCTATCTATCTATTTTTAAATGTATAGGCTGCTGAAAAACAGAACTCTCCAAGCGGTGAACAATATTAAAATACAGGCCAACATCACAATTCCACTACATCATTGGCATTCAGTTATCTTTGACACACAGCTATTCTTCATGATGGCTGCAGATGAGATTAAAGTCCAAATGGTTGTTATTTCTGTTGCTCTGTTCCCTTTTTCAAATTACTGTTAGTTTTCGGACTATTTTTTCTCAACATGAGAAGCCAAGGACAAGAAGCCATTTCAAAAAGCTGTATTGGGCACTGGACCTTAATCAAACTAGTTTGGCAAGGACTTGCTTATAGAAAAGTGTCCCTGCTCTGTGCCTGGACAAATTCTCTCACCATCATCTGTAAATATGGTGTGTTCTATAGAATGCTTTTCCAGTGCTCAAAGCGTTTTACATGTACGTATGGTCTCAGTAATGCTTAAGAATAAACCTAAAAGGTAGGCATTGTAGCATCTCTTACTATGGATTGGGGTTGGAAGTGGCTGAAAAGTACTGCAGTTGAACTGAAATTTGAATTCAGGATGGTGTCACTAAGTACCTTAAGGGATATATCCTGCAAATTGTTCATGTCCCACTGCAAAGTTTTATGCTGAATTCATGAAATATATAGCATATGTACACAAACAAAAAAATCAATCAATAAAACTATCTAAATTCCTGTCTATATTATAACTTAACAGATGACAATGTTGCTGAATCAGCACAATCTAGCAATATGTTTCTGATCACTGAAGCCCAAGAGAAAGGGGTCTTTGCTTGTATGTGCAAAACTCTAGTGTCAAAACCTGATGTTTCCAAATAAAGGATCCCTAGTATCAATGCTAGGAAAGATTCCTTCTTGTCATGCTGCAGAAGAAGTCTGGATTATAGTGTTGGGTTAGATCAAAGTTCTAATAGTTTATCTTTATTTAAACTGCTCCAGATATCCTAATATTTGGATAAAAGCTTGACAATTCACTACTTATTCATTAACTATGTACTTCATGAGAATGTCCATCTTCCAACTCAGAGCTAGTTCAGTAAGCCATTTATTATTATTTGCCGATCAATTTCTAAAGGGGTTGCAAAAGGATTCAATTCATATGCAGATCAAAACCCTTGATTACAGCTTAAGAGTTATCTTACCCTTTTCAGATTTTTCTTCCCATTTGAGGAAGAGTAGAGTGTTATGCCATGCCATGCTATTCGAATCAGATTCATTTATCTGTCTAGGAAACCACAAATCATATTTAGTATTTTTATATTATTATTATTATTATTATTATGCATTGTGTTTTTTTTTTCTATTGTAACCTTCCTTGCAAAGACTATGATCCTGAAAGGCAGCTGAGAAATTGGTTAAACTTAAGTTGACCAATTAAGAAAAGTTGTATGAATGTGTTATTAAACTAAGCACTCTAACATACACTCATTTTTATTTTATTCCATGTGTGAACAAACTGCAACTTTTATGGTTTTCATATCTTAACTATGAATGAGTTGGGGTGGGGGAATGGCTCTTGTCAAATGTCCTTAAATTTTGAAATATATTCCACTGACAAATATGGTGGAAAAGCTGTGCTGTTAAAAATGACTGCATGATATGTTTTCAAAAATATGTTTTGAAACAAAACCAAAGTGAAATGATATTCCAGTCTGAAATTTGGAAGGGAAAAGAACTATATTCTAACCAGTAAACATGAAACATTGAAAATTTAAGAACATAATTCTGCATTTCTGAAGGCAAATTGTTTTTGTTAAAAATTACTTCTTAAAGCTTTATTTTTATACATCTTTAGTAAAAGAATCCCACAGATAATTCCAAAATTGGAAATCTGAATTTCAAAAATTTGGAAGAGTTTGGATATTCGAGTTTGAATCATTTTGGGAATTTGGAAGAGTTTGAATATTCGGGCACTGGGAGAGTTTGACTGTTTTGGGAATATGGGACCCAAAAGTACATAAAGCCTGGTTTGAGCAGATGCACCTTAGACGAAAGCTTTGCTGGGAGCAGGATGGGGTGGGGGAGAACGGTGTGAAGGGGTTTCCTTCTCTATAACTCACAGGTCTAATTTTCCTCCAGAACAGCAAGGGAGAGGCCAAAGACCCATTGTTGGGATCTGTGGACCGGCCCGCTGTAAGGAAGGAAAATTTTCAGGTAACATCTATATTTGCTTTTTTCTTGCACTGCATATTAGTATGTGAAGTGAAGCTTTCATGTCTGAACGCTTGTGCCCATATTCACACAAGGTTCGGGTTCAGGGTCATGAGAAGACTGACCAGAGCTCTGATTGCTGATACAGTCCTGCGGAGAACACTCTGCCCACCGCCCCATCACAATTCTGTTTCCTTGCTCACCTTCCAGCAGTACTTCAGGTCGTCATGGTGAAGCGGAGATAATCTGAGACAGATCTTTGGTTCGCTCTTGCTGCAAGAAGCTGGTACTGCTGAATGGAGAGTGAAGAGAAGCACTAGGAGGGGTCGGATCTGAGAACAATCACCTAGAGGCTGGAAAGGATCATTCTCAGGGTCTTGTTTGGTCTGAACTTTGGATTTCACCAAAACTGTTTACCAATTTTTGATGAAGTATAAAGAATCTCCCAGACATTTTTGGGATCTCCCCTTCCCCTTCCTGTCCTGCCATGCCCTTTTTTAATGAACCAGGATTAAATTTACTCCATATCCGTGTTGAAAGAGCTTCTCTTCACCCTGTCCAGAAAAGCATGCATAAATAATGCCTGAATAGAACATCACCAAAAAGTGCTCCACACTTAAGAAATCGCTTAGTGGGTGGGTGATTTGGAAGGGACATTGGAAACACAAAGAGGCTCTTGGACCTCCTTCTGTCCACTGTCCCCACTCCACTGCCCAATTCCAGATATATGTTGACACCTGTGGACCGATTCGCATCTGAAACATCATGAGGGAAACAGCTGCATGTGGGGATTGTTACATTGCAGCACAAAAGGAGTCGGCTGAGAAGGGATGAAGCATCCTCTGTCTTTCCTTCCTGGGCCACTTCTTCAACCCTCCCAAAGCAGTAAGATCAGAGTTTGGCCTGTAACACTGAGTTCCTCCAGCCTTAATTGGTAGCAGTCCTTGGACGCTGGTAGCAGAAATGAACCCGCATCAGCTTGAGACAGCCTTTGACATAAAGCACAGTGAAGCACCTGCCTCAGGAGAATTCAGGTGTCATTCAGAGCTGCAGAGTTGAAGGTAGAAGGGAAAATGCCACATAATTCAGCAGGACCAAAATCCAGTCATAATCATGGTGTGCAGGACATTTCCCCAACCCTAGGCTAATTGTGTGAGGAACTGGGGGTGGTATACCTTAGACACCAAGAGGTCTTCACCCATGTCTTGGAGGCACTGTCCCCAGTAGAAATCTGTCTCCCATGCCCCGTGCCACAAAAACAAGCAAATAAAATAATCAGATGCTGAATTTATTGCCAATCAGCTTTCTAATCTAACCCTCCTAATTGCTTTGCTTAACTGAAAAACAAAAGCACCTATGCCAATATAAATATGCAGATTCCAGACAGTTCTGTTTAATAACATAGAGTTTGAACATGGATAAAACTCAATTTGTTTATCTCAGCTTATTTATGTCAAAATCAATTGTAATTAAAGATGGATTTGCCTTCAAAAGAAGCACTTCAGCTGATTGTTCTCATCTGGAGAATTCCGTATCCCTTAGGCTTGGGGCATGTCAGAGAAACCAATATTTTTACCTCTTTCTTCAAATTATAGCTATCTTGTGATAAAGAGCTTTCTCAGGCCACAATATTTTTCAGATGAAACAATTGCTCCTAAGAAAAAGACACTTTGTAATATCAATTTTAGAAGGTGCTCGGGTACAATTGAACCAGAAGCTGGCTAAAGCTGTTGAAATAGGAACTATTAACCACAGTATCATCTGGATGGACAATGCTGTTGATTGTTCAGAGAATCTTCACTCTCTTTCTCTTTTCTAATTTAATGAACTTGTTTTGTAAGCTGTGAGTCTGCATCATCTCATTTAATGCATAAAGGACCTTCTTTCATTTCAGAATGTTTGCCAATCCAGTTCCCCAAATTAAGAGATAACAGTACCATTTGCGAAATGTTTAGGATACATTTACTTATCTTGGGAAATTGAAAATTTCTTTATTTTTGGCCCAAGACACTGTGAGAGTATAAAAGGGGAATATTTGGACATGACTTCTTCAAAATACTGGGGGTGCCAAAAATGTATACACATTTTAAGAGATGCTATCGTGGTAGCAATGTGTAGCATGACGTTCGCTCAAAAGATGGTGGTTCTTCGGGAAGAAAATGAAATGGTGGGCACTTTGGTCAACATCATTCAAACAGTAATTTGCCATAATCAGAGGTGTCTGGACCCTGATGGTAACCACTCTGAACACCTCTTGCAATTGCAGAAGTCAAACGTGACTTGTATTCATCTTTTTTTATCAGTATTTATTGACTATTGCAATTTTAATTCAGTATTTTTCCTTTCCTAAAATGTGTATACTTTTTTTTGCTGCCCTATGTGTCCCAAAATGTTGAAGCCTGGCTCTTTCCCACTCAGAAACCTGAAAAGTCATATGTGCATAGTTCAAGGTGTCCTGATTACTAGATGTTCCAAACTCTCAGCTTTATATTTAAGGACAGAATCCTATGGATGTTCAGACAGAAATAAGTCCTATACCTGCCATCATTCCCAAGGGACCCTGATTAGCTGGGGCATGCTGGGAATTGTAGGACCTTATCTCAGAACGTGCATAGTGTTGCTCTCCAAAATTCAAAACTGATGTCATCAGCTTGATATAACAGATGGGAAGAACTCTAGCACAGAATGTGGAAGGGCTTAAATAGGATGAAATATTGAATAAACTTTGGGGGAGTTAGCAGTACAAGTCAAGGATATGTATACTTACAAAATGTTGCTTCAGTTTATTAAAATGCACATATTCATATGCACTGTATTGAAACTTGGGGTCCATGTTTGCAGGATTCTGTAATGCTTAACTGCACCCTGGATTGATAATTTAGGCTTCCAAAAATTGTCCATCTAAGTGGGCTTGTTCTAACTAGGGTGAATTAACAGATTCAGATATGAAACCACATTTTGATTCTGATTTGTTATAATTTACTGTGGTATGAATAAACCACAGTTCCCCATGTTCAGCTGTAACAGTAAAAGTGGTTCATTGCAAACCACCAGTGGAGCTGTTAAACTTACTTCCTTTGCAAGTGAAGGAGGAGGAAAGGGTCCTGTGGAGGGTGTGGAGGTAACCCAAGGGTCAAGTGGTATGAGCCAAACTGAGCCTAGGATCCGTAGTTTAGATACAGGGAAATATCTCTCCCCATGTGATCATTTCTTCCAGAAACCACAAGTCCTGCATTCTGTACGTCCTGCCACAGTTCCTAACAGCTGACTGGTGAAGGGAAGACCTGACAAATCCCATAATAATCAGGGTTTCCAGTATCCAAGAATGAGTGGGAATCTTCTAATGCTGCTTATACAATCCACAGGTGCCCAACTATAGGTGTAAACAACTTAGGCTTCTGGTCTCCATAGAGATAGCAGGACACAGAGAAGAAGGAAAGGAGACATTGAGTGGCTTTAGCTTGGCAGAAATATCTAAAAGAGGAAATCCCCTAATCCATCCAAACTAAGTATGCTTTAATAGATAAGTGGGCGTGAAAGAGCTACAGTAAGTGCTGACATTTACAGATGCATTTGCTTCAAGCGAGCAAGCAGCAAAGTTTGCAGTTCTTGCTTTTTTACCTGTTTGAACATAGAGCACACCCATGACATGCACCAAATGTCTTTGGAAAGCCTTCTCTGTTTCAGAGTGGTTTGTCACATAAGATTGAAGGTTCTGTTTGAGTAGCAAAGGTCTAGAATACATAGACCTGTCCATCTGATTCTTTGTATTCTGGTCTTTTTGGGGGGCTGACTCAAAATTGCCCCTTGTTGCAGCCCCATATTTTGGGAGCTACTTATGCATAATTGGGATTGGATGACAAAACCCACTGTAGTTCTGATTGTCTGGTGCCTTATATTTTAATTTCCCCAGAGTGCTCCATTCTGGAGGTCATTTGTGAGATAAGGATGGCCTCCTATTAGAAACATTAAAAACACAGAAACACAGAACAATAATTGGTGGAGGTGGTTTTGTGATGGTCACCGTGCCCTCTCTGAATGCCCCTAAGAACAGGAAATAAAACAGTCTCTTTGACTTCTAAAGTTGCTCACATCTTCAGCCCATCTGTAATTTTTGAAAAGCCTTGTGTAAGAGTGTAGGTGATCTCACTGTCTGGTGGGCGATCGCTTGATAGGATGGCCAACAAGCCAGGTGGCAATGGCATACATTTTTCTGCAAACCTTTAACATAACAAAAGCCTTCTTGTGAAGTTTTGGACTGTTCTTCCCATCAACTCCAGACAGTGTTGACAGTTAATGGGAGAGATGGGAATTGTGGTCCAAAATATTTAAAGAGCATCACATTAGGAACCACATTGCTCATTTTGCAGCTTTGTCCCACACCACACCGTGCCATCCTTAGGCAATATGGAAAGCAACACGGTTGCTTTTCATGCCTGCTGATGTTGCACTTGCCACAAGGAAAGGTGACCCTGATGGGCGTGGACTATATAATTTTCTTTTCCTGTGCAATTGCAGTAGTCTAATGTGGATGGAGCAATGCTTGGCATGACCCCAGAAGAGTGATAGCAACCATGCTGTGGGTTTCTAATACATTCACATGTTTATCCTAATTCTTGTCCTCCCCAAAGCATTTGTTTCAGCTATATGTGCAATGCACACACATATCTTATATTTATGCACATACACTGCTTTCTTTTAACTACTGTCATTTGCTTTCAACCTAGAGAAAAGTGGGAGGGGGATATAAGTACATTTTACTTACAAACCTAAAGAAAATTGTCACAAAGCAAATTCATTGTGTGATCAAAGCACCACTGTTCTACTTGCTTTAGTAATGCCTTATAAACAATGCATTAAGCTGAACGTCTACGCATTCAGAGTGTAATAGCAGCTGCAATATGCATATTAAAATGTTTCAGAATAAAAAATAATTTGCATCATGCCATACCATGCTGAGTTCCCACTTAATCCCCATCATTCTGTTTCAACATTATTCTCGAGGCAGGTTTGCACATCACATGCAGCGGAATGGGTGAGTTGGTTGGTTGAGAAAGATCCCAAGGCATGCCCAGTGGACGGGATGATTCGCTGGGATGTGTTTTCCCCATAACTCCCCTTCAGTCTCCCAGCTGAACTCCTTGTCCTGGTCCCCTGCCGACTCTGATCAGTACCCACTTTTGATCCCTGTTCATTTTTACTCTTTATTTTTCTGTGCCTTAAAATGCACCATTGGAGTTCTTACGATTGTAATTATTTTGTCAGTTTTTCACAAGCACACATTTATGACTTTCCAATACTAGAAGTCTTGTCTAGTCAATTTCATTGTACTTTTCGGCTGTCAAAATGAGCAGTGAAGGGAAGTCAGTAACATACAAGAAGAACTGACAAGGCCAAGGTTACCTGGTGCCCAATTGGCATACAGTTGCAAAGGGCTGGGAAAGAAAAAAGCAAGAGGGAAGATGGATCCAATACTTCCTTGCTTCTCCAGCCCTCAGAAGGAGGGCGTTGATGACGCTGTCACCTTTTTGTAGAACCTTTATGGTGCTACTTCAGTTACTGGGATTTCCTGGTAAAGTAAAAGTAAACAGAAGGCATTTTTTCCTCCTGGGTTGACTGCTCCGTTACTGCAAGTTCCTTCCAGTCATCACACTTGTGCGCATTTGCCCTCCATTTAACTTCCAGCTTGAAAATGTGTGCAAATATTCCCAACACCCTTTTTAAAAAGGTGGCACAATGGGATGGGCCCAACAGGATGCCGGAAGCAGCAGAACCTATACTCACTCCCAGCAGGGCTGCTTCCACTCTCATTGCACGCAGCGGTCACCTCAGGGTATTCCATAAAACTGTCAAGGAGCCACAGTAGCTGCAGCAGTTGTAGGTCCACACAGGTTCTATGAAAAGGCAGGGGACTTTTATTTACCACATTTATATCCCCCTGTTTCTTCCATCATAGAACTCAGGTCAAGATCTCTCCTTGCTGATGCCAGAGTGCAGGACACAGAATAATCAATTCAAGTTGCAACAAACCAGATTCAGGCTGGACATCAGGAGAAGCTTCCTGACTGTCAGAGGAACACGACAGTGGGACCAGCTGCCTAGAATGGTGGTGGGCTCTTCCACACTAGAGGCTGTCAAAAAGAAACTGGGCAGCCATCTGAGTGGGAGGGTGTAACGTGGTGTCCTGCAACAGCAGGAGGTTGGACTCGATGGTCTTTCTGGCTCCTCCCAACTCTACTATTCTATGATTCTCTGATTCAAGATGGAAGTCCAGGTGGCTCAAAGCACTGGCCAAGCCAGGCCTGCTCAGCTTCAGCAAGGTAGCTCTTTCCTCAGACTCAGAAATATTAAAAGCGTGAAGGTCTCTGAGAAGTTTCAACAAATAAAGCCAAGAGGTTCTCATGGCCCAGAGGAAACACTGGTTGCTTACCCTTTGGCACACTTAGTCCTTTGGCTCATCTTGGTAAAAAGCTCACCCTGCTAGTACGCATATCTGAAAGTCACAATGTGCACATGCAAAACACCAACCTAAAAATAGTAGCTAAGAAAGTTACCATCCTGAATTGCACATTTTTGAGGCACTGAGAAATTTAAAAAAGAATAAGCCAGGGATGGACAGTGGTCTTTCTCAAGCTCCATTTTGGTCTTGTTGGAAAGGGAGTCACTGGTGAGATTGCAAAAAGCATGTGGTGCCAGGTTTTGCCAGTCATGCTGCATGGTTCTGCAGCTGTGCATGGGAACCCATGCTAGTCGTTATCTCCCAGGTTCAGGTGATGCCACAACCCACAGTGGACAAGAACAACTCTACAACAAGCCCTGGAAATGCCCTGGATTTGGATGAGGTAATAACTCATCCTGGACATCTGGACATGGTGGGTTGCTGTGTCACATGGATTCATTTACTGCATATGCCTTCTTACAAGTATTTCCTCTGGCTGTAATTCTGGGGTTTCTTACCCAGAAACCCTGCAGAGATCATTATCTCTTTGCCTGCCATGAGCTCAGCCCTGCATTTGGTTTCAGCAATTTCTGTGACCCTGCATCCTTATCTTTCCGTTCTCCCTTTTGCTATTACCTGACAGCCACGGTTAATTCCAGGTAGCGCGTTTCCCTTTCTTTCTACGGCTGCTAATTTCTCCGGTCTATTTTCGGATCTGTTCTCCCTAACGCACACAAAGCACTTCTGACTGTTTACCCTGAAACCTCCCGAGAGTGACAAAAGCCTTGAGGCTGCCGCTGTTTATTGTACACACTTGGACTGTTAAGAGTTTATTTTCAGCTGGAACCAGGTAGGTCCACATTGTGAGAACGACTGAGAGAGCCTATTGTACCCCCCAACGCATTCTGCAGCACCGTGTGAGGTGTGGGTCCCTTTATATATTTATTTTCCCCTTTTGAATTGATCCCACTTTCTCATAAATACTAATTTAGCTGTGGGCGGCGATAGCTCCCTGTTTATAGCTTTTTGCAGTTGGTACAAAAGTACCTCTTCGATTTTCTTCCCCAGTCTGCAGCAAGTCAAAATTGCAGGCTAATGGTGAAGTGAACAGCTTATAATATATGATAATCAATATTTCAAATCTCCTTTCTGTGATAGGACATAAAAGAGGGGAGCCAGGGAGGGGAAAGAAGGCCAACTGTTCTCCCCCTGAGCGCAGAGGTACAAAAGCTAGGAGCACTGGTGGGTTTCCCTTCAAGGTCAACGCATGCTTATTTCATCATAAAACCACTTTCTCCCACCATGTCTTTGCTTCATATTTTATTCAGCGGCTGCTAGGAATCCTGGGTAGCCAAAAGGGAAGGCTAGTCAATACTGCTTGCAGAAATACCAAACCGTGGCCATTTCAGGAGCATTCAGAGGAAAACAGAGGGGTTTTGTGACTTGGGTCCGCTCCAGCAGCAATGCTACAATGGGGCAAGGCAAGATGGGTTCCCCGGGGGATCATGGGCACCGTGAGGTGTGGCAGAGAGAGACACAGCCAGGATATGACCCGGGGAGTCTGTGCTCAGGGGTGCTGTTGCTGATGCTGCAACTGCATGGAACAGCCCTTCCATGGGTGGGCAGGACAAGCATCAGCCACCTCTGTTGAGTCACTTGCTCCACATTTGTGTCTCTTTCTGCTGGGGGCCATTGAGCGTGGCTGGCAAGTCTTGCTTTGCTAGTGCTCCCATTTGTAATATGTAGCATTTTATTTGCAGGAATTTTATTTTTATGGTAAGCCACCCTGGGGCACTTTAGGTACAGGGTATGCATTTAGAAAATAAAATAAGCAACCTTGACTTTTATCAGGGATGGCACGAGAGCACTGTGTTTCTCCTGTCTGGAATCTAGAGTGGGCTATAAATACAACTTCTTTTAATTAAAAGGTAGGGAGTAAGAAAATGAAGGCAATTCCTTTAGCCAGGTTAAAACATGTCTTCTGCCTCACTGTCTGCTTGGGGAAGGACTTATGTGGCTGGCTGCCCTCCTTTGTATATTTTAATCTCTGATTATCTTCCAAGTTGCCCAAGCAGTTGTAGAAACTTTCTAATGGAGATGGACCAAGCAGCAGTTGATAAATGAATGTGAAATTTAATATGATTAGTTTTGATGGACAAGTGGGCAGAGGAAAGGCAGTCTGGTGTTTAAAGACCAACAATTAAGCAATCTGACTGGATCCTTTGGAAGTTGTGGAGGATTTTTAATACTATTTTGGGATCTGCTTTGGAGGTCTCTGAGCGTAGAACCTTTTAGCTAAAGGAAGATAAAGAAATACATGAAGTTGTTTTGATGGTAATCACAGGTAGCAACAGAGCAATGAGACTGTCAGTGTAGATCTTTTGGGAAGGGTCTGATCTTTCTATGCATTTTGTTAATTCAAGCTAATGACAGTGTTCCCCTTTGATAGAGTGTGTCTGCTACATTTTCTGTGTTTCTTTGTTTTTACATTTTCATTTAATTTGGTTTGCCTATATTATTTATGAGGGGAATAGCATATAAATATGTTAAGGGTGATTTTAAAATGTTAATACATAAATAGAGTAGTCATTGGATCTTAGCCCCAGGTGGGAATGGAGAGATGTGACCATCTCTGGGTTAGTCGCCACCCTTGCCCTCGGAACATGTCTAGTATTCCATGGTGAGAATCCCAAATATTGCTGTGGGAACAGATCACACATAATGGACCAACATGTATAAATGCCATTCATTTGTATACTGTGTACACCAAGGGAGCATGGTGGTGTCAGGCCTTCTCTATTTTTCCCATGCACATGTTCTGCAGCTTCAGCCAATGGTAGGGCAGGAACCGTTTTGGACTCTGCCCCTCCAGGATCCACAGACTTCCTCTTGCGCTCAGCCTGGACCTGCAAAGGGAGCCAAGCCAAGAGGAAGTCCACAAATGTGGACTTGTGGACTGCCCGTTGTTCAACTGGCCACCTTCTCAATGGCCAAGCTTCTTCTAGTAGCAATGCTGATTAAGGAAGGGCAGTGCTGCTTGCACAGCAGAGGAGGGCTTGGTTCCTGATGAGCATCCAAATGAGTCCTGGGCATAGTCTCTGGGAGCTTGGTTCATGGGCTACTGCAAAGCGGACTGGAGTCAAAGAATCCAGTGGATTTTCCTCACAGTGTGGACTCCTTGCGATCATAAACCTGTTGATGAGCCACTTCAGGGTCCAAATGGAGACTCACAGAACTGAATATTTCCTCATTAAAAAACAACCCTATTTAGAAAAGGGGTTGAAGAGCTGAGGCTAGAATCCTTCAGCTTGATAGTCTGTTTTTCCAAATGGAGGCCATTCTTTCCAGCTCAGATGCAGAATTGCCCTCTCCATAGGAAGTGCACATCTCTAAAGTCCCATGTTCCAGGAGGAGCCACCCTGTTGTGCAGCTGTGGCAAAAGAGTAGGATTTTTTTGCCTGTGTCACCTGGACAAATGGAGGAAAAGCTGTGTATGGTGTATGCTCAGGCAGGCTGTACTCTTGCTTATTTTTCCAGAGCTGCACAGTGCGATGACCTTGACTCTAAAGGTTCAAAGGGGCTGCATACGTACAGTGATGTGAATCAGAACAGACCGAGCTAGGACATGATCTCGCCAAAGTCAAGCGCATTAAGAATCCAGCTATTTATTTGTTGCATGGAAACCCTGGTTTTCTTCCAAGGAGCCCAAGGCAGAGTGCATGAGCCACCTCATCTTGCAAGAACTCTGAGCTAGGCTAGGCTGAGAGTAAGAGACTCACCAAAGATATACATTGAACCAGTGGTTAGAGTGGTTGGACTGGGATTTGGGCCACCTGAGTTCTCTTCCCACTTTGACCACAAAGCTCACTGGGGCACTTTGAGATGCACATGGACTCTTGGCCTAAATTGGCTCAAAGAGCTTGAGGCTGAAATGGAGAGGAGGTTGATATGAACCACCTTGGGTTCCTTGCAAGAGGGAAAAAGTGGGATATATTATCGAAGGTGCTGATGATGGCCAAGTCTTAGTGCAGTACTTCAGAAGCTGTAAGTACCTTTGCCTTCAACAAGGACGTTCACATGTGCATTGAGCACTCATATTGAAATTGATAGGATAGAAGGCTGAAATACTAAACCCGCTTCTCAAGCAATATGGAATGCAGTGGGACTGAATTCTGAGTAGATGTGTAGAGAATTACACTGTCAATGAAATGATGATGGGCCCTTTTGAGTCCAGTATCCATTCTTATTCCCAGAATGCCCACAGCACACAACTAATTTTCCTATTGCACATCCTCCTCCTGTACATCGGAAATCAAGTTCCTGAGTTCTGTTGTGTTTGGCATAGCCAGCAAGATGAATGCAGGGAAAGGTCTGTGCCAGTGAAAAAGCTGGGCTGGGGTCACTGTCCTTAGTGACCTACTGGGAAGAAGCAATCAGGCGACAAATTGCTTCTTCCCAGTACAATTCAAACCCTGCCCCACTCCCTCAATGGGACAGTTCAAACCCTGCCCCACTCCCTCGATGCTGGATTCTCCAGGTACATGGGGCAGGTTTAACTCCTCCATCAGTTGCATTCCCAAGTATGTCCTAATGTTTTGTCCCATATAGGGAATCACAATAATTCATGCCTATGAAGAAATGAAGATCCACCAAGCTTCTGTGCCCAGATCATATAAATGTACACCAGGATAAACGCACTGCAGGTTTTGTCTTGCACACCTTCGCAAAACCCATTATAAGAACACACACTTTGTTAGTTCTTATTAGGCGGGCATGATGACCAAGAAAATCTTCACTCATTAACTCTCCTTGCTATCACTTTGGGGTGTGGGGCAGAAATATGTGGTTTGACTGGAAATGTCATCAGTTCTGAGAAAATGTAAATGCACGATATACTTCCAAACAGTATGAATTTTTTAGATCAATTTTCCAATTTCTGCACCAAACAGAAAGAAAGAAGAAGAAGTACTGAGTACACAATCCATACTTGTGTCAAATAAAGCAGCATAATAAAGCTTCTTTGGACAGGCTTCTCCTTAATGCTTAGTGGCAAACAAACAAACAAACAAACAAGCATTCCTGTGTTCCAAGCCTTTAAAAGAACACACTTTTTATTACATGACTGCTGTCCAACAGAACAACTGCATGCAAACAGAGGCGTCAAACATGAACAGAGATCAAATTCTGCTTGCTCAGTGTTTCTGGAGTTGTGTTTCTATAGAGTGAGTCGTTGTTCTACCATTGGATCTGGTGAGGAAAAATGCATATATAATTGCAGAGGTATCTTTTCGGCTTCTTAACTATAATTCACTGTTTTCTCCAACAATGTAGCAAAACAAAGACCAGCAGATTTCTACAGCAGATTAGTTTACTGATGAAGCTGGATTCTGCTGAGAGCAATTCTCTGATGGCCCCTTTTCTGTCTCCTTTGGGGTATACAGCCACTGTGGTACCTTGAGAATAGTTCTAAATATATTCATTGCTTTAACTCATTGGCTTGTATGCTCCTGAAATGTTTGGATTGCGACTATTTCTTTGTGTAATTAAGAAGTCCGGTGGTCAAGTGAGCAAGCCGCCATCAGGCCGAGGCAGACGATGAACAATTGAAAAGCACTGTTGTTTCTCGTTTGTTTTGCAGAGCAAGAGGAGTGCGTTAATTGCACAGACGAATGCCGAGTGCTTGGTCATTCTGACAGATGTTGGATGCCCCAGTTCCCCACTGCCAACCAGGCTGAAAATGCAGACTATCGAACAAATCTCTTTGTCCCCACAGTGGAAGCTAACGTTGAGACTGAGACTTACGAAACTGTGAACCCCACAGGGAAAAAGACTTTTTGTACATTTGGGAAAGACAAGCGAGAGCACACTATTCTCATTGCCAATGTAAAACCTTATCTCAAAGCCAAACGTGCCCTGAGTCCCCTCCTTCAGGAGGTTCCTTCAGCATCCAGCAGCCCAACCAAGACCTGCATTGAGCCTTGCACCTCCACAAAAGGACCGCTGGAGAGTTGCGAAGCCAAGACGGGATCCTTGGCTGACCCCAACAGCCAGTACATGACGGCCACCGACAGCCAGTATCTATCGCCCAGTAAACAGTCCGGAAATGCTCCCTTCATTGCCTCTGATCCCATGGCTAGGGTCTTTGCAGAGGTGCATTCCCGAGTGAGCCGAGACTCCACTGAGATGGACTCTGTGTTGGAGCAGATCGAGCGTTCCAACAGGGAACTAGGGAGAGAGTCCGTGGATGCAGAAGAAGTCGTGCGGGAGATTGACAAGCTTTTACAGGACTGTCGGGGGAATGACCCTGTGGCTGTGAGAAAATGAAAACACAAAAGACAGCCTGGCATTGATTTGCTTTTTTCTGCTGAATTTAAAAAAAAAAAAAAATCTACCCTGGTTCTGAAATTTATACAGGGATGAACGAAGACCAATGTTGCTTTCAGGCTTTTAGTGAACATCTTAAGTGCCCACAAGTATGTTCTTTTCACTGCTCTTTCTTTTTCACAGATAACACTGGTTTTGTTTTTACCAAACTTTCATTAGAACAGTGTGATATATGTTATGAAAATGGAAGGAAGGAAGGAAGGAAGGAAGGAAGGAAGGAAGGAAGGAAGGAAGGAAGGAAGGAAGGAAGGAAAAATTGGCACTACTTTGACAATCGAATAGAAAGGTATAAGAAAAAAGAGAAATGGAACCTGATATATTAAGATGGATAGTTGATGTTGACTTCACTGTTTACCTGTAGAATCCATACAAGTAAGGGTGGAATAGTTCTGTGATAGGTTTCCAGCAGTCTTTACAGACTTCTACTGAAGATCCCGCAATCAGAAACCAAGTAAACATGAGAACAAAAATACTTGTAGTCAGCCGATCTACATGAAGCATTAACATTCATTTGTGATAAACATTTCTGTATAAAGTTATCTGCCACACACAAAAAAAAAGAAAAAGAAAAAAAGTTTAAAAAAAACAAGACTCCATTCCATAGCATTGTTCAGCAAAATATTCTGGTCATTAGTATACAGTTCATGTCATATCAAAGTTAAATGTAAAATGGTAGAGTCCATGTTTGTCCTGCACACACATAAAACTAACTCACATGGAAAGAAAAGGGGAAGGGGATTCAGTGTCCAGCAAAACTCTTGGCTAGCAGTATGTTTTAAACCTGAGGCATAATATGAGATCACAAATAATAATTACCTTTGGTGGGTAATAATAGAAGAAATAAATTAACATTATTAACACCTTTTGTAATTCATTTGTGGACACTAAAATAGCTCAAGTGAGTGAAGCATTTCAGATATCCACGTGAATCCACATAATTCATTTAAATGTGCAAATGTAAGAAAACTCAATGTGTTTACATCAAATGACATATTTTTATTGATTTATTGCAGATTCAGTGCATTTGAGCCAAATTGTTGAGTGTATAAGAGCTATATTGTGTATTTTATTAAATTAATATATAGTTGTGTTGCAAAAAGAAAAAAAATATTTGGGCTTATAATGTAAATGGCAACTGTTGCCTTAGTAGCTGTCGAACTCTATGAGTTTTGTTCTCTCCTCTGTTTTGTTTTCTTTTTGCTTTCCTTTTCCTTTTCTTTTTTTCCTTTCCCCCTGCAGAGTGTGGGAAGCAAAGCTTCAGATTAATGTATGGTCTACCAAGTACCACAGTACATAATCTGTTCAAAATGTGTCTTGAGTGAGTTGATGGAGCTAACTGAACGGCCTACAAATACATCCATCCATCATGGTTTTGTGCCAGTCCTTGTAGAAGCTTCTGTCGCAACCCATGTTTAATAACAAAAATTACACTTGAACCAACACCTGGAACCTCCTTGTTCTTTACCGAGCGTCCTCACTCACACATACACCGGCCGGGCTGTTTAGATACCACGGTCATGGTTGAATTCTTAAATTACCCTAATATTTCAAAGTTTGATATTACTCCTTGGTTCGCAGAGCATGAAAATGTGTTGATGCCCAAGTGGTACGAGCCGTCATTGGTCTGGTTTTCGGAAAAGCACTCTGGCATCGACAGAGTGTGGTCTCTCTCTAGCTGCCTGATCGCCTGGCGTTCTTATACTTTCCCATAATGTTATTCTCTCTTTATCCCTTGCACACCGGTTTTCATGCGCTCTACATTTGATTCTCCTGAAAGCTGCAGCATAGCATTAATATGTTTTCTTTGAATGAAATTTGTATAAGCACAATGGAGTACCAGAATATATATAAAAATATTCATAAAACATTCACATAACCCCTTAGTTCATTTTCTTCCCCCTTTCTGTGTTTTAGGTAAACTGTGCAAGCTAACATCTATATATGCAACAGGGACACAGGTGACCTGGATTACATTACAGCTGAAATACCTTTCAAAACAAAACAAAAAACTTCACACAAAAGGCAGAGTTTGTGTATTCCAAACTGCACAATGCCAGTCTGGTATCATGTTTAAGCAGCCATGGAATCGACAGAGTAGCCACAAGTAGAGATGCGATTTTGGAAATACAGTGGTGACCAGCAAAAGCAAAAAGAAGGCTTATTTGTTTGTTTGTTTATTATAATTCTATCCCACTTTCTTCCCTTCCAAGGAACTCAGGGTGGCTAACGTCATTTTCCTCCTGTCAATCTGATCCTCACAGCAGCAACGCTGTGAGGTAGGTTGGGCAGAGAGGCTGTGACGGACCCAAATCTAGCCAGTGAGCTGCATGGCTTACTGGGACGTGGATCTTGCCTCCTACCACCCAGACACCCCAATCCACAAGCTCGGATACCCACTGGGGGCCTTAGGGTACGTAGGAGAGCAGGCACCACTCACTTGCTTCCCACCGTCACTCCCAGTAGTGATGGAAACAGCAAGGCAGTCGCCCAAATCTCACGCAGTGTGTGCTTTCCATTCTGGCACTTGATCATGCCTGGGGCATTTATGCGCAATGCTAACCCTTCTATCCCCTTTTCATGCTGGGAATGAGGATCGCCGCATTTCCTGCTCTGAAACCATGCTTTGTGAGCGATGGAGCATTTTGTGTGTGCTGACCACTCCTATGGCGGCCCACTTAAGCCACATCCAAGTGGTGCTCTCTCTCTCACCACACTGCCGCCTTGCTGTTTGAAGCTGCTGTCCAGAATCGACCCCTATGTGCTTGGCATGCTCAGAACCATCTTGCCAGGAATCTCACAGCTGGCGTGACTCGGACCGATGGAGCAGCCCTGCTAGAATTGAGTGCAGCTCACGCTACACACGCGCCTTGTATGTTCAGCGTGCATCGTGGCACAACTCCCGAGCACCACGCAGGCACTTTTCTGCCAGCAGCGTAATTATTCCAGCGCAGCTAAGCCAGACTATGTAAGTGATGTTAAGTGGCAGAGGCATATGTATTTCCTAAATGGTTTCTGCACTAAGTAACCAATCGTACAGTTCACTGTTATGTGTCTGAAGAAATAAACACACTCACACATTTGCAACGTTCCAAAAAAGGCCTTTGCCAACGTAGGAAAAGGAATCTACCTTAAGGCGTACTGTCACCAGTGATTTACTAGCTTGAGCTGTTAACACATTATCCATATTTAGTTGTGATTATTTATTTACCAGGCTTAGGTAATGCAAGTCAGGAAGTAAACTCATGACGCACAGCTGTGAAGCTCAGTTTAGGAAACCTTGTTTTTATTTATTTTGGCTGTCAATTGCTAGGTGCCATAGATCTCTGCTTGCTGCTTGAGTCTGGAGAGCTGTTTTCCCAGCTGGCCTGGTGCATGTGAAACAGGAAAGGTGTGACACAGCAAGGCAGTGTATTCAGGACTGCTTCACACCATTAATCAGGGACTGCAGTATCAGGTAATGACTTGCGTGCGCCAATGAGCATTGCAGACCTTGCTTTGGACGATGCCGATGGCAGCTAAAAGCCTGTTTCGTGGGGGAAATGCACCATCAGCCAGCTAGGATCTCTCTCTTGCCCTGGATGGCCCCAGTCAGGACTGTGGGAGAGCGGTGAGGCAACAATAGGAGTCCCTGTAGGAAAAAAGCTTGTGGCCCTTGTCTCGGGTTTGAACACAACTGAAAACCCACACATTTCCAGCAATGCAATGCAACATCTGCAGTCTGCCAAACACAACGTTCCTTTTTTCAAAATAGCCATGCATGAATTTGACAACTATGCAAAGAAAATGGTGTCTATCCCAAAACTGTGAATGGGAATAGGGGATATTCCTGTTTGGGGTGGGTAGGAAGAACCCTCCGCAGCTGGGGTGAAATAATGTTGGCTTTGGAAAAAGAAGAATCTGTCTCTCACGGCAATGTCTCACCAGAGTCTCAGGCTGAAGTCTCCCTTGTCAGCCACTATCCTTTAATTGGCTATCCAGATATTGAACCTGGAGATTTTGGCATGCAAAGTGTGGAACATGCCACTGAGCTAGGGCTCCTCTGGTGAATAGCTGTACAGGCAAGAATGGGAGGGGAGAGGGAAAGAGGCAAAAGCTTGCTCAGTTCATCTCTATGAAGGGCAGTGCCATTTTTCTTGCAATAGCATTGATATGCTATCATCTCCTCTTGCGTTGGGCGATATGGGTGGCCACGAGAGAGACAGGTAAAATTACAAGTGAAATTCAAAGGTTCTTAGGTATGAGATTTTGGAAGAAGTTCCATCAAGGTGACTATGAAATGTCTCCAAAGGTTCTTAGGTATGAGATTTTGGAAGAAGTTCCATCAAGGTGACTATGAAATGTCTCCAAATGTTCTTAGGTATGAGATTTTGGAAGAAGTTCCATCAAGGTGACTATGAAATGTCTCCAAAGGTTCTTAGGTATGAGATTTTGGAAGAAGTTCCATCAAGGTGACTATGAAATGTCTCCAAAGGTTCTTAGGTATGAGATTTTGCAATGAGATTTTGGAAGAAGTTCCATCAAGGCAAAAGCAAGTATTGTCACCAGAGAGTACCACTGAACTCAGCAGGACTAACGTATAAATGACATCCTTAATTATTGGAGATCAAGTGATGTTCAGCTCACACTTTGCACCTATGTGTCAGGTCCAAGGCTCAAGCCCTGGCCTTTTTGGCTAAAAGATCCCAGGTAGCAGGGCCAGGTATGATCTCTACCTGGATTCCTGCAAGCAACTGTAATGCCAATCAGGGTAAATATTGGTGGGCCTGATGGATCAATAGTCTAAATCAGTCTAGCATATGTACATGTGTTGTACTTGTAACTCCGAGCACACTTTGTTGTTGTTTAGTCACAAAGCCATGCCCGACCCATCTTGACCCCATGGACAACATTCTCCAGGCTCTCCTGTCCTCCCCCATCCCCCAGAGTCCACCTAAGCTCACACCAACTGCCTCTGTGACTCCATCCAGCCACCTCAACCTCTGCCATCCCCTTCTTCTTTTGCCATCCATTGTTCCCAGCATTAGACGCTTCTCCAGGGAGTCCTGCCTTCTCATTAGGTGGCCAAAGTATTGGAGTTCCATCTTCAGGATCTGGCCTTCTAAGGAGCAGTCAGGGTTGACTTCCTTCTGAGCACACTTACTGGGAAATAAGTCCCATTTAGCCATGCAACAGATTCTCTTGATTTTTTTTTCCTCCTGATGCAAAAAGCACAATTTGCTGTTGTGCAGGTCCTGACTTCTGTACCTTGAATAGGCAGCAGTCTCCTATCTTGCAAGTGGGACACACCACTGGCATTCCTGGGAGCCGGCTGTTCATAGAGGAACCCAAAATGAACAGGAACGTAGTGGAACTTCACTGGCGTCTCCTCATCTCTGACCTCCTGGAAATAATGTGGACTATGCTCAGTTGAAAGCACACCCAAGGGTGTAAGATTGCAGTCTCAAGAGCACAATCCTATGCATGTTCACACACACACACACACACACACACACACACCTTGTAGCATTCCGAGCCAGCATGCATCGGCTCACCCCCCAGTGCACTTAAATGTGGCACACCTCAATTCAAATCCAGGTATTCATGGTGCAGGTTATTTCCTGCACATCTGTGTTGCTTGTTTTGAATTTAAATGTCACAATGAAAGAACACCTTGTATACATGATAAACAGAATTATCCATGGAAGGCAAAGCTGATGAAGTTTCATCCCCAAGCAGCATGCAATCCGAATTAACACAGTTTGAATTCCATACAATTTTGGCATTAAACAATTCAGCGGATGAAGGAATCTAGCATCTAATTTCATGGGAAGGTTGTCTGTCTTAGGCTCCAATCTAATCAGATAATGAAATGGAGAGTGTTCTTGGTGGCCCCCTTGCCAAATGATGTTTTTTGCAGGCAAAAAAAGGGTAATTTTTTTTGGAAATAGCAACATATTCAATATGGGCCAGGCCATGAAACCCAGCATTTCATTCAAACCTGCTTTCATACTCTTTCCTGCTGCCCCACATTTTTGTGAGGGGGAGGGACTAACAGAGCCAAAGTTGCTAATATTAACAAGTCATTGGATATATGGCAAGAACATACAGCATCTTGCAAGTCAGGTCTGTTGATTTGAAGTAGGCCTGGCTGAAACCACATATAAGGTCTGACCTTTCTGTCTTTCAGGCCCACTGTTCTCATCTTTTCATCCTGTCACAAATTTTGTATGAGGAGTGACAACAGGTGACCAGGAAACAGGAAATGTGAACTCCAGCAGTGCATACTGCATGAATTTTATCCTCTTAATCACTGCAGCTCAATGGCTGCAAATAAAGCTATTCATTTCTTTAACCCATGTCTTAGCTATCTCCTTCAGAAGCTTCCACAAAGTATAAAGCAGTGCATTACAGAAGAATTAGCACAATGCCATTAAATGCTACTTTAAATAAAACCAATTGCAATAAATGAAAGTTTCTGAATATTCATCAGCGACGAGTAGTGTGTAATTGCTTACTTAAGCAGCCTCCTGCCCCATCCCCCAAAACACCCTGGTGTTTGTGATCCTGTTCTCAGGAGGGAATCCCATGGGCTGTGGCCGTCCCCAAAAAAGCCCTCACTCCACTCCCTGCCAACCTTGCTGTTCTTGGTGGCTGCTCAGAAATCAGTGCTTCTAAAGATGATCTTAAAGTCCAGTTTTCACAGCCATACATTGCAACTGGAAAAACCATAGCCTTGACTATACACACTTTTGTTGGTAGGGTGATGTCTCTGCTTTTTAGTACGCTGTCTAGATTTGCCATAGCTCTCCTCCCCAGGAGGAAGCGTCTTTTAATTTCTTGGCTGTGGTCCCTGTCTGTGATGATCTTGGAGCCAAGGAAAATAAAATCTGTCACTACCTCCATTTCTTTCCCATCTATTTGCCAGGAAGTGAGAGGACTGGTTGCCATGATCTTAGTCTTCTTGATGTTAAGTTTCAAGCCAACTTTTGCACTCTCCTCCTTTACCTGCATCAAGAGGCTCTTTAGTTCCTCTTCACTTTCTGCCATTGGAGTGGTATCATCTGCATATCTGAGGCTGTTGATATTTCTCCCAGCAATCTTGATTCCAACTGATGATTCCTCTAGCCCTGCCTTTCTCATGATGTGCTCTGCATATAAGTTAAATAGGCAGAGTGACAATATACTGAGCGCTGAAGAATTGAGGCCTTTGAATTGTGGTGCTGGAGGAGACTCCTGCAAGTCCCTTGGACTGCAAGGCGGTCAAACCAGTCAGTCCTAGAGGGGATCAACCCTGACTGCTCTTTAGAAGGCCAGATCCTGAAGATGAAACTGAAATACTTTGGCCACCTAATGAGAAGGAAGAACTCAATGGAGAAGACCCTGATGCTGGGAACGATTGATGGCAAAAGAAGAAGGCGATGGCAGAGAACGAGATGGCTAGATGGAGTCACTGAAGCAGGCAGTTTGAGCTTGAGTGGACTCCGGGGGATGGTGGAGGATAGGAGAACCTGGAGGGGTGTTGTCCATGGGGTCGTGAAGGGTCGGACACGACTTCGCAACTAGCAAGCGAGCAAAAGATGATCTTAAAATCATCAAAGGCGAATAGCAATCTCAATAACAGCTACTAGCAGACAAGGGGTGACGAAGCACGCACTGCTGAGGTGTCTACGCCTTCCTTGATAAATAAGGGAGAGAGACAGAAAGCACACCTTGGGGACCAGGGTGGTAATTGGAAAAAAGAACTGTGACATTGCAATGGTTGCATCTAGTTACGTAGTTGCCAAAAAGGAAAGAAAGAAAAGTCATCTGTTCTTTCTTGCTGCCTTTATTAGGGATTGTTTCCACACAGCAGAGACTTTTCTGGCCTGCTGGGTGTGTTTGTATTTTGAGCCACGGCTGTGGTAAAGGCTCTGCCGTCTGTTCCGTGCACACAAGAATATGACGCTGTGGTAAAAGTGCTTTGGTTCCATGTGTGGGAAGCAAGTGAGTGGTCCAGAATCTTATTGTAAGTGATATTTAATTGTGAAGGCTGATGATCTGGTGGAAGTCACTGCAAGGAGAACATTAAAAATAACCAACCACGTTGCTCTTCATTCCTTTTTAAAAGGGAAATCATTTCTGTACTCTTGAGATGTTGCAGGTAACTCACTGGACCTTAATGTATCTATTTATCCCTAGCATCGTATTCGAGGGTGGCAACCCATCCAGAAGATTCATTGATCCATACAGCACCTCCTGCAAAGACTAAAACCTATTGCAAAACTAATAGCAGCTATGTTCTCTATCATTTTCTTCTCTTTTATAATATATCGAGCTGTTTTTTGGTAGTTACCTGCCTTTTAGGTTTTAAAATTCATTCTCTTGGATGGACTGGGTTAGAAAAGGAACAGGTAGGTTTTTATTTGTATCCAGCTGGGTTCCTTGGAGGACAAAAGGTGTTTGTGCCTCCAGATGAAGAGAATTTTTCCATAAGATGGAGAGCTGGAATTTGGTATGCATCTTCTTGGTGTATTATCAGGAAAGTCTGACC
The DNA here is from genome assembly GCA_023646645.1 of Varanus salvator macromaculatus. Lineage (NCBI taxonomy): Eukaryota > Metazoa > Chordata > Lepidosauria > Squamata > Varanidae > Varanus > Varanus salvator. The sequence goes on along the minus strand of JAIXND010000690.1, from coordinate 4,982,421 downwards.
CTGGGATCCTTCATCTCTGCCACTGGAATGAGCTACACAAAATCTCTCTCATCCTAACAACAGGCCCTTCAGGAGCCCAGTGAGTCTATCAGTATATTTGGAGGCTTTTGTTTCATTCCTTGGGTACCAGGTGATCAGCAAGACTGCTTCCTTCTCTATTAAAGGTGGAAAATCAATTTCAGCCTGAGAGTCAAATTCAATTCCAAAGATGCTCTCAGGCTGCATTCCAGCCCTGGATGGAATAGAGGTAAAGGGGTTAAACTGGGCAGATCCCAAATAGCCAGGATGGTGTTGTAAAACCATCTGAATGGCTTTGGGCCAGTAATTGACCCTTAGCCTGGCCTGTCTCACAGGGCTGTCATGATGAGCAAATGGAGAGGAGAGGAGGCTGGCTTGGGTTCCTGGCAAAGGGCCAAAAGCAGGAGGAGGAGGAGGAGGAGGAGGAGGAGGAGGAGGAGGAGGATGATACCTTCCCTTCACAAAGCATGCTGCAGCATAGCATTCTTACTGCCTCTTAGTGAGCACCAGAAGAGCACTTTTCTTCATCGTTTAGTATGGGGAGAAACGGCACATAAGCCAGGAAAGCACCAGTAGGTTGAAGGAACCAGGATGGGCCTGAAGAAAGGGCATCGCCCTCTGCAGAAGCTCAGGGGATATGACTTGCTCACAGACTGGAGGGACCCCACCTGCCACATGCACTCACCTGTGTCTTCAGGGCACCTTTCTTGAGCATCACTGCCAAATATGCCGAGGTGGTGCTCTTCAGAGAAGCGGCATTCTCCATGCCGGCACTTTTCCCAGCACGGCTCCTGGTCCCCTTGTTCGGGTCTACTCTGTGTGAAGAAGCCTTTGCTCACTTGCGTGTCCGCTTGCTTGTAGTATCTTATGCTACTTCTCAGTCAGGAAAGAAGATGGGTATATGTCCGTCTAGCTTGGGTTTCTCAGTTTAACATCATGTTCTAACTGCATGTTTTAACTACTTCATAATATATTCAAATGCTTTTCCTGTGAGCTACCCAAGAAATTGTGGTGTGGGGCAGCAATAACAGTCCGGTAGTAGTAGTGATATTATTTATTATTAATTAATTATTTATTTATTTAGAAGGCTTCTATGCCGCCTCATTCGCTGAAGCCTCGGGGCGGCTCACAATAATAAATAAATAAATAAATAAACAGAGTATAAAACAATATAATATAATTTGAGTCGACCTGGCCCGAAAAATTAATTAATTAATTAATTAATTAACAATTAAAATAACATTTGAATAAAAAGGTTTGAATAAAAAGGAATAGTAAAGTCATCTTGATGGCAATCCTATGTACGAGAGCCCTCCTGTTTATGACAGCTCCATTCAGCTCTTCCATCTCGTATTTTATCTTCCCTTTCATCTCCCGGAGGATACAAGGGAGGGAGAAGGAAGGGAGGAAATTCCAACTTCTAGACTAAGGATCCCGAGTACAGCCCTTGGGCCACAAGTGGCCCATCTAAGATCTGTCTGTAGCTCAGAAGAAAACAGCAAAAAGGGAAAGATGCTTCTGGAACACCTGCTCTCTTCTCTCCCCTCATGGTGCTTTCTGGAAAGTGCCAGGGAATAGGTGTGGGATGCCACTGCCTTGCAGTGACAGCATCGATCGGAGGAAGAAGGAGGGCGGGGAGCCTGGCTGTCTTCATGGCCAGCCAGGAAAAGGGCAGCGGCTTCACCCCCAACTCTCATCCACAAACTGGGCATGCTAATAACACACAGCTTTCTGTAGGGAACTGTGGTAATGTTTCCAAGAAAACAACACACCGGAGGCATTTAGAACATTTGAAAGCCCTTGGAGGTGATTTTTATTTTTATTTTCATGTTGTACAATTACCAGAAAAGGGGGGGGGCATGCAGTTAATAAGATTTGACTACGTGAGGTTCAATGCCTGCCCATGAAATGTGTTTGCATGTTTATGAAATATAACACACACACACACACACACACACACACACACGAACATTCAGATTTCTAAGAACTATCCATAACTTCAACAGTAGCAGAGCAAGTAAGAGCATTCCTGTTTATGATTTGGGATGAAGTGGTGAAGGGACTCAAAGACACGTTGGCCGCTGTGTGAAAATCTAATTGTTATTTCAGCTCTTGCGTTTCTCCTCTCCTCCGGTGACCGAGCTTCACCTAGCTACAGGTAGGATCTCCAGTCATCCGCCGGTACATCCTCTCCCTTTCTTTTTTGCTTCAGTATTGGACACAAACGAAACTGTTCTGTATCTAATTAGCTCTTACCCCCAGGACACAGAGGAAAAAAGGGCCCCATTGTCTCCTGCCTTTGTTTTCAGCTGCACATGCCTCCTTTCAACAGGCTGCATTCCAGGCTCCAGCAAGCTGCTGCAAGGAGTCCTGCCAGAATATGGCTTGTTAGACATGCGGAAGTTTCCGTGCCTTGCTGCGTCATACGTCTTTAGAATTCAGAGTCTGGCTGCTTTAATGCTATGTGAAGAACAAAGGACGTACGAAGCATCCCTTGCTTACCGGGCCACCCAGAATTCCAGGTTAATTGATTTCCTGTTTGAAAAGTAGCAGCAAGAATTCTTTAACATCTGCTGAAATTGACTGTATAGTTTTGCCCCAGTGTGTGTGTGTGTGTGTGTGTGCATGCACACGCTTGTCCCTAGGACAAAGTTCCTCTTTTCTTTATCTTCGGGGTTTCAGAAACAAAAAACAGCTGAAAGTATATTTCTTCCATTGGTTATACATCCCTACAGGCTGAATTTCACTGACAGTAAAGGAGCAATGCCCATGTACCCTCTGAGCTGCAGAAGGTCAGTGTGGTGACAGTGGTGTGTGCAGAAATGGATCAGACACTTAATGAGCCACACTGAAACCTTTTGAGATGTACTTTCCATGATGCTTGCAGTATGGGGGTGTGGGTGATAATAGTACAAGACTTCTGCTATCTCCGTATGCATATACTAATCAAAGCAGTTTGCCTCACATCGTTCATTCAAGATTAAGAGAAATGCCTCTTTTGTGGCCATTCCAAACTTTTCTTTCTTCTTTAAAAGCCACGGAAAAGGATAGCAGGGAAATGTGTTTGTTTCAACAACAAAATAAGTAATGCATGCTCTTGTTTTGTTTGTCTAACCTTAAGAATGCAGGACAGATAAATACGATTTTGCTAAAAGCAGAAGGTCTCCTGGCCATCCGAGGGCTGAATCCAGCCGCTAATTTGTGTCTCAGCAGACACTATCAAATTTCCAGTAACCATAGCAAGAAGAGATTATAAAATAAACCAAATCTCTACATGACAATATGCAGGACAATCACCTTCTAGAGCCATCCTGGTCACCTCTGCCCTCGAAAGTTATGCTTTGTTTTTTGGCCACAATTCTTCACAGAGCCAAGTTTTCTTCAGATTGTTGATTCCATGGCTCCATCTTTGCACTAGGGAAACTTTGCTCTGCATCACACTGTGCCCTGTGTAAAATGTTGTGTATAATGGTGTTTGACCTCCATATAGAGCCATGTGGTCATTGGAGCAAGATTGCCAGTCACCCATTGGAGTACCATGCAAAGATGGATTTCAAGCCATGGCTCCTAACCAACCTCCTGTTCAATAGGCCCATCTTCCAAATACATGTGGAAATGCAGCTCATGTTGTTTACATACGTTACAGCAAAGTGGAAGGGGAAAAAACGGTGTGCACACCAGCATTCTATAGAGCAATGTCCACCATGTTCCTGCCCTCAGAGAGAAACGTAAGCTTGATAGTATGTCATCCCCTCAGTTGGAGAGAATTGGTCTTTCAAATGATGGTTGGAAACTGACTGTGGTCAGCTGGAACTGGAAACAGGCCAACCGATCCTGGCCACAGCTGGAGCGAAAAGCCACCAGGGATAGAAGCTGAATGCAGCAGCGCCTTTGACAGCAATCAGCCTGAGTTCTTCAAACGGTGGAGAGTGTCCAGGGTCAGGAGATGAACTCAGAGTCCTTGGGGGAGGGGGAATGCTTCCAAGGAAAAGCATTGGAAGAAAAATGCCAGGAAGGTGGAGAGCACCGGCAGAGCCAGCAAACATAAACATCCAAAGCTAAACAATAGCTGAAGAAGGAGAATGAGTGTTGCGTGCTTTCTGGCCAAAAGCAGGCCATGCAGCTGAAGCATGCTGTTTGCACAGAAGCAGCTTCTCCCCAAAATCTGTGGATTGAGCGACAACTAGAGCCTGCACCGGTGAAGGGCTCCTTCCTCTTCAGACCGTTGTCCTTCCAATCTGTCCTCCAGGGCAACAAATCTAAATGGGGTGAGGTCCCAGTCCAGGGCATTATTTTTTTTTTCATCACAGGTCTACTCAGATCACCTGAACAAGTCAAATACATGGCATAAGCCAGTACAAGTAGCACTCCTGCAGTGCAGGCTTGTAAATAAGCAAAGTTTTTGCCAAGGGTAAGAAACTCTCCATAAACGTTTTGCTTATCCAATCAAAGCGGGCACATTCATTCTTTCTCTTTTCTCCCACAGCACTTCTGTTGAAATTTCTTGGGTGTTTCTTCTGAGCAATAGGTTTAACTGTAGACTAAACTCTCCAGCAATTCTTGCTCTAGAGGTTGGAATTATTTTATCTGTTGCTTAGAGTGTTTCCTAAGCCATTTTTGGATTTATTCAGGAGTCTTGTGAGGACTGAAGATGTCCACAGCACATCTTGCCTAATGATTTCATTCATGTTCTTTTTACATCTCAAGCAGGGACACCCCTTTGAGGAAGAATGGTCCTTATCAAAACTTCTTCCCTTGAAACCTCAAAAACCCCTTCCAAATGTAGCTTTGAACAAAATGTCAGTGGAGTTTTGCTTCCATTTTAGGACATTGCTGGGCTGTACAAGCAACTGTGATCACCTTGCAGGGACACAACAGTGGTCTCTATTTACCCAACTTGATTTGGAAGACAAACTGAAAACTCACTGCAGCCATCTTAGGGATTGGGTTTGTGCATGCTGTGTTGAGCCAAAGGTCCACGCAAAAGTAAGGATCAGCTATTTTGACAGCTTCTACATGAGCTGAGCCAGAATCATATATCATTAGGAGCTGGATGACCTTTCTGAATCCATGGCCTAAACTCCTCCTGACAATATGAACCAAGCATTCTATAGAATCATAGAACAGTAGCGTTGGAAGGGACAAGAGGACAGAACACCCTGCTCAGGGCAGGACACCCAGTTAAACCATCCGGCTCAGATGGCTGTTCAGCTACATCTTGACTGCATCTAGTGTAAGAATGTCCACAACCTGCCCAAATCATTGGTTCCATTGTCATACTGCTCTAGCAGTCTGGAAGTTCTTCCTGATGCTCAAGCAGAGCCTGGCTTCTTGCAACCTGAGCCCATCATTCCATGTCCTCCATATGGGATGTTCAAGAAGAGATCCAAGCCCTCCTCTTTGTGACAGCTTTTCAAATACTTGTAGAGTGTTACGTTCCTTCAGTCTTCTCAAGGCTAAACATGCCCAGTTCTCCCATCTATTCTCATTTGTGCAGGTTATACAGAAGCTGGGTATTCCTATTTATTTATTTATTTATTTTTTCTTGAAGAATTTTTTTAAAGGCCTCTGTATAATTAGGCAGATTTTCAATGAAACTAAGATGATTTTGCAAAGCTAATGTGTGGTGTCATGGCCACTTACGGGGAATAACTATTCTTGGGGCTTTGACCTAGTGAATAAAATGCATTTTAGAGAAAGGGATTTAAGAACATGCATTTCACAAGTTGTTTCAGGAAGTATTTAGCAGTAGATTAGTAACTATTAATAAGCCTTTATCTTTGGCACCAAGATAAGCAGCTTATGTTCATCTATGCTGTGATTTGCCCCCAACTTCTACGCCAGACCTCAAAAATCGGCCTGGAATGTATTTGAAGAAGCTTCTGTCTGCGGAGGCTCCCAGTACAGACCAGGATGAGCTAAACAAACCCATCCTTTCAATTCTAGTTCTGTCAACCAAATTCACATGGTTCTTTTTACCCATGAACTCATTTCCAGCTGCCTAAAAGTAGAGCTTTGTTCCAACCCAGAAAGGAAGGATGTAACCCCCACCAAAAAATGGATTTTCATGAACTTTGTACTAACTACATCATGTGAGAACCATCAGCCTGTGACAATTATCATACCTAGATAAAAAGAGCCACAGTATCACACTAATGGACTCCTGCCACAATCCTGAGTGAACTGGCTTTTTCCCCCCAAATTGCTGCCCTCTTCTTTCCCATTAAGCTTATAAAAGCAATTGCCACCAAATTGATAAGTCTTAATAGCACTAAAAGCCCATTATAGTCTCCATTTTGGGTTTACACTGAACTGAAGAGAAGGGGGTCAGAGATAGCACACCCAGTTGGAAAACAAGGGCTGCGTGTTCATAACACCTCTTCCAGACATCGGGAAACGCCAGGGGCATGTTAGGTCAGTCTGAACTGAGGCGGGATAGAGAAAATGTGATGCAGGGAGCAGGCTAGACAGAGGTGGGTGAGGAACATCTGAGATAAGCGCTCATCATGTCTGAAGAGCTTTTTTGGATGCTTGCCAGCTGCAGTGGGAGATCAAGAAGGTAAGGCAGAGACAGCTACACTGATAACTGGGGATTATTTCAGTCTGAGGTGTTGTGTGTCTCACCCTCAGGCTTGGAGTCCATCCAGATCTAGGCCAGCAGAGCAAACATGAACCGGTGAAAAGCGTCTGGACACAGTTGATAGACAATGACATTCCTTATAAAGGGTCATGCAAGCATCCATGGAAATATTAACAAGAGGGTTAAACAAGCCACACTACTACTCCCAAAGCTAATATGCAGAATATACATCTTTTCAGCTCCATATGCATTAACTTCCTAAACCGTCCCTTTCAAAAAAAACAAAAACAAAACAAAACAAAAACAAAAACAAAAAAGACAGGTAAAGCTCTCTTTTGGATAACTGTGGATGATTCTTTTAAAGGGGAATTTCATGGAGATGATGCATACTCAAAATGGTAGGCAGAGATTTGCCATAATTACAATAAACAAAATCTTCAATGAGAGAAGCAGATTTAGTATAACAAAAAAATACCTTGAATTGTGCTCTTAATGAAATAAGGAACCAGGGACTGAACACAAGTGTTAGGGAATAAAAGAATATGTTTGTAAATCACTGACATTGGTTAAAGGAGTCTTATTGAACTTACAGAATGCATATTCTGATATTACTTTCACACATTCTGTAACTGGAAGAAAAGGCATATACATGAATGGCATAAGATTTGCCTCTTATCACTCCAGGCCTCCACTAGCAATACGTAAGTAGAGCTTAGTTTAAAAATTGACGGAGTGGTAATCTGGTCTTTGGAAAAGAAAGCCTTCACTAGAAAGCCTAAGCAACAAAACTTGGGCCAGGTTGGATGTTGACTTAACACCATGACTCTATTGTCCTAAAGAGAAATACATTTTGAAATGCAAGATTTAATATGTGGGCCACTTAACCAGACACAAGTATTAATAATAACAATGTCAGTTGCAACCATTAGATATTTACTCAATTGAAGTGAAATGTCTGACTGCACAAATACTTACCATACTATAGCTCAGTCTGAGTTTAAACCACATCCTATTCCTAATCTCAGCAATTCTACACCAAGCAATGGATCAGTATCATTATACCCCCATTGCAGGTAAAAGGAAATTGTAACTAATAGAGAGAACTTATTTTTCCCACCCAGCCAGCACCCAGATAAGGTTCCCAACAAGATTTTTATTTCCCTTCCAAATTTCCTCCTCTTCATGCAAAGGATATATTACTCTTCAGTCACATCTCTCAAGAGTTCATGAGCAGTCTTTAGGACAATCAGGTGTTTCTTCTCTGAGCTAATGTAATTTTAGATCTGGAGTTAATGTGGTTTTATGGGTGGCCATGTGTATTTCAGTTAGGCTGAAAAACACACAACAAACTGTTCTGTTCTCAACCACTATCCTGTTACTATTCCATGCTTTACAAGTGCCTACACATTTCCAATCTGTCAAAGTAAAACAAACAAGCAACCAAACCAAAAATGGCTTGCTAACACTGATAGAAAAAGGAATACTTCCTGCAATCAAAGCACCATGATGATTACAGGAACAAAACTGTTCTTGCTTCTGCTGTCCCTATGGACAATATATTTATTTTGAAACAAGTGCTCCTTTGTTATATATACATATATTTTGCTGTTACACATTGGCAAGTTGTCTCTGATATTTGGCAACCCTATGAAAGAAAGCCCTACAAAATGTCTGGTTCTTGACAGTCCTGCTCAGCTCTTCTACATACAAGTCTGTGGCTTCCTTGATGCAGTCAGTCCTTCTCATACTTGGTCTTCCTTGTCTTCTTCTGCCTTTGATTTTCTCTAGCATGATTGTCTTCTCCGGAGAGTTCTGCCTTCTTATGATATATCTGAACTATGGCAACCTTGGTTTTGCCATTGTTTCCTGAACAACACACACACACACACACACACACACAGGGAGACAGGGAGGGAGGGAGGGAGAGGGAGAGCGAGAGGGAGAAAGCAAAGCAAAGCAAAGCAAAGCAAAGCAAAGCAAAGCAAAGCAAAGCAAAGCAATATAAATGACCAGCAGCTATAACCATATTTATACCTGGCTGGCCACCCCCTCAATTTTTAATGTGCATGGTAGGCCAGCTGTTGATGCACATCTGTATGGAACATCTGCAACTTTCTGGGTGATCCGCTTCCCTTCCCCAGCTGTGTGGCCCAGCCTTTGGCCTGTGTTCTGGATTCAACCAACCCAATGCCTGTGCTCCAACTTCACTGAGCTTAGAAAAGGGCCGGGCTCTCCCAAGCATGCATCTCCCTCATGTTCTTCCGAGAGCCTGAACTTCCGAGAGTGCCGGCTTCCCAAGAAAGTGAAAGGGCTTCTTAGTCAGGAAGGCTAAACCATGTACCATTTAAGCTCAATATAAATATTAATCCTAATCACCAGCCCATGCTGAGGCTATCCTTTGGCATAATGTGCCCAAATATGCGATAATTATGTCAAAATAGAAGCTATTATAAACAGTAATTAATACCAGCAGTCCAGAAGCAGGAGGCTCAGCATCCCCTCCTTTGAAGGCAGCATCAAAAGCAGCAGTAAAGTGCACACCAGATCTGGTAAAGCACATCAGCAGCCCTGGGGTTGGTTCTCCAGTGGCGATGCGTATTACCACCCTCAACATGTGTTGCAAACAGTGCAGGTTTTATTTGTCTTGAAATCTCTCTCTCTCTCTCTCTCTATCTCTCTCTCTATATATATAGCCAACAACAATATAATTGCTGATTTACCACCGCTGTTCAATCTAATTTACTTCTTAATGGTCCATTTGCATAGCAGAATTTGCATTTTATTTCACAGAGGTTGTTATCGCTCCACCTGCCCAACTTTACTTAAGACAACAGTAACTGGAGACAAAAATGATCAGACAGGGAGGAAGGGAGAGAAGAAGGGAGAGAGATCTTTGTGCCAAAATCACCTTTGTGGAAAGGTGATTTTGGGGTACAGGGCTCAGTCGGAGAGGAAGGCACAAAGTAGTCACTGAAAATAATCTAATTGTCCTCCTTTTTTGGGGCTGGGGGCAGGATCACTCAAAATTAATTTTCACGATTATTTCCCTTCTCTCCTGGTAAAACTTCATTCCAGGAAACAAGACATGCAACAGCAAGAATGCACCATGCCTGATCGAGGTGTAATATCTCCCTGGAATAACTAGCCTCTTATTGACTTGGACCGAGCCCTACTTCTACTGATCACAGATAATATTGCAAGGTATTGCTCTCTACCATGAAAGCGATCAAAATTGGACCACATTAGAAGTTGACTTTTGAATCTAGTTTGTGTAGTGAGAATTCTCTCTCTATCTCTGTGACAGTATGCATAATTTATTATATATTTTAGCTCAGCTTCAAGGCTTTGTTCTGTAAGTGACAGCTGTCATTTTAAAGGTGACTCATTACAATCATTTCCAGAGTCCCCAACAGATGGATGAGTCTTTCTTTCCCTGGGAAAACTGACAGGTTATGATTTTCAGCACCTTTTAATCATTTGAACCAAACTTATATACATCTGTCAATTACTCTGTTCAGTAATGTTAATAATACTGCAATTGGAGGATGACAAAGAACAAGTCCCCCTGTTAGATCACCTTTTCATGGAGAGAGAAAAAAGTCTTTGCCACCCAAGTTATGAATGAAGACACTGGCATTTTTTGATAATAGCAGGAAACTTTAGTTGGTTATCTGTGAAGGGTTTTTGGGTCTCTTCCAAGCAACTTTAAAACCATAAATCATTAAAATGTACAATGGATAAAACATGGCAGATGAAACACATATATAATTAAAAATTAAAATAGAAGTCACCCTACCACAAAGAGGAAGAAGAAGAAGAAAGCAGGTAAAGAAGAACTGGTGTACGTGAGGAAGTGAATGTTGGATATCTGGAACAATTTTAGAATCCGATGGAACTCACGTCAGAGGGACCAACCATCACTTCCTAATTCCAGCATCTTTGGTGTAACCTGATAGCTTCACCACCTAAACTAGTTTCCAACTGGGCTTACCCAACCTGCCTGTATACATTTCTCCATCCTTTGAAAAATCCTGTTTCAGTCACCTTAAAGGAAGGGCAGAGAATCCGAGTTCCTGCTTGTTTTGCTTTTGATTTCCACACACCTATGTTCTTACAAAACTCAGCAAAAAAACAAAAGAAAAAAAAAAAGACAGACATTGTGGGGACGCTTTTGGTGCAGATTCAGGGCATTTGTTTTGTGAAGCATGACAAAATGAAATGAACGAGCCCATCCATTTCATTTGTTATTTATTACAAAACAGATGCAACTGAAATGAAAGCACTCCAAATGGGCATCTCTGCTTTGATTTCCCCTTGCAGCCCAAAAGGTCAGTTTGATGTTAAGGATGCGTGTGAGGCATGTACAGAAAATGAGATCCAGATTGGAAACTGTCCAATCTTCACATCCGGCACATTTTAGCCATCATGATCAATATTCTGGGAGGGGCCAGAATGGAGCCCTCCAAAGCCAGGGGCAAAGAAAGGGGGCTTCTGAAAGTGTCGCAAGAAGAGACAGTGCACGCGTCTTGGCCTGCATAACTCCTTTCGTTTTGGAGACCGAGCCCTTGCAGGTTTCCTTCTGCTTTCCCTCTGTGCAAACAAGTGTGTGAGTTTCCAAATTGCCTTATATTCCTCTAAGCATTTTAAATCTGTTCCTCACTGTGCTTCCCCTACCTTTCCCATTCTTTTTTGTTCATTTGGCAGGAATGACGGAGAAATTCGTTTGGCTCACATTTTAATGCAAACCCACCTAATCTGGACTTCCTGAAGGTGCATATGAACCAGAACATATTTATCCTTCAGTTTTTTCACTTGTCCAAATTTTGTGGTACTGTTCTCTGATCCAAAAATACATGCAATAAATATGAGAAAGAAATGACACACAAAACACACATGCAAAACTGCATACGTCAGGAGAAATGCATAGAAAAACGCATAAAAATATATGTAATTTTGAATGCCTTTCTTCTAATGTATGTATTTATTCCGCAAGTTTTCTTATTCCTGATGCATGCATTTTGGGATCAGAGAACTGCATCAGAAAGGACAGAGAACTGCAAAAGTTTGAGAATAAAAGTGTTCTAGTTCATATATGAGTTAAGGACAGTCTTGTGCAGAATCCATCCCCCTAAAAAAATGCAAACAGGTGTAGAAATGGGGTGAAACATTTTTTCCCTAAAACCAAAGATGGAATGTTATAAAAATAAAGCTCCCTGCTGACTTGGGGACCATCTTGTGGAATTAGGTGGGCTGAATGTGAAAGGAGAGGAACAGCAGAGAGGCAACCGACCAGAGGAAAGCAATCTCTGTCTGGTTGGCCTATGGCTTGTCCAAGCCAGGCTTGTGTGTGACTCCAGCATTGTCTTTCCTGACTTCAGAAAAGGCTGACAAAAAAAAAAGTTTCAGCAGCACCAGTGAAGATGGTAATGGAGCCACCTGGAGGGTGCCTCTCTTCCACTCATGGTAGCACCAGTTGGAAAGAAGGCACTCCAGCCTGAGCCAGCCAGCAAAGAAGCGAGACATCTCCCACAGAGAACGACACTGGGGAAATCTGGAGCCAAGAACAAGAAGGAAGAGCAATCACCCAGCAGCTCAGTAGGAACTAACTCCTTCTGATGGAAATGGCACATGGAGTTAGGAAGTCCAAATATTCGGGCTGAGATCTCATGCCACGACAAGCAATCCTGTGTGGTTTCCACCATGTGTGGATTTCTGCAAGAATGTGATCACTGTGGAAATTCTCCATTCCACCATTGCTTCCCTCTCAGTCCCAGGAGGCTCCCTGGAGAGGAATGAGGCTCCTCACTTTGACAGCTGTGATCACAAGCTAAATTTGGGCTGCAGTCAAGCAGATTCTGTTGTGCAAACAGGGCATGCCAAGGAAAGCCCCTTGTGTGCCTGAGTGGGAAGGGCAAGAGTCAGCTGGGCAGTGGTGTCCAGCATCTCCTTTGCTGCTTTCTGGCTGATTCTCTCTTCTCCTGTTTGTGCCTGAGAAAGAAGGGTGGCGCAGGGTGAATCTACTGGGAGCACATTCCCTGACCAAGCCACACCACCTGGGTGCCCCAGCTCAAGGGCTGCTCTGATAAAGAACCTGCAGATGGGTAACACCACCCAAGGAGCATGGAGGGGAGGACAGCAATGCAGTGATGCTACCACCACAGTATAATGCTTGAGCACAAGGGCTTGGGTTCAGACTACACGACAGCCAGCCATGGTGTCTTTGTCGTACCATTATCAGTCTGTTGCATTGATCTGAACCTAGTCATTTGGTGGGCATGTTGTGAGCGGAGCCGGCTGGTGCTGGAGGTCAGACTAGATGGCCCGGGAGACCCCTTCTGACTTGCTCTGTTACTATGTTTCTATTTATCTATGGCAAGGAACATCTGTGTTTTCTCTGCACTACTGTGGCTTGTATGTTGTTCGCATCAAGGATCATGGTTTCCACAGTCCTGGAATGCAGCTACCACAGAGTCCTCTGGAAAGAGTGGCAACTGCAGGAACTTCTCCAGCCACCCGGCCTCTATTTGCAGGTTGGTGAGGAAAAGGCAGGCCACACAGACAGGTCACAATGTACCTTGGGATTGAACCTCATGCACATGGGATACATGCCAACAGTGAGAGGACTGACCAGGGAGAGCAACAAGCCCTCTTCACCACACGGAGATGCAAGGAAATCCAAGATCCATTGTCTCCTCATTTGGTATAGGATTGTCTATTTAAAGTGTGACACCTGTTCTGAGTTCCCTGGTATATCACAAAAGTTCTGTTTTGATTTTGGAGAAGAGGGTGCCGGTGACCATGGAGGGAGTTGGCAGGCCAGTGCTGGAAGGCACTGTCTGAAACAGAAGATGAATAGGCATCCATAAGTTGTTCATCATCCATTTGTGACAACTGCATGGTTACCTCTGCATATCATATTCTCCATCCTGTCCACACAGTGTCTCTGCTTTAGGAAAATGATAATTTTCTGCCTGTGTAGAAAGGATGTACTGCTAAGACTTGTGAATTCACGGTTTCCCTGCTTCTGTATATAGACTTCCATAGTTTTATTTCATGGGGGAATTGCAGATATTATTCAGCTGGAAATCAACACACTCACCACTGGGACCGTGGTCAACTTCTAATATAAATGCACAGGGAGGATTTTGAGTTCAAGCCTTTTTCTAAATTAATAAATGGCTTCTCTCTCTCTCTCTCTGATAATAATACAGCAAGACCAAAATGCTCTACCATTTACTTGGGAGTGTTCTCCAGTGTACTCAGTGGGACTTATTTCTGAGTAGACAGATATGATTACCCTGCAAATGAAAGTCCTTCATAAAAAATGGCACTTTAAAATGCATTTTCTACTGGAATCCACAAAAAGAAAAGAAAATATTAATTATTAATTAACAAAATAGGAGAAATGGTTTCTTTTATGACTTACTGTTGCATTTTACCTCCCAGTGGGGATGTCAGTGCATGTACTTTGGGTATCACTGCTTCTCAGCCTGGCCGAGCTTCCTTGAACCTCTGTTCCATTTGGGTTGGAACCCCATTTCTCCTAGCCTGAGAGTGAACCTCCTTCAGCTCTATGGGCTTTTTCCTGAGGAGAGCTATGGAACACCTGAGTAGACCTACACCGCAATTACCCACCCCCATCAGCCCAGCAAGTGGTTTTCAGAGGGGAAGTCTTGCAAAGCTTGAATCTGCTCAGGAACAGGTCGAGAAGGAATGTGAGCATTGGACAAAGTGGGGAGCCCAAATCTGCTGGTCCATAATAAATCTGCCCTCATTCATGACTTGATTGTGGATGAGGGGGCCGACCTGGCTTGCATTACTGAGACCTGGGCGGGTGAGTGGGGGGATGCTTCCCTCTCACAGCTGGGTCCCTGGTCCAGCACTGCCCACGCCTGGAGGGGAGGAGAGGGGGGCCGCTCTGGTTTATCAGGCTTCTATTCCCCTTGTGGGGCTTCCTGTTCTCTCGAGGCCGGGGCTGGAGTGCCTCCACTTGGTGTTGGGCGACCGAGACAGATTGGGGATTCTGTTGGTGTACCGTGCACCCTTCTGCCCAACAGACTCCCTGCCTGAGCTGACGGAAGTCATCTCGGACCTGGTGTTGAAGACTCCCAGGATGGTGGTCCTGGGGGACTTCAATCTCCATGCCGAGGCAGCTCTTACCGGGGCTGTCTCAACATGTCATTGGCCCGACCCATGAACATGGACACACTCTGGATCTGGTTTTCTCGACGGAGCAGGAAGAGGGTGATGTGAGGGTGAGGAATTTAAGCTTGACGCCCTTGTCATGGTCAGATCACTTCCTCATAAGGTTTGAGTTCGAGAGTGGCCTCTCCCTCTGTAAGGGTGCGGACCAGATTGTGTGAGTCCGCCCCCGGAGCAGGATGGATCCTGAAGGATTCCTGAATGCTCTGGGGGATTTTCTGGTTGACAAGGCTGGTGATCCTGTTGATGCCCTGGTTGAATTGTGGAATGAAGAGATGACCAGGGCTATTGACATGATCGCTCCCAAGCTTCCTCTCCTGCCTGGCGGAGCCCGTTCATCTCTGTGGTATACGACTGAATTATGGGCGATGAAGCAGGTTGGGAGATGCCTAGAGCGTAGGTGGAGGAGATCACGACACGTATCACACCGAACACACTTAAGTGCACACTATCATGCCTATGCTGTGGCAGTGAGGATGGCAAAGAAGAAATTCTTCTCCGTTTCCATTGCCTCCTCACAATGCCATCTGGCAGAGCTTTTTCAAGTGGTGCAGGGGCTAGTACATCCAGGCCCAAAGAAAGATCTGGTGCCGCCCTCAAAGGCCTGCTGTGACGAGTTTGCCAAGCATTTTTGGGAGAAAATCACTCAGATACATTACAAGCTCGACTCTACTTTGGACTCAGATTCTGGTGGGGAGTTGCCATTGATGCTGTCTGGTCTACAATTAATGGGTGAATTTCAGTTGTTGCGGCCTGATGATGTGGACAAGGTGCTTGGACAAGTACGCCCTACCACTTGCTTACTAGACCCATGCCCTTCCTGGCTACTCAAGAAAGCCAAGGACGGGATTGGAACCTGGATCCTGGAGGTGGTCAATGCCTCTTTAAGAGACGGCCAGGTACCTGCCCCTTTAAAGGAGGTGGTAGTCCGGCCAGTCCTAAAGAAGGCTTCCCTGGATCCAGAGGTGGCCGCCAATTATAGACTGGTGGCCAACATCCCGTTCCTGGGCAAGGTACTAGAGCGGGTGGTGGCGGGACAACTCCAAGCACTCTTGGATGAGATGGATTATCTGGACCCATTTCAGTCCGGTTTCAGACCCGGTACGGCACTGAATCTGCCTTGGTCACCCTGTACGATGACCTGTGCAGGGAGAGAGACAGGGGGAGTGCGTCCCTGTTGGTTCTCCTGGACCTCTCAGCGGCTTTTGATACCATCGACCATGGTATCCTTCTGGATAGGCTAGCGGGATTGGGAGTTGGAGGCACCGCTTGGTGGTGGTTCCACTCCTATCTCAATGGCTGATTTCAGAAGGTGGTGCTGGGGGACTATGGCTCTGCGCCATGGCAGCTATGCCATGGAGTACCACAGGGTTCTATTTTGTCCCCCTTGCTCTTCATCATCTACATGAAACTGCTGAGAGAGGTCATCAGGAGGTGTGGGCTGCGGAATCATCAGTACGCTGATGATACCCAGCTCTACCTCTTGTTCTCTACTGATCCAGGTGAGGCGGTGGCTGTGCTTAACCGGTGCCTGGCCGAGGTAATGGGCTGGATGAGGGCCAATAAACTGAAGCTCAATCCAGACAAGATGGAGGTTCTGTTGGTGGGCGGTTTGGGCCTTGGAATGGGGGATTTGGGCCTTGTCCTGGATGGGGTTGCACTCCCTCTAAAGGACAAGGTCCACAGCTTGGGAGTGCTCCTCAACCCAGAGCTGTCGTTAGAAGCTCAGGTGACGGCAGCGGCGAGGAGTGCTTTCCTACAGCTTCGGCTGATACATCAGCTGCATCCCTTTCCAGACTATGACTGCCTGGCAACAGTGACACATGTGTTGGTGACTTCCCAATTAGATTTCTGTAAAGTGCTCTACGTGGGGCTGTCCTTGAAAACGGTCCGGATACTTCAATTGGTGCAGAATAGGGCTGCCAGGTTGCTGATGAGGACTGGGTGTTATTCTCATATAACTCCAGCTCTCCGTCAGCTCCACTGGCTCCCAATTGAAGTCCGGGCCCAATTCAAGGTGTTGGTTTTCATCTATAAGGCTCTAAATGGCTTGGGACCTGGATACCTAATGGAGCACCTACGCCCTGTGCCTTGAGATCAGCAACAGAGGCCCTCCTCCGGGAACCCTCAGTGAATGAGATTAAGAGGGTGAGTACCCAGAGGAGGGCTTTCTCTGCGGTGGCGCCCCAATTATGGAATGCGCTCCCCAGAGAGGTCTGCCTGGTGCTGTCGTTATTTGTTTTTCTGTGCCAGGCGAAGACCTTTTTATTTAAATCGTATTTTAACTGTTAATTTGTTTATTGTTAATATATTAATTTGGATTGTATTTTAAAGGGTTTTTGCCAAGATGCACGGGGGGGGGGGGTGAGAAGGTTTTTAAATGAATTTGTATGTTTTAATTTATTGTTGTAAGCCGCCCCGAGGCTTTATTGCGATGGGGCAGCATAGAAATGTTTTAATAAATAAATAAACAAACAAACAAACTGTAAAGGATTGTCATCAGATGCTCATTCACCTGCTCACCACATTCTGAGCAATGTAAAATAAAACACTATTCACTGTTTTTGAGCTTCGGGTGAGAATGTTGTAAAGAGATTTGAGAAACCTGCAGAGATCTTGACACTCAGTCCTGCTTCGGGTCCCCATCTGGGTTTTTCCAAATGCACTTTAGCATCTTTCAAAGTGCACTGTGGGAGAGACACATCAGCACTTCTTAACAAGAGGAAGAATGGGGCAAAGGCAGCTATTGTGTTCCTAGTGCCTGATTTCTGGTCAAAGCATAAGCAGGTTCCATCGCATTGATTTTCCTGATCGCCCTTCTCCTGCAGGCTGCAAAATTCCTAGGACTTTGTGTGAGGTGGGGGTAGTTATTTTTCCTTTCTCACCAATCAATGCAATGGCTTGTCTGCTTTTTTTTAAAAAAAACTCCCCCCCACCCTTTTCATCCAACCGGAACCGAGAAGGGGAGGAGACTGGTGGGAAGAGAAAAACTGAATGAAGCTTTACCAGTTGTCTTGGCAACAAGTGGCTTATTGTTGACAGGTTCCCCCCCACCCCAGATTTAACAAGCTCTGGGTTAGAAGCTCTTCTTCCTGTGCTCACAGAGACCTAACCGCAAAGTTTGGGGTATTATGATTCTACCCCTGACATAACAGTCGAACAAAAAGAGAAGAGAAAGAATATTAATGAGCTTATGCCCATCTTAGATTTTATTCCCTGGTTTTTCTTTTTCCCAAAGCAAGATGAATCAAAACAGCTAGATGAAGGATATCAGCCATACCGAGTCCCTTGCTACTTTTCTGCTGTTCCACCAATCGGGGGCTGCTGGCTATGAATGCAAAATAAAAAATGGCAAAACTAAAATTTCTTGTGAGTGAGTGCCATGAGATGTGCACAATTTTAACCACTGTGTTCTAATCTCTTCAGAAAAATTTAAGGAGTCCTCCCAGTTCTGACCAACACATGCAGAGGCTCACCTGCCTGATCACATCTCAAAGAGAGAGGGGCGATGATTGATTGATTGATTGATTGATTTAAAATTCCTCACATCAGGCAGTTGTGGTCTGAGCAGTTGTGTTCTAAAGCCTACACACAATAGCCTAACCATTCAAACAATTTCATCTGGAGGACACAGAGCAGATGTAGTGGCGGCAGGGAAACAAGACGTCTTCAATGCCGTCCCCACCAGGGTGTAAGATTGCAGGTGGATCCTCACCTGTGCTTGATTGCACTGATTATGGGTCTTCCATCCTTTGTGCTCCCAAGGATCAACAGTGGTTCCATCATCCTTATGCCAAGGAGCTGACGCAGTTCTATAGCTAGGACAGGAACTTTAGGGTGCAACCAGCTACATAGCCCAGGATATCTCCTCATTCCAGGTGGTAAGCAGGAACTCAGCAGCAGCTAAGCCTATGGAAAAATCCCAGGTGACCTGACTAAGCCACGAGATTCATCATCCTCTGGTAGCAGACTATCAACTTTGGTTCCATACCTGCCACTACAGAGCTTTTAGGTAGCTCAAAGGTCAAAAGTGACCAGACAATGATCCATCCTTGCCAGCAAAGTCCCAGGGGCTTCCTCATCTGCAGATGATCTTCTCCCAAAGAAGCACAAAGCACAAGGTCCAAAGTCTTCCATGGCTGTGATGGGCCCATGTTTGACATGGCAGCCATGGAACCCAAGGCCTTGGCATGGATACCAATGTGGGCTGAAGTTGCTGGAAAATCATGGGATGTAACAGTAGGAGGGAAACCCTTCCCTTGCACCAGTTCACCAGCAGGATCCGGTCCTCTCCACTATGCTGCCTTTCCCAGTAGGTTCAACCAGCCTCCCAAGCCATGAAACCTCACCAGCTTTTCTTTAACATTCCAACTGCATCTCAACATTCAAAAACAGTTGTAATGAGGGAAGAGAGAGAACATGCAGCTGAGCTTGCCCAGATTGATCATTAGTTTTTCAGACTATCACTGTTCAGGGAAATAAAAGACAAAATGAAATCAAACTTCAAATGAAATTGAAGATAATTTTTTTTCTTTCAAAAAGAAACTGGACAGCCCTCTGAGTGGGATGGTGTAACGTGGTGTCCTGCAACAGCAGTGGATTGGACTTTATGGCCTTTATGGCCCCTGCCAACTCTACCCATCTATGGTTCTATGATTCCATCAATTCTGATAAAAGAAAAATAGAAAGTGATCATTATTTCTGCTGAAAATGTTCTAGCCTCCTCAGAAATTATGTGTACAAATAGGTCACTGATACTCTTTTCAAAGTCACTTTTGACAAAAGTAGCCTTTGTTGTATTTTGTTTTTTTGTCCCAAACCTTCTCTTTCTCCCTTGACATTTCAGCAATCATTCTGAACATTTCAGGTTATATAAAATGAATCTGTCTTTCTGACACATGAAAATTGCATAAAGATTAGTCAAACTGTTTTGATTTTTAAAAGGTTGTAACAACCCCACCCAAGCATGCTTTAACTTGGAGTCCTACACAAGCTTATAGGTCCCTTCCAACACTGGTATTCTCTGCTTCTATGACTTAAGAGGCTAGAATGCTCACTAAATTAAGCTGGTGGCATTTTGGTATAGCCTTTGCAAAGCTCCTTTCCTCTGGTTATACTTCCATTTGGTCCCAGTAGAGTTACTGGCAAGATGGAGTTACTGGCAACCTTTTTATTTAAGCAATATTTTAAATGTTAATTTATTTTTAATCTTATTGTATTTGTCTGTTTTTAATTCGGACCTGGAGATGGGCCAGTTTTAAGGTTTTAATATTCTGTAGGCTTTTTAATTATTGTATTGTGTTCGGCCTACAAGGCTTTCGTGGTTGTGAGCCGCCCCGAGGCTTGTGGCAAGGGGCGGCCTATAAATCTGTAAATAAATAAATAAAATAAATAAATAAATGGAGATGCTTTGGAAAGGTTCTAGCGACCTTGGGCAGCAGTAGCATGCCACTGACTTCTAGATAAACTAGCATAGGAAGGACTGAGTGGGTGATTGGAACAAGGGAAAGGTATTGTGCCAAGAGACAGATGCCAATAGGAATAAAACCTCAATCCATCTTTCCAGGTATCTCTGTCCAGACTTCCTTTGGGGGTAACAATATCAGTTTTGCTTCCTGTCTTCCTACTCAGCTGCAATTGGAATATCAGCCACCCGCAACTGGATAAGTCCTCACACTGCAAGAGACTTTAGTATCTGATAAACTTGTATTTCAGTACCTGGAGGTCTACCTGTGTGGTCACTGGTGGAACTAATTGCCTAAAAACTCATCTCATACCAGTGTTGTGTCATCTGAAACCAGGAGCTTTATAGACCTGGGTCCACAACTCTTCCCAATGCTCTGATGATTTATCTTCCTTCCTTGGAGTTTTGGGATGTATATATGGTGTTATTAAATCAAACACACCTCAATTGTGCATTATTGTTCATCAGAGAGACTCATTAGGAATGTGCTATATTGGCAGTATGATACTCTACTCTTCAAGCTTTCAGACTTATAGGCAATGGTGATTGGATTTAAATTGAGAAAAGCTTCTTGGGTTCAAATCCTGGCCCATCATATTGTTTTGGGTAAGTCACTGGTTTTATTTGGAGCTCTCCATCTGCCATAAAGGAATGCCAATAGACTTGTTTCCTTCACATGGTTCCATGGCCCCATCCCTCTCCAGATACATCTGCCCTCCTGGAAGCTGCCTTAGATCCAACAGTCCACTAAGGGTTGCTCAAATGGACCCAGCAAAGTGCTAACAGATTAATATTTCCCCTGACTTTCCAGCACAAATGGAGCAATTTTTTATCCTTTTGGCCCAGAGTCAGGATCTGAAAGATGTGCCCTTGTTCCATGGCAAAATGCCTTTCTTAGCATCTCCCGGACAGAACTGGGAACTCCCTGGGAATTCTTTCTAGCATAGCATTGACAAATTGGACGAGGCAATCCCATACCTTGACACAGTACCGAGCTGATCCATTCACCTGATCCTCGGTCACTCTCCCCAGATCTCAGATCCTCTCAGCTTGACCACATGCAAGCTTATGTAGTATGTGGTCAAATATAATTCTGTAAAGGAAAAGAAGAAGCATCTGGCACCATACAGTTAAGTTATAATGAAAACATGAGGTGGCTGCCATTACGGAGTCCTGCACTAATAAGAACAGTAGGAGTCCAGCATTACAATAGTCTAATGAAAACAGGAAATGGCTGGCATTACATTGGTATAATGAAAACAGGAGGAGGCTAGCCATATTCTGTGTCAGTGAAAAAACAATGAAGATTTCTGGCCCTACTGGATTTAATCTACATTATATATGACCCCTGCATGCCTGAGAGAAAGACCAAAAGCCAGGCTAAAAGATGCTGCTACTTCAACATTGCTTAAATGGACTACTTTGGTCAGTGGAATGGAAGTGAGTCAGTCAAAATAGAGGACTTCTCTTCTCGTTCAGTTGCTGGTAAACCTCCATTAAATGTAAGGTGAACTCAGGAATAATAGCATTCGATAAATGTGGGAACCACTCATTTGTTTGCTTGTATGTTTGTTTTAACGTCTATTTTTAAAAAAGCAAATAAAAAGTGAAGATAACACATTCACATTAACTCAAATGAAATGTAAATGCAAAAACAATCACTGCTAATTAAAGGATACGAACATTAACAGAGCCAGAATCCAAGCTATTCTTTAACCAAATTATTAACAGCAACAGCTTTTATCTTGGTGGCTGAAGACACAAAAGCATTTCATGAGTAGCCATGACTGACTGTTTCCCATTGGTTGGGTCATTCCCTGTTCACCGTCAACCCTCAACTGTTCCATGCAAAGCACCTCCACCATGTTTATAGGGAATGAGTGATTGATCCAGAAATTTCTGATGAAAGGGTTCCCAGCCAGATTGCTGAGTATGGGAGGATCCAACTTCCCCAGCAGAGGGGAGAAGGAAAGCAAAGCCACTGAAAGAGTTCCCAGACCCCAAGTAGTTGGTCAGGGAAAGTCCATTTCACCTTCAACATTAGCACTGGTATAGAACATAAGAAAGAACAAACAAGGTAAAATAGATCCGAGAAGCAGAGCAGGGAAGAGAAGTTTAAGTAAGGCCATACTGAGATTTCTTCTTAAAGATAAAAAAGCTTTTCTCTATGCGTTTTCTTCTGTGCTTTTCAAGCTAACCCTTTAACTGTGCTTTTTTAATTATAGCTGCACAAGAATGTCTTCTCCGTCACTCTCAGACAGTAAATATACAACTATCTTCTGTTTTATTGTGACTTTTAAAGCCATCATGAGCTGATTGATTGTGGTCTGCCTCATCTTGCTGGATGAAAGCAAGGCTACAGTAAATTAAGAGGTTGCATCAATCCATTTGTGAACCAGCTTTGATTTCCTCATCGTCTTCCCTCAATGTCATTTTTCATCCTTAAGATCAACCTCATCTTTGTGGAAATCTCCCAAAGCAATTCATCGGTAAGCCGGAGAAGGAAGATACACAGGCTGAGCCATGGGCATGCACACCATCTTTACAGAATGAAAACCCAAAAAGCAGAGAATGTCCCATTTCTATGCTGGATTCTTGCCTGAGATGCTGTGAAAATATTCTAGTCAGGTACAACTGACTGAAGCAGCACAGTGATGCAAATAAGCTGAAGATAATCAAATCACACTTTCTAATCGAGTTCTGCTATGCCGGCACTCTTTATTTCTCTCTAGCTGGCAGTTTCCACATTGTTTTACAACACAGCAGAATTAGCTTAAAGAATAAATACTTGTGAGTTTATGATTTTCTTTATGCACAATGTATATTTGAGCAGGAAAAAGTGAGTGGGGATGGAAAATCTTTCTGCACTATTTTTACTGTTCTGCTTAGTCTCTGAACTCAAATATTCTTTCTGCTGGGAAACCTTGGTCTCCATTTAGTGGAAGGAAGGAGAATGGAATGCAGGAAGAGGAAATGCTTCCATTGAGTTTATCCATTTATAACTTATTCTGAATGCTTAAAAGCAATTATCTTGTCAAGGAAACATTTGTTAGGGTTCACGGGATCGCTTAGGCACAGCGCTGGAGTCTCTGCGTGTCTTGCAAAATCTCTGGCTGTGCCTTTCTGAGATTCAAACATGGCTTAATTGTGATATGAGCAGGCACACGCCACGCATCCAAGATTAGAGATTGGCCCTCAGCCAGCGACGCTGGCCTCACAGGCACCAACTTGGTCACCTGCCAAAATTCTTCTGGGATTTCAGTTCCCTGAAATGGATTCAGGTTTTAATCTTTTCTCCCTGCCTTCCTTCCAGCCCTATAGACCGGTGTTTTCTTTGAAATTGTCAGTTCCTGGGCAACTTCCAGAAAACACAAGAGAGTCAAGAGTTGAAGGAACACTTTGTCCTCTTAACAGAGGTCCCATGCCTCAACAAGGTTGGATGTCTGGTCCTATTCAGGCATCACAATTCTGCATAAGGAGGGGGAACACATTACTACTCCAGTCCATCACTGTTTCCACCACCTAATTCATGAAAAGGGTGACTTTTTGAAGGGGAGCACATCCTGTCTGTGTGGTGAAGACCTGATATTTGACATATAGTTTGAATGAAATACCACAATCCTCTTTTTAGCCCAAAGAGTGTGCAAATGGTCACCAGTTTGCAGTGTGCAAATTCTCTTCATTCCACATCTTTCCATCTAGAATACAGCTCTCAAGGACAGAAGGACACAACAACCTCCTGAAAAGAATAAAGCAAATAAACAGTCAAAAGATCACAACAATCTGAGAGATTAAAATATGTCCATGTGCCCTCTTTTAGAAAGAACTCTCTTCTGTTTGAAGTGCTGTGTATGGTATAAAGAATGGAAGGAAAAACTGAAGTACCCGTGAAGTACTCCATTAACAGCCACTGGTGAGGTGTATTGTATTTTAACAACAACAACAACAATTCTAAACCTGCATCTAGACATATATATCAGCCAATAAAAAAATTATGTACTTTTGCATCTCTTTTTAATGGGATGCATTTGCTGTTTGAGACCATTCATAAATGTCCAGCTTAAGGAAACCATTAAAAGTTGGATGGAAGAAACATACCTTCACCAGCTACCTATTGCTGAGCTACGTTCCATCTTACACATTCCCACTCACCATCTTTTGATGGTGGCTCTTAACAGAACTTCTGTGGTAGCTTGTGAATGACCAGCAGGTTTGTATTACTGTATGGACTAAAGAAAGGGGCAAAGACTTTTGTGATAGATGAAGGCAAAGGTTGGCTCGAATTGGTGTGGCAGGACTTGGAAATCATGAGGGGCAACCTTTGGGTTCCACTGCAGGTGGCAAAATGTCTTGGCCTGGCATCATGAACAGGCCTTGAAGCGGTTCAGGTGCTCCTAAGGTCAACATCATCCAGCAGAGTTATTCTTGGTGGACAGAAGTGCAATGGGATTTCAGAACTCTGGAAAGCAGCAATGAAAGTGAGGGTCTACAGAGATAGCGAGAAAAAGAAAGGGGGACCAGTGGAGAAGAAAGGTAGGTCAAAGCCTGCCCACTAAGGAAAGCACACATTTCCATGCATATGTTCTGAGATTCTCTGTAACTGCAGATTAATATGGATTCCTCATCCTGGACAGGAAGGGCCATCCACTTGTTGCTCAAGCATGAGCTTTCTTCCGGTGCCAGCAGGATTCACTTTGTCAGAGTCAGTTTCTAGAATTCAGATTGCATTTGAAGGCACCATCACTGGGAAGAGGGGGAATACCAGTTCCATTCCATTAATCTCCAGTGAACCAGCAATGCTGCTTCATATGTCATTTCTCCTTTTGCTGGGAATTTGTGCTTATTCATGCCTCTGATATGCTCAAGTGACAGTGTGCATTGAAATGCTTCTTGCTAATAGAAAGCAGAGCAATTGCATTTAAGCTTTTATCTTTTTTAAAAAAACAATCCTTGCAAATCCTGTTGAAATACACATGGGGGAATATAAGTGGCCTGGACAGCAGGCTAATTAATACCAGAAAAGGCCAGCCTGGTTTCAAAGTTTCGCCCCAATCTGGATAAGCAGCTCCATACACAAGGAGGTTGCTATCGGAAGCTGATTATTCAGCTGAAGCAAGATCCACCACCAAACTAACAGAAGTGTAATTTTCACAAGTGGGTGCTCCTAACGAGAACACTTCCAAGGAAAACAGAAGGGACATGGTGTGTCTGCCACAGGTAAAACTTCTGAGCAGTTTCCCCCTTTATTAAGCACGAGTTCATGCTCACAGTTGCAGCAACGTTTATTTTGTTCTGCACTTCAATGTTGTTGTTCGTTATGCACCATCAAGGCTTCCCTGACTTATGGTGACCCTGTGTATGAAAGGGCATCTTTCTGTCATTTGTTCTGATTCTCCTATTTCTGTCATTTGTTCTCTGATTGTGCAGTTTCATGGGTGATCATATTGGGTACCAGTATTTTGTGTGTGTGTGTGTGAGAGAGAGAGAGAGAGAAAGAGAGAGAGAGAGAGATCATACACACTATGCATCATTTTGTACTCCTTGATCATATATCTCAGAAGACATGAAGTGGCACTAACTATGCTTCAAGTCTACGCTCCAGCAACAGATGCTGAAGAAGAAATCGAAAACATTTATGCAAGCATCCAAGAGGAAAACGAAAACACACCAAAGCAAGACATGCTGATAATCATAGGTGACTGGAATGCAAATTCAGGGAACAAAAGTAGAATCCAGTGTTGTGGGAGAATTTGGCCTGGGGGTCAGAAACAAAGTAGGAGAACAGCTCATACAATTCTACGAAGCCAACCATCTGTTCATTGCAAATGCGTAGTTCAAGCAACTGATCAGAAGGCTGTACACATGGATGTCACCAGATGGCCCATATAGTAATCAAATAGACTATATAATTGAAAGTAGAAAATGGAGTAGCTATATTCTCGCTGCCAAAACAGGACAATGAGCAGATTGTGGCAGTAACTGTGAACTATTAATATCAAAAATCAGAGTAAAGCTGGAAAACATCACTAATATCAAAAGCATTCTGCCAAAATACAACTTCAATAAATT
Organism: Varanus salvator macromaculatus; assembly: GCA_023646645.1. Classification (NCBI taxonomy): domain Eukaryota; kingdom Metazoa; phylum Chordata; class Lepidosauria; order Squamata; family Varanidae; genus Varanus; species Varanus salvator. The sequence goes on along the minus strand of JAIXND010000690.1, from coordinate 4,956,088 downwards.
CTTGAGGAATTTAAAGTCCATAAAAAGAACATTATCTGCATTATTGTCCTCATCTGACTATGGACCAGAAGAACTGTGAATTGAAAATAGAAACATTATTTGGAAGTATGCCAAAAGATAATTCTTCCAGCAAAAAGAAAGAGTAAGCCCAGATGATCTATTAAAGAAATACTCATGACTGCTAAAGACAGGTGGAAAGCAAAGGTGACAAAAATAGGGTTGGAATCCAGAATGAAACTTCTTAGCTACTATCAGCCAGGTAGAGACCTAGATTAGGACTGCAGAAAGACCAACAGGGAAACATATCTGACCAAGACAAAATAAAGGGAAGCTAGAAAAATACACAAAACACCTATATAGAGATAAAAAGATGATGGACTTTTCCAATGAGGAATTCTATGATGAAGTATGCAATACTAAAAAAGTGAAAGCTACTCAGAAAGGACTTACAAGAAGAAAGCTCCTGGAGTAGAGTACCAAGAGAATGATTCCAAGCTTCAGAGACTGAATCAGTCCAAATCCTAACAAGAGTATGCCAACAAATATGGAAAAAATAATGGTACACAGACTGTAAGTGTCCATTCCCAAAGAAATAAGGTGCTAAGAAGTCCAAGTATAGGACTATGGTACTCATTTGCTATGCAAGCACAGCGATGCTCAAGCTGTTTTACCTTATATAGAGGGAGAAACACCCAATGTTCAAGCTGGATTCTGAAAAGGAAAACACAATAATATCATAAATATACATTGGTTACACCAAAGAATTTCAGAAGATCCATCAATGATTTATAGACTACAGCAAAGCCTTTGACTGTGTGGATCATGTGAAGCTATGAATGGTCCTGAAAGAAATGGGTGTTCCTTAGCTTTTGATTGTTTGGATGCAGAACCTATACCATGGACAAGAAGCTAAGGAGAACAGAATAGGGCTTCCCATTGGCAGAGACGTCAGACACAGGTGCTTTTTATCTCTCTCTCCATTCAATCTGTATGCATAACATCTGATAAGGAAACCTAGATTAGGAGTAGAGGAAGGAGTAAAAATTTGTGAAAGATATTTCAATTATTTAAGATATGCAGATGATAGTATGTTACCGGCAGAAAGCACCAATGAATTAAAGCATCTTCCAATGAAAGTCAAAGAAGGACAATAGGAGGGCTGTAGCTGAACATTAACAAAACAAAATCATGATTACAGAAGAATTGTATGACTTTCATGAACAATGAAGAAATTGAAATCATGAAAGGTTTGGCATACCTTGGCTCAGTCATCAATTTAAACAGATACTGCAACCACGAAATTAGAAGAAGACTGAGACTTGGAATGGCAGCAATGAGGGACCAGGAAATGATAGTCAAATCTGAAGATGTTTCACTGGAGAACAAAGTCGAGATCATTCATATTATTGTGTGTGGGTCTGAAAGTTGGTCTGTGAGGAAAGCATTGGTGCATTCAGAAGATGCCGCTTGGATGACTGACAAAGATCTAGTGGGCCCTGGATTCAATCCAGCCACAAATTTTCCTGGAAGCAAAAATCATGAAAATGTAGTCGTAACTGGGCACATATAAGAAGACGATGTTTCCTAGAGAAGACTAGAATGCTAGGAAAGGCTGAGGACAGAAGAAGATGGAGAAGACCAAACATGAGATGGATTGATTCCAAGTATGAGGTGGCTCGATTCTGCAAAGGAAGTCACAGCCTTGAGGCAAGCAGGGCTATCAAGAACAGGGTACAGTATTTTTCGCTCTATAAGACGCGCCTGACCATAAGACGCACCTAGTTTTTAGAGGAGGAAAACAAGAAAAAAAATATTCTGAATCAAATGGGCACATCATCACAGGCACATTCCCCATCACTTCCCCATGGGCTGCACATCTGACAGACTTACTGCACACACATATTCGCTCTATAAGACGCACAGACATTTCCCCTTACTTTTGAGGGGGGAAAAAGTGAGTCTTATAGAGCAAAAAATATGGTATTTTTGAGGGCTTTCATTCGTAGGGTTGAATGAATCAGAGATGACTTGATGGGGACATACAAACAAACTGCAATCTGCAAAGTGAAATTTTCCCATTCTCAACATTTTTTTCTCAGCAGTCTCAAATATTAGAACCCTTCCTCAGAGTACAGTGACTGCAGCCTCTCAATCATTTTAGTTGCCTGTTTGATTGGTCTTTCCAACTTACATTTCATTGTCACCAGTTTATGAAGAATCTGGAATGTTTATGAGGATCATTGCAGGTTTCTCTTCTGTTCCTCTTGGATGCATTCAAGCCAGCAAAGACAGAAACTGGGACCCAAGACACTAACTTCGAGTTAGATGCAAATAGTCCAACCTGTTTTGCTGGTCTCTTTTAAATAAACTATATTTAAAAATAGACATTGAAATAAATGTTAAATGCTCAAATAAACAGATGAGTGCCAATCTTCAAATAGCTAATATAAAAATATTACCTGAACAGTGTCAATGTTCAGTGATAAAAGAGTGTACATCACTAAATGGCCTCCAACATCCACTTTTCAAAAATACAGAAGTAAACACAGTGATAAAATAAAAAATAAAAACAATCATAACTAGAGATGATTGTGACTTGCAGATGACTACTTTTTTTCCGTCTTATTCAAATGTATTGGGGGGAAATGTCATTATTTTTCAAAAGCTGGAGACAATAAAATATAACCAGACCCACCACAAGGGGCAGAAATTCACAGACACAGATTGAAGGCCCAACTGATCCAACTAGTGAATTTGCACATTTGTACCTTTTCGATGAAAATAAGGACTTCCTACTCTCTTGGGGCCTCCAGATTCTGGTAGCACTGAGATGCATTCTAAATGTTGCATAATACCCTGTTAACTTGGCAGGCCTTCTCGGTTTGCAAGCAACATTTTTCCTTTGCCAGCTTTATAGGTAAAATGGCCTGTTTTCAAACTAACAAATTCAGGCAGTGATGGCATTTTTATTACGTTATTAAACACATCAGTCAATAACACCTGGTGTAATTGCATCATCTTGTGCTACTGGGGTAGTTATGTACGTGTTACCCCTCACCCCTGCCTCAGCCATCCCTGCAAAGTTAAGCGGTCACTGCTGAAATAATATTGTTTTAACTGAGTTTTTGCAAAAGATGCTGCATCACACAACAACCAGCAGTCTGGATTAAAGATAAGCAACTGACCGGTGCTTAGATTATTCTGAAAATTACTTGAAACGGTGTTGTACAGAAAGTGCTTGATGTCTGTCTTGTGCTACATATCAAGACTAGCACCTGACAGGTATAGGAGAATGTGAATTAGTGTAACTGTGCAATTATTTTGGAGAAGATGGAGGGACTCCGTCAAGATTTTTTAAAAATGTACTTAATAGGCATATATCCTCCTCTCTCACTTTCAAGGTCTAGGCAAAGATGAGAAGTGATATTGTTGCAAAAGTACATTGAATTTTCTTGAGTGAGTGGAATATTAAATAGAAGCTGGGAAATCAGAACCTGTGAGGGTTGTGGCAGCTGTGGAAAGGATTGCAGGGGGACTGCTCTTCAGCCAGAGCATCCTCTGATTCAACCCCAAATGTATTCGTTTTAAAATAGGATAGAAGGCTATTTCCCAGAACGTAACCCATAAATGATGGTTCGGCCAGTGAGATGCAAGGGTTGTCCTCTTCCTTTGGCAGTGGTTGCAGTTGCCCAATGGAAGCGGGCAGTACAATGTGGTAACCCTTCTCCTCCAGGTCTTGTTTGGGCATCACGGCATGTGCTTGTTCCTCAAACCAGACGGGGTGGAGAAAAGTCGACTCAGGGCAAGTTGTATGGAGGCAGTTTTCACACTGCGCATGGGGTTGGACTTGGTGGCCTTATTGGACCCTTCCAGCTCTACTACGATTCTACTCCAAAGCTCTGGTCTTTGCAAAAGGAATCATTGACTCATAGCTCAGGTCAGTTGGTGATGCTAGTAAAGCATTGTGACTAAAGCAGCGCTTTTCATCCTTTCTGGACCCACCACTAGACTAAAGATGTTTCGCGGGACCAAGATCATAACTGACTACCCCATATTTACATGGTAGTAGAGTCGCAGTTGTGACCCATGATAGGTCAGGCCACCAAGTTGTGCAGCGCTGTAAGAATTGCTGAAATAATGTCCATGAAACATTGAACACTTCATGTTGGTTGTGAAGGAGAAAGTACTACTATGACGTTTTATCTGTAGTGATGCATTCTCACATGCGGTTCTTACTTGGTGATGCAGAGTCAGGGGCAATGCAGCCCCGAAGTTCTGTTGCAAAGTAGATCCATTCACCATGCAGCCATCCACATAGGCACAATTGTATATGCCTAATAGTTGATGTAATTCATTATATAATGAGATTGCAAATAATTGGCAGCAGAGAAGGGTTTTTCCCTCTTTTACCAAGCTCATTTTAATTTACCAGAGACTTCTTCAATCTTTCCTTCCCCTGTTTTACTAATGGTTAGAATGCTTTGTTAACAGGAAGACCAAATCATGTTCGTGTTGTGTTTCTTCAAGCTCATTTCAGTAAAGATCTGGGCTGAAGCCAACATCCTTCAGTAACAACCCATTTCTTCCCACATTACAGTAATTGATTTATATGACAACATCCAGGCCAAGAAGTTTGTAATCAGGTGGTTTGCACATCATGAGGCTCAGCCGAGGAGCCTTGGGAGGCCGGTGCAGCTCTTTGCTGACTGCACCACGAAAACAAACATTTGGCCAGAGAAACGGCAGGCTGTGGAAGCCATCCAAGAGAACCCTTGGGCCAGTTCATGGGCAGCCACTTCCAGTGTCTTCATATATATACATTTTGTGGGCTGGGTTCGAGCCGTTCTTAAGAATATTTGAGGGAGGCCTTTCCTTGTGGAGGCAAATACAATCAGCAGAGCACTGGGGCCATTGAGAAATGCACAAAACAAAAGCAAAGCCAGTTTTGAGAGGACCGATCACCTGAATCTCTATCTCTAGTTGGCTTATGCTAAATGTATTATCGCTGAAGTGTCTTCTCGGGGTGGACACACGCATGCACACACACACCCCTACCTGTTGACCTGTTTTGAGGATCAGACTGTTCCATGTCCATGCACTAATGCTCTTGTTTTCATGTTCTTAGTACACAAACTGCTGATAACCTAGAGGAACATTTTGTGCCTCAAAGGGGAAACAGTTATAGATTTTGAGAAAAGTTTAATGACAAGTATTTGCAAACACTGTTCTCTCTTCACCAGAACCCAGATCTGGCACATTTCCTTCCTTCACTCTCTCTGGCATGGAGATTTTATACCCTGAGTGGGCATGAGGGAGACAAACTCCACATTGTCTAATCTCCGCTCATGACTAGGGTAATTCTCTCTTCCATTTGTTGTTCAGAATGACTATTGAAGGATCCCTCCCAGATCAGTTATTCCATATTTGGGATGAATTTGGGAGAGGGCCTGCTTAAAGGGGCCAAGACTCTTCAAATAATTTGGTCTAGCAGATTCTCTGCTAGGTCTTAATGACCCGGAAACTTCTCTTCCCTTCTCTCCCCTAAGGAATTTGTCAGCTCAGTCTGTGTACAAATGGAAAGGTCAAGGCTAAGTGATTCTGAAAAAAGCTTCTCAATGGGGTTGTTTTTTGAAACTCTGATAGAGCTCGGAAGACCACAGGGAAATCTGATCGGTGAGGAGTTTCTGTCATCTATCTATCATCAACCTACCTACCTACTTACTGATATTTGTAAATGAATGCAAATGTTTAAAAAATGTCTTCTTGGCATTCCATGCCCTTCTCTGAAGGAAACTCCACTCCAAGTGAGCACTGGAATATTGCCACATGAAGGATTTGGGCCTGTATAGCAATATGCATCAGTCAAGTTCATTCTTCAAGTGCTGATTCAAGCCAAAATGGCACCATGTGCAAACAAGAAGGGGTAGAGTTGGCATGCTAGGAGCACGTGTGTTATTTGCAGAAGCACAAAGGGCTTTAGGAAAAGACCAACCACCCCCAGGACTGGTGGATCCTAAGAATGTGCTTTGGACACAAAGCACTGAGAAATGAATGGGAGGCTGGAACAGATGGGCAAGGAGGAGTGGAATGGAATACAGTGGTTGGAACTCTGCATAGGACCATTCCATGATGCAATCTTTTTTGCAGATTGCTTGTTGGTCCCATTTTTTTTCCTTTTTCTTTTAGAAGTATAAAGGTAAAGGTTTCCCCTTGACATTAAGTCCAGTCATGCCTGACTCTAGGGGGCGGTGCTCATCTCCATTTCCTAGCCGAGGGAGCCAGCGTTTGTCTGCAGACAGTTTCCGTGGTCACGTGGCCGGCATGACTAAACACTGAAGTGCACAGAACGCTGTTACCTGCCCACCGAAGTGGTACCTTTTTATCTACTTGCATTTGCATGCTTTCGAGCTGCAAGGTTGGCAGGAGCTGGGACGGAGCAACGGGAACTCACCCCATTGTGCAGATTCGAACCCGCGACCTTTCGATCTACCAGCCCAGCAGCACAGCAGTTTAAACCACTGCGCCACCTGCAGTCCCTTTAGAAGTATAGGGAGGTGCATTTTCAACATTGGTGTTAATATGAGTGGCTGGAGTTGCCATTCTCCACATTTCTTTCCCCACCTACAGATATCTAGAATTTACATTTCTGTAGGGAGTAACCTGATTCAATGTAATGATTCACTGTGAAAGTTAGGCTGAAAAACAAGCTCACTTAAAGTCATCATGTTGAGCAATTTAAGGCAGGGATGTAGTGCTGCAGATGTTTTGGTCTACATCTCCCAAACTTCCTTACTATTGACAATACTGGCTAGAGCTCCCGGGAATTCCATGCCAAACATGGAACACATCTGTACACATCTGTTCTCCATCATCCGCAGTGGCAGGACACAGAGTAATTAGCTTATGCTGAAGGAAGGAAGGAAGGAAGGAAGGAAGGAAGGAAGGAAGGAAGGTTCCAATTGGGCATAAGAAAAATCTAATTGTTTCTTCTTATGTTTTGGCAATGACAGTTTCCTTTTGGGTGCAGGTAATAACTTGGATAAATCTTGTGATGGAAAGTCCTTTTGTTACATTCTAAGAGACCTACCCATCTCTTCAAATGTATCAAAAGGTCAACATAAATGGATTTTCCTCACCCTTTTGACAGCTAAATGACTAATATTGCAACACTGGAAGGATAAACTGCAATAACACAATGAGTGGAGGACAGAATGTAACTTTTGAGTTTTGAACAGGCAGTCTTAAGTATAATTTACTATATGGATTGCAGGGGGTGCCTTTGCTGAAATCCACACATCATTATTTTAAATAACTGTATATGATCTGTTATATCCTAACACACACACACACAATTAATGCTATGGACCTTTTATCATTGTATTCCATTTTGTTTTCTTCTGTAATGGTGTGGCTCCATTGTTTTGTATTGCAAAATAAAAATCATAAAAAAGGGAAAACCAACCTGCCAGTGATGGAGGACAATAGCCTCACCTGCTAGGGAGGTGGTGGGGTTTCTGCTCCTGGAGCTAATGAAGCAGAGCCTGGAGACAGTCATCGGTTAGGGTTAGGGTTAGAGATCTACCTGTCTATGAATCAAGAAGAGATGAATCACCTGCTGGGGCCAAATGTCATAGATATCCCATGTTCTCTAGATTTCCTGGAGGGGATTCCTTGGAATAAACTCAGAGAAAGTCCAAAACTTGATCTAGGCATTAGTCTGGATAGTTATTAGATGTGATAAGTTAATGCTACTTTATTCTTTAAAGGAGTGTTTCCCAAGGTGGAAGGTACCACCCACTGGGGTGATGGAAAGATCTAGGTGAGGGGTGATTGGTTGTTTTAAATTTGCAGTAGAGCAATGGTGCTAATACAAAGAAAGAGGCATGGGAGGCAAGAGGAAAGGGGTGGTTGCCCAAAGATGTTTGGGGACCACTGCTTTAAAACAAGCATGAAGGACTTCTTCTATGCTGAAGGCCAAATTCTGCTTTTGAAGAGCACCCACAAACAGGATGCGTTCTGTTGCAGGGAAAACTGAAAGCCAAAAGATGGAGGCCAGCTATATTTTAGCTTAAAGCTTTTTGTGCCAGGACTAAATCTTAGGAAAGGCATTTCAACATTTCTGAATGGTTGGGAAAACAACCACGAATGCCAGAAAACCACCGTGGTTGGCTGCCGGGATGTGAACTGTGAGTTGTTCACCATAGTTTATTATCTCCTTTGGGTTCAGGCAAGAGGATTATCCAAATTTCAAGAACAGCCAATGGTTCAAGGACATCCCACGCACAATCCCTGACTGTGTTTATCATGTTGTCTGAACCTAGTCAAAGAAACTGACAAGCATTTCTAAGGGAAAAGAGCAGCACTTTAATTCTGCTGTTGGTTTTTTTGTTACCGGGACTGATGTTTGTGCTGCACTCAGTGAGGAGCAGGTGGGATGAGGCTGGGAATTGGCACCATCTCTAAACTTTCATAGTCACCTCTTTTGGCACATTTCCTAACAAGAGTGTACAAAAAGGTGCTGAACAGCCTCCTTCTCACCTTGATGAGCACTTAAAATGTAATTTACTGTTGCTTTCAATTACTATAGATTCCACAAGTGTTTACTATTTTTGGCACACTGCAAGCTCACATCCAAATGAGGATGAATGAACAGAAGATTTTGTTCCTCTGAGTGTGTGTTTTATTTTTATTTTTTTTTTAACCAGGAATCTGGTGTTAAGGCAAAATAAGATATTTAAACTAATCTGCATGGCTGCTGTGTGAAACTTTAATAAACTGTCAAGAAAATGTGCTAACGCCGTGGTGAAAGAAGTACACCATGTTGACACATTTTTCATGGGAATAAGTTATTTCTTTCTGAAATGAAAGGGGACAGTGGCATATTTCATTTCACAAATATCTTATCTTTATTCATTATGCAGAAGGACTGCTTTCATCGTGAAAATAAGCTCCTACCAGGCTCCTAGGCTCTAGGTTCAAGTACTTCAGAAAGATGTCACCTTTTCCCTCATTCGTGGCTCAACACTTTTTCCTCTAGGCATAAAAAAGGAAGCACTTCAGCAATGTGGGCCTTGAAATACATCGTCACTTCTTTTCTTCCTCTCCTGTTTTGTTGTGAAACATAATAATTTTTCCTTACTGAAGGGACAAAAGCATAGCAACCTGTCCCTTAGCTCATGTACACATGCATATGCATGTGGACACACAGACACACACTTGCGCGCGTGAGAGAGGATCCAACACATGCATTGGAAGCTAAGGTGACTGTGTTTAATCTACAGAGACGTGATGTGAAATTTATGTATGGATCAACGCCTCATATTTACTGATATGGGCAGAAATTCTTTTTGTTTTGAAAAAGAAAATAGGGACTTTTCTTTTTCCTTGGATTTATCCTTGTCCCTTTTATTCAGTGTTATATTTGCTTACATGCAAAGGAAACGAATGCAAATAGAGGGAAAATGTGCAACGAAGTTTAAGGGATCATGATAGTCATTCCCAGTGAACTGATTCTTTCTAGGAAGCCAACCAAAACGGAGCCTAAGGAACAATAATTCTGAAGTAGGGAATAATACTGAAGCAGAATTCCTATCTGCTATGTCACCTTATTGCAAAATTGGCGATGCAATTTGGTATTTTGGAAACATAAGAATATGTAAGCTGCCTTGAGCCCTTCGTAGGAAAAAGGCAGGATGTAAATCGCAATATAAATACATAAATAAATAAATAAATAAATAAATAGCAAGAGTCCATCTCGTGCAGCATTTTCTTCATAGAGTGGCCAAACTGATGTCCACAGGCCTGCCAGAAGCAGGACCTGGGTACAACTAGCCAAGTTTCCCTGCAATTCCAAGTGTAGGACATGGAATAATCAAGTCAAGCTGCAACAACCCAGATTCAGACAGGACATCGGGAAAAGCAGTGGAACCAGCTGCCTGGAGAGGTGGTGGGCTCTCCCGCACTGGCGACATTAAGCAAGAAACTGGGCAGCCATCTGAGTGGGATGGTGTAATATGGCATCCTGCAACAGCAGGGGGTTGGACTCGATGGCTTTCATGGTCCCTTCCAGTCCTACTATTCTGTGACTCTGTGGTGCACAGAAGCACCCTCCCTCTGACACTGCTAGTGACATCCATGCATCAGGACTAGAGTCATTGATAGTTTTCTATCCCATGAATCTCCCCAAAGCCATTTCAAAGCTGCCCAAATTGCTGGCCACCCCCACTAGTGAATGCCATACTTCATGTCCTGTGTGAAGAAGTACTAAATCCCGAAAGTTCATACTTTTGGCTGGTCTGTAAATTTAGTCCACACAGCGCATGGATGGTTTGTTAATTAAAAGTGTGCAATGACCAAACTGACAAGCCCACAAACCAGGAGAATAATGGGAGAAGGAGACTTAGCCAGCTCATGTCCCTGCAACATCGAGTTTCCTGGAAAATGGACTCAGGGTCAGTGGAAGTTTCCAGAAGGAGAAAAGGAACAAGGCATCCCTTCCTTTACTCCTACTCTTTCTCACTTGGGAGTTCTTTGTCTTCTGAAGCATTTCATATGAGTCATGCTCAGAGTGAAAATGTAACACTAAAGCAACCATTGGTCTGATTTCCTAGGGCAATCCTCATATTCCTATATTCAAAAATTTAGAATAATTCTCCCCTGAAGAAACTGTATTTCTGACAAAGGTTTGAGATGAAATTCCATTTAGTCTTCATTTGTATTCCTGAACTTGATGTGCATACATAACACAACTCCATAGGGATTGTTTTTGCATTCTGTATGCCCTTATGTTTATTGCATGATTTTATGTAGTTGTTTTCTCTTGAACTTTGTAAGAGAGGAGGAAACTCCCCCCTGATCCAGACAACATGTGAGTATTTGAAAAGAGCACGCATATCGCAGCTGATTTGCTATGAATGCCTGCTTTCTCTTGCACAGAGTCTTATGATGCTGCCTCTTGTTCTTTGTTGTGGTTCGGTTTAAAAATACATTTGGCCAGTATGAAGGATTTTGTTTTATCAAGATGCAGTTGGTAGGAAGACAAGCATGGTACTGGATCTGACCAAATGTACTTATTTTATTTTATTTATTTTTATTTAAAGTTTTCATATGCCATCCAATACTAAAGTCTCTGGGTGGCTTACAAAAAACAAAAAACAAAACAGCCACACATGACAAACAACACACAACATACTGCATATGACCATTAATTATAAAATCAAATATAAAATCAATTGAATGTTAAAAAATTGGGAAGATATAAAGGTCTTTGCCTGTTGCTGAAAAGATTAAAGCAATGGTGCCAGGTGAACCTCCCTGGAGAGCATGTTCCTAAGTCAGGGTGCCACCACCCAAAAGGCCCTTTTCTGGGTATCTACCCTCCTAATTCCCTTCAACAACGGCTCCCAGAGAAGGACCTCTGCCTCAGATTTCAAGGTTTGGACTGGCACATAGGGAAGAAGGTGCTCCTTCAGGTGTCCAGGACCTGAGCCATTTAGGGCCTTATAGGTCATTACTAGCACCTTAAATTGGGCCCGGACTTCAATGGGCAGCCAGTGTAGATTATATAGAACTGGTTTGATATAAAAATATCTGCTAGTCCCCATTACTTACCTGGAAGCTCTATTCTGGACCAATTGGAGCATCCGGACCAACTTCAAGGGCAGCCCCACGTAGAGTGCATTGCAATAGTCCAAATGGGAGGTTACCAGCATCCAGTCCAGCATCCAGTCTTCCCAGAGGCCAGCCAGTTGCTTCTGGGCACTCACAAGCAGGGCATGAGGGCTATGGGCTTCTCTTGTTCTTGATCCTGAGAAACTGGTATGCAACAGCACACTGGCCCTGTAGTTATCAGGCCAAGCAGCCGTGCTTAGCCTTGTCCTCCATGGATTTGTCTAATTTTTAAAGCCGTCTGAGGTGGTGATCAAGACTCCATCTTATGGCAGCAAATCTCATAGCATAAGCATGTGCTCAGGGAAGAAGCCCCTCTTCTTACCTGTCCAGAATTGCCTTCCATTGCGATGACCCCAGTGGGTTCAAGTTAGGTGAGAGAAGAGACTTTCTTGAGAGAGTTGGGAGGAAAAGTTTGCCACTGCTGAGTGGCGATGGAGGAGGAGGCAGGCAATGGCCTCATGGGCAGACACCAAGAGGCATATTGGATGGCAGCAGGAAGTGAATTCAGCAGCACGTGGGCACTCAGGAGCAGTAGCTCAGGTCAGTAGAGGGCAATGATGCCACTGTGCCCCTTGGACAGCGACAGCTAAATGGCAGCCATGTACCTGCATGATGTAACTTCGCCCTCTGCCAGCAGCACAGGGCAATGGCCGCTGTTTGGCCCATTGGTCTCCCTCCTCTGCCACAGTCATTCCATGCTCAAGCCGGAGCAGTTTGCCAGTAAAGCAACCCAATCCAGGAGCTTCCCCTTGCAATTACCCAGGCAAGGGAATTGAAACACTGATGAACTAGTGCAATATGGAAGGAAATAAGACTGGGCAAATGAAAGATGTAGCTTAAGATGTGAGAGATTCAATTAATAGTTGATGTCTCTAAATATGACAACGGATTCCATTATATAAGTGTTAAAAATGGAGTCTATCACTATTAGGGATGGATGGATTTGTCAGTCTGAGACTGCTGAAATGGCTGGATCTGTCTGTCTGTCTGTCTGTCTGTCTTTCTCATCTATGCAAGGATTTGTGATATTTTTAAAATCAGGATTTTTCATAAATAACGTATGAATATACTCATGTTTGTGTGCATTTTAAAACAGACATACTTTTGGACACGTGCAGCATTGACTGAGGTACATTTGTCTCCATTTGGGAAATGCATGCATGTTTCTTTTCACATTTTTCAAAAAAGGGCAAGTTTCATTCTTGTTTGTTTATTTTGCAGAATTCACTGCAAGTTTGGAAATATATGGATTTCCAGTGCAAATCACATGTATGTCCATGGTCAGATCTAGGTGATGTGAATTGGGTAAACATGTTTTCACAGCTAACAAAACACCTCAGTGGAATCTATGACAATATGCTTAGTTGCCATATTGTTATACATCAAAGACGATTCTTAATTTTATCCTTAGAAAAATTACTAGATTAGGTCTGCATGATTGCTCTTGACATATTTAAAACATTTAAAGCATGTTAAAACATATTGGAAACATTTAAAGTCATGTTACCCTTGATCGCATGTGCCACGAGCTGAGGCGTTCAGCGGAAAGAAGCAGGACTGGGTGCAGCTTGCCTGCCTTCCTGGCACCACACGGATGCACAAGGCAATGCTTTCAGAAAGACAGTCCACGCAGACTTCGATTGAACTCTTGCCTCACCTTTGTGCCTGGCAGATGGGAGTGTGGAGTGAACTCTTGCAACTCATCATGACGGTTCCCACAGCGAGACCCCGAAGCAGGAGCCCCAAAGGTAGGTGGCCATGTTGATCCACATCAACAAGGCCATTCCAGCCATCTTTGCCAGGCGCAGGCCATTCTACAGTGAAGAGCTCATACTGGCCCATGTGAGGCCAAGATGCACCAAACCCTTGACATCATCGCCACTGCAACGCAAAGCTCACAACTCTGCCCTGTTGTGGAAAGAATCAGTCTCCTCGCCCCTCCATGGCTGTGGGCATTTGAAGGAGGGTGGAGGGTGACACCTCTTTTGATTAACTCCCCTGCTGATCACGGCCTCCTGATATGGCACTCCTGCATGGCCTGGCTCTGCCGAGCCTCTTCTGGGACTGCCGCGGCTTGGCACTGGCGATCCAACCCCAATCCCTGATTTGTCTTGGCAGGGGCTCCCTGCTCTGTTTGGAAGCTTGCTTTCCATTCTGCAGCTTTCTAGAACAACAATCCGCCCTCTCCCCACATGACAAGGCAGAAGCGATTTCCAGTGCCTGCTGTTTGGAATCAGTCAAAGAGAAAGGAAAGAAAGGAACACGGCCAGGAATGCCCCTCGCTAGACCTTGCTTGCTTGCTGGTGCCATGACGTGCAGGTGGAGTTGCAGGCCGGGCTCTTTGCATCAGGAGCTCAAAGAACAGAGGATGCAGCACAGGCCAGAGACAATCAGTGTCAAAAAGCCTCCTAGACAAGCCCAGCCTGTTAATTATGTTTTCCTCCATATGTGATGGCATAGTGAACAGAACAGTGGGGCCAGATTGCACTGCTGAATGGGAGAGTCTGGGCTGATTCCCGTCTCTGACATATGCGCTCGTGAACACCTGAAAAGAGAAATGGGAACGGAATGCAACAGCGTGCTTTGCCAGGGCACAGAGGATGCTGTTCCCCTGACCGCTTTATATCTTCCCCCAACTCTTTTTCATTGCATGTTAAACCTTGCATCCTGACCCTTTGCATCTTGTTTCAGAAGGACGCCCTACCGAACAATACCTCCGGGAAAACACACGCTGAATTGGAATGCAGGTCAGTGCTTCTGGTTGTGTTCCAGTATTAATCAGAGCCAGAGTACAACACAATGCAAAACAGACCCATGCATCCAGCTTCTCTGTCTCTCCTCATCCCCAACACATCAAATACAACCATAACTCATGTTAGAGCATGGCCACATGCTGTTTTCATCCCCCGTCCACATTTGATTTGTTTGATTCTTTTGGGGTGCAATCCTATGGATGGATATACAAAGAAAAGTCCTAAAGATGCATGGGATCCTATCCTTAGCATATTTTATCTCAGCTCCTCCAAAAGAAAGGGAAAGGGGAACGGGAAATGGGGAAGGGGAAGGGCATTTCCTGTGCACAGACTGTCTAAAAATGTACAACATGAAAGGAGAAGGAATGGAAAGGAAAAGGGAGACTGGCAAGTCTTTCAGCAGATCTGTTGCAAAGGCTGTTGGAGGAATACACAATAATTTAATGTTCATTCACAAACCATTTGAACTTGTCCCACTTGCAATCCTTACTGCAACCGGGAGCATATCTTTTCTGCAATAAGTTTGTGAATTCCTGAACTTGTCATCACATCCAAACAATGTGTGTTTTGAGAAACTCACGCTTTAAATTGTCCGCTGGACAAAAGCACACATGTTTAGTCAATGGGTGAAAAGATGTTTGAGCCTGTACACTTGCCCCATTCAAAGAGAAAAAAAAACAAGAAGTGGAGTGTGATGAAGTGAGCTAAAAAGTGGAGTTGGAAAGCCATGGCTAACTTGAGCATCCCTGGTCATCCTATCCATAGTTGGTGAGGACCATTGGAGGCTCTTTTAACCCCATGTCCACGCAAGGCACCTCACATTTAATTTCAGGGTACTTAGGAAGAAATGCAGTTTATTGACTTCATACAGTGATAAAATATGGTGGCAGAAAGAGAGAGAGAGGGATTGTCCAAATCAGAAAGACGGGGGCGGGGGGGGAGAGAGAGAGAGACTCTCGCAAATATCCTTTAGGACTAGGCTTCCCTCAGTGATAATCCTTGCCCCCTGAGCACTGGTTCCTTAGAAACCTTGCATACTACTCCTTCCAAGTGAAGAGCCCATCACTGTGGATTCAAAACTCTTCCTCTTTTCCAGTGTTTCAGAGGTTGTCAGTATACACAAGCTGGCCCTCTTCCTGGGACAAGAGGCAAGCGAGAGAATGCCCATCTATTCCAATTAGCTTTACTGAAGATGAGTGAGGGACTCACAGTGCCTGCTAGGTCTTGATCTCATCTCCCCACTCGGGCACTGAAGGTTCTCGCAGGCATGGGCCTAGGAGATCACTCTGGCCACCCTGAAAGCCTGACCTTGACCCTGGGAAGCGTCCACGCTTCCTTCATCCTCACAGTGAGTTCAGGTTCTGATCCCAATACAAAGCCAGAGGTATCTTCATGGGGTTTTTGTCATGCCGCATCTTGATATTGCAATAATACAGAGAGGGAGACAGATCCACTGAACACAGGGCTGCTGTTCTCAGTATTTATTTAGGTATGTATTGATGGCATGTATATGCCACCCTGTCACATAAAGTTTCTTTATTTGGTGCAGCTGCATTGTGTTTATAAGAAAGCCTCCTTTGGCTCTCAGTTGCCTCGAGGGGTCTCAGATATAATGCGTTTCAGAAATACATCAAAACAGAAGAGTTTTGAAAACACTGCGCTGTTAGCACATAATAACCACTTAACATAACTTTAAAAAAGGACAAAATAGGCAAAGTCACACAAAAACAGCATAGGAAACAGTGAGTCAAAATCCATTCACAAAGCACATTTCCAGGTAGCTGAAGATAAATATTCTGCACCTGGTAGAACTCAAATGCCCAGGAAGGCCTTTGGAGCTAAAGATGCCTTTGCAATACCTGCTGCTGAATGCAGTTGCACAGAAGACACACGGGGTGCAAAGAAGTTGAATAATGTGGAAACCGCAGCAGGGGACAAGATATCCCTCTATAAGTACCCCAAAGGTTGTCACAAAAAGGAAGTTCAAGAGCTCTTCTTGCTGGTGCCAGAGTGTAGGATAAGGAATACTCAGTTCAAGTTGCAACAACCCAGATTCAGGCTGAACATCAGGAAAAGCTTCCTGACCATCAGAGTGATACCACAGTGGAACCAGCTGCCTAGAGAGGAGGTGGGCTCTCCCACACTAGAGACATTCAAAAGAAGCTGGACAGCCCTTTGAGTGGGATGGTGTAACCTGGTGTCCTGCAACAGCAGGGCATTGGACTTGATGGCCTTCATGGCCCCTTCCAACTCTACTATTTGATGATTCTATAAAATCTGGTGCCCTTCTCTCACCCTGAGCAAACCAGTGGGTTGTCCCATCCATGGGAGTGGAGTGGACTTTGCACTGACACCATTTTTGCAGTTCCATTAAATATAGTTCAGTGATTTAGGATCAATTAAAGAAAGCAAGACATGGGTTGAACTCTTCCCATGCATACTTTCATTGAACACACACTCATACACACACACACATGCGCACACACACAGTTGGGTAAGGGGCAAGCTAAAGATAGATTGGGATATGCTAGTAATGAGTTGTAGTATGTTTCCAACTCACAGTGTGGTGAACCTCCATTTACTCCTTCTTGGTCAACATTCCTCCTTTGGAGTCAATGTTTTACAATACTGCAGAGACTGTGAAATCCACAACTGGCTTCACTGATCAGCAGCACTCTTGGAAAGCTGATGTCCCTCGTTTCATGTACCTGAACACTTCTTTCATGCCAGTAGGCCTCTTGCCTTCCACCCCTCTTCCTTGGACTTAATCCTGCTTTTTCCTTGGTGCCTCCTTGGATCACTTGCCCTTGGCATTCCACCTCTGCTAGTTTCCAGTTGGTCTCCTGGCCTACTCCTAAGCACCTGTTCTCCTTAGCTCTGGACTCCTGACTCTAAGCTCTCCTCCTCCCAGGACAGTTTCCCAGGCTTCAGCCAAGGTGCTATAGGAGATATTCATTCCAGGAAAAGTGGCAAGATACTTTCCTTCACAGAGGTTGGACTATGAATTGGGTAAGGTTCCCAAGCAACTGAACATTCTGACCCATCAAACCAGCTCTGCCAGGAAGTGGTGAAATGTAAAGACAGATTCTCATCTCTAATTTAGGAGTTTGGGCAAGCACTGTATCCCTTGATTTCATTGCTATTTTCTGTCTTGGAGTGTGTGAAATTAAAAAGGACACCTAGAATGCTGTAAGGCATATACAGTCTCTCTTGGATAGATACATCCTTTAAAGAACAGAAGAACAGTCTACCCTGCTTCTGTCAGGACCTAGACTTCTGTTGCTTTACATGGAATGCACAGGGCAATGCCGCGTATGTGTTTTTTAAAAATGCAAACCCATATGCACAATCTCCAGAGAAGCTAGTAAATTTCACCAAACGGGCATCCCTAAATTACGCGCCATCTGCAGCTCGTGATGAAAGGACGAAGCCCGCTCAGCTGTGATCCTGCACCGGTGCGCTTCTCATATTGATTGGCTCCAGGGAAATCAGCCGCTTTTGGCTTTGAACTTGTCTAGCCCGAAAACCATTTATTAAAGACTGGCTGAGTTGCACCAACACCTGCAAATCCCCTTGGTCCAGCTCTCCGGCTGCTCTGGCTGCAAGCCTTCTGCCATCCCTGCCTTTTGCTCTGCTCTTCAGCAATGCGGCTGCACTGCCACCCAGCTCCCAAGGCTAACAAGTGCCTGAGAAATGGGAAGCTGCACATGGAAAGGGAAGGCCTTCCAGGGCATTCCTGGGGTGCTGAAGAGGCCTGGCCAGCAGCACACCAGTCTTGTGGCTCCAACTGCACCCCATTGTCGTGCAAACGATTCATTCATTCATTCATTCAGTCCTATGCCAGCCCATACTCAGAAGGTTCTCTTGGTGGCTTACAAATGCTAAAACAGCATGAAAACATACATAGAGTGCAATGAAACCATTAATAATCAGGTGAGACAGATAAAACAATAAAATAATAGATAGCATCTCATAATAAAATATATCCACTCACACCCAATAAACACAACCGATACATTAACCCAAATTAAATTAAAAGACATGATGCATAACAAGATAGAAACGTATTTACATTAAATTAAATTAAATTAAATTAAATTAAATTAAATTAACCAAAAGCTTGTTTAAATAAAAAAAAGTTTTCACCTGGTGAAAGGAAAGAAGAGTTGGTGCCAGCCGTATATCCCTGGGGAGAGAATTCCAGAGTTCAGCTGCTACTGCTGGGAATGCCCTCTTCCTGGCCCTTTCCCCTTTGATCTCACTAGGAGAGGGCATGCAGAAGAGGACCTCTGCAGAGGGTCTGAGAAGGAAAAGGACCTTCTAAGTTCTTCATAGAGTCCGTTCTCCTCCTGCTGCTGAAATGTCTGGATTATGGGGATGTGTGGGTTCTTGGTACAGAGATCCCTGTGTGACTTTGAGCAGTCACTCACACTCACCCTGCTCTCCTCAGTGGGATTATTGAGTGGAAATGAAATGGAGTGGAGGAAGACTCTGTAAGACATGCTGGAGTTCCTTGCAAGAAGAAGAAAGGCAGGTATAAATGCAATGTGATGATGATGATGATAACTTTATGGACTCGGCCAAAATACTTCTTGTCTTGTTGGAGATGCAGGGCTGCCCCACAAGTGCTTTATGACTGCTCACTTGTGCCCCCTTGATTGGCAAGCGGCTCTCTGTGGAGCTGGCTGATGCTTTATCATACCTTTTTATTAATCTGATTTTCAGATATTGTCACAGAGCCTGAGTCTTGGGAACAGATGGGAATCATAATTAAATAAATATACAATTATCTGTTTAGTTACTCATCTCCATGAAACAGGTTGGGGGTTGTGGTTAATGAGGTTCCAGATATTCTGAAAACAATAATAATAATTTGCTGCCCAGCAGTCTTACTTCTTGGGGGTTGCTCAAGAAGCTGCTGAACAAAATATTTTTGTGGGCACAGTGTCTGCATTTTTGTCTTTTGTCTGTGCATCTAGCATTACCCAGTGTTGTGAAAATAATGATTTGCTCTGAAAGCCTCAGGTTCACGTCCCCAATGCATCAGCAGCAGCAAGAATGGCTGTATTCTAGTGTGTGAGATTGAGGCACCACATGAGCAAGAAGGCAAAACCTAAGAGAGCACTCAATGAAGAAATGGGTTTTCTTTCTGCTCCACAAAAAGATGGATGTGGGTGTGCACACCACTTCAGCCAGCAAACCTCTGCAAATATGTCCCAGTGTGAATGGCCTGTGCATACAAATAGTGTAATGTTGGAAGAGCAACATTGCTCCTGTTTTCCCCTGATCTGGAAAGTCACAGCCTACACTTTAGACAAGCACAGGGTAGGCATGTCATGAGTGGAGCTGGCTGGAGCAGGGGGTCAGACTAGATGGCCCGGGATGGCCCTTCTGACTCACTCTGTTCCTATGTTTTCAAAGGAAGAAAAGTTGTGCTCAGGTGTGGGCAGACTGGACTGCCTAGATCTAAATAATTTTTCTTTAGAAATCTGAGCTCCAAAGCAGCATCTGTTATTTTTCAGCAACGAGGAACCAGAATCCTTTGTCAGTCCACAGCAAATCTCCCAAAGATCTATAGTTCACACCCTGAGGTACTTTCCACCAAACCTTGATGCAGTTCCAGTGCTGGACTGCAAGGGGTGAAATTACTGGTCAGTTCAGTTTCCTGCTCCGAATGTCGCATGTCCAGCCATGCCCTTGCAGCGTGATAAACCTTTGCATGCATTTGTGCTACAATCACACTTGAAATGGTTGTGGTGGAGTTTGCAGAGTTGGAAGATGCACAAAAACAACACTATTCCTATTTCTTGTCTCTATAGTAATTTCTGCATCACCTAATAGCTGAAACTGTCTGGGTGGTTCACAACAATTCATAAATGCAGGCACAGCATTAAAAATGGATGATAATAAAAATGCAGCAAATACTGTATAAAATTCCAGTATGCATAATTTAAGCAGTTAAAACCATTTCAATAAAAATGGAACCTGCTAAATTATCTGGCATGTCTTATCACATGCCAATCAATTGCTAGAAGTAGAGGGAAGCCTTGACCTGGAGCCAAAAGGTTGGCAGCACTCATGGGGAGAGCAGCTCAAAATTGTGGAGTCACCACTAAGAAGACCTTCCTTGGTATTGCCTCCCAACTGCTCTTTATAAGCCAGAAGAGGCATGAATGCAGTATGGATGAGGTTACACAAACCTATCTGACCGGTACTGATTGAAACTCTGCGAAGGAAACTAGACCAGGCTGTGTTCTCCTGGGTATTTCAGCAAATTCAACTGCTGTAACACTGAAGTCTCAAGTCATGATGGATGCAGGAGATTTCATCCTGGAAGAGCCTTGGATAGGCCTATGAAGTCCTTACAGCCAGCATATAGGCTTCAGATGACTCCAAAAAGCTCCACTAGGTGGCATGAAGATTGAAAAAAAAAAGGCCTTGAGATGGTCTTTCTTAGACACCCTCACTTCCTTTAAATATCCCTGACATTGATGCCTGCTTGGGCTTGATCGAATCAATGATTTTTCCTCCATCTGTTGTGCTTCATCACTCTCAGATCTGGGGTATCGCATAGAGGGTGTCAGGAGTGATCGTGTCAACCGCTTGGGTCTTTGTGTTTCCAGAAATTGACCAGGTTTTCAAACAGTACCACACACCATTTCAGTCAGGAGACATCCTAGTGCCCTCTGGAAAGTATCTGGAGCCATTAGCCTCCAAGGCAGCAGCATCTTAGCAGGTCCCCACCTCTTGCAGAGGGAAAAACCTGTTGACAGTCCAGGCCTGGGAAGGTCGTGATCTGACCACAGCAATGGGGGAAGGCCTACAGGGTTTGGAGCTTTTTGCTTACCATAAGGCGCCCCATCCGTGGAATGAGCTTCCTAGGGAGGTCCGCCTGGCGCTATCTTTATTTGTTTTTCGGCCCCAGGCCAAGACCTAAAATTCAAACAGTATTTTAATCATGTTTAATATATATATATATATATATATATATATATATATATATATATATAAAAATTGTGCAGCCAGTGTGTTTCCAGGTTTTAATTGTAATTGTTATTGTTTTATTTGTTACTTTTGTGAGCTGTCCCGAGGCTATGTAGAAAGGGGATGGCATATAAAAACTTTAAATAAATAAATAAATAAGGTGACCATGAGGCAGGGATGAAATTATCCATGGCTAGAGGGATTTCTCATAGTACTAAGAGTCTATGAAGCTGAATGGAGGGACATCACAGTGTGCAGTTGAAGACACGGTGTAGCAATGGCCGCTTTCTTGGTCAGCTGTAAGGAGGATTGGGGGAATTAGCTGCAGAGACTATCAATGTCTAATAATCAGGATGGCTATATGCTTCCTCCAGTATCAGAGACAACATGTCTCTGCACACCAGGTATTGGGAGAAGACTGCTTTTGGGCTTCTTGTAGGCATTGGTCTGGCAACTGTGAACAGAATGCTGGACTAGCTCAGTCTGTAGTCTACTCCTGCAGGGCTTTTATGTTCTTATGATTCTTCTAGCTCTCACATCCATCAGCAATATGAAGATGAAGCTGTGATGTGACATTCGCACAGTTGCCTGAATGGAGTTCCAGTGAGGTAGAGCCGTGTTAGGCAGCAGGTAACTTGTGCCATATTTGATGCCCATTCATGGAGCAAGAGTATGTCAGTGAGTGTGTATCCAGGACTCAGACTGTGTAGGGGCTGGTGAGCTCATTTAAATGTGGCAATGGTCATGCGGAATTTTATTTCAGTACCATATTCCATTTTTTATGTTCTGTTCCGAGAATCCCCTTGATAATGTAGATGAAAGCAACCTGATCTCTCAAAACTACACAACACTGCTGTGAGATTAATCATAGCTTAGAACTGGAAAGTAAAATATGATCATCAATTGTGTCATTGGTATAGAGAAGTTTGGAATATAGCTGCTAATGATGAATTAACCTATATTATTAAAGTGAGAAAAGGGCATATAAAGAAAAACAAGTTTATCACGATCTGTGCTGCATTTACTGAATATGTATTTAAAAAGGGGAAAGGATTTGAACCATCAAAAGACTCGTGGCAATTTTGGAAGTGGGGAATAGCCTGAACGAATCTTTGAGTGAGTTTTTCTTTGTGCAACCCGTATGCTCTGCTCCCAGTAGCAGGGTGCGCCACATTTCTAAGATTTATTCTAATTGCATGCTTAATGTTGTATGTTTTTATTTCGGCTCTAAGTTCATTTTAGTTGTATTTTAGATTGCAAAACTAATAA
The DNA here is from genome assembly GCA_023646645.1 of Varanus salvator macromaculatus. NCBI lineage: Eukaryota > Metazoa > Chordata > Lepidosauria > Squamata > Varanidae > Varanus > Varanus salvator. The sequence goes on along the minus strand of JAIXND010000690.1, from coordinate 4,933,412 downwards.
TTTAAAAAATGCCACATAACATCACTAGTTATTGTGTGACCCTATGCATGATTAGACAGAAAACATGTTCTACCACTGCTATCGTTTTCTCGGCAGCTGTGCTAGTTGGGAATACAGAGGGTTCTTCTCTATATAAACTTGCATAGGTTGCCTCCTTAATGGCTTTTATATACCAGCAGCATGTTTACTCTTCCTGGAATAAGCTCAACAGAAATAAATAAGAACAAAAGCTCATGATGTGCTGTATTTATAGGCAACCATTGTGGCCAAACTCCAGTGCGGCCTGCTTGAGAGTATGGCTGTATTGTCTGGGGAGTTTTTTGATTATCTGAAAGGAAAGGCAAGGCAGAAAGCAACAGTGAGCTGAAGGGGGCAGGTGAGAAATGTTTATGGGCGGTGGGGGTGGCGGCAGCGGCAGCCTTGTCCGTGCTTTTATGGATGGTGGGTTTCCCCCAAATCTACTTACCTTGCTAAAAATATATGAGGTGATGGCAGACCAGCCCTTTTGCCCTGCAAGCGCTCAGACCTGACTGAGCAAGCTGAAAAGCTTTTAGATTCCAGGGAGGAAAAATGCTGCAAATGAAGATTTTTCACACTTGCAAGTGCCAAGGAGCTGTCTTTGCGACGATTCCAAACTAGGTCCTCCCTGCATCCCCAGAAAGCTTAGAAGCACTTAGATGTCTGAAGTGTGCCAAGACCTGAGTATTGATTTTTGGAGGCAATTTTTTGTCTTGTGAGCATTCCTCTAAACTAATGTTAGGGCCCTCTCGCAGTTTTCCACAGCAGCTTTTATTTATTATCTGTTCGCCAGAAAGGGTTGCTGCAGATTACATAATTCTGATGAGCTGCTGAACCTTGTTACACATCAACATTTGGGGACTACTGACAACAGAGTCTTTAGAACAGCGCACTGAGGAGACAAGCAAGGAGAATATCTAGTATCTTCCAAGCTCACATCCTCCCATAAACCACAACCAGTTTTTCATATTTGGAAGAGAAAAGGGAATTGAAGAGACTTTCAGCCTAGAGAAATACCCATTACAGAGCAAGAACCTCATTGGGTGTGTTACAGGTAATCTTCAGACTGCCTCAGCCCTTGCAAGAAACATTGAGTGTGAGCTCACCAAGGAAGAAGGAGGCTCCATTTTTTCACATTGGAGATGTATTATTTGACAAATTTCCACAGAGCAAAACTGACAGCAAAAGGCCTACAAAAAGAAAAGCAGCTTGTTAGAAACTCTGGAGCTATTTTGAGAATAGACAGTTCCAAAGTCACACGCAATGGGTACATGAGAGGTTGTTGTTGTTGTTAGTCACAAAGTCGTGCCCAGCCCATCACGACCCCATGGACATTTGTCCTGTCCTCCACCATCCCTCGGGAGTCCACCCAAGCCCACACCCACTGCTCCAGTGACCCCATTCAGCCACCCCAACCTCTGCCGCCCCCTTCTTTTGCCATCAATCGTTCCCAGCATCAGGGCCTTCTCCAGTGAGTCGTTCCTTTTTATTAGGTGGCCAAAGTATTTGAGTTCCACATGAGCGGTACAAGACTGTAAAGGAGAATGAGCTGCATTGAGTTTTGTGTTGTCTGACCCATCGCGACCTCATGGACAACATTCCTCCAGGCCTTCCTGTCCTCCACCATCCCCCAGAGTCCACTCAAGCTCACACCAACTGCCTCAGTGACTCCATCTAGCCACCTCATCCTCTGCCGTCCCCTTCTTCTTGTACCATCTATTGTTTCCAGCATTAGGCTCTTCTCCAGGGAGTCCTTCCTTCTCATTAGGTGACCAAAGTATTTGAGTTTCATCTTCAGTATCTGACCTTCTAAGGAGCGGTATGGATTGATCTCCTCTAGAACTGACCAGTTTGATTGGCTTGCGGTCCAAAGGACTTGCAGGAGTTTCCTCCAGCACCACAATTCAAAGGCCTCAATTCTTCGGCGCTCAGCCTTTCTTATGGTCCAACTTTCACAGCCATGCATTGCAACTGGGAAAACCATAGCCTTGACTATACGCACTTTTGTTGGCACTTTTACTGCATCGTCTTTTAAGATTTTGAATAGCTCAGCTGGAATACTGTTGCCTCCACTAGCTTTGTTGTTGCTCGTTTGACTTCACATTCCAGGCTCATTTGACTTCACATTCCAGGATGTCTGGCTCGAGGTCAGTGAACACCCCATTGTGGTTGTCAGGGATGTTAAGCTCTTTCTTGCATAGTTCCTCTGTGTAATCTTGCCACCTCTTCTTAATCTCTTCTGCCTCTGTTAGGTCCCTGCCATTTTGGTCCTTTATCATGCACATCTTTGCATGAAACATTCCCTTCATATTTCCAATTTTCTTGAAGAGATCTCTGGTCCTCCCTATTCTATTGTTTTCTTCTATTTCTTTGCACTGTTCATTTAAGAAGACATTCTTATCTCTTCTAGCTATTCTCTGGCATTCTGCATTCAATTGTATGTATCTTTCTCTTTCTCCCTTGCCTTTCGCTTCTTTCCTCAGCTATTTGTAAAGCTTCCTCAGACAGCCATTTTGCTTTCTTGCATTTCTTTTTCTTTGGGATGGTTTTAGTTGCAACCTCTTGTACAATGTTGTGAACCTCCATCCATAGTTCTTCAGGCACTCTGTCTATCAGATCTAATTCCTTAAATCTATTTGTCACCTCCACTGTATATTCATCAGGGATATGATTTAGGTCATACCTGAGTGGCCTAGTGCTTTTCTCTACTTTCTTCAATTTAAGCCTAAATTTTGCAATGAGAAGCTCATGATCTGAGCCACAGTCAGCTCCTGGTCTAGTTTTTACTGACTGTATAGAGCTCTCCATCTTTGGCTGCAGAGCACATAGTCAATCTGATTTCTGTGTTGACCATCTGGTGATGTCCATGTGTAGAGTCATCTCTTGGGTTGTTCGAAAAGAGTGTTTGCTATGACCATCATATTTTCTTGACAAAATTCTACCAGCCTGTGCCCTGCTTCATTTTGTACTCCAAGGCCAAACTTGCCTGTTATTCCAGTTATCTTTTGGCTTCCTACTTTAGCATTCCAATCCCCCATGATGATAAGGACATCATTGTCTGGTGTTAATTCTAGAAGGTGTTGTAGGCCTTCATAGAACTGGTCGACTTCAGCCTCTTCAGCACCAGTGGTTGGGGCATAGACTTGGACTACTGTGATGTTGAATGGTTTGCCTTGGATGTGAACTGAGATCATTCTGTCATTTTGGAGATTGTATCCCAGTACTGCTTTTCCTACTCTTTTATTGACTATGAAGGCTACTCCATTTCTTCTGAGGGATTCTTGCCTGCAGTAGTATACATCTGAATTAAATTCACGCATTCCTGTCCATTTTAGTTCCCTGATTCCTAAGATGTTGATGTTAAGCCTTGTCATCTTTTGTTTGACCACATCCAGCTTGCCTTGATTCATGGATCTTACATCCCAGGTTCCTATGGAGTATAGATCTTTGCAGCATTGGACTCTCCTTTCACCACCAGATACATCTGCAACTGAGTGTTCTTTCGGCTTTGACCCAGTCGCTTCATTCTTTCTGGCGCTACTAGTACTAGCCCTCTGCTCTTCCCCAGTGGCATATTGGACACCTTCCGACCTGAGGGGCTCATTTTCTGGTGTCATATCTTTTTGCCTTTTGGTACTGTCCATGGGGTTTTCATGGCAAAGAGACTGGAGTGGGTTGCCATTTCCTTCTCCAGTGGATCACACTTTGTCAGAGCTCTCTGCTATGACCTGTCTGTCTTGGATGGCCCTGCATGGCATAGCTCATACCTTCATTGAGCTATGCAAGCCCCTTTATCATGAGAAGGCAATGATCCATGAAGGAGCACTGAGTTTTAGTTGTGTTTAAAGACTGGGACTGAGAAAGAGAAATCTTGGACAAGAAAGTCCATTTCTTTGTAAAATGGAAGCAAAGTTTTGCTTGATTTCTTTTCCTTAAAGTGGATTTTGGGGCTGCTGTTCAGGCAAAACAACTAAGCCTTTCAAGGGGAAAAAATAAGAATTTCCGTAAGATTAGTAAATGTTTTCAGCATGGTTTTGCTCACAAACAGTAGCAATGATGGAATCCAGGAAAAATGCCAATGTTTACTGCCAGCACCAAGGATGCGATCACCAGTCAAAACATCATTAATGGGCCGATGAACTGGAGGAACGTATAACATCTCTGCCAGCCAGGACTCTCAGTGGCATAAACAAGCCCATCCGCCTCTGCAGCCTGCCTTTTAGAGTCCAGCTGCTATTGTCCAGCCAAAGAACTTGGGTCTGAACTTGGGCTCTTCAGCTTGGGGGCTACCTAGATCAATTTTAATGGATGGTTACCAGTCCTGCTCTGCCAGATCTGACACAGGACCCAGGACACAAATATATGGTGATATTCTCACTTCTCAGAAACTTGTTTGCACAATAATTTAATGAAAAATTTGTTTAGGATGCTTATAAGGTTAGAAGCCTTTCAAAGCAGCATGCATGATAAAAACCAATGCACAAAAAAGGCATCGAGTCAAGACAGGTGTGGACTAAATGATTATATTAAAACACACAAAAATGTATGTGTTGGGAAGAAAAGCACAAACCTCACTTAGGTTCATTGAAATTCCTCAGGGGGGAAATTTATAAATTTGATGTGCAAATGGAAATACATATGATTTTTGTGTGGGTGCTTTTTAGGGGAAAAATAATAAACTGATGTTGAAACAGGTTTGAAGAAAATCAGGACTTGAGCAGAACCAATTTGAGCAATTTATCCATCCCTAAATTATAGCACCATCACTGGTGTTACCCAAACGCATCACGAGACAAAGCAATTTAGCTCTATACTGTTTGTGTTCTGCAGGTATTGTTTGAAGAGAGAAATCTGCTCGTCTAAATGTTAAATATGAATTTATAGTCACTTCTGTCTGAATGAGTCTGGTGGACAATAGTGCTGAATGTTATGAAAAAACATAATTACCTGTCCTGTTGGCTCACAAGTCAATGGAATGGAAAGGGAAGGCAAATGGGTAATCAGCCTTTGGGAGCTTCATGGCTGGCTTGGTTAAAGTCTGGTTGTCAGAGCAAAAGCCCTTAAGAGAACCATCAAGTGCCCCAAGCAAGCATCACAGGGTAAATAGGATGGCCTGATTTCCACTCCAAGGCCTGAGGCAGTGCTCTGACGTCGGAAGGCTGAACCAGTGATCCCTCCTCTCTGAGGCTGGAAAATCAACCTGGAGAAGGAGGAAACGGGTTGTTCTGGTGGGCAGGGAGGGAAAGAGGCATGCCAAGGCAGGGTTTACCCTGCACCTCCTTCTCTTTCCACCTCTGAAGCAGCTTTGTTTGTTGATCTCCCGGCATTGCATGAGGACTTGATTGCTTTCTGTGGGTAACTGTCTCCATGTTTCTGCGCTTGCAGTGCAATTTGGACAGCTAATGCATCTGGAACATGAACAGCGAAGTCCATTAAAAATGGACGTAGAAACACTTTAGCCAGTGAGAGAAGAATTTACAGTTGAAAAATCTGTTCTGAAAAATGGACAGAAAAATATGGATGAATTTCCACATAAGGGGATTAAAAAACTGGCATGGATACAGTTTCCTCTGGAGGAAGTCCGTAATGCAAACTTTGGTGCTGTGCACATGTTCTAAGTATGACTAACTCTGGATTAAACTCCTTATAATTAGGATGCTAAAAATACAGAAATAACCAATATGCTTCCTTTGCATTGCAGCACCCTTTGTCTGCCCCCCACCCAAGAGGCTCCCACACCCCTTTACTCCTAGTCATCCCAGAAGTCTAGGTCTCCCTGACAGTGACCTGTCTCTCCAAAAGACCTAAATGTGCCACACATTATCAGTGTCCCAAAACTGACATCTCAGGCATGTCCCCTCATGCTGCCAAATTTCAGTCTTGGCTTTGTATCCCTTCTATCTCACTATGAACATGAGGTTCACCATGGTGGATCAATCCAAGAGCAGAAGACATTCAGACCTCAGTGGTGGCCACAAGACAGAAGTTTGTCATTTGAATAAGCTGCGGTCAGCTGCTGCTGCTAAACATCATGCAAGATCAACCCCTCTCTCATTCTCCCCGCCTACAAACGTTTACACAGTGCTCAGCAATGAACCCTTTAGGTCAGGGATGGGCAACCTTTTCTGCTGTCGGGGGTTCCTTCATGAGTCATCTGTTGGGAACTCATATCAGCAGTGAGCAGCTTTAGGGGCAGAAGTGGTGGGGGACCCCTTTCTGCCCTCCTCTTTTCTTTCTGGTGGCAAGTTCTATTTTTTCCTATAATATCAATATGGTTGGAATATAAGTAGACCTCTGCTCCTAAATTCTTGCAGTTCCATCATGAAATCTCATGGGTTTATCAAGGCTTTCTTTCACTTACAGCTCTTTTCCCACTCAGTCTTACTCAAAGGCATTTTGAATAAGCAGAGGCAGAGTTTTCAGACATATGTACTCTTCCATGAATATGTGCTTTTAAAACAGACTAGGGAAAAAAGACGTTTAAAAAAGTCAGTGCTGGAAATCTTAAAATCTATTACCTATCTTCCTCTACCATCCAACTATGAAGCAAAAGATTGTAGAAGGCAAGATAGGAAATACGAAGTCATTAAAAAAATCTAACTGGAAGACTTTCTTGGTCTCTCTCTCCCTTTCTCTGCTTTGTTTACTTGGTTTGAGCATGGGGGCACATCAGGAGATATCACATCTGTACATCGAGTGTGTACAGGCATAAAAAATGCATGCGCAACCTGTGGTCGTCTCACCTCTTGTGACACACTCCGTCAGAGTTGCTCCTTGGAGAAATGCAAAAGCTACATCTCCCAAAGCCGGTGTCAAAAAAAGAAAAAGGAAGAGGAGGAAGAAAGTGAGTCATCATATGGCACTCTGAAACAAGTTTTCAAAGGCCTAATTCTTGCTGAAGTGCTAAACCTGACTCTGGGTAGGCCACTTCAGGGGTGGGCACTGCTTCTTACAAACTTAAAAACATAATCCCTACATATTGAAGAAGAACTTTTAAGAGAGAAGTTCTTAATTCTTCTCTCTGACATGCTAGTTTTCTCATGTGTAGATTAATTCTAGGAGCCCCTGTCTGCCATTGGAAGGGGTACAGCTCAGAAACCAACATTTAACCATTGGGTGGACAAAATGTTTGCATGATGTACATAGAACAGGGTCTCTTAAAGGAACCTGAATTAACAGGAGGAGGTGAATTAACACCAATGGGATGAGTATATAGTTAAACATGGCCATCTACAGTGAACCTGATTTATATGTTTATACCAAGGCCAGGAGTTCAAAATTACATCGATTTAATCTGCAATGCAGTTGCTAAAATTGTGCCCTTTTTCTCAATTGATCTATGAAACAAGAGAGCCATGTCTAACTTAAGTCCCATTGTACTTTTTAAATGGGATGTACATTGGTCTAATCCAATTCTGGGAAAGTCTTGTTGGTGAAAGATCCACTGCACTCAATGGGTCTTGCATAAGAGTGCACAGGATTTCACTCAGGGATGCTGCAAAACTTAGTCATTGCTAAGTCACAGCAAAACTGATAAAAACCAATTCCATTTTTGTCTATGGGACTAATTCATATCTAGAGTATGATTCGGGTATTACTTGCCTAAAACTGCATCCTGGTGGATATTTAAAACCTGGCTGGGTGGAAATATTTGTGGGAGGCCCTCCTCTTCATGCTACTGTTCTGAGCACATTTGGTGGGGCATGAAGGATGCCCTTTTCAGTGGGCCTCTCCCGGACTGTGGATCTCCCTGCCAAGGAACTCTGGGTTGCCTGTGCTGATAAGACCTTTGACTTCTAAGGTCACAAATGGCAATGCCAGCATTCACCCATTCTTTTCTTGCATATCTGTATAACTGAAGCTTTGGCGTGCCAGACAAGAGCGTAAGGTCTTGTGATCGCTAGGCTTTATAAGAACCCTGGTGATTCTTTTATTCCAGTCCACATTTGGCTGGTGAGTTGGCTACGCTAAGCCTTGATTGCTGGAACAAGATAATTGTGACTAACAGAAACGCCATGCCTTGCTTTCACTCCACGCTGTGCCAGTGATAAGAGACCCAGAGTCATGTTCTCTCTGACACACAGTATTTTATTACTTTTTTTTGAAGAACCTGTTCTGTGTGAAGCACAACCTGGCATCTGTTTCAAGAGGCACTGGGTGTACGGCTTTGCGGGAGAAGCAGCTCATGTACCCAGCCTTCATTTCCAAAATGGTACTCAAGGCAGAGTGGAATTGTTAATGAAAACTGAAAAAATAAATAAAACCTGTAGATTAAACACAGTGGAAAAACAATGACAACAAAGTGAAAACTGCCTCTAGCCCAACAGGCCCATGTACAGAAGAAAGCAAAGTCAGCCTTCCTGAGTGAAGAGCTCCACAGCTGGGGTACAGCCCCTCAAAAGGCCCTCCTTGTAGTTGCTACCAAGAGTGTCCATGAAATAAACATGTGGAATAAATGATATAAATGCAATATAATCATGGCAAGTCTGTCTCCTTGTTTGCTTTTGGAAGCAAGCAGACAGGGTGAAAAGGGGAGGAATCATGCAAAACCATTTTCATTATGAAACAATACCTGCAGGGGCCGAAGAACTGCAAAAAGGCAGGTACAATCAGGAGGGGAAACCCATCTCAGGACTGCAGAGGACCAATGCTGCCATAACCCAGAGGCAAAACTGGGGAAAAGACATGGATTTCGCTTGCAGGGACTGCCAGAAGGATGAAGTGGGGAGCAAGGAAACTGCACTGCCAAATAACCATGTTTGAGCAAAAATATCTATGCACTGGGGGTTGTTTGTTGTGGTGTGTGTACCCAGCAGTTGTGCCACACAGTTTTACTCAATCAGGAAGTTAGTTTCTCTTTCTGTTTTGTCCTTTGTGAAACTCTTCTTCTGACCTTCAGTTTCCTTCTCCTTTCTCCTGAGTGAGCTTCCTGCCTCCTTTTGACAAGTCTTCAGCACACCTTGGGCTTCCCAGGCAACACAAGTGAACTAAACTTTTGACTTTTTGGCTGAAACTGTGAAGCTCACACCCAAAAGGAATCTAACCCAGCAATGTACCCACAGCAAAGATGGAAGCCAGTTTTGTTCCTTCCCAGCTGTCTTGAAATGTTTGGATGTGCTTTGGGTTTTTTGAGAAGGAGCTGCTCAACAAAGGCCTGGATGGCTTCTACATATGGCAATAAACCTGGGGAGCAGAGGGACCTGTTACTGGATGGAGCATAACCTTCTTCATGACTGCTGGTTGACATCATGGAACAGGAGTAAGCAATGTGTTGCTTTTGGACTGCACGTGTATTACCAGAGGATGATAGGAATTTCAGTCAAACATCTGGAGGGTTCCAGGCTGGGAAAGGTAGCCTTAGAATCTTTAAAGAAATGTAGTTTTATGTTTAACTATCCATTCAAATTAATATTTTTTACATAGACCAGAATATGTTTGTATTCCAGAAGTAGGCAGACTTGTTTGGAACAGATTAAAATTCTGATAACATTAAATGGAAAAACTTGTTTGGTCTGGCATAGAACATTTTTCTGATAATTATGTTTTAGCTGATTGATCTTATGTAGTTCCTAGTATATAGATAATTTGTTACCTTTGGAATGTTGTGTCCCTTAGCAGGTTATTATTATTTAGCAGGTTATCTGGTTATTATAGTGCATATCATATCCATTGTAATGGAACCTCAGTTGTTCAGTCTTTTTGTTAAAGCTTGGACTTTAGAAACATGATTTACAAATGCGAATAGAACTCAGAAAGGCTGGGCAGTTGGGTGCCATGGAAGGAGTGTGTTCCCTCCAGTTTAAGCTCTCATGTGATCAGGAGAACATGCAAAGAAAGCTCTTGGGAACTTGGAATCAAGGGGAAGAAGATGCATGTGAAAAAACTGGGCACTCAAAGCAATGCTCCAGGAATTTTAATCAAATGGGCAAGGTTTGCCATAGAATACCTGGTGGCAGTTACCAATCCAGTTCTGGCACTTCAGATATGCTTGTTTGATTGGGCATGGTCAGACCAGCAGTAGGTGAGACCATCTACCTGCTTATATACAACTTTGTTGCAAACATCTCGGATGCACCAGGTGACCTCAGAAACAGATAGAAGCATAGGAAAATGCTAAGTCAAACATTAAGTTTATGGTTATTTTCAGCACTCACATGCAGGCCAGTGAGTCAGATCCAGAGATAGGTTAGTCTTTCCTTCAGTCAATCCACATCATCCCCAGTCACAGGCGGAAATTTATGTTTCACATTCTGCCAGCATCACCCATCTTTTTGCTATGAGCATAAACATTCATTGGGGACATAATTTACACACTTTACTGGGTAATGAAAGGAGTCTTTCCAGAGTACGTCTATCAAACATGGATTCTTCTTGAGCTTTATACAGATACAGATATCTTTCCTTTTCCCATGATGCTTATGAGATGGATAAAATGTGAGCATGGATAGAATGGTGGTCTATTCTATTCTAAGTCAGAGCACAGTAATTCAAGATGGGCAAATCTATTAATTTCTGTTGGCCCTGCATCTCCACTACCAAAATCTCTACATCTGTTATTTCAGCATGGAGGTGATCCTGAGACACCTGCCAACCATCAGAAAAGAAAAGACACAACTCTGGTTGAGTATTAACATGTTTGAATACCCAAGATTCAAGCCCAGAATTTTAAAAGAAAAACACTCAAAGCCAAGGACTTGGATAAACACCCCTACCTGTTTTGGCTTCTTTCACATCACTATTTTTTAATTTTTTAAAGAAAATTAATTGCAACACATATGGAGAAATTTGCTAAATTCTAATCTAAATGCAACTGAAACAAAATTCTCACCCACCCCAATGATCATGCGACAAAATATCTTGCAAGTAAGAACATGCCTTTTCAGCACATGCTGATCTCACGTGTTATGTCTGAATAGGGTATGCGAATGAGGGAAGTGCCATGGAGACATTCTCTTTGGCCCTATGACCCCACCTTCTCACTCTGCAAACTCCATGCGTTGAAGTGGGTTGATGCTCTGAGTAAGACTTGCCTCTTTCATGGCCAGGAACTGCAACTGCAGACATTTCCTTCAGACCTTTTGGTCCACCCAGCAAGATCAGAGACAGAAAAGTTGGGGCAGAGGCCAGCACAAGCATCCCTGTTGCTAGATACTGTCAAGTTTTCCCTAATTTGTGGCAACTCTATGCATGGATGCCCTTCAAACTGTCCTCTCTTTCATAGCTCTGTTCATCTCTTGTAAACCAAAGACTGTGTTTTTTTGGATACCAGTTTCAGGTTTCCCTAGCATGAAATACATTTCCAAAAATAGAAGAGAAGCCTTCTGATGTTGCCCATAAAGTGGTAGCAGTGAAATCGAATTTGGGAAAAATGGCAAAAAAGTACAGCCAAATGACTGAGAGACTGGAGCACCTCCCTGATGAGAAGAAGCCATCCTATCTGAGAGTGTTTAGCTTAGAATAAAAGGAGAATTAGAGGAGACATGAAGTTGTTGCTTGTTCTTACATATGGTCAAGTTGACTATGGCTTTTGGTAACCTTTTGAATTAGCGTCCTCCCAAATTTGGTGACTCAATGAATGAGGGACCTCCAGCAGCCAACATATATTTGCAAGATGATCTCAAGTGCTTCTTCCTTTTCAGAATCCAGCTTCAACATTAGAGCCCTATAGCTGTTCCACTTCTTCACATCTCCTTTCTTGGGGTTGGAATGTCTATTGAATGTTTCCAGTCTGTGGACCACATGGCCCATTACAAAGCCCCACACCATCTTCACACGTGGGGCTAGGACTTTCTGCATACTCACTTCAGTTTGCAGATGTTTGTCAAAGGAGAGGAAATCCACTGTTTTGGCCTTCGGTTGATGGTTTGCTCTCAGCCACAACCCCTTGAACAACCTATGATTTCCCAAAAGCCATACGAGCACATCTGGCCTTGGTTGGTGATACGTCCACAAAGTTTTGTCAACCCACCTGAACACCCAAGCCCACCATTTGGGAATTGCTGCTCAAGTTGATATCCCTCCATATCCTCAGGGGCCTTCAAATCTCACTGGAATTTGCTTTCCCTCCCTTTTCTTTCTGCCTTTTTTCTTTTAACTCCCAAGGGACTCTGTGTATTCATCCCCCAGCTTTGAAGCTCTGCTAGTCTTCAGTTGTTCTAATTTTTTGATCACCTGTTCTGGCGTGAATCTATCTGCCTTGGATATTTTTTGCTATCTCTCCTGGGAAATTTATGTCTGTTGCTGACATCTGTCCCCCAGTCTTCTGTGTGAACACAGAGGAAAAGAATTCATTTGATTGCATTTTAGCAATGTCTGCCTCTCTGGATAGTAAATTACCCTGACTATATCTTTGAAATCCCACTGTCTCCTTCAGTGACCTCTCATTTCTTGTGTACTTGGAAATATGGCTTATTATTTATCATAACCTCTGCTGCAATTTCATTTCATTTCTCTTTTTACTGTTTTTGCTGATTGCTATACTTGCCACTGCATTATGTAAGCTTACAAAGCTTCTCTGGTTTCTTTCTTTCTTCCCTACTTAAACACATATTCCTGTCCTTTGACTCTTATTTTGAGGGTCTTGTACAAGGATTTCTGCTTTCCTGTGAAGTTATTACTGGTAATGTAAAAATGATAATGGCACTGCATATATTATTCAGTAATTTAGTACTCTTCATCTTTCCAGCTTGTTCTACCTATTATTCTTTCACTTTCTTCCCCTGACTTTTGCAAACATTCACTTCTTTTATATTGCCCACAAAAAATGTAGGAACTATTGCAGCAGGTTTGAAACCCTTAGCAACACTTGGAAGGGACATCTCAAGAGGTTCTTGAGGTTGAGTAGTGCCTGATGCCAACCAGGAACCCTCTGAGAGCCTCTGGAGAATGGAACTAAACTATCAGAACTTTTCTTTCCTCTTAGTTCAGGGTGTTGAACCTTTTCAGCCCAAAGACTGAATTTCATCCTGGAGAAGGTCTCAGGGGCAAAAATGAAGTGGTGGGTAGTGTCATAGGCAAAAGGGGTGAGATTAAAATACCACACGTGCCAGCATAGTTTGGGCTGAAGCTCTTACTGCCCAAGCTATGAGAAGCATTTCAGAATTTTAGAATGGGGAAAACACCTTCACAAAAGCCAGGAAAGCACCAAATAAACAGGGTTTGGTGGAAGGAGGTCACTGGGAACCCAAGAGATGCTGAAACAGCATCTCAGGCAAGCTTGAGGTTCAGCCTGCCTTAGTTCATTGTTTCTCAACCTTTTCCACACTCCCCACCCCAGACTTTCTAAGCTTGCTCCAGATTTTTGGAGTCTCTCCAGAAATCAAGGCCATGTAGCCTGTGGATACGCATCCTAAGAGCCACGTGCTCTGTGTGTGCATTTGGCCTGTCACTGCTTGTGCAGATCTGTGGATTTGAAAGGCCAAGTGTGCAACAGAGTGGATTTCAGAAAGGGTTACTTTTGGCACTTGGAATGTACCTTTGAACATTAAGAATATAAGAAAAAGCACATGGAATTAGACCAAGACCTACTGTATTTAGTCCAGGATTCTATACCTACAGTTCCAACCAGAGGCCCATCAAGTAGAACATCTCCAGGACATCATCATCTTCTCTGGTTCTTTGGTGTCTAGCATACCTCTGAGATCTCAAAGGCATAACCCCAGCACCGCCAATGGTATGGGGTCTCTCCAACCCATTCTCCTACAGAAAGCAAGCACATTTGGAAGAATGCTTGTGAAGTATAGATTGCAGAGCCCATGGCATCCATAGTAAGAACCTGTAGAATGACAATTCCAATGGCCCTGCTACCTGGAAATATATACACAGACATACCCATGGATTTTCATGTGAAAAGGAAACAAGCAACAAAACACGCAATCTAATACAGGCTTGAACTGGAACAAGTTTTGAGATGGAATCTCCAGAAGGTGAACGTGCTCATGTTTTGCTGCTTTGCACATTTCAATCTTTATTAAGCCAACCTACTCATCCCTAGTTCGGTTCTTGATCCCTCAGTGATGAAAGAAGTTACCATTAATAATTGGGCATAATCTAGTTTTTGGAAATCTCTAGTGGTACAAGCCAAGCCTCTCTGAACCAGGAAGCCATCCCTCTCTGGTCTGGGCTGAAGTGAGGGCTGAAAGTGAAACACACACACACACACACACACAGAAGTAAAGGTTACTTGTGGAAGAGCTAAATGTGTGTGCTTTGCTATCTGGGTGTGAAAAAGTAATTTCTGCATCTGTGCTTCATTTCCTCTTACCTGGATAAATTCTCACATGCCACTTTCCTGTGCAATGTGCAGACAGAGAGCAGTTGTTTTGTTAAATAAATCTGCAAGTTCACACTCATTATCCCATATTTGTTACATAAATATTTATCAATGAAAGCCCTGGCCCTTGAGCAATGAAGTTCGAAGGACTCCTGAATAAAAATCCATTGGCAACATCCCAATAGGCAGCTTTGCGCATATGATCCTTTCTCCTGGAACGTCCACAGGCCAGATTATTGTGATTTGTCTGGAATGTTGTCTAACGAGAGAGTGAACAAATTTTCAAGTTCAGTTTTCTTTCTGGAGTGCACTTGCCACCACTTTCCTATCAGCTTTGCATGGAGCCTTGCAAGGTCTTTTGTACATGCCTGTGGCATAGGGAATAAGAGCCTGGCCACTCCCATCTCCAGTATAAAACTTTCAAATCTCTCTAATTTCCAGAAGTATAGTCAGCAAGAGAGGGCTTCCCAGTTTTAGACATTTTACCACTGAGTAAAATCTGAGCTAGAGCATCTTTTGGAAATATTAAAAACTTTCTCCTGTGGGACTCAGGGTGCAAAAAAGGCCATTTTATTACATACATAGAAACATAGAAACAGAGCGAGTCAGAAGGGGTCTCCTGGGCCATCTAGTCTGACCTCCGGCACCAGCCGGCTTCGCTCACGACATGCCCACCATGTGCATGTCCAGCCTGTCTTTGTTTGCCAAATCATTAGGAAGTGGCAAGTGGGTTGTCAGTATAAACAAACAAACACTGTAGGGTTAGGGAAAGGGATTTCAACTAATTCGTTTTAGGTGTAACAGTCACACTTGTACTTCATATATGAGCAGAAAACCAAGACACTTGACATTGACATGCATCCATTTCAGTGATGACCAGTGATGAGTGATGCAGTCTAGTGTTGTAGCTAGAATTTGAGCAGAGAGTTAAAAATAAGCCCTTGTCTGAAGGGACAGAGATTCTGAGGGGGCTGGAGGAAGAAGGAGACCTCTGAGACAGAGGACTGAGAGAATGAAATTGAGTGGAGATCGATATGGTTGTTACTCAGTGTCATTAGAAACACTCCAGGCCTCATCAGGGTCTTGGGAATTGAATTGCTACCTGCTAGGTAGCTGAAGCTAAGAGAGGGAAAGAGCCCACACACAGCACTAAGACATTCAGGATAAGTTCCTTTTCAGGGACGAATCTGGGAAGTATCACTCACATGTGCCATGCACACACACAAACATGCCATCAGACACTCCTGTAGCCTCCGTCTCAGTGGGACCATGGCAAGACCTCTTGAGTTCCACACCACCAGGCTGCAAAGACCAGCCCAGTCAACTTTCCTCCTGCCCGAATTTCATTCCTGATTATAGCATTCCTGCCAGATTCTGTGATTGGTGTGTGCACAGCCCACACAGGTATGTGCCTCGGGTTCACAAAACTTCAGGAACCAGAAATGTTGGGATCTTTGCTTCAAGTGTATGTAAGGGAAAGTCAGATTGGATATTTCATTCTGTTGTGACGCCTGGGAAAGTTCAGATCAGATTGTGCCTCTGGGTATCCTTGTTCCTCTTTTTTCCCCCCATTCTCTGCAGCTGCCTTTCTTCCTCTTTTACCTTTGCATGTCCCCTTCATCCAGGTGCTTTTCTGTTCTGCCTTGAAGTTCTTTAACTTACAAGGCACAGATTTTTTTTCTACTCCTTTGTAAAATGGTTTCCTGTGTCCTTTTGTGCCACAGGAAAATAAGCTTTTCCTTTTAAGAATCTATGCCGTTCTTTTAGTCCTCAATGAGTAGAATATTTTATAACAGCAAAGCATCCATCATTATTATGTGTATGATGTATTTAGAAGGAAAGCCTTCATGTTATAAGCCTCACAGAGTCCCTGTTGATAGAAGCCGGTCGGTTAGAGATGGATATGCTGATTCTATCTCCTATCTTGCATTTCTGAAAAAAAAATAGCATTTTCTTTTCTGCCATAGCAGTGAATGGCAGCCATTCACACATATGAGATATATGCAGAAACATAGATCAGAATGAATCAGAATGGGTCTCCGGGGCCATCTAGTCTGACCCCTAGCTCCACCTGGCTCTGCTTATGACATGATAAAGGAAAGGAGAGGATCAGGGTCATACCATGTGGTTGGGACTGGAGAATTCTTGACAGACACCATGCAGAAAAGCTTAATTTTTGTATTTCAGCTAGATGGACAGGAAAGCATGACTTCATGATTTCCGTCTTGCTACCAGGAGGTTGCCTTATACCATCCAGATAAGAATGCTAGTCCATCTAACCCAACATTTTCTATGCTGACTGCCCATGGCTTTCCAACTCTCCAGAGAGGAGTCATTCCCATCCCTAATGGAGATGGCAGAAAAGGAAACTGCAACATTTTGCAGGGAAAGTGAAGTTTTATCACTGGGGTGTGCCCCTAAAACTCTCGTTCCCCACAGTATCCTTTGAGCATAGAAGTCCTTTCCCCACTTGCTGTGCCACCTCGAGTCCAATTATGTCAATGTTTGTAGCCTCTCTTTATGATGACAATTGGCTAAAGCAGTCCAGACCAGTGACGATTTTACAAAACTTATTGTACAGAATTTCGAAAATGGAAATCGGAGCACAAACAAGAAGGAGGTTGTGTGTTCTTGCTTTAGGGCAAGGCTCGTTTTCAAACTCTTTCCCCAAACCAACCATGTTATATGAATCTCTCACACATACACTCATTGTAGAAGTCTCCATATTCCAGTCTCCATATCACCCTTCCATACACTGATTAGCATGACAAATAAACATTATATGGAAAGGCCACCAGAAACAACCAATCAGGAAGGGGGGTGCAACATGCATGATGCACTGCCGCATTATGGGATTCTTGAGATTACAGGAAAACAGAAACATCGACACACCGATGGGATCTATAGCTGATGGACAACCCCCATTCATGATTACACTGACAGTGTGTTACTTTCCCAGGAAATAATGAACGGGTGATTTGCTCATCCTTTAGAAGGCTTGCTGATCCCGGGGGTGGGGCAGCAAAACGTACAAGTTTGCCCATCAAGATGGGGGACTCAGATTACAATTGCCTCTAAATGCAACACCAGAATCCCCAGCAATTGAAGACTGGAAAATTGAGTTGGCAGAGTACGCGATGATGGCAGAACTAACTATGTAAATAGAAGACGGAAGAATTTAATGGCAAATGAAAATTCTATTATACCCAGTAAATTAATAGGATGTAAAAGGAAGCTTTTTAAAGCATAGTTGATTATTTATAATTATTTTGAAACAATAGGAAAATTTGTCAGTATGCAGAATAACAGCTCCCCTTTTTTAACTTCTATAGAGTACTGAATGATAGAAAGATAAATATTTTTGGTCTCTTTGAAATGTGTGGGCTTGAATGTATTGGTAATACTTGTTCAAAATGCTTGACAAATTTATTTTGCTTTATTTTACTATATGTGTGTGTGCGTCTTTCTTTTTCTGTATTCTATTTATGTCAAGAAAATAACAAGCAATAATATTTATTTTAAAAAAGATGGAGGACTTAGAGAGCTTTGCACTTGAAGGTTCAAGTTAGAATCTCTGCATATGTTTGTCATGTTGGATTAGGGTAGCAATGTTCCTGCCCATGCTTCCGGCAGGCTTCTCTTCTTTTAACAACAAGAATAGGTTACTGGGATATGGGAATAGGTGGGATATGAGTGAGTGAGTGGGTGAGTCAGCAAATGAGCGAGTGAGTGAGCGAGCGAGCGAGCGAATGGAGAGCAGGCAAGTGTTAAACGGTCCACTCCATGTTGGGAATCACTGTACCAGTGGAATTAAGCCAGTGCAGATGAGGGAGAACTGTATGCAATAATCTCCTTATTGTTGGAAGCTGCTTAGAGATTCCTATTGGAGTGGTTAGTGGCATACAAGTATAAAAATAAATAAATAAAATAAACAAGCAGAATGAGAAGAAAATGAGATTTGAAAAAAAATCCAGTTGTGAGAGGAAGCAAAAGTGACAGATTCAGTCACCATTTGGAGGGGCAAGTCAGCCCCTCCCCTGGAACTCCATAAGTAATGGAATTCACAGGGACTTCTTCATCTCCACTGATGGTTTATCAATCCATGTTACACAATGGGTTATCAGGGCAAAGTGTAAAAGTTCTCAACCATAACCAGGGAGATAGTCACCCTCTTGGAAGAAATCGGAGCCAATTGGCGCTACCTGCTTTTCATGCTTTTTGGATCTTTCTGAATCTTCTGAGACTCAGAGACAGGACCTTCCCCTCCCCAGTCAATAGATCACCCTCTGAAAAAGGATGAAAAGGAAGCAACCACTGGTTTCATTGGTCACCCCAGCTGCCAACCAACAGCTGAGATAAAGTTCTCTCTTTCCTCTCACTTCCTGTTTGCCCACCCATCTCCAAATTTCCTCCCCAATTAGATTGAGGATGGAAACTCCCAGCTTCCTCTTCCCTCTTTTCAGAGTTCAACCTGCCTCCCACAAGCCTCCCTATCTTCCTGTCCCAAACAGCTCCTCTGTTTCCTGAATACACTGCCACATTCTGCCCTCTTTTTTGGTGCTCTCTCCCACCTGTGGCCTTCTTCTCCCACTTTCCTCTGCTCCTTTCCCGTCCAGTTCTTCTCTCTCTTCTCTGCCACCATGTGTCTGTCCTGTCCCTCAACCTCATTGTCCAGCAATTTAAGTAGCCCTGTCTCATTAACCCTCTTGGCCTTCCCTGCTCTGCCCTACCCTGCCAACCACAGGTGACTGTAGGGACAAAGTGAGCCCATGACAGTATTGCCAATCATCAAATAACCTTCTTACCAGTCAGGCTGCCTTGCCAGTCATTGCAGCAAAGAATTGCCACAGATGTGCTCCAATCTGAAAGAAAAATCATTCACTCGCCCTTAATATTTTTTGGAAGGGTAGCAGCTGTCTGCTTTATTTTGCCCCAAAGGGCTAAATGTCTGCATCTCATGCTCCTTTCTTTACCCCCAGGATTGTTGTGTGTGTTTGAAGAAGAATAACTCTTCCTGCAATCATGTTTAAAAAATGTTTGAACTTGAGGATATAGCAGCCTTTCTCCATTTGGTTTCTAACGTGGATGCTTTTAGGAATACATGTCTGCTAGCTAAGAGCTATGGGTTGGCATTGCTTGCTAACAAATCTGTTACTGTTGCTTGTCTGCTGACCATTGGCTGTGCAACCTTTTCCGTGAATGGGCACTGAGTTAGACATCATCCATTTTTCATATTTTCCAAACACAGGAAGGTCGTTATAAATGGGAAACCAAATTATCAAATGTCAGCTACACAGCAGGCCTCAAAGCTAGAGCAAGTTTTACAGAGGAAGGCATTTCCTCACAGGTTACTGATTCAGAGCAATGGTGATCAAGTTGTGTACTGTATGACTCAAAGCCAAGTGTGTGGTAATCAAACCAATTAACTGAAAAATTCCCCAAGGACAGGTTGGGTTGGGTTGGGTTGGGTTGTGTGAGGTTGTGTAGTCTTGGCTTGGCTTGGCTTGGCTTGGCTTGGCTTGGCTTGGCTTGGCTTGGCTTGGCCTCGCCTCGCCTCGCCTCGCCTCGCCTCGCTTCACTTTGTCTTGCCCTGCCTTTCCTCACTTTGCTTCGCCTTTCCTCACCTGTTGCAGGTCCCCAATTTACACCATTCCACTCAGATGTGTCACTATCACAGTTGCCCTCCAGTTCTTGAAGGTGAACTTCTGCATGCATGGGGAACACTTTTGTGTAGCTTCCCCAGGGGATCCTGATTTTCCAGACTTACAAACCACTATTTTATTTTATTTTATTTTATTTTAAGTTTTTATATGCCGTTCAATACTAAAAGTCTCTGGGCAGCTTACAAAAAACAAAAAAACCAAAGCAACCATATACAACAAACAACATACTGCATCTGATAAATGATGATAAAATCAAGGATAAAACCAATTAACTGTTAAAATATTGGGAAAATAAAAAGGTCTTCACCTGATGCCAAAAAGAATAAAGCTTTTGCCAGGTGACCCACCCTGGGGAGCATGTTCCAAAGTCAGGGCGCCACTGCCAAAGAGGTCCTTGTCTGGGTAGCTAGTGAATTTCCTCCAAAGAGGGTTCCCAGAGAGGGACCTCTGCCTCCGATCTCAAGGGGTGGGCAGGCACACAGGGAAGAAGGCGCTCCTTCAGGTATCCACATGGAAGGCCTACATGAGTGAAAAAGATTTCCTGCTAGATGTCCATCAACAAATGGGGGTTTACAAGGAGGGTGAAAGATGTGGTAAAATAGCAAGTTTGCCTTCATTCTCTTTTCTGGCCCCAGGTTAAGCCATTAATGACCACCTGAAGAGCTCATGTCCCCCCAAAAATCCTTCCAGAAGAGATTTTCCATCTATAGAATGGGGCATGCTGCCAGGTTTGCTTATAGACTACTAACTTTTCATTTGGAATATACTCTCCTCTTTTCTTCTCTGGATGGCTGGATGTGTAGCAGGAACCAAAGCTGGTGGGTGAAGGATAGAACCTGGGGCAGAAACTACTTGGTCAGGAGTGGATGGACAGGACCTGGAGAAGGTCTGACTACTTCATGCATCACCCCCTGCTCACCACATGTGCTTTACCTGCCTGCTGGTTGAAGGATCATTTTGGAAGTGCAGCCTTTTTCACCATGTCAGATCCTCCAAGACACAGTGCCAGAATCATAGCTGAGCTTTGTATCTGGAGGAACTTAAGCCAGCAGCAAGCTTCGGAGGAACCAAGCCAAGCACCAGCTTTGATCTGTCATAAGTGCTCTTGGCTGCCGCCAGATAGAACATATCTCAGATGTTTGCAAGGAGGGAGGTAAGCAAAGAGCAGAAGTGAGGCAATCCATCTCCCTTGGCATGAAGCAGGAGCGAGTGCTGCGCTGTGACTCTGAGCTAGGGATTCAGAGGTGATGCCTCTCAGCGTCTGTCCTTCACAGCCTTCTCGGCCCCCTCAGACAGCCCCTGTGGCTGCTTACTGGCAGACTGGCAAATCTGTTTGATTAACGAAATAGGTCAGTGCCCCTTGCTTTCTGCTGCTAGCTCTTGAGCATCCAGACGGAGACCTTGCTCCAGCACCTTGGAAAAGGAGCAATGGGTTGCGTGAGGTGGGAGGACCCATAGACTGAAGGATTGCTGTGAGCCACAGCCTCTGTGGTAGAAGCCCAGTCTTTCCTGTGTGCTGTGAATGGGCAGGGAGCAGAATTCCATGTAAAGACAAGGGCTCTGTCTTCTATGCACCCACTGCCCACTGCCATCTGTCTGGCAGTGACAGGTGAAAAGGAAGAGCCTACAGGTGGGTCTTTGTTTTCTCCCTTCCCTCCTCTCTCTGACAGGAGATTGATAGGCATGAGCCGCCACCTTGGATCCCATCCAGTTTTTGGATGACCTACAAAAAAGTCTTACAAAAATGGAAATTAGGTTAGAGATTTTGGCTTTTACCACCGTATGGCATGTTGATAATTTATCAGGAGGAGGAAAATGCTGCAGTCTGCTAGAACTTCTTTCTGGAAATAGATCAAAAAAAGACATCATGCTCTCAGTCTCAGAACAAAACTCGCAGGATCAGTTAAATCGTGCCTTTACAATGACGGAGCAAGGCCCGGGGTGTCTCCTGCCAACTTTTAGAGCTGCATAGCCTGTTTCTTCAGGACGCGCTCATTGCTTTGCTTCGCTTCACTTCAGAGACAGTGGCAAAGATATTTACTGCAGGCACGTCTTTGCTTTTCCACTGAGCTCAGAGCCAGCACCGGTGTCTCTTGCAGGCTATTGAATAGCCCAACCGCTGCTGCCCAGAACTGAACAGCCTGCAAATGGGTGCATACAAGGCTTTGTTTAAACATGCAGTAGGCTGCCATGAAAGCATGTGGGTCCCACTCTATGGAAAAGACCATGGTAGTGAGTTTGGTGCTTCCATACGCATGTGCACCATGACATGTCCATGTGAGGGGGATCCTGGTCCAATGATGTTAGTCCAGCCATCAAGCACTGAGCATGACAATGAGGTGTGTGGTGTGTGTGTGTGTCACTATTGGTCTGGGGCTGAGCTAGTCTGGTGACTTCCTTGAATGCAGCAGGGGGGAGTCATTGAACACGGATGCACATGCCGTTCTCAGAGTCTTCATTTTCCTCATTTTTGCAGTCTCAGAAATCTCACTTTCACCACCTTTGAGAATGTTTCCAGTCTTATATCTGGCTGCAAAATGGTATACATTTTGTGCACAGTTCTCAGAAAAACCGTTTTTTATGCCATTTTGCCCGCTAAAGGTAGTTTTGAAGGCATTTTTCCTAATTTCATTCATTTTGGATATTATTTTACTAGCATATGAAATCTTGTTCCCATGTTGATCAAAGAATTCCATTGAGAAATTTAGAGCAGTACTATTTTATGCAAGTTCTTGTTTATTCAAAATATTTTAGTTCTTCACTTTTGTCAACAAATTTCTGGACATCTTATTAGGATAATTATAATAGTAAAAACATATAGTCCCAGCACTCAAGTTCACAAACTAAAAAGACATGCAACATGAGGAAATAGATTGTGTGTGTGTGTGTGTGTGGGGGGGTGATAATAGACAATGACAACAACAACAATACCATGACTGTGACACTGAATTCAGTCTCCCAGAACTTAGCTGAGCTCAGCTCTTTTTCACTGATCTTTTGGTGATTCCTGCACCTCTTCTCTTTCTTCTTTTCCGCAGTGACTCTTTCCACTTTTGACTTGAAGCCTAATCTTTTTCTTCCTCAGAAACTGTTCTGGTGACACTTGGACAGAAAAGGGCTTCACCAATGGCTGGAATTCCACAAAGCTTTGGTTCACATACTTGTTCAAAAGTGTGAAATTAGTAAATGCACATTAAAATAGAAACCAAATGGATTTCTCCCACATCCCTAATTTGAACCTCCCCACCCAACTTAAATGTGATTAAATAGGTTATGCAGATGCACCTTATCTCTCTTTTAAAGTCATGTTCACTCAGACCATTATCTAAAGTGAGGGCATAGATTAAAACTGAAGTTGGAACCAAACTGAAATTTCTGTATGCATGAGAGGCACTGCCAGAGTGGGAAAACTCCATGAATAATTATGTGATATCACCAGATGTTAATATAAGTCATAACAGGGAAGAGAAAATTCACCCAATGGAAGTGCCTGGAGCAGGAGCCGTTAATCCAGCCCAGGTACTCCAGCCCTCCAAACAGGAGGTTTGGAGTATACATTCTAGAATAGTCTGTGAATATGAAGCCTTCTAATCTATCAACATTTTTCAGGGGGTGAGGAGGGAATAATTAAGCATGCAAATAATGCAATCATCATCATCATCATCATCATCATCACATTTCTATACTGCCCATAGCCAAAGCTCTCTGGGTAGTTCACAACTTTCACAATATCAGCTGATAACTGGTAGAAAGAATATGATACAACAGCCTTTATATTTCTCCGTATTAATATAAATCATCTAAATTAGCTCCTCCTAAGCGCTCAGCATGGCTTGATGAGGATCTTCTAGATGTTATTCTCATATTTTCTTTAACAAATGCAACAATTCCAATGCCATCTTTCTGGAGAGGGTATCCAAACCCGTTTTTCTTGCGAGCTGAGCATTCCGTTAAATTAAGTCCACCTTGTTTATTTCACGTCTGGCACTGATGGTTTTGCATGCTGTGGCAAAGCCACAGACTCCTGCAGAGGAAAATAAAAAGAAGGATGCAATTTGTGACATTCAGCTCAAAATTAAATATGATCTACATATGTCATGGAGGTAATTTTCACAGAATGATCTTATGCTAAATATTCTGAAGGCCAAAACCATTAACATGGCAGTCTTAATTATCTTGTCCATCCACAGTGCGGATTTCAGAAAGGGTGTTTCGATGACTCCATCACTGGCAATTTACTTTTCAAGGAATGAATCATAGCTCATCTCCCCCTCCCTGGGCCCAAATGGACCTTCTTGCAATCCCCGTATTGTTGCTCCTCAGACATACTTAATGGCATACGGGTGCTGTCAATGGCTTCTGCAATGTCATGAAATCAAGCTACCCAAACAGATAGCTTTCATCTGATGCAGGTGCTGCCGTTTAAAGGGAAAGATGAGCTGGGGAACGCTTCCCAAATTAAAGTCTCAAATCATCTGAACGGTGAGTGCCAAACAAGGCAATCTGTTGGTTAGCGTCCCAGGATCCCTTGGCCTCTCGGTACTGCCAGTATTTCCACATCATGGTGCTCAGTGCTGTGCCGCATTGTAAGTCGAGCCTCATATTTCCCAGGCTTGGAGCAGCACCTTCTCCCACTGAACATCTTCTTTATGTAATCCCTTTCTTCTTTCTCTGCTTAATCTTCTTTCTTTCTCTTGCAGAGTCGTTCTTGCTACGTGCATTAGGAGTTATTCCGACAGATTGAAATGACCTCAGTGAAAATAAGCTTAAATTGGATAAACACCGCTGCCGCATGCCACATGCTTCGAATTGCTGTCCACGTCCCGCGACTCCAAGTGTGCGTTGTTACATCGACACGCATCCTTTTTAATGCTGAGACTTGTCACTTTGCCACTGAAAAGGAGCAGCAGATGGGTGATGTGTTAATCATGCAGATTTGTGAGGTATAATCCTCCAAAGCACAACTTGCATGCACCCTATATGTTTTCATTCACCGCATTATATGTCTCGTACAATACCATACATATTATGGACTATGTGGCTCTGCAATAGATGGCCAGGGTGATCTGCTACCCATTTATTAACTGAGCAGCAGGCTAAGGACAGGTATCGGTTCATTCGTGCTCGTATTTCTCTGTAAAGCATCCTTAGAGATGCCTGCAAACTTCTCTGTGCATGCAGGGTAGGAGGTGAAAGCAAGAACTTAGTGCAGGGTCCTTGGCCTCCTGCCATTATCTGGGAAGCACAGGATTATTTGGGATCCCAGCTCTGAGGTTCTGAGACCCGGCACCCTGCAGGTTCAGCCCAGCTTGCACAGAGAGAATGGGAACCACTCCTCAGAGAGGAGGAACCGGGGAGCACTGAAGCACATGGGGCAAAGTAGGCAGGGAGCCAAGGGTTTAGGCTGTTCCCTGTCAGAATCCTGGCCTCCCTCCCTCCCTCCCTCCCTCCCTCCCACTGGAGACAGACAAATCCGTCAGCTTTCCTTTCTTCCACATTCATGTTTGGACAATCTCATTCTTTCTACCTTTTTGCAGAGGCAGTGTTGGTATTTTCTAATAAAAATGGACAGAACTCACCCATCTTCACACTGGCCAAATAGAACTGGTCCAAGTAGTTCTGGTATGGGCAGAACCATGTTGTACCTGACTGTCAGGTAGAGAATACAGGTGAGAAGCTTTTTAGGGGGGAAACACTCCTAAATCAGCACCACAAGTATGGCTGAATGCACATCGGTTCAAGCCCAGGCTTTCACTGAATTGATGAATTTTCTTCCTTTGCTCATATTCATTCATATGTCACCCCCCCCCGCACACGCACACACACACACATTCTTCCCATTCTTCATTTATGAAGATATTTATGAATTTTGGTAATTTTAAAACTGAAAACAACAAAAAGAAGAAATCTCTGCCCATTTCTACCCCCCCCCCATGCTATGTGCCAAATGAAACTTTCTGCTAATGTGATGGGTTTTTTTCATGAAATTTCACACTGACCAGTGGGAGGGGGGGGGAGGTTATAAAAAGAGGTGGGAGGCATTTGCTGGAATCAATGAAGATATATATTTTTTTGTTTTTCTTTGACCCCTGTCCCCTGCACACATGGGGGAGGGGTTCTGGAAAAAAATGGGAGGGAAGTTTGAGGGAAGTGCTGCTGTCCCAATCCAAATTGACATGCCAGGTGCTTACACCAGAGTAACAAATGTATCGCACATTCTGCACTTAGCAGAGCATTTAGCTTGGCCCTATCCTGCCAAAAGCAGCGACCTGATTCCGAGTCCCTGGCAGAGTGGATGATTCCTGGGTGGGTTGTCC